>OX439142.1:51741453-53042954 GCA_949318255.1 Pollenia labialis
TTGGGATTTCCTGCCATAACCTTAAATCGTTCATAACAGCAAACTATTTACATATTTATATTTTCATTAACTTTTAATCGTATTTCAGTTAATTAAAAAGGTTGTTTTTTTTAAAGAATATGGTAAAATTTTTTTTTTTTTTAAATATTTGAAAAAATAAAAAAAATAATGATAAAAAGCTGATGACAGATGGTTTGTATGATCAAAATAGAATACGCTGTGATTGTGCATTTTTACACTGCTTATTCAATCTGAGATTTAGAGAAGAATTTTTTTTTTGCGTTTACACGACATGTATGCATTTTGCTGTGGATAATTTGACATGTACACTGCTAAATACAGATCGTGTAAAAGCAACTTTACGTGACATCTAAAACTCTCCAAAAATTATACAGGCGCGGGAGTTACAGAACATGTGCACAGAATAAATAAAAAAGACTAATAAAAAAAATATTTTTAACATCAAAGTCAAAGATACTAAATCTGTAATATTTCTTTTAATTTTTTTATATAATTGACGTTATAGACCTAATTGCGTCCCCAAAATCATTTACATTTCCCCATAGGAGATTTAAGTCAATTGTTATTTAAACACTTATGCCGTGACCTGTGAATACATTATGTAATTAAAATGGAACGAATTGTGACAGGTGAAAACAAGGTATATATAACGTAACTGGTGATAATGTGTTTGTGTGTAGTTACTTCAGAGAAAAAGTAATTGACACCAAAGGAGTTAGCGACTGGATTTTGTGCGGGTAGTGGCTGATTTTCTCTGGTTATATTAATTTATTTAAAGGTGATCTTTCATATAATTGCGAAATTTTATTTATCTCAGAATTTCTTATAGTTTTTTTAATAAGTTATCTTGAAAATCATAATTTATTTCGTATTTGTTTAAATTGTTATTTGCTCCATTGTTTTGTAGACTTAGATGTATTTGTAGAATTTAACATAATTCAAACAGAAAGTTCTGGAATCAACAACTTTTGGTTGTGAACTATAAATACAGGCTAACTAATAAATGTTTTAGGTCAGTTTGTTTTGAGACATTAAACGTTTCAGTTCGTTACTAACAATATTCGTTAAATTTTTTGAACGTAATAATTAATTTTAATAAATTTAATTTAAGTTGAATAAGTGTGTGTATTAATTTTGATTTGCAATTAAAATAACTTAAACGCGATTATCAAAGGAAAAACGTAACAATATTAACATGGCTCACTCGGCATTACAGATATTGTCCCGAGTTATTATTTAAATCGAAAATTAATATGTATGTTCCTTTTAGTTATTTCAATGACCTGTGGCAGGTGCCAATTAACCCCCTTTATCATGTTATGGTTATTAATTATCATAAAATAGTTGTGAGTAATATAATATGTTTTCAAAGTTATCATTATTTAGTTGTTAGAAAAATTATTATTTTTCAGTGAACCATACTTTAATTTTAGTGGCGATAAACTTTGAAATGTTTATAGTAACTAAAATATTGCTGATATTAAATGAAAATAACAATTTTTTGTGTACGACAACAATATTTTGTTACAATAACCATAGCGTAGTTGCCGTAGCCATGCCCAACCATATTCTTTCTCTGCGTGTATGCTTTCCTACTTGTTTCTTGTTGAGTTCAACGTACACGGATGTGCATTTGAAAAACAAAATTAAAAAAGTTTTTCTTATTCCACGAATGTAAGAAAGTTTCTTATATTCGTTAATTCGTTTGAAAATTAAGCATTAAATCAGAACATAAAAAAGTTTCTTTATTTTTTAATACTCGTTAATGTTTAATAAACTTTAGCTTTTTAAACTGTTATAATTCGCTGTGAAAATTTTTTTAATGTTTTTATGTTGTTTTTATTTGATTTCTTTTCGTTTATTGTATAAATCTTAATTGAATAATACACAATTGTGAACATTAGGTAATAACAAAAAGTATTTTCATTGGCATACAGAATTTTATTAACGAAATGAAAAAAAATATTTTTTCAAAACTGAAACTAATAAAAATATTAACAAGTAAGTAAAATATTTGTATGTATGTGTGTGTTTGGCTGTGTGACATTTTGAATACCCTCCACTTCAATTTATGATTTTAAAAACATTTTAAGGCAATGTTTGTAATTGGTATCCAAAACAAAGTTAAGCAGAGTATTTTATTTAATTTTAAAACGTAATCACCATAATATTTACACGCAGTTTTTTTAAACAATATTTATGTTTTGGTGTCGTTGTCGCTTTTGTTAGCCGGCGTTTCCACATGCAAGTAATTACTTGCAAGTAGTGTATACGTATTATCAACGAAAAATCGAGGAAACAGCCGATTGGCTGAAAGTACAACAATTGTGTGAATGTATTGAGTTTTTCGAACTTGTACTTTAATGGGGAAACGGGGGGTAAGAGAGCCCGCTAAAATATCTTTTGTTTTAATAGGCAAAAATCAACTTGTTTGGTTGTATAATGACAACATAATCCGCAATTGATTTCCTCTCATCAATATCATCGTCCCATCAGCGTCTGAATATACTACAAATTTATTGTTTCCATCTTTACTATAAGAAAATTCAAAAAACTTATGGGTCGATTACGGATGGCAATACAACTGAAGTTGTGTTGGCAGTTGTCAAATTTCTGTGTCGTATGGCAGCTGTCAACTTACAGCTGGTTATTTCTGTAAACATTTTTTTTAACTTGTAGTTGCTGCTAATAATTTTAAAATTAAGAAGTCGGCAAAACTTAGAAGTAAGCAAATATTTTATAAAATATTTGTGTTTTCTAAGTTTATGTTTACATATCTTTAAGCTTCTCTCACAATCACAGAAACATTTTCACTTCGTGTTCATAATAGAGCAACAATTTTTTTTCGCAACCACACACATTTTGCATTAGTTAAGAAACCGTTTGTCAGCAGAATGGCCCGATATTGTTTTCGTCATCATTCTACTTTGAAAACTTGATGTACTATTTAACTAAGTAATTTTAATTAAAAGAATACGGGAATTGTCTTCATTGTATAACATATTTTAAGAATGAAAATTAAAAATTAACATACTTAACTATGTATGCATGTTAATTTAACAAGATAAACTTTTGATTTTAATATAAAACAGGTTTTTATGGATTCAATATTAAATCCATATCTATTTATATTTTAATATTTTTTTTTAAATTTTTTTTAACAGTGAATAATATTTAATAAACGTGATTAAAGATTATTTTAATATTTTTCATTTAAAATTAATATGAAATAATGATACATTTGAATAAAGGGCATACTTTTGCAGAAATTTACTATGATTCTCAATCAACATTTTTCCATGTTAATTTTACATTGGTATTTTTTTCTGTGTGTTGATCTAAATTCTTTTGTTGTTTCTTTATGGATGAAGTTTCCTGATGATCTGGCCTAAGCAACCTGTGAAATGCGCATAGGAATAGCTTATCCCATCAACAATAAATTTCAAGTGTTTTTATCAATAATAAATTTAAGCACGAATAACAAAATCTTTTGAAAAAAAAATAATAATAATAATATTATTTTTTTCAAAACAACATAATGGGACTCATTATTCATACGATTTTATGCATTAACCCTAGAACCCAAAACCGGATCTACGGATCTAGGAGACTAAAGTCTTTTTGTGTTTTTCCTGAGCATTTATAAAATTCGGTTGATTGGTTCCGTAGCTTTTAGCTTCCAAAAATTATACCTACGCAAACACATGATCTTTATAAGTACATATAAAAAAATTATCGGTCAAGCCTACGTTTATTTAATTTTAAACGTTCCTCTTTGGGGCTCATGTACAATAATGGACCAACCAGTATCCATGTTCTGGTACTTTATTGAGTACTTTCGTATCGAAAATATGTGAAACAAAATATTCCATCGTTTCTCAAAAAGTGAGAAAAAAAGTCTACACTATTGCTCAGCTTATGTCAAAGGCATGGGAAAACGTATTTATGTTGATTCATATTTTGAAAAACATCAAAGAATAAAATAATTTTTATTAATATAAATTCTTTCTTAATCGACTTTATTATTTAAATGTATATCAATTTGTTAAATCCTGAGGTCTTTTTTTTATATAAAAACTAAATGTTTGGTCCCGGCGCTGCTTGGCATTTTCCAAATAAAATTAAATGCTGGAGAATTTTGTGAATATCTTAATCCCAGTGCTATCTACCGGTTCAAAATTTTATCAGGAAACTTATTTTTGTGTATGAAATATATTTAGTGAATTTCAGCCAAAATGTACCATAAATAAAAAAAATTAAATATCACGAAAACAGCGCCACCTATCTGGATTAAACATAAGAGAAACCTTTCTACCGACATAAATAATTTATTGCCCAAGTTTGGTGTCAATTGGTCCAGCGGTTCTTGAGTTTTAGGAGCACATACACGGCACAAACGTTTATAATATATTTACATAGATATTAATTTTATTAAATTTATCTTTTTTTGTTAAAATAAAATTAATATTTTTATATAAAAAAGAACTAAAGCTTAAACAAATTAATATAAATTTAAATAATAAAGAGCGAATAAAAAAATATTATTTTGCTAAACATAATTTTAAGAACCTGGGATTTTATTTCTCATGGTCAGAAACATTTATTTTATAAATTTTCATATTAATTCGAACGTATATTCTAAGTCAAATTACAATTGTAAAAGCTTTTATACTTTAATAGTCTTATTTCTTTAATGTTTCCAGGAATACTTTCTATGCACTATCAGAATTTTCGCTTGTATATTTATGTTACGAGGCTTACTTTAGCTATCCTTTGGCTAGCAATGAAGTAAATCGTGCAGAAGATTTATAAATATTTATATACAACTATAGATACCAGAAGATTGTAATGTATTTTCTGGTCCGCTACGGCCTTCGTCAGCATTCTTCGTATCTTATAACTGGATAGTGTCTATTGTAAATTTTATGTATTTAACTTATCTCTCATGGTGAGTACAATTTTACTTTATTAATTTTCATATTAATTTGAATGTATATTCTCAAATTAAAATTTTAAAAGCTTGGATTGATAAATGCTCTTAAATTGTAATTTTACTTAGAATTTACATTCGAGTTAATATGAAAATTTATAAAAATAATTTTTGCAATTTTATTTTAATGTAAACTTAATTCTTTAATTAATTGGTTTTACTTCAAATATAATTTGCTACCATTTCACAAACTTTATTACTTTCAATTGACAGCCAATATTTACGTTTTTTTTAGCAATAATTGGCAACGGAAATGGATTAACAATTATTAACATAAATTGCCGGCAATAAATATGTACAAAAAAATGATGTCTTCATTAAAGATAACATAATTTTGTCATTTACTTCAATATGTGTCGCAATTTTTATCTCTGGTATAGACGGACAGTTACGTTTAAATATCATAACATTGTACCTTTATCCGATGTGATATTGCAGACGTTGAAAATGCCAGTCACACATATCGTTGACGGCGACCAAGATTTACTAAAATTGAAAAATATTAAACGACGAAAATACAACTGTTCATGTAAAGAGCGACTTAAATGTTTTCGTGTGAAAACGAGCTTTAAAAACATTCGTAATTTTATTAAAATGTTAAAAGCAAAATAATTAAATAATGAAAAAATTAATCAAGAACCAAATATTATTATTATTCTTTGCACCTTGTATTTTTAATATGTTTTTTGTGTTAAAATTTTTTTTCGTTTAATGCGTGAGTTTAGTTGACAGCTCAAAGCGGAATATTTCTTAGAGAAATTTTACAGAAACATTTTTTCTGTAAATGGGCAAGTAATTTCCTTACATGACAGCTGGTACACGCCAAAAATGTTAAGTGAGAAAAACAGTTGTTTGTTTCAATTTATGGCATTTTTGTTTTGTTTCTCACATTTCAATCAAAATGTGGTCACAGGATACAATTTTGTTATGAGGTTTAGATTCATATACGATTAATTTAATCATTTAAACAAAATTAACACGTACTTAAAATTAACACCGTTGACTAATATATGAAAAAAATGCTACATTGGGTAAAAATAGCACTACAAATCGATTCACGCAAAGCTCTTAAACTTGTAAATACATTTTTTTGTTTGACTTCTAAACGTATAAATATAATGTTTTTGCCTTCATTGGTCGCACAAGGAAAAATTCATGTTTATAACGTTTTTCAAAACAAATCACACACTTGAATGGTTTAAGACATTTTCGACATAAGACATTTCTGACTTTTTTGCAACATTTCATAGAATAATAATTGTTTCCTTAGTTTCTAACTGACTCATTAATTCATAAAACTAGATTGTATTTCCAGTTTCTTTTTATTCAGTCAACATACAATAACAACAAGTTAAATGAATTCGTCACTTTAAGTGTTTATAAACTTTAATTCCGCAATTCTTTCCTTCTGCATCATTATCTCATCATTAAATATCTATTCATCAACTTCTCACTTCATCACTTTATCATCGACTTCAGCTTCAAATATGCTGCGGTTAAAGTTGCTGTTGTTTTTGATTACACAAAGTTGATATAAAATAATTTATTTTTGTTTGTTTGGGAGAAAAACTATGACTATAAAATGTAAAAAAAATATTACATACACTGAAAGAAATAATAGGTTAAATATATGTTTCAAAAATGTATCGATTTGCACGAGCTTAAATTCAAAAGCTTTTCAGTCTGGCCAAATTTTCAAGTCGATATATTTTCAAACATATTTGGCTAAGTATTTGCTTGTAGCCACTTTCCCAGTGTTTACAATTTTCTTTTGTCTCAAAAATCTCTTAATGCTAATGAACATTACTCTGTTGCTGTTGTTTTCGTTTCTTCAGCTAATTTTCTTTTTCTCACTTCGTACTTTTTAGCAGCTTCTTAAATCCACTATTAAACAGAAGTGGGCTTATTTATTTTGACATTTCATTTGTAACAAAAGGAAAGCATATCGGTTTTTTAACTAAATTGAAATCTTGTGTATTTTTAGATCTAGTGATGACTATCCGTCGACCCGTTTGTCTGTTTAAAGCACGATATAGCTCGCAATAGGTATCTTAAAAGGATGACAATCGGCTCATTACTTTACCCAGCTCCCATATAACTGTTTTTCCAGGAATAAGCCTGGGCCCAAATCGTCGCACACGTGTTCGAATGAACTTTCGTATCGAATAAAACTTTGTCACGTATCAAAATCGAGATTGCGGCATTCGAAAGCTTTCGAATCGAAATTTGTTTAAAAAATGTAATAGATTTTATGCTTGTATATAAATCAACAGTGTTAATAGTGACTTCGGCTTATCGGTTTTCGGCGCTTGCCAAAAAGAGCAACGCAAAATTTAAAAAAATTCGAAAACTATAGAAAAATTTTATAAATTCAGAAAATTTGCAAAAATAGCGAAAATTCTCGAAATTTTTAATAATTCAAACAAGCCATAAAATAGATTAAAAGTTCATAAAAGTATACGGAATGGAAAAAATTCGGTAAAAATTGCTTAATTGGAAATTCGAAAAAAATTGCTAATAGCGGCATAATAGCAAAGTCTACTATATATTAAAAAAACTTACAATACAAAAATCGCTTCTATCGAAGATTAGATAATAATAATCATACAAGTTGATTATTGTTTCTAACAAATTTTATCTATGATTATACACGAGCATGCTAGTGCAACATAATTTTACGCAAACACAATTTATTCTCCATATTAAATGGCTTAAATATTTCACTTCTCCCTTGAGTGACCAGGAATTTCGTGTTATGTGGTTAATGACATACAAAATTATAAAGTTGTACAAATGGATGGATGAGTTGCCCAGCAATAAATTGCACACATAAAAAGACGTTCATAATATCTATTTTAAACACAACTTGGAATGAGAACCTGCAATTTGGTGACAGGATTAAGAAAACAATTAAATTATTTTACAAGTAAAACAAAGCTCTAAAATACAGTAGTGCTCTGTATGATAAAGAACCGATGATCACATTACCTAACCCCCATACCAATGAACCTCCGTTATTCTGTTTTAGAAAGTAACGTGTGAAAAATTTTGCAATTTGTCTGCCAATGTATGACATTTTTTCGACTACACTATCGCAAAAGAACGTGTCATCTTCAGTCCTCTCCACTCTTTGAAGATTTGCTTTCATTTTATTTTGCTTTTACGCCTTTTCAAAAAGAATACAGAGAAATTTAGCTTAAAATATATTTTTTTATTTAAATGTATAAAACAAAGTACGAGAAAACAAGTTGAACAAAACACAGCTTATATTACTTACTTATGGAGGGCTCTGAGCTGAAGCGAACCAAGTCAAAAAAGAAAATTCGAAAATATATTGAGTTTGAGTAAGTAAATTGCCATTAATTACTGTAGCCACTGACTTGGGCTTATTACCGTTACCTTAGGAACGAAACTGTTTATGATTTACCCCATTACAGAACTGGATTGAGTTAAATTTTGCAGAGATTTTCGCACCAGATTTCAAATACATATACGTGATATAATTTATGACTTGGTTCGGTTTAGCTCTGAGCCCTCCATATATTAAATGACAAACATTTAATATTAAAACTTATTTTTGGGTCCAAATGTGGCATTTCTGCGCGAGAATGCAACCTAGCTCTAACAAATCATTTTCTAGCAAAAGTGTCATTTACACCTTGTGAGGCCTTTGTTATCAGTTTAACAAATCTTTAAACAGATTTTTGTATGGCAAGAAAACTCAATATTTTCTAAGCCATTATCTTTTTCCGTGATTGGAAGGTGCTGTACTCTGACACTTGTTCCTCACAATAATTTGCCTATAATGTACATACTTATAGGTAAACAGAAAAAAATAACAAACGTTATTAAGCAATTAAAGAATATTTGTTAAATCTTTTAATATTTTTAACAATTTTTTTTATTAAAATATTTGTAATTTGTCATATTAACAATTTGTATTTTTTTTTTCGTTTTGTAGAAAATTAATATGTATGTATGTTTATCATAAAAAAAATATTTTGTGTCAAAAAGATAATAACATGAAATAAAAAATTCTTTATTTTTAATTTTAAATCTTTAAGGGCCATTATTACAACTTGCCAATAGTTAAAAGTCGGATTTTGTCGGAATTAATAAAAACAACTTTTAAATGCATCTTTTATTTTAATTAAGTTAGTAACAAAATAGTTTGTTAATGTAACCATTTAGTGAACAAAATTTATATTTAATTGTTAACAAAAATTTTATTCAATATAACAAACTCATTGTTAAAAAAAATATTTCTTAAATTTTGATTTTTAGTTGAACTGTTTATTTTCAATTTTTGATATTCTTTAATTAGGCTTGAGTTCATCAAATTTAACTTTCATTAAATTATTTTCACTGAGGGAAGGAATTTAACAACTTGGAATTTTTCATTAAAATTTATTGATAAAGGAGGCAACATGTAATTTGAAATTAAAGTGATAATAACAGCAAATTTCGAACCACCAGTACTACTGGTTAAAGATTGATGTTTGACTGTTGGCTAACGGGCACCGCAGTGGTGCAGTGGGTAGAACACAAAGATCTTCTGACGATAGAAAGTGGTGTTTCTTGAAACATGTAAAGATCAACCCAGGTTCGAATCCCAGCTCAGCCAGGAAAAATTATCAATAAATTTTAATGAAAAATTCCAAGTTGTTAAATTCCTTCCCTCAGTGAAAATAATTTAATGAAAGTTAAATTTGATGAACTCAAGCCTAATTAAAGAATATCAAAAATTGAAAATAAACAGTTCAACTAAAAATCAAAATTGTTCTTAGAAATATCTATGGCACAAGCTCTAATGTTTACATTTGTACTTTAATTTGTACAAATGAAAAATGTCGACGAAAGTGGACAAAAAAAAAAAAAAAACATAATAAACAAATGTATTCAGGTTTTCAAGACAAAGTCTTGACAGAAAGAATACGAAAAAACAGAGGAAAAAGGAGGCAACATGTAATTTGAAATTAAAGTGATAATAACAGCAAATTTCGAACCACCAGTACTACTGGTTAAAGATTGATGTTTGACTGTTGGCTAACGGGCACCGCAGTGGTGCAGTGGGTAGAACACAAAGATCTTCTGACGATAGAAAGTGGTGTTTCTTGAAACATGTAAAGATCAACCCAGGTTCGAATCCCAGCTCAGCCAGGAAAAATTATCAATAAATTTTAATGAAAAATTCCAAGTTGTTAAATTCCTTCCCTCAGTGAAAATAATTTAATGAAAGTTAAATTTGATGAACTCAAGCCTAATTAAAGAATATCAAAAATTGAAAATAAACAGTTCAACTAAAAATCAAAATTGTTCTTAGAAATATCTATGGCACAAGCTCTAATGTTTACATTTGTACTTTAATTTGTACAAATGAAAAATGTCGACGAAAGTGGACAAAAAAAAAACATAATAAACAAATGTATTCAGGTTTTCAAGACAAAGTCTTGACAGAAAGAATACGAAAAAACAGAGGAAAAAGGAGGCAACATGTAATTTGAAATTAAAGTGATAATAACAGCAAATTTCGAACCACCAGTACTACTGGTTAAAGATTGATGTTTGACTGTTGGCTAACGGGCACCGCAGTGGTGCAGTGGGTAGAACACAAAGATCTTCTGACGATAGAAAGTGGTGTTTCTTGAAACATGTAAAGATCAACCCAGGTTCGAATCCCAGCTCAGCCAGGAAAAATTATCAATAAATTTTAATGAAAAATTCCAAGTTGTTAAATTCCTTCCCTCAGTGAAAATAATTTAATGAAAGTTAAATTTGATGAACTCAAGCCTAATTAAAGAATATCAAAAATTGAAAATAAACAGTTCAACTAAAAATCAAAATTGTTCTTAGAAATATCTATGGCACAAGCTCTAATGTTTACATTTGTACTTTAATTTGTACAAATGAAAAATGTCGACGAAAGTGGACAAAAAAAAAAAAACATAATAAACAAATGTATTCAGGTTTTCAAGACAAAGTCTTGACAGAAAGAATACGAAAAAACAGAGGAAAAAGGAGGCAACATGTAATTTGAAATTAAAGTGATAATAACAGCAAATTTCGAACCACCAGTACTACTGGTTAAAGATTGATGTTTGACTGTTGGCTAACGGGCACCGCAGTGGTGCAGTGGGTAGAACACAAAGATCTTCTGACGATAGAAAGTGGTGTTTCTTGAAACATGTAAAGATCAACCCAGGTTCGAATCCCAGCTCAGCCAGGAAAAATTATCAATAAATTTTAATGAAAAATTCCAAGTTGTTAAATTCCTTCCCTCAGTGAAAATAATTTAATGAAAGTTAAATTTGATGAACTCAAGCCTAATTAAAGAATATCAAAAATTGAAAATAAACAGTTCAACTAAAAATCAAAATTGTTCTTAGAAATATCTATGGCACAAGCTCTAATGTTTACATTTGTACTTTAATTTGTACAAATGAAAAATGTCGACGAAAGTGGACAAAAAAAAAAAAACATAATAAACAAATGTATTCAGGTTTTCAAGACAAAGTCTTGACAGAAAGAATACGAAAAAACAGAGGAAAAAGGAGGCAACATGTAATTTGAAATTAAAGTGATAATAACAGCAAATTTCGAACCACCAGTACTACTGGTTAAAGATTGATGTTTGACTGTTGGCTAACGGGCACCGCAGTGGTGCAGTGGGTAGAACACAAAGATCTTCTGACGATAGAAAGTGGTGTTTCTTGAAACATGTAAAGATCAACCCAGGTTCGAATCCCAGCTCAGCCAGGAAAAATTATCAATAAATTTTAATGAAAAATTCCAAGTTGTTAAATTCCTTCCCTCAGTGAAAATAATTTAATGAAAGTTAAATTTGATGAACTCAAGCCTAATTAAAGAATATCAAAAATTGAAAATAAACAGTTCAACTAAAAATCAAAATTGTTCTTAGAAATATCTATGGCACAAGCTCTAATGTTTACATTTGTACTTTAATTTGTACAAATGAAAAATGTCGACGAAAGTGGACAAAAAAAAAAAAAAAAAAACATAATAAACAAATGTATTCAGGTTTTCAAGACAAAGTCTTGACAGAAAGAATACGAAAAAACAGAGGAAAAAGGAGGCAACATGTAATTTGAAATTAAAGTGATAATAACAGCAAATTTCGAACCACCAGTACTACTGGTTAAAGATTGATGTTTGACTGTTGGCTAACGGGCACCGCAGTGGTGCAGTGGGTAGAACACAAAGATCTTCTGACGATAGAAAGTGGTGTTTCTTGAAACATGTAAAGATCAACCCAGGTTCGAATCCCAGCTCAGCCAGGAAAAATTATCAATAAATTTTAATGAAAAATTCCAAGTTGTTAAATTCCTTCCCTCAGTGAAAATAATTTAATGAAAGTTAAATTTGATGAACTCAAGCCTAATTAAAGAATATCAAAAATTTCTTAAATTTTAACAATTTTCATTAACAAAATAGTTTTTTGTATTTACAAATTCAGTTGTTGGTGCCTTTTTATTTAAAAAGTTAATTGTATTGACGAATATGGTATTCAATATGACAATTGATTTGTCGTAATTTTTTTCTGTGTAGGTTTAATTGGAGCGTAAAAAACCATTTCTTCCAAACAGATCCACAACAGCTCTAATATTTTCGTTCTTCTCTCTTAAAAGTTGCCGTTTGCTTGATAAGGAACCAAATATATTTACAATTTTGCCTAAAAAGTGCAAGAACCAGTTGATATAGCTTTAGATATCTCATAAGTATATTTTTGATCCATGCTTAGCTTATGGACTATATAATATATAATAAAAAAAGTTTCAATGAATCTTAACTTCAAAAAGGTTAATATTAACAAAAATACAGAGAATGTTATTTAAAACTTTGGTTTAGAAGCCCGAAACTTTAAATCTTAAATTTCCAGATCCCATGTTTAAAAATCCAGAATTTTAAAATCCGAATGATAATATAAATCCGAACGATATAAAACATGGAAAGGCCTTTGACCGGGTGCAAGGATTTTCTTCTGTATGGTATAACGAACACTGGCTTCGCTAACTAAAGCTTCTCTTGACCCAAAATTGCGTGTTGTTGTCTCTCATGTAAAATTTTGCTGCCATATTTCCTGGGGTCATATACTATATACAATATGCTTATAAGACCTACGTCGATACCATCACAAATCTTGTTGATTCATACTTTATCTCAGCTTGCTGATTCAGGTCATCCATTTACCGTTTTAACGCAACAGAGCAAACACTTAACCTCAGGTAAAGCTGTTTTAAGTTTCTTAGGGCCATTATTACAACTTGCCAATAGTTAAAAGTCGAATTTTGTTGGACCGATAAATAGCTTTGCATTATTACAACTTCTATTTTTTATTGCTGTTATTTTCAATAATAATAATATTTAATAGATGAAAACATAATAAATGAAGGTTTTATAACGCAAAGCTATTTATCGTTCCGACAAAATCCGACTTTTAACTATTGGCAAGTTGTAATAATGGCCCTTAAAGATAAATAATAACCAAAAATAAATTTGGAAATTACTGTTTACTTTGTGTTTTTCACTTGAAATGATAATGGTTAGTGGGTATTATAGATTCGTCTCGGCCGAATGTAGTCATTTCACTTGTTGTTTTTGCCCTTGTACATAATATATTTTTTCCCTTGAATTTTTTTGGAGCAATTACTCTGTTTTTTTAAATAAAAAAAAAAACATTGTTTGTACATAAGAAACAATGATAATGGAATTTAAATGACTTTGAGTTGGTTGCTGCTTCGTTGTATATTGTAAATGTTGTTATTATTAGGCTCATTTTATTTTTAAACATTATTTTGTAAGGAAAATTTACATTTAATTCAATTACATCCAATTAGTTGGAGCTATTGAAAAATGCACAGCAAATGAGGATGAACTGAAAATGTACAAATGTCGTTATCAAAAAATGCGGAAATAATGAATGAGATTTCGAAATTAATTTTGTAAAAGAGAAGTTCTTTAAAATTACAGAAAACGGAATTGAAAAGAAAAACTTGTTCATTTGTTCCGTTAAACAGAATTTAAACGAATATTTAAATTACAATTTTCTAATGTGAGTCGTATTTTAATTAAAATAAATCACTTAAAAATATATAATGGCATTTTGAAATTTCAAAACAAATGCTTTTTTGCGCTAAATTTTGTCGCACTAATTTGTTCTTTGTGGCAGATATTATGCCTCCCTTATCAGAATTTAAATTTGTCCCCTTACATAATTTTTAAAACCATAAAATCTCTTTTTTTATGTTGCGTTGGTGACAAATTATGGTGAAGTTGTTATTCCATATACAAGGTGTCTTTCCTAAAGTCATGTTCAGGTAGAATATTTGGATAAGGACTAGAAAATATAATTGACCACTTTTGAATCATGTAAAATTTGTTTACTTCAGCTTATTGCATGTAACCTCTTTAATGCTTTAAGCCTTGTCATAGGGGCTAGTTTTCAAATGTTCCAATGTATGCGGACGATGTTAAGATATTTTCAACTTACAATCATGTGATAGATCACCAACGTCTACAAGATGATCTAAGTTGTTTTTATGAATGGTGTAAAGCAAACTTAATGGAGTTTAATTTAAAGAAGTGTAAACTAATGCGTTTTTCAAGAAATAATCCAGCTATAGTAAATCACTTTCTAGGTGGTATTCAAGTTAATGCAGTTCAAAACTTCCTTGATCTTGGAATACTACTTCACCCTAAACTTAGCTTTAATTCGCATATTACGTTTATGATAAATAATGCTAGAGGAACACTTGGATACATTATACGCTGGGCAAGAGAGTTCGATGATCCGTATATTACAAAAACCTTATATATGGCACTTGTAAGGCCGATTCTTGAATATGGATCGATTATATGGGATCCCAACTACCAAACTTATTCAAATTTAATTGAATCTGTACATAAACAATTTCTTCTCTTCTGTCTTCGCGGATACACTTTAACCCACTAACCTTGCCCTCTCGACTGGCTCTGCTAAAGCTCCCTATTTAATATTCCTCAACGACCATCTCGAAATTTCATACCATTATCCATTAAATTCTTTAGAGCTAATTATGGTGAGGCTGACCCTCTTAGAAGAATGTGTAACACTTTCAATCAATTATATAGACAAGGATCGCCCGGTGGCCGAAATTCGACCACTTTACTTTTACTTTCGAGAGAACCTGTGCGTTATACAACAAAAACATTCACATATTAAGAGAACAATTTAGAAAAAATATATTGTGCATAACTGCATACAAATACCTTTAAAACGATATATGTTTCATTAAAATAGGTGGGCGATAAGATACTTAAAAATCAACCACAAAAAACTTGTTCCCGTATTAACACATAAGATTTGTTGATTATTCATTGGATCCAAAGTCAATAAGTAAATTTATAATTGCTTTTCTTAATTGATGAAAAAAATTTATGTAATGTAATCCAATGTTAGTCATATGGCCATTTTCTCAATGTACCGACAAACTGCCTGTTACGTAATGTCAACATAAATTTATTAGAGCAATAAACTGTCCGTTAACTATTTTGGGTTTCTCAATATACCGACAAAAAACATTGTTTTAAGTTGCCAACACCTCTCAAAATACATGTAAAAGTAGGGGAGTCAGCTGATGGAATTTATCTGTACGGCAAATAAAAGGAAAATAAATAATTGGCAGATGAGTGCTGGTTAGCTTTGCGACAGAAAAGAAGAAATGAGATATTGAGAAAACCAAATTTCTTTAATGTGCCGTTTTTCGTGTTAATCGTGTAATGAGAAAACGGCCAATAGTCTTTTTTATTTAAGTGTAATTTTAAATGTCTGTAAGGATTAATCCATAGACAATAAATAAATAAATGACATTTAGCACGAGGGATTCAAGAGTATGTGCATTTTAATTTTCCAAATCGTCGCTATTTAGGAATAAAACACATTATTAAAGAACAGATTCTATATATTCTATATTTAAAATCGTTTTACATTCGACACTTACAAGAGTCAATGACCTGAACCACGGTACATCTACAAGCTTTATTTGTTTTTTGTTACAAATTACCACTGTTATTTTCACTTTGATTGGAAACACATTTAAATTTGCTTTTTAACAACCTTTTTATGTGTGGCGAGTAATTTGAATGCTCCGCTAAATCAAGGGTGGTTAAACAATTATCCATTTTGATGGTTGCCCACTACCATGGAAAGCACGTGTTAGATCCTTAACTACTCTTTTTCATTGTCGTATCTTAGAACCCATGGGCGATTTCCGTTATATAGTTGGTCATTGAGCGGATAGCAGGTTTTTGCGCCACAAATCCACAAAAGTTTTATCCCCAATTTGGCTGGATTAGAGGATATGGTTTGTGTGAACTTCGTTCTGCCGCAATGTGGAAAGAGCTGTTCGTCGATTTTTTGGGTTTGTAATGTGCCGAAAGTTATCCATACATCACGGATTGGAGCAGCTTTACCCGTAAGCATTCTTTCAAAACTGATGTTTGCATCGTCAAATCGT
Source organism: Pollenia labialis (assembly GCA_949318255.1). Classification (NCBI taxonomy): domain Eukaryota; kingdom Metazoa; phylum Arthropoda; class Insecta; order Diptera; family Polleniidae; genus Pollenia; species Pollenia labialis. The sequence continues at coordinate 51,757,978 of OX439142.1, forward strand.
ATAAAACGTCTGGAAATGGCCATTGTTGCTCAGCATAGAGGATAACATGTAATGGCCTAATAAACTTTTGTATTATCATGACGAGAATGATTTGCATCTGCCATTATAAAAATATCAGTAAAGGATCTGGACTACGGAGAATCCAAGTGCAGTTTATCAGCGACAATCACACCCACTTAAGTATAATGTGTGCTATGCTGTATCGTCCGGAAGGATATTAAGCATTTTTTTTTTAAAAAATTGCATTTGTGTTTTAATTCCCGTGGGGCATATCGGACCATATTAGGAAAAAATTTTTGTTTGTGCTGGCTGTGGAAAATCATCAAACCTTTTTTCTTAAACAGAATTGAGCAGTATATGCAGGTGCCGATACTAACAGCTTTTGACAAATTTCTTTTGCGGATATTTAAAGAATAGAGTTTATTAACATGCCAAGATTACAGAAATTGTGATGAAAAAATAACACGTATGTGCGAAACAGAAAATGGCCATAACTTAAAGGACATAATATATGAAAGCTTAACAAAAAAATCCCAGAAAATATACTGCTGGACTTAAAAAAATATATTAATAATTAATTTATTCATATATTAATATGTGACCTTCTCCGAGGAAAGGGACTTTGTGTGCCAAAAAACCAGTTTGGACTTAAAAGTGGATTCTGCTACCTAAAAGGGTATAGAATAAGATAAAATGCATTTTTCTCAAAACTTAATTTTCACACACTAGGTCCCTTTTCTCGGAGAAGGTCACATATATTAATTCATATATTAATAATTTAAATAAGTAAAGTTTGGGGTATTTAAAAATACGTCTACGTCTGTTGGGTAATAGTTTAAAGATAACGTGAACTTATTTTCTTTAATCTATTACTAAACAGTGTATTTTAAATACTCCAAACACAATCAGGAGGAATATATTTTAGGAGGCTGTTTATGGAATATATGACTAATTATTAGGGACCGGATTTTTATGCAGTTAAAATCGAGTTTTATGCGCATAAAACATACACCTAAAATAGAAAAATATGCGCTATAAATTAAAAAAATATGCACTTTAAATTTTTCCTAACACATTTTTTAACCATAAACAAATCATTAAAATAACAAAAAACCCATCAGTCTCGTTAACGAAAATAAGGTACACAAAAAAGCAGAAGTAAAAATGTAGTAAAACACAAAATATAAAGTAAAACAATAATGTAAATAAAGTCACTTGTTAGTGTAGTATACCTACCAAAATCAAGTAGAGTGCATAAAGTTGTTGACACATATTATTAAATTGTTTACATTAACGCAGTGTATTGAACTGCAATAAAGAAATTTGATTCTGCGTGTGTCAACATTCTTTGTTTATAACTGCACTTTACTTGACTGAACCATTCATGTATGTTCGTGTGCAAACCATAGGCAGCATAAATTCGGCTATTGCACTTGAACTTCACACAAACATACATGAATGAAACATACACACAAACAAAAATAAGTAGTAATAAGTATTGAGTGATTTTGTTCACTCAAAATAACCATGAGAAATTAGTATATAAGAATTGTAAATTTAGAATAGAATAATCAATAAACAATCATAGTTTTGAAAATCAAGACAGAAATTTTTTCATTAACTAGCCAAATTCCAAGTTATAATCTTGCTTCCAAGATAAACTTGGAAAGGAATTAAGTTTAAAAAGTAAATCATACTACATTAGATAGATATGTGATATAAAATTAATTAAGAACAATACTCATTTTCATATACATTTATTTTCCACTACGTTGTTTGCGTAAAAATTTAAATTAAATATGCCAGCAGTTTGTGTTATTGTTTTGTGTCCTTCATATTTCTAAAAACTTTACCAAGTTTGATGCGAATTTGTTTACTTAAGTTACCCTTAACTGCATACATTCTATTTATGACATTATCAATTAATTTAATTTGCATTCTCAATGGATTTGATTTCTCTAATTTTACAATATTCTCAGAGATAAACTTAAAATTAATCCGAAATTTTATATTTTGTAAATTTGTTATTTTTTGTACTGCATTACCATCGTTCCATCACATCCTTGAATTGTTCAAAATTTTCAGCATAATACACAACTGATTTCAACCACTTTCCCCGCATTGTTGTTATAGAATACTTCTCCTAATATGCGACAAAACGCGATGTGCTTTAAAAAATATTTTTCCCCATTTTTCCTCAAAAATATGCAATGTCAGCAATATATGCAAAAATATGCATTTAAAGCATAATATGCAAAAATATGCACTAACAAATCGATGCCATTTTATTAAAAATTTCTTGATTCGAAAAGATATTAAATTTATGCTGATCTCAGACTGACGACAGACAACAAATATGCATTTGCATAGAAATCCGGGCCTTCTAATTATGAACACCAGTACTAAAATTTCTTGCAGTAGTAAACATATATAAGTATACCTTTGTGTTTAAATCTTAATAAAAAATAATGACTCGTTCCGCTTTAAAGCGATTGCGTACGCTGGGAGATAATAGGGATTCCAAGCCACAAATGCTTTAGTGATAACGAAAAGGTGGATAAACTTTCCAAAAAGGGAAAATACCTGAACACCGTTAAGTAACAAAATCTGACCCACTTTAAAAATGTAACATATTAATACAAGGAATGGGCGCTAGACAAAAAGCTGAGACTGTCATCGGCTGGATAACGAAAGTCTTATTGGGAAATGCAGCCCATTGTAAAAACGGGTCACATGGAACGCTCGCATAGGATTATAAAAGGATATATTATGTAGCACAAGACATGGAACCGGTACTTATGTTAGTGTGGTGCACTTAAGAGAAAAATAATATGTAGTTCTTTAGTGAAGCGTCCATTAAGTTGAAACTCTTGAAATCTATATATATAAAAATGAAAAATGTTTGTATGTTTGTGTGTTTGTTTGTTTGTTTGTTTGTTGGCTTATAGACTCCGAAACTACTGAACCGATTTTCTTGAAATTTTTACAGTAACATTACGTGAGCCCTAAAAATAAAATAGGCTACTTATTTTTTCGATAGGGGCAGGGGAATTGGTACCCCCCATAGGATGCCAATATTTATTATCGCATATCTTAAGAGCCGCTGGCGGCATTTTGCTGAACTTTTTGTAGTAGGATCTTCTGAGCCCCAAAATTGAAATAAAATAGCAGCGGGGAAAGTGGTTCCCCCCATAGGACGCCAATGCTTAATATCGCATATCTTATGAACTGTTATAGTGAGAATGTTCAAACTTTGTGGAAGTCACTCTTATGGTATACTACACTTTTGAAAATAAAAATAAAGCGGGTAGGGGAGGGGGGGGGGGAACCTCCCATAGGATGCATATATTAAATATCGCTTAACTGAAGAACTATTAAAGGGGGAGTCTTCAAACGTCGTTAAAGCTACTACTATGGCAAACTATAAATTTCAGTATAAAAATGGGCGGGGTAAACAGGGGAGGAGCAGTACCCCTCATAGATAGAAATATAAATAAGAGCCACTGCACGCATTTTGTTAAACTTTTGGTAGTAGGATCTTCTGAGCCCCGAAATTGAAATAAAGTAGCAGCGGGGGAAGTGGTTTTCCCCATAGGACGCCAATGTTTACCATCGCATATCTTAAGAACTGTAATAGTGAGAATGTTCAAACTTTCTAGAAGTCACTCTTATGGTATACTTCACTTTTGAAAATAAAAATAAAGCGGATAGGCGCAGGGGGGGAAATACCTCCCATAGGATGCATATATTAAATATCTCTCAACCGATAAAGTGGTTAAAGCAGTGTAGCGAAGCGCACCGGGTTAAGCTAGTACAATATAAAGGAGACTTTGTTTTTAACCTCGTATTATTGAATCTGGTTTTCGGCTTAGTCAACCTAAGCTAAGCCTATTAAAAAACTGTAAGGAGGTGGTTTTAATTTGAAATATGGTAAAGCTATGACCGATTATCACATGAGTCAACTTTATTTCTAGTATTATAACCCAAAAAAACGTGCAGCTATCAGCTTTACACACTAACCCCAGTATTTATAAAGGATTATTAAATTTAACAAAAGTTCAACCTGTGGTAAATTATTAACTGATTATCACAAAATAGTAATCTGTTACTGATAGCCCTACACATCTAAATTGGACTAAATTTAACTACAATATCATGGTTCGTTACCAAGAGTGTGTTTTATATGGCGCCTCACTTAAATTATGGACAGACCTTTACGAAATTTAATATTAAGATTTCTACACGCAAAGAAAAAATAAGGTTGGGCATGGTTTCAGCAACTACACTGTTTTTTGTAACAATATATTCTTGTCGCACACAAAGATTGTTATTTTTATTTACAACCAGCAATATTATATTTACTGTATGTATCTCAATGTTTTTTGCAATTATAGATTTGAGTATTGTTGAATGAAAAAATAATTATTTTCTAACAACTAAATAATGATAACTTAGAAAACATATTATATTTCTTACAACCATAATATGAAAACTTTACTCTAATAATATTTTTTTTTAAATATTCTGTTGTAAAATCATAAAAGCTTACAGCTTTTATAATTATATTTTTGTTTTTGAAATGTTTTGTGTAATTTTTATAATAATTTGTACAATATATTTTTGTATTTTTTATATAGAACCCCTGAAGATGGTCAACAAAGTTGACCGAAATATTGGGAAATAAAATATCATTTTTTAAAACAAAATATTTTTATATATTTTTTATTTAAAAATTTGTTTAACTCATGACCTTATGCCGAACAAAATTAACAAACAACAAAACTAAAGGTCAACAATTTACAACTAAAAAAAAAAACAAAAATTAAAAAAAACAAGTTAGAGTGCCGAATCTTTGATACCCTCCACCGACAGTACAGTGGGCTTTATATGGGGCCTATAGTAAATTATGAACCGAGCATCACGAAATTTATAAGTGTGAGTAGTAGTATTAAATTTTATTTTGATAGCATTATTTATTACGGCTTTAGGCGTACTAAACTGTTTTCCGAGAGTAGGGTTTAGATGGGGCCTAGGGTAAATTATGGACGGATCTTCACGAAATTTTGCAGCGTGATATCCAGTCGAATAACACAAATTTTTGCAAAATCTTATCTCATTCCGTGCCTTGTTCCACCATTTATGTTATTTTTTTTAAGTGGTGGTTCCACATTTTGATTCATAGCTCTGGTCCTACTACATCGATTTTGCTGAATTTCAATCCCAAACTGCTTAGGAAAACTACAAGCAATTTGGCACCAACCTTGTTTATTTCTTTTGAGTTGTTCGAAAGTGAGCGTATTTTCAACAGACGAACAGACAGACGGACATGGCTTAATCGACTTAGAATCACTGAAGGACCCAGAATATACTTTATGGGTCCTGAGATGAATAATAAAAAAGTTTCACACGGAATGACAAACTTAATATACCTTTACAACTAATTGTGGTGGAGGGTATAAAAAAGTTATTAAAATGGTTCATTCAATAAAAAATTGTTAAATAAAATAGATTTGCTAATAACATTTTATTTTCTTCCTTTTGAATGTAAAAAATTTTGACCATTGCATGAATGTTTAATGTTATTTTAATAGAAAAAGTAAACAAATTCTATAAAATAATTTATAAATAATTGCAACCTACGACAAACGATAACAAGGATATTACGATAACCTAAGATTTTAATATTATTACAGTAATCATAATATGATTCTTTCAGATATGATATGATTACATTTAACTTATTATGATTAACATGATAAAATTATGATTAAGGGAAAAATATTATGATGTAATATTCCAAATATATTTGGTCATAATATGATTCAAGAATAATCGTAATCGTAAATCTTATCATAATATGTTTACCACAGCCACGTTTTTTCTTTACCTGTAGTCATATAAAACGAAATGGCGTTTAATCAGTGCATTCCGCTATATATTTTTGTTAATTTTTGATACAGAAATATCACTTCTATTTTTTGCTGAATTGATTGTAATAGATTTCAATCCCAAGCTGCTTAGAATAATAAAAATAATTTGACAGAGATATTCCGCCTTATTAAAAAGAAATAAAACAGATTTATAAAGGGTTTAATAAACAAATTTTCATAGAAAATACGTTTGGTAAACCTTTTATAAACCCTTATATTTTAGTTTAAATAAATCCGATTGTCTTTTACCTTAAAGTCGTTTTATAACAGATTGGCAGCATTTTAGAATTACTCAATGACCAAGAATATATGTACATTATGGGCTCTTAGATGAATATTAAAAAAAAATTCTAAACGACATGACAAACCCTCAGCCACCATTAGTAGTTGACGGTATACAAAACTATACACAACTTAAACCATGAAGCTCATACTGCGTACATTTTAACATTTATTTTCAATTCTTTTTTGCATTATTATTACTTCCTTCTTATATTCCCATTTGCCAAAACTATATTTCATAAAATAACTGCCAACATAAATTTCCCTCCGTTTTTTATAAGCCATTATTTGCATCACTACTCAAACTTATTTTAAGACTTTTTTTTTAAAAATTATACGTTTCAGACATAAAAAATGTATCATAAACTTAAAAAGATTATGATGAAAGACTCGTTTTTTTTAATACATATCCTCCTGTCCTTATCTTTTTGACTTTTTAACTGGACAGAATTTATTCATTATTAGCACGCTTAAATTTGACTACGTTCTTGTATTGTTTATTGCCACCTATCAAATCAAAAAAAGAAAGAAAAAAACGTTGCAGGAATACAATACAATGTATATTTATGGAAAGCAATTTAATGTTAGCTCGTACTATCTGACTGGTGAAAGTAGCAAGAAAGTGAGTTTTCTTTCGTTTATATAGAAAATAGTTCTAATCTTTTTTCAACAACTATTTGCCTGTTGTACGAGCATGAATAAAATCCAGCAACATGAATACAATTTGCATAAAATAGGTTATGAATCATAAACAACATCCAGAAAGTAGCACAAGAAAAGAAATAGTACTTGGATTGTGATTAAAGAAAAAAATTCAAGTTTTGTTAGATTGAGTTGATTTGTAAGACATCTTGCATTGGAATGATTTCTGTTTTCTTACTGTTTATTACAAAAAAATATTACTAGTTATAATGTTTTATATAAATAATACAAATAGAGATTTTAGACTTCCAAAAATTTTAATAAGGTACATAAAAATACAGAAAAATTTAAAATTCGGGTTCAAGATTCTTGAAGTAGGTCAATTTAAAACATACTTTAATTTCGACTATATTAGCAAGGAAATTAAAAGAATGTTTTTGCTTTAAAGTTGTTTCTAAAAAGAACCAACTTTAGCGTTTGACTATGATTATGGGCCAAAATCTTTATATGAAAAAATAAAAGAAATGTACGAAAATAATCCATTGGCAATAATGTTGATTCACGAAAGAAAAAGCTCTATTTATGTCAACCATGAATAGACGAAAGCTTTTAAATGTTTTTAAAAACACAATTTTGAACATTAACGTATCAATACGAAAACTTCGAGCGAGAAGACTTTTGCTTAACAAAAACAGGCTGTTAAAGTATGGCCTTGGTATGCTAGGCGTATACTTACTAAATGTATTATGTATTATTAATCATACGCCACCATGCAAAGTGCATAGCGGCTTATGAACAAAATTTCGGGAGCATTTAAATAAAAATTCAATCTGTTTTGAACACTTAAACTACAAAACTGCAATTTTAAAACGAATGTTCATAATTTTATAAAGTATAAGGACGAGATCTGGGTCTTAGTGGGACACATGGTTGGTTGACATTGCACCAATGCACAGAGGGAGATTTCGGAGGCTTCCTCGATGTTTTCAATAATAACTGCTACTATTTCATAAATTTTTTTTATTTTTATGCGCTTTCAGAACATTGAAACAAGTTTTGAATTTGTAACCATAGAGTTCACTAAGAAAAATATGTTTTTAAATTAAAAGATAGTAATATTATTATTTAAATAAAAAACAAATTTTCAAATATTTAAATTTTCAAAAGATTTTGTTATTCGTGCTTAATTCCCAGTTTTTATTATTGATAAAAACACTTGGAATTTTATTGCTGATGGGATAAGATATTCCTATGCGCATTTCACTGGTTGCTTAGGCCAGATCATCAGGAAACTTGTTCCATAAAGATTTTAGAAAAACTAAAGATATTAAACCAAATAAAACTGTTTAACGTATAAGAATTATAGCAACAGTTCTACTTGTAATAATATCAAAGTTTAAACAAAACAACATCAACAATAAACAGTGCGTTCATCTCATCTTACATTCCCCGCTACAATTAGTTGAAATTCTCTCAACATTTATTGTAGTTGGAAGTAGGTTAAGAAAAACAAAATAAAAACAACAACAACTTACAAAAGATGTTGTCAATTAAGTGTTTTTTTAGGCCGTGCACCTGCCTGTTTATTATCAAAAAGTAATTTCAATTTTTGGGAATACAAAATTTAAATTTTCAAAAGATTTTGTTATTCGTGCTTAATTCCCAGATTTTATTATTGATAATATTGACGAAAAACAAGACACCTTATTTCGTTGTATATACCAAACTTTTGGAAAAACTGCGCTAAAGTAGCAGCGAAAGTGTCGTTTGTAAAATTTTCCATGGATAACTATCATAGAAGCGTATAAGTAGTTTAGGAAAAATGTGTAGAAAAACTTATTTTTCTTCGAAAATTTTACGTGACAGTGTAGTTTATCTTTCTTTGCGCTTATTGTTAACAAACAAATAGTTGTCGTTGACTATTTTATTCCAGTAGCTGTTGTTCTTATAATGATTTTCTATTTTTCCGACCCTACACAAGTTTAAAAAAAAATACTTTAAATTTAATTAAATATATTAAAGCAGAATATGTTTTTGTGTTGCTTTTTAATGTGTTCTATCTTTTCTTTTTGTTTTTGTTAAATATATATATAAAATACACTCAAAATGTTAATAAAAAAGTTAAATGTTTATTTTGTGTTTAAATTTTTGTTTTACGAAATTAAATTTACGCTGTACCATTATAAAGATTTGTATTTAATAACGCTATTAAAAGGGTAGCCAAGGTAAATTTTGTTTCTAAAAATAAATGTTGGGGCAATAATTTTTCGCCAGGTGAACTCGTTTTGAAAATGAACATCTATTTATCGTCCAAATAATTTAAATTAGTCTTTGTGTAACATGATTAAGTGAATGTTAAAAATATTTTCAATATATCCTTTGGCAAGTCTGCTACGCCCATATCGTTAACAATGCGTTTTAGAATTTTTGCAATTAATAGCACGTACCTTTGTAATCGAGAGAAGATTATCATACTTGTACTGCGTTAAACACATACCGGCTCAATTATGTTTAAAATACCCTGACAATTATCAAAATTCGTACCTATAGATTGCACATGTTGCTGATTTCACTTACAATATCTGATCGAAAATAACCTGAAAGTTGTTGAGATTAAAAGAAAGTTATATAGATGGATACGTAGATTGATAGATGTAAAAGGCAATAAGCGCTGCAACCCATTTGAATTTTTGTGCAGCAACGATATTCATCATGAAAGCTCTAGGCCGTGTTTGAATTTAATTTTTCTGCTATGTAAGAGAGCATAATAATGTAAGCTTCTGTCAATGAGTCTTCAGGGCGGGATAGTTGCAGAGTGCAAAGGAAATACATGTCTGTAGTAAACATATTCTAAGAGCAACTTATTATGATAAAATTCATGATTGTTGTCACTAAATTACGATTATTACATCATAATATTTTTCCCTTAAACCTATTATTATCCGTGTGAATCATACTAACTTAACAAGTAATCATACTGTCGTCATGTTAATCATAAAAAGATGATGTATTGAAATTATTATCTTGTTAATCATAATAAGTTAAGAAGTTATACAATTTTTGTCATCTTTATCATAAAAAAATTAGAGGTAATCATATTTTGATGCAGTGGTGTTATCACAACAATTAAAAAATAAATAAATTTGTTTGCATCGATTTTTTTATTTTGGTTTGTTGTGTGCATAGTTTTGCGTATCTCTGTGTTTTAAAATTCTCTCATAATACATATGCAAAACATTTTTGAGCATCAATGTTCCAAACCATGATTTAGGTACATCAACAAGTATATGTATATGTCTCTTCAATCCATTAAATTTATATTGAATACCAAATATTTTGGAAGAACATTACAACAAAAACATATAGAAGTACAAACAAATAATAAAATTTTAGAAACATGTGCAGTCAGAAAATGCGATGCAAAGGTCGCATCCGAAAGTCTCCACAGCTAATTTTTAGAAAAATGTTGTTTATTATATCTACATAAATGTTTAACAGATATTTTAAGTATAGTCAGGTATACTTTTTTGTATCCCTACAAGGTTAGGTTAGGTCTTAAAAAATAAGTTCTCTGTCCGAAAACGTCAAGCAATTCCGATTAAAAACGCCAACAAATTTGATATTTAAATCACTAAAAAATTGCAAAATAATATTTTTCCAACGTATAAAAGACCATATTTTCTGTACCATGTAGCTTTTTGATAAATAAATGTTTTAATTTGAATACACTGATTTAATGCTGCGTTTACATTTTTTTAATTCAATAATTTTTTTTTTATTTTTCCGCCGCCAGATTGGCCTTTTTTCTTTTTGTTTACTGGGTACCTACATACATATTTTAATATTTATGCAAAAACATTCTTTGAGTTCAAGTACAAAAAAGGTAATAATCGTTACATTTCATCTCTATTCACATTTTCATCTGTTTTCATGTTTAAGTAAAATTGAAGTTTTTTTTTCGCTTGAAAAGGGTGATTTTTTTTGTATATTTTTTTTTTTTTTAGATTTTCGATAACAATATAAAAAAGTTTAAATAGTTTAGTTTAGTTAAGTTTTAATTTAATTCTAACTCTATTTAAAGTCAAATTCAGTGGAAGTTTTCTACTGTATAAACTTAGTCTCCTCTTCTAGTTGTGGTCGAAAGTTTAAATAGTTTAGTTTAGTTAAGTTTTAATTTAATTCTAACTCTATTTAAAGTCAAATTCAGTGGAAGTTTTCTACTGTATAAACTTAGTCTCCTCTTCTAGTTGTGGTATAGTTTATACATTAGTTTAGTTAGCTCGGTATACTACAGTAGTAGTCTGACACAACCGATTGCGCTATAGCTACTATCAATAGCTTATGACTATTGATAGTTTTTACCATTGATAGTTTTCAAAGCTTCGACAGTTTTTGTTTTCTATTATTAGCAGAATTCACGTTTAGTAGTAAACAAGCATTGTTGACCACGCAGATCTTATGGGTAGGGTACATATAAAACTTTTTGCAATAAATTAAATTTTTTATTAAATTACAACGCGACACAATCCAAAAACTAGATAATTAATACAGCAAAAAGTTTTATATCAAGAGTATTAAATATAAGCGACCCGCAATATCATAACAATAATATCGACAACATCGCAGAAATATTACTGAGCAATAGTTTCCCTAAAAAATTAATTAATACACTTATCAACGATATACAAAAATATGTACAACACAAAAACATCAATAATTATAGCAACCCTGAAAAGACAAACATTTTTACAGTGTAAAATACATACCTGGCTTGACGGATAATAGACACATACAGACAACAATAAAATCAAAACAACTTAACTTTGTATACAAACCAAACTCAACCTTACCCTAGGTCTACACTAAAGATAATTATCTCAACAAGTTGGTAATAACGTCGGCAGAATAACAGAGCAATATTTCTTATTGCTCAGCTTATGTTAAAGGCATGGGAAAACGTATTGATGTTAACTCATAGTTTGAAAAAAATCAAGGGATTTTATTAATTTTTTTATTTTTGTTAATGTAAAATTATTATTTTTATATAAAAAAGAACTCAAACTTAAACAAATTAATATTAATTTTAATAATAAAGATCGAATAAGGAAAAAATTATAATTTTTGCAATTTTATTTTAGTGTTTATTTAATTTTTTAATTTAGTTATCTTACTACAATTATAATTTGATACAATCTCAAAAAACTTAATTTCTTTCCCACACAATTTGCTTTTATTTTTTTTTCTTTTTTGCTTCTTTTTTTCAACTGACAACCACATTGACGTTTTTTGTAACCAATAATTGTCAACGAAAATGGCCTAACAATTTTTGCAACATAAATTGTTAGCAATAAATATGTACAAATAATTGCTGTCTACATTAAAGATAACATAATTTTGACAATTACTGCAATATATGTCGCAATAATTATCTCTGGTATAGATGGGCAGTTAAGTGCAATATTTTCAAGAGTTAATACTATGTTCACACTTGGGTTCTTCAACGCGTTTAAGCAACTCGAACGTGATTAAGCTCACATCACATCAAAATCGAGATGATTTCTAATACATTGAAGTGATTTGTTAATCACTTCAAATTGACATGTTTAAAACTAAATCACTTCATTAATCACATAGAATCCAATGAACATACCTCAAACTGAGTGTAATGTAGTATCGGCCAACATAAACTAAACAACCGGCCACGATTTCTGCTTAATGTTTTTATTTTTTTCCTTAAATAATTCATAAATTTTCACAATTTCATCATTAATATGTTTAAAATGATCTTCTGATAACTTTATAAAAGTATTTTTTTTTATCAATTTTTAATACTTTAAAGAAATATAAATTTGTTTGTTTTATTTTTTTCTTAATCATCTGTCATCCTAATCATCTCAAATGTAATCAACATTTTGCTTAAATGCGTTTAAAACTCAAGTGTGAACATAGTATAAGACGCCAAAAAAAAACTACAACAAAGTAATGTTGTTTACGAAGTAAAGTGTAACGGATGGGACGATCATAATTGTGACTTAATTTATATATGAACAGCAAAAAGCTCACTTGAAAAGAGAATGGGAGAACATCAAAATGACATATTATAGAGGAGAGAAACAAGTGCATTATCACAACACATGATTTCAAAATCTCACTCCTTCGAAACTGAACAAGTGAGAGCAGGGCTGCCAGAAATTTTCAGCAAAAAATCTTGATTTGACAAAAAAAAAAATCTTATTTTTGAAGAAAAAATCTTATTTTTGGAAAAAAGTAGTTTTTTTTTATTATAAATTATAAAAACAATTCATATTTTATTTAATACATAAAATAAACAAAAAAAAAACATAACAAAAAATTTATTTTATTATACTAAATTGTATAATTTAGTTTAAAAATTTTTAAATGGGAACAAAGAAAGTTTTTTTAATTGAACCTTACCTTCGTCTAGACAAAACAAAAAATCTTGTTTTTGGGGAAAAAATCTTAAAATCTTTTTTCGGTTAAAAAATCTTAAAAAATAAGGTAAAATCTTACTTCTGGTGGCGCTGAGTGAGAGTGTTGAATTTTGAACGAGGGGAAAGGAAGAGATACACAATAAAAAGCTTAAGAATACAACAAAACATAATGAAAACATTGAACCACAATGAAGATATTGAAAACATTAGCGCTAGTTATAGAACCGCAATATAACAAAATCTGTGATAATACTTTTATGCTGTGTTTTACTGTTTTTTGTTAAATGTTTTTGTGCAATTTAATTTTATTAAAAATATGATGTTTTTAATGTAAAATAATATATCATTTTTGTAAGTTGTGTTTGCTTGTTGTGAGAAATATTATATAATATATAATAATAATATTGTCCTTTTATTATTTTTATTTAAATAGACGACCCTTGAAAACGTCGGGTCAAATGTAATAAATTTGTTTTTATATACATCAACTTCATTAGGTCTTATTAGCTTAAAAAGAAAAGTAACTGAAAATTTTAAAAATAAATTGTGGTTAGTTTTGTACATTTGTTTCCCAACCTTAGGCTTTTCTCTCTTAACCTCTCTTGTTTTATGTTTTGTGAACTAAATTAACTAATTACATAAAAAAAGAATACAGCAAAGAAAAAACAAAGAAAAAAATTTCAAGAAAATAAAACAAACGTCATATTTCTCGATTTGTTTTTAATACCCATAACAAAGACACTTACACTTTGTGACTTAAAAATCCTCGTACATTTAAAAAGGGTTGTAAATGTGCTAGAAATACTGAATACAGCAATTGCTTTATGATTTTGTCATTTAACAACCTTTGACAGTAAAGGCTCTGTAAGCCTGAAGCAACAGTAACTTTACCTTACCATTCTTACAGATTGAGACGTAACATCTTACTACGAACTATAATCGTTCTAATTGCTTTACATACAACAAAATTAATCAGCTGATTTGGAACGTTACTGTTACTACCGCCTAAAGGACCATATAGACGACATGTTTTTGTCATCTGACATGTCAAATTTTCAAGTCACATGTAACTGTGCATGTCTTTCAAAATCGCTGTTTTACATAAGGTTTATAATATTCGGTCACAAACGTACATGTAATTTGCTTCTGACATTGTCTCTGTTTTTTTCGCATTGTTATTGCAGAAACCAAAGTAGTGCTCGGTTTTAAAACAGCTTGCTGCCGCCATGAAATTTTTTACTTGCGCCGTAAAATAGTTTAGCCATCTTAACATTTTTTCTTTTAATTCAAAGATACCAATTTAGGATTTTATAATAAAACGGTTTTTATATATATATATATTCACATAAATTCTATTCAATGGTAAGATGATCAAACATATCTCGGTATTGTAAAAAATTAACTTCAGCCGGCTAATGATTCCGTCAATAGTGGGCGCCGCTGCCGGTTTCTTCGCGGCATAGATTTCTGATGTCTGATGGTTTGTCAGAAGAAAATAGGGCACGCTCTAATTGAAATTTTGTCAGATGACTTTGCGTCTGACTTTTACAGAAGCAAAGTTAAAAAGGTAACACACGACATGTATGTATTTAACAGTGGGAAATTTGACATGTCAGATGACAAATACATGTCGTGTACGGTCGCCTTAACTGAGCCTTTACACAACTTATCACACTTTTTTTATATGAAGCAAAGATTACGTTTAATACTCAACTCTGGACTGCCAGTATAAAATGACATGCAACAAAAGAATTTTATTGGCTAATCTTAGATTACTGATGAGTTATTTAGGACTCAACGTATTCTATGATATAAAATTGCATTTGTTAAAAGTCTCTTACTGACACTATAAGTAAATATTGTAAGTTTCAAAGACTATCAAAAACTATCGATTGTTTGTTTTAGTGTACACAGTTGAACTTCTAATGTATCTATGTAGTGCAGTTGTATGTTAATTTAAGTTTAATTGCAGTTGAAATGTACTTTAGCTATAGATTCTGAAAAACTAGCTGTAGTTGTCAAGGTTTCTTTCAAATGTGCTAAATTCCCATTTCATACTATTGAGAAACTGAAATTTATTGTTGAAGAGATAAGCTATTCCTATGCGCATTTCACTGGTTGCTTAGGCCAGATCATCAGGAAACTTCATCCAAAGATTTTAGAAAAGCTAAAGATATTATACAAATAAAACTGTTAAGCGAATAAGAATTATAAGCCTCAGTTTTACCTGAACAATATCAAAGCTTAAACAAAAACAACAACAATAAACAGTGAGTTTATCTTTTCTTACAGTCCTGACTACAATTGGTTGGTTTTTTGTCAACTCTAAATGTTGTTGTAAGTGGGCTAAGAAAAAACAAAAATAAAAACAAATTACTTTATTTTATTTTGCCAGTTCAGTTTATTTACTCTGCCACATGCATATTAGTTATCAAAGTTTTTCTTGGGATTCAAAATTAATTAACAAGGAGGTTTCTTTCAAATGTGCTGTAAATGTATTGTATTAATTTTCTACCTTAGTTTTGTTTCAATTATATTCAAACTTTAAGTCAAAGTTCCGCTTGGAGACCTAAATTAAAGTATTATAGTTAGTGGTATAAGTGAGAACTGGGATCAATGTGAGCAGTGTCACCAAAAGAGCTCTACACTCACAATATTCTGTGCGTAAAATTAACTGAAATTGTAATATAAAATAGATGAAAATTTAGTTAAAAGCCGGTCTATTTATCAAAGTTATTTTCGGGAATACAAAATTTATTATTAATACGATTTCCGTATGACGTGCTAAATTCCCTGTTTTTCATATTTGATAAATACACTGAAATTTATTGTTGAAATTTATTATTTTTCATTTATTTTTAACGAAAAGTTGATTTATTTTTTATTGTCAAACATTCAATAACATGTTCCGCAAAAACAAATGAATTTTCGGTTATTTTATATAAATTAACTATCAAAAAATTAACTGAATATTCCGTAAAAACAAGGTTAAGCGAGACATACTGGTTTTAGTTGACATTTGAGCACACGTATGTGTGATTAATGGAAATAAAAAAAAAATCAGCTGCGTTACCCCAGCTTATTATGGTGTCATGCGTGTGAGATTAAAATGGATAAAAGTACAGGTCAGGTCTTTTGCCGATCTCAATTAATTATTGTTTAAATAAAGTACAATTGTAGTTTAAGCGAGAGGTCCACACCATGTGTTCAGTACGTTGATGAATTTATGCATCTGTAAAAAAAAACTAAAATCAGTGTACACAGCACACATGAAGTGTGCGTATACGTATCGAACACATGAAGTAGGATATTTTATACTTTCGAATGCGTCGTATGCAGTGTTGCCAATGAAGAATTCGGAAATTTACATGACTGTGTACCAAATTACACAAAAAGTAGCTTTGATAGAATAAACCTTATTGATATTGTATATTTGCAATTAAATATTTGGTTTACAAAAAAGCAAAGCTTATTTATTGCTAAAGTAAGAAAGAACTGGATGAGAATGTATAAAGGCACGTATGCACGCGAATTACTTATTTCCGAACATAAGGTAACGTCGGCAGAAAAACAACTGCTTGAGGCAAAGAAACTTTTTGATTTAGGTACTCATCTACTACACAATATTATCTAAAATCTGTAAGATTTACAGACTTTGCTTATTAATTAGCACAAAAACAAAAATCAAAGTGATCAAAATCAAATTTGACAGTTTATGTTAAACATTATTTCTTCAAAAAACTTTTTAACAATTATTTCGCGATATGTCTTTGTATGCATGTTCAATATATGCATGATTTTGAAGTCTACACATGGACATATGTTGTTAGTCTGGGTTCACATTTTTACAGTCTTCTTGCAGATAGTTCATGTTTATTGTTGAGGGGGAAAAGCATATGCTTTGGAAACAGTCAGAGTTTTAAAAGCAAGTTTGACTGTGATGGAAACTGAAGAATGTTTCCAAAACTTAAAGTTCGAAAAGAAAATCTGGACTGTCGGAATTTAATGAAAAAATAAAACTTAAAGTTAAATTACACACAGATGACTCATGGAACTAAGCACATGTGGGCTACACATGCAAGTAAAAATTACACACAGTATGTGCAATTACATATGGACTGGCAACATTGGTCGCATGTTTTTTCAAGAAAGTATCAAACGAATAAAATGCATTGTGCGGACCTACAGCCTTAGTTATAGATAAGTTATAATTCTGGTCTAGTTCTTGTTTAGTTAGGGTGCGTTTAGGTGTAAGAAGTAAGTTTAGTTGTAATACAATTTTAATAATATTTAACTTAACCTTATTTCTGTTCTTAAACAGTCTTTTTGCAAGTCTAGTTAAATATTAATTCAATATTCGTTTATTTGTAATTTATTTTGCAGAGTTTAAATTTAGTTTTGAAATTTGCTCAAAACTTAAATCGAAAACTTTATAAGTTTCTTCCAACCCGAAATTAAGCAAAAGAAGACACTCTTTTTTACCGTAAAGAAACACCTAAAAGATCACCCTATAAAAATACACCTTTTAAAAAGACTCACGTTTCGCCAACAATTTAAAAGAAGAAAGTAAGTGAAAGCAAAAATAATTTTATTACTTTGTATTCAAATAATACACCATGTGGTGCATATTGTGGTTGGACAAACGTTGTCTTTATTGCGTTTATTATCCTTAAGGTAGAATTTGTTTCCTTTTTTTATTACACCACTTGTGATATCCTTCGATTGTTACTTCAATTTATTTTTCCATTGTTTGGTTATTCCATTTACATTTTATTATAAATTCACCTGTACTGATGATATTTGTTAAATGAGTTTTCCAATTATCAATTGATTTTAATCTTATTTATTCAATGTTTTTAGTTACGGACTGAAAGTATTTGGTTCAGACAATTGAAGCGTTTGCTAATAATCGTTAGGAGATTTGTTTTTGAATGTGATTTGAATAGAATTTTTATGAATCATTTATTATTCAAGATTTAATAATTGTCTTATCTACTTTAATGAATTTTGTCGTGCTTTGATTATAAACAAATCATGTAACACAGCGTCTTAAAATAATTATATTTTGCGAATAACGAATGTTCTGTTTTCATAGAAAATTGGAATTGTTAAACACAATTTTTATAATAATGAATTAATTAGTATATTGCATGTCACCACATTTAAATGCTACGAAATACCGGCAGAGTTTGCCACTGGTTGAACTCATACATTTGGCGTTCTCACTTTTGTAAGTGCAATTTAAGATATTTTTAAATAAAATAAAGGCAATACCATGCACCACTTCACCACTCTTAAAGAAGAACATGCCATATGTTTACATGTATTCTTTTTTATACAATTTGCCACAGGCAAATCTGGTTTATATACACAGAAAAATTAATAAGACAATTTATCATCAAATTCATACCAAATTCATAAAATCAAGCAAACAATTTGTTGATTTTGCACCTATTACCAAAATGGTTATATAGAATACTAAAAATTGAAAAAATTAAAAATTTTTTATAAATTTTTATTCAATAAATGATATTTTTAATTTAAATTAAAAAAAAATTATCAAAAACTTTGCCGTTTCAAACAATTTGTTAATTGATTTAATTAAACAAATCTTAGGTTTTGACATTTTCCAACAACAATTCTATAAGTTTAAATTACCCAGTAAAAACTTTGCTTACTTTTTCAAAATGAATAGCTTCTTTCACTCATTTTTTAGTAGCTTTCTTCCATAACTACTACTACAATTTCTATAACTACTTCTTTCTGGATGTATGTAGGTCAAAAAAATAATGATTTACTTTTGAATGCGTTCATTTTGGGACATGCCTTGAAAAATTCATTGGTTCTTCCAGTGGAATTGTAACATAATGTACAAAGTTGGTACTTTACCGATTGGCTCATAATATTTTTTTGAACTGATCTTACTATGAACGTCCGTCTGGCTGTCCATTTAAACCTTGAACGCAAAGTACATTTTAAAGATTACTAGCTTAACGCGGCGCGCTTTGCCACCCATATCTACTTTTTTCATTGAACCTATTTTTTGAAAAATTTGTGTATCTAAGCTATTTGTACAAAATTGGAATCCTTTAAATTTTGCAGTATTCCAAATATGTAGAAATCTGTATGGGAATTGTATAGGAGGTGCCACGTCCACTTGAAAATTAAAAAATATTAATAGCCTACAATCAGAAAATGACTGTAGGAATTTCAGAAAAATTTCAGAAAAATTTTTATTTTAAAATTTATATTTTACCATAATAGTGGCTTTAACAACGTTTCAAGACTCGAGCTAAAATAGTTTTTGGGTTACGCGATATTAAGTATATGCATCCTATAGGGAGTAATGCTCCCCCTGCGCCTACCCCTTTAATTTTAATTTACAAATGTGTAGTTTACTATAAGAGCGAGTTTGAATATTTACACTAAAACAGTTCTTAAGATATGCGATAATTAACATTGGCTTCCTATGGGGGCTACCACCTCCCCTGCTGATATATTTTTTCAATTTCGGTGCTGCGGCTCTTAAGATATGCGATACTTAATATTGGCATCCTATGGAGGGTATTGCTTCCCCTGTCCCTATCGAAAAAAGAAGTAACCTATTTTATTTTGATAATACTGTAAAAAATTTCGGTAAAATCGGTTCGGTAGGTTAGGAGTCTATAATCCATTTATGAATAACTAAAATTTTTCTTTTAATATTGCAGTAAAGGATATATATATATGGTTGGGCTTGACCGACTATACTTTCATTCTTGTTTCTCGTAGTATGAATAGTATTGACGTCCGTTAAATGAATTTCTTGTGTGTGTTTGTTTGCTTTTTTGTTTTCTAAACAAAACGTTATTTTGATATCAGGGGTCTAATCACCGCATTCGATACTATCGTATCGAATAAACTATCGAATGTTTTTGCATACGATAGACACTGACGTATCGAATGAAAACTCGACAAATGGAATGTCGAGTTACTCGATATCGAATGCTATTATTTCAAATTCAATAAATTTAATTCTATATCGAGATTCATGATACCAAAATAAAAAATTTCGATCAGTTTTGCTCGATATCGTATGCGGTGATTAGACCCCAGGTGTAATTTCATTTAGATTGTATTATTTATTTCATAAGAAGTGCAAATTTGAATATTGCTGGTGGTGCTACTGATGGAAACGTATACCTACTGCCTATTTTTAAAACTTACCCTCTGCTTCCACAAGTAAGTGCAAATTCGAAAAACTCAATACACTCACACTTTTTCTCTAAAGCTATGTTCACATTATGTCTATTTGCAGGCGTGGATTCAGGGGGGGGGGGGTAAATAAGGAAATTTCCTAAATTATAAAAATATGTTTGGTTTATCTCGATAATACCAGAACTCCCAATAATGATATTTTTTTATATGCAAACAATTTTGGGAAATTTCAGCAAGGTTTCTTTTGATTTTTTTATTGAATCTAACGAAATTTTCAAAAAGTATCCAAATCTTAATTCTAATAGTTATTTATTAGATATTTCCAATGCAACATCTAGTTTACTGTATTCCAATATGTACTTAATATTCTACATGCAATCTTAGCAGGTGCCATCTATTTATATCCAAAGAATAAACGTTTGACTTGAAAACGCGTGCGGTCGAATAATTATTAAGCCTTAGTATGTATATGCAATATTTATGTATAAATGTGTTATATGAATCAAAATTCTATTCGATAATTTTTGACGAAACTCATTTGAAGAGGCTTCAAAGGATATTGATTATTTGATATGTCAATTGATGCGAAGGCACTATCATCAATAGTTCTAAAAGCTTTGACAAATTTTAGTCTTGACCTAAAAAATTGTGTAGGAAATGGAACAGATGGGTGTCCTCTGACGTCAGCAGAAAATGGAGCTGTTATAAAATTCTGTTGAATAAAGAAATATTTTTATAATATTTGTCATAAAATTTTTTTATCAGGGAAATCTTATTAAAGAACGACGTTTAAAATTCTTGCGTATTGAGTCTTCGATTTCTAGAACACCCCTGATAATCTCCTGTTATAACATAAAACAGTTCTATAAATGAAAAACACTCTTTCAACATCGCAAGATGTAACTGGTGCATATTTGAACACTTAAAGTTCAGATGGAGAAAGGTTGTCAATAAATTCATCCGTCTCACTTTCATTAAAACAAAATTGTGAGAAAATCGATTAAAACACTTTTTTTAAATTGAAATGCCAAGCCATATAGATTTTTCAAGAGTATTGAATAATTTACCACACGTATTACGATCTAAAACGTTTTTTTAAATTTTTTAAAGCTTACATTCGTAGAAATCCCTTTCGTTTGTAACTTCAAAAGGCTTGAGCAGATGCATTGAAAGTACTTTTAACGTCCGATTTTTGCATTATTCAGTTAGCAATTCAAATAGATTTTGCCTCATATTCGTTAAGCTTATTTAAAAATTTTTTTCTAGGTTGCAAAAAGGTATTCTTTGGAAAGCTGAACCAAAAAATGCTTTTTAAAAAAATAATTGAAGAAATGACAAAAATGGCATATGCCATAAAAAACTTGCCGTACCCGTTGACATCTCCTACCCGTCGTCTAATAAAAACATGGCTCAGATCAACAATGACAGACGAAAGACTGTACTATCTAAATTTGCCTCACAAGGAAATCACAAGGAAAATTAATTTATATTGAACTGATCTTATATTTCATTTAACCTTATTGTTGAAGTTTTTTAATATAATATACAAATATTAATTTTAATAAACTTTTAAAAACAAATTTTTTACTTTTTTGTATCAAAAATATTTCCCCCCACCCTAAGGCTCAAGCTGGATCCGCGCCTGGTATTCGTCATGTGGAATGTCACTTTTCTACCCACATGTGTTATCATGTGTATGTCAAAATTTCAGTTTTACATAACATTTGAAATTAACATGTTCACAAAATGGTATGTAAGGCATATTTGACATAACCTATCAAAAATAAAAAATAAACATTTTTAATAATTAATTTGTGTATTTTTTTTTTATTTGTTTTGTTATTTTTTATTTACTATTTTAATATACATATATGTATGTATTAAAATTTCAATTGATTTTTGCCGCCACACACAATTTTGTTAATAAAAACAGCTGATGTCAGATGCTTTCTAAACACGTTCTACATCAAAATTGTCATGTGTACTGTACAGACAGAAATAACACATGATATTTTTTAAAGGGGTTCAGACGATATGTACAAATATAACATGTAAAAAAGTGACAGTCCACATGACAAATACACATAATGTGAACATGGCTTTACATTCACACAATTTTTGTACAATCTGCCAACCGGCTGATTGCTCGATTTTTTGTTGATTATACGTATTCACTACTTCCAAGTAATTACTTGCCTTTGGAAATGTAGGGTTAAATAGAAATTTTCGTTTAGAATTTATATTGAAAACAAAAATAAACTTGAGCTTTTTATTTTTGTTTTAATATACTAAATTCCCAAGCGAAAATTTTTATTTTATTTTGAAAAACAGGCAGCCAGTATTTTTTTTTTAAGGCTAAAAGTTATTCGTTATGCGTGTTGTTAAGGTCGGCGGTAAATTGCAATGTTTTTGTAGATGCACATTTTGTTTATTTTATAAAACTCTAATTGTAAGCAAAAATTTTCTTTATTTTTTGCAGCCTTGTTATATATTTTATCCAATTTTTATAAGCCCTAGTTTTAAGTTTTCCTTGCCTCTATTTTAAGGCCTAAAATTTCATGCTTTATTTTTTTTGTCGAATCAGCATTCGTTCCATTCGATATTTTTCTTTTGGTAGATTCTTTATCAGTTTTTGGCATGTTGTTTGGTAAAGTGTGTGAGTGTTTTCGGTTTTTTTTTAATTTTTCTTTCAACATATTTGCACTATTCATTGAAGATCTTTGAAATATTTTAGTTTTCCCATGTAAGTTTTTTTTTGGAAATGACCTTTTAAAACTCAAAGTATTAATGGCCAATGGAGTGAAGCGTAAAACAAATGTTCATTTTTTTCTCTGAGGCTTTGGATTTGTGTGTGTAACATTATGAAGAAGAAAATCCTGTTAACAGGCTTTTTTGCTTTTAATGGGATTGTTGGCAAGACTTACATTTTGTCTAGTTTTTTGTTTTATAGCTTGAGTAATTGAACTTTCAATATTATAAAAAAAAATATTTTACTTAAATTTTTTTCTTTAATTTAAAGTTAATTGTAACTTAAATATAAAAATTATATATATATATAATAATATGAACGTTAGTTCATTATACTCGTAGCTTACGCTGTTTTTATTAATTAAAAAAAAATTGAATTCATCATCGAATCGCATTTTTTTGGTCTTAGCCTATTGAATTATATTCCTCTAAGACTAGATAAAACAATCCTATTCACTTGCAAATAAATAAAAATTAATTTTATATATATAAAAATGTTCTTCTTTTTTTAATTTTGTTTTTTTTTGTTTGTGTTACCCCTTAGTAACGTTCTTATCTTGCAATAATTTATTTGAAACATACTTACACATTAGCGATCTGACATTTTAATTTCGTATGTTGAGTTATTTTTTGTGTCCTTTGTTTTTTATTTTTTTCTTGAACTTTTGCAGATAAATGTGTCTTTTAGTTGGTAAATAAATTGTAGGAGTGTAAAAAACAATGTCTTGTTTTTATTTTTTTCTTTGCTATGGTAAGTTATTACGTCTTAACTTTATAGCTTTTTAACGGGGTTACGTTGTCGTCTTCACTTACAAGATGTAATGTTTGCAACATACAACACTAAAACATTATTATGCTTTTACTTATAAAAACTGTTATATTAATTACATACATATTTCAAAATGTTAGATTTTGTACTCCAAAAATACGAGGATAACGTTGAGATGAGGAGAGATTTAAACAATATACAATATACATAAAGTATGGTATACATAAGGTATACCATAAGAGTAGACATAAGTGTATTCACTCAAAAAAAACATCAGTTAATCCGAAGCGGTATCAGCAATACGCTAAGTGCGATTTTTTTTAAATCAAGTTCAAAAAGATGGATTTTAAAATGTAGATTTGAAATCCAGAATTCATCTTTAAAATAATACGAAAATAAGATTGGTTTAAGTAAAACTAGTATTGAATTAATCCAAAAATCCGCTTGATTCAAATAACATAAAGTTGATTTTATACCGATTTCGTATTTGAAATAATCCGATAGTAAAATTAGATTGATTTTAACCTAAACACAGAAAACCAGAGACGGAAGGTCATATTTTTAAGATTGATTGACTTACCCGTTTTTAACCATACATAATATCTATTATCATGCCCGACATGGATTCTACTTTAAAAGTTTGATTAATTTAACTAAATGTAAACTAAATGAGAACTTTTGCATTTAACTTTACTTTTTGAACATGAAATAATGTATGGGTTTCTTCTTGTTCTGTTGTTGTTTCTACATAAAGCACGCAAATCGTTTTAACATACTTGTGTGATGTTTTTGTAGTTAATACAACAAACTTTGACAGACACACGCGTATGCATGCATAAAGAATGCAGTGCTAAGAAATGAGACTTATGAAAATAGTCGCTGTCAAACCAACTCAAAAAGCGAAAAGTTGTACAAGAATTTTCGTTTTTTCTTCGACAGTTTTTGGTTTCGACTGCAGTTTTCTAAGCCCTGATAGCTGCATTTTCCTATTATTAACGGGGTAAACAAATATTCAGAAATTTTGCTAATAAATTATTATTTGTTGCAATAAAAAAAAAAAATTATGTGTCTAAAACAACTGTGGAACTTAGAAAAAAAAACTTATTCCTCACTTAAATTTAATTTTATTGCGAAATTTTGTTTATTTTATTTTATTCCATAAGCCAAGCCGTGTTATTGTGTTACGCAAATATATGTTGTGAAACCTCCTCTTTTTTCGAAATTACGGTATATCTCGAAACACTGAGTTCAGAGTCCTTGAAGTAGGTTAACCCGCCGGGGGTCCTTCTTGTCGGTTTTTTCAAATAGCACAGTGTAGTCTTAAGAGTTAACACCAAGTTTTTGCTTTTATAATGCGCTCTAGATATTCTGTTGGAAGTTGGAGATAGTTTTCCAGCTTTACCCCAGTGTTTTTTAAGATAAAAAAAAGGGTTAGTTACGTTATGTAAGTACAACTTATGTTGATTGACAAATGAATTCTTTATATTGGCTCTTAAATATATAAACCATTGAACCCTGATTCATTTAAATTCCGCTAGTGTCTACTTCTAGCCTTGATTTGTTGGTTGCCCTTAGACTCTGAATACAAAACCAGGTAAAAGTTGTAAAGGATATGCTCTGGATTTTTAAATAATATTATCACTTTTGTTAATGGTAGTAAAATTTCTATACTTACTCAGTTTAAATTTTCCTTCATTATGTTCCTTTATTTCCTTCTTCCTGCATTATCGTTTTTATAATCTAATTCGAATATAGAATAAAAACGTTTTTAATGAATGTTCTTCTTTTCAAATTATTTTGATATTTTCTGCTGCTGTTGAGATATGAAGAAATTTTTCTAGCAATTTTAATATTGTTCCTTTTAATATGACCAAAAAAACTTGTAAAGAAATATTTTAATGCTTCAGGTATTTGAAACGTTTTTGTGATTTCTTTTTTTTTTGAGGTTTTATTTTCAACTTGAAACATGAAATACAATAATGAGTTGAACAAAGTTTGGGAGGAAAAACAAGGTCAACCATTTGTAAGCCAACTAAAATGACATCAATCTTATTTTGGTTTCTTACCTTGTTTTTGTTGTTCTTTGGTTTGTTTCAGTTGACTGGATGCCTGATTGGGTGGTCTAGTTTTTTATGAGTTGAATTCTCTTCTAAGAGTATCTACACTATACAACAAGACAAATGAAAAGTAGTAAAACTATATTTATTTAAGTATTAAAGTCGCTTAACTTCAAAACCAGTGGAAATTTAAATTTTTATGGATAATTTTTTTTTTAAATGTTTCTAAAACTTATGGTTTTTGAAAAGGCTGTTTCACCGATTTTATCATGACTTACATAGTTAGTGATAATCCAATTGTATTACAAGAAACTCTAACTAGCTTTTACTTAGGTTCTCTTTAAGTCGGGCTAATCTCAGTTTTTTTGTATACTCAAGTGTTTCGAAGTAACTCAGAACGCATGGCTAAAAATATTTTTATTTTGGCAAAATTGGAAAAATGTATAAAGTTATGGAAAATCGAATAACGTTACCAATTTTATAACATTGCAACCGTGGTTTTGCCATATAATTTATTTCTTTCAGATATTACAGTGTCTGTCTGCATGCCAAATTTTAAGAAAACCGGTTGATTACTTAAAAAGGTAATACAAATTATAGGCTATAGTTCTTTCCAGATGTTACACTTTTTGTCCGCCAAATTTCAAGAAAATCGGTTGATTAGTTTAGAATAAAGGGGAGTCTTTACCCCTCTTGCCCTATTTAATGCACTGTTCTCTTTCAGGTGTTATAGTGTCTGCATGCCAAATTTAAAGAATATTGATTAGTTAAGAAGATATAGAGAGGGGGAGATTTTACCCTCTTGCCCTAATTCACGCCCTCAATAATAAAAATTATAGGCTATAGTTCCATCCAGCTGTAGCACTATTTGCCTGCGATATTTCATGGAAATCGGTTGATTAGTTAAAAAAGTTATAGGGAGGGAGAGCTTTTACCCCTCTTGCCCTATTTCACACCCTATTCCCTATTTCCTTCAGATGTAACAGTGTCTGCATGCCAAATTTTATGAAGACCTGTTGATAAGTTAAGAAGATATAGGGAGGGGGATCATTTACCCCTCTTGCCCTATTTTACGCCCTCTAGCGATATGAAATACACTTAGCGACCTATTTTCATACCTAACAAATACACATACAAAATTTCATAAAAATCAGTCAGAGGAGATTTTAAAGGCATTTTGTTGATATTTGTATGGGATTTGGGAATATTGTTTTTATATAACTAAGCACTTGCTCAATTTTTTTCTAGCGCCTAAACAAGTTTTTTTGTGTACTACTTGCAGAGAAATAACGATGTTTTACCTACATCAGTGCAATAAAATAATTCTTTATTGCATAATACGAAGAAAACGCAAATGCGCTTATTTCTTGTTACAATGTAACCAATCTATATATGTGCCAATATAGGAAACCAACTTTTGGCGAGTATTGTAGTTTCGAGATACCCTAAGTTTTCTTCGAGGTTTAATTTGAAGAGATTTTTGCTTTACATATATATTTATACCCTTAACCGAAGGTAAGAGGGTATAATTTACTTTGCCATTCCGTTTGTAAGTTCCACAATATTGTTCCTACACCCTAAACAGTATATATATTCTGGGTCCTTGTGAAAAGCGAAGTTCAAATCCGGTTGTCGGTCTGTCCATATGTCCGTGTGTATGTTGAAATAGGTTTTCCGAAGACCCCAGAAATGATGGGGACTAGGTTGGCATATTTTAATGTCACATATACTCCGTTTAAGTTTGCTATTGACATTCAGCCAGATTGGTTCAAAAATGACGGAGATATGAGCAAAAAACCACGAGTGCCTCTAATTTTACCCAAAAATCTCTTGTTGTTGTTGTTAGTTTTTTTTTCTGTATTTCTGGAGAACGGCAAGAGCCAAAGTTTCCAAATTAGGAACAAATATTATAGTTACCAATACATACCACCCCACAAAATGTGGGCGGGATTGGAGAAGTGGGCGTGGTACCTCCCATACAGAAAAATTATATTAAAACTTGAATTTTTGGACTGTAATAAGGTCTATTGTTACGCCTCTTATATCAGGATCGGAAATCTGTAGAAAAAATCTGAAAAATTCGGAAAAATCGT
This sequence comes from Pollenia labialis, assembly GCA_949318255.1. Taxonomy (NCBI): domain Eukaryota; kingdom Metazoa; phylum Arthropoda; class Insecta; order Diptera; family Polleniidae; genus Pollenia; species Pollenia labialis. The sequence goes on from OX439142.1 coordinate 51,786,148, forward strand.
TTCAGATATGAAGAAGTTATGATCAAAATATAAATTTTTTTTTAAAAAATACCTATTTTCGGGAGCCGTAATCTTTCCGAGTCCAAGTTTTATCACCAAAGTAAATGGTATATAAATCTGTCAAATCGGTTGGTATATAAATCTGTCAAATCGGTTAAAAATGGCTGAGTTAGACCAAAATACTGAAATTCCAAAAATTACTTTTTTTATACCCTTCACCGAAAGGTAAGTAAGTTCCATAATATTGATCCTACAGCCTATAAAGTATATATATTCTGGGTCCTTATTTGCATATGTATATATATTATTTAACAACTTTTCTACTTGTGACAACACAATTTTTTCTTATATCGACTTACCACTCAACCAAAAATGGGCTTCATCGGAATATAAATTTTTTAATGGAAATTCAAAATCAATATCAATTTGTGCTTCAGCCCACGCGTTGCTTTAGTGATAGTCGTTTCATAATGAAATTTCAAAGCAAACTAACTGCCCGTCTATACCAGAGATAAATATTGGGACATATATTGCAGTAAATTGCAGTAATGTAGACAGCAATTTTGGTACATATTTTTTTCCGACAATTTATGTTGTAATAATTGTTGGTCCATTTTCGTTGACAATTATTGCTAACATAAAACGTCAAATTTAGTTGTCGATTTACAAAAAAAAGCAAAAAAAATATTATGGGAATAAAATTAAGTTTGTGAAATGGTAGCAAATTATAATTGTAGTTAAAGAATTTAATTCAAGAATTAAATCAAATTGCAAAAATTATTTTTATATATTTAATTTTTTTCTTATTCGATCTTTATTATTTAAATTTTTATTAATTTGTTAAAGGTTGAGTTCGTTTTTATATAAAAATATAAATTTTATTTTAACAAAAAAAAAAAATAATAAATTTGGTAAAAATTAACATTTTTATAAAAAAAGACCTCAAGCTTAAACAAATCAATATACATCAATATACAAGTTGGCGTTAGTTTATACACTACACCTCCTTCGTTAATTTCTTTCAAATTATGAGTTAACATAAATACGTTTTCCCATGACGTTTACATATGCTGAGCCATAAGAAATATTGCTCTGTTATTCTGCCGACGTACCATTGACAACTTGCTGAGATATTTATCTTTAGTGTAGACCTGGGGTAAATAAAAAGCAACTATCGTGCTCAAATAAAGCAGTGATGCCAACTCAAAGTTGTGATTATCTTAAAATAACATCCTTTTTATGTAAAAAAAAAGTTTATGCATAGTACGTCATTAAAAAGTTTTGAATCTTATTGCGCTGCTAGTGAGTTAAAAAACGGTTCCAGGGATGAATTGTGTAAACGAAAAATTTATTAAAAGAGGCGCTGTTTCTATATAAATGTTATAATGCTATTATTTCTTGCAGATACTGTGAATGTTAGATTCCTTAGCTGGGTTCCTTAGTAATAATAATTTTGTGTAGAAAAGTAAATTCCTAAACATCAGATAGTTATCAAAAGTCATTCCCAGGATTCGTCTGGAGTATGTTTTTACACTGAGCAAGCCTAGGCATAGCAAAAATGTAACTTATAATATTATTAAACGTAGTGTTTAGCTTTTGTTTGAGAATAAGTAAGTTTTGGTATTAGATATATCCAAGTTATAATCATTTTTATTTTCGGTGGTGTGAACGGTTGACTTTATCATAGACATCTGAGCATACCATATACTCTGCCGCACGTTTAGTTAATGTGGTCAGACCAAGTAAGTGAACTATTGAAAACGACACCCAAATTTTTGGACGAGATGACCAACTAAATTTTCTTTCTACCACGATATAAACCTACGTCATCAACGATTTTCATGCTCACCTTAGGAATTTCGATTTTTTTGGATTTAGGTATATACCAGTAACCGTGGCCCAGTTATAAATCTGGTTGAGATCGTAGTTAAAATTTTCAATTTTATGACTCAATGATGTCTTGGAGCAGTCAATGTAAAGTTGGACATTATCGGCATACAAATGTATTTTTGAGGGTTTGATTTGAGAAGGTAGGTTGGTGGCATACATAAATTATAGAAGCGGACCATGTATCGACCCCTGAGGAACGCTTCTCGGTACGGACAAAGGACTGGATACAGTGGATACAGTAAGTTTTTTTCATTTGCAATATTTTATAAGTTAGAAACAAAATTTCTAATTTTTTCCAATAATTAAGATTTTTCATCATTGAGATCTGAATTATTCTGAAACCGTTGGGTATGTACAAAAATAATATAAGCACGGCTTAAAAATAATTTTAATTATGTTACTTAGCGTTTTCTCTAACAAAATTGGATAATCCCATCCTTACTTATGATAAAATCGGTGGAACTGACTCTTCAAAAACCACAAATCCTAAAACAAATCATCCAATAATAAATTTCGACTGTATTTGTAGTTACACATAAAAAAAATAGTAGTCACCAGAGGTCATGACAAAAGTTCAAATTTGTTGCCTAGTGTAACCAAACTATGAGTTTTTTAGATTTATATAAATAAGATTCTAAAATATGGAAGTAGAACTGCCAGTTTAAACTATTTATTACTGAGTTTTTGTGGATGGGAAGATTTTGGTTAGATATTTTGGGTGGTTTTTTTTAATAAAACAGAAAATTTTGTGAAGCTTTTAAATTTATTTTTGCAAATTTTATAAAAACTTCAGGAAGGGATTTTAATAACCATTTTTTGTCGTATTAAAACGTGCATGTTCTTATCATTTCAGCTAAATATGTGTATAAAAAAACAATTATCGTAATTTCAAATAAGAAATCCCTAAAACTAGGATTAATCGAAATTTCGGAAAAACAGACATTTTTATAATCCTAATAGGGATTATGAAATAAAGGAATTAAAGTGAACCCTAATTACAACCATTTGTGAAATAATCTTATTTTCTTAACTACAATATTTGAGGTATTAGGAACCGTTTGGTCTGGCGAGGTTTCCAACCAGCTCTTGGGTATCTTTCCCGGGGGGTTTCAACCCTCCTCACCAGCCACGTATTCGAACACGAAAGAAATATGAAAACAAACAAAAATGACAGCAAAACAACAATCTACCACCACATAAAGAATTTTGAGACTGATGTTGGTCGCATATTGCCCTCCCAACCATGTCATGAATGCATCCGCATAAATAATGTCACAACTAGAGTTTTGTCGCCGATGGAAGCTACACCCTAAGCTAGACAATTCAGTTCAGCAGGTCTGGTGATTTTTCGAAATACCTGAAGCAACTGCAAAAAAAAAAAACGCGGTTGTCGCGTATATCACGAAAATGCTTCTTGAGAAATATAATTAAATGCCATATTCGTGTTCAGCAGCCCCAAAATGTGAACCTATTGTTGTGGCATTTTCATGAAATTGGTAGTGGGTCATATGAGACTGTGACACACAAAACTTTTAAAATAATGTTATTATATATTATGGTTTTAGACTTTTTAATTTTTTTTTTTTTAAGGTTGAGGTCCATGATTATTAATGTACCGAAGCTCACAAAATTTAGGGAAGTGATTTCTGGGCATATGAAACTAAATCTATGGTCAAACATAACTAATATTTGACGTCCCACACGTTAAAACTGAAAGTCGTTAAAGATCGGCTTAAATCAAAACATGGAGTTGATTTTTTCGGAGATATCAACTAGAAGCTTTTAAGATGATTGCAAAGTAAATGCAATTTAAATTTTCCTATAATCACATAACTGTATCAAGATATCAACAAATTCTTTTTTTGCCAGTATTACAGATTTTACACTCTTCGCCACTTGTGGCAAATAAGTTTATACGAAATTTTTTAATTTTTGTGTCAAAATTTATCAATTCGGAGTCCATTCGCAATTCTTAGTCGATTTAACTTACCTGGTTGTCCTGTCCATCTGTCTGTCTTTCAAAATCGCCCTCACTTTCTAAATACTGAATAGAGAAGAACAATTTTTCTATTTTATGGATTTTAGTTCTGCTAAGCAATTTGGGATTGAAATTCAGCAGAATAAAATGAGTCTGAAGAGTTATTTATCCAAATGTGGAACAAACTTCATCAAAAATCTGTGATTTTGTTACAAACATTGACATAAAATTTAATTTTTTCGCGAATCTACTGTAATTGAATCAATTTTTATTTTTTATTGAAAAAAAAATAAAAAAATATAATTTTGATTTAATTCATATTCTAGTTATTTTGAAATTAATTTTTAATTCAAATATTTGTTAAATAACAAAAAAATTAAATAAATTAAACTTGTAGAATTGTTGCTGGTAATTTTCAAAACTTGGGCTATATTTCATTAAAACCATTAACAGATTGTTTGATACGGCAACTCCTTTTGATCATTTTTTAATAAAAACTACAAATATCATACTCACAATTTTAAATTTTTACAATTTTTGGTAATATGTGCGAAATCAACAAATTGTTTGCTTGATGCTATGAATTCGGTGATTAGAGACAATTTCTAATTTTTTCTGTGTACAATATAAAATGTCCAAAGAGCATCAAATTTAAATTACATAGAAAAAATTTGTTTAAGTATTATGCATGCAAATAAAAAGCAATTCTTGAAGAAAATTAAATTTTCTACCAAAAAAAGTTTTATAAGATTTTTTCGTAAACCAAACGGGTTAAAAGCTATCAGATTTTGAATACTAGCAAAAAATGAGAAACAAAAATAATATTTGTTACAAGTAGATTCCAATCACTAAAAAAATACCTAGTATTCAAATAACTTTTTAACTGTTTTTATTAAGTAAGATTTTTTTGTGGAAAATTAAAATTTTACATTTATTAGTAAAACTAATAATTTTCTAACAATGAATTCTTAGGGTTATGGGTTATCACTGAAACTACTCAATAAATTGAATTATATGCGAAATAAAAGGAAAGAATTCCACTATAACAATTAACACTTGTTGTTGTAAAATAGTTTACAAACACTTGGGGCCATTATTACAACTTACAAATAGTTATTTTTAGGATGCTATCTGACAGATAAATAGTTTTTGGTTATTACAAGTTAACATTAACCTAAAAAGTGACTGATAAGCTAACATCAGGTTTGTCCTCATCGTAACTTTACAAGTGAACTTTAAGAACTTGAAGATGCCATACTTTCTGCTGAAGATATGGTAACTTCAATGACAGTTTTTTTTGCCCTTTTTCTGGCAGATTCACTTTCATTATTTATTTTCGACATTTTTTTTAACCCAATAAAACACAGAAAAAACAATTTACCATAAAAACTTTTGCTTTCAATTAAAGAGACAAGCAAAACTAAGGCGTTGCCACCATGTATTTTAAACGAACAAAAGTAGTCGGTATATACTGCAATGTTGCCACAGTATATAAATTACATTTTTTATTTTATCGGAGAGTTGTAATAATGGAAAAAACTTATTGATCACTTTATCGTTCAAGATAGCTATTGTTCACGTTAACTATCAGCAACTTTATCATTAGGTTGTAATAATGTCCCTTAAACAATTTAAAACCAAATTAATTTGTCTGGCAGTTGGCTTTTTAATTATTGATTTAGAAAACTAATTTTGAATTGTTGCGTTTTGATCTGAATTATAGTAAAAACAAATTTTGATATGAACCCAATATAAATCAATGTTAAACTGGGTTAAGAAATATGACTTTTTAATTTCAATGATAACTTTTTCCTTGAATTATGAAATGAAAAACACGTAATTTTTGTTACTTTTCACTAATGTTCCGAAATTATTTATTGAATAGCTCTGAACATTGAATAACAGCATATTTATAAGTTTTTAGCAATGGCTTTATAGATTTTTTTTACTTAATAGATTAGTATTAATACTAAACACTATTCTATTTAGTAATAAATAAAAAAATCAACCACTTACTAAGTGTTATTTTTCGTTTTTTTTTATGGAACACCTCAAATGAATAAGCCGATGTTCATTGTTTCTTATTTTAATTATGGGATTTCTTATTCGTTGGACATCTTATTTCTTAATACTTATACGCACACATATTATTATTAATAAACAATCTAGAAATACATTTTATTGTTCATTTAAATAATAAATTTTATTTGCTTATTCATTATATTTACGCATGCAATACATTTTATTTACTTTCTTGAGATTGTTTATAAATTTAATATGCTAAATAATTCATAAAATTCAGTTGTGAAATTTCAAATTATCAAGTATCATTTCATAAAATTTTTTAATATTGTATTTTATTATTTCCCATTAAACTTATGTATATATAAATAACTTTGATATTCAGATGTGTTGCTTCGGTAAGCAACTCAATTTTATAACTTGTATACAATGGGGTTTGCATACAATGTTACGTAACATTTCGTTAGAAGATTACGCTAATAAAGAGTAGAAATTAGTTAATTTATCTTACCATTCAACACTGGGGGAAAGTTTTTCACACATGAAGTTTGGCATCCATTGTATTGTGATGTACAGTTGATGACAATTTCAACTTAATTCGAACCTGCTACAACCTTATAGAATTGATTCGCCTTTATTGTATGTTTCAGTAAATGTTGTTGAAAAAATACCAACAGCCCTTTTACACATTAGAAATCGGAAGGCGATTTTGTTCTGAATAACTAAACTTTTCTTAAATAAAGACACACTTTGCTTAAACCAAGCCACTGGTTTATATTTAAAGAATAAGTAATTTTTGGCTTTGTAAATTTAGATTTTTATTTTCTTTTTCTCACGAATAATTTAAAACGCACTTAGTGATCTACCAAAAAGTAAAAATTCATTATTAAAGTGACCGTAGTGGAAATATGTAAAAAAAGAAAAAAATATCTTCGGGGTTGCGTTTTTTTAACAAATAAAATACTTTTGCTGAAATTTTTAAAATTATACGCATTTTCCACAAAAAGCTAAAAGCTTTTTTCTAAATGTAATGATTTTATAAATAAAAGTAATTAATTTGTATTACAACCCAATATTTTAATAAAGTTTCGAGTAAAATAAAAGTGATAAAAAAAAGAAAAGAGTTTGACTCCATAAACAAAAAGTAAAGGCTAACAGCAGTATTCATAAAAATTTATTAATGGTTAATTAACCATATATAAGGCAAAATTGCTTAAGTTGTATTCATAAACGAAAAAGAGTCTATTAAACCTTTAATAAACCATTCAGAAAGTAAGAAAATGTATTGTTCGATTTACCCTTCTTCAAACCAAATATAAAATGACATTTTGATAAGTGTCTGCATTTTAGGATATTATTTTTGTGAAACATGTTGAAAAATAAAGAAAAAAATGTTTTATTTGTTAATATGGACATGTTAAATACATTTAACTAAATTTTTTTTATTTTAGACAATCAATTTAAAGTTATATGGTTAATTATTTAAAAAATTTTTATATGATTTATGCCCGTAATTTCAACAAAAAGAAAGCAGGTCGTGTTCGTACCTAACAGTTATCTATACATATTTCAACGTTTATTTTGCCTACGTGTGTTTACCTTCAGTTTTCCTTTAAAATGTTCCAGCTTTTACTCCATAGATTTCTATGCACAGCTAGATTTCTTTTTGTAGAAATAACGGGCATTAAGAGAATATGTTCAGGGGCAAATGCAGATATATTATCTTTAATAACTTATTAAATTACTGAAACTAGTTGTTTTCTTCTTTAAACTAACGAATTATTGTTCAAAAAATATAGAATAAACAAATCATAGTAATAGTGATGTTAATAAAAAGTAAACAAACTTTTTATTCGAATACTTTCTTATGGCATATTTAAAAAAGGTTCAAACAAAAGTGTTTATGATACCTTTCGGCAAGATTTGTTCAGAAACTAAAATAAAATGTTGTTTTATTTGATAAGAATAATTTTTTAGTTCTACAATTAAAAAAAAAACTATAAAAACTATATCATGTGAACAGAATAGAAGTTTCAGGCCACAGTAGCAATAAAATGGCAGTAAAATATAAAGAAAGTTGCCATACTTAAACACAAAATCGCCACAAACAGTTAATAGTTATAAAACTGTTAATGCACTGAGAAAATTAAAAGCTTTAAAATCAAAGAAAACAAGTCTTTGTAAAATTGTAACGAAAATATCTTTGTTAGAAGGAAAAAATCCTTGCATCAATGATTTATTCTTTAAACAAGCAAATGGTGCGTCTTTAACACAAACGACTAAAATTCTTTGAAGCTAAACCAAAGAAATTATCTTTTCCGTAAAGATAAAATATTTGCTACAAAGATTTATTTCTTTGCTAATAAGCGATTGAAAAACGTATTTAAAATTAAAGACTTTTCTTTGTTTTTTTAAAGCTAAGCATCCTTGCTACAAAGACAAAGTCTGTATCTTTAAAGAATTTTGTATTCAATACATAAGTGAACATGTTTGCTTGTTCACACATGTTTGCATGCAACGGTAAATAAAAGCGGTTAAAAAAAATAAAGATAAAGTCTGTATCTTTAAAGAATTTAGTCTTCAATGTTAAATTTATATACGAATGTTTTTTATCCAGAAACTACACTGCTCCAGTAGACAAGCTGGTAGTGAGCTAGTCTATCAGCACCGAGGTTGCGCGATCGAATCCCACCAGAGACAGAAAAAAAAAATAAAAAATAAAATAAGTAAAAGAAAATAAGTAAAATAAAATAAGAAAAAATAGAAAAAAAAATAAAATAAAGTAAAATAAGAAAAAATAGAAAAAAAAAATTTTTTTTTTCTTTATTGAAAGTATTCATGTTTAAGGACTTTTTTCATGTGTTTCCAAAGACGTACATCCTTGCCACAAGATTTTAAGTCTTTGATTTTAAGTATATATTTCATGGAAATCTAAAGATCTTTGCGCCTTTCCGGTAAAGATGTTTTGTCTTTGGGCACAATCTGACCAATAAAAGTCTTTGCAACAAAGTGTATTTTCTTTGATTTTACGATTTATTTTTCTCAGTGTGTAAGTTTATGAATACCAATTTTTATAGAAGGTTTATTAGACAAAAAGCGTTTGATAGTTATTACATGCTATATATAAATAAGAACTTTTTATGAATATGGCTTTTAATCTTTTGGTTTTTTTATTTATTTTTTGAAGGAAATCCATACAAAATGTGGTCATGTTCACTTTCAAAAAAATAAACGAAACAAAAAAAATTAACTACAGTTCATTAATAACATTGTTCTAGTTGAAAAAACAGACAAGCGGGGCACCTGGCGTTTTAACCTAATTCGGGTACGCAGAATCCAGTGGTGCTAGCCGTTTTTTTAGGTTAGCTCTGGTTTTCGAGATATACCGTTATTTCGAAAATAGAGGAGGTTCACAACATATGTCCGCGTAACTCCAAAACGCTTTAGCTTATTAAAAAAACTAAAAAAACCGAAATTCCACATTTAATAAAAGTAAATCTTTTTTCTTATATACATATATGCCGTATTCACAAAACCTCTTGTATCGTTGTATCTATTGTATGTTGTATAAAAAACCAATAGTGAACTATGTATTTTAATACAACATATAATTGATACAACGATACAAGAGGTTTTATGAATACCGTAATAGTTTTCCAATTTTTTATGAATTTTTAAAAACAAAAATTTCGAAATTTTGGCAAAAAAAACATTTTTTTCCAAAAAAAAAAAAAAAATTTCTAAAACGTATTAGAAAAAGTTTTACTTTTCTTAAAGGAAATTTTGTTGCCGAATTTCGGGTTTTCAATAAGCTAAAGCGTTTTTGAGTTACGCTACCATATCTTGTGCAACCATCTCCATTTCCGAAATAACAGATTTTCTCGAAAGCCAAAGCTAACCTAAAAAGCGGCTAGAACCCTTTGATTCAGCGTACCCGAATTAGGATAAACTGTCAAGTGCCCAGCTTGTCTAAAAAAAGTTTCAATTTCTAGCACAGTATAATTATTGGTTACCCAAAACTTTTTTGGTTGTTTTAATAGTTATTGATAATAAAAAAATTTTTCGCATTTATATTGCTAACGGTGACCAAAATAATGTTAAGATTAAAAGCCATATTTAAAAAATTCCTGAAATAGATTTAGGGAATATTCATGTAACCTTCTTTTAATTTAACAAAATAATAACTTCTTTTGGTTGCTTTTTTAAATAAAGGACTTAGTAGTTGTTTAATTCAGATAGTCATATATTTTGCTTTGCATATGCAAGATCGTTATTTATTTTTATTTTTCCAAAATTCAAATTTTAGTTGAATTTTAGAAAACATACAGCTGAATAAATATATGAAATTAAAGACACAATAATAAAAATAATTAACAAATGTTTGTCTTTTATTAAATTCTCATTTAGCTAAAAGGCATTTGGTTTTCTATGATAAATTGAGTTTAGTAAAGCAAATAATTTTTAGTTAAATATTTGAAGGTTTTAATAGCGGATGTTGAATTTATACAGATGTGTGTTTAATTATATTGAAATTCACTTCTTTTTTTCTTTATTAAATCGTAATTTGGAGTTTTTACTACACCAAGAGAATTTCATGTGACACTGTACATACAAACTACACTTAAATTATTAAATATTTTATATATATTTATTTTGATACTAATTACCAGGAAAACCAGAAATATGCTCTTAAAATCGCGTTTTATGCGCATAAAATATGCAGTACAAACTTGAAAATATTCCCTGAAAATTGTTAAAAATATGCCCCAAATTTTTAAAAATTGCTTATTTGAAAACAATATAGTTAACAATTTAATAATAGTTCCATGTAATAAAAAAATCCTAAAATTATAATCAGAAAAGTCCAAACTCCAATGTATTTTCAGACGAATTTTCGAGATGTGCAGTAATCGGCTCACATAAACAAAGTTATGTAAAGAGGTTAAAATTCATAACAGAGTTATTTGGGGCGAATATTATCTAGATATGAGATTTTTGTCCTAAAGGGATTTAAAGGACGGTCGCTAAATTGTTTATAAATGTTAACTTTTTAAAGGAAGTTAAAGCTATGAAAGCTATATTGATAAAAACTTTGAGAAAATGAGAACTGATTCAAAAAAAATTTAATTTTCAGTAAAATATTTTTGGGGCGAATTTAATCTAAACAACAACATATTTAGATGGTTTAATTTGGAAAAAGTTTTTATGGGTAATAAGTGAAATTGTAGACCGATTTTTGACGAAGTAGTACAATTAAAATGTATTTACCAAATTTGATCAAATTACCTTCCAACTGCAACATTTACTTTGCGCACAAGGTTAACATGAAAAATAAACCAGCAAATACGGACGGATGGACATGGTTGGATCACTTAAAAAAGTTATTCAGAGTCGGTCAGTATACTAAAATATTTGTCCAGATTTCTATATATTAAACACATCGCCAAAAACGTATATAATTGATTTTTTCTTAACTTTTGCTTATTCATATATACAATTTTAAAGAATTTAGTAAATTTTCTTCGACCTTATAATTTTATTTCTTCTGATTTATAAATTTTGTTTTTGAAAAAATTGGGTTAAATTTAGAAACAAAAGATCCCCGAAGAAGCTGCCCATTGTGACAGCGAAATATTGGATAAACAATAAATAATTATTTTTTGATTAACCTGACCTTGAGCTTGAATTATAACTAAGAAGAAATACAATTTTAAAGTTTAAAACAACATTTGTCTCTAATGACAACCTGCTTTTTCTTACAATTTTCGAGTAAAAATTAAATGCGGATGGCGAAATTGAATCAACATGTTGGGTAAACAGAAAAGTATTTAAAACACAAAAGCCAAAATTCCGCAAAAAAAAATTCCCTGCTAATTACTATTAACATCAGTTGAGTTGTGAAGTATTGAGTTTATAGAATTAAAGTTGTTGATAATTTTTTATGCTATAGAGATTAAGTTGAAAAAACGACTACCTAAGATTTTCTAAAAATAAAACAAGTTCGAGTGCTATAATGCCTGTGCCGAATCTTTGATACCCTCCACCTACAGCTAGAATATTTCTGAAGTCGGCTCAATATGATTATGGGCAAATCGTCATGAAATATGTCAAAGTGATTAAAAGTCTTATAAAACTATAACTGACTTTATTTTATTATAATAGCAATATTCGTAAAAGTTATTTAAGCATATTAAAGCTTTTGCCGAAAGAAGGTTAAACTACGGACCGATCTTCACGTTGGCAGTGTGATTTCTAGTCTTATGAAACTCTCATCAGTATTCGTTTCGGGTTTTTTCTGAGACAAAATTTATATGTGTTAGTTTTAGTCATATATAACATTTCCAATTTAAAATTTTTAACAATAATGGGCCGATCTTCGCGAATGTTTACGAAAATCTAACTGACCGAATTTCGCTATAACATCATTACTCATACACACAGAAAAAAAATCAAGTTAAAAACGTAGAAAACAAGGTTGGTTTAAGATTTTTCGGTGTTGATTTTGCTTCATACGTTTTTCATGTTAATTCAACCTGATTTCACAATTACTTGCGAACAACATTTTTTTCTTTTAAAATAACTATAATTCATGTTCATTTAACACTGCAGTAAGGTTAGAGCAAAATGTCATTTATATTGAATTAACAATCCGAATCACGTAAAATGAAAGTTATTTCAAGTTGAAACAACGTGAATTTCATGTAGAATCAAATTGGTATTTATTAGTAACACATGTTTCACTTATTTTGTATTCTCCTTTGTTAACAGAAGCATCAGCACAATCGCCAGATATGGGTTTCGTCATCATTCTACTTTGAAAACTTGATGTACTAATTAGCTAAATACTTTTAATTAAAAAAGAATACGGGAATTGTCTTCTTTTTATAACATATTTTAAGAATAAATATAAAAAAATTAACATACTTACTTTGTATGCATGTTAATTTAACAAGATAAACTTTTGATTTTAATATAGAACAGGTTTTTTAATGCATTCAACATTGAATCCATATTTATTTATATTTTAATATTTTTTTATTTATTTTAACAGTGAATAATATTAAATAAGCGTGATTTAAGATTTTTTTAATATTTTTCATTTAAAATTAATATGAAATAATGATAAATTTAAAAAATTGGCCAAACTTTTGCAGAAATTTACTATGATTCTCAATCAACATTTTTCCGTGTTAATTTTACATTGGTATTTTTTTCTGTGTGTAACGATTTTGCAGGAACTAAATTGTTTCCTGAGAGTAGGGTTTATATGGGGTCTATGGTAAATTATGTGCCGATCTTCACGAAATTTTGTGGTATGATTTTGTAACAAAATTATCAATTTTTTGAAGCGATTGCTCAACATTTTGATTCATCACCATAATCCTACTGAACCGATTTCGCTGGAATTTAATCCGGATCTACTAATGATATCTAAAAAGAATTTGATGCCAATATCGTTCTTTTTTTGAGTTGTTCGAAAGTGAGTCTGAATTAAACAGACGGATTGCTAGACACTAGACGGACAGACAGAAGGACATATATAAATCAACTAAGAATTACTGGAGGTCCCAGAATATATATCCTTTATGGAATCTTAGATGAATATTTAGAAAGTTTCAACTTAGTATAACCTCACCACAACTAGTTGTAGTGAAAGGTATAAGAAAACAAGTTAGAGTGCCATATTCGTCTGTGCCGAATCTTTGATATCCTCCACCGACAGTTCGAATATTTCAGGAGTGATATCTACATATTTGTTATTAATTAATATTTATAAAAAATGACGTCAGCTTTAGAATTGGTTGTGGTTTAGACCTATATTATGTTATTGACTGACAATCAGAAAATGTTAAGCTTTTTTTTAGAAATTTGAACTAGTTTGAGTTAAATTTCATGATTCGTAAAAGTTTTAGCCGAATTAAAATGATTTTCAGAAGTGGAATTTATGTTGAACCCATCGTTAATTATAGAGCAATCATCTCAAAATTCTGTAGAGTGATTTCTGGTATTGAAAAACATAAATTTCAAAACAGCGGTGAAATTAGTTTAAGCGTTTGCAATTGAATTTCATAAAGCTGTTAAAAATGGGGTACTTATAGGATCTAAGGTAAATTATAGATTGATTTCACAAAATTGCGTGTCATTTTTTCTGGTGATATGAAGCTTAATTGAAAGAAATTATACCGCAATATCTATATCTGCTACGGCTTAAGGCGTATTTAATGAATTGATTTATTTTAACCTTATTGCGTTGGAAGTTTACAGAACACCTAATATAACGTTTTGATGACATCACCTGTGGGGTACCTGCAAACACCGTATGTACGCGGATAATCCCCTAACGTTAGAGCATTTGAAAACACTGGTCAAGTTAATGCCCAGATACTGCCCAAAATGTAAAATGCGTAAAAGAAAAGAATCGACTACAACCAATCGAGAAGCTTTCCTTTAAACGACAATCTTTTTTGACGTAATGTCAAGGTCCAATCAATATAATGAAGTAAGAGTTATATCCATATCATAGCTTCAGGTGTGTTTTATTAAACTTTACTTTTAAAACCTAAAATGGATAGCCGGTTTTATACATTAAATATGTTTTTTATTAAGATTGTTTAAATATAATTTCTTAAGAGTAGCACCAAAAAAGATATAATTATCTTTGTGGAAATAAAACTGTAAAGTGCGACATGTTTCCAAAACATCAATGCATAATATTTTTAAATTAATTTCAGCTCATACTCTCATACTCATAGTTATATCCTGATTTTGATAAGGATATCAACATAAAAGGATGAAAATTAAGTGAACTAGTCTTTTACTTTATCTCTTTTGTTGCTTAAATGGCAATCGCATAATCTTCTGATATTTTTCAAAGTGTATTTTATTTTTCGTACTGTCATATATAAATTGTAATTTACAAGTAGAATATTGAATAAACATGCTGGATTATGTAATAAAATGTTTTATAATTTTCACATTGCTATTTTTTTTTTAAATGTGACTAGTGAATATTTTATTGAAAAAAAAATAAAAAAATTAAATTACAAAGTAAACAGTTTTATATAACTAATTTTGTTTTATAGAGAACGACTTTTTATGATTTTTTGGATAAAAAATATTGTAATGATGTTAGTTTTAACCCATTATTATTTTTTCATGGATTTCCGAACAAGACAACTAATGCTTTAAAATTTATTTTAATAGAAAAGTGCAAAGCAATTGGGGGGGAATTTTACAGAATCAAATATTTTGTAAAAAAAAATTCTTCAACGCATAAAGGGTGCAAAAAAAGGAAGGTAAGTAAGGGGTTAATTAAATTAATAGCCGCCTTGGGCTTTCAGTTATGCTTTTTGTTTGCTTAATTTTTTTATTTCAGGTGAGTTTTATATTAGTTTTCATACAATTTATATTTGCATTTGATTATAAAGAGGTATTTAACACAAAATTTTTATTTTTCCACTTTTTGGAAAAAAAAGACTCGTAATATTCATATTTATCTGCGTTATCGTGCTATTTTGTCTACTTTTTGGTATTGCGACGGTTGGTTTAAGATTTATTTTTCATATGGCTGTAATATTTAATTAAAAATTGTTTTGTTTCTCCTGAAAATTTTTAAATATCGAGTTAATACACTCTTTACAATCACGTGCGATATATACAACTATCTTTAGATAACAAATAATTAAAAAACTTATTTATCAAAAAATTCTGTATTAAAAATTGCGGCTGGATTCATTTGAGCCTTCAAATGGTCTACTTTTGCATTTGGAACACTAATAATCGACATATGTTGCAAGCAGTTCTTACACACACTCACACGCATTCATATAAAAAAAACACATGTGTATCATTTAGAAAAGTAAATCTTCGAAAATAATGTTTTAAACACGTCCATACAAGACAAAAAGCTCAACAGAATAAAACGAAACAAAAGAACTTGTTCTCAAAACAAAAGTAAATGTATTCAAATGTGAATCTGAATATGCTTTTGTGTGCGTGTGTGAGTGTGTTAGTAAGTGCCTGAACGTGCAAGTATTATTGTTAAGAATTTAATACCGTGCTGAATAATAAAATATCAAATAAAGAAAAAAATAACATAATGACAACAAAAGCAATTTTTAATAATGTCATTGTTTTAAACCAAGACAAAACAGCGATTTACTATAAAAAAACACATTTGCACTAACATACCCACAATACCAGCAAACAGTGTGTGCATGTGAAATGATGATTTTTTTTCTGGCATTTGTGTACACCCACACACACACTAACCATGTGTGGTATTTACTGACGCATATAAACATATGAAAGCGACAGGATATTGTTTAAAGAGTGTTGAGTTTTAAGGTGTTATCGTGGAAAATATAAAGCTGTTCTATTTACAAAAGTTATATTAACCACATAATTATAAACATTTTCAAAAAAATAATATATTTTATTATTTTTAAACAATTAAATAACTACGTTTCAGTCTTATCCAACGGTACACTCAAAAAATTATGTAGTTAAATTCAAACGAAAATTCATTTAAAACAACTTAAAATTCATTTAAAAAACGGATCATTTACATTTCATTTAAAACAAATGCTTTTTACATTCATTTTTATTTTTTTTATTTATTAAACAGCATATTCCGTAAAATTGAAAAGTTTTTACTTTTAAAAAATATATTTTAACCGAAAAAAATCAAACTACATCACAAAATAAATACGGAAAAACATTATTTTTTGGTATTTTTTTTTTTTTTGGATAACAAACACAAATGTTGAAAAATAAAATTATTCGTAAAATAACTATATTTTTATTCAATTTTAACAGTACGGAAAACGAATTTAATAACCCACAATCGGTTACTGTAATAATTTTATAAGTGTACAGCAAACGCTGAATGAAGAGAATACGACTACTACCGCTACCGTTTGTACATAAGGGCAACAGTAAACAAAAACATCCAGCCAGTAGGTCCAAGGCAAAAAGATAACCACGCTTTCTTAAAATGCTGATACTATTCCGTAGCTCACTTTTGACAACAGATACTGTCAATTTTGTTATGTTTCTACCGGGGTTTCCCTCCCGATAGTACAAAATTGAAATTTTCATAAATTTTCACCTATAAAATCACTTTGGGCTAATAAGTATCATTTCCCAAAATACCCTTTATTTATCACATTAGTTCTTTGTAACTGTTGTGGCACATTTACACATAACTACAATAACAACAAATGCAAATGATAAGTTATTGTGTTGGTAATGATGATAATTCTCCACAATGTTGTAAAAAGGATGTTGAAGAAAAATGGGGATAACCATACCACTGAATGATAAACAAGTATATGTATGAGATTGGCTGTGTATGGTGTTGCGGCTTTGTTAGTATAATTTCAATGTTATTCTCTGGAGTGTTGAAAATAGGGTCATATTATTTTCTCGTTTGCTTTATATAAATCTTAAAAGTGTATTTGTATTTAAGTTTGTATGTAATAGTTTAACACATACAAACAATACGCAACACACACACACCTCTGGTATATTAAAAAAAATGCTTTTTACGGATTTGAGGAATTTGTGTTTAAAACAAAATCTTTTTACATGAAGACATACAGGCAGAGGCTTACACTCATAAACACAGCACTGACACACACCCATCCCATTTATTTCCATCTATCAACATGTGCATGGTAAAATATAAAAAACCATAAAAAGACACTACCGAGTAAACATTTTTGGTTCGTGCAAGCAGACTGTCTAAGCCTCCGATTTCGCAAAAAATTACTAAACGAAAACGAACACAAAAAGAAAACACATTACTCTTTATTGTCAACTTCAACAAAATGTTTCCTAACGAAAAATGTTTAAACATGTTATGGTTACTTTAACCCAGAATTAAAAAAAAACCCTAACGTTACTACACGTTTGTGTACCGTACCATATTTTGCATATGAATTGCACACATTATATCCAAAAATACAAACTAAATCTTTTTTGTGTTCATGAATTTGCACACAAACAATGTATGGTATACGATGACTAATACTTAGATAACGTACGGATCTTGTTTTAGCGTACGCGTTCTGTCTTTTCATGCGACCTCTTTCACATACAAAATCGCAGAATAATATTCAATAGGCGTTCACTACATGTAAGCTAAAATAAGATCGGTACGTTAACTTATTGTTTCTACTCGTTAGCTCACAATCTTTGCGTACCGTGTTTGGTTTGTGTACAAATTCGCTGAAACAAAAAAAGTCTTAGAGTTTGTGTTTTCAAAAATTTTTATACGTTTAACGATGTAATTGTCAACCTCAATCATATTAAATAGATTAAATTAGTTCTGCAGCAAGAAACCACAAGCATATTTTCGTTTATTACGAACATGTGATGTATGGGCTTAATTAACAAAAATATTTTCTTGTTTTTTCAAAAGCATAATTTTATGGTTGAGCGTACAGCAACAGAACTAAGTGGTTAATTTATAACTGATATTATAAACCATAACATGTTGGAAAGCAACCATTATAGGATTGTAGCAACTCGACGGAACACTAATTTGGCCATTATATGGTTTTCGGATACAATATTATGATTAACGTAACTGTAATATTGTAAACCTTAAGATAGTTAATTTATAAACATAATTTTCTTACTTACTGTAATTGTTAGCTCATAACTCTATTTCAGTGTGGAACGTTAGTTGTAGCTTCAAACTTTTCTGTAGTATGTATGTATATACTAACTACTTTATATATGTGTATATCAAAACTGCAGCAATTCTCTCAACTGCAGTAAGTTTTATACACACAAATAGGTAATATCAATTTACTTTCTTAATGCTTCTGACCATTAGCTTTATGTTAAGATCAATTATGTATATTATATTCACTTGTTTTTGATTATTAAACAATAAAGACTCAACAGTAACCACAATATGTTTGAAATTTTTTCATTAGAAATAGTTTTATTGGAGGTGACCGTAGGGGAAAAATCTGTTTTCTTTGTGTGTACTGGGAATTGTATTAGGGGTTTACAAGAATTACCAGCTCTTTATAATTCGTCGAATTTTTTAGATTTTTCGGATAGAATTCCTTACGAATTCCCAATAAACTAAAAATATTTGTAGTAAATAACATGGCTGTGGATTCATTAGGAATGACCTCTTATGGTCTAAGGGACAATATTATGCTTAAAAAAACTATAAATATCTTTCAAAATTTGTTAGCGGTAAATTTATGGAAGTATATGTTTTGGAGTTTATTCCAAAAATTTTAGTAAGTATTAGAGTGCAAAAATTATTAACATTTAAATGTTACGACATCCTCTTAAATTTCTAAAAGCAATTTCGACATCTGGCACAAAAATTGTTAGCTGGGTGATTTCAACAGGAATACAAAAACACTAAGATAGAAGAAAAAATTTAAACCATTTAACTGTTTCATTTCCTTCTCAAGTTTACGGTTTCCTTGATGTATTTATTTTTATTGTTTTTATTTGCTTTTTTCATTTGTTATTGTTTTATAAATTCATTTTAACATGTCTACAGTGAGCGGCATGTTTGATGCTGAAAATAGGAGGGTAAGGAGTGATGATTTTTAAAATAATTTTTATATAAAAAATTTTTTTTTAAATGTATCTTACATAAAATAGATATAAAGTTTTTCCTTTAAAATTATAATATAACAATAATTAGTATTGTGGTTATTTTTTTTTTGGTTTTAATCCAAATTTTTATATTTATTTAATTAGGCTTAAGTTTATCAAATTTAATTTTCATTAAATTATTTTTATGAAGAAAGGAATTTTACAACATGAAATTAATTAAAATTTCTTGATAATTTTTCATTCTTGACTGACATGAGGCACGAACCCAGGCGTTTTTAATACAAACAGGTTACCCTTACATGTTTCAATCGCAACCAATCGATATCTTCAGAGGGATTTACCGTTAAACACTCGCAGCCATAGACGACTGCTTGCGGTCAATAGTCAAACATCAATCTTTAAACCAAATTGTATTTAACCATTGGTAGATCGAAATTTGCTTTTGAATTATTATCTTTTTTAATTGATTTTACATGTTCTTCCTTACTTCTTTTTTTTTGTACTTTTTCTCAAGAAAATGTGCTTTGACTTCAAGAAGAATTTATCATATAACTCAATTTTTTTGTTTACTTTTTCTAAAGCGTTGCACTTTGACCTCACATAATTTTTGTTGATGGATTTAGGTCTGTAAATTTCCTGAATGAAAAAGAAATTTCTTTTTATGCAGATTAATGCATTTTTAAGAAAAAAAAATTGTTTGAGTACATTGCATTAGCAACTATGAACAATCACTTAATATGTAAATATCAAGGATTACGGATTTTATTTTTGTGAAACTGTTGTTTTTTAATTTGAAATTTTTGATATTTTACTTAAGGAAGGAATTTTACAACATGACATAAATTACAATTTATTGATAATTTTTATTCTTGGCTGAGCTGGGGATCGAACTTGGGTTCAATTTACGTTTCGATTATAACCACATTATCATCATCAGAATACTTTGCGGTTCTACCCTCTGCACCAAGGATTATATCAAAATCTAAAGGCTGAAAAGCAGTTTTTAAAATTTATTACACTCAAAAAATTATATAGGTAAAATTATCGTAAAATGAAAACATATGAAAATTCATTTAAAACTCGGTCAACTAATTTTGTCTTTAAATCAGACTAAAAATCAATTTATTTTTTAATGTTAAAAAATAACTCACTAATTTACCTTAAAATTATGAATATTAATTTTTTTTGTATCGACATTTCAACTATCAAAAAAACAATATATATATATATATGTTTCCTTTTATTTATATAAATGAATTAATATTGTACAGATTGCTTAATTATATAAAAGTTAATTTTGAACATAGGGAAACAAAGATTTATTTAAAAGTTGTTAAGGAAAAATGAAAACAACCTTATATTTTAAATTAACGGAAATGGTTTTGTCTTTTGTAATTGGTTTTTTATACAACGTGGTTTAATTTTAACTAAATGGAAAACTTTTTAAATAAACTACAAACAGTAAATGTAAAACTTTTTTGAGTGTACTATTACAAGAAATTTATTGGTTTAGATTATTTAATATTGCAATGGTTCTTTAGAGAAATATGCTTAAAAATGCTGCTAAAAACTGCAAAAGAAAACCGATATGATTGCTATTTGGGGATCCCTTAACATTTTCAATAGTCTGAAACATAAAATAGAAAATATGTCCGTGTATAAGAAAGCCATTTAGACTTCTAATAATACTGATATATTTAATTTATTTGACATATACCTATTTAAACGCCCTATATGTGACAGCGCATAGAGAAAGGGAACAGTAAAAACCAACTACACAAAACAAGAGGTAGGGACGACCTACGCGCTTTTTCAAGGTTGACCAACACGTTCCTGACGCCATGAGATGTGTCGCTTTCAAATGAGACCAATACCAACACGCTCAGTGATGGTACACCAAAGATACACGTATTTAAATCTTTAAAATGGCTCTCCTGATCAAAACCCTTAGGTCCCTTTCTATTTTGCGCGTCACATATTTTAATAGTTTTTTTTTAAATTTTTTGTATTCATATTATTTTTAGATAATAAAGGACATATGTATATTAGGGCGACTCCAAAAAAAAAGTGATTTTGTTAGCCCTCTGAAAATAAAGCTTGATATGATTTATGATGAATCCCAAAATATTTTGGTTCTAGCGTTGAGCATCCGTGAGCTGGACCAGTTTTAAAAAAGGTATTTTTTCAGTTTTTCGATTTTTTTTTGTACTTTGCGAAAAGACGACATAAATAAATTTTGGTATGATTGAAAAGAGTTTTCATATAAAACTTGATCACTTTAAAATAGACCGATAAGTGAACGCATACAGTAGAAAACTTGATAAATAATTTTGATTATACAAATTCAAATTCTGATGTTTTCTGTAAATAAGTCTGTTGCCGCCGAAATCTATATGCGTATAAAATATTCTATTTCTCATTAATTATTAATAATCGATAAAATTATTCGCAATTTATCTTATTTATAATTGTATTAATTATTGTTGGGGTACTTCCCTTTGTTTTCTTAAATTTAATAATTTCTTATTTACTCCTGTTAAGTTATTTTTTCTTGTACATTCATATGTACCAACGTCTACATGTATGTATGTTTGTGTTTTTGTACATTTGATATTAATATCTCCTTTTGAAATTTGTTCAAAAATAACTTGTATACAAAAACTAATGGTCCCTAATTATATGTCACGTAGACATCCAAAGCTATTTGGTAAATATTTTTAAATTTTAAATTCAGTTCAGTCAAGGCACGCTAAATAAAAGTGTAAAACTTCAAGTTTTAATAAATAAAATTATAATTATAAAGTAAAACAAGTTAAATTAAGTTAATGAGTGATGTTAAAAATGTGTGTGTTTGATTTAAAAACACCGTGTCTTTAAAAGACAAACTCAACAAAGTCGTTATTTTTAAGTAAGTTTGGAACAAATTTCCATATTATATAAAAAAAAGTTCTTTACAAAAAAAGAAGTTCCACACAAAAAAATCTTTTTCAAAAAAAAAATTTTTTAAATCAACAAATAAACTTTGTGGAGCTCTACTTAAAGCTCAAGTTTTTCAGGATTTCGGCTACAGATTCTTCAATTTTTAACTGATGCAGCATCTTACATGTTAAAGGCTGCCAGTGCGCATAAAATATTTAATCCAAAACTGTTACATGTTAGTACATGCGTTACACCGTGTTACAGAGGAAATTCGATAACATTGATTTTTAGGTTTCATACGGGAAACAAAAATTTTTAAAGACTTTTTCAGGATTTGCGATTTTCAATAATAATAAGAATATATCTCGTATCTTGGTAACCTCACCACCTCAGCCAGTATTAATAAGATAAGGAACCTGGGTAGATGCTGTAGAATGCTATTCAAATAACTTTGAGCAATTTAACAATATTATTGAAGAGCTTGTTGCTACCGATGCTTATGCAATTAAAAGGTAAAAGAAATATTTAATTTAAATAACATCAAAAGTCATTTATTTGTATTTTCCAACTACGGATATATTGGCGAAGAGATTTAATTCAGCTCAAATTATTTTATATTGCAGAAAGCCAAATAACCAATGGGGAAGGAAGAATTGACCAAGAAATTAAAACAAATCCAAAACGTTTTACAAAAAAAATATAGAATTTCAAAAAATAAAAAAAATTTTTAGCTATTTTTGATCTTGAATCAAATGTGGGCTTCGAATTAGAAAATTAATATTCTATGCTCCTATAACTTAGGTTGACGTAGAGAGAACAGACAAAGTTTTAAGGCCCAGTTAGGCGAACGTTGCTGTACCCGTAATGTACCGCACCGTACTGTAAGCACGTTATGGCACTTATAGGACTTTTAAAAACGTGTCGTATGTTTTCCCCAAACATAAACAAAGAGCAATAGTATACATAAAGCAATACACACAGTGATGGGAATCAAAAATGTTTAAATGGTGACCGCTGTGCAGAAAAAGTACCAAGTGATTTAAAAATTATTAAAACAGTAATTTGTGTATGTAAAATTCATTTAATATTTATATTATAACTATACAATAAACAAATTTGTTTTTTAGCATATATATTTTTTTAGCATACATATATTGTGGTGTATGCACCAAACAAGGTTTTGATACAATTTAAATCCTTTTATTTGTTTCACATTCCATTGTAAGTGTGCATTTGTTTATTTTGTACATCTAAACAAATTCATATATATTTTTTTTATATGGAAATATGTTGTATTTTAAGTTGTTTTGTCGTAATTCCATTGCTATACCAAAAAAAAAAAGTACCAAAAAAAAAGAGCAAAAATACCCGCATTCAATTTAACATACAAGCAGCCCGTCATTGCTTTGCAACTGTCACGTAACAACGCCATAAAAATCTGTTTTATACAGATCGAGACGTTCCCTCAACGTGACATTTAAATTCAGTAAGCATTTGCATTGTTTGCAAATATTAAAACGAGGCAGACGTTGCGTTAGGGGACGTGGGCGTTCGGATAACTCTGCCTTTACTTTTGATGATATAAAACAGTATTTATTTGTTTATGCAAACAATTAAATTAAAAAAAAAACTTTTTTTATTGTAAATGTTCAAGTTTTTGGTGCATTTTTTTAATGCAGTGTCAATGGCGTTTTTTGTGCATACCTTATGCGCATGTTTTCGATTTTTAAGTGCATAAAAATCTCATCCCTACTTAGGTGTATAAAAAAAATAAAAGTTCAAATTTACATTTATATAAAATAACAACCTGCTTTCAAAGTTTTTCTTGCATTAAAAAAAAAAATTAATTAACAAGGCTTCATTTGATTGTGCTAATTCCCATTTCATACTATTGATAAACTGAAATTTTTTGATGATGGGAAAAGCTATTCCTATGCGCATTTCACTGATTGCTTAGTCCAGATCGTCATCCAAAGATTTTAGAAAAACTAAGGATATTATAAAAATAAAAATGTCAAGCGAATAAGAATTATAACCGCAGTTTTACTTGTAACAATACTAAAGCTTAAACAAAAACAACAACAATTAACAGTGAGTTTATCTTTTCTTACAGTCCCGACTATAATTGGTTGATTTTTTGTCAACTAAAGAAAAAAAAACAAAAATTAAAAAACCAATTACTTTATTTTATTTTGTCAGTTCAATTGAATTTTAATGAACTTTCTGATAATTAGCTAATCCTTCCTATTTTATAACTATTAGTTGATTTGACAAAAATCGCGCAAACCATTTCGTGCATCCTGGCCCAATATTTTGTGACTTTGTGACCAGTGCCTGTTTCAGTTCATTATTTTTTGTTATTTCCCTCGTTTTTACTCCTCTATGTAATAGAATATAATATGTATGAGTGTTCAGAATAACAAGCAACGCAAAGCGAAAATGTAATTTTTAAGTAAGTTTAAACAAAGGTCAACCCAGTTTTAAAATTTGCTTATTTACAGAAGTTTTAAAAAAGGGGTTTTAAGGTAATACACGCTTTTGTTTACTGGTGAACATTTTTACTAGCCCTTAATTAGAAGTTTACTTGTATGTCTAAAGTATAATAAGATTTTTAAAAAATCCAAATTTGTTTTTAATACAAAGAAATTTTAAAGAGCAATATATTTCGCCTACACCCCCTGAAAACCCGAATATACATTCCTGCTTAAATTCTTTTATAATTTAGTATTTTACATGTTGTGCACAACTTTCTCTTTTATTGACTCCTTTATACTCTGTCTCTTAATATGTTTTGAGATCTCAAGCATACTGATTTGGTTTGCTTAAAAAGTCAATTTCCCAATATCCAGGAATTATTTATAAACCATAAATACAATATAAATACTTTTATAGCTTGTGCAGCATAATTCTCATCTAAATATAAAGAAGAATGCCCAGCAAAAAATTATGCCTCATTGGAAGCAGTATTGTAATGGAGAATTTGCAGTATAGCGCTTACACACAGAAAGAAAAACACTCGGGATAAATCAAGTTTTTTGGGATTACTTTAAGTACGAGTCGTACTCAATTTAAGTACGAATAGCACTTAAACGAACTCAAAACAATCCTAAATGGGATAACTTTCGAAAACACAAGTTTGGAAAACCCGGTTTGCTTATTGTGTGTAGAAAAAACAAAACAAGAAAAACCCATACATATACATATTATTTTCATGTTTAACCCTCCGGCTAGCGCATGTTTTGATTTTCTTTACACATGGAAAAAGGTCTGGCCAGACTCATGTGTACAACGAAGGGTTAAAAAGTAAATTTGAACTCATGCTACTCATTTAGTTTATATTTTTGGTTAAATATGTAGATAAGGTTTCTAAAATAAATTGAATCAAGCTCATTTTGAGATTGACTCAATCTTAGTTTTACATAAATCAATCTCATTTTCGGATTATTTGAAGTACGAATTCGGATTAAAACATTTTTAGAATGAAGCGCATTTTGAGATTGATTTAATCTTAGTTTTACTTAAACCAATCTAATTTTCGGATTATTTCAAGTACGAAAACGGGATTGAATATGGATAATTTAAGTATTTTGGGATTAAAAATCCGTACTTGAATCAATCTTTCTGTTCTTGATTCAAGAAAATCCGTACTCACCGTACTATTAATACCGCTCCGGATTGATTTGAGTACGGATGGATTGATTTTGCTTTTGAGGTCACTTCATATTCAATATTATAATATTTTTTGGTTTAAAATTCCTCCCGTAGAAGCTCCGCAATATGCATATTTCACGCTTTGAAAACTGATATGATTTACTTAAGTAAAGTGAAAATTAAACCCTGTAATGAATTTTGAATATGAGGGGTTAAACCTTTATAGAAAATTATATTTATTTGTTGTATAAGTTTTATATTTTTACGCACACCACATGGAGAGAGTATTATGCATTAGTGCTGATGTGTGTAACACCTTAAAATATTGGTGCTAGACCCACCTTAAAGTATACCGATCGATTCAGAATCACTTTTTGAGTTGATCTCTATCCGGCTGGCTGGCTGTCCATCCGGCTGGCTGGCTGGTTGCTTTGTGCGCAAATTACAGGTCGCAATTTTGCAGATAATTTGATAAAATTTGGCACATAGGTTCTTATTGGCACAAGGACCAAGCCTATTGAAAATATGTCGAACCGTTGTGTCAGGAGTGGAGTAAGGGTGCAATTTCTGCCTCCCAGAAACTACCAAACCGATTTTAAAGACATTTAAAACATAGATAGATCCCTATTCATATAGCCAGACACTCTCGAAAATTTGTTTTTAAATACTGTGGTGTAGGGTTTCATATGGTCGGGCTTGACCGACTATACTTTCTAACTTGTTTTTTATCAAAAGGATAAATGATTCGTTGTAGCAGTGGAAAATATGCTTAAAAAAAAGGTATACACAGTTTTTATCACCGCTTATACAAATTGTAGGACTACTTGCCTTATCTTGCAGTTATAGGGCAAACAAATTTATGAAAGCGGAATCAATTGCGATGCAGTGTACGTATTTACTGCTTCCAAATCTTAAAATTACTTTGCTGGGTTGGAGAATTAAAACAGAAGCAATATTACCACGACTAGCTATAAAAACGCGTTGGTATTTAAGAGGAATATTATTTTGCTTAAAAAATACTGACTTTTTTCATATTAATTCATGTCACGACCGCTGAGGAAAAAGTATTAAAAATGCGCTTAATGAAATTAACAAAAGTATCAAGAGAAAAAGAAGGCAAGTTGTGACATTTGCCTTGATGTATAAAAGTTTGATTAATTCGGTTGAAAATAGTTTTAAAAGACTAGTAGGAAAAAGGTTAAGCTATAGGAAATACTAAATGGGGATTTTTAAGCTTAAGGTAAAGTCTTTTAGGATTATACGAGTCTCACCTTAAAATGAGATTAATTTATTTATTTATTTATTTATTTATAGATGTTTTTTAAGGTTTGTTTAGTATTGGTTATAGGTAGACTAAAAGGTTTTCAAAAAAAAAGGTAAGAGCTTGCTTTACAACTTAAGGCCCAACCCTAACGCAGCATAAAAAATTGGAGCCTTTTTAAATTTTTTGAAACACAGTAGGTGAGATCTTGATATATTTTCATTTGCTGATGATGATGGCGCCAGTGAGTTTTTCTATAAGCTCTCCCTTTAATAAAATCTAAGACAATGTAGTAGCGACAGATCGAATAGATAAAATCCTACACCACTTGTTGGTGGGAGCCAAGATGTCTATTGATGTGCCTTGCAAGCCATCAATGGTCATCACATACCTATGTTCCACCTCCGCGTGGTGGCTCCCGGTAACAACTGGATATTTCCAGTTGGCTAAGGAACAGGGTTACACAAATTATCACACTACTCTTCTAAGGAAGTTTAGTAAAATACTTGTGGTACCTATCGACCTTTGTATAGTGATAATTTGATATATTAAATAACTCAATTTAGCTTACCCGTCTAGTATTTTCAATTAGAGGGGTTATCGGTTGAGTTAACATTTTGAATGCAATAAGTATATGCTACTTAATAGCGTCGAATCTATCGAAAGCTAGAGTTTTTGTCTTGGTCTTTGAATCAAGCTTACTCGAGGTCTGACCTAAGTACTTAAACAGTAGGCACTACGGGTGTCAGCTGCCCCTGGCTTAAGCTTTGCTGACAGTGGTTGAGGTCTCTTTTTAGTGGGCTTCTGCGAAAAATGCTTCCTGTCTTTCAGTTTGATTGTTTTGTGGGAGTCGATGCCCTTTGGAGGGACGCTAATTAGAGTACACGTAGTGGCTGTGGTTTAAACCCAAAATCGCGGGTAGGTACTTGCTCACATGGAAGTCTGATTTTTCACCTTCGGGGAGAGTTCGGGCTGTGAGGATGTGGATTCGAACTGCAGCGGAGGTTAGATAGCTCCAGTCCTCAAACAAGGGAGAATGTGTAGGCTTCGACGAGTCTGCTTCATTCAAAGTTGCTTCCTGTGTGTGCAAATGAATTCTAACTCACACAGAGGCATTTGGTAAGTGCTTAATATGAACTCACCAAGCAGGTTTGGATTGACTGCAGTGGGTAAGGTCTTAGGACAGAATACCACGTTAATATCAAACTGAACCACTTGTTGGTGTTTAAAAATCATTTTCAATAGAGAGTCCACTATTTGAATCCTAGGGGAAAATTATTGGTCTACAAGGGAATTGTATTTATATTATAGTTTTTTATTTTGGGAATGGTAAAAACGGGACATAAGGACAAATCTGAAGGTACAGCCCGGGCAATCAGGTAGCAGATGGGCTGGCCAAACATGTTGGTCGTGTGGATGGCGTATTCATTGATCAATTCGTTGGCCTTCCAATGGCTCACTGTAAATCACTTATCAAGGGCTAGTCTTATAGAGTTCCTCAGACGCGGTGGAACTGTGAGGCCACATGCTTTATATCCAGGACATTATGGCCTAGATACGATGAACGGAGAACTAGTTCTCTACTTATGGTGTTTTCTTTTCTACAAAAAATACAAAATTTTAAAAGGTGCATGTATAAATTGTCTTGCCGAACATGTAATACTGCAATTGCTTATTTGACGAGAACAAAACACAAAATTGATTCGCCCTGTTTTTAACACCTGACAAAAAGTTTGTTTTACAACATATAAAAAAATATGTACATAAATCAAAAATTGTATTCTTCAAAATATAAAACCAAATATACTTAACACCAAATTTGTTAATAGATTGATATTAAATAAATAAATGAACAATATTAGTGACGAAATTCCAATTTCTTAGGTAAACAAGAAAATATCTTTGCGAGATTGCCGATTTATTAACACCAAGTTTTTACGATTTCTTGATTTGACGTTTTTTTTTTTCAAAAACAGTTTTATAACACCGAATCCATTTAAATTTTATATCACTGACAACCTACCATTAACAGTGCTATTCTTTCTTTTGTTTTTACTATAAAATAATAACTATTAAAACTTGAAATTTTTACTCACCTGATTGTAGGCGATTTTTTCCTGACTTCGTCTGGTAACCCTACATATAAATTGATGCCGTCTTCTTACAGGACATTATCAACACTTTCGATTTATACGGGGCGTAAAGCGAATTTTTTAGAATAAAACACGCTGCCCTTTTAGAGAGCAAAGCATTTATAAGAAACGAACACCAAATTTCATTTTTTTAAATAAAATGTGACATTTTTTGTAGAAAAGAAAACACCATTAGGTTCAATAGGGCCCAGATTAGGCCGGTGGGGACTCATGCTGGAAGAATTGGTCTGGAATTCAATGGCTACTGTAGAAGTTGTCAAAACGAGGAGGAAGGGGAAACTGTGCTTCAATGCCCTGGATTGCGGGGCATCAGGTGAAAATACCGCGGGGAACCGGTGATTGCCTGCTGGGAGGATCTATCCAGGATAGAACTTAAATCGCTTCTTCTTTTCATTAGGAAGACGAATTGGCTGGACTTTGCAGTGACGCCATCTATAAAAACTACTTTATAGGACTGGCATTGGCGCTGGGTATCACAAAGGGACCAATAGAGGACCCAAGTGAGCTGTCTCTCGGTGTCTGCCCATGGAACCTAATCTAACCTTACCTACAGTCACCACCTATAGTGATGCAGCATATAAAAACGGAACGAATATTGATCAATATTTTATTTCAATTTGCATAAATTAATGTTGTATGATTATAAATTAAAAGTACAGAAAGTATCGCAAATCGTTTAATTGTTTGGCATAGTTCTACTACCCACTAAAGGCATTAAAATTGTAATAAATATAGTTTTTATAAGTTCGAAGTTAATCAAGTTGACTGCATCCCTAAATGGTCTGACTAGTGCTTCAAACAATCAGTTATCCGCAGCAAATGCTTGTAAACTGGTCTACAAATTTTGCAAACCAAAGCGTGCATAAAAAACTATCTTCAGACTAAACTGCCAAATATGCACGCGAGACGTGGTCCATTAAATAAAAAAATTACCAACATCTCCTAAGAAATTTTAAGTGAAAAATGCTTTGTAATACAATTTGTTTGCCCGGTATGCGACTCTAGTGCTGGCTATGTCTACAGGCGCAGCAACGAGCTCTTCCAACCGTGTGAAACTTTTTGGTTAATTTGGGCTGGGCATGTTGCGCTTATGAATTACATCAGTTCGCAAAAGGCAATGCTGAACTACGACATCAGATGCCAACAAGAACCGGATTAAAGGACTTTGTTGATGAAGAATTACAACCTTTAAGTATCTTTAGCTGCATACAAAAAGCCGAAAACAGAGAAGAATGAAAGAGAATAGTGAAACAAGCTACATCGCGTACCGGGCTGTAACGCTGTAAAAATAAAGTTTTTGCCACCTTTAAGAATTAAAATTATGTTGTAAGCTTTTTTAATAATTCTTATATTCACCAAATTAAATCCAACTGTTCAAATTGAACAGAGTATAAGGCTTAAGTCTGAAATTACTTAAATCACAAGTTTTGCACATTTTGGCCAGTCATAAGCCCGACAAAATTATTCTGATGATCGATATTTTTTTGCATATCTGTATGCAATATTTTATAGGATTTCCATTTGGCCTACATGTGTACACATTATTGTGCACGTATGAGAATCAGTAAATTCGCTTTTATTTGTTTAAAGAGAAAAACCGAAAAACCAACATCAATGTGTGTCACGTACAGCAATGAATTCTGATAAATTTATTACAAACTGATTGCTTTACTGCTCTATTAGACAGTCAATGCTTTAGTACGTCTGTGAAATAAACCAACAAATTTCCTTCTGAAATCTGTAAGTATTTTGTATACCAAATTCATATACGTGCAGACACATGTGTAACATACCTATAACATACACACATCTATACAAACATACATACGTACATTGTATGTATGTACATAAGAAAAATTATTTTCATCCATAACTTTATTTTCGGAAATGCGGTATGTTATAGAATTTCAGCAGCAGAACTGGGACATCAAAATCATTGTAGTCATCATTCACATCATCTTCATCATCACCAACTCAATCATCATCATCAGCATCAACATCAATTTCAACTTTTGGTTACAAATAGTTTGTACATTTTTGTTTGTTAAAAAAAAAAATAATAATAATAATTTAAATCTCATCGTCTCTTACGTCTGCTGTGGTTCTTGTTTCTGCTTTGAGTAGTTGTACACTTCTGCTGTTGTTGATCTTTTCTATCATTCATTTATTGTTTTTATTGTATTTCATTCTCACTGGAGCACGTAGGTAATCAACAAGTATGTATTTTTGATTTCTGTTTCTGTGATATTTTTCCTGTCTATATAAATATTTAGATACATTTATTTTTGAAATCAATTGATAGAGTCTTTCATGTAATTGAAAGTGGGGAAAATTCAAACAAGAGTATAAATATACAATTGTATGTATTTGTGTGTGTATGTATATGCATTAAGTACTTCAATTATTATTAAGCACTTGGAGAAATCTTTAGTGTTCATAGTTTAATTTAGGTTAAAGAATCAAATATTCGTTAGAGTACAGAAATATTGTTGGTTTAAAATAAAATTTTACCATTTATGGGCAAATTTATGACCCTTTCGTCTACTAAGGAGCCAAAGCACATCATATTTGAAAATCAACTTTATAATTTCTACAGCAAGGGCACAATAAAAATTTAAAGATAATATATTTGCAATTTATTATCGGCTGGCACAATTGGCGTACAATTATACACTCACAATAATTTGTACGTAAAATTGACTGAAATTGTAATATAAAATAAATGAAAGTTCAATTAAAAACCGGTCTACCTATTTTTCATTTATTTTTAACAAAAAGTTCATTTAATTTTTATTGTCAAAAATAGATATCAAGTTTTACCTTTGAAATTATAATATAACAATAATTAGTATTGTGGTTATTTTGTTGAACTGTTCTATGGTTTTTAATCCAAATTTTGATATTTAATTAGGCTTAAGTACATCAAAATTAATTTTTATTAAATAATTTTTATGAAGAAAGGAATTTTACAACGTGAAATTAATTAAAATTTATTGATAATTTTTCATTCTTGACTGACCTGAGGCTCGAACCCAGGCGTTTTTAATACGGACAGGTTACCCTTACATGTTTCAATCGCAACCAATCGATATCTTCAGAGGGATTTGCCGTTTAACACTCGCAGATATAGACGACTGCTTGCAGTCAATAGTCAAACTTTGGACTTCAAGAAGAATTCATCATATAACTCTATTTTTCATTCATTTCTGTTTCCACTAGTCAAACAATACAATTGTTAATCGTGTCACAATATCTGTTTTTGACTTAAAAGTAAACTTTTTTATGAGAGGGTTTTATTTTCCCGGAAAATTAAACAAACGCAACAGTTATTTTGAAATCTTTTTAGACAAGTGCCCTGGTAGGCTAGTTGATAGTGAGCTAGTCTATTAGTGAGGGGCGTTCGATTCCCGCCAGAGACTCTGGTCTTCTGCAGACGAGTGCAGAGCTTCGCGGGATTAGAATAAGAAAAAAAAATTTTTATATTTTATCTAGATTTTCTTGTAGTAGTGAATTTCAAAATAAATTATTGATTAATAAGCAGAACGATAGGATATCTACGAGTTTTTTTTAATGTCTTATGCATTTCGATTATATTTTCCAATTTATTGCCGATAGCTGATCTACTTTGTTAAATTCACTCCAGGAAACGCGTTTTCAATTTGTTAAAGTCTTACCCACATATTCATAAAAAATTTAAGGTTTATGGAAGGTTTATGAAACGAATATTATATGAAATTTCAATAAACCTTTTATAAATCAAAAAATTTTTGTATTAGTGTGGGGTAAAGTTTTTT
The DNA here is from genome assembly GCA_949318255.1 of Pollenia labialis. NCBI lineage: Eukaryota > Metazoa > Arthropoda > Insecta > Diptera > Polleniidae > Pollenia > Pollenia labialis. Next base: position 51,819,412 of record OX439142.1, read on the forward strand.
TTTTTAAATATTATTAAAAATTAATATTTTTTGTTTAATTTTATGCATTTTTTAAGCTTTTGTTTTTTTTTCTTGCAACGTATTCGCAAAATATTCGCTTCAGTTTAGCGAATATAAAAATAAATGTCATAAAAAAGGCGAATATTCGGTAATACACATACGTATATTTGTAACATCACTAGTAAATATTAACTATTCAAATCCAATTGAAAAAAAGTTATTTTATGATTATTATTTCATTATTATTATTAATAATTATGTCATCAAGTGTTTGTGGGTTTGTTCAGAATTTTATGCCTGTTGTATCTTTGTTGTTGAAGAATATAATTAAAACAAATACGCTTTAAAATAAAATAAAACAAAAAAAATCAATATTCGTTCAAATATGAAATTCCTCGCTAAACAAAATTAAGAATTTATGACATGCTGATTTTTTTATTTGGGGTATTCACAAGGTGTGCTATCATGTTATATTGTCATAATGTTCTAACATTTTACAATGATTTAAGCATATTGCTGTTGCTTTGTTAACAAAAAGTGGCTTAAATAAATGAAACTTTGCTTGCTTTGTTTATTGTGCTGTCGTAATTAATCAGAAGAGACCTGCGCTGAACGCCTGAGCCGAGTTATTGTAAGCCGTCGCCGTTGATGGTAAAATTTATCCGGCTAACATCCGAAATTAACCTGCGGCTAGCAATTTTTGCAACAAATCACTTGCGGCGTCAAATTATAACGGCTTAGGACTCTGCTGTTTGGTAAACAAACAAAATAAAATTTATTTCTGATTTTCGTCTGAAAAATAGAAAATAGTCAGGTAAGATCTAATTCAACTTTTTAATTCATGGATTAGAATTAATAAAAAATATTTTTATTTTTGGTATTTATATGTGTTTTAAATCAGCTGATTTAAATTCAAAATAGCACACTGAATTATGAGGGGTCACAACAGTCGTATTGTTTCATGTTATTATTTTAAGACATATTACTTTATGACACCTTGTGAATACCCCAATTGTGTAATACAAATACATTTTTTGTTGAATACATAATTTCTTCAACTTAAAAAGCGTGGGAAAACAATGGGTTTTAAAATCTTATACCATAGAGGAGAAAATGGTTGCGGCCAAAAGTGTTTTCGTTATACATTTAATATATACATCTAGAGAAAAAACAACAAAACAAGTTTTAAAGAATATTTTAAATAATGTTACCAAATATAATCTCCGACAACCATATTATGGTTAAGATAGTTTTTTTTTAAATTTATATGAACATTTTTCGTCTTAGTATGTTTTGGGGGAGGGTAGTTATATAGAACCTTTCGCCAGTTCTAGTAGCTTCTAAAGAATTTATAGCGCCCAAAAGAACGTTATGCCATTAATAGGCATTGGTATTTGTATGGGTGCTGTGCTCAAATATGATCAAGGCTTCAACAAAAATGTTTTAAGGGCAGATTTAAAATTAATACCGGCATAGTTAGATGGTTTATTTCACTTTTATACAGAGTTGCCAAAAAGCGGGTATTCCCCAGATTTAGGGGATTTTACTTCAGTTAGGAGCAAACTTGGAGCGAACCAATTCTTAGTTGCAAATTAGGAGAGAATAAATTTATATAAAGGATGTTTTAAGGGGGCTTCACTATTTGCTTGTTAGTACAGTAAATAAATAATATTATTTTTACCACCGTGTTTTTAGTTGAGCAAAAATCGCAATTTTCAAGAGAAAATAGATAAATTAATATCTCTATATATAATACCTAAAAAAAATAGTTTTTTCAACTGCAAAAAAAAAAATAAATAAAACCAGACGTCACCAGAAACATAGTGCATTTTGAAGCCATTTGTGAAGATATCGATTAAACTATTACCGAGTGTAACAGTTTGCATTTTATATATCTTGTTGAATTACAATTTAAATATAGACTATTTTTGGTATGACAAAAATGGATGCTTCAATTGTTGAAAACATTTTAAGGGTGAAGTGTTGCTTAGATAATACTTGTCATAACTTTTATTCAACACTTAAAATGCTTAAGCTTTTTCGTTCCGATAATATGTACAAAGTTATCAAAAATTATTTGGAAACACCCGATATTTTTAAAGAAACTTGGCCCCAATATTTATAAAACAACAGATTTCTACCAACTTCACTGTGATCAGATACATATTTATATAATACGTGTAGATATCGCGGCTCCACGAAAAGCCCCCTATGAAATAACGCCCAGGAAGTAATCCCCAATGAAATAAATCCCAAAAAATAGGAAATAACACCCAAAAACAGTGAATGAAATAACATCGAAAAATAAATGAAATAAACCCCAATGCGAAAACGAAACAACCCCCAATATTTGGGAGTTATTTCATATGAAATTATACCCAATGATGAAAATAAAATAAATCCCAATGATATAAACCCCATCAGCAACAAAAATGAAATTATGCCCAAAATTCATAAAAGAGTCAGTTTCAGCAAGGATAACCCCCAAAAACCAACAGCTTTAAAAATGAAATAACCCCCGAATAAAAAATGAAATAACACCCAAATTATACACGCTATGAAATAAGCCCCGAATTTTAAAAATTTGTTGGGTGTTATTTCATTGGAGATTATTTCATAATTTGAAAACCCCAAATGAGGAATGAAATAATTCCCAAAAAAAAATGTAAAAGGGCCCAAAATAATTGGGTGTATTTCATATGAAATATCACCCAAAAATGTATGAAAAAAATTTGGGGAATATTTCATTTCTCGTTTGGGTGTTATTTCATTGGGGGGCTTTTCGTGGAGCCGATATCGCAACCTTTATTGCAATGTAGGCAAATCTGTCTATAAAAAACCTAACTCGGCAAAATGCGTTTAAAGTCTTCAAAATTTGCCTCAATACACTGATATAATAAAATATATTTTTCTATAACGAAGCTTAAGATATAATACTGGTTTTTCGTACAGAAGGTATAAAGGAGCACTTTTGATTAAGTAATTTCAAGGTTTCGATTTTTTAAGATACGACAACTTAGCAATTACCTGGTAACACAGCATTTGTAGGATATGTTTAGCAATTTAAATTGCGTATACTTTATCATAATTTGTTAAATAAAAAAAATACTACTCATACGTTCATACGTAGCAAATTTGTATAGCAAAAAGCATTGCATACTTTTTTTGACTGTTTAGTGATATAGAGCGTATACTTAATTATTAATTGATGATTATTATACATACACTCTTAAATGTAAATGTTATTTTGTATCAAAAGTACTATTTTATTCGCACTTCAGTTTAAAAATTGTTGAATGACACGACATGTTTTTTACATCTGACTTGTCAAATTTTCCACAGCAAAATACATACATGTCGTGTGTTACCTTTATAACATTGCTTCTGTCAAAGAAAGATGCAAAGTCATGTGACAAAATTTCAATTAGAGCATGCTCTCTTCTAACAAAACATCTGACATCAGCAGTGCCAGAAATCTATGCCGGGAAGAATTCGGCAGCGGCGGTAAACTATTGACGGAATCATTAGCCGGCTGATGTTAATTTTACAATTTATGATCGTTTCAAAATTGAATAGAAATTATGTATATATATTTATAAGAAATGTTTCATTATACTATCCTAAATTGGTTTCTTCAAATATAAGGAAAAAAATTTCAAGACGACTGAAGTCATTTAAAATTTTTTTTGGCGGCAGCACGCTATTTTGAAACCGAGAACTACTTTGGTTTCCGTAATAACTATGCAAAAAAAACAGAGACAATGTCAGAAGCAAATTACATATGCGTTTGTGACTGAATGTTATAAACCTTATGCAAAACGGCAGTTTGGAGAGACATGCACAATTACATGTGACTTGAAAAGATAACAAGTCAGATGTAAAAAAGATGCCATGTTACTATATGCCAAGTGTGTGTTTCTACAAAAATTTTTACTGGAAGTGGCGCATTCCATACAAAGTTAAAAGTAATTTCGTCAATGATTTCAATGTGCAAAATTGAGTTTAAATATGCGGTATATATTTTATTTATGTATAGATGATTTTTGCCTGGTGGAAATTTTTTTTTTTTTTTTTTAAATTTTTATTTTTATTATTGAATCTTTCTTATCGAAATTTACAATATGTATTCAAATCTTAATTCTACTTGTTGCTTATTAGTTGTTACCAGTGTAACCACTAACTGCTGTATTCAAATTTTAAAACTGTCTTCTAGTTAGTCTCAAAGTATCGGTTCTTTTTAGCCTCTGGTGACCTTCGAACTGAAGCAGACCCCGAGCGAGGTAGTTAGGGTGGGCCATTAGTTTATCGATGTAGCTTATTGAATATTTTTTAATTTCCTCCTGGATAGTGGGGACGTTGAGATCTCTGTGGATAATATCATTACGTATATACCATGGGGCGCAGACAATTTGTCGTAACATTCTAGACTGTCTTCTTTGAAGCTTTTGGATGTTAGATGCGCATGCAGTACCCCATAATTGGATGCCATATGTCCATATTGGTTTTATGATGGACTTGTATAAAAGAATTTTGTTGTCTAAAGACAAGTTTGAGTTTCCACCGAGAAGCCAATGTAGTTGAGCTGCTTTAAGTTTCATAGCCGTTATCTTCGCTTCAATATGACGAGACCAGGTCAAGCGTCTATCTATATGAATTCCCAAGTACTTAACATGGTTTTCTACCGGAACAGTGATGTTATTTATTTTTACTGCTGGGCACGTTTGTCTTCTGAGCGTGAAAGTTAAGTGAGCACATTTAGCCGGGTTAACCTTTATTCTCCATTTTTCTAGCCATGCCTCTAGTTCGTTGATGTGGGACTGCAGATTTTGCGATGCGACTTTTGGGTCATGGTTAACACTAATAAATGCTGTGTCGTCTGCAAATGTAGAGGTATGCGTGCTCAGGTTTGTTGGCATATCCGCTGTGTATATTATATATAGAAGCGGTCCTAATATGCTGCCTTGGGGGACACCAGCAGTAATTTTTTTGAGGGGGGAGTATTTATCTTGCCACCTTACTATGAATGTTCTGCCTGTTAGATAGCTCTCCAGAAGCTTGTGAGTGTTTTGAGGAAGCATTCGTGTTATTTTGATGAGTAGCCCATCATGCCAAACTTTGTCAAATGTTTGGGAAATGTCTATAAACAGGGCTGAGCAGTATTGCTTTTTCTCAAACGCCGATCTAATAAGGGTGACAATTCTATGCACTTGTTCTATTGTACCATGTTTCGCTCTGAATCCGAACTGGTGATCCGGGATGATGTCGTGTTCATTTAGATGAGGAGTTATACTTAAAATGAATATTTTTTCGAAAAGCTTCGATAGAATTGATAATAAGCTTATCGGTCTGTACGACGCAACCTGGCTAGCATCTTTTCCTGGCTTGGGAATCATAACAATTATAGACCTCTTCCATGAGGATGGGAAGTATCCGACTCTTAATATAGCGTTAAAAATGAGCAGCAAGATTCTGGAAGCAGTCGATGGTAAGTTTCTTATCATTGACCCTGTGATGCGGTCAGGTCCGGGAGATTTTCTTATATTCACTTTTTCTATTGCAGATTTTACTTGAGTTATGTTAAATTTTAATGGATGGTTTACCTTATTAGGAATGATTGGACGACTGGAACAAGTATGTGTATCATGTGGCGTGAAAACTTTCTCAAGGTGACCCGCGAAAGCGTTTAATTTTTCATCTGTGTTTTTGGCCCAAGTGCGGTTTTCCAGTCTTAATGGAGATTCTTGGGTTATAGGGCATTTCATATGCCGTACAGCCTTCCATAAGCTATAATTAGAGTTTTTTGTGGCATCTAGGCTGTTTAGATAGCCTTCTATTGCAGACTCGTGGTTCTGTCTCAATTTGTTGCGAAGAGTTGTTAGGCATAATTGAAGTTGGGCCTTAGTGGTTGGGGAACGACTGTTTTGCCATTGTCTTCTTAACTTCCTTTTTTCTCTGATAAGGGTCTCAATATCCGCCGATGTATTGTAAGGAGCACGTTTAATTGTCCGCTTGATTGGGGTTGCATTTCTTGCTGCAGTATCCAAGATTTACCCTAAAGCAGTTTTTATGAGTAAAGTGTGTTTCAGAGACAAGAAGTACGTCGATTTCATGCCTATGAAGAAAGTTTGTAACTTCGTGTTTATGTTGGGATAACCCGTTTGCATTCCAGAAACATATTTTTAACTGGTTCATTTTTTGTTGAGTAGAACTTGCAGGAGCATGTTCTGGTTTCGCATCATTTCCTGAAACATGTTCTGCATAGTGGTGGAAATATAATCATGTTTAACGGGATGGGATCGAAAGAGCCTTTGATCTTATCGTTTTCTAGAAAAGTGTTTCAACTAGACCTTTGAAGCATTAAGAATAGCAGATAATAGCCATCTACACTCCTTATAAGGTTAAGTTTAAGCTTCTAAAATAATAATTTTTAAGTGGATGAAAAAGTATTGGTTTTAGATGCACAGATACCACACACAATTTTAAGGGTCAAAAAAGGGGAGCGGGTAGTTCTTGTTCCATAACAAGAAATTGGTTATTGTTGTGCTGAAAAATGTAACCAAAATGGAAAAAAGTACACAAGTACACATTGCAAAAAAAAGTTGCCAATTTTGGTTAAAAGAAACCAAAACGGCAACGCTGATTATAAGGTCTACATTTAAATTACACAGGTCTAAAAAAACAAAAAATAAATATAAATGCAAGCTTATTAAGTATATTTGGAAGCGAACTACAACAACGAGTCAAATATTGAGTCCAGCAGAACGTTAGTTAAAAAAGTTTGGAATAGATTTAATTTAAAAAACAACGTTAACAAAATTAAAGAGTTACAAAAAATCTAATATATTAATGTGGGTAATTAACAAACTTATTTGCATATAAAAATATCTGGATCATTATAGCAAAACAGTATTCAAAGGTTTAAAACGATGTGCGGGAAAAATTAAACTTGTTTCTAGAATGAAAATAATTATTCTAGTTTTGATCGGAATCTCACTTAAGCAACTTTCTAGTTTTTAAAGAAAAGATTGAAGTCAGTAATTATCAGGGTATCTTTGGAAACGTAAAAAGATGGTGTAAGAATCAAAAAGAAAATGCTGACTTTATCAATATTATTTGTAAGTTACAATCAGGGATTGGAAGGTTTCGACCAAATGGATCAATCTATTTACCTTTACAGAGACTGCAGTTTAACAATGAAACGTTGGCGAAGTATCTTATAGATTTTGCAATTTTATGTTTTGTTAAAAAGAGTTGATAATACAACTTTTATGGACTGTTAGCAACTTTCAATTTCTAGAAAACGTCCAACTTCTGCTGCAGTACCTGATGCGGATCGTAAAAATAATATCTATAATCCAGAAAGCATCCCAAATCAGTTGCGATGTGTTGTTTGTCACTGCAAGTACCGGTGGAGATTGAAAATATGCACACAAAAACTTTGTATAGAACGCATTTGGTTTCATTACTTTCATAGCTAAAACGTCCATTGTCTTCATGTAGGGATACCAATTTTCATAAAAACAAGCAAACAAATTTAAGCTTTTTTCAGTTAATTTGTGAAATTTTTACATAAGAAAACCTAGTAATTGAGTTCATATGGCAAAATATCATGAACATTTTATTCTGCGGCACCCTGTAAAACGAAGTATTTTTTGTAATTTTAATATAAATTATTTAAATTAATGCTTGTTTTTGCTTCATTTAAACTGATGGTTTGTGTTAACACGAAATCGGTACGACCAAGCAGCAGTATCTAGCCGTAAATCAAAAATTAGCATAAACAATGAAAATGTGTACACGTTTAGAAAATAGTTTATTTAATTTAAATAAATTGTTTTCTCAAAATTTTCGCAATTGTTAGAACAATAATCTTAATGTTTCAGAAGATTTATGGATTATTTACAAACAAATTCAACAACATAATAATAAACTTATAAGTGAAGACAAATTAAATCTCTTTGTAATTTGCTTTTTATATTTAATATTTTATATATTGAGGCATTATATTCAAAATAATTTATCTGAAGATATTAACAAAATTAGTTTTAGCTGTGTAAATACTTTTGAAAAGGATACTTTTGTATTTAATCACAAAAACAATTTTTTTATAACCAAAACAATTTTTTCAATAGCCAAAATATCTATCTATTGCCCAAAAAGATATTTTTGCTGACACAAAATATTTCGATGTATAAGAAATTTTACGACGATTATAAGTAAATATTTTAAAACAATTTATTTATAATTAACTAAGAAAATTTTAGATGTTTTATGGTAGAATAAGTACTAGGTTTAGTCATTAGAAATTTTGTTCTCAATTTCAAAACCAATATAACGTCAAACAAAAGAAAATGTGGAAAAATTTAAAACAAAACTTGACATTACATGGGTAAATAATGAATACTAGTGTTCGCCTTATGGTCAAAATTCGACCATAATTTTTTTTTTGGTAAATATGAAGAAAACATAATTCATCTAAGTATATATGAATTTATTTGTTTCGATTTGGCGAGGGTCCAACCTCCGGTTTATATTTTATCTTCTACGTGAGTTGATTTAATTTTGTAAGTTCAGTATAAAAAATACCAATTGAAAAACAAAAAAGTATCAAAAAGTCTCCTTTATATATTGTCATCCACTCAGGACGTTGTACGTTTAATTTTATGTTTATATGTCTAATATTAACGAAAATTAATCAAAGTATCAGATGTAGAACGAAAAAGTACGAAAAAGCTACCCTTACATGTTCTTATTCGCCCAGTTTAATGTATAATTGTATCTTCATAGGTCAAATATTGACGAAAATTCAAAAAGTTCCAGATGAAAAACAAAAAATACCAGCATTTTTTATCTTATAGGTTATCACTCACTCAGGATCCTACACCTATAATATTATGTTTCAAAGTTCTATATTATAGAAAATTTAAAAATTATCACATACAGCACAGAAAAGTAAAAAAAAAGAAATTTAGTTTCCCATATTTCACCTTTTTTCTCCCCATACAAGTTCCGTTGACAAACAAAGGAAGAAAGCGTTCTTAACTGTTTTGCCTGGTCTGATTTATATAGTCGAAATATACGAAAACCGGTTTCTGAAAAATGTCGAATAATCGATTACCCTAATTTTTTATTATTTGATAATTGAAAATAAATTTTTATTTATTTATTTTGCATTTGTGTTAGTTACAATTTTGAACGCTTATAACTCTGAAATTATTGGACAGATTTAAATAAAATATACATTGTGCACTTCTTTGAGTAAATACCTCTTAAATGATGTATATTTTGTTCAAATCGGTTGACATACAGAGGAGGAAAGTGTTCTTAACTGTTTTGCCTTAGCCGATTTATATATAGATTCTCCCTAATGAAAGTACCTGGTACTTATTATTATGATATAAATGTTTTACTATAAAACTTGTTTGTTCAGAATTTAATATGTGTTTTTTCACAATTTGAGACTTTTTAATGTAAGCTATTTTGACTATAAATCCTCACTACTACTCGTAATACAAAACAACAAGAGAAGTACAGTAAAATACTTATTTTTAACACTTGTACGATTTAAGCAGTTGTATGGCCATAAAGTTATTTATGATACTGTATTAAATTTGTAACTGAGATTTGTTTTTGTTATTTTTATTAAAAGAGTATAGCAAAATACAACAAAAGGTATTATAAATAAAATAAAGTTAATTTATCAACAACTCAATATGCGGTAAAAAAAACAATATTAACAACTCAACAACTTTGAAATATTGTCAACAACACTCTACATTTTACAAGAGCAACTGATTTTTAAGAGGAATTGTTGGTAAATAAAGTGATTTTACTAAAATTTAAAGATCAACTTAAACATATCAAACTTTTTGATGCTTGAGTTGGTATTAGGTTTAAAAACAACAAAATACCTTGGTATTCATGTGGTACTAAGAGATCAGCATGTTGTGAACGTTCGTGTGTAGAACGTTCGTTGTAAGCCCAAAAGAATTTAAAATGGTCAGAAAAGACAAATTTAAATCAAAAACATTTTTTTATTTGAATCATGAATACAAGGCATTAATATTTAGTTTCGAGCATATGGCCATCGTAGCTGTTCAAAGCGAATTCTGGACGTTAAATGTTTAAAGAAAAAAAAGTCCTTTGATCCCATTTACATCTAAACAGAACTAAACAGAGCATTTTTCTGGATGTTGTCTGTTGTGTATTACAGAACCTTGCGGGAAAGGTGTGTCAATAATTGAGGAAGCACTTGTTCGGTGACCAGGCAACACAATTTTTTAATAAAATTGAACGAATTGTGATAGGTGAAAACTGGTAACTGGTGATTATGTGCTTAAAGATGATAATGTTTTTTAATTCCGATGAAATATAATTTACACAACACTATTGATGTGACTGGACCTTGTAAGTGTAGTAGTATTAAGCCAATTGAATTGTTTTTTTTTGGCTATTTTAGTGATATGTTACTAAAGGTACGTTCAGACTGATGAAATATTTGATAGCAAACATCAAATATTTCATTAACGTAGTCTGAACACAAAATATTTTTGAGTGTAAAATAAAATAACAGCTGATTTTGAGCAAATAAAAGGATTTGCCGGCAAACAAATATTTGTCCAATGTGAACACAAAAAATCAAATATTTTAGTAATTTTTGAGCAAACATTTATTTGATGTTACAAAAAAATTGTAAGAGCAAACAACGACAAATAATTTTAGCCATGTACCCGATAGAAGCAATTTTTCCTCTAAGTTTTCGAATTTTTTACAGTTTTAAAGATTTTTAATAATTATTAGACTTTGCTATCATGCCGCTATTAGCCAATTTTTGCGAATTTTTGCTAATTTAGCAATTTTCACCGATTTTTTTGCCATTCCTTATACTTTTAGGGACTTTTAATCAATTTTATGGCTTGAATGAAATATTAAAATTGTTCGCGAATTTTCGCTATTTTTGCAACATATTTTTTTTTTTTGGTTTTTCCCCGACATTTTGTTTTTTAACCGATTTAGCGATTTCAAATAAATTTTGGGGTTTGCTATTACCAAATTTTTGCGAATTTCCGCTAATTTAGCAATTTTTACCAAATTTTTGCCATTTCTTATACTTTTAGGGATTTTTAATCAATTTTATGGCCTTTTTAAAATATATAAATTTTTCGCGAATTTTCGCTGTTTTTGCAACATTTTTTTTTGTTCTTTTCCCGACATTTTGTTTTGAACCGAATTATATATTTTAGGGGTTGTTTCCAATTTTTCGAAAATTTTAGCCATGTTTCCGTTAACCATTGTCTTCCAGTTTTGCTTTCCTTTTACATACTCCTGTTCTAACAATATAATAGATGCTGATCCACAGAATAAAACAAATAATTAGGCTTCTGCGCGAATTTTTACTGTTTGTGAAATATATTTTCATTTTTGAACACTTTCATTAAATAATTATTTGATGCAAATATTTGTTTAAGTCTGAACGCATGGCAAACATGAATTAATTTATTTTATTTGACACTATTTGCCAACTGTTTCAACATACAAAAATTGTCAAATATTTGAGCTTAGTTTGAACATCAAACAAAATATTTTTTTGTTTCACACAGTTTGAAGCAAATATCAGAACAAATATTTTTGTCAAATATTTCATTAGTCTGAACGTACCTTAAGTGTCAAAAACAGCCCAAGGAATGGGTTACTCCTAAAACATCGCCATGTTAAAGTGACAAAGCCCCTTCATACATAGTGTTTAAACTAGGACCGGCCCCTACCACTTTAGAACTGTCAAGGGAAGAGAGTGGTTTTAGTTCCCTCTCCCCTAGGGAATGTAGTTAAAATTCAAATTATGAAAATTATTTGGATTACATTTTGTTTTTTAAGTTGATACTGGCAGAACATTTCTATGATCATAATATAACAATTTGTGCGAATGCCCAGACACTTTAAGCAAGCAATTCAAATGTCGAGACAAATAACAAAAAATATATTTATTTTAAACTAATCACACCAGAAAACTTAAAATATATACCTTTATATTTTATCAATCTGCTGATGTTATCCTAGAATTACAAGCTTCTTTAAGTGTGACGTTAATCATAAGTATGGCGTGAAATTTCATGAAAATACATGGTTTTCTTCAAACGTTTAAAATCTAAGAGAACAAGTTATTCTTTTACATATTTATTTGCTGAAAAATGGTATCGATTTTTTATGCATATTTTAATATATTTTATCTTCAATACATTTGTGGTCATTTAATGTTTTAATTTTTGATGAAAAAAGAAAATTCTTCCACATTTTTTGGTGTTTTATATCTCAGGCAAAAATCAAAAAAATTGTTATAAAAATATTTAGAACAAAAAATTACCTTGTTAAAAATTAAAGATGCTGTTACTCAAATACCCCGGTTCGCATCCTAATTGGGACCGGAGAAACGCGACGTAAACTAAAACGACGAAAACCTAAACGACGAAAACCTTAACGCTAACGAGAGTCATAATTATAGGTGCAAAAAAAATTTTTGATTTTCTAGACTTTTTATAACAGATAATTTCTTTTAGATCTTCAAATCAAGTTATAGCTTTATTTTCCATTACCATTAGACTTAAGTGATCTGCTACCTAATTGCTTTTTTATTAAAGGATGTCTCATTTTTGTTACCTGTTTATGTTGTAACGAAGTTGCAGCTTCAACAATTTTTTTTTAATTATCAAAGTAATTTTTGGGAATACAAAATATCCAATTAACAAGATTTTGTTTGTCGTGCTTAATTCCCAATTTTTATACTTGATAAAATTTTGTTGATAAAATAAGCTACGCGCATTTCCTTGGTTGCTAAGGCCAGATCATCAGAAAACTTCATGCAAAAATTTTAGAAAAACTGAAAGTATTATACAAATAAAACGGTTAAGCGAATAAGAATTATAAGCACCAGCTTTACATGAAACAATATCAAAGCTTAAACAAAAACAACCACATCAATAAACAGTGAGTTTATTTCTTCTTACATACCCCAATACAAGTAGTTGGATTTCTTCCAAGATTAATTGTAGTTAGTTGAAAGCAGGGTATGAAAACGAAACAACATTTCGCTGTTTAAGGCAATTTTTTATTTTCAATAGTTTTTGCTTCTACTGTAAAAGTTCAAAATATTATATAGGGCCTTTTGCGTTTAAGATGAAGATATTTGTATTTGACTTAAACAGGAAATCCCTTTTTTCTGTTTTAGCTTTGTAAAAGCATTTTTTTTATTAACGACTCAAATCGAAGCACTAACGACTTAAATCACAACTTCGAAACTGCCTTTTTTGTTTGACAAACATCTGTGGCGAATACCCAATGTGCACTTGGTTCAAGAAAGATTGAATGCTTACCATTAAATTTCTTCTGTAGCATTTTTTTAATAAAAAAATTCTTAGCAGAAACACTTTTGAATCCAAAGCATAATCATAAGCATACGTAAACTTTACGACTTTTATTGTATTAACACAATAAAAAGTTGAGCTTTAAACGAGAAATGTAAGAGTTTCGCTTACGCAAGGCTTGCTTATTGCATTATTTAAAACGATAATTTTCCTAATAATTATTTCGAACTTAATCGACGCATCGAGTTTTTGACAATGTTTCAGGAAGAAACAATAACACCTTAGCTTTAACAGCGTTTTAAAATTCAAATATTAGAAGGTTACCAAGAGCTAATCTTAATATTAGGGTGCTGAGAAAAATAGACAAATGAAAAAAGTTTTCTGCAAACCAATACGTTGCTTAAATCTAAATAACTTTTGTTTCGTAAGGGGTACGGTTTAATTAAGATGCAAACATTTTACAAATAATGATAGTACATTATTTTAATATTTAAAAAAAGCGCAGCAATAAGACATAGAGAGATGCAGTAACAAAAGTAAACGAATCTAAACATGTTTTATAAAAAAATAAGATTTCAACTGGCACAGCATTCCCTTACTACGAAGCAGGTTTGTAAGGGAGAATACTAAAAAATAACTGTAACAAAACATTCAGTGTGTAAAGCTGATAGCTACACTTCCCAGTTTTTACATGCGTTTAATAAAGCGCCTTTTGTATCAAAAATATATTGCTTTAAAGTGGGAACTCACCATATAAAATTCAAGATATGCGACATTCAATATGTTGTAAAAAATTACCTTCGACCAGCTACGCGAATTTTTTCAATTTTTTTCAAGGCTTAACTAACAGTCGTAATTTGTTTCTTCAAATATACATATACAAAATAAAATACTTTTGATACACGTCCTTGTACTCTATATGCAGCAATTTTTTCATTTAAAAAACCGTTAAGCTGAACACGATGCCAAAATCACGAAGAAAAAAAAGTTGCTCAAATCGATGAGTGATTTAAAAAAAAAATTGGTATCGTTGTTCAAAGGCGGATGGATATATTCATGATGATCTGCCAGAGCGTATTTTTTTTTCTAATATTTACTTTTGGTCCTCATATAATTAAATATGAACTAACAATACAACAGTTTTACAAAATTTTTAAAAAAAATTAAACCCTGGGTCTAAAAAAAAGAAGGCAAAACTTTAAAAAAAAATTACAAATATATGTACATTAGGGCGGGTCGATTTGTATGGATGAAAAAAAAATTAAAAATCGTATAGCAAAAACGTAATCTACATAAAATTCTACGAAAATTCTCCGAAGAAACCATGGGTCTAAAACAAAATCCTAGTCCGCGCCTCTCGACTTGAAAAATTTTTTACTTGGTTGACAATTTTTTCAATGTAAAAAAAATTTTGATTGTAAAAAAATATAAAGTGCAAAAGAATAACCTTACTAAACCATTTTATTAAAAAAAATCGATTTCTTTATGGAAAAAGCTATTTTTTCGAAAAAAAATTTTTTTTCCAAGGACGGCAGCAAAATTTTCAAGTCGAGAGGCGCGGATTAGGATTTTGTTTTAGACCCATGGTTTCTTCGGAGAATTTTCTTAGAATTTAATGTAGATTAGGTTTTTGCTATACAATTAAAAAAAAAAAATCGACCCGCCCTAATGTACATATATAAAATATTAAAAAAAAAAAAATAGCGAAAGTAATTAAATATAATGAAACCGGTATTATCCAAACTTCAGCTTTATATATAAAGATAATTGGTCGGGCTTTCAATCGACATATCAGGTTTTATAAATTAAAAATGATTTCGAGATGTTATAACGTCTCGATTTGCCGACAAGCAGAGTTTTTTTTTTACATTTAGCTAAGATATCTCGAAAATCTTACAGAGAAATTTTAAGTTCAGATTTGGATTTAAGCTTAAACTTTTAGAAAATTATATTGACCTCGACTTTTTGCAAATTTTGGCAGGCCTGTATAATTAATTACACTTTATTTTATGTCCTGCCAGTGTCGAACAGTAAATATCATTATCCATAACAATAAATATCATTATCTTTATCAATAAGACTATGAATTGCACTATTAAAAGCCTTAGGCAGCACAAATTTATTGCACTTTTCGTTTAATCACTTTACACAGTCATGAAATTGTTTTGTAAGTATATGTTGGCCAAGCAACAACGCTTAAAACGATCCATGGTGACTTGCCAAACCTTACTGAACAACGCTTCCAAATTGTGGAATCCTGAACGTGAATAAAACTTTGATATAAGTTTTTGCCCGACTTTTAAACTATATTTATGAACAATTTTGGGTTCTAGTTCTGTACTGAGTCTTTCTATTATAAATATTCTGCCCAGTGAAAACTTCGCTTACTCATTATTATTATAATATTCAGTAGCTTTCTTTGCTACTATTTGCGTTATATAAACGCTATAATATAACTACTTCTTATTACGTTATCTATAACTACTTATTTTTTTGGACTTTTTATAACTACTTACTTTTCAGATTTATGTAGGTATAAAAATAATGACTTATTATGTACTAAGAAGTTTAATGTGAGTGCGTTTATTTTGGCCCTTCCCTACTAAATCTCATTGGTTCTTGCGGGAGAATTTGCTATTTTCTGAAAACTCATAATATTGTTTTGTAGGCGAACTTTTTTTGTTACGCTACCGTGTATATGCACATATGAACCTACATTGTATTCAGGCCATGTTTCTATATGAACAAAGAGTTAAACATAATAATAATACGCACCCTTGAGAAATTTTTTTTTACAAATCTGTGGGAATGTGCAGAACTTTATAAAAAAAAAACCTAAAAAACTTGCCCTGATTATATCGAATTTATAAATAAACTCTTTTTTATATCTTTTATCACTATATATGCGATGATACAATACTCTTCATAAATATTGAGGCAGGCAACATATTTATTTGTCATTTATCTTATTTGTTCCTTAGGAAACACATGGTTTGATTATTTTTAAAATCACATGTATCCCTTTTATACTTTTGTATTTTTTTTTATATATGTATGTATAAGAAAAAAAATCATGTGATTTTATAATCAATCAAAATTGTTTGTTCATAAAGATTTATATACACACCCACATACACACACAAATACATGCAAAAGTGCCTTTCAAACAGCGTTGCCAAATATATAAAAAAGGTCGACTTCTAAACTAATTAAGAAGGGGAAGACGGAACGTTTTTAAAAAAATAGAGTATGTGAAGTTTGCCATTCCGTGTGAAAAATTTTCAATATCCATCCAAAGCACCATTAGGTAGGTATATACATATTATGTATATACATTAGGCTGGCAGTTATTTTTCAAAGTAGCAATTTTTTCAAGCCATGCCCCAGATTCGTTCGAATTGCAAAAAAAAAAAAAAAAAAAATAGGGGGTGCCCATGCCCCCCCAAAATTCGCAAAATACCTGATTTTTGACTTTGATTGTCAATAACTTCGTTTATATTTATTTTACCAAAAATATTCTTACAGATCAAAATCAGAGGAATAACTTTTGCTCACAAATTTTTTTTGTATCTACTATACCTACTGATTAAAAACAAATAAGCGAAAAGTCCTGGATTTTTTTCATATCTTTATATGGGTGATTTCATTAGATTAAGAATAGGCGTTACATTAGAAGAAAAATGTATACGTTGATAATTTAATTGTATTTGTGCCAAGTATTTTTTTTTTGATTACACTGCTTTACAAATTTTTAATTTGGAAAAATAATAAGAACGCCACTTACCTAGAAAAGGTAAGTGGGACCTCCTGAACACGAAAAACGCTGTATTTTTTTTTCCTAAGTACCGTTTTTTAGATAACGGTACTTATGTGTTTTTCGATATATGGTCCCACTCAAACCCTTGTAGAGCCCAACCGAAAAGTAAATAAATGGCACTTCGTTGGAAAGGTAATTGAATGAATTTTCCGCCGATATACAAATTTCTATCTGATAAGAAATGACGGAGTTATGGCACCTCAAAATGATGAACAAATGATGGCGGACTATTGTTGGTTTCTCATTCGCGAAGATCCATCCGAAAATAAACGGGTTTTTCGTGTTCAGGAGGTTCCAATTAACTTATTTAGGCATGTGGCGTTCTTGGTATTTTTTGGCTGTAAACCAGTGTTATGGATTTGGTTTTTGTTTTAATTTGTATAGGTAAAAAAGAGTTTGTTAATTACAATTTGGAAAACGTAAACGGTAATCCTAAACAATTTGTAAAATATATTTTTTTTCTTCGCTTCTTAATAAAATATTATTATAATCCTGCATTAATTATTCTCCCCTCTCAGCGGTAACGTTCACTACTTTAAAGCATGAAAGGGGGTTTTTTTTAGATTCGATAAACTTTTTGTTACTCGGCCACTTTGTGGGGGTTTTTAAAAACTCTTCAAACAATTTTGCAAATTTTGTTTTCAAGCAATTAAAGTGAAGTGGATTTGAAATCGAGCAAACGACCCCCCGTACTGAAAGTACATACAAATATTTCATTTTATCAAATTCATTTTGTGAGTACCAATTCATGAAACGCATATACTTAAGTAAATAAAATCACCCATGTAAACATTACAATAAATTCATTTGTTTTTTTTAATTAAGTAGATATAGTAGATACAAAAAAATTTGTAAGCAAAGGTCTTTCCTCAGAGTTTGATCTATAACTTTCTTAAAAAAAATTTTGTAACAAAAATATTAACGAAGTTATTGACAAAATAAAAAATCAAGTATTTTGCAAATTTTGGGAGGCTCATGAGAACCCTATCCCCTCATTCGATTGAGCTCAAATTTTCAAGGGACTATTTTGTTAGCAATTCGAACTAATCTGCTATTTATATAGTTAGTTGGAACCCTTATATACATACATATATTCCGTGTCCTTGATTAATTCTAAGTCGATTTAGACCTGTCCATCTGTCTGTCCGTCTGTTGAAATCACGGTCACTTTCGATAAAATAAAACAAAAATATTAATATTGAATTGCTTCCGCTTATCCCTAGCAGTTATGGATTGAAACTCATCTCAAGTGGGGAAAGAGTCCTGGAAATCAATTTGGAGACACCGACACACAAAGTGTATTTTTTTTTTACAACAACAGAATTTGGTATTGCAATCCACTGATTTTTGTTAAACTTTGCACAAATTCGGTGTACAAGTTTTAAAGTCACGCTAAAAGATTTCGTGAGAAAAGGTTCATAATTTATTAAGCCCTTTCTCGGAAAACACTTTAGTACGCATAAAACTGTAACAAAAAATCCTTTTGTCATAAAATGTTTTCTGTGAAAGTTTCGAAAGATTAGAAATCTATTTCTTCTTTCTTAGCATCACAGTCCTTGGAAGACCAGCGCTTCCTGAACAATAGACTTCCATCTTGACTTTTTTTAAGCTATTAAACGAGAGTTCTGTATTCAAATAATGTTAAAGTCATATACGACCTGAACTTCTTGCGCCGACTAGTGTTCTAGTAAGGTCCGTTTTGATGGGGTTTTCTTCAGGCATCCTCTCTATATGCGCAAACCATATTATTTTTTAACGTCATGAGAACTTAAAATGATAATTCATGACAGAAATTTTGTTAGAATTAAATTTAGTATATAATCCATGACAATTAATGTTTAAACATGATTTCCGGCATATGTCAACCGCGGCTAAGAGTTACATGGTCCATTCAATCAGTTTAATGTTTGACTACTTTTTAAATTAAATCTGGCCGTAAATGTAGCTTAAATATTAGCTTCCAATGCATCAAGATTTGGTGGTTTTTTCCCAAAAAAAGGATTCCAGAGACGTTCAATCGCACGAAAGAGGGGCTCAGTGAACAAGACCAATTCTGGAAATAAAGTTAACAACAAATTCATTTTGCAATAAATCGCCTGTTAATCGCGCTGTTTGACTAGTTGCTCGCTCCATCTTGTTGGAATCAAATGTCGTTGATGTTTAGCTGATTAAAATTTAGAAAGCCTGGCTTAATAGCGCTAACTAATCACTGTTACGCCAGCTCCTTGTTCATTTCGAAAGAAATAAGGGCCGGTGCTGCCGGCATCGAGTTATGCACCAAACAGTTATTTTTAATAGATGTAATGGTGAACTCCTCAATCAGCTTTATTTTCTTTCCACAAATTGGAAGCATTTCTCTAGCGAAATTGCAAAACAGTTTGGCATTCTCATTTGATAAACCATGTTTTTCGATATCGATAGTTCTCATGCAGCTAAAAAACTGTTTATTTATAGAATTACGTATTCTCATCTCTTGAAATTAATACTACAATATGATCGGCATAATCACGTATCTTTATACCTAGATAAAATATTGATTTTTGTGTATTGGTTTTTTGAGTAACTGGATCTAGAATTAAGTTAAACACCAAAGTCATTGCTTCACTCCAGAAATTACATCAAATGGTTCGGGTTGCTCATTTAGGATGAGTATTTTGTCATTTGTATGGAATAACGTCATTGTTAAAAATCTGTATGGTACTTCATTTATCAGGAGGCTTTGCTCGATTTGTGCCCTCTTTAAGCTTTAAACTGCCCAAAATCTTTAAGAAGATAGTGAACATTAATATTGTAACCGTGGAATTTCTTAAACGTTTTTCATTTATTAAAAATTGTATCTGTGTTTGATCTCCCCTTCCTAAAGCCTGATTATGATTCCACTATGTTATTAATCCTTGAATCAAGTAAACAGGTAAACATTTTTTATTTTAAACTTAAAATCAAACCAGCAAGCTTTGTGAAGCTTGGTCACCTAGAAAGCCGGCTCTCGAAAAAACACTTCCATACTTCTAGAACTGTAATAGTTAAATAATAATGAAGTGGCGAAATTAAGTAAAACTTAGCTTTGCGAAACTAAAAATCGCACTAAAAGAACTTTGTGATAATCGACACAGAAACTACTATATTTCCCATTTAAAGCATACTTTTAGAAAAAATGCCTTAAAATGTACGGAATTACAATAGTAAGATTTAGGAAAAAAAACATTTTTCGCGCAGGGAAAAATTTAATATTTTTTTATGTCTGCGTAATGATTTTGTAAATATTTTTCTGGCAACACTGCTTGCACAATACATAAAGTGCAAAGAAATACGAGCAACTATACTTTTAGATTCTGGCTGTGAAAATCGTTTACTAAAAGTAAATTTTAAATTAAATTTTAGTTTACACTTGAGTGGCTGTTGTTTGATTAAAGAAAATTTTCTTAAATAGCGAATTGAGATTTAAAAGTAAAAAGTTTTGATTAAAATGCATTAGAAAAGAAATTTGTAAAATAACTTAGTATTTTATCTTATCTTAAACGAATTTTTTTACGGTTCAATTATAATTTTATAACAAAAATAAAACTGAATTTAAAAATTTCATAAATTATTTTTTTTAAATTATAGAAATAGTTTTTTAGATAACTTTCAAATAAAAGATACAACATTATCTAATACAACAAAACAATTCTAATCTTGTTGTACCTCAAATTTTAATTATTTTTTACAACTTTTAAATAGTTTTTTTATTTTTTTTTTTTTTAATTTTCTCATGCATGCTGTAGATAAATGTACAGATACTTGAATAAAGAAAAACCACGAAAAACTTATAATTATATTTTAAATTACAAACTTAAGTTGGAAAAGTGAAAGAATGGAATGTGTGAATGTGTTGGAATTTGTGTAAAATATTTAGCAACTTGTGTGTGTTGTGATCATGTTTGTGTGAGAGCGAAAGAAAAACTTTTTTAACAATTCAATCTAGAACGTTGAGTACCTGTGTGCCAGTGTGAATATGTGGTTTTGCGTATGAGATGTTGTTTGCATTGGTAGTTGTTGTCGTCATCGCTGTTTTTATCCTTGAACAGCACAAGCGTTAAGCTTTTTTTGTGTTGTTTGAGAGTTTGTGCAGTTTTTAAAAAGTTGCCGAATTTTAATCCGTTGAAACAAAAAGACAACATTAACAAGTACGAGAAATATTTTGTCTTTGTAGAACATTTGAGTTTTTTCTGTTAGAAACATAAAAAGTGATTCTGGCTTTTGAACGAGCCTTTGTGCTTGTGTAGGCTGCTTAGTTACAACAGTGTTTATTTAGAGGATCTTTAGGTTTTTATTTAAGAGGTATAGCAAGAAAGTTAGCCATCTCTATTTTTGTAGTTTCTAAAATAGAGAACAGACACCCATATCTTAATAGATATTTTGCATTGGTAATACGATATGTTTCTGTTTAGTGCAACACAATTAAGGGAATATATGAAGCAAGTTAGGGAAGGTATGAAGAAAATTGGAGATTGTTGTTTAAGTTTCAATCAAGTTGGCATTACTACACGTAGAGAAAAACTATGTTCAAATATGGTCACCTCCAACAAAACTATTTTAATTTAACCATATTATTGTCACCGTCAACCATATTATGGTTAAATTAGTCCTCCATAAACAAGCCACAACAATATTATGGTTGCCTCTAAACATGTTATGGTTAAATATTACCATAATATGTTCTTAAATTAACAATAGTATTTTCCTCTGCTATAAGAGCAATATTATATTGTTGAAAAACAACAATGCTATTATAAGTGTTAAATATATTTTAGTTATTATTAAACATAACATGTTTGAAGGAGGACTTTTTTAACTATTATAAAGTTGTTTGTAACAAAAATATGGTTAAATTAAACAAAATATGCTTAAATTTTTCTTTAAAATTGATATATGAGTAAAATTTTGTTTTTTTATACCTTTCAAAGTTAAGCTTATCATGCCGTTTGTAATTTCTTCATAGTGATATATTCTGGCTCGTTATGAGTCACGAAGATGATTTTACGATGTCCGTCAGATTATCTGACTGTCTGTCCGTCTGTCTATTGAACTAGGGTTTCCGTAGATCCCATATCTTATGGGGACTTGGTATATATTTCTGCTGCATATGCTACGTTTAGTTTTAGACAGTCTGATCGGTTCACAAATGTCTGAGATATGAGTAAACACCACGACAGCCTCAATTAAAGCCAGAAATCAATTTTTTCTGTTTTTCATAAGAACGGCAAAAGTCAAAGCTTGCAAATTTAGTACAAGCATCTCAGTTATCAATACAAAACATCCGACAAAATGTGGGCGAAATTGGTGAAGAGGAGGTGGCACATTCCATACAAATATACTGTTATATGCATATATAAATAAAACAAAATTCAAAATTTAGTGCACCTCAGTACACAACTCCTGTAAAAATATGGGTGATATTGGAGGAATGGGCGTGGAACCTCCCGTACAAACTCATTCAAGATTTCTGTAACTGGAGAACGACAACGGATAAAGTGGGCGGATGTTGAGACGTTGGCGTAGCGCAAAATTTATTTATTTATATCTAATGAACGGTATTTACATAACTTTATATTCTGATCGAAACATGGCGAAAAGTCTATACTTTGCAAAATGTTAATTTTTCATGCGGTTGAACTTTTCTTTACGAAAATATTAAAAATAATAGTAAAAAGTGTGCAATTTGTCGGAAAATTTAGGAAAAAAATACATTGCTATATTTGTTTTAATCGGAACTCCAATAGATTTGACCTGGATAAAGCCTTTTTTAGAATTGCCAATTTCACACATCACGGGAATTCAACAAAACCAACTATGTGACATTATTAGATTCGGTTTTGAAAGAAATGGAGATTGCTACTTTTGCTTCTATACCCCTGATGTCCTATTTGGATAGCACAATTTAAAAAAAGGAATCATATTATGATTACTGTAATCATATTATAATCGTAAGTTATTATAATATCGTTTGTCGTAGGTCGCAATTATTTATAAATTCTTTTATAGAATTTAAATACTTTTTCTATTAAACTAACATTGAAGATACATGCAATGGTCAATTTTTTTTGCATTTTCACAAAGACAAACAATTTTAATTTGCTTAGCAAAGCTATCTTATTTAACAATTTTTTTAATGAACAATTTTTTTACTTTTTTTTTAATTTCTTTAAAATATTACGAAAGAACTGATGAATAATTATTTTACAAATTAGCGCCATTTGCAAAAATTATTAAACGGATGATATTTTGCTTGCATCTTAAGCATACTAAGACTGCGCGTATAGCATGTAAAATTGTTGTAAGAAATTAAATATGTGTTCACAGTTTTCATTATTTAGTTGTTGGAAAAATGGGTTTTTTTTTGTCAACAATACGCAAATTTATAATTGTGATAAGCATTTAAATGTTTAGAGTAACTATAATATTTCTTATATTCAATAAAAGAAAAATTGTTTGTGTACGAAACATGTTATGGTGCCTTGATTTGTTGTAATTATTATGAAAACTATATTATGATAACAAGCACAAAAATATGTTGCTTTTAGATTATATTGATACGTAACCCACAGAAGCGGAGGGTGTATTATGCGTTTGAACTCATGTGTGTAACACATACAAATATTGGTTCTTGACTAGGGATGCCAAATGAAACCAGATTTTTGAAACCCGGGATTCGGGAGTTTTAATTAAAAAAAAACGGGATCCCGGGACGGATCGGGATTTTTCGGGATTATTAAAGTATTAAATTTTTTAAGTTATTTTTAACAGAGTGACTCACGTTTATTAAAATATAGTTGTATTTGATAAAAAAAATTGGCACATTTTTACTACACCCAAAATTCCGGGATTCGGGAATAAAGTTTTTAGAATAACCTCGGGATTGGATTTCGGTATTCGGGATTTCGGGATTGGCATCCCTATTCTTGACCCACCTTTTAGTATACCGAAAGTCATTCTTAACCAAGTGTACTTGCGAAGGTTTTTAAAATCTGGTGAGAATCAAGGCTTTTCTTGCCAATCAGTCTTTAACTTTAGGAAATGCTGTAATAAATCTTACAAATTTTGTACATATGCACCACAGTGCGTAGTTCAGTGTCCAATTAGAGATTTACAAACGCTGCCAACTTTCCCATTCTTGATTTCTTTTTACCAAATAAATAAATCTGTGTATTCGAACAGACAGATTTCCAGCTGTCTTCCGCTATAAACAAGAATTGTTCATGACCATTTTATGTAGAAGGACAAAACATCCTGGATATTAGTTTGTGTTTCTATTTAAAGAAAAACTTATTGCCGCTGTTTTTTCTCTCAAGCACAACAAATAGAAATCGCAAAAGCTGCTTCAGATATGTCAAGTATTAAAATTTATATTTCCGTCTGTTAAACGGCTTGTAAGAGTTAGACGTTGTTTTTTTTTTCTTATAAATCTTGTAATATTTAAATGAAAATCTGCAATAATTTTTTTAAATTATTGTTGCCACAAACACCAGAATAGTTGTATGAGTTTACTAAACTCAAAGAAAATTCCTTTTTTTAGCTTTAAATACTTTATTATTTGCATACTTTTTGTTGTATTTTTTATCCTTTCCCTCCTTGTAAGAAGACAACTATTTAATTTATTTTGTTTTGGAATATTTTAGTTGTTTTCCTGTTTTCCTCTATTTTTTTTTGTTTTTATTTTATGAGAACTATTTTAATATTTGCAAGATACATAATAAAAAAATACGAATAAAAATAAACTCAATTATTTCATTAGTGCATTCGAAACATGTGGTGCAGAAATCAGTAAGAGGTTGGAATGAAACGGCCCTTTCAATCATCTTTGTTTATATGATTAAAACATGGCGTCTCGAACTCAATATCTTTCTATATACATATGAGAGCTAGAAATCTTTTTATTTGAAAAATTCTCATTGTTATATAAATACCAATTTACTTACTGTCTGCGTTTTTCTTGATATCATCGTACATAAAAATGTTTAAATTTAAAAACAAATAAAAAATCCCATAAAAAGGGGAAATCATTTTAAGTGCAGACGAAAAAATCCTTTTAGTAAATATTTTTCTCTAACAAGCATGAAATGCAAATATAGAATTTAGTGGAATAAAAAGTGAAAGAAATAATAGATAAGCTATCCGCGCATGTGCACCACCAGGATTGATCTGCCCATTGGTCCCTGTAAGGACCATTAACATTCCTATTCAATGCCAGACTAGGCAGCATGTGATCACCCACCCCAATGGATGGATCATTCCTAATGATTTTCAGGATCCGAATGTGAACCACCAAGGCACATGTTTATATTCAGCAATGCCGGGCATCAGGCGGTATACCTTATCGAGTATCACTCTAGCTTTGACCTGTTCGGTCTTAGTCCACCACACCAGGGTGGCGTATTACAATTTTGGTGTAATAATCGTTACAAGAGACCAGTGCCGTTTCAGCCCCAATGTTTTCTCGAAGAGTCTTTGGCAGGCATATAATGCCCTTATTGCCCTTCTGGTGACATGGGCCAACTGAGCGTTCCAGTTGAGGGATCTATCCAGAATGAATCCCAGGTATTTCACCTCATTAGAGAATCCGATAACCGCACCGTTTGGGATCGGTTCTTTAAGTCTCAGAACTCTACGTCTGGTGAATGGTAACAGAGAAGTTTTGAGGCATAATATTAAGTCCCCTCTCTCTGCGCCATCCAAGTGTTAAGTCGAGGGCCTGCTGGATCGCTTCCGAAATCGTCGCGTCATCAAATCCGGTCACAGATATAACCAGATCGTCAGCATAGCCATAAGTTCGGAAGCCTAGATAATTAAGGGTTTCCAATAGTTCGTCGATAATCAAGGTCCACAATTGAGGCGATAGAACGCCACCCTGCGGGCAACCTTTGATTGCTTCATTGGGCCTCGACGAACCACACAGATCCAACTTGATCACTCTGGATACTAGCATTTCTCCTATCCAGTTTCTTATGAGAACTGGAATTCCCTTTCTCGGGAGAGCAAAGTTAATTGCCTCATAGGAAGTGTTGTCAAAGGCTCCCATAATGTCGACGACAGAGCTATTTGTCTTGCCCCCAGCGCCTTCTCAATCGTACCCACAACATGGTGAATGGCAAATTTTTTTTAAGTTTAGGATTTTGTTCCATACAATATAATAATTTAATTATAAAAAAAATAATTTTTCAAAATTAAATGAAGTATTTAACTGGATAAATTGCATGTTAGCTGGAACCTGGGCAACACCCAAAAAAACTGGACAATCCAGGCCATTCCAGGGCGTGTGGCAACTCCACCTACGACAGTAAGTCCAGCTATGTACATGGCCAGCATAACAACTGGGGTCTACAACACCAAGTCAAACAACTCAGATAAAAACACCATAACGCTGGTAAAAATGTTTTTTTGTTTATCAAAACTAAGTTTAAGAACAGACCTCATATAAATTTGTTGTGAATTTTGATAAGAGCAATTAAAACTAGACCCCATCTAAACATTATAAATTTTAGTTAGAAAATCTCAAGCCAAACTCTCGGATGAAATCGTAAAGAAATATATTTATAAATAAACCACATCTAAATATTTGTAAATTTTGATAAGAAAACCTCATGGCAACCCGAATATAAAATCGCAGAAATGGTTGATTCAAAACAAATAAAAAAAAGGGATAGAAAGAAAACCAACCCAATCAAAATCTGGTTAAACTACAATGTGAAAATTAAACAAACTCAATCTAAATTTGTTAAAATTACAATATAAAATTACATCGGTAGTAAAGTTTTACTCCGATTTTTGATAAACCAATGCAACGTCCGAAGGAGGGACAACTTAGGCCAGGGTTGAGTTTAATTAGTTTCCGCCGTTATTAACGCTAATATATGTAGGTGTTTGAATGAGCTTTAGATAAAACTTTCCCTCTCTAACGAGGTTGTATTATACTTTTGTGGCATTATTTGTAGGCCAATAAAGTCTCCCGCGAAAAATATAATCGGGTATGTGCATATAAGTCTAATATGATAGGAATTGTAAAGTTTGATTGGAATCAATTAAGTTTCTTCAGAATAATCAAAAATAAAATAATAAAATTTGGATTATTGAAATTTGCACGAAATAGAAACTGGGTTTATTTGTAGATAGAGGTGTGAAGAGTTTGGGACAGGTATTTGGTTGTAAAAATTTCTGTAAAGGGTAGCTACGACGTGCGTCTAATATGCTACCATGGATGGGCATCAGGGTTGGATGCTGAGGGAGGGCCAGCCAGCGGATTTATAAAATCTTAACCCCCTACAACAAAAGGTATTGTATCCCAGCGATTGGTCTCGGTGCGTAAGGGTTCCTTTTTTTTTAATTTTCAATTTTTCGTTAATTCAGGCAAGATGCACTGGTTCATAAAATAATGTTTCATGCAGGCTCATTTGCAACGAATACCCGCCCATGACCGATGAGTCATAGCCCGGCTGAAAATTGGTGAGCTACCAGTGTGACAGATGGACAGTATACACGATCCATGCATGTGGGAGTGCGACCTTGGGCACTAAAGTACTGAATCGCGACAGCGTTGCTTTCGTATTATTGCGAGTACAAATTCGGTGTTAATCCAACTTAGAAATTCTTGCATCAAGCACAGTTTTGATTTACTTTTTTCTTACTTTTACCTAAATCAATCCCGTTTTTGGAGAATTTTCAGTACGCGGCACTTGAATAATCCGTATCTGAATCCAACACTCTGTACTTGATTTAAGGAAACCCGTACTTACCGTACTACTGACACCCCTTTGGTTTGATTAATTACGGATGCACTGTTTTTTATTTTCAGTGTACTTCCATTATGTTTTGCTTTTAGTTGGGTAAGTTGTGGGTAGTATTTAAAACGCTTTCGCAATTTTAGCAAAAGCAGCAAAATTTTGCGTTTTCCATAGCTAAGATAAAGCTCAAAATCAAAATGTAATCGAGAGTCAAAACTAAAATAGCCCGCACTTTTCAAAAGAAGAAGTATGAAAACACACACTTTTTGAATTAAAACTTTTGAAGAGCATTAGTTTCTATCAACTTTTTTATTTTAACAATAGTAAAAATGTCTTAATAAAAAGAACTCAAAAGTAGCAGCATTAATTTTTATGCTTTAGGCGAGAGCATGTTTATTTTCATTCTCGTGTTATTCTTTTTCAACTAGGAAACAAATTAAACAAATAACTTCTGTAAACCGCCCAATTAAAAACGTTTGTCAGATAGTAGCACAACGGTAGATAAGAGTAGCACGAACGATTGACACTGACAGTACGATGACAGATGGCAAAGGATATTTAGCATGGGGAACTAAAACAACAAAAATTAAATCAAAGTCCATTTTTTTACTTTGCTTTTTTACAACGATTTATTTTGCATGAAATGCAAAAACAAATTGTTCTATGAAATGTTACTATGTACATATTATGCGTGTATAACTTTTCTGCAAACATTTACATATATTTGTAGGTAAGTATCATCACTGCAGCGGATATAAACAGGTACTATGACTCCTTTTAGCACGTACCTCAACTCCTATTAACACTTATTCATGCAGCTTTTTTATACTCTTTATTTTCTTAAATCAGTATTAGTTATTGTCAGCCAGGGAAGAATTTTCTTTGTCTCCTTTTTTATTAAGTAGTAATTTTAAGATTTTACTGATTCTTACGTATTTTCATCTGCTGATGGCATTGTTTTCCCTCACAGCCTTGGTTTTAAAGATATAGTGACATAAGTATACAATTTCAACAATTTACACCATTTTATGTTTTTTCTGTTAGTTTTCAAGAACGGCCCTTCAAACCTTAAAATAATTTTCGGATTTTTAATCAACACAAAAATCGCTGTCTCTTAGGTGGGGTCACATTATTGATTGCATCAGGATATCTCAAGGACATTAACATTTTTTTGATTTTGGTTAAGTCCTTGAAATTTTATTATGTAAACTTTCTGCAATAAAAACAACCGATGCATTTGTATTTGAGACCGCTGATTACGAATATAACATTAGTTTTGGCCTACGACTGCTTGTTTTCGAGGTATTGTGCATAAATTAAAATAAATTAACTTTCCCTTCTGACCCCATTCAAAGTAGCTACAAAGAAAAGACTGTACAAATAATCCAGCCGTCTTTGTGTCAATAATTCGTAAACACAGTATCGTAAACCTTTAACCTTCAGGAAAGAAACATATTTCATATATTTTAAAATTAATTTTTCCAATCAAGATCAACAACCGTTGCTTAATACTGTTTGACAAAACTGCACAGTTTCTTAACGGCGATGGTAACTTGGGAAATAACCCACTATTAAATATGGGTCATCATCATCATTCTGAAGCTTGTTTTGTTTGATAAAATTTAAAACATGCAGAAAATAAGATGGAATGTGAAGATGTTCTCTAGATATTGCACGACCCTTTTAATGGGTTGAAATTTTTTTTACTAAAATAAGTTCGTTGGAATGTCTTGTTGTGCACACATTGACAAATTGGGGGAAACACGTGGATTTTTCACTACTGATGACTTAAATGAGACGGATTTTTGTGTAGATTAATAATATAGAAAATATTTTAATTCGGCTCAAGTTCATCAAATTTAATTTTCATTAAGTAAATAGACGCCTGGGTTCGAATCTCAGGTCAGTCAAAAATGAATGATTATCAATAACAATTTTAATTAATTTTCATGTTGTAAAAATTCCTTTCTTCATAAAAATAATTTAATGAAAATTAAATTCGATGAACTTGAGCCGAATTAAAATATTAAAAAATTTGGATTAAAAACCATAAATAGTTCAACAAAATAACCACAATACTAATTATATAGAAAATATTTTAAAAGTTGTAGTTTCATTCTGAAAACTGAGTTGGTGCTCTTCACCAGGAAGTATAAGGTTGGTAATTTTAGGCTTCCTAGGCTAAACGAAGCTGATAATCTCGAACAGTGCCAAATATTTGGGCGTTATTCTCGATAGTAAACTATCTTGGGAACTCAACGTTCATATAACCTGGCGGGGTTGAACTAATGCACTCTGGAACTCTTTTTCGTTGCTTTGTTCACAGTTCATGATGTTAATGATGATGAGCTGTTCGATAACACGCGAGCTCTGGAACGCGACTTAAGGGTCTATACTGATGTTTCCAAGATAGGCAGTAGAGTAGGTGGAGGTTTCTTCGTCGAGGAATTCGGTTTAAGGGTCTTTTTTAGGCTGCCAGGTTGTGTGCTGCAGGCCAAAATCTATGCCATAAGGCAGGCTGCAAACTGGCTAAGATACA
Organism: Pollenia labialis; assembly: GCA_949318255.1. NCBI lineage: Eukaryota > Metazoa > Arthropoda > Insecta > Diptera > Polleniidae > Pollenia > Pollenia labialis. The sequence goes on from OX439142.1 coordinate 51,849,883, forward strand.
ATGGCAAGACTGCCATTGCAGCTCTGGCTGGTGTCTTTACGACTTCTATGTTGACAATGGAATGCCAGATGTCTTTAAATGAGATCGCGGAACATTCCAGGGTATCGCTGAAATGGGTACCAAGGCACAGTGGATGCCTGGGTAACCAAACTGCGGACGGTCGGGCCAAACAAGGCTGTCTCTTGGACGACATGTTCGTCAACGGCCCGCTGCAAGACTCTCATCAGCCGAGAGTCGTACAGAAGGGCTCAGGGAAGATGGCAGGGAAGCATACCTGGATATAAAGTCCTGGATATGACTACTTGGTCTTGGTAGAGACTAGATAAGGACAGTGATATCGGTCATTACGGGTCACTGGGTGATAGAGACTCATGCTAGGAGAATGGGTCTTGATTATAATCACTATTGTAGAAGTTTTCATGATGATTAGGAGGAGGAGGGGGAGATGGGGTTCCTTTTCTATGCCAATGCGCCGGTCTGGGTGACATTAGTTTTAGGCATTTTAGGAAACCGAAATTGCCATGGTTGGACGATATGTCTAATGTGGAACTAAATTCAATCTCTCTGTACTGCAGGTAGTCGGGGTGGATCGAGGCTGCAGTGACCTCTGGGGAACAGTCCGGTGAATACTGGCCAACTTTTGTCGCTGGCTAAGCGTATTTCAAAGGGATTGCTTTAAGGACCGAAGTGAGCCGTCGTCGTGACTGCTGCCCATTGAACCTAGCCTAACCTAGCCTTGTTGTTTCTTTCGTGAATAAGCAAATAATATTTAATGTCTCTTTAAAACTTCAGCTGCTGATATCATCGTGATCAGCACTCGCAATCTTAATAAAAACAATGTGAAGAAGACAGGAAACATTTGCTGTTTTGAGCAGTTTTAGGCTTTTTTGTTATCATTTTTTGTCGCCAATTTTGGAAAATAAAAATAGACAAAGAAGGGATTGGCTTTTTTGCAAAAACCGAAAGCATAACACTGGCCATTGGTAGGTGATTGGTTGCAGATTTCTTGGTTTCGCAAGCATATTTAAAACGTGTTGCAAAAAAGTATGTACTTTGCTAATTTTTACCGTTTTTGATCCCTAAAAGCTTAGCTTGTATAAACTTAATAGTAGATTGATTGCGAATAAAGGTATTGTATATTGTATGCGATGAAAGAAAGAGAGAGAGAGAGAGTGCGTTTGGTATACTTTAGGCATAACATCGTTCATCGCTAATTTGTTAATACCATTAACTGCCTAAAATATGAAAAAATCATACAAAATTTAACATTAAAACTTTGTTTTTTATTTAATTATTTTTTTTTAGTTTCTAAGCAGACCTAAAGCTTTCCTTTTAGATTTTTTTATGCACTTTATTTCATATTATTCTTCTTTTTTTTAATATTCTACAATCTCTAATGTATTTTGTTAATTCGGTTAAACATTTACATGTTTTAATTTTATTATGCATTGAATGTGCTGTAGTTTCTTTTCTTGTTTAATCATAATGAGATGATGTTTATAATTTGAACGTGTTGTCTGTCTATAATAAATTTTTCCCACCTTTTGCATATCCAAATAATTCAATTTGAATACTTCAGCCTTGAACTTTGTCCTTGTCTATGAATAGCTGATTGGTTTGCACAGATCTAGGAGGGTTTACATGAAGTTAACATGAAATAAAAAAAACGTACTTAGCGAATTTTAGACGCACTGTATACTGAAAGTGTTCGTGTATCATGTTGTTAGTAGAACAAAATTTAATTGAAAATTTTATTTTCTATTTTTTTTAAACGCCACAGAGCACAAATTAATGACTTTATATAAGGAAAATTTAAAAGTTTTTCCTTTCTATTTAATGAAAAAAAAAAACTGTTTTTAAAAATATTGCTGCAGTAGGGTTTTAAGTGCAACTACATACTTGAAGTATGTATGCAAGTATTTTAATAAATGATAAATTGTGGGAAATAAAGCTGTCAGTTTTTTAATTGAAGCTGCAATAAAAACTTATTAGAGCAAGACCTAGTTCTTCTCTTTTGCTTCCTTAAATAAAAGAAAATATTTTTAAAATAACCTTTAAGTTCAGGCTGGTAAAGTATAGAAATATAATAAAAATTAAGTTCATACAAGATAGAATGCAAAATCTTAAATATAATTCACCGAGAATCAGAAAAATTAAATCGTTAAATTTATAACATAACGCTGATATGAGAAATTAGGTTATTGAAAAACATATTATACATTCCAAACTTTGTGACAATAGTAAGGAATTTATCTGATAGTTTTAAAAAAAATTTCAAAAGATTTTGTTATTCGTGCTAAATTCCCAGTTTTTATTATTGATAAAAACACTTGAAATTTATTGTTGATGGGATAAGCTATTCCTATGCGCATTTCACTGGTTGCTTAGGCCAGATCATCAGGAAACTTCATCCATAAAGATTTTAGAAAAACTAAAGATATTAAACCAAATAAAACTGTAAAATGTATAAGAATTGTAGCAACAGTTCTACTTGTAATAATATCAAAGTTTAAACAAAACAACATCAACAATAAACAGTGCGTTCATCTCATCTTACATTGTTTGGAGAACTTAATTAATGGCACAAAAAATATATTTGTAAAAAATTCGATTTTTATGCAAATGCATATTTGTTGGCGACAGTCTGAGATAATAATTTCCAAAAAATATTTACATGGACATTCGCCGGACTGGCGAATGGATGGATATCCTAAGATCGATTTAAGTGGTTGTCAGTTAATATAAGAGGTGGGCCTAGAACCAATATGGATTTAATAAAGTAATAAATACAAATAAATTGGACAAATGTGTAAAACTTTGTTTGTATTAAAAACCCGTGTACTACAAACAAGGCAATTGCACTTTCAACACTTAATAAGGTTTTCAAAAAAGTTATGAATAAATACAAATAGTTTCTTTAGTCCCAAACGAAATTTTGTGTTACACACGAAATAATAAACATAATATTACCTACGCCTACCTTGTGCTATTCAATTAAATTGTAGAACAACAATATTCGATTACTAAAACCATCTACACGCAGAGAAAAAACATGGTTGAGGTATGGTTAAAAAAAAACATATTATGGTCCCTGCAATGACAACAAATAAACTTTTGTTGTTTTTAACAAAACTTTTTTCACGATTGAAAATATTTTGTTTCTTTTTAACAATAAAGTGTTTACCTCCCCTGAAACTTCAAATATGGTTGAATTTAACAATATAATATTTTAATAATATAAAGCTACAACTATACATTTAAACATATTATGGTTACTTTAACCATATTATTATCACGGCAACGATAGTATGGTTAAATTCATATATCCAAAAGCTATAACCATATTATGGTTGCCTCCAAACATGTTATGGTTGATATTTAATAACAATAATATGTTCGAAATTATAATATTTTAATTTTAAATTTTAAATATGTAATATGTTTAAAAAGCAGCAACATTCTGGTTGTTTGGATTTTACTTGGTTTGCTTAAAATTCTCATTCATTTTATTTTAATTATTGAATAAAATACATAAGTTTACGTAGAATAAACTAGTAGAACAGAACAAATGGTAATGAAGGTCGTCACAGCCTGGAATATGAATCAAAGGGTATTTTTTTTTTAAATTATAATTTGACACTTAACAAACAAATTGAAAAAATGGATGAAAAAAATAACCATAATATGATTAATTTTTACCATATTTTTGTCAAGTCTGACCATAATATGGTTACTTTTGTCAAAACTCTTGGAAGTTTTAACCATATTATGGTTAATTTTGAACATAAAATGGTTTGTTTTGACCATTATTATGGTTAATATTGACCAAAATATGGTTAATTTTGACCATATGATGGTTTATTTCGGGAAATTTTTTGTTGATTTTAACCATTCTATGGTCATATTTAAACATTATATGGTAACCTGCAAACATAAACATTGTTTAAATCCAACCATAGTATGTTGCTCTTAAAATATGGTTACCTCCAACCATATTTTTTTTCTACGTGTAGAAACCCTCTTCGACAATCATTTCATACTTAAAAATGTGGCTTAAATTTTAAACATACTGTTTGTTGCTTTCAATGGAGTTTATTAAAAATTTATTTGAAATGTCTACAAAATTTTAATATTAGCACTTTTCTCAAATATCTAAGTAAAAATCTTTAAATTTAAAATGAAGAAATTTTTACTTTTAAATTTAAAAGACATACAAAAGGTTTTTTTTTGGTTTTTGTTAAGACCTTAAAAATTTATTCAGTAAGTAAAAATATCATTTTAACTGAAGCAATTTTAAGAAAGTTGTGAAAAAAATTGGGTATTGGTGAGACGAAGGTTAGAAGGACTTATGTTATGGCTTTATTTCTTTATCCTTAACAAATATTTCTTAATTTAATTGACTAACTAACTCCCATATTTATAAAAAAAAATTTTTATTAATTAAAGGTTTATTGAACAATTTTTCACAGAAAATTCATTTCATAAACCCTTTATAAACCTGAAATGTTTTTATACCCTCCACCACAATTAGTTGTGAAGAAGGTATTCTTAGTTTTTTATTCCGTGTGAAACTTTTTAATTATTCATCTCAGACCCCATAATGTCATATATTCTGGCTCCTGGAGTAATTCTAAGTCGATTTAGCCATCTGTCCGTCTGTTTAAAATACGCTCACTTTCGATAAACTCAAAAGAAATTAACAATCTTGGTGTCAAATTGCTTGTATTTATCCTAAGGAGTTTGGGATTGAAATTCAGCAAAATCGGTTCAGTAGGATCAGAGCTATGAATCAAAATGTGGAACAACCACCTTAAAAAATTTATCATTTTTTTACAAAAACTAATATAAATGGTGGAACAATGCACATAATGATATAAGATTTTGCAAAACTTCGTTTTATACGGTGTATTTTTTTTTTTTTTTGTGAAGATCCATAATTTACGCTAGGCCCCATTTAAACCCTACTCTCGAAAAACAGATAAGAAGGCCTTAAACCGTAATAAATAATATAGTACTAAAAATGACACTGTGAAATCTCGTGACGATCGGTCCATAAATTAGAATAGGGCCCATATAAAGCCCCATATAAAACCGTAGCAGATTTCTTCCAAATAAGCTTCACATCACCAAAAAAAAATGTTTTTATAAAGAATAACTAATAATAAATAGATATCATAAAGATATAACTCCTGTAATATACGAACTGTCGGCCGAATATAGCACTCTAACTTGTTTTTAGATATCGGTATAAAATTTTATTTGTCTATTATATGCATATAATGCATACTGTTTTTTTGTAGCTTGTGGTCTTGTTTAGCACGTTGACTGCCACAGCAATTTTCGGAAAACTGGTAAAAATGGCAATTTGATTAAATCACATTATATTATTAAGATCCCTATTTCTGGAGCATACGTATAATCAAAAAGCAAAAATGTTTTTTGGGAGAAAAATAAAGGATTTTTGGCTTCTGAAACAGAAATCGCTTTGTTTAATATTTTTCTTTATAATTATTATTATTTATTTAATTATCATAATTTTATTGCTATTTTCCTTCTTTTTAGTTTTATAAATATTCTCTAATTATTTTTTTATTATCATGAACCCAATAGGAATAAGAAAAGGTCACTGACAAAAATGAAATTGAGTACAACGCAAATCTAAGTGATTCAGAATATGACGGGATTTATAACGATTTATAAACCTTCTAAGCATACAAGTAATAGTGAAGATGAAGTCGTCTCTTAACCAGAGGACTTCCCCGAACCTGATGATAATGCCTATGATTTCCAAGCAACAACATCAAATACGAATAACGATTAATGGATAGACGTTCAACACAATCCTAAATTATTCATTTTTCAAGAAAATGTTAATGCAAAATTAGATACATCAAATTTTACTGTACAAACGCTGGTGAATTTATTTTTTACGGATGAGTTTCTTGCATTACTGGTGCAAAAATGGGAATTCTTTAAAAAAATCTAATAGGTTATCAAATTGGCAAGACGTTAGTTCTACAGAGATGAACATTTTTTTTACTTTTATTGCCAATAGAAGCTTGTACTTTTCCAGCAATTGAACATTACTGCAGCACAAACAAGCTTTATAATGTAAACTTATCATATGTGAGCGCAAAAAATATGCCGACTGATTATACGAGGTGAGCCCAATCCTACATCCTTTCAACAATGTTATGCGTGAAAATTATGTACCAAGTAAAAATATTTGTATTGGCGAATCCATGATGCTATCGCGGGGAAGATTGCTTTTCCGCCAATACATAAAACATAAAAAACACAAATATGGTATCAAACTATATGAACTATGTATGTGAGTCCGACGGTCCTGTAATGAAAATAAACATTTACAGCGGAAAATCTGAGGAAACTAACAGTAATGTTGGTCACACTATTGACGATGTTTTGCATTTACTTGAGGACTCGATATAGGCTACAAGGTTTACGTGGATAATTCTTATAATGAGTCTTAAAAAACTATTACATACACGTAGAAAAAAAATATGGTTGGAGGTAACCATATTCTAAGAGCAATAGTATTATGGTTGGATTTTAACAATGTTTATGATTACAGGTTACCTTATTATGTATAGTATGGTTAAAATCAACAAAAATGTTCCCCAAATCAACCATCATATGGTCAAGATTAACCATATTTTGGACAATATTAACCATAATAATGGTAAAAACTAAACATTTAATGTTCAAAATTAACCATAATATGGTCAAATCTTCCAAAATTTTGACAAAAGTAACCATATTATGGTCAGAATTATCAAAAAATATGGTCAATATTAGTCATATTATGGTTATTTATTTCATCCATTTTTTCAATTTGTTTGTTATGTGTCAAATTATAATTTTATAAAAAAATCCCCTTTGATTCATATTCCAGCCTGTGACGGACCTTCATTACCTTTTGTTCTGTTCTACTAGTTTATACTACGTAAACTTATGCATTTAATTCAATAATTAAAACAAAATGAATGAGAATTTAAGCAAACCAAGTAAAATGCAAACGACCAGAATGTTGTTGCTTTTTAAACATTATTTAAAATTTAAAATTAAACATACAATATTTTAAAATATTATTGTTATTAAATATTGACCCTAACATGTTTGGAGGCAACCATAATATGGTTATCGCTTTTGGATATATGAACTTAACCATAATATGGTTGCCGTGATAATAATATGGTTAACGTAACCATAATATGTTAAAATGTATAAAGCCATGTCGTATATGTACCCAAGCAAAACAACGCCGAGAAACGCGTTAATTTGTGCAGTCTGTAAAGAGAAGCCAGCCCTGTGTGTGGAAGGTTGTTTTACGAACTTCCACATACAATAAAATATTACTTTATTTCTTGTTTTTGAGTTAATTTTTCCATAATATTGAATTAATTTTCCCACAGTATTTTTTGTTCGTTTTAAATAAATGTATTGTTCACGCACACAAACATTGATTTTTTTTGTTCTTTTCCCAGAAGCCATTACACTGATATAATCGGATTTCATTCGTAGCTTCATAAAAAAGGCTAGTTAAGTGAGTTGGTGTCCTAGAAGGGAACGCAATCTACGAATTATCTCGTAGTTGGCAGTCCACGTGTTTAATAAAAATAAAACCATACAGTCATATTATAGTATATTCAGTAGGTCATTTAATAGATATAAGCTGCACGAAGCTGAATATCATAATTAATAAAAATAACTTAAGTTCTTGATCATTCTATTTTCTTAAATCTTTAATTGGCATCATCGTTCTTTTAAGGCAAAGATGGAAAGACGACAGATTGTCTTAGCGTTTTATAAGGATCAAAAAAAAAATTTAGCAAGATTTCTGATGATTATTTTAATATGTAGCAAACGAACGACAATTTCAATACACTTCTTCAATATTCCGGTAAAAGGTAGAAAGATATTTATAAGTTTTAAATAGTGTATAACTTTATTATAGAATATAGAATATAATCATGATTTTCTAGTGGCAAAGCTTATTTTAAATTGAATAGGTTTGTCAGTGTAGAGCATCATCCAAAAGTATTATGGCTTAATTTTCGAAATTAAGGAATTGCAGTAACCATCGGTGTTGCAGCACCTCAAATTTAACTATGGAAATCGTCTTAGAAAGAGTGTCACCATGCTAAGTTACGAATGGGAGGTATTAACAGATGGAAGTTTTTCACTTTTTGCTTTTGTCCAAAAGTGCGGCCGATCTAGTGCGGACTTCTATAAAAATATTTATGGAAACAACCAAAACAATTGAATTGCAGTTTTCAATTTTGAAAACAAAAATAAATTCAATTGACCCTAAGGAACTTCGATTTTAAAATGTTACATTCTTCTATCATAAAGAGTCTTAAGTTTAATCTGCATTTTAACAGTGCGCATTGGGGCAAAAGGATGTATTTTGTGCCATCAACTTAACATCTGGGTTTTTACGAACGTTATATACATAATTTTAAAGAGCATAATTGTTAGATTGAGTTTATCTAAAAATTTGCAAACATTTCTTTGCAATATAAAGAAAAACTGTACAAAAACAAAAAAATTTATGTATAAAATTCATTAAAATCTTAATATTGAGAGGGAATATTTACCACATTATTAGCCACACCGCACTATTAGCCACAATCATATAATGGAACATCCAAACATAATATGGTCAATAACAACTAAAATATGTTTAAGACTTACAATAGCATGGTTGTTTTTCAACCGAAGCATGTTGCTCTTAGGAAAGAGGAAAACACTATTGGGAATTTGAAAACATATTAGTGTCATATTTAACCATAACATGATTAGAGGCAACCATAATCAGGGTTTAAAATGCTATCGCCATATTAGCAAAAGCAGACAAATTTTGGCTTTTTCTTAATGAAAAAAAAAAAATTAAAATTAAAAAGCCGACAAGTTCCACTGCTAAAAAAGCGCACACTTTTCAATAGCAGCAGCAAAATAAAAAGACAAAATAATGGGCACTGGCTTTTTCCAGCTTTTGCTTTTTTAACAATAGCAAAAATTCCTTATTTGATGGAACTCAAAAAGCAACCACTTTTATGTTGTAGGAAAAAATAGGTAGGAAAATGAATGAAACAAACAGCTTCAGCCTGAAAGCCGCCAAATCAAAAACCATTGTAGGCTAGCAGCCACACAAACAGGAGAAAAAAGCAGCGAAAAAAGCAAACTAATGTGCCCATGGCACATGATTTCGAAGAGACACTCGATATTTTTCATGCAAAACAAGCACAACAAGAATTTTTTGTTGTTTTCTATACAATTAAATAATAAAACCATTTCAAAAATTTTATGCGTTGCATTGTTACATTTTATATGAAAACCAAAAACAATTTATTTGCAAAATTGAAGTATGCCCATTCATAGGTACATTCTTATTTAGGTATTGACACATGTATCGTTTTTGTGCAAATATGTGCACACGTATGTACGCATGAATCTATCACAAATGCTGATCATTTCCCATTAGCATATAAATCGGCTGCTTTTAGCACTTATAAGTGCTGCTTTTTTTGTTCTCTGTTTTTTAACCAGCCAGGAAAAAATTTTATTTTAGATTTTTTAGTTAAGGCATAAGAATCATTTTGAGCTTTTGCTTTTTATGTGGGTGGCCTTTCTTGTCGCCAGCTGGTAAAAAAGCAATTATAAAAAAAATATATAAAAAAGGAGATTTGCTTTTTCGCACAAACGAAAAACAAAACATTAGATATTGGAAAAAATTAAAAATTTCAATAGCAGTGGCAAGAGCAAAAATAAAAAGCAGCCAGCTGATAGGTGCTTTTAAACCCTGACCATAATAAGGTTGCAGCTTCTTAATGGAAGGCTAATTTAACCATAAAATAGTTGTTGATGACAATAATATGGTAAAAATCCAGTATTTTAAAGAATAAATAATAAATTTTATCGAATTAAGTGACTTAATAATGAACAAATATCAAATTAATGTTTCAAGTTCATAAAAATCTAAGACAGGGTATAATTACATTTTCTTATTCACTTAAAATATTAAAATCAGTGAAAAATATTTAAAGGGCAATTGCACAAATATGGCCATTTCCTTACAAGATCTTTCGCCTACCAATCTGCGGAGTTGTTACAGGTGAACAGGGTGACCATATTTTGGCCATTAAATTTTCAGTTTCTTAATATGCAATAAACAACTGCTTAACATGCGCGCAACTAAAAATAATAAATATAATTTGATGAGAGTTAATCAAATAGTTGTTGGTAATATTACTTTCAAATGTATCTACATCGGTTCAATAGTTTAAAATGGTTAACCTTTTATAATTAGCTTTTAACTTGACACTATAATTTTTCTTACACATATTTTTTATTAATAATTAGTATTGTGGTTATTTTGTTGAACTGTCCAATGGTTTTTAATCCAAATTTTTGATATTTTAATTAGGCTTAAGTTTGTCAAATTTAATTTTCATTAAATTATTTTTATGAAAAAAGGAATTTTTACAACATGAAAGCAATTCAAATTTATTGATAATTTTTTTATTCTTGACTGACCTGAGGCTCGAACTCAGCCGTTTTTACGTTTTTCGATTGCAACCACTCAATCTCTTCAGAGGACTTTGCCGTTAAGCACTCGCAGACATCGACGACTGCTGGCAGTTAAAAGTAAAACATCAATCTTTTAACCAAATTGTATTTAACTTTTGGGAGATCGAAATTTTCATTTTAATATTCAAAGTTCAACACTGTGCCAATAAAAGGTGAGTAGTTATATCAAAATTAACTATACGCAGTCAAGTGAAGAAAAATGTAAACTTCCAAATGAAAGAAAGAAATTTTTAAAAATTTAATTGTTGCCTGCCCCAACGTGCTGTGGTGAAAAAATATGAGAGAACTTAAGTCATTAAAAAAAAACTTTATAAGACATATTTTCAGTCAAGCAAACAAAATTATTTAATTTTTCTTTCGCAAAAACGTATAAGACATATTTTAATTGAAAACTGTTGGAAAAGTTGTCACGATGTTGTCTTAATAACATAAACAACCATTAAAATATTTCAAGATGCTAATAAAGTTGTTAGAATATTTCAGCGTGACTTGAAACATAATTGAGTTTTAAAAATACATGCTGAATCATAAAATAGAAAATAATACGCAAAAATAATTTCAGTTATTTTGTTGAGTACACACCATTATTTAATATAAATTTTTTTTAGGGAAAAACCAAAAAAATTTTTCCATTTTTATTTGACAAGCCACAGGGATAATTATGTCAATAGAAACTTTAAATTGCGCAAATGTATTTGTGTTTATTTATTTTTCGTTTGTTTTGTTATTTCACTGGGGGCCTGCTTTTGATTTTCTTTTTCCGTCTCTCCAATTTAAAACTCAGCAGGTATAATTTTCATGTTTTATCATTTGTTTTTTATTTATTTTGTTTGTGTGAAATAGATTATGGACAATAACTCTGGATGTTGTCTTTAAATAATAAAAGACAGAAGAAACCAAAAAATTGAAAATTCCAGATTCTTAACAAATAAATAAAAAAATTGAATATCAAATTTGTTACAATTCTTACTACTACTAAATATGGAGCTTTACAATCACATTTATTAATTTGTATATTGTAATAACTCAATTGAAGTTACTATAATTTGGTTATGGGAAATAAAAGAAATTATATGTAGGTTAGTTTGTTATTTTTGAGCCTTATTACGCAGGGTACTAAATTGTTAACGTATCATTATAACTGATTAAATAAAAGTTCTACAGCAGTGAAAGAATTCCTTTTTTAAATTTTACAAATTAATCTAACAAGTTCAAAAGTAGTGTGGTTGACAAGAGGTCAAAATTACAAGTGTTCTTTACAAGCAGGGACCGTGACTGTTATGACTTTTTTCAAAAAATTGCTATTATTTTTCACCAGTATTCTTTTGGTAAAAAAATAACAGTTATTTTTTGAATGATATTTTTCCATTCAAAAATAAAATTTAAAATTTTAATTATATTTTTTTCAGCCAAAATTAAAAGTTAAAATTTGACCTTTTTGTTATATAAAAAATTTTGTCGTAAAATTTAAAAATTTAATGCAGCTCATATGTCAATGAAAAGAAAAAAGCATTAACTTCTTGATTGTATTTATGTTATAGATAAGCTTTTAACTTTGTTTTATTATTACATTTAACCAAAAGCATATCGGTGAAATTTGAATTTTTTTTAACTGAACTCAGTCAAATTGTAACTTTTTTTGTGACTAAAAAAATATAAGTAAAATTTTAACTTTTGTTTTTGATTCAAAAAATATCAGATATAAAATAACAGTTATATGTTAACTTTTTTTGAAAAAAGTAATAACAAATAAAAGTATTTTAAGGATTTTATTCCTCGGTTAATAACCATCACACTGATATACTCAAAAAACCAAACAAATTCTTTCTCTCTGACTTTTTGAACGGAAATTGTGATGATAACTTTTATTTGCGATCACTGCTTACAAGTATGCTTTAAATTTGATAATTTTCAAAACAAAGTTTTTTAAGACTTAAGTATATATTTAGATATTGTAAATTCATACATTATTTTGTATTATCGATTGTACTCAAAAATATTTCTACTAATGGGACTAGTCTGGCAACGCTATGCCTGAATAGACGCGTGTAAATCTCAGCTGTCATAAAATTTAACAAAAAAAGCACTTTATTTGTATAAATTAATACTATTTTGTTGATTTGTCGCTAATTGTTTAATATTCGACAGTAAATAATTAAATTTCATAAAATTTTTGATCAATTGTGGAATTAAGCTGTTTTGAAGAATTATTGGCCTGTTTGCTGCTGTTACTTGAGGTTGTTGCTGTTGTTGGTTCTTGCTATTGTTATTACTTGCTGAATTTGTTTCGACATTTTGTTAAAATTGGAAAAAAACTCGTTTCAATATGCCGGCTAAGAATAATAAATGTGGCATATGCTCTGATAGTATTTGCAAGAGTTGTGGCTTCATTTGAAATGTGCCAATGTGGCGGAAAAACACCTCTCGTTACTTAAGGAAAAATCAGCCTCTTTCTTTTTCAAATGTGTTAACTGTTCGAGTAAGTCAGATGGTGACCGTTCATTTCGTGAGGAAATGCTATCGATGAAAAATACGTTTGAAAGTTTTATTAAAACAAGCCAGCAAGATCATGACGCATTTAAAAACACTATGGCTCAGATTTTGTCGGATTTTAAGAAGGAAACGTCGACTGCCATTAAGGATTTGAGATCTGACATTCTTAGTTGTAATGAGATGATTAAACATATTGATTCCTCTACCAACTTAAAAATTTCTGCTTTGGAGACTGAGAACAACATTCTTCATCGTAGACTTTACCGAGGTGATTTTGTGATAAATGGGCTTCCAACTGGTATTAATGATTTAAACTCTGCAATTGTTTCTTTATGTTCATTTTATAATATAAACGTATGTAGCTATGATATTAATCATGTTTGCTACATGAACAACAGAAGAAATATACTTGTTAAATTTAACAATGTTGCATTAAGGGATAGGATAATGAAGGAGTATTTTTAAATGCGGTCGCTTACTGTAAAAAATATTATTGGAGGAGAAATTGATAGCCGTGTATATTTAAATGATCACTTTTCACCTGCTGCTTCCAATTTAAATGGTCTTTGTCGCAAAATGCTTCGAAAAAATTAATTTTGAAATTTAGAATTATAAATGCGGATCGGTTGAAAGCAAAGCTAACACTGTGTGATGGTAAGGAGGTTGAATACACTGTTAATGAATGTGCTGATCTGTTAAGTGAGAATGGTGGAAGCTGATTTTTTGCTGTATTTTATATAACATTATTTGGTAAATTTAATTTTAAACTTTTAATTGTATTTTTTTTTCTCTACTCAAGATGCTTTTATACTAGCTTGTTTTTTTTTTAATTATAATGTATGAATCTTATTATGTACTGTATAGACTGAAGGCATCTTGGTGGTTTTGTCAATTTTGGTTTTTCTTTACTATAAGTTTTTAAATCAAATTGCTTACCTTTTTTACTGATCTCTTTGTTGTTACCTATAAGATTCCATTTTTAATACAAAGCTTTAATTCTGCATTTACCTTTTGGAACTATTAGGTTAATAAACGGTTCTTATGATATTTATTTTATACACTTTTAAGTGCTTTTACAATTATTCTCTGTTCATGTTATGATGGCTGAAATTTGTAAGGATTGGTGTATATTCTGTTTTATTTTGAAAATTGAATTAATGAATTTAAGTTTGATAATTCCATTCACTTGGTTCCCCGCCATTCTCTTTTTGATAATATTTAATGTCTATGAATGTCTATGAAGGGCATTCGCCCTTCTTCAAACTCTTGTAAATTTGATGAGTTTCGGAATGTTATGGATAAAACCTTTAATTTGATTGCGGTTTCTGAGACATGGTTGAAACCGTATGTTTCTACTAAGTCTATTAGAATTTCTGGGTATAATATAATAAGAAATGATCGAATGTTTGCCAGGGGTGGCGGTGTTGCTATTTTTGTTTCAGATCAAATTACCTTTACTGTTCTTTCTAAGGTCTCTCTTCCTGGTTGTGAGTCAATTTTTGTTGAACTTAAATTTGGTGTTTTTAAAATCTTGTTTGGAGTTGTGTATTTGCCGTATGGTGATTTGGAGTTATTTGAGACTTCACATTATGAATTGCTTTCTAGGCACAAGGATATTATTATTGTTGGAGACTTTAATTGTAATATGTTTGATGTTAGAAAGGCAGCCGGGTTGCGTTCTCTGTGTGTAAGATGTAATTTGTATGTTTCACATAATAGCAGACCTACCTACCTTGATATTGCCCATGATACGACGTCTTTGTTAGATATTTGGCTGGTGAGTAATTCCTCATATATGAAATTTTCTGATCAGGTTCAGTGCCCAATGATATCTTATCATGCTTTGATTTTTGCAGCTTTTGATTTTGAAGTGGGACAATCTTACAATTATTTAACATATAGGGACTTTAACAGTATTGATTGGGATGGATTGATTGCTTCATTAGGTACATTTGATTTTGCATTATTTTATGGTTTGGGAGATATTGAACTTCAAAGCTCATTTATCAGCTCATTAATTGACACTTTGTTTGGATTTGTTCCGGAAGTAAGAAGAAGAGTATGCATCGATAACAGTTCTTGGATGAAATCTAGTGAAATTTTACTTTCTACTTCTTTAAGGGACTTAGCCTATTCAGCTTTTCGATCCGCTAGATCTTTTGAGAATTGGCGAATTTACTGTAGGTATAGAAATAGGGCAAAAAATGTTATTCGAAAAGTTAGAAGGACATTTTATTCTAAGTTATTTTCGGGCGTAGATAATTCTGGTATGTGGAAGCTTTTGAAGGGGTGTGGTGTTACTAGTGATAATGAATGTATTCCTGATTTGAATGTGGATGATGTCAATAATTTTTCTGTAAATGCTTCTGTCTCTGATAATCATGAATTGGTTGACTTTGGTTCTTTTGTTAATATGAATGAATCATTTTCTTTTCATTTGCGTAAGTGAACTTGAAGTATATATTATTATTATTATTTATTAATAGATTAAATAAATTGTATATATGTACATATTTACAAAAAATTCATTTAAGATATTTATCTATATTGGGCTGAACGTTTTCGTTGTAAGCCCGATTGGCATTATAATATTGTATTTATATAATTCATTGGTATTTACAAGCTTTTGTTTATATTTAAAAATCAAAAATCAAATTCATTTGTTAGAAGTTTTCTATATTTTAAACATACTTGGGTGTATTTGTATAAAGCAACATAATTGTGACCATTCAAAATATTAAGTACTTCGCTTATATTAAGTTGTATTTTTCCAAAGAAATTTCTCCTATATACATTAAAAATTGGACAAACTCCAACAAAGTGAAAAGTATTCTCAGGTTCATCAAGGTTGCATATTGTGCATGTAGTAGCAGTGTTATTTCGGAAGCTTCTGGCATTTAAATTGAGCAATCCACCTCTAGCTTTAATTATCAAACTAATGATATAGGGCGAAAAATTTGTCGTTAGTGCTGGCGCGACATCAAAACTAAGTTGCGAGTATAGATCGTGATGCTGGGAGTTAACTGCATTTGTTAAGTTATCTTCACGTTCTTTAGTTTGCAGTAATTTTAAAATGGGTT
Source organism: Pollenia labialis (assembly GCA_949318255.1). Lineage (NCBI taxonomy): Eukaryota > Metazoa > Arthropoda > Insecta > Diptera > Polleniidae > Pollenia > Pollenia labialis. The sequence goes on from OX439142.1 coordinate 51,866,067, forward strand.
TCCAATACGTACATAAAGGTCTGTTAGAATCAGCTGGGTTAAATTGTAGATTTTGACAGAGATTTAACCATTCTCTTGCCCAACACACATTTCGAGATATAATACACTCTGCTAAAATACGAGGAAGTCGCCGTTGACTTAAATTTAAAACTTTATTTATATAATTAAAGTGCAGTTTCAACGTCGAAATATATAGTGAGTCAAGGTTAGTTTCCAAATGTAGCATGTAATTGGGTGTTGTGGGGGGAAGGTACAACATCTTTTTAATAAAAAATCGAAACAACTTCTCAACAACATCGTGTTTTTCATATCCCCATATTTGAGCCGCGTATAACAAAATTGATCTACAGGCTGCGTTAAATATTTTTAGCTTATTTTTTATCGATATTTGTGGGTTTGTTATATATTTTGACCAAGTGGAATTTATTGCTAGCTTTGATGCCGTTAATTTGTTATTTAAATGTTTTTTAAAGGACAGGTTATATGTGATGGTCATCCCAAGATATTTGTAACTGTTCACTATTTCTATGTTTTCTGTACCATATTGCCAATTCAAGTTCGCAGACATACGTGTTCCTGAGCGAAATACTAATATTTTAGACTTTTCTAAATTAACTTTTAAACACCACTTAGTACAATATGAATGCAAGGCATTGATCATGATTTGCAATTCAGTAGGTGATTCCGATAAAATAACTATATCATCCGCATAAAGCAAAAGTTTAATATTATTGTCTGCAACATTAACACCACCTGGCAGCACATCAACAAGGTCATTAATATATAATGAAAACAATAGTGGGCTTAAAATACAACCTTGTTTTACACCAAGTTCGACAGTAAATGAATTCGAGAGGGAATTGCCGTCCCATATTTGGCTTTTAGTGTTCTCATACGATTTCTGCAATATTCTTATTATCTTAGATGACATACCAAGACATGATAATTTATAAAACAGGCTATTTCTGGGTATCGTATCGAAGGCACACGAGAAATCGACAAAGAAAGCATACGTTCTTTTACCATTCAATTTATTCAAGTTTACTATGCTTATCAAATTAAAAATATTATCAACGGTTGAATAATGTTTTCTAAACCCGGCTTGGTATTCGCTCAATACATTGTTGTTTTCTGTCCATTCTGTTATTCTATTTAGCAAAATTGTATTAAAAATTTTGCACAAAGTGTTGATCAAAGATAAACCACGATAATTCGTTGGCAAGTTTGGATCGCCTTTTTTAAAGAGTGGAACAATGATTGAATTTCTGAAGCTAGATGGAATTGTTTCTTGTAAAAATATTTTGTTAAATATTGTTAATAACTCAGTTAAGAAGCATGCGGGGGCATATTTGTAGAACTCATAGCTAACACCATCTTGGCCTGGAGCTTTGTTTTGTTTAAGGGACTTAATAACTGTATACAATTCACAGAATTCAATGGGTGAGTCTAGCAGAGCATCGGTAAAATACGGCATGGACCAGCTCATTGCATGTAAAGTTTCATTATTTTGTAGTAAAGTACTGAAGTGAGAATAAAAGTCATTTGTATTCAAAATTCCTTTAACTATGTATCTAGATGGTATCAGTGATTTAGACAGCTTCCACCATTCGCTAGAACATCTAACTGTATTTAGTAGCTCAAGGTTTTTGCTGTATAATTCTAATTTCTTTGTATTACAGAGCCGCAAGTATTTATGTCTAGCTGTAACATAACTACGTCTATTTTCAGTGGTATAAGTCATTCTATAGATTTTCAGCTTCACTAGCATAAATTTACGGTAACGCCAACACGCCCAATCAAACCATTTTTGCTTAGGCTCGAATATACTTCTATTGCTAGGTTTTACGTTTGCCAGTTTGATTTTTCTCGTTACTGCTAGTACTAATTCGTCTACCGTGACATCCGTATGTAGGTTAATCTGAGTAGATTGTGCTCTAAGGTTTTCTGCATATTTTAGTAAGTGTTTATTATGCCAACGTAGTTTTTGTAGCGACCGTTCATCACTTCTATCATAGTTATTGTTTGTGGATCTTATTTGAAGATACAGTGGCATATGGTCAGAGTAAGGCTTAGATGCTACTGAGAAATTATCAACGAATTGTAGAAAGCTGTGAGAACAAATACAATAATCAATTAAAGAATTTCCCATCGCACCACAAAAGGTCAATTCACCTAATGCATCATTCACCGTTCTTCCATTAAGCACAATACCACCAACATTTTCAACGACTTCTAATAGTTTCCTACCTTGAGTATTGTAAATATTATCCTTTGAGCATCTAATTTCACGGATATGTGGCAAACCCTCTAGTAAATTTGTATCCAAGACCTGCTCATTTGCAATTCTAGCATTCAGATCACCAACTATACAGAAGTTTGTAGGATTAAAATCCTGTAAAAATTCTTCAAAGCTTTCCATATCAGAATTCCAATTGGTACAATTCAAATATTTGGGTATAAAGTAGAAAAGATTTCCATCCAATTTAGTAACCATAACAGTGTTATTGTATATATTTATATATTTGAATTCATATATTTTCTGTAGAGTTTTCCGAAAACCAAATAAACATCCACCACTTGCACGACCAACTGCTTGAGTTCTCTTCGCTTCAATCCAGTGTAAAGTAAATTTTTGAAAGTAAGATGAAAAAAGATATTGTTTGCTAGCTATTACGTGAGTTTCAAATAAGAAAAATACATCAAATTTATTAACATATGATATGAACGTGCCAAAGTTTATTGCTTTTGATAAATTAGCTACATTATAGGATAATAATTTAAATAAGTTAAATTGCTATTGAGGTGATGTTTCCGTTGTAGTAGTTCTATTGTTATGCGCTTCTCTAACACATACATCCATTGGGTAGTTACATTGGGCCAATAAACCATTTAAAAACTGTGCATCCATCTCAGAATTTGCCAAAACTTTACCTTTTGACCATATATATTTCATGTTATTTAAATATATACAAAATTCACCAAGCCTTACTTTGACATTTGAATTGCTTTTCGAAATTTTTTTGCTAATTTGCCGTAGATTATAACGAACATTTTGCTCTTCTTCTGTGTAATCTTTTTGTATATATACAGATCGACCCTTTAATTTATTTTTAGCAGAAGTAACGTTATATGCCTGCGTACTCGACTCTAACGTGAAGCATACCGATTTCCGTGATGGAATCATACGAGTTGAAATAATATTTACATTCGTTTTTAAAACGTCTGTGCATAACTTAACAAATTCCGACTTTGCTCCATTCACATTACCATTACTAAGTCCGGAAACAACAACATTTGATGACCTTGATTTGCGATCAATAAACTCAAGCCTTGCTGATACTTTTTTCAGATCATTCTTCAGTTGCATATTTTCCTTTTTCAGCTCATCTATTTCCGCTTTAAGGTCTATTAAATCAGCTTTTCTTGTGACATCTTTCAATTTGTCGTCCAACAGATAGCATAACTTTTCCCAAGAAAAAACATCTTGAGTGGAATTTTGGTTTACTGAGGACATATTATTGTTACAATATAAACGCCTTTTGCTACAAGTTTTATTGTCCGTGTAGTCGGGTGATGTTAGATCTATTGTTCGCTTATTACTCATTAGTTTTTAAAGCATACCTTTAGGCATACTTGCAAATATAAACAATGAATGGCAGTATTCTTGTAATAAACAGCTGACGATTACCAAAGATTAAATGTAAATGTAAGCACACCAACAAACAAACAAAAACAAATGAATATATGTTATTATGATTTACAAACAAACCAAAAGACTTTCCCTGCACAATACCAATTGAATTCTTATGAATTATAATAAATTGGCCATTACAAACAGGACCACAATTATGTTATTAAGACCTCCGCTTCCGTATTCTTGTCGAAACAACTTCAAGACTCCGCCGCCCAGTCAAAGCACCTCAAACGAAAAACTCTTCAACATCAATGGTTACACCTTCATATAGCAACACTCCAACAGACTATTATTCCGATCACCAATATAAACGTTTATAAAGTGATTTAACAATATTTAGTTGATTATTTTCAGATAGTTTTAACAAATAAAATAAATTTTAGCGTAATTGAAAAATTTAACTATTTGACACTTTGAGTACAGGGTTGCCAATGAACTTGAAGTATTAGAAGCTATGTATCGGGTTAGGTCAAAATCAGTCGGCACTGATGGAATCCCTATACGATTTCTTAAGGTTATTTTCCCGTATATTTCACGTGCTCTTACGTGGCATATAAACCAAATTCTTACTACATCTATTTTTCATTCTGCTTGGAAGACTGCACGTGTTGTGCCGATTCCTAAGTCTAAAGCTATCCATAGTGTTGATGATCTTAGACCTATATCTATACTTCCTTCCATATCGAAAATTCTTGAGCATATAATGAAGGATCAAATTCTTTTGTATGTGCGGAATCAGATTTCTCCATCCCAATATGCTTTCCGTCGTGCTCATAGTACTACTTCTTTACTACTTAACCTGACTGATGATATTCGTTGTGGTTTGAATTAGGGCAATTTGACAGCTATGTTATCTCTTGATTTGTCTAAGGCGTTTAACTCAGTAGATTTTTGTGTTCTAATTGGTAAGTTGAAAAACTTGTTTAAATTTTCGAGTTCGGCCTGTAGGCTTATTTTGTCGTACTTATGTGATAGATTTCAGTTTGTAGATATTGGTGGAGCATACTCAAGCTTACTACCTCTCTCGTCTGGTGATCCTCAGGGTTCCGTTTTGGGTCCGCTTCTTTTTATATTATACGTCAATGATCTTCCAGATTGTATTGATACGCCCATTTGTAAATCGTTTTTATTTGCAGATGATATCATGCTTTTGTTTCGAACTGGTGCAGATAATAGTGATATTTTACAATCTAATATGGACTATGCCCTTCGTCGTTTCCTGCAATGGTCTACTCCTAATAATCTGTTGGTAAACTCTTCTAAAACTAAGGCGATTTTATTTGGAAGTTTTAATTTACCAGAGTTGACTGTTTCTATTGGTGATTCTATTATTGATTTTGTTGATAGATTGCAATGTTTAGGAGTTTCTATTGATAGGTGTCTTAACTTCGAATATCATATTGATCGTCTAAGTTTCAAAGTAATTAGTATTTTACGTAGGCTTTATTCAATTGGAGTTTTTTTTAACTGTTCACATAAGGAACACTATTGCACATATGATTTTGATGCCTCATGCAATGTATGGGCTTGAGGTTATATCTGGTACGGTGGCTTATTTTGTTTCTAGATTGAAACGTATTATGAACATGATAGTGCGTTATGTGTATAATGTTCGAAGTAGAATGCATATATCAGATTATGTTCGATGCTTCTTGGGTTGTTCTTTCAAGAGTTTTATTTTGTATCGTAATCTATTGAATTTCTACAAGGTTATTAGAAGTGGTTTGCCTGTGCAACTTCGATCTGAATTTATATTTTCTCATTCCAGTAGAAATCCTCAAATTATTATTCCTAGGATTAGATACTCTGTATTTGAACGGTCATTTGTTATAAGAATTGCGCGTTTTTGGAATGTCTTACCTCTTGAACTTCGTCTGTTTTCACATACGAACAATGTTTTTCATTTAAAGCTTCTTAGACACTTGTCATTTTTATAGAATACTTCTTACATTTCTTATTTGTTATATTAAGATAAAACAATTGGTCTTACTACTTCTTATTGGACTACATTTCCATATGATCTTTTTTTTTATAACTTTTTTTTTTTTTTGTTTTGGCTGGGGAGCCATTGAATGAGATTTTTATTAGTTATAAGTGAAAATATGTTTATAACTATCTATTAAGATTAAGTTGTATTTGTATTCAGGAATATATCTTTGTAATATATGTTAATTGGCCTAGGAGGCTTTTATATATTACTGTGAATGAAATAAATAAATAAATAAATAAATAATGTTAACCCTAGAAAGATATGGCACGTCTGCGAGACGTACGCTTTTTCAATTTTGTACTGAAGCTAAAAGAGATACAAAAAAAATGTAATACTTATTGTTATTATTATTATTATTTTATTAAGCTTGAGGTCTCTTTTTTTTAAAAAAATATTAAATTTATTGAACCAATATTTCGGCACTCCGTTGTGTGCCTTCTTCAGGGTTTCTTTCTTTAATTTAAAAAAAAAGAGACCTCAAGCTTAATAAAATAATAATAATAATAAATTTTATAAACGTCGAATAAAAGTCAATTTATACTTATTGTTATTCTTCATCTTTTCGAAATTCGGACCTATTAGGGAGTAAACGGGTAATACCTGAATTTTGGTACTTTTTTGGCACCCCATCTATCCTTTGAAAAAAATTAATACTATGTTCGGAACTTATAAAAAAATCCGAATGCGAATTTGGTACTTTTTCGAAATTCGAAAATTTAAGGGGTGAAAATCGTAACTATTTTTGGTACTTTTTTTCCATTCATTGACATATTCGTTCTTAATTATGGGCTGCCACTACAATACTGAAATTTTTGATACTTTAATGGGGGAAAAAAATAGAACCAAAAAAGGAAATTTGATATTTTTCTTTAGCTTTTTGGTTCTACAACTGGTATTTTTTTTTAATAAACTGTGGCATAAAAATATGTCCACGAAGGAAAACGAGACGGTAACGAAGTAGCGGGTTAAATGCTAATTATAAACAAAATTAAATATTATTAATTTTTTTCATTTCATTTTTAATTTCAATAAAAACAAACAAACAAAATTATTACTAGGTGCCCAAGGGTGCCTCAATGAATTCCTTGGTGTTTTCTCAACTGCAACGTAAACGGCTCATTATACGGGATTACAAATTTTTTTTAGCTCAGAGGCCCAATAATACCCTAAAAAAAAATTAATTTGTGTATATATAATTATTATGAGACAAAGGAAACAATAAAAAAAACTTCTTTATTCATCAACATAAAAACCGCATTCCTTTGAAAACTTGTCACTAATCTGCGTCATTATGACTCACTATATTTCGACGTGTTTGTCTCACAAAAGGTCTACGTATAGAAGCACTCATGCTAATTTAAAGGAAATCGCAATATTTCAAAAGTGGATGAGTAAAACTTACGCAGATTATCATTCTAGGATTAACGGTTTGCAAGATATGAGGCTGAGAAAATGATCACTTTTTGTCAAAAATGACACCGAGGCCCTAAATGTTTAAGGAGCCATAAAAAAAAGTGCATGACTTTCGGCAAAACTGGGACACGGGTCTTGTTTTTTTGGTCCTTTATTGTTATTTACTGTATATGTTTATTTTTTTTTCGTGTTGCACTGTGTTATACACAAAATTATTCTTTAATTTTGGTTTATTTTATTATTGGTGTAAATGATTTTTTCACCAAGTCTTTTTTGCTATCTTATCTAGACTTAAGATATGTTGTCCAAATGCCACAGAATTAACCCTGCTGTTAGGTTTGGACCATTTTGGGCAATTTTTGCTTTCTTTTCGGTTGAATATGTCAAACTAAAACGTTAATTTATGTGGTGTTTTTATATCTTATTACTTCTGCAAAATTTTTAATTAGTTATGAATGATGTAAAGGAAATACAAAAAGTTAACAAATATGAATCTTAGTTTTAGTACCATTTTGGTCCGTTCTTGTTTATAGATTTATTGATATGAAAAAAAATAAATTTTTTCAGTATATGATGAGACAAATATATTCCTTTGCAACTTGAATATAAACTTTTTGCGCGGCAAACTCTTGCAAGAATAAGTATAGAAATGTACGCACTTAAAGTAGAAGTTTCAAGATCTCTCCATTTCTTGACGAATTTTACCTTGTCTTACTTGTTTGAATTTTCAGTTAATTTTTGTCTGGTGTTGGGGGGAAACAATAATAAGTAATATAGAATGCAATATATCATGGCATCTGGAAAAGGCAAATCGTGTTGTTTTCAGTCGAAGTTCTTATACCACTGTGTAATGCAGCATTCTGTTAATTTTCTGAATGAGAAGAATTTCTTCAGGTGATTTCATATTCAATATCCTCGTCCACGCTATTACAAGTTGAAATATCAAAGAAGCTTTTATTTAGAATGTGAACAATTTTTTTGTGAACGATTTTCCATTATTTCAGCAAAGAAATCAGTCAAACACAGAATATAAACTGAACTAAAAGATATAAAAAAAACTCTATTTGTTTGCAGACTATTACAAATGTAAAAAAATGTGCACTTATTAAAAGACCAATATGGACTTAGATTCGTAAGTTTTTCTTAACCTAACAGCAGGGTTAAGCAACATCGAATGTTTAACACTAAATATAACACTGGTTACTTTAACTAAAATATATCGTTATTTCATAAGCAAAGTTATACAAGCCCACCTTCTCACAAGAATCATGATTTCATATACTTCCTCGCGAACAGTGGCGAAACAGAAGTGCTTAGAAATTAAACTTTCAACTTTCGCTAAGACCACTCACTTAACAACTTTAATACTTCTATGGCCGTTTTCTCATTACACGATTAACTTTTTTTCCAACGAAAAACTGCACATTAAAGAAATTTGGTTTTCTCAATGTCTCATTTGCTTTTATTCTGTCGCAAAGCTAACCAGCACTCATCTGCCGATTATTTATTTTCCTTTTATTTGCCGTACAGATAAATTCAATCAGATGACTATCAACGTTCTCATGTATTTTGAGAGGTTTTGTCAACTTAAAACAATGTTTTTGTCGGTTAATTGAGAAACCCAAAATTGTTAGCAGACAGTTTATCGGATTTTTCGTATCCACTTGGAATAATTATTTACTGATATCGACATCTTAATTACATTTTTCGAATTAAAGAGAATGAGTTTGTATTGGACCTAGAATCAACACTGGACCTTTATATTTTTATTTTTTAATTAATTTACTTTGATTGAAATTCCATCCATTAAGTTATATATTACCAGAAATAAAATAATTAAACTTTGTGATAATCTTCCCATTAAAGCGTATTCTCGGAACTTAAGTTAATAAGACTAAAACCGCTACAAATTCTTTGACTGTGTAACAATCTGGTCGAGATGCAAGGTTCTGATCGCCTGTGCTGATGTATACGCTTCACACACCTTCGCAGGAGCTCATGAATATTACAGGAATGTCCGACCAAACGTTATTCATTCATCTTGTCACTATCAGGCCCAATATCAGCACATATATCACGACGTGGCTATTAAATGCGACAAAAAATTAGTCGTTAACAGCTCCCCTAAGCGTCAGAGCAATGCGCTGTTGTATGCTAGTTGCCTAGTCCATGCACGCCGCCACTGGGTGAGACGGCCCGTCCACGATAAATAAAGGACGGAATGATCAACCAAAGAACAGGTGGGGGTCGTTCGGACGTCACGGGTGAAGAAGTGGTCTCAGGACACTTATGGGGGTTTTACGGGTCTTTGTCTTTGTAAATGGTACAATACCATACTGGACTTTTGCAGATTATGTGTAGATGCTAGATTTGATTAGGCATATATTGTGTCATTGTCCTAGGGTACAGGGTCTCAGGCAGAAATGACTAGGAGATAGGTTTCACGATCATCTGGGGAGTACGGCTGGATGCACTCCAGTCGATCTTGTAAGTTTTTTCAGGGGAACAGGGGTTTTTTCTGGAGAGGGGACTGTAGGTAGTGTACTGTTCTCTATTATATATCTCAAGTCTACTTATCAATTATTTTGTAAAGCTTCCTGCAATATTTTTCTTCTCGGCAAAACCGAATAAAGCACTCTTAAATGTTTATATTAGAACAATTTTGACATTTTTAAAACCCAAGGTACATATTATGTACATTTGTATGTACATTACAAATAAGTAATTTTTTTACAAACATTTTCCTATCACCACGTGATAGGCAATACTTAATTAGTGATAACAATCCTTTACGCTGATCATTTTAACAGAAACACCTTCCGCACCAAATGTAATTTCTAAGAATGTAAACATAATTTTTACTACCTTGGCCGAGTTCTGAAGATGCAAATGCAAAAAATCGTAGGTCTTCTGTTAAAACTAAAAAGAGCTACGATATACTTTAGCCTTTTAAAATTGTGACAATGATAAATTTTATAGTTTATTTTTAAATTTTATATAGAACAAACTTCAAATCGTTTAGTGCAGGAGCTTTTTTAAAGCAGCGAGAGAGAAAGATGGCATTTGGAAATATATTTTTATGGACATTTTGGCTATAACATGCTCCATTTAATATTTGCAAAAAAAAACTAACAAATATTAATTTTAAGCCAAATATTTTTATATGTGAACACAGGGCAAACATGTTTTCCTGTATTTTATTTAAAGCCTTTAAATATATATTTGGACACACAAAAATAGTAAAAAAATAAATGTGCGCAGTGTGACCAGAAACCAGACTTTTTGATTGTTATAAACAAATTTTAGGAAATCGCAGCCACAAAAAATTGAGAAAATGTTTAAATATATATGACACTACCTTAACACTCTAGAAGATAAATTAGTTATAAAAAAAATAAAAAATTTGATTTTTACCAGTTTTACGGCCAAATTCACCAAGTTCAGATGTAATTAGCTATCGGTTATAACTGTCAAAAACATATTGCGTAAGTTAAAGTAATAAGTCACCAGTTTTAAAATTGTTGAAAAAAATAACCAAATGTTCGATTATTAAATTAAATTCTATTACCGTTTATCAAAGTTATTTTGGGAATATTTACGTTAATACGATTTCCGTATGACGTGCTAAATTCCCAATTTTTCATATTTGATAAATGCACTGAAATTTATTGTTGAGGGAAAGCTGGCTTCTATGCGCATTTCACTGCTTAGGCCAGATCATCAGTAGACCTTTCTTTAGAAAAGGTAAAAATATTATACAAATAAGAACCTAAAGCGAATAAGCATTTTATACACTCAAAGTCCTACTACTAACAATATCAAAGCTTAAGCAAAACTCCAACAATAAACAGTGAGTTTATCTTTTCTAACATTCGTTTATTAAGAACATATTTAAAGCTTAAGTTTTCAAACTTTTTAAGTATAAAAACAATAAACCTGGATTTTAGAATAATAGTTTATCTAGAAATGTTGCCTTTGGCTTATGCTACTACAAGTAAAAGCGGTACAAGAAATGACAGTTAAAAATTAAAACTAAAAATGTGTATTTACCATTACAAACAACATATTTGTATTTTTCACAAAATGTATATGTATGATGTTTATTAAATAATTTAGAAACATTTTCTAAACTCTAACCAAATATTGTATTTGGTGTGAAATTCAATAAACACTTTTTCAAAACTAAACACTCTTTTAAAACCTCCTTTAATGGCGATGGATGTATTGTTGGTTGAGAGTTAGTGTTTGCTTTCTATTTACGAACACGTACTCACACATGTGTGGATTTTTACCTTAATAATGGTTTTGTATTTGGGAAACAGGACATCCTCTCACTTTTCCTACAAATACACACAGGCGTACATAATACGTACGTGTATATAAATGATATTGATTGTGTAAACAATATTTTACTGATGAGTTATATATTGTTGATTTGTTTTTTTTTTTTTTTTTGTAATATTGTGTTAATCTTTACTAAGCAAACATTTAGATTGAATTGCAATACAAATATTAATGCAATGAGAAAATGGTTGAATAAAAGATTTCAAAATAATTATCTAAAGTTTTTTTTCCAAAGATTTGCTTATTTTTTCATAATGGTTTTATGTTGTTTAACTGTTTGAATTTAACATAATTGCGAAAAATTAATTGGGGTATTCACAAGGTAGTGATAACGTTGTAAAATCATATGTCTTAAAATAATTACAAGAAATATATATGACTTCTGTTGGCCATCGCTTATAATTTAGATTTCTACCGTACAGTTACGACGTATCAATAAACACAGCATTAAATTTTTTTTTTGTTTGGAACACAACAACATTTATTTTAAACAATTCTAAAAAAATATTTAGGACATTATGACGATATGACTAGATAGCACACCTTGTGAATCTCCCATATGTATTCTTTTTTAGTTTGTAAAATAATGTGACATAAATCAATATTTGTACACTGAGATTATTTTATTTAAATTTTGTTAAACAACTTTGTTGTAATTGTATGTTAAATATACTTCTTATTATTATTGCTTTACAATTTACATTTAACCCCTTATTCATAAAAAATATTTCAGTTTTATAAGAGGTTTATTTAGCAAATTTTCATATATGGGTAATTCCATGTCAAAACTGTTAAATTGTAAAAAATAATACAATTAAATAATAAACTTGTTTTAAATTGTATGCAGATACCTTTGCTCGTATGTCAAAACTAGAAAATTTTTGTAATACTTTTTCTATAAAATTTACTTTACTTGTTTCATAAACCTTGTCAAATAAACACATACATAATTTTTGTTAATAAACTTTTATTGTTATTTATAATATTTTTCTTCAACTGCTGTCTATTTTAATTGGTTACGGGCCCAGACATGTCCGAAGAAATTTTTGCTGTACAATTATTTGATGGTTCCAACTTCGACAACTGGAAGTTCCGGTTGGAAATTATATTGGATGAACATGGTTTGCGAAGTTTTATTGAAGAGGATGTGGAAAATATGGTAGTGAACGAGTCAAATGTTTTAAAAATTGCTGAGCTGCGTGCCAAAGATAAAAAGGCGAAGTCAGTTATAATACGTCGCATTAAAGATGCCTATCTAGAATATGTAAAGGATAGTAAAAGTGCATTTGCGGTTTTGAATTCCCTTGGTAAAGTATTTGCAAGCAAAAGTGTCTCAAGTCAATTGTTTTTGCGGAAAAGTCTTCTTACAATGAAATGTAGTGAAACCCAAGATTTGAAATTGCATTTTCTTAAATTTGATGGTTTGGTGAGACAGTTGGTTGCTTCAGGGGCGAAACTGGAAAAGCTCGATATTATATGTCATTTATTATTAACAATGCCTGATTCATTTAGTACCGTTATTACAGCTATAGAAACTTTAAATCCTGACACATTAGAAATGGAGTTTGTCAAGAACAGACTTTTGGAAGAAGATCGGAAAAGAAGAAATCATTGCCTTCAAGAATCTTCAGCTGAAAATATTGCTATGAAAGCAGTTTTTAAATGGAAATGTCATTATTGCGGTAAAAAGGGGCATAAGAAAAAGAATTGCTTTAAGTTGAAGCGTGATCAAACTAAACACAATGGTAATACAGCTCAAACAGAGAACATTAGTTTTGTTGCGGAAAAAGTAAGCTTAAGTTCTTCTGTAAGTGATGTTATGAAATGGGTTCTAGATTCAGGAGCTAGTGATCATATGGCAAAAGATGAACATTTCTTTAAAGATATACAAAAATTGAACAATCCTATTTTTATTAATGTAGCAAAGAGTAACGTCTGCATAAAATCAACAATGATGGGTAACATCAAAGGAAGTATTCATGTCAATGGAAAAAATATGAACTGTCAAATAAAGAATGTGCTGTTATGTAAGGATCTCAAATGTAATTTATTTTCAATCAAACGTTTGGAAGAAGCTGGTTTCAAAATAGTATTTGAAAATAAAACTGTTAATGTATTTAAAGATGGTGTCATGTGGTTACAAGGTATGAGAACTGGTAGTTTGTATGAATTTAGTTTAAACTGTTATGATAATTCAAATTCAAGTTTAACGGTTTCGAAAAATCAACTTAATTTATGGCATCTCAGACTAGGTCATCTAAACGTTTCAGATGTGTTAAAGTTGTCATCGATAGTGAATGGCATTGATGCATTAAAGTCTGAAGATAAGTTGTTTTGTGAATCCTGTGTTTTAGGAAAGCAGTCAAGAAAACCTTTTAAGTCAGTGTCTCATTCAAAATCTAGCCGTTGTTTGCAGCTTATACATAGTGACGTTTGCGGTCCAATTACGCCTACTTCTTGGAATGGGAAAAGGTATATTTTAACGTTTATTGACGACTATTCGCATTTTACTGTAGTGTATTTGCTATCGAGAAAGTCAGAAGTGTTTCAATATTTTAAAGAGTACAAATCAATGTTTGAAAGTATGCACAATTCCAAAATCGCTAGCTTAAGATGTGACAATGGGGGAGAATATTCTTCTTCAGAATTCAAAATGTTCTGCAAAACTTCTGGAATAAATATTCAGTACACAATTTCATATACGCCAGAACAGAATGGAACTGCTGAGCGAATGAATAGGACATTAATGGAAAAAGCTCGATCAATGATTGCATCTTCAGGGTTGCTTAAATCGTTATGGTCAGAAGCTATATTGTGTGCAAATTATCTTACAAATAGAAGTCCAACAAGTGCCACTGATAAAAATATGACTCCAGCTGAAATTTGGTACAATGTAAAACCTAATATGGTAAACATAAAAGTATTTGGTTGCATTGCGTATTCTCAAATACGAAAAATACATCGAAAGAAATTGGATATGAAGTCAGAAAAATTAATTATGGTAGGTTATGGTGGAAATGGTTATCGTCTTTGGAACCCTAAAACTCAAAATATTGTGTTTTCAAGAAATGTGGTGTATAATGAAGATTCTTTTATGAATAAAACATCAATAAATAGAAATGAATTTAATCGAAAATTTCAAATTTCTACAGGTATTGTAGCAGGCAAAGGAAAAAACCTGAAAGACTTAATTATTGTGCTATAGCCCTAAATACAGAAAATTTTGTATGCGATGTCCCCAAGTCATTTGATGATATAGAAGGTAGACCTGATTTAATGAATTGGTATAAGGCTGTTGAAAGTGAACTAAATTCTCTTAAGAAAAATAATACCTGGACTATTGTCAATTTACCACCCGGAAAATCTATTGTAGATTGCAAGTGGGTATTTAAACGTAAATTGGACACAAATGGAAATCCTGGTGAATATAAAGCTCGTGTGGTTGCAAGAGGGTTTTCCCATCAAAAAGGGTTTGACTATGAAGAAACGTATTCTCCTGTTGCAAGAATTGGAACATTAAGAGTGCTGTTAGCTGTAGCAAATAAGAAGAATTATCATATTCATCAGATGGATGTTAAGACAGCTTTCTTGAACGAAAATTTACGAGAAGATATTTTTATGAAAATACCTCAAGGTCTTAAAAACGAAAGCAACCAGGTATGTAAACTTAACAAGGCACTATACGGCCTTAAACAAGTTCCGAGAATGTGGAATGAAAGGTTCAATAATTATATACAAAAATTAAATTTTGAAAGGTCTAAAAATGATTACTGTTTATATATTCGCAAGCACAATGGTAGTGTTGTTTATGTACTTCTTTATGTAGATGATTTGCTACTTATAGGAAATGATATAAAAGAAATGGAGATTGTAAAATCATTATTAATGAACGAATTCGAAATGAAGGATTTAAGAGAAGCTAATGTTTATTTAGGAGTTAAAATTGTTAGAAATATGGAAAAATCTGAACTAAGGCTAAGTCAGAAATTTTTTGTGAAAAATCTGTTAACACGTTTTGAAATGGAGAATTGCAATGGAATTGAAACTCCTATGGAACCAAAGCTGTCATTGGAAAATAATTCATCTGCTAAATGTACTACACATTGTTATCGAGAATTGATTGGTTGTCTTATGTATTTAATGATTACAACCAGACCAGATTTAAGTTTTGCTGTAAATTATCTTAGCCAGTTTCAAAATTGTGCAACCGATAATCATTGGCAACATTTAAAGCGCATACTTAGATACTTAAAACATACTATCGATATAGAACTTGTATATAATTCAAAATCAGATAAAGCTATTATTGGATTTTCAGATGCTGATTGGGGAAGCGATATTAAAGATCGCAAGTCTGTTTCTGGAAATTTGTTTCAAATATATGGCTGTACGGTATCCTGGGCTACTAAGAAGCAACCAACTGTCGCTCTATCGTCAACCGAAGCTGAATACGTAGCACTCTGTGTCGCAAGCTGTGAAGCTGTTTATCTTAAAAGGGTTCTCCAAGAGTTGGACATAGAATTAAAATCACCAATCGTTATATATGAAGACAATATGTCATGCATTAGAATCGCAGAGGAGCCTAAGGAGCATCAACGTATCAAACATATTGATATTAAATATAATTTTGTACGACATTTAGTACAAGGAAGAGAAATTCAAATTTTATACAAGTCAACGAACGATCAAGTAGCTGATTTATTCACAAAATCTTTACCAAAGATTAAATTTCTTAAATTTAGAAAATGTATTGGATTTATTTAATTGGGAAGGGGTGTTAAATTGTAAAAAATAATACAATTAAATTGTATGCAGATACCTTTGCTCGTATGTCAAAACTAGAAAATTTTTGTAATACTTTTTCCAAGGCCCATTGAAAAGGTCTGCGCAAGAAGCCTGATGATCATTGTTTATGTTCTTTTTAGTTGTCAAAAGTTGTTTACATTTTGCTTATATGTGCATGTATACGTTTATAGTATGCCACACATACACGTTTTTTCCTATTGCTTTGTATATGTGGTAGTAAATTTTTGACAACTAAAAAGAATCGTTTTTTGTTTTTGTACAAGTAAGCAGACCTGATAGATGGGCCTTGACTTTTTCTATAAAATTTACTTTACTTGTTTCATAAACCTTGTCAAATAAACACATACATAATTTTTGTTAATAAACTTTTATTGTTATTTATAATATTTTTCTTCAACTGCTGTCTATTTTAATTAAAACGACCAAGAGTAGGACACGACCTCTTCCGATTGTAATGAAATTTGTTGAGAAGGTTCCTTTTATCTTATAAGGAACATATGGGCATTTCCATTTTGACGTGTCGTGATATTTGTAGCACAAAATGTAAAAAAATTAAATGACGAAGTCAAATTTGTAAAAAGGGTTTTTATATATACAAAGTAATGAAGTAGCTCTACATTCAGAAAAAAATTACAGTAATCGACGCTAAGGATTTGCAGATATAAGCAAAAATCTGCCCTGGCGTGACGTTAAAAAAACGGAAGTGGGTTTTGATTGCATTACAAAACTGAAAAATACTGCGAATTGAGCAAGAAGTTTTGTACAAAACCTTTTTTAGTAGACTTAGGACTTATACAGATTTATTTTTCAAGCTATCAAATTTAAAAATCTTTGCTCGTTTTAAGGTAAATATGGGAATTTTCAGCTAAAAGTCTACTTTTTTTAATGTAACGCCAGATTGCAAATGAGGTTGTATTTTCGGACCTGTTGTTCAATCGTTATCCATTTTGTTACTTAATGTAGAGCTTGTTGCGCTTTACACCAAAATATAAAAAAGTAAACGATACATATAAAATTTTTTGAGAAACAATTAAAAATACTTCTGGCGTTACGTGACAAAAAGTAGACTTTTCGCTGGAAATGCCCATATATGAACAAAAAAAAATTTAAAAATTTTTTTTTCAAAAGTTATGTTTTATTCAAAATGTCATAATTTCGCAGATTTAGCCGAATGTGTTGAGCTTATTTCTTCAATATCTCGAAAACTACTTGACATACGAAGATGATTTAAATGTCATTTTAAAGAGAATACTTGGGGCTACAAACCATATACTGAAAAGAAATAATTTTTTTGAAAAATGTAATATCTGCAAAATATTAAATTTTAAAAACGGACTAAGTCAAAAACCTTTTCTTTTATTTGGCTGATTTTTTTTTATATAATACCCAAAACTGTTCTTAAAAAATCCTGAAACTTTGAAGGAGGTGTTAAGATATAATTTTTTTTCTTTCGCAACCTTTTAAAAAATAATCTTAAAATAGAATTTTAATATTGTAATTTTGAGCAATAAGTACACTGTGCTAGTTGCAAAAAACAGACCAGCCGCGCACCTTGCATTTTGCCCTAATTGAGGCACGCTGAATCCAGTGGGACTTACCGTTTTTTTAGATTGGCTCTTATTTTCATGAATTACCGTTATTTCGAAAATGTAAGAGGTTGCACAGCATATATTTGCGTAACTCAAAAACGGTTTAGTTTATTGAAATAACTAAAAAAAACGTAATTCGGCAATAAATAATAAAGTGGGTTTGGTCATACTGTTGACCCCTCTAGGAGCATCCTACGCGCGCGCTGCAGGGGCCAAATTAAAGAATTTTATTAAACCGCAATATTTGCATGGTGGCGCGTAGGATGCTTCTAGATGGGTCAAATGTATGACCAACACCACTTTATTATTTATTATTACATTTTTCAAAAAAATTATTTCTTTTCAGTATATGGTTTGTAGCCCCAAGTATTCTCTTTAAAATGACATTTAAATCATCTTCGTATGTCAAGTAGTTTTCGAGATATTGAAGAAATAAGCTCAACACATTCGGCTAAATCTGCGAAATTATGACATTTTGAATATGAAAAATAAATTTTAAATTTTTTTTCGTTCATACATGTTCCTTATAAGATAAAAGGAACCTTCTCGGAACGGGTCGTGTCCCACTCTTGGTCGTTTTGACATGGAATTACCCATATAACATTTATCTTATGTTATTAACTTGAAATATTTTTTTATGAATAAGGCTTTTAATACTTAATACCGTCATAATGATGCGCCGCTACACAGTAAGAAGTGACAGAATACACCAATTCTCATTAAAGTCTCATAATTTCCGTTTGCATTTAAGGTAACAATATGCTTTAATTGGCATAAAGGCAAATCCTATTAAAAATCATAGATGGGGGTAGTACACTACTTTTCAGTTTCTTATTGATAATGCCAAATTATTGCAAGCATTTTATTATTATTAGTGATGAATTGTAAATTATCAATCTCACTTAACATTAGTGAAAGTGATGTTAAAGAATTTTGCACTAAACAGAAAAAAAATGTTTTATTAAAAAATCGGTTTCTGGCAACTTCACTTCACTCATTTAAGTGCAACTAGAAATTTTGCACTAAATTTAATATCTAAGACTTATTTTTTCATGATTTATGCCAAGAATAATTCCGTTATTAAAAAAATTTAACTTTGTTTTATTTCTTTTGCTTATGCTAATCACCACAAAAAATAAAACCATCCACATCCACAAAATAAATAATTTTTTAAATTTTAGAGAGAGTATATGCAGCTTTTTTGATTGCACGTTCAAATTTTGCACTATTTCAATTGAGTGTAGATTTCATCAACGTTAGTGATAGTGAAAAAATTTGCAATAATACTTAATTTTTTTGGTGAAAATCACTAAAGCTAGTTGGAAATAATAAAAACTAATTTTTTGCAGTTTTATTAAGTGAAAGTGCAATATTGATTTAAATCTCTATTTAGTGCACTACCCCCTACTATGTACATATAAAATAAATAAAATATATCCATGATTTATTATTTTATTTGCACCACTCTCCCACTGGGTTGAAGTAAATGCAGTAAAATGCATTTATATCAAATTCTTTTTAATAAAATATTTTATTGAAACGTTTCTTTATTTGATTATCTCAAAATACAATTTGTTATATGAAAAGAAAAATTTTAGATTTATTTATTGCTTATTTGAAAAATATTTAACTCTCTATTCAAGTCACATACTGACATTGCCATTCTTTGGCTTTACAGCACTTGAAAAGTCCCATAAAATATTTTCATTTATGAGTGTTTGTTTTCTTTATGTTTAAACTACGAGTATATTATTTGCTATTGTGTTTAAAAAATAGATAAAAATAATTCAAGTTTCTTTAATAATATTAAATGTCAATGTGTCAAAAGAATAATAACAATATATACACATTTTTTGTTGAAATGTATGTAAGTATGTGTACATATTTATGAATGTGTGAACTTGGTCAAAAGATCACATCAGCAATAACAGCAGTAAAGTGGGCGTGAGTAAATGTTGTTTTGATGTACGAGATGGTCCATTGAGTATTTGTCTAGTAAAAAGCGAGTGTTTTATTATTTTTTTTAAACGAGTGATAGTTTACAAAGCACAACATACATGCAGATGCAAACATATGAATGTGTATGGGAGTCTGTGGTATTAAAAGCAATACAATTTTAAAGTAAACAACACTACTAACCCTACAACATCAATGGGTTTCTGGTTGTTTTGGTCTTCACAGGAAAAAATAATTCTCTCACGCTACACACAACATCAACTAACGAATTTTTGATTTTATTTTTTTTAGCATTTTTTGCTTTGTATAAATGTAGCCCGGGTTATTCCTTAAGGGTTAAAAACATCAGCTATAAAAACAAAAAGAAAATTTTTCAAGAGTTTTTCCCCATTCAGCAGTTAAATACATTGGTTTCAATTGTTTACATACAATTTCGAACTTTGTAACTTTTTCAACACAAATATATACCAACACATATAAACAACCACATACGGGGGTGGTAAAAAAAAAAAAAGTAAAAACTCCTAAGCAAACATACGGGTTTTGATGTACAAAAAATAAATAGAGAAAAGCTTGGTTGCACTTAGAGACTAAAAAATTTTAACAAATGAATTCTTGTATACTGATGACACAGAGTATTTCATTTATTTTTGTATAATTTTCACAGAAACACATGTCACATGCACATCTCTCGGAATGAAACACTTTTGCATTACACTCGGTCACCTTTAGGTTAAATGTCTTAAAAACATGCAAATGAAATGAAAGATTGAAAATTGGGAGCAGTTGTGGGCAAAGTTATAGAATTAAATCGAAACTAAATGAAACAAAAAAAAAAATTTTGAATTAATCTTAATTTGCACCCAGTAAAAACTTCACTGACACGAAGTAATGTGTTGGCTAATCAGAAAAAAGCAAAAATACTACCTACGATTCTACTGGAAAAACCAACAAATTTTACAAATAATTTTTAAAAATGAGTGTATTCACATTTCACTTAATGGTACTTGAGAATTAAGTCATTATTTAATGCATAAATACATCCGAAAAGTAAGTATGTTTAAAAAGCTTCAGTTGAGATAGTAAAAGTCATAAGATAGTGCTGCAACTTCGACATTTTTATTTGTCATTGTACAAAAATAAACTGTTGCCTTTACTTCTGATTCATTAAATGAAAACAGTCGCAGTAAAGGCAAAAGCAAAAAACGAAAAGTTGTACACAACAAAGAACATCGGCAGTCGACATGTTCGTAAGTGTTTGGTTACTCTTACGTAAATGTTGCGGATACGTAAACGTTGCGGTCGACTTGAAATGCTGGTAGTTACTACAAAAACGTAAACGTGTCATATGTTGTTGAGGGTATGCGTGTTCTAGTACATATGTGTGTACGTATATTATTATTTGTTTTGATTTTGCTCACAGACTTGTTCCAACACATGTTGCTAACATTCTTGTTTAAAATCGCCAATACATACCGATATCGGCGCTTGTGTACAAAAAAATAAAATACTTTATACATATCTGTGGCATTTTGACAAAACATCTTAAGTCATAATAAGATAGCAAAAAGCTTTTAAAAAACTCGCTGAAAAAATCAAATAATAAAAAAACCAAACTTAAAGAACAATTTCGTTTATAATACAAAATTTTAAAAATGTTTTTTGAATAAAAATTCGTATGATTAACAACATTTTTTTCAACTTTTTGAATTTGAATTTAAAATATTTTTAGCCGTTATTAATATCTCTTTAAATGAAACTTGATATAACCCAAGGCCCATCTATCAGGTCTGCTTACTTGTACAAAAACAAAAAACGATTCCTTTTAGTTGTCAAAAATTTACTACCACATATACAAAGCAAAAGGAAAAAACGGGTATGTGTGGCATAACATAAACGTAAACAAACGTATACATGCAAATTGTAAACAACTTTTGACAACTAAAAAGAACATAAACAATGATCATCAGGCTTCTTGCGCAGACCTTTTCAATGGGCTTTGATATAACCAATATGTGTTAAGCAAAATTAAAAAAAAAAAAATTTGTTATTGTAAACTTAATTTAATTTCCTAACGATGCTAACCAAAGGTTAGCGCAATAATGAGAAAAATAAATACATATGTATATATATAATATATTTTTTTTAAAAAAGACCTCAAGCTTAAATAATTCAAAATAATTATAAAAAAAGAAAGGTCAAATAAAACTAAATAATGTATTTATTTAATATAATAAGGTTAAGGCGCATATTCGGAACTATGCGCTGATTTTTTTCATTTGCGTTGTCCAAAATGTATGCAAATAATTATTTTATAATAAAATCAATAATCGAATCAGCTGTTTTATGTTTTGTCTCATGTGTTTCCAGCTTTGAATTAAATTTTTATTTAATAATTTTATAAATTACAATTTTTGCGTTAAAATATTGTTAATATGTTGTAAATGTAAATGAAAATACAGTAAACATACAAATGCAAATACATATGAAAAAAATGCCATCGTTGTATAACTTGCATTTGTTGTTTATATTTGTGTTATTTTATTGTTTTGTAAATATTTAAAGCGAATTTAGTTAAAATACAAACAAAATTGTTTCAAAATTATAAATAAATAAACTGACCATAGAAAAAGTGAGAAAATGGCTTTTGCAAGTTTGCAGCAGCCCGCTGCCGGAAACATGCAAAAATACCATTTTAACATTTATCAATTTTATTTACTTCTATCTACGGAAATAATCTAACTGTTGGATAAAATAAAATAAAAAATTAAACTTTTAACAACAATATTTATTTCCAACAAATAAACAAGAGCTGTAAGCTGATTCTTGTATTTTTAATAAAAACCCGATAACTTTGGTTTCTGTGACACATAAAGCCAACATTAATTTCAGTTCGAACAACAAACCCATAACATTGAATTTCATTACATCAAATTTAAATTAATGTTTTGATGAGAATCTCATTAATAAAATTTAAAAGTAAACCGTTGGTTAATAAGTTTTGTTGACAACACTGCTTCAAAACAAAAATACAATTCTAAACAGCTGATACGTAAAAACGGAGAGAAATTTTAATTTTATCAGGTTCGTCCGCAACGCAACGTTACGTTTACGTAACAGTACCTATTTGCACAGTAGCTTGGTAAGGAAAACGGAACAGCTGATTAGCAACGTATACGTTTACGTAAGAGTAACGAGGCCTTGAAACTTAAAAAACTGTACGGTAGAAATCTAAATTATAAGCGATAGCACACAGAAGCCTTGTGAATACCCCAAATGTAAAAAAAAAATTTTGTGTTATTAATAATATTTTCTACAGTAATGATGCTGATATAAGTAAACATTTAATTAACTAAATTAAATTCCTAATTAAAAATGATTTTATTTTTGATTAAAGGTTTATTTAAAGAAATTGGTGAGAACTTTTTCTAAAAACATTTCAATTTCAGCTAAGCTAAATAATTCAGCTAAATAAATCATAATGCATTTCTTATCATAACCACTCTATAATTAAAGTTTAGGGCGTACTCATTTGTTTTTAGAGATTCGGCTTTTAATTGGACCTATAGGAAATTATGATGCGATGATGATATAATTTTTAGTTATACTTAAAAAGTCGTCAAGTTGTATGAAACAAATTCAAATAAAATTTATTGTGATTTAGCGCTCTCGTAGGTGAGCGAGGTTAAAATATTAAACTTGGCTCTTAATCGTAAATACTGTGCAAGCATAAAAGAAATATAAGCATTTAGAGATTTTGGATTTAAACTTCTTAAAATACATTATTGGGTCCTAGAAAAATTCCTCACGGTGTTCTGTAAAGAATACAAAACAGATATACTACCGTTCGCCGTTCGTATTTGTGAAGGGCAGTGTTAGCATTTCATTTAGCTCTGCTAAAATTTTAATTTCCACTACAATGACATTGTAAAGAAACTCAAATAACTGCATGACATTTGTAAACGAGCAAAGACAATATTCAAATATGTACTATTTATCCAAAGTGAAAATCTCTTTGCATTGTAATTTAAACAAGTAAAACCCTTACAGGTGTAAGATTTTAGATACATTAAATAATTTTTCTTTAAACTTTTCTTTTACTGGAACTTGAAAGCAAAAAAGTACTGATTAAGATAAAGCTACATGGGTATGGATGTAAAACACATACATGTTTATATGGCATCTGTAAATAAGAAATGTTAGCCCTAAATGCACCAACATTCCTAGAAAATAATAAAAAAAACAACTGCGTTAATTTAGATTTATTCTATCAGTTCGTACAGGGTGGCGCATAATGGACGTTTCGAATTAATAAGTGAATACATTTTTTGTTAATGTTTTTTTATTTTTTTCCAGAATAAACTTTGAAAAACTTGTTAAATGTATGATTCAAAGACTCAACACAGAACAAACAGCGAAAATTGTTCAATTCGATTTAGAAAGTGAGCATTCGATTATCTGGACACAAAAAATAAGACTTTAAAAAATTGTCCATCAATTGTAATAAAACGATAACCTAGTGTTGTCAATATTTCGACAACATTTGTTGTAAAATTGTCAACAAAATGTTGTCAAATTGAGCCGACACATAAAAAACGTACCATTGTTGTCAAACTGACAATACGCTGTTGTCAAATAGGTATCGCACTGCCATTTTTAATTGCGTATATACAAAAAACTTTTTTTTTCACAGCAAGTATAATTTTTATTTTCATAATTACAAATAAATTGTTTTAAACTAAAATAAATTTAGTGAGAAATAAAATTATAAAACTTGGAAAGTTAGAAAAAAATTAATAAACACTGACGAAGGCATTAAGTTCTTTGGCTACGAAGGAGATTTTCTTCTTGAAAAAAAAAATTATGTACAAAGTGCAAAAGATTGATAAAGATAAAGATGACAAGCAATTGAAAAATTTTACATTAAAGGCCCAACTATAATATGCATAAGCTGGCTTAAGCTAATGCCAGTTTCATATTGTTTTCTTAAGTACAATATGGTTCGACACATGCATATGCATCACATGTATTGGCACAATTGCCTAAGCCAACTTAAGCACATAATAGTTGGGTCTTAAGTCTACTATTTTACAATGAAGTACCTGTATTTTTTTAATTTCTATTGGACATTTTATTAAAGTCAATCAGGTGAATTTTGTTAATTTTCATTTTAAAAATTTAAAATACATTTACAAAAATGCTTCATATAAATTACTCAGAAAAATGTGTTATCGAAATGAAAACGGAATGTTGCAATATACCAACGGTGTGTTGTAAAAACTTATAACAGGAAGTTGTCGGAATGACAGCATTATGCTGATAATATAACGGGTCCGCCAAATAACTTTTTTTTTTAAAAATGCTATAAAAAAACTACTGAATATTTTCTCAAATTTCTTTTTTTATTTGAAAGTACAATCCTTTCGGTTAATAATGGAAAATAATTTCATTCAAATGGCTGCCTCAGCTGGCCATGCAGTAGCCTACACGATCGGTCCAATTTTTAAGCACATTATCGATTGTGTGCAGCTGTATTTCACCAATTGCTTCCCGAATATTGTCCTTTCAAGCGTCAATTGTCTCTGGCTTGTCGGCGTAACAGTTTTCTTTAAGGGCACCCCACAAATAATAGTCCAACGGTTCACATCGTAGCTACGAGGTGGCCAAACGACATCAGCTCTGCGGCTCCTGCCACTCCTGGCTTATTTTCGAAGAAAAATGGCCCAGTTATGCCTCTGGACCGAAATTCACACCAAACAAATTATGCGTGCGGGTTTTCTGTGCCACAAATGCGACAATTTTGCTTGTTTACATACCCGCCAAAATCAAAATGAGCTTCATCTGAAAAGATGATTTTTTTTGGCAAAATCAGCATCTTCTGTAAGTCGAACGCAAGCCAACTTTGCGAAGCGAACGCGCATTGGATGGTCAGTTGGCTTCAACTCCTGAACCAATTGGACTTTGTATGGCGTCATACCAAGGTCATTATGCAAAATTCGTCTCAATGATGTCTTCGAAATGTTAAATTTTTGAGAACGACGGTGAATTGATGTTGATGGCGCTTCACGCACACTTTCTGCCACAGCAGAAATATTCTCGGGTGTACGCACTGTTTTTGGCTTTTCACGCTTTGGTTTATAGATGAGGATGCCAGTTTCGAGCATACGGAGCTGATGGTGCTTCTGTTCTTCCAAAATCCGTACGCAATTTTCGCAAACATTCTGCAAC
Organism: Pollenia labialis; assembly: GCA_949318255.1. Taxonomy (NCBI): domain Eukaryota; kingdom Metazoa; phylum Arthropoda; class Insecta; order Diptera; family Polleniidae; genus Pollenia; species Pollenia labialis. The sequence goes on from OX439142.1 coordinate 51,892,087, forward strand.
ATTAACCATGATTTTCAAAGTTATGTCGCAATATTGCCCAGCGTTGTTCAAGCGTATACACAACCGTATTCGTTCAGCGGAAGGATAAAACTAATTATCTGTCAAATCAGACATGAGCTAAGTGTTACCCTTCACGAAATAAGCACTAGTTGAAAAAAACATTACTAAATGATGTCTGTTCTGGCATTTACTACGAGCAGTCGAACTGGAAGGTGAAGGTTAGCCTGCTGGAAGATTTCCCTATGCGCTGTTGTACTACAACAACAGATGCGTTGCAGTGAAAGACAAATAGGTTCCGATCATAAGTAGTTAGTATGTTTCTTATTCCAACAGCTAAGATTCCTCATAATCATTAGTGTAAGATGCACAGGGATTTGATTCATGAATTGTTGTCACCTGGTTTCTTTAAGTCCGTGATGTATTGCTAAATAATGCAGACAAATTTGTCTTGCTTAAGCTTTTATCTAAACGATTTATAAAACGACGTTATTACACAGTTTTATTCTAACAAAATATAATCAAATCGGTTTCTTTGAAGAATTGTATGGACGACTTATCAATGCATGTTTTTCTAACACGTTTATAGTCTTCATTTTACAAAGTTTTTTGCTTCTACTGTAAAATTTAGTTTTTGATAATTACGCCTTTTTGCAGTTTAGCTAACGAAATATTTCACTTATAAGGATATTTGTATGAAAACAAAGTTTGTATGTTTTAGAATATATATTTACTTTTCAAAATATCCGATGATTATTTTGGAATAACAAAGTGGTTTGTTTTCATAAAAACTTTTATTCGTAGCATAAATTACGCATATACAATAAGATTCAATTTCTTAAAAAATAGACATTATTTCGGTGTTACTAATGAGATTATAATAAATTGAAATTCTTATACAATTTCTTTAAAAAAACAAAATTTTATATATTCCAAGTGCTTTATAATCTTCTTTAAAAATATTTCCCACCTAAAGGAAATGGTGGCAAATTGATTAAATAAAAAGGAGATGTTCGTTTTACTTTAACAACTTATTTGCCTTTAATTTTGCAAAACACACGTTGAATTTTATTTTTAAATAAGTAAAGTTGTTTTATCCGGCTTTGGGGAATCTTATATTCCCTTCATCACACTACAATAAAACAATTTTTTTAAAGTTTAAAATGCTTTTAAATCTTAATTCTTCGAAGATCCGTTTTTAAAACTTACCAAAAGCTAAAGGTAGGATTTTAACGGCCGTATAAAACGTGCAACATTATTTTAACCTAAAGTGTCACCCATACAAACACATTTTCGCTAATACTACTAAAGCGATTGATAAGAAATGCTTGACCGTATACAAACCCCTTAAGACGGGCTTGTATTTCAATGATACTTTCAATAATTGCAACAATAACACATCTTCTTAATATCGTTGCTGAGCCATGTTATAGGCTTCAATCCGCCGATTTGCCTCGTTATTTCATGGACATGGTTTTTGTTAAAATCACTGGTCTACAAATTTGGAAAAAAAAATGGACTGCAGAAACGAAGCTTGATTTTTTTTACTAATCTGGATGTGATGAATTCGAATCTGGCATACAAATTGGGCTCTCACGTCTTGTTAATTTTTTATTGCATGCTGGAAATATTGTAAAACAGTCAATACTGACACTACAATTTGACAATTATTTATTTGACAGAAGCCCACATTCATTCTAAATCGTCATAATAGTAGCGTTTAAGCATGTCAGGGAGATCGTGTGTTGCTGATTCAAGCTATTTTTGCTTTGTGTGTGGTGAGTATTTGATTGGGCAAAAAGGATATGCAATATCAGCATCATTAAAATATGCATATTTACATTATTTTTGTTTTGTAGTCAGAAACTTGGAGAAACCGCGGACACCGACAATTTTCCAAAAAAAAAAAAAAAAAAAAAAACACAAGGTGCAGTGAGCGCGAACAGGGGGGCATGTGCTCACCAAGATTTAATGAAAATTTTAAGAATTTTCATGTAATTTGAGGCAAACGCATGCTGGGAGACTATTCCTGGAGTCTAATACGTGAAACCGAACCATCAAAATACAAACGACGTTTAAATAACGCCATTCACTTTTGAAAATTCATTGATTTTTAAATAAACTAGCGATTTTATATGTATGAAACGATTAAAACCATTTTTTTTATATTTCGAAAACCTGCCGTGATAGAGAAAAACCAATAAGAGGCTCAAATTCAGCCCACTAAATTACTGTAGGAAAGGTATTTGGTTGCTCCAGTCCATCAAGTTTATTAATATTTTTTTTTCTCAAAAAGTGATTTCAATTTTTGGGAATACAAAATTTAAATTTCAAAAGATTTTGTTATTCGTGCTTAATTTCCAGTTTTAATTATTGGTAAAACACTTGGAAATTTATTGTTGATGGGATAAGCTATTCCTATGCGCATTTCACTGGTTGCTTAGGCCAGATAATCAGGAAACTTCATCCATAAAGATTTTAGAAAAACTAAAGATATTAAATCAAATAAAACTGTTAAACGTATAAGAATTATAGCAACAGTTCTACTTGTAATAATATCAAAGTTTAAACAAAAACACATCAACAATAAACAGTGCGTTCATCTTGTCGTACATTCCCCGCTACAATTAGTTGAAATTCTCTCAACATTAATTGTAGTTGTAAGTAGGTTAAGAAAAACAACAACAACTTACAAAAGATGTTGTCAATAAAGTGTTTTTTTAGGCCGTGCACCTGCCTGTTTATTATCAAAAAGTAATTTAAATTTTTTGGAATACAAAATTTAAATTTCATAGTTGCTATAATTCTTATACGTTTAACAGTTTTATTTGGTTTAATATCTTTAGTTTTTCTAAAATCTTTATGGATGAAGTTTCCTGATGATCTGGCCTAAGCAACCAGTGAAATGCGCATAGGAATAGCTTATCCCATCAACAATAAAATTCTAAGTGTTTTTATCAATAATAAAAACTGGGAATTAAGCACGAATAACAAAATCTTTTGATTTTTTTTTTCTCTACAATATTCCACTTCAAATTGAAAAATAAGCAAATTGCGTACAATAATTCCGTTTTAGTTTCAAAAATATATTTAAAAACGAAGCGCTGAGGAACAGCAACGTTTTTCAGTTTTTGGTATGGATTACGGCGTATGCGGAAACCTAACTTTAGCTATTCTTTTAAATACAGCACAAATGCTTAACATTTAATTAAAATCAGAACAAAGCTCTGAAATACATTAATGTGCCCACGCTATATAACTTTGGTGAGAACTTCTCGCATCGAAAATTTATGAAACAAAATATCGTTTCTCGAAAAGTGAAAAAAATATGTATGTTACTCATGTCGAAAACTATCAAAAGAGATTACGTCGTAACGTTATAAATGACATAATTCTCCACTCGAAGCCGATGTGAAATTGCAGACGTTGAGAACGCAAATCACACATATCGTTGACGGCGACCAAAATTTAGTAAAAATTAAAAATGTTCAACGACGGCGGCGAATATACAAAATAATGTAAAGTCTGACTTTTATGTATGTTGTTGTCAAAATAGCTTCGAAAAAATATATATTTTTCAGAATAATAAAGCAAATTAGCCAACAATGCAAAAATCAGCTAAGAACAAAGTAGTTATTTTTTTTGTGTTATTAATAATTGCATTTTGCATTTGTTATATATTTTGTAGTGTTAAACTTTTTCATTATTCCGTTTTTATTCGTGAGTGTATTTGACAGCTCAAAGTGACAGCTTTCTCACAAAAATTTTACGTGACAGCTATTATTCACCTAATATGTTACAGATGCAGTAAAGTGAGAAAAACAGTTGCTTGCTTAAAATTAATGTCCTTTTTGTTTTATTTCTCACATTTCAATTGAAAAGTTTCTCGACGAGTGAGATAGAGAGCATTGTCACTGCTCTGTATAATACAGAGCGGATGATCATTGTACAATTGATCAATCTTGGTGAATTTTTGTGGTGAAATTTGTAATACAAATCTTTGTAAATTCTAGTCCCCGATGGGGATTTCGGCAAACCTCTCTCAAATTGAGGGATATCGCTTTATCCAGTTTTCTAGTCTTAAGTTAGTCGATCATATACTTACATACACACCCAGGGAAAATACATGAAATACCTCCAACAAAACTATTTTTAAAGAAACTTTAAAACAAAAATTTCTTTAATTTAAAAAAGGTTTACAAAACAAATTTTGTATGACAATGTTGCTTAATTAACATTTGTTAAAATTAAAAACTGTTTATGAATACGGGGGATTATGTTCAATTTAACCATATTATTGTCACCGCGACCATATTATGGTTAAATTTGTCCTCCATCTAGAACCCACAATCATATTATGGTTACCTCCTACAATGTTATTGTTAATAAAAATAAAAATATGTTTAACACTTATAATAGCATGGTTGGTTTTTTACCTCTTGGAAAAGACGAAAATATTATTGTTAATTTAAAAACAAATTATTGCCATATTTAACCATAATATTGTTGTGGCGTCGTAATGGAGGACGAATGTAACCATCATATGATTGTCGGTGACAATAATTCGTTAAAAAATAGTTTTGTTAGTGGTACCCATATTTTAACATGCTTTTCCCTGCGTGCATAAACTTTATGGGTTCTAAAATCACTACTTAAAAAATTACAAACAAAACAAAAAAGTTATTTATACCTTTTCATCTGTAGTGAAGGGTACAAAAATCATTTTGTATGTAAACATTGTCATGCCAATGTAAATAAATGCTTGGGTTGAATAAAAAACGTTTTCAATTATTATTTTAATGCCATATAGACGCAAAAGCCAAATTTTGGCAACAAAAAAAAAAAAAAAAAAAAATGGGTATTAAATAAAATCCTGTTTTATGCGTTTTATATTTGGCTGATAAAAAAAATATAACCAACACATTGCGAAAAGTTTAACAGAAAGAATTTAAAATAAAATTAAAAAATTTAAATAAAATAATTATAAAAAGAGATGGATGAAAAGTGTATAAAGCAGTTTATGTTGTTGTTCAGCATTTTTATTAAAACAAATGTTGTGTTCATTTATTTTTGTGTAGATGTAAAAAAGTAGTGATGAGTAATAAAATATCCAGCAATTTACGTTTGTAATATTCCAGTATACAAATCAACCGGTTCAAAGTCGTATTGGATAAAAAAAGCCAAACAAAAACTTTAACAAGTAAGAGTGCTATATTCGGCTGTGCCGAATCCTTGAAACCCTCCAAGCTTTAGAATAATTAAGGAGTGACCTCATTATGGAGTCTATAGTCGATTCACTAAGAGATGCCTCCCAATAAAAAATTTTATCATTTTGCGAAGCACTAATGGTACATTTAAAAAAATAAGCGCACAATTATGCGCTACGCTATAAGACTTAAAAAATGCAGTAAAGTAAGTGAAAGAACTCTCAACAACTTTAATACAAAAAAAAAATAACATTTCAAGTGCTACGGCATTCCCTTACTACGAAGCAGGTTTGTAAGGGAGAGTTCTAAAAAATAACTGTATCAAAACATTCAGTGTTTAAGGTCGATCGTTACTTACAACAATTTTTATATGCGCTTTATGTGTCAAAAATGTATTGCTTCAAAGTGGGAATTTGCCATATAAAATTCATGTCTTCCGTCAGCGCAATAGTAAGCGAAACGTTTATGTTTCACCCTTACAAACCTGCTTCGTTGGAAGCTCCAAAACCCCACAATGGACACGTGGATTACGAAGACCAAAATTCATGTGTCGCAACGGACATAATTTTCAAATTTCGTTTTTTTGCATAAATGCCTTTATTGGCAACACTTGCATCGTCTCCTCAAATGTCATGGTCACATAAGGTACCGTTCCGAATTTAAAGCAAGAACAATTTTATCGTAAGCGACAAATTTCATACAAAATTTATATAAAATAAATTTAAAAAAACTCCCTCCTGTAAAATTTGATTTTTGGCGCTTACGTTGTTTTCGCGATAAGGGCTTGATATATTTTAAAAAACAGTTTTTTTAAGCTTAATTTTTAAACAAAGATAATGTGTTCACGGTTTTATAAATTAAAACTCTATGATCAATTGCCAATAAAGGCATTTATGCAAAAAAACGAAATTTGAAAATTATGTCGCTTACGTTATTTTCGCAGTTAGCGCTCGATATATATCGGTAGCTAAAATGCAAACGGCCCTCAATAAACAAAAATATAAAATAGCATTAACGCAAATGTTCACAAAAACTTTTCGACCAAAATAGGCGATTTTTAAGCACAAAAACAAACGAAACTATCAACAAAAGCGATAATATGATAAACGCTTAAAGATCTTATTAACCGTTAACTAATTATTTATTAAGGAAAAATTTATAAATTAATTAATTGCATTAAATTTTTGCTTCCCCTATAATATTTTTGAAATGATGTATATCAAGGCCCATTGAAAAGGTCTGCGCAAGAAGCCTGATGATCATTGTTTATGTTATTTTTAGTTGTCAAAAGTTGTTTACATGTAGCTTACATGTGCATGTAAGTTATCACATACCATATTACATAATAATCTGGCTTGAATTGTTCATTAAACCTTTTTGTAAATATTGCACTTCTGCAATATTCTTCAAAACAACGTTTTATATTTTTTATTTTTATTTTACAAATATTGCACTTCTGCAATATTCTCATAAACAACGTTTTATATTTTTTATTTTTATTTTGCAAATATTGCACTTCTGCAATATTCTCATAAACAACGGAAGTGAGCCAGACACCTATAAGCTGTTTTGTTAAAATAGAACATTAAACCTTTATTTCTGTCAAAAGTAATTTTTATTAAAATTAAACATTAAACCTTTATTGTAAAAACCTGCTAATAAGCAAAATTTCTTTTTATTAAAATTAACAATAAAACTTTTATTTACTACTAATAAGCAAATTTACCTGTTCAATTAAAAATGTAATATTGTATAAAAGACAAAACATTTGATTAATAAAAACAGTGTAAATCGTAACCTTGAAAGGTAAACTTGTGTTTCATTTGTTACTTCATAAAAGCACCACGATAACTTGTATACGTTTATGGTATGCCACACATACACGTTTTTTCCTTTTGCTTTGTATATGTGGTAGTAAATTTTTGACAACTAAAAAGAATCGTTTTTTGTTTTTGTACAAGAAAGCAGACCTGATAGATGGGCCTTGATGCATATGTTCCATTTAATTAATATTTAATTCTAAAATTAAAATTTTATTTTTTTATAAAAACTAAAAAATCCTAAATGATCGTAATTTTGAACGTATGATTAATATTAGAAAAACAAACACATATGTATACGCTCTCATGTACTTTTAAGAAAATAAATTAAACTAATTATTAGCATACTTTCGAGGGCGAAATAATTATAATATTTTTTTTTCTCCACAAATTTATTTTTACCGGCAAAACTGTTGATTATAAAGAAAAACGTTATATGAACGGATTAAAGAAATTGTAATTCTAAATTTTTTTGAGTTTGATTTAGCAAAATCGGACAAGTGGTTCTCGAGTTATGTTAAACAAAAAACATCAAGATTAGGAAAAAATTTAAAATGTCATAAAAAAAACTGACACATACGAACGCCAAACCCTTTGAGGGTTTTACTGACCTAGTACCATCACCCTGACTTGGAATTTCTCACCCCCCCCCCCCCCCCCCCCGATTGGCTGTTGTACTGTGTTATTATTCTTGGTTCAGTTTTCAGAAACCTAGTTAACATAAAATCAGCCTGGTCAGCAATTTATTTAGTTTTATTTTAATTCAAGCAGATAGCAAATCTATAATTTGGCCAAACTCAAGAGAACTTCTACATCCTGAACGATCTTCTGTCAGGATTTCCAATTATCCGCCTAATTCCTGAACAGAAAATAACAAATCTCAATTTTACTTGAAACTTAGCTGATTCTTAAACTTATACTTAAAACCATATTATCTGTTACTTAATTTTTGGTTTTTCCCCTTAACTTTAACTTAATCTGAAATTAGTTTTTTTATCCATTTACCATAATCTAATTTAAACTTATCAGAATTTAACTTAAATTCTTTTCTTAAACCTTAATTGTTTCACCCCTTAAATTACTTTTTCTTAATTTTACACATCCAATTTTTTTTTTATTTAAATTTACTTGGCTTAAAATCTTATTTTAAAAAATCATAATTTTTCTTTAATTACCGTAATTTTTATTTAATATCACGTAAATTACTAAATAAAAATATGTTATTACATTTTTTTTTCAAATACACATACATATTACACATTGACTTTCACTTACATACATTTAACATACATACGAATAAAATTAACAAAATTTTGAATATACTTATAAATTAAATTAATAGTAAGACAATTTCTAATGATTCCAAATCTACGATATTAATTGAATTCAACATCACATCAGGCCTGCTGTCATCGTTGGATAAAATTTGGTGAGTTCTAAAAATTGTTATAATTTATCTTAAAATATTTTGAATTGTAAATTTATTAATTTGGAAATTACATGTTATTAGCATAAAATGTTAATAACATTTATAAATCAACCCTTAATTTGATTTCTATTTCGAGTATTCAAAATTTAACACTACACTACAAAACAAAAAAAAAAAATATTAAAATACACATTTTCATTATTAATGTATATAATTTAAATATTTTTAAATATGTTTGAAAATAGTATAAATAAATGTTTCCTTATTGTGCGTTAATTGTAATGACGTTTAACTAAATTTTTATTTTCCATTTAATTCCATGAAAAGTTAATCAACAATTAGTTAAGGTAGTGTTAGGGCTATCTAAGGATTTAGTGGTACGATAGCATGGTTGGGAGGGTTAAGACCATAGGGAAGTTTTTTCATCTTCTTTCTGTTACTAAATTCAGATCAGGTTACCATTCTTTTCTAATTTTTTTTTTTAATTTTGTTTCCAACAGTTTCTTTTAGCTACCTCTTAAATTTAGTTTTAGCGGTTTATAACCAGCCTTAAGGGAGACAAGAACACCACCCCATTGCCCTGAGCACGGTCGGAAGAATAGGTAGCGATGGTCTCCCAAGAGATAGGACCGAGTGCAGTATGAACCGTTACAATATTGAAAAACATTATCAGCCAATTGGATTTTGGTCTTTAAGCCCTCATTCTTTCACCACTCAGTTAAAACAATCGAATGTAGAGAAATGTTTTCTATTCATGAAACCTCTTATTGGAAGGCGGTTTATAAAATGGACCATCCCAGAGATTTACATTAACTTGGACTAATTTTAAGATTATACAATTACTTCAAAATCTTAAGTTTAAAAAATCCAAAATAAAAAAATTTCGTTTATCCCATTGTGTTGGAATATATACATATGCATGTTAGTATGAACGTGCGTGTCACAACTACTTGCTTGGATGATGTTGTTTTCTAAAACAATCAAGGGCTAGATTTCTTTAACTTTTAAAAATGTGCTTTTACATTGCGCAGCTTATTTTGTGCAATTTTTAATTGAATACCCCTGCTTAGAAAAATGTTATTGACTTCTTCATCAGTATGACCATTTTGGCGTTTTTGTTCTTTTGTTAAATTTAGCATTCAACATTTTTATTATATCCTTCACCACATGTGGAAAAGGGTATATGTATATAAATTTATCATTCCGTTTGTAATTTCTACAATATTGATCTTAGACCCTATAAAGTATATATATTCTGGGTCCTTATAAGGAGAGAAGTTGATTTAACGATGTAATAGTTTGTCAACAAACTATCGAAAATATCGAATTTTGCGACTATCGATAGCTTCCCAGCTCTAGTTCCTTGGGCAGCAATTCAGAACACACCCCACTAGGGTATTTCGTTGGTCCCTTTGTTATACCCAGCGGCAACGCTTATACTTAAGAAAAGCTACTTAAAAGACGGCGCTGTAGATACCAATCAATTTGTTTTCCAAAAAAAAGAAGAAGCAATCTTAGTTATATCTTAGAAAGATAATTCAAAAAGACAAACACTTTTTTGACCAGGTACTTCCCCCTAACGTCCTGAACTTTATGATATTGAAACAGCAAAAGGAACACATTTTCCTCTTCCTGCTCGTCATGAAATGGCCTTACAAATCATCTCTCGTCAGTTAAAGTCAAGGCTTGTTGGCATATCGGTTGTATGTATTATACACAGTAACGGCCCTAATATGGTGGCTTGATATTTTCTAGGAGGAGGGGGAGTATTTGCTTTCATAAGATTGATAGTAGGCTAATTGGACTGTATGACGTAATTTGACTAGCGTCTTTTTCTGACTTAGGAAAAATAACAATCGCACAAAAACATCACTAAATATTTTCATCCAATAAACTGCAAATTTTACATACATAAACTTTATATAAATTTAAATCATTTTTTATATCAAAAAAACTTGCAAAAAGACAAAACTTCACAAATGGCAAGTCTGAAACATTCTGATGGTAACAATTCAATGCAGATGACGCCGATAACAATGATGTAGACACAGTTACACACATAATATTTTTTCGGTATTTATTTAGTTTTAAACATATTGACAATAACATAAGAATGCAATTATGTGTCAGTATCTTAAACTTTATGTTCTCGGTAGTCTTTGCAGAAAAAGTTGAATTAAAATAAATTTCCACAACAACAGGTTCCGATATTTTCAGTAGTTTCCTAAAAATCTATTCTAAACTGTTTTGGCTACTACTTTTCAAAATTACCATCTCCTGGCCGGAAGTCAACAAACGTAGACACCATATAAAACGTATGGAAGTTCACATCGTTCTTTTACTCGACTCGAATTTTTTGGAATGGGGCACGTCGAACATGAAATTTTGGATTTTTTTTTTTTAGCTTTTGTTTTCTTGTGCACGTTTGTATGTGCATGCGTGTGCTTAAGGGTTGCCAGACGGGCTTAATTTGGCTTGGTTGTTTAGATTTTTTTAATGAATGTCAAGAATAAGAAATAATATCATTTGCAAAGCTAAACCGGAATTTTTAAAATTATTCCATTAAATTGTTAAGAAAATCAAGAAACAATAACAATTATTGATTTATTTGATATTCTTGGGCTGCAGTTAAATTTTTTTTTTGAAAAGAGCTGTGGGAATTTGTAACCCAAGGAATTTTAAATTGTTGGAAGAATAATGTATAGCAGGATTATAAGACTCTATTTTGTTTTCCATTTATACACTCAAAAAATTATGTAGTTAAATTCAAACGAAAATTCATTTGAAACAACTTAAAATTAATTAAAAAAACGGATCATTTACATTTCATTTAAAACAAATGATTTTTACATTAATTTTTAATTTTTTTATTTATTAAACAGCATATTCCGTAAAATTTAATAGTTTTTACTTTTAAAAAATATATTTTAACCGAAAAAAATCAAACTACATAACAAAATAAATACGGAAAAACATTATTTTTTGGTATTTTGTTTTTTGAATAACAAACACAATTGTTGAAAAATAAAATTATTCGTAAAATAACTATATTTTTATTCAATTTTAACAGTACGGAAAACGAATTTAATAACCCACAATCAGTTACTGTAATAATTTTATAAGTGTACCATAATCCATTCATTAGAAGCGTCAATATTGTCTTTAGCAAGCAATTTTGGATTTACAGATATTATATGAAGTATCGGAGTAAAATCAAAACCTTCTATCTCATATTGTGTGGGCATTCCTGCCCCTAAACCGTAATTTCTAGAAGAAAGAGGTCTATAATTTGAAAATTTAATTTTAATTTTAATTTGTTTCAGATATCTCAGACATTTGTGGACCGATCTCGCCGAATATCAATTGCAAGCTATTCCGGACTTTATAAATACATATCTTCTTCAGAAAATCCATTTCAACGTTTACACGGACAGAAAAACCGGCGGGCGAAAAGACGAGGATCGTTAAATCAGCTTTTTCAATGCCAAGCTCTTTGCCGATTTCGATCTGGCAAGCCTAGTTTGCTTGCATATTTGATCTTATTATATTTTACAAATATACATTAAAGTATAACACTCTCCTACTAATGTTTTTTTTATACGTGGACACAGTTTTCCATACAAATACATATTTGCTACAAATGTAGACAATCCCGAGCACATAAAGTTTAATGTGACTACGTTTACGTACATATAAGAAAAGTACATTAAGCTATTTTTGTATAAAATGCCACTTTAGAAATAAGGTGCGCTCAGAAAAATTTGTACATTTGGTGTTTTTGAGAAGAAAAAATGGGAAAATCAATAAATAATTTTAACTAAATAGAAGAACAGTTTTTCGAACATTCTGTCTGTGTGCACGTTTCAATACAATTGTAGATTTTTGCTTGCACATGTTAAAAAAACATTTCATGTCATTATAAATTTATCTACAATGTGCGTGACTGCAGTTGTATTTTAACACACAAAACACAAAAATTATTGCCTCAAGCACTTTTAAGCGAACATTCGAATGCACTCGAGAAAATTTACTACAGTCATTCATTTACCTCTATTAACACGCATTACAAAGTGTGAATGCTGGTTTAAGTTTCTCATTGTTTGGGTTTCTGGTATTTAAACTTTTAATTGCATTTTTAAGTTAGAGTTTATAATATGTTGAAGAACTAGAAACATGAGTATGAAGGTAAGTTTGCGGAAGCCATCTCCTATTGTAGCATGATTTAAACACACTTATAAACTAAACGGTTTTTTGTGTAGAAAAATTAAGGAAACTATAGTTTGTAAAACATATAGTCTTATTTTGAACTGCATAGTTCTATAATGTGTATACCAAAGAAATTCTATAGGATACTTTGCCGACTTTTAGACTACCAATATTGTGTACTTATGCAGAATGCAAGATTTCTTACTTTACAAAATATGGTGTTGTAAATAATGCATAATTAGCTCAACATGCGAAGTTATCAGCTATGGACATAAAAACATTACTTTAAGTCTTTTCGTTTTTATAATATGAGAAATTATCAATTTTAAAATAAAATTTTTTTAATAATATTTTGTAAATAGTATTTTAATCTTGTAAAAAATACTTAAATAATTTTATATGATATTTTGAATTAACTTATTTAAGTTCTTTAAATAGTCTGTGAGGAACAATGTTCTATAGACATAAATAAATTAATATGTAATAATTAAAAAATAAACAAAACCAAAAAAAAAAAAAATGATTTGAAAAGTATTTAAACTTAATTAATGAAATAATTGAATCAATTATTTTTTTTGTTGAACGAAAATTAAAAATATAAATTTGATTTAATTAACATTTTAGTTGTTTTGAAATAAATTTTTAATTAAAATAATAATCAAATAATAAAAAACTATTTCGTTTGAAATTAAATAATTTAAACTTTTGAAATTGTTGTTGGAAATTGTCAAAATCAATCAACACATTGTTAGAAATGGCATAGTTTTTTGATCATTTTTTAATTAAAATTCAAAATATAATTTATTGAAAAAAAAATATTCAAAATATAAAATTTTTACAATTTTTAGTAATCAATATAATCATTTTGGTAATAGGTGGAAAAACAACAAATGGGTTGCTTGATTCTATGAATTCACTATAAAATTGGTGATTAGAGACACTTTTTAAATTTTTCTGTGAATATTAAGTATAAAAAATTTTAGTAGTAAATTATAATATTTTAAACTAACAGAAAAAATTTGTATATATGTATGTATGTATGCCTTTTTTTCTATAAAAAATCTTATTTTCATATTATCTTAAAAACTATTTTTGAATTTTTCATTAAATTTATAAGGCAAAAATAAATATTTATAAATAAAAAGTATTATAATTGACATTCCAAACATTACAAATTTGTTGTTTCATTCTATTAACATACATATTTATGTAATTTTATTTCTCTTTTCTTTTGAACAACAAAACAAATGTGTTTTAACTATACAGAACTCAATATAGTCACCAGCCAATTTGTGTTACGCGACTGTACAGTCGAACTGCCAGTTTCTAGCTACGTTGTTTAGAAAATTAAAAAAAAGACTGCTGTGTTTCAGTCGCAAGTACAGCAGTATGTGTGTTTGAAATCCCTGCAAATAATAGGACCAGTCCAAACAGGCGTGTAAAGAGTAGCCCACAAGGGACTAGGACTAGTCAAAAAGTATCCCAAACGTATAGAAAAAACATGGTCTGTTTAACATTACGATGTCCTAGGGCAGGAGTAGTTTTAAAACTACTCCATTGTATACACAAGAGGATTAGTTTTGAAGTCGTTAAAAAACGAAATCACATCGTTAAAAATCGAAGACATGTCATCTCACTACAAACACTTTTTAACAATGACATGGTCCATGCTTGCATTACATCGGACCAGTCCATGGAGAAGTCCATTTTAAAATATTTGCAGCGATGGAGTTAGTCGGCTGCTGATTATTTTGACTGCTGAAAAAAAAGTAAATTCTGTTACTATTTTTTTAGTAACTGTGCGCACACAGTTCAACTGATTTAAGTATGAGTGCGGATGAAAATTGATGGGACGAGCTATTTTCAGTATATGTTTAGGTGCGAAAACGATCTGGCAACTTTTAATGTTGTACCGACAGATGTAACTGATGGCCGCAACTCCACAGCTGTTTTATGCAGCCACCTTCTAACATTCGTCTTGTTGCTTTGGCTTTTGATCAGTTCTTCTTTAGCAGTGAACAAGTGCGTAACCAAATACTGGACAAAAAGAATATTTAAATCGTGAAGTGAAGTTATAAGCAAAGAAAATCAAAAGGATTAAAACAAATGTAACAAGCAAACTTGTGAAATTTTGAAACCAAAAAAATTAATTGTACATATAAAAATATAAATACCCAAATACCCAGAAATACAAAAAGGTCAAATAAAGAAAAAGAATTGTAGCTAAACAAAAAAAAATACGAAGAAAACGTTTGCTTTATTTCACCCAAAGCTAAGGCGATAGGCCTCCTTTTTTTTTATTAACAGTGTGTGCTTATAGAAATTATAGAATAATTTCTATATATGCTTAAGAAGTCACCCAACTACTGGTCGCTCATAACTAAGTAAAGTTCATCTAAACTACAGTACCCCTCAGCCACAACAGGTGCGCCGGTATCTCTGTTCAGGCGCCAACATTCTGAGGAAATCACCATCAACCACCACTAAGGAGAACTCCGACTAGTTACAACCAAAGCAGGTGTGTCTGCGTATTGGGTAAGTCTCCCCCCTTTTTATTGATATATAACACTACCAACCCCCTATTCTACCTATTCGTGAGTTGGTCCCAAGTCGGGCGCCAACATTCTGGTCCTTCGAGCCGGATCCGGGTCCGCTATAACCCGGCCCTTCACCCTTTTTTTTTAAAAAATCTGGAAAAATAAGATAATTATTACCCCCTACTAACCCCCGCATGTGTGTACATTTTTGCTGCATACCAAATTAAAAAGTTGAACAGTTGGTGCAAATAACCGTTTGTCTTTTTTCCAAATAAAAAGAAGAAGACAAAAACTAACGGCTAAGAAAAAATAGCTTCAAACATCCATACATACCAACCAACATACATACCTACATACATACTTATGTCCCTTGACATCAGCAACAGTTGATCTCGTTGCTAAAACAAATACGCATTACATGCAATAAGGAAAAACAAAAAAACACTTGTTCAAGGTTTTTTGGGTTTTTTTTGATTAACATTGCACTGGATATAGGAACAAAATTTCTGCAAGTTTTTGTTTTTGTCAATTGACATTGAACTTGAATAAAGAAGAACGAAAGATCAACCTGTATGTATGTATGGCTGTATAACAAACAACAACAAAACAACAACTTACAGCGGGTTATTAGTGAAGTTAAATGATTTGTATGTATGTATAAACATTTTGATATACACATTTGTTCACATAACAAACAGATGCTGAAGTACATAAGCTACATGTTATACGAGGGTCAACCTAAAATTAGCTTATACCACGAATAATGAAAAATTAAAATGAAAAGTTCTTATATAAATTGAGAATCGAATAATTATATCAATAAATAAATAACAATTATTTATTATAATTAACCTTGCTTTTAATTTGTTGGTACACACATGCAAATTTAACTAACCCCAATTATTATGAAAATTTAATAAAATTTATTTATTTGATTAAAACCCATTTCAATGCCCACCTATACGAGGTGCCATTGAAAAATTTTGCAAATTGATAAAACCCCTTTTTTTTCATTGGTCGCTTATACGAAGCGCCATTGAAAATTTTAAAATTAATAAAACCCCAATTCAGTGTTTCGCTTATACGAAGCGGCATTGAAAAATTTGCAAAATTAATAAAACCCATATTCAGTGGCTCGCTTATACGAAGCACCATTGAAAATTTTTTCGAAATTATTAAACAATATTTATTGGCCACCTATACGAGGTGCCATTGAAAATTTTTCAAAAATTAAAATCCATATTTAGTGGCTCGCTTATCCGAAGCACCACTGAAAAGTTTGCAAAATTATTACACCCTTTGTTCATCGGCCGCTTATACGAAGCGCCATTGCAAATTTTTAAAAAAATTATTAAACCCTCTACTCTTTGGCGCCATTGAAAATTTTTTCAAAAATTAAAATTCATATTCAGTGGCTCGCTTATACGAAGCACCATTGAAAATTTCCTGAAATTATTAACCCATATATTTATTGGTCACCTATACGAGGTGCCATTGAAAATTTTTTCAAAAATTAAAACCCATATTTAGTGGCAGCTTATACGAAGCACCATTGAAAATTTTCTAAAATTTTTTAATATAAATTGAAATAGTGGCGAGCTTTTACGAAGTGTCACTCATCATAATCGAAGCAGCCTCGCTTTTGAATTTACATTGCCTCTCTACTATTGGACTTTCGATATATCTACACATTTAATTATTGCTGTCTTACGAGGTACCCTTGAGAAGTCTCTTAACTTTTACTACACTTTCACCACATTTGTATTCAAATCCCCTCTCCATACCATTACCCCCATAATTCGTCCTCCGCGAAATTTCTGCCACAATGTCTTTGGTCAAAAAGGTTATTCGATCTTCCGATCGCGTTATGGAGTTTCAAAAGTATTTTAATGAGCTGCCAGAAGCGTCTCATACGCTGCACTCCTTGGAAGTACGAAAAAACGAAATTCATCGTCTCTGGGACAATTACGACTCCGCCCATGAAGCAGCAATAGATAATTACGAGGAGATAAAAGCCGAAATAGACATAGCGGTTTTAACCAAACGCTATTATTCGACTTTTGATGTTCATGCGGCAATCACGGCAAAAATTTCCGAACTTTGTGAGTCTTTGAAGGCCAAGGCTGGGAAAAGCTCTGCAACCAGGCCGAAGGAGACCGATTTCTCCGCTCACATATCAGTACCACCATGTGATACCGAAGTTTTTCGTGGCGATTACAAATCCTGGCCAACGTTTCGTGATATGTTCACGGCCTTGTATCGCCAAAACAATCGCTTATCGCCGGTTGAGAAAATGTGTCATCTAGTGAAAAAGACAGAAGGAGAAGCTCGAGAACTCCTCAAAACCTGTCCGATGACTAACGATGGTTTCGAAATGGCGTGGCAAAACCTAGTTAATCGGTATGAGAATAAACGAATTCTCGTGAATGCGCAAATGAAATCCCTTTTTGGTTTAACCCCCATTACCAAAGAAACAGGTCCCAACCTTAGACGTTTGCAACGGACCATTAATGACTGCATTAGTAATCTGCGCCTTTTAAAAGTCGAGACTGAAAGCTGGGACATAATTTTCGTCTACATTTGTTCAACTTGTCTCCCGGAGGTTACCCTTAACCTATGGGAACAAACCCTGCCAAATTCATCCAACATGCCCACCTGGGAAGCTTTAGACCGTTTTTTGTCCTCTAGATTTCAGACTTTGGAATCCGTCGCGGATATACGATCAACATTTTTGAATCCTCATACCCAAAATAAAGCGCAGCAATCCAATAGCCATAATAAATCCAATTACGCTCAGAGTAAGAAAGTGCAAAGTTTCAACACTAATGTGTCAACGAACAAGGACGGCACGTGCCTCCTTTGCAACCAAAGTCACCCCTTAAGGTTATGCGCTAAGTTTCTTGCTATGTCCGTTGACGCACGATATAACACGGTTAAACAACAAAAAAGATGCACAAATTGTTTAGGCACCTCACACGGGTATAAAACCTGCAAAAGTCGTTATGTGTGCAATGTGTGTAAAGCTAAACATCACTCACTACTACATCGAGTCACTCACCAGGAAAAAACTCCTACTTCACCTCAAGCGAGTTCTACCCCACGTACTGCTGAGAATCAAAATGCAAATACCCCCCCGGAAAGGTTAAATACGAACCCCTCTACCTCAGCAGAAGCCCAAAATCGTGAGTTTAGGTCTTTTTCTACACAATTACAAGATAATTCATCCGCAGTTGTTCTTGGCACCGCTCTGATAGATGTCTACAAGGACGACCTTAAGTGTACCGTCCGTGCCCTCATAGATTCGGCCTCAGAGGCATCCTTCATTTCTAAGAAACTACAAACTCAGCTAGGACTTGAGACTCGGCCATCACGGGCAAAAATTCATGGGTTAAACGATTCGTTAAACGCTACTTCG
The DNA here is from genome assembly GCA_949318255.1 of Pollenia labialis. Lineage (NCBI taxonomy): Eukaryota > Metazoa > Arthropoda > Insecta > Diptera > Polleniidae > Pollenia > Pollenia labialis. The sequence goes on from OX439142.1 coordinate 51,910,698, forward strand.
ACGCAAACATGTCATCTTAAAATTGGTTCACCGATTGACAGGTCATTCGCTATACATTCGGACGTACTTGTTGTCAAGAAACTTACCGGTCAACTCTCCTACTACCCCCCGACTGCGCTAAATAATGGCAACCTTTCGAAACTGCAACTGGCGGATCCATATCGCCATCAATGCGCGGAGATTGACATGCTTTTAGGTGGAGACGTGTACCCAAAAATAATTCAAGATGGTCTCCAATGGGACAACCAACAATCCCTGGTAGCACAGAAAACAGTTTTTGGCTGGATCATCACTGGTAAGGTAGCTAGAAGTCGGTGTAGAGATGCCGTATTGTCCTATTTTAATGCCGTGGACCTAAATAACCAACTTCAGCGTTTTTGGGAGCTTGAAGATGTCCCTAGAAGAGCAAAGTCATCCCCGGAGGACCTATACTGTGAGGAACTGTATGAGTCAACTACATACCGCTCTAATGACGGTCGATATACTGTATCACTCCCCTTTAAACGAGAGTTTCCTGAAAATCTCAAAATGGGACAATCGCGAAATAGCGCCATATCTCAATTTCTGCGAAATGAAATAAAATTAATTAAGAACCCCCAAGTCAAAACCGAATATGATCGAGTAATAACCGAATACTCTACCCTCAGTCAAATGACAAAAGTGACTCCTATGGCTGGGGAAAGCGACACGTACTATCTGCCCCACCACGCAGTTTTTAAACCAGATAGCACCACCACCAAATTGCGTGTGGTATTTAACGCTTCTAGCCCATCGTCTAATGGCGTCAGCCTTAATGATCTGCTTTACGCAGGCCCCATCCTACAGGCAGACTTAATGATTTTAGTATTGCGTTGGCGGTTTTTCCGATACGTTTTCAACGCGGACATAGAGAAAATGTACCGCCAAATTACCGTTAATAAATCGCACACCCCCTTTCAGCGAATTGTCTTTCGAAGCTCGCCTAACGAGGCACTTCAAGACTACGAGTTAAATACAGTCACCTTCGGTGTAAACTGTGCCCCTTATTTGGCAATCAGAACTTTGCTGAAATTGGCCCAAGAAAATGAAACCCTCTACCCCAACGTATCGAAGATTTTACGAAATCACATGTACGTCGATGACGTACTTTCGGGAGCCCATACGCTATCAGCGGCAATTAAAATCCGTGATGACCTTAGAACAGTCCTTGAAACTGCTGGGTTCACACTCCGTAAATGGACGGCGAACAATGAAGTTCTGCTAAAAGGTCTACCGGTCACACATTTGTTAGATGGGGAATTTCTAAAGCTTTCTGACTCTAGTACAACAAAAACATTAGGGCTCAGGTGGAACGCTGGAAGTGACTACTTCTATTTTAAACTAAAGTCTAATCCCGACCGCAACTTAACCACAAAACGATGCGTTCTGTCAGAAATCGCAAAGTTATTCGACCCAGCGGGTTGGTTATCACCAAAAATAATCGTGGCCAAAATCATCATGCAGCAGACATGGAAGGACGGAACTGACTGGGATGAAGATCTAAATCCAAGTACCCTACAGCAGTGGCATGATTTTCTCGATGACTATGTAAAAATAGAACAAATAAAAATCCCCCGTTTTATCGACTTCGACCCCTCATATAATGTTGAGCTGCACGGTTTCTGCGATGCGTCGGAAAAGGCATACGCGGCAGCTATTTACATACGTGCTGAAAATCAAGGTTTAGTATCTACCCACCTTTTAGCAGCAAAAACTAAAGTTGCCCCAGTAAAATTCGTTTCACTTCCCCGTAAGGAGTTGTGTGGGGCAGAGCTGCTGGCAACTATGATGGAATCGATTCAAGGTCAACTTGAACTCATCGCCTATAAACTTTTTCTATGGACCGACTCGACCATCGTGCTAGCATGGCTGAAAAAACCTGCTCATAAATGGAAAACATTCGTTCAAAATAGAGTCTCGTCTATTATTGAAAAGGTTGGGAAAGATGCATGGGCGCACGTCGATTCGAAAAACAATCCAGCAGACATAGCATCGCGAGGCACTACACTTACCGAACTGTCTAAAAATACCTTGTGGTGGCACGGTCCTGCATGGCTAAGACTCCCCCCTGCCGACTGGCCATCGAGTACTTGCGAATTTGATACCACAGAAGAAGAACGAACAATTAGGACGTTTACCGCACTAGTCGACAATCACGATATTCTCGATAGATTCTCTAATCTTCCGCGAGCACTGAGAGTTATTTGCTACATCTTTCGTTTTTACAATCGCATAAGGTCCAAATTAAAATCTGATACTATACCGCCAGATGAGCTCTCAGCCAAAGAAATACTTTTCGCAAAAAATCGTCTGGTAATCGTCTGTCAAAAGCTTCATTTTGCTGAGGAGTACGCACTCTTATCTGAAAACCGAACTTTGCCACGAAAAAGCGCTATTTTAACCCTAAACCCCTTTATAGACGCTAGAGGATTAATGAGAGTCAACGGGCGGTTAGCATTCTCCCCTACATTAAGTTACGACGAACGATACCCAATTATACTCCCCTACCATGCACGCTTTACGCGATTATTTTTAACTTATCTACATAAGTTTTCACTGCATGGCCAAAATGCACTTTTACACCGGCTTACGCGACTTCACTATTATGTCCCTAAACTAAAAACGTTGATAAAATTCACATTATCAAAATGCATCAAATGCGTAAAAGAAAAACATCAGCTTAGTCAACAAATCATGGCTGCCCTACCCCCCGAGCGCGCAAGTTTAACGCGCCCGTTTTATCATACGGGAGTTGATTTCGCTGGACCCTTCGCCATAAAGTCTTATGTGGGTCGCGGGTGCAAGGTCACGAAAGGTTACGTGCTGGTTTTCGTATGTTTTGCCACCAAAGCAATCCATCTGGAGGCCACCGGAGATATTTCAACACAAGCTTTCCTAGCCGCTTTCGCCCGGTTTTTCTCAAGACGTGGTACCCCCCATACTATGTATTCGGATAACGGCACCGCCTTTGTGGGCGCAGCTAATACACTTCAGAAGGATACACAACATTTTCTTGCTCTTGTACAAAAGGGCCTATTATCTCAAGATAGTTTTAATCCGGTTAAATGGAATTTCATCCCCCCTGGTGCTCCCCACATGGGCGGACTCTGGGAGGCCGGAGTAAAAAGTTGCAAGTCTCACCTCAAGAAACTGTGCCATACTCAGAGCTTCACTTATGAGGAGTTCAGCACCATGCTCGCACGCATCGAGGCGTGTTTGAACTCCAGGCCTCTAAGTCCGATGAATGAAGATCCACACAACCTATGCGCCTTAACCCCGGGTCATTTTTTAATCGGAACCCCCCTCTTATCTCCCCCTGAACCTGACTTAGCAAGCCATTCCATTAGTTATGTAAATCGGTGGCAAAAACTGAGAATACTGCATCATCAGCTTGCCCGTCGCTGGAAGGAGGAGTACTTAGTCGAGCTTCACAAAAGAAATAAGTGGAAATACCCCCAGCGAGATATTTCCAACGGCGATCTCGTCGTGGTGAAAAACGACAATTTACCCCCTAATCAATGGCGTCTAGGACGCATTGAAAAGATTTTTCATGGCGCTGATGATAGAGTTAGAGTTGCTGAAATACGTACTGCCAACGGCGTTGTGACCCGACCTATTGTCAAACTCGTTTTACTCCCGCTTTCTCCGTCCGCTTGACAATTAATACTTTTCCCCTATATCTTTCTTATTCCAGAAACTATGCGTCCACGTAGCCGCGAAACCGCATCACCCCTCGAAGAGCGCAAAGCCGTCGACCGTTTTAAGGCTAAAACCCCCGATTGCAAAATCTGCCGCAAAGATCACCCCCTCCGCAAATGCATCAAATTCCTTAACATGACAGTATCCGACCGAAAAGATGTGGTCGCTCGTCAACGGTACTGCAGAAACTGCCTTGGGCATTCGCACCTTACACCAACATGCCGCAGTATGGAAAGATGCAAAAGCTGTAATGGTAACCACCACACTCTGCTTCACCCCCCGGCTATTACCAGAACCCCCAATAACGCCAGTCTAGCTGATGCTCGCACCGTAACCCCCACCGTTCTTTTCCAAATACGTCTCACGGAAGGCTGGAGACTAGTCCGCGGTCTCATCAACCCCGCCGCTGCAACGAGCTCCATCGCCACGTTTTTGGTGGATAGGTACCACCTGCCGTTTGAGAGGTTTGAGTCCGAGAAATGGTGCCAGATTTCCATACGAGCACGGTTTGACCAGGCAGGTTCCATCACGATTAGGGCTCGTGTATCGTCGAGTCTGCCAGAAAAGATCCCCGCAAAGAAACTCGACCGAAGTGTCTCTGACACTTACCGTAACCTACGCCTGGCAGACCCAGAATTTTTTGAGGGCAATAACGTTAACGTCATCCTGGGAGCAGACGTCTATCCTCGCTTGATACGTAGCGGTCTGCAGTCGTCATCATCGGGTTCAACACCACTCGCCCAAGACACCGCCCTGGGATGGGTCATTATCGGCAAGTTTGCCTGATTCCATGAAAATCATCGTCTGCATGACACCACATCTCTACCATCTTTTTTTTTTTTTTGTATTATTATTATTAATGAATTTATACTAACCCCTCTGAAACTTAATATTGAATTATTATATCTTAATTGTATTGTAACTTTAACTTGCACTTCTTTCACCTTTTGCACACCTCCCTCTAAATAATCCACCCAAGCACACCGGCCCTCGTTGTTTTATTGCAATAAAGCAAGGGGGGCGGGATGTTTAGGTGCGAAAACGATCTGGCAACTTTTAATGTTGTACCGACAGATGTAACTGATGGCCGCAACTCCACAGCTGTTTTATGCAGCCACCTTCTAACATTCGTCTTGTTGCTTTGGCTTTTGATCAGTTCTTCTTTAGCAGTGAACAAGTGCGTAACCAAATACTGGACAAAAAGAATATTTAAATCGTGAAGTGAAGTTATAAGCAAAGAAAATCAAAAGGATTAAAACAAATGTAACAAGCAAACTTGTGAAATTTTGAAACCAAAAAAATTAATTGTACATATAAAAATATAAATACCCAAATACCCAGAAATACAAAAAGGTCAAATAAAGAAAAAGAATTGTAGCTAAACAAAAAAAAATACGAAGAAAACGTTTGCTTTATTTCACCCAAAGCTAAGGCGATAGGCCTCCTTTTTTTTTATTAACAGTGTGTGCTTATAGAAATTATAGAATAATTTCTATATATGCTTAAGAAGTCACCCAACTACTGGTCGCTCATAACTAAGTAAAGTTCATCTAAACTACAGTACCCCTCAGCCACAACAGGTGCGCCGGTATCTCTGTTCAGGCGCCAACATTCTGAGGAAATCACCATCAACCACCACTAAGGAGAACTCCGACTAGTTACAACCAAAGCAGGTGTGTCTGCGTATTGGGTAAGTCTCCCCCCTTTTTATTGATATATAACACTACCAACCCCCTATTCTACCTATTCGTGAGTTGGTCCCAAGTCGGGCGCCAACAGTATAGTTGACTTTAAAAAAAAATCAACTTGCGACTGAATTTTAAACACTGCTCAAGGGATAACCCCTACTAATGTATTGCATTGTGTTGGAACTAGGAAAATAGGTTATGGGAAGTAGGATAGAGGGAGTAGTGTTTGTGAACTTTCAACTTGAACTTTTTCATGTTGTAGGTGAGTTCCTCTCACTTCAGTAGAAAGATTATTTCACATACGAACAGCCCGGCCAAAAAACGAAGTCTCCCTGTAATGCGTTATACGATTAATCTGCCAATCGACCACAAAAGGATGGACTCTTGAGGAGAAACGTGTATTACGAACAAACGTACAGGTTTCGGGAACCAGATCCCTAAGTTTGTCAGAACGCTTCCCATTGTAGTAACGATAAAACAGGCAAATTCAACCCACATTGCGACGGTCCTCAAGGGAGTCAAAAGACTTGGATACCCTACTGTTACTAATGAGAACCTTTGCCCTCTCCTGCATGCGGTCGAGAAGCTCCAATATAGACTTTGAAGCACCAGCCCACACAAGAGAGTTTTATAAAGGTGGTATAAATAGTAAGTAGATCAGATAGAGTGCAGTAAATCTTACTAACAATGCAATGCAAAAACCGCATATTTCAATTAAACGTTTAATTCACTTGATTTAATATTTAATTAACCTGATTAAATATTTAATTAAAACTGATTTAATTTTTGATTAATTCTTTTACTGGCGCAAAAATTTTTTTCTGTGCGTATGTTGTTTCTGTTGTTTTTGGATTGTTGTAATTCTGACACCACCTGTAGTTGAATTCGATTTGATTTAAACGCTCACTTTGTTATTTTACTCTCGAGTGGCACAACCAACAAAAAGTTTAATCTTTTCTTTTACTTGGTTTAAGTTTCGTACTTATTTCAAGAAATTTCGGGATTGATTTTTGAAAGTAATCCCATTTAGGATTGTTTTAAGTACGTATTAGTGTTATTCGTACTTGAATTTTTGAGTACGACTCGTACTTAAGGCAAGTATAAAAAACCTAATTTATCCCGAGTGTTTTTATTGCCTGGACATCTGCAACAATTACAAAAACCATGTACCCGAATATTCGTCTCACCACCAATATATAATAAAGGGGTGAATATTCGCCATATGCATTCACACTCACATTCGCTAACATGTATGAGAATATAAGAGACGAATATCTAATAAATTTAATTTCTGCATAGAAATTAATTTGTAAAAAAACAATAACAACTTCTAACCTTAGATAAATAAAACAATTTCGAATTTTTAAAAATGTTTAATGCACATTTTTAAGGATAAGGAAGGAAATATTTTTAAAAGGAAATTTTTTTTTTATATTTTAGTACAGGGAAGCGGAAAAAATGTATTTTCTTAAATTTTACAGAGCCTCTTCTTTTAGTAGTTACCAAGTTTGTTAAAAATTATTAGATGCTAATATTAAAAAAAACTTATTTAGAAAAAGTATTCTTGAAAAATATTTAGCTCTTTAAAAAGAAAAAAATTAGAAAATGAAAAATCAACTAAGAAGTTTGACTATGTTTTTCCTCCAGATTAAAGGACATATAGAAACGTCTTTTGCCAAAAAGAAAAATTTTAAATGTGTTATTTTTAAAATTGAATTTTTATAGGTTCGTGTATGGCATTTACATATTATGTATTACATATACATAATTTGTAATATATACATAAACAATAAATATTTACTTTGGTTTTTTTCTTGTTGTTAATAAATGCTCTTAATAAAATATTTACAAAATGTTAACAATATATAGATTTGTTTGCCTGTTGCTTAACACAATGAATTTTTAACGTAGGGAAAAGGGTAGGAACATTTTTTTTAGACACGTAGGGATTTTATGAAAGTTCTCCTGGCATCCCTGATCGAGGGTTTTTTTTCTGTTGTTAGGCCATCATCTGTCTCAACCTGGCAAAGCTCAGCATCGAACATTTTGCAAAAAAGCTTGTTTTCGTATTCCTTATACAGAAAAAATGTTCACCTAAATTTTTTCAATTGATTTGCCTTAAACGTAATAAATTTGCCCTAAAAAATTACAATGGATTTGTGTATCATAGATGGGGGTAGTGCACTCATTTTGCAGTTTCAACTCACACTTAGTGATTGTGCAAAAATATTGCAATTATTTTGTTGATATTAAGTGATGAATTGAAAACATGAGTGATAGTGATGTTAAAAAGAATAGTTTGATCTTAAAAAAGCTTATTGTAACTTTTTGTTTCTTCACTCATTTGAGTGCAACTTAAATTGTTGCATTAAATTTAAAATTAAAAACTTGTTTTTCATGATTAAAGCCAAATTTTATCCCATTTTCGACAAAATTTCATTTTGTTTAATGTTCTTTACTGATGCATATCCTCAAAAGAAATCAAAAACCATGGACGTACAAAGTTACATTTATTAAATTTTAGTGAGACAATATTTGTATGTAGCTTTTTGGATTGCATGTCCACATTTTGGACTATTTGAATTGAGTGCAGATTTTTGCATCCAATCTGCGATTAGTGATAGTGAAAAATTTCCAATATCACAAAATTTTTTTAGTGGTAGTTCAAAAAAAATAACAATCATCACGAAAGCTGCTAAAAAGAGTGCAAACTAATTTTTTTGCAATTTTTTTTAGTGATAGTGCATAACAAAGCATAAGCTATAGTTTATGGTTTTGTACTGTATTTTAAGAATGTACTGCTCGAAGAAAATATATTGTATAAAAAATATTTTCTAAACACATACCTTTTTTGTATATGAGATGAAATAAATTATTGGAAATACAAAAAATATGTTATAAAAAGTAAGGTAATTAATGGCAAATAATTTTTATTTGAGAATAGTCTACGCATAAATGTAGTAAAAATTAACCGATTAACGGTTAACCGAGTGAATACCCTAATACATATGAATTGTTTATTGTTTCTTTTGCAGTCACTCACTAACAATTAATTTACAAGTGTTCGACAGATTGCACCATAACATAAAAACTAATAATGAAAACAAATCAGCTGATACAGAACAGAACACAAAGTAAAAACCAATTCTGCCTTAACAACAATTTTGACCGCGGGAATAATATTGGGATTCTATTTTAAACGCACACGCCCTTTTCAGGCCACTAAGAATAGAAGCTCAATTTTAAATTTAGCCACTGGTTTACCTGTTCGTAAATAACTGGATATTAACATTTATTGTTTTCTGATCAGAAAATACAAATACACAATACTTGCAAATATAATTTTTTTTTTAGGTTTCTGACGTATATTCATTCTTCTAATGAGACAAACAAAATTTTTAGCATTCACTGCAAAAATAGAATTAATATCATTCATTCTGAATTTTAATAAATTACTACTAACCACATTTAAATTTTTTAAGCAGTACTTTATTTTCTCTTTTATTAAATTATTTTTATAAAAATATTGTGTACCAATACCACATAAATTTCTTTCATTTATATTTGTATATGTGATGTTCGGTTTAATATTGAAAAATTAAATTTTTTATATTTTCTAGTTGACCACAAAAATAAAAAAATTATTTTATAATCAATTTTTATTGTTAAGATAAATATTGAATTTGTGTTTTTTACATAAATTTTTTTGCATTTTTTCAAAACAATAAATCAGATGTAAAAAAAGTTAAAAAAGTAAAAAGGTATTAACGTGCGTTTTTTATAACAAGGTTTTTAGGTCAATTGAAATTAAATAAAATTACAATAAATTTAATAAAGAAAAAATAAAATAAAGTTAATAATTTTAAATCACACAGTTTTAGAAAAATGTTGTGGTTTTTTAACCAAAAAGGTATTTTCCATTAGTTAAAATGTTGGACAATTTTTTTAATTTGGTTTTTCTTTCATGATAAGTGGAAAGGTTATTTATAAATTTGTAATTGCTACAACGTTGATTTTTGACCCTATAAAGTGTATATAATCTGGGTACTTTTGCGTAGGAAAGTTAATTTAACGATGTCCGTCTGTCCGCGGATAGGTTTCGGCCGACCCCAGATATGCTAAAAGTCTGTTTTTTTTATATATATGTGGGATTGGGACATTGATAACATACGGTAGCCCTGTACCTGTGACGAACGAAGGGAACGTTGACAGAAAGGTCGAAAGAAAAGATCTGAATAGAAGTAGACAGCATAGAGAACAGAAGTGGTCGCAACTACGAGTGTCATAGAAGTGATTAAACTAATATTACTTATAATTTAATTAAACTCTTTTCGTATTACATAAAACTTAATCAAGGTGTAACTTATAAACTAAACTAATATTAAAATAACAATAAGTGAAATTGTCAATAAATGAATTGTTTGAAACCAAAAGTTATCATATATTGATTTTCAATAAGCCCAAAGAAAATAAAAACCACATATATGACATATAGTCCAGAAAATATTGTTGTCTAATCTCATCTATATGGGTGTACAATTGACCGAGATACGAGCACAAAACCTCTAATTTTTACCCATTTATAGCATTAACCTTTAAATCTCTAATATTCACTTACACAGAAAAAGTATCTCAAGAAATCACAGTTTGTAAAAAACCAACAACAAAATCTTTATTTGATTCAAAAAAAAAAATTTATCAAAATTACACTTTGCAAAATAGCACTCAATAAAAAATATTTAATTATAAATTATTTAAATATTTCTTCATATTCAATAAAAAAAAATAAGGGAATCAAAGTAAAGACAGTATTTTAACAACTCTTGTCCATTTTTAATAGCTTTGATAACGTTGCAAATAACACTTGAGTGTTTTTAATTTTCCTTCGCTTTACAGTTTTAATTGTATAAAATCTTAATTTTCAAAGTCTTTGGCAAAAGGTTTCCTAATGATCTGACTTAAGCAACCAGCTTAAAGCGCATAGGAACTAGTTTCTCTTCCAAACAATAAATTTTAGTGTATTTACCAAAGAATACAAATTGGGAATTTAGCACTTCATTATTAATAAATAAATACAAAAATAAAGATTCAACATTCTCAAAAAATTTATTTTAACAAATCACGTAAACATATTGTTGAAAGCTTTTTTAATTGACCCAATAAACTTGGTTGATGACTAAAAATTCAATAACTATACCTACAAACTCTTTTATCAATACCGTAAAGATCGTCATCGCAGAAAATTCAAACATTTTTTTAACCAAATACGATTTTTGAAGTGTCCTTATAATCAATGAAGTTAACTTTAAATTCAAACTTATAGTACAATATTATTAGGGAAATTAGTAAAATCGGCCTTTATTTATTTATTCGGTTAACCGTTATTCAGTTAACCGATTTATAATTACTTGATTAACTGATCGGTTTATTTAAAATTATTTATTTTAGATTAACGATTTTAACCGGTTTAATTTCAGTCGATTACCGATACAATACAATTTTTAATATTTTACTGTATTATAACATATTTTTTGTGTTTTAAATTATTTGTATCGTATTACATACAAATGTTTGTAGTTAAAAAATATGATTTGATACCATATATTTCCTTTTAGCAATATGTACTTAGCTTGGTGGCCACACGATCAAAATTTGCCTATCAATTCCATTCAATTGCAATATACTCTCACTTTTTTAGTAACACACTCACACTTTTCAAATTGACCTCGAGATTGCTTTTTAATTTCACCTTTCTATTTGTTTGGCAATTTTACTCTTAATTTAACAGTTGATTACAAATTTTCTTTGCAATTTGTTTTCTTGATGACATCGTGAAATTTAATTGCTTATAAATTGAGTGCAGCCTACACTGATAGAAAGGCGTCACAACGCTAATGTATTTAGACATCAGTACCATGACAAGTGTTTTCGTTTTTGACCCCATGACACTTTTCAACATTGTGATGTCAACCTTAACATCACTTGGACAAAGTGTCAGCAGTGTCAAAATGAAATTATATCATCAATGGGATGACACATCAGCATCATAGAAATGACGAACAGGGCCTCAGTGCGATGACGAAGTAACATCGGAGAAAGGACACATTAGCATCAATTTAATGACAGTTTGTCATTAAGTCAAAGTCAGTGGAATTGACTTAAGTCAAAGTGAGAGGATATTATTATTTACTTACCCGTTAAATATGTTTGTTTCAAGCTTGTTGAATTACGACCTTTGTTTACAGCAGAACCATGCCCCATGCCCCGTATAGTTTTCGTTATCATTATACTTTAAAAATTTGTTGTATTTAACCAAATATTTAAAAAAAACTGAATATACGAATTTTTGTTTCTTATAATACATTGTTATCATGAAAATAATGTTAATAATACACAAAATGTGCCATCGAATTGATGTCACTATAGTCATAAAAAAGATGACACGTAAAAAATGACAAAAATGTACGAAGACCTTAGTCATTCACAGAAAAAATAGAAAATCGACTTCAATTAAACAATTCGTTCAGACAATTAAATATTTAACTAATTTTGCCCCTGCAAAGGAATTGATCATATCAATTAACGGATTTGTATTTTCGAGTCATGGGACACAAATTTAGTCAATAAAAAAATTAATTGTATAAACAAAAAATACACCACATATACACAAACATTTAATTTTATGGGGTTTGATTAAAAAAATTAATTGCAGCAAACAAAAAATTAATTGAATAATTAATGTACACCAATTAATTATTTAATTGAAACATTTTTTGGAAAAATTTTTTCTGTGTTGGATTGATGTTACTTTTCTCATCATTGATGCCGTTTGTAGTAACATTGATGTCACAATTTTGATGTTTGGGCATCATCAATATGAAGATGCATTTTTCTATCAGTGTACGTCACAGCTTTCAATTTATGTAAATTTGGACAAACTGTATATATAAAAGACTATCAAGAAAAACTTGATCGTGTGGCCGCAGGGTTAATAAAATAAAGGACAAAAACAGACACTAAGAAATTCAGAAGTAAAATGTCAATAAAAGCAAGCAAAATATTCCGTATGTACTTTTTTAATTTATATCACATAAATATCATACAAATACTTGTCTGAATATGCGATGGATTCACTGTATATCAATATTTTACACCAGCCTTTTCATACACATTTGGACCTGCTGTATACATAAAATTTGTTTTGAAAAACCTATACTCGTTTTTAAATGTAATCCTTATAATTATTCTATAATTTAAGTATACATATAAAAGCACTTAGATATTTTAACTTAAATCTGAACAAAAATAAGCTTTGTAAATAAGCCACATACACGAAAACATGAACCGCATTCACAAACACCAACAGCAACCGAGACATCTTTAATTATTATCAAAGAACAAAGTAAAACAGTTAACAAACAGACTGAAAGTGAAATTAACCGCAACCGAAACAATTGAATTATATGTTTATTTGTGTGTATACGTGTCAGATTTTATATTTGTTTATACCCAGTAAACATTTAATGCCAATAAATGTCGGAATTCCTACCGACATTCTACACAAGTTGCTAATTTTGAATCTTGTGTGTAGGGAGTTGATTAAAAAAAAACGATATAAAAAATCTCATAAAATAATTCATATTTACTTAAATAACACTTTACCAATAAACTGAGTTAGTTTACTCATTTTCATATACATAATTGACATCAACTTAAAATATTCTTATTTATATAAAAATATTATTGAAATAGATTAATAGCAATTAGTGTTCATTCTCGGATTGAAATGGATAGCTTCGGAACATGGGGACGGTATGCTCCAAACACAGAAACCGAAAGCACTTATCCACCTTGCAGTGCTGTAGTTTGACGATGTTCGTGTTCAATTTTCTCAAACTTCTCAAAAGTTACGATTTTACGGATCGACAACAGTATTAAATACAAGTTTACTGCGATCTATCTACACAGGCAGTAACAAGAGTCAGTACTTTGTTTCATATACAAACATAAAGTGAAACAATGTTGTTCCAATGTTTAAAAAATTTCTGTACTGTTTTCGTATCTAAAAAAATTACATGAAAGAAGAACCTTTATTTATGTTAAAGGCGCTGCTAGAGGTCGCTAAACTTGTCCTAATTTTAACCAAAATTTTACAAGAAAAATTAACCTTAATTCATGTACAAGGCAAAAAATTATTAAAAATCTATTTCAAAGAAATAACACAATTTTTATGTTAGTATTTATTAGGTAAAAAAGACATTCTTCTTTGATATATGCCCACCGTTTTTCAGTTTTTTTAAAAGAATATATGCTCAGTTTCCCTTACTTTTGATGTAAAGAAAAAAATGTACAACATTTTGAGTTTAAAGCCATGTACTCTGTTCAACATGCTGTCATTCAAATGCTGTCAAATGCATACTTTTGCGGAATACTTATGAAATAATATTGATAGAATTTTAATCTTGTTAATTTTGTGAAAAAGTTTCGAAATGTTTTTGGCAAAGTTTTTTTTAAAACTGCGAAATAATGCAAGCTGCAATTATATCACGTGGAATTTAAAGCAAAAAAATTATAAAATTAATATCAAATAAGAAATAACAATTTAAATTAACACAACCGGTAAATGTGTTTCATCCATATTTACTTTCATTTTTGTTAAATTTTTTATTGCCAAAAAAACAATTTTTAGTAAAATACATGTGGGGTTTGTTTACATATGCAAAACCATGTCACATACTTCGAGGAAATAAAGACGTCAAATTGTATTTGTTTTTTATATTTTTGAAAGAAATATTTTCCTTAAAAGGACAAATGCATATCCTTCGGTTTGTTTAGTACTAAACTCTTTTATATTTATAATTATATATTTTAAATGGAATATATATATTAGGGCGATCGATCGAATAGTATTCGACCGATTTTAACCGGTTATTTTAGTTTTGCCCAAGTCGAATATTTTGCAATGTCAATTTTTCGAATGGCAAATTAATTAAAATGACTGTGGATTAAAGCATATAATATCGAGCCTTTGCTGCAATATTTGAGCTAATGTATTTAATTCTTTAATTCCCAGAGGAACATAGGGCCGCCTACAGGCAAAAAATGTTGAGTAAATCGCTATATCGATTCTTCATATTGTGTAAAAATTTCATACAAATATGTTATATACTCAACTCTTGAAAGGAGAATTAAATTGTAAGGTGTAAGAAAATTCAAAATTAAGATATTACTCTATTGCAGCAAAGACTCGATATAATAATTTTCGAATCTTCATGAAATTTGTTTCTGAATTTGTATAAAATACCAACAGCTTGCTCGGCATTAATTCTAAGCGATTGTTGTTGTTTGTCGCAAACAAGATTGTTTGAATAATTATTCCTAAGTACTTAGCAGACTTAACTTCCATGATTTCTCCTCCATCAACAATTATCGAAGAATATATGTTATTACAAGTTGGCTTAAATCATATCAGCTGAGTTATGTAAGCATTCAAGATAAGTTTATTTATTCTAGCAAACTCACATATTAAGGCTGCATCCCGTTCCATGTAAGCTTTGACAACAGTTTCATGCTTATATGGGTAAAATAAGCAAACATCATCAGCATACATAAATATTTTTCTACCAACACCAAGATTATGCAAATCATTAATAAAAATGCTGAATAGTAATGGACCAAGTACACTTCCCTGTGGCACTCCATTTTTAACACATTTGGTACTTATTTTGTGAACACCTGTTGGTGATTTTTTTAGCAAAAGGATATTTTAAAATACAAAAATCCTTGCTATAATCTATAAAAAATTAAGTTCATCAATTTTAACATTATATTTAGATAGATTTGCAATTTTCAACAATTCAACATAAAAAGTGTTGCCATATTAATTTTTTTTTAAAAAAGGACTTATATGAGGTACATGAATCCTTTGACGGCATTTTTTCAAAACTTGAAATTTTGTTTGTTATTATCATATAAACCTCAAAGCAAAAAAATTTTAGTCTGGGTCAACTCCTTCTATTTTTGCACAATTTTGTTCTACATCAAAGTATTGTGCGACAGTATGTTAGTAACGAAGGGTTAACTAAATTCACCGATGGCTTTCGAACAATTTTCTTAAGAAGAGACGTTAACATACTTATAAAAAAATGTTTAAGAAACAAAATAATTTTTTGGAAACAAAGGGTGAACCTAGCTTAAGGGCATCCCTGCCGCATCATCTCACAATAAGTCATGAGCATTTGGTCTGACCTCCTACATTAGAACATTGCCTGTCAATGGCTCAAAATGCTTATATGAAGGAAAAATTTCACCAAAATACAGAAAGATCTCTACATTATTCTTTATGTTTACATTCCTGGATATAAACGCAACTTTAAGCAACGTTAAACCTGAAACAGTTTTTAACGATATGAAATATTTGGAAGTTTACCCTGCAATCACCCACTTTGTCAAGCTCTTGAGCTTTAGGAGTTTTTCCCGAATCTAACTAAGCGCCAAATGTATCCAAAGTTGTTAACTATTAACTGTTACTTCTATTCGTAAAGCATCTTAGTGAAATTCTGCCATATGTGGGTTAAAACTATGGCTGATATCAGACATGTCGCAAAAATTGTTTACTGGGTATAAACATCAATATTCATACACGTAATTGTGTTTATGTTTATGAATGTCGAATATAAAACCATAAATGACAAAGCCTTTTTTACCACTGATTACCACAAAAATTAAGCTAATTCAAAAACTCAGACACATCTAAATAAGTTGTACAAACAAAAGTAAAATATTCATACATTTTTATGGGGCATACAAGTAGAAAACAAACTGTAATTAGGTGACTTTTTAGAAAACGTGTAGACGCTTTTACAATAAAATGTGACTAAATTAAGTAAGTTTTAATTGGCAGTGATATTGAAAATATATAGAATTCATTAAAATTTTGTTTTTCAAAGAAAAATAATTAAAATTGAAAATTATATAAATAGTTAAGTTTGTATTTCTAGGCAAACAAAATAAATAGGGTGGTGCATTAGTAACAGTATGATCGGCAAAAAAAGAGCCATATTTTTGAACGAGCTGGTGCCACATCTTGTTAGAAACACAACTTTGGATTGCGTTCTAACTCAGGCTTTAAAATGTTCAATCATTGCCCGGCATTAAGATCCATCCACATTCACCGCAACTTGTTCAAATACAGTTGGATCTCTCTTTTTGATATAAAAGTAACTTCTCCAGAGTCAACTAAAGCGAAACATTTTAAGTTGTCCCCAAATATATGCTTCATTCACATGTTATGGTTAAAAATACCTAAAACACGTTTAACACTTATAATAGCATGATTGGTTTTCAACCATAGCATGTTGCTCTTCGAAAAGAGGAAAAAAGTATTGTTAATTTTAAAACTAATTATTGTCATTTTTAACCATAACATGTTTAGAGGCAACCATAATAAGGTTGTGGCTTCTTGATGGAGGACTAATTTAACCATAATATTGTTGCCAGTAACAATTAAATGGTTAAATGAAACATAACATGTTTAAAATGTTTTTTAAGAATAGTATTGTTGGAGGTGACCATATTTATATAAGTTTTTTCTTTGGATTTTTCTATGGTTTTCATTTTAAAACGTATTTCTTAACTACGGGTAAAATTTTAATGTATTTTACATCATCAATTTTCGATAGTTTATTCGCGTAGGCAAAATTAACATTGAAATAAGCAAAATACCCAATAAAAAATTAAGCATCCAATGAAGCAGTTTTGTAAGGGAGAAACATAAACGTTTCGCTTACCATTGCGCTGACGGAAGACATGAATTTTATATGGCGAGTTCCCACTTTGAAGCAATAAATTTTTGACACATAAAGCGCATTATTCAGCGCATATAAAAATTGTTGTATGTAACGATCGACCTTACACACTGAATGTTTTGATACAGTTTTTTTTAGTACTCTCCCTTACAAACCTGCTTCGTAGTAAGGGAATGCCGTAGCACTTGAAATGTTATTTTTTTTTTGTATAAAAGTTGTTGAGAGTTCTTTCACGTACTTTACTGCATTTTTGTATGTCTTATTGCGTAGCGCATAATTGTGCGCTTATTTTTTTAAATGTACCATTAGTGCTTCGCAAAATAATAAAATTTTTTATTGGGTAGTGTTACCGGATAGGTAAAGATAACTGTTAGGTACGAACACGACTTGGTATCTGTTTGCAGAAATAGCGGGCTTTAGACGTGGATCCGACTTGTGCTCCGGAGTGAGGGGGGGGGGGGATTGTTTAGGAACCTTCAACTAAAACAAACCATTTTGCAAAATTTCTATTTGAAATACCATAGAAATGGTATCCGTTTAAGGTGGGTGGGGGTTGAGGTGGGTTGAGATGAGTACCAATTAATTTTTCTTCCCCTGTACTTGCGACTGCATAAATATATATTACAAATATCTGTCCTACATATTTTGTTGGGCATATATTCAGTATAAAAATAAAAATAGCTTAATAGAAAAAAGTACCAACGACATTTATATATTCGAATCTCCAAAAGGTACCAAATATTGTATGAGAACTTTTAAAGAGAAGAGAACAAATATGAAAAATCGGGAATTTAGCACGTCATACATGAATCTTATTAATAATAAATTTTGTATTCCCGAAAATAACTTTGAGAACACAATTTAAATTTTATTTTTAACTTTATTACTTAAGAAGATACATTGTTTACCAAAAAAGTATCAAAGTAACATTCTGCCCTTTTTTATACACAAAATATGCAAATTACAAAAAGTACCAAACACATGACAATTTAATTTTTGATTCAATAATGATATTCTTTGAATTTAACGTCTACCTCTATTAGCTTACGAGATATAATGTTATTTATTTTACCCGTTTTAACCCATTTCTAACCCCTTATGAATTCTCTACTTTTTTATTTACACATTGGTAGAAGAGTCTACATACAAAATTTCAAGTGTCTGGCTTAAGTTGTTTGGGCTAATCTTATAAAAATATATGAAGTCACTTTTGAAACTTAACAGTACTACACTCACAATATTATTACACTAACGGAGTGAAGTTTCTTTAAGAAGAATTCCGTTCAGTCATTTATAAATAAATAAACATTCCAAGCAAATTTATTTTTAACTGATTCTAACAGTTATTCAAAAAACTAAGTGCATATTAATACGGATTTTCAGTTGCAGTTAATATTGTCCATTGATTAAGTAAAATTCTTCTTTATGTAAAATTAAATGAAAATGTAATTTAAAGTAACGAAAAGTTCATTTAAATTTTACTGTCAAAAATCCAACCGCGAATTCCGTAAAAACGAATGAATTTTCAGTTATTTTATATAAATTAACCATCAAAAAATTAACTGAATAATCCGTAAAAAACAAAGGAATATTCAATTATTTTATATAAATTAGCTGTCAAAAAATTAACTACATATTCCGTAAAAGCACTCTTCATCGATGTTTCGCAAGCTTTTGATAAAGTCTGGCATGAAGGCTTATTACATAAATTGAAGCAAAACTTACCAGCAAACACACACAAGCTGCTAGAAAGCTACTTAGTCGGTCGTCAATTTATTATTAAAGAAGGAAATTTCTTAAGTTCACCTCAGCCAATTGGCGCTGGAGTGCCACAAGGCAGCATCCTGGGCCCTCTATTATACTTAATTTATACTCCGGACATGCCGACAAACACATACACCCAAACTTCAACATTTGCAGACGATACAGCTTTTCTAAGCGTCCACCAAAACCGTTATGAAGCCTCTTGTTACTTACAGGATCATATATTTTAACTAGAAATATGGCTAAAAAAATGGAGGATAATCGTTAATGAGCAAAAATGCGTATCTATAATATTCACCTTGCGCCGGGAATCTTGCCCCCCTATTACAATCAATAATCAAATAATTCCTCAACTGAGTTACTGAGTACTGAGTAAAAATTAGCGGGCAGTCGTGTAATGACCGTATATTAGTACTCTAATTAATAATAATAATTTCTTTATTTTTATTCCTGAAGATGTTTCCCGAAGGGTTACGAAATATTGATACATAAAAATAAATAAATAAAACTTATTAAAAACTAAGGCCTCGAGCTCAATTATTCGCTTACGTATTTATTATAAATATTTAAAAATGATACGGTTTTTGCCTCTACTAAAAATTTGTAAATTTTGAGTTGAATTTCTTAAGCGGAACCAGGGCTATGTGAACATACTCTTCTTGTAATTTGAGTCTAATTTAATTTCTTTATTTCAGTGCTTACATAGTATTAAATTAATAATAATTGTACTTATGCTTAAATACAAAACAAGTAGTTTTGATTATTAATAGATTCTGTCCCCTCCAAAGGCAGCCATACCAGGTTCAGCCCCTTTTTTGAAACCCAGATACGAAACCACAATAAAAAGTTGTCCTGGAAATATCGAAAACAATTTCCAAACGTATTTCAAATCACGCGTTGTCCATGACTGATAATTTTTAATGGAAAGATATTTTATTTAACTGGACTTTAGTTGCGTTACATCATTTCTTTATCACACGTCACCATAAGGAACAGTTTGTAAATTTGTTTATCTAAAAACTACAATTTGCTGCTTGCTTATTTACAATTTTTTCGTGTCAAACAAGGAAATTAAAATTTATTTTTTTCATCTATTATACAATATCTTTAATCTTTCATACATCAATATACTAATTTTCTAAGATCATTGCAATATTTACCCCTGTTTCTAGTTAATCGATGCCATCCAAGTAAAATTAAATACTTCATATTAAAAAAGTTAAATTTATATTCCCTACTTCTATAAAGCTTGAAAAATCGAAAAACTCACATTTTAAATTTTAAATTGGCTTTCTTAAAATCACTTATACAGTTTTCCCTACATAATTTTCTGCATTAAAAATTTGCTTATTCTCTTCGCAAAAAGTTTTGTTTCATTTCAAAAACAATGTCAGTTGGCATTAAAATTACATTTAATTTTTATCCTTGATGCAAATACTCGTAAATGGTTACAACAAGTGTGTACGGATTTTGTTTAATCCCGCATTAAAAAAGCACAAAAACTACAAACATACATTCGCATATAAAAACACATTGTTATGTATACACACATAACACACCCTACTTAAAAAAAAAAAACAAAAAAGCGAGAAAAAATGTATACTTAAAACCACTACAAAAACAAACGGCAACAGCGTTTGTTGTCTCTGGCCATTGTTGTTGCCGCTACTGACAATACTAAATGCTGTTTTAAACATTTTAGTACATATTCGAACAATGAATGCGGCTTTTGCTGTTGTGTTTAGCTTGTTCTGTGCATCTGTGTGAGTATGATACAATCAACCAACTAAAACAACGCAGTCAAAGAAATTTGCACAAAAATCTGATATATAAAAAAGTGGATTTTTAAACAAAAAATAGGCTTCGTTTGTAACGTTACCGTCATGCCAATTTAGTAATTTTCATAATAATTTGAAAGTAGACAATTGAGTTTGGCGTTTTATGGTACTAATTTTTAATATCAAAATGTGCGTATAAGTAATATTTAATTATTTTTATATATAAATATAACTTATGTGTACACATATATTAAGAACGTATGGATATATTATATAAAGGGTGTCCCAAAATTAGAGCACAATTTGAATTTTTCGCTATTTCTGCACGTATCTTCGTTATTGGACAATATTTAAAAAATAATGAAAGCTTTGCGGCCGTAGTTTGAAAATTTCAAACTGTAGTCGGAATAGTGTTTAACTTTGTCCACTTTGAAGAGATTAATTGAAAAATTCAGGAAAACTGGATCGGCAAAACACACCGGTCCTCAAAAAACAAGCCGTTGAAATGTCAATATCGAAACAGATTTATGTTTTGTTTCCAGGTGATAAGCCTGGTAACAACACATTAATCTCCCTGAATTTTTCAATTAAATATAATAAACAATTTAATTCATAACATATTTTTTAAGCTTCAATAATATATTTTTTAAGCCAATCAACATATAAAACTAACTTTTGGCTGTGTGTTAAAAGTTATTCAATGGAGAGACTTTGCAGTGTTACCAAACTTGGTGACCAAAAAGGGCTAAAAACTTTTTTAAATAAAAACACAATAAAATGCAATTACAAAACAGAAATAATGCATTACAAATTTAAATCAATTTGTTACATAAGAATAAAAGTAAATTAATATTTTAGCAATTAAAAATTATATCAAGGGGTTTTATGATTGTGCAAGTGGGCAAACTCGTTTCATGAAGATCCTTTTTAATTTTTGCGTAATTTTAAAAAATTATTGTCAGTTTTTAAGAAACTTCAATACAAAAATAAATTTAAAAAAAAAAATACAAAAATTTAAAAACAAAAGTTGAAATTTTCTTTTAAAAATTCATAGAGAAAGCCAAGAGACAAATTTTCTCAAATTATTGCAAGAATTTATGGTTTGTGATTTGTTAAAACTTGAATTTCTCATTGAAAACACAGGTTAGCAAAAAAAAAATCTGTTTGTAAAAATGCACAATTGAACAGCGATAGTTTACGATTCAAAATTTTTGGGCAAATTTATGAAGTTTGTATAAATTGTGTTTTGTTAAGTGTGTATGTAGACCTTTTCACTTGTTAAATGTGTTATGTTTATATTATTCGGCTTGAGGTCTGTTTATAAAATATAAAAATAAAAACTCTTGTTTTCGTTTTAATTTTTATTATTTATTTGTTCCAATATTTCGACCAACTTTGTTGGTCATCCTCAGGGAAATATTATGATCTAAAAATAATTTACATTTTAAAACATTTTTCTTAATTTTAATAACAAACAATTAATTTACTTAATATTTAATGCAGTGTTGTCCGATGTTGTCTTTTTAAGTTCTCTTCACTGACTGTCTAATAATTTTCTTTTGTTTATTAATCTTGTGTTTGTTTATTGTATGACGATATATGTGAGCGCAATTATCGGTATCAGTTTTGTAGTTAATTCTCTTTTCGTTTGGTGTATTTATAATATGTAGCATATCCTGCATGTATCGTTTAGTGTAATTATTCTCTCCCACAAGTATTCTCACCTTATCAAAGTCTGGTTGATGTCCCGTTTTTGCACAGTGGGCTGCTAATGCTGTTTTTTGTGTTAAAGGTTTGTCATTTGATTTTAAGTCGGATTTGTGCGATGATAATCTTGTCTTTAGTTTTGTCTTCGTTGTACCAACATATATCTTTTGGCATATGTCAGTATCGTCTCCCTTACATTTAAGCTGATATACTAGATTGGATTTATCTAGTTTGTCTATTCGGGATTTCATGTTATTAAACAATCTGTTCATTGTGTTGCTCGTTTTCATTGCTAGTAAGTAATTTTCTTTGTTGTATATGTCTGAATACTTCATCCTTTCTGACAGCCCAGGTATATATTCTATCGACCTATATATCTTTGGTGGTTCCTCCGTCCTTTGGTTGTCATTTGACCAAGGCTTATTAATAACATATTTTATCAAGCTGTTTATAGTTTTGTATGGAAAGTCGTTTTTTCGTAATATATGTTTTATCTTCTTCCTGTTTTCCTCGTGAAATTCTGTATTACTAGTATCTAGTACCCTTGTTATAAAGTTTTTCGCCGTGTTTATTATTATCCTTCTAGGATGTTTGGAATAATAATTAATAAGTCTACCAGATGCTTGGGATTTTTGATACCAGTTTACTTTAATTATATTACTATTTCTGATAATTAAAGAGTCTAGATATGGTAATTGATTGTCCTTTTCTTTCTCCAGTGTAAATTGTATTTGTTTGTTATATGAGTTAAGAGTCTTTAAAGTTTCCTCGACTCGATTTATTTTTAAAATTCCAAACAGGTCGTCTACATATTTTGTCATCATTCTTGGTTTATTCTCCATTTTATCAAGGGTCATGTTTAATAATTCTTCCATAATTATGTCTGCAATTATTGGAGAAATTGGAGAACCCATTGGCATTCCCTTATTTTGTTGGTAATAATTATCTTTATATTTAAAATATCTGCAATCTATTATACAAAACTTCAATATATCCATAAATAACTCTTTTGGTATTTTTGTATGTTCCTCCAACAAATGCCATTTTCTTTCAATTGTTCGAATAGCAAGGTTAACAGGAATGCTAGGAAATAATGAAATTACGTCAAATGATATTAGAACTTCGTCATCTTCTATTCTTGTATTATCTATCTTACACTTAAACTGTTTTGCGTCTCTTACATTGTAAATGGAATTATTAGTCAAGTTTTTTAAAATGTCAATTATATGTTTACTCAAACCGTAAGATGGCGAGTTAATCGATGAACAGATAGGTCGTAATGGCATGTCGTCCTTGTGAATCTTGGGAAGACCGTATATCCTCGGGGATACCGCAATCCTGGTTGTCAATTTTCTCCTGTCATATAAATTTAACATCGCTACCATCCAGGAAGAAATTAAAAAGTATTCAGACAAATACATTGATAAACTAATGGTCCATCCCAACTACCTCGCTCGGGATCTAATAAAGTTCGAAGGTCACCGGAGGCTGAAAAGATCCGACACTTTGAGCCTTGCAGGCTTTTTTGGCACTTGAATGCTATTAATTAGCGGTTACATTGGTAACGGCTAACAAATACAAATAAGAATTAGGATTAAGCTTTGAATACATAATGTAATTTTCGACAAGAAAGATTCAATAAAACAAATTGTCTGCGCCCCATTGTCTTCTTGTAGCTTCTGGATGTTTGATGCGCATGCAGTACCCCATAATTGGATGCCATATGTCCATATTGGCTTTATGATAGACTTGTATAAGAGAACTTTGTTGTCTAAGGACAAGTTTGAGTTTCGACCGATTAGCCAATGTAGTTGAGCTGCTTTAAGTTTCATAGCCGTTATTTTCGCTTCAATATGACGAGACCAGGTCAGGCGTCTATCTATATGAATTCCCAAGTATTTAACATGGCTTTCTACCGGAACAGTGATGTTATTTATTTTTACAGCAGGGCACGTTTGTCTTCTGAGCGTGAAAGTTAAGTGGGCACATTTAGCCGGGTTAACCTTTATTTTCCATTTTTCTAGCCAGGCTTCTAGTTCATTGATGTGGGACTGTAAATGCTGCGATGCAACTTTTGGGTCCTGATTAACACTAATAAATGCTGTGTCGTCTGCAAACGTAGAAGTGTGTGTGCTCGGGCTAGTTGGCATATCAGCTGTATATATTATATACAGTAACGGCCCTAATATGCTGCCTTGAGGGACACCAGCAGATATTTTCTTGGTGGGGGAGTATTGGTTTTTTGATCTAACCATGAAAGTTCTGCCAGTTAAATAGCTCTCAAGGAGTTTGTGAGTGTTTTGTGGAAGCATTCGTGTTATTTTAATGATCAGCCCATCATGCCAAACTTTGTCGAATGCTTGGGAAATGTCTATGAACAGTGCTGAGCAATATTCTTTTCTCTCAAACGCTGACCTAATTTGGGTAACAATTCTATGCACTTGTTCGATTGTACCATGCCTTGCTCGGAATCCGAACTGATGATCCGGAATGATTGCGTGTTCATTAAGATAGGGAGTTATACTTAAAAGGAATATTTTTTCGAATAGCTTTGATAATATTGATAGTAGGCTGATTGGTCTGTACGACGTCATTTGACTGGCGTCTTTTCCTGGCTTAGGAATCATAACAATTGTAGAGGTCTTCCAAGAGGAGGGGAAGTAGCCAACTCGTAATATCGCATTAAAGATGAGCAGCAAGATTCTTGAAGCAGACGTAGGTAAGTTTCTTATCATTGAGCCTGTGATGCGGTCAGGACCGGGAGATTTTTTAATGTTGACATTTTCTATCGCTGATTTTACTTGGGGTAATTTAAATTTTATTGGATCGTTAACTGTATCAGGAATAATTGGACGACAGGAACAAGTATCAGCATCATGGGGCTTGAAAACTTTCTCCAAGTGGCTTGCAAAGGCATTTATTTTTTCATTTGTGTTTTTGGCCCAGGTACAGTTTTCCAGTCTCAGTGGAGATTCGTGGCTTATAGGACATTGCATATGTCTTACAGCCTTCCATAAGCTGTAATTGGAGTTTTTTGTGGCATCTAGGCTGTTAAGATAGCCTTCTACTGCAGAGTCGTGTTTCTGTCTCAGTTTGTTGCCCAACCGCAGTTGGGCCTTGATGGTTGGGGAACGATTATTTTGCCATTGTCTTCTCAACTTCCTTTTTTCCCTGACAAGGGTCTCTATATCCACAGATGTGAATTGCGGACCACGGTTTATTGTACGCTTGATTGGGGTTGCATTTCTTGCAGCAGAATCCAAGACATCCGTAAGTCGGTCGACAGCTGTTTGGATGTCAGATGAATTTTTTAGGGAAATGCTCTGAGATAGATGAGAGCTCACATACATTTTATACTTCAACCAATTTGTGTTTTTGTTTGGATAGGAAATAAAATTTTCAACTGCGTTATCAAAGTTGCCTTTTAGAATAAGGATTGAAGGTGAATGATCAGACGATAAATCGTATGAGGGACTAATTAGTAATTGATCGCGCTTGATGTTTTTAATTACGGCAAAGTCGATAAGGTCTGGTTGCTTGTTGAAGTCAGTGGGCCAATAGGTAGGTTCTCCACTCGATACGACATCAAGATTTTTTGCAGTGACGGTGTTATATAGCTGGTTACCTCTAGGACTTATAAGTCTGGAGCCCCAATACGTATGCTTAGCGTTGTAGTCGCCTGCAATGAATTTTTGTCCCAATGTGGAGAAGAAGTTTAGAAATTTATCCTGTTCAATTTTATGTCTAGGGGGACAATATACGGATGATAACGTGATTTTAAAATCTGTAAGATTTATAGATGTAGCCTGGATACAATCTTCCTTGTACTCCGGCATTGGAAAGTGTCTGACTTGTTTGTGCACAATTATGGCTGTGCCACCACAAGCCCGTCCGCTCGGATATTTTGTGTCGTAAGTGAGGTACCCATTTACCCTAAAGCAGTTTTTTAGAGTAAAGTGGGTTTCAGAGACGAGAAGCACGTCAATTTCGTGCATTTGAAGAAAATGTGCTACTTCGTGTTTATGTTGGGAGAGCCCGTTTGCGTTCCAGAAACATATTTTTAACTGGTTCATTTTTTATTTAGTAGAACTTGCAGGAGCATGTTTTGGTTTCGCATCATTTCCTGAAACATGTTCTGCATGGTGGCCATGAAGTTATTCATAATTTGAACTAGATTTTCAATTGAGCCCGATATGTCTGCAGAAGGTATTTGTGGAGATTCCTTAAGAACATTAGCGTATGAAGGTTGGTTTGCGTTAGCTTCTTTCGCAGGATTATGTCCGTGGGAGTTTTCTTTCAGAACTTGGGCATATGAGTAGTTTTGTTTGATGGTTTGTATAGAGTTAGCATAAGAGCCCGCGGGAAAGCTGGACGCATAAGGTGGACGATATTGGGAGTGCGCATATTTCTGGATTTGCTGAGGTTCTTTTAAGTGCAAGAATACTCTACAACCCCTATAGTTAGCTGTGTGATTTTCGCCACAGTTACTGCATTTCCTTACCTTTGGGTCAACTGAATTGAGTATAATTATTTCCTTGTTATCAGCCAAATATTTTTCCGTCTGAGCTACTGTATTTAATATGAGTTTGTCTCTTGCATTAGTCTTCGATTTTCTCATGTGATCTTCTATTAGTGTTACAAATTTTGTTCTTGATATCTCCTGTTGTTCTTTGTCTTCAATCGTCTGTATACATTGTTCGCCATCGGTAATACATTTAAATAATGGAAATGTTTCCCTCGTATTTGGTAATGCAAATTTCGACCCAAGAGACAATAACCACTGTATATTTGTTGGTATCATCTTTTCTGTCTTATTTACGAACCAATCATCGTTGTACTGCATTTCAATTCTCCCTGCCTCATCTTTTAATTTTTCAAATTTGTGTGTAAGTCTGTTATCATTACAGTTTTTAATATTCCTACAAATTGTCTCTTCGCTCAATATGAACAAATCACAGTCTTGTTCTCTTAGTCTATTCTTAATAATTTCTCTTAATTTTCTTATTATAGTTTTCTTGTTATACATTTGTTTATGTTTTTGTTGTATATACATATGCTTTTGTAAGTTTGTATAAATTCTCATAAAATTTTTGACAGTTCATTTGCGAGGGCATAAAAATGCACAGATTATAAGACTTTTAAGCAAATATCATGAAAATCCTTATTATATTAGTTTTAAATATTTTGAAGGAAAACCATAATCATGGCAGCAACATTTACCCAACCTTTTGAGTCCAAATCTCCAGTAAAAAATAAGTAAGAAAGAGTAGTCCGTCGAACCCGACAATATGATACCCTACACTACTTTAGAACATATGTACCAAATTTTATCAATCTTTCTCCAAAATTGCGACATGTAACGAGTCCGCCATCTAAAGTTTTTTTTCAACTAGTGCTTATTTCGAGAATGGCAACACTTAGCTCATGTCTGATTTGACAGATAATTAGTTTTATCCTTCCGCTGAACGAATATGGTTATCTATACGCTTGAACAACGCTGGGAAATATGCGTTTTCGCTTCGCTAAGTGAGCCTACGATCGACTTACAGAAGATGTCGATTTTGCCAAAAAAAATCATCTTTTCAGATGAAGCTCATTTTGATCTTGGCAGATATGTAAACAAGCAAAATTGTTGCCTTTGGGGTACAGAAAACCCGCAAGAATACATTGAAAAGCCGTTGCACCCAAAACGAGTCACTGTTTGGTGCGGATTTTGGGCCAGAGGCATAATTGGGCCATTTTTCTTCGAAAATGGACAAGTAGTGGCCGCTACAGTCAATGGCGATCGTTATCGGGTCATGTTGAACGTATTTTTGTTCACAAAAATTAAAGAGGAGGAGATTGGCAACATTTGGTTTCAACAGGACGGCGCTACGTGCCACACATCCAAAGCTACACTCGATGTTTTGCGCCCTGTTTTTGAAGATCGCATTATTGGCCGCAGAGCTGATGTCGTTTGGCCACCTCGATTTGACACCGATGGACTATTTTTTGTGGGACGCCGTCAAAGATAAGTGTTACGCCGACAAGCCATATACAATTGCCGCTTTAAAGGACAATATTCGTGAAGTAATTTGCAAAATACAGCTGCACACAATCGATAATGTGCTTAAAAATTGGACCGATCGTGTAGGCTACTGCACGGCCAGCCGAGGCAGCCATTTGAATGAAATTATTTTTCATTATTAACCGGAAGGATTGTACTTTCTAAAATTTGAGAAATTATTCAGTAGTTTTTTTTATAGCATTTTCCCAAAAAAAAGTTATTTGGTACTGTGGTGCAAAAGGTTTACATGTACAGCCAGACAACCTGTCAGTCAGCGGGACCAATATCGTAAGGGGTTACAAAATATTTTATTGTTATAGTAAAAAATATTCCTTATTGATAAAATTGAATTAACGGTTGCTAAATGTAACCTATTTTTCAATTTAGTTTCACTATGTTTACTTAGCTTAATACCCTCTCTACTCTACTTTCTAAATTCTGTGTTGGTCCATTTTATAAATTGAAAAATGGAATTTTGGAAGATGTTTCATCTTGTAAAGATTTTCAACATTTGCAAAATTTTTATCTTAAATGAAATGCGTTTTAATTGTTAAAAATGTTTATTTTACTTTTATAAATTTGTATAAGAAAATAAAAAATTTTAAAAAAAGAAAAACGGGGAAAAAATTTAACGACTAAACAAGTTGAAAAATGGCTAATGGCTGAACTCAGTTTTTAATGGCTAAACAAAGTGAAAAATGGCTAAATGTAGCCACTAAATGGCTAAATTGGCAATACTAGACCTAAGCTGTTCATCTCCTTGTTGTAAATTTTGTTATGATTTTAGTGTCTTAAAAGCTGAAGCTTAAAATTTTGACCATTGAAGAAAAAAGGGTATAATAGTATGCTTTTACCAGATAAAACCGATAAACTAACAGATGAGGGATACACAGACAAAAATGAAATTCCCGTAAATGATAAGAATTGCAAGAAGCTGCTGAAGCGTTTGATATATATAGCCAAAATCAAGAGGAGCCTTTGCAGGATATCGACATTACTGATCAACCATCAACATCCGCAAAAGCCACAAGAAAAACAAAACGTGTCAAAATAACGAACAGTTCCATACGCACATTAACAGATACTCAGTGAACAGAGTGATAGATCAATAAAAATTCAATTTGTTCAACAACCAAAATGCAGATGGTCAACTGGAAACTCGATCAAAGCTATTTTCTGAAATTAGATTATTGTCACTAGAAAATCCTCGATGTAAGACATTTCATTGAAAGACTTAAGGATTCAAATCAGAAATTTGGTGATCCTTATGTATATTCAATTTCTGATGACGATGGTGTCATTAGTTTTTCCCTAACAGCTCTAGTTTGAAAGATAAAGTGACGTTTATTTATTGCATAATTTACGCCAATTTCTGTTGTATTCGGTCAGTTTTTGGCGAATGGTCATTTAAACCTTTAAATACTTTCTGGATTAATCTACACAAAACTCTTTCAATTTAGTGAATTTATCAGTATTTCTCACTGTGATTGCAAGGATATTAAAGTTTTTGTGTTTTTTTGGTTGAGTCCTAAAAAATTTTTTATGCAAATTTTCTGCTATAAAAATGGCAGATCCTTATGAATTTTTGTTCGTTTATTATAAATATAACAAAAGTTTTTTTCTTTAGGCCATATCAAAATTATGGCTTTATGTCCGTTTGGATTGAGACATTATGCCATTATGGCTTTATGTCCTATGGCTTTGTGACACCCCACTTGGTGGAATACCCCACAGTGAAGATATCGAAAAACTTAAGAAAGTTGCATATTTAAAATATTTTAAAATTAATATTTCCAGTCAGGTGCTGTCTGACAAAGCTGCGCAGTGGCTTTTTGGCGATGGTAAATGACGCACTTTTAAATTTGCGACACCAATGATTTGGCTACTATTTAAAACATGTAGCAAAAAAGATAACATTTGCATAGCTTTTCTGAATATTTCAAGAACCTTTTAATGGGGTTACAATTTTATTTACTAAAATAAGTGAAGTTTTCAAAGTTGTAATGAGTAACCTAAAAACACATAATCATCCATTGGTGTGCTGCCAAGTAGAATTGACCATCTTTAATTTTTAACTGCTTCTTTTGAAGCAAACAAGCAAAACAACTATTGTTGTGGTCTAAACGATTGGAGAATTCTCCAGAATGTTTACCTCGCAACTTTCCAAGAATCTATTGTAAATACATTCCTGTAGAATACCAATAAAATGGATGTGCAAAAATCAACGTACATACATACATCCAAAGTGTTTTGAAGCGTACCATAAAAAATAAATTTTTTCATTATTTAAAAAAACTATAATTTTGTATAATTTTAATAAACAAATTTAATGAAATTGAAAGAAACTTGTGTTATGTTATGGGTTGCCAGGTACCAAAAGTCAAATAACTAAAAAAGAGAAAAAATTCACTTGGATTTAAAAAAAAAACAACTGAACAATTTGAAAATACACTTAACTATAAAGCGGCTCTTACACTTGCAATAAAATTGTTAAATTTTATGTATTGTACAATTATATCGCCAATGTGTATGTTATATTCGATGGTGGCACAATATATTGGCAACAATGAATTTTATTGCACAACGAAAAGAAAGTAACATGTGTTGGCAACATTTTACAATGCTCTTTTAGTTATTCCGATAGGTTATGTTCACCTTTTTATTGCATGAAAGTTGATCAATATTTATATTGAAACCATTGTGCGAATAATTGCATAATATCCCTAGAGGGAAGCGAACTTACGCAAAAGCAGTCCCGTGATAGGTCTTTTGTGGTAGAGACCGGTTCTGGTTCTAACAATTTATATGAATAAGACCTATCACTTTTACATGGGGTTTTCATTGGAGGGGGCCAATTGACACCATTTGACCAGTCACAGAACTAATCTCAATGAACGCACTGAGTGTTAGTTACTACAATGTAGTATTATTTCAATACAATGTAGTAGTTTTTCAATAAAACAAGTCCTAGAATTATATTCAAGAAACAAATTTTAAAAAGTACGAACAAATGTGTTATTGCACCGCTGAATGCTGTACTGTAATTCATTACTTTTTCTACCTTTTTGTTCTTCATAAACCAGTTAAGGGATTGGTTCTTCTTTCACTTGTCATGAGTCCTTTCTTTTTGTACTTGTTCTATTTTTAAAAACCTCAGGACCAATTGACACAAATTTCCCGTAGGGATAGGACAACATAAAAATAATATGGCGAATATCATAAGAAAAAGTAAAATTTTACTTCAGATTTTATTTAGCAATAAAAAAATGTAAAAGCAAGGAAACGTAATACTTAAAATTCAGTCTTATATCATACTAGCTTAACCCGGTGCGCTTCGCTACACAGCTTTAACCACTTTATCGGTTGAGAGATATTTAACATATGCATCCTATGGAAGATAGTTCCCCCCTGCGCCTACGCGCTTTATTTTCAAAGTGAAGAATACCATAAGAGTGACTTCTACAAAGTTTGAACTTTCTCACTATAACAATTTTTAAGATATCCGATATTAAACATTGGCGTCCTATGGGTGGTAACACTTCCCCCGCTGCTATTTTATT
This sequence comes from Pollenia labialis, assembly GCA_949318255.1. NCBI lineage: Eukaryota > Metazoa > Arthropoda > Insecta > Diptera > Polleniidae > Pollenia > Pollenia labialis. Next base: position 51,942,765 of record OX439142.1, read on the forward strand.
TCAATTTTGGGGCTCAGAAGATCCTACTACCAAAAGTTCAACAAATTGCTTGCAGCGGCTCTTATTAATATTTCTATATATGAGGGGTACTGCTCCTCCTCTGGCTACCCCGCCCATTTCTATATTGAAATTTATAGTTTACCATAATAGTAGCTTTAACAACGTTTGAAGGCTATCCCTTTAATTGTTCATCAGTTGAGCGATATTTAATATATGGATCCTATGGGAGGTATTTCCCCCCCTACGCCTACCCGCTTTATTTCATTTTCAAAAGTGTAGTATACCATAAGAGTGACTTCTGCAAATTTTGAACATTCCCACTATAACAGTTCTTAAGATATGCGATATTAAACATTGGCGTCCTATGGTGGGCACCACTTCCCCCGTTGCTATTTTATTTCAATTTTTTGGCTCAGTTGAGCGATATTTAATATATGCATCCTATGGGAGGTTTTTCCCCCCTGCGCCTACCCGATATGCGATAATTAATATTGGCATCCTATGGGGGTACCAATTCCCCTGCCCCTATCGAAAAAATAAGTAGCCTATTTTATTTTTAGGGCTCACGTGATGTTACTGTAAAAATTTCAGGAAAATCGGTTTAGTAGTTTCGGAGTCTATAAGCCAACAAACAAACACACAAACAAACAAACTGACAAACAAACATACAAACATTTTTCATTTTTATATATATAGATAGATAGATAGAAGATAGAAGATAGATAGATTACAAAATTATTATAAGGGCGAATTCACTACAAGCGGCAGCGACAACATGCTGACTTTGAAAGTTTGAACCAATTTGTTTTGGTTTCAAAAGGGTTTATTTAAAAATAATTGACATTTCGAGCCGTTAACACTAATAATGCAATCCAAAAAACATCTGTTGTTTCTGTAGTTTCTGTGTTGTTGTAGTATTGCTGCCACGGTATATAAATACAAATTCGACATGGTTTATATGAATTTAACAGCCAATTTCACCAAGCTTACCCAATAAAAAATGCAGCTTCCAACGAAGCAGGTTTGTAAGGTAGAAACATAAAGGTTTCGCTTACCATTGCGCTTACGGAAGACATGAATTGTATATGGCGAGTTCCCACCTCAATACAAAGCAATACATTTGTGACACATGAAGCGCAATATTCAGCGCATAAAAAAATTGTTGGTTGTAACGATCAGCTTTACACACTGAATGTTTGATACAGTTATTTTTTAGTATTCTCCTTTACAAACCTGCTACGTAGAAAGGGAATGCCGTGGCATTTGAAATGTTATTTGTTTCTTTATAAAACTTGTTAAGAGTTGGTTAGCTTACTTTACTGCATCTCTGTATGTATTATTGCGTTGCGCATAATTGTGCGCTTATTTTTTTAAATTTTCCATTAGTGCTTCGCAAAATGGTAAAATTTTTTACTGGGTAGTTATAATTAACTTTCAAGTATATCTGTCAAAACATATTGTTAACTGGAATTTAAAGTAATAGTAAATTTATTTTGAGATAAGTTCTAATAAATATAAGCTTTTTTCGGAGTATGAAGTATATAAAAAAAAATTATTTATTAAACTTTAAACACTGGATAATTTTCAAAGTTTGTTCGATTTTGATTTCACTCGAATTCGATTTCAGGAACAATTTTTTGTATTGTAATTTGAAGAATTTATTTTGTAAGCAAAAATGTTTGAAATGTTTTGTAACTTACATCAAAATTTAGTCATATTAAAATTGTAGCCTTTATTCGGACATTCTTGCGAGTAAAGAATTAGCTTAACTCCTTGCACAAAAAGAATTAATAGTTTATATTTATATAAATTTTGTACTTTATTAACAAGGTTTCTTTCAAATGTACTTAATTCCCATTTTATACTATTGAGAAACTGAAATTTATTGTTGAAGGGATAAGCTATTCCTATGCGCATTTCACTGGTTGCTTAGGCCAGATCGTGAGGAAACTTCATCCAAAGATCTTAGAAAAGCTAAAGATATTAAACCAAATAAAACTGTTAAGCGAATAAGAATTATAAACCTAAGTTTTTCTTGTAACAATATCAAAGCTTAAACAAAAACAACAACAATAAACAGTGAGTTTATCTTTTCTTACAGTCCCGATTACAATTGGTTGATTTTTTGTCAACATTAAAATGTTTTTTTTATGCATTTTGAAGAAATCAATTTAAAATGACAATTCTTATAGTGTTTTCACACCTAAAGTTAAAACCTGATTTTAACATTAAATCTATTAACAGCTGATTTTGCGTTCACATTACAAGTTTTATTAAATCAGGTTTTAAATCACAGTTTGGCTAATTATTTTCTCCAAAATAAAATTAATTTCTAGTAAGAATAAGAAAATTTCTAAAAGAAGTGAATGAATTGAATGCTTGGAAATCAAACATTTTTGTATAAATAATTCATTTTAGAATATTTCATCGGTTTGACGTTTTTTATTTTTTTAAATTTATTTAAAGCCTGTTCATCGATTTCGAACGTTAACGTTCGCATAGAAAATTATATGTAAAACAAAAACAATATTCGAAAATTTGTTTTTGTTTTAAATGTAGTTTTCTATGCGAACGTTGACGTTCGAAATCGTTGAACAGGCAGTTATTTTTATTGAGCGCCATCCCAGCTAGCATTTGGGTGATAATATTTTGTAAATATTACCTAAATGAGTCTTCTTAGATCCTATTTGATGATTAAATCCTGATTTATCACTTGAACGATTGCTAGTTCATATACCGTTACCTAAAACGCAAAAGGCCTTATTGACAAAAAATTAAAAATCATTGAATCTGATGTATTGCATTAACACAAATGCACTCATAATTTGGAAATTTTGGAATCTTTCGACAAAAAGTTGCGATTTTATAAACAAAAAACCAACGACCCAATATGCAAAATAAATAAATAAATGATTAACGCTAAATGGCTGAAAAGGGATTTTACTAGGAAAATAGATGAAAAATTAAACATTTTAAGTAGATTTCTCAATTTATGATTTTAAATAGTTTTTTTGCTTCTCATGTAAAACTTTCCAGATGTTAGATAGGGTCTTTTGCGTTTTTGGTACCGATAAAATCGTCAATATGTTATAATAATTATTTCTTTATATTTTGTATTTTTGTTCATTCGTCTTGTCAAATTAAAAGAGAAAAATATAGTTTCTTATTTCCTTTTCGAAAACCCAATAAAATTTGTTTGGCTCATAATAAAATTTGTTCAAATAATCAGGGGTTACTTTTAACAAAGAAATCCAAAAAAACATTCAAAACATGAAAATTTAAAAATTTTGTAAAATATAATTAAAAGCTTTATAATTTACGATTAAAAACTGCGACGAAAAATACTAACTAATGATTATAAAACCTACCATTAAATTGATCAAAAAAGAATCAGATAATTGCATCACGAATTATTCTTTGAGGTGATTGATCGGTAGTGTAGCTTTTTCTCCCAACATGAGTATCATTTATGATCGAAATATGAGCTCATTCCTAAAAGATTCGATTGTGGTATAAAATGCTAGCTGGGATTAAACATTATCAGCTGTTTTCAATCTTTTTAACTTGGTAGCACTGAATTTAGTACAACTAAAACATGGTTGTATTTCATAAAATCTACTTAAAACCAAATCAAAAGAGGTTTTAAGATGGTTTTAACAAAATTATTTTGTATGGTAAAACCTGGTTTAATGATTGGTTTTATCGTTAAAACCAAAATTTGTGGTAAAACCTTTAGTGTGAAAACACTAAATATATGAGGTTCGGCCAATTCTGTGCAAATTTAAAATTCTGGTATTCAGTAAATAAATAAATAAATAATCATGAATAGCGCCCATCGTTCGCACTTGCAAACACCAGATTCTGACGTCCCCAGTAGGGTTTGTTGAATTTCGTAAACGGATTTAAATTCACAAAGCTGAAATTAGCTATGAACTCGAATAACATTGAAATCGGACTACTTTTATATTTAGCGGCGGGAAACAGGCTAAACAGGGTCTTTAACCAAGCCAAAGTTAATAATTGTTTTTTAGTTTATACCTACCTTAGTGTAAAATGATGTTGTGATGATTTATCTAAAATGATTACAGCTCCGAGAAAAAAGTTAATTTGTCACAAAACATTTTATTACCGGATATACAATATTTCAACATCGAACTTTTTATTAATATATACGTGTTTTCATCTTTATTTGTTTAACTCATTTTAAGCGATTTTTATTTTCGACCCAACTGAGCATTTGTCAACACTATCCCTTCATTTAAGCTTTACACATGCTGCATGTACTTGAAGTTACATTACACACAATCACATTCGTAAACTAACAAAAAGATGTACGAGTGAAAAAAAATTAAATAAATTTGGTAAATAATACATACAATGAATACAACAAAGCTCATTATGAATGTTAAACAAAATAGAGAAACACAAAAAACAAATATATGTATGTAGATTATCAAGAAGAAAAAAACAGAATTCCAAACAATACAAAAAATATACATGAAAAAAAATTAAACAACAAACAGCGTAAAACCACCACATTAACTTAGTTACCAAAATGTATTTTGAATAAAATACAATTGTAAAATGGATTTGTTAACAGGACAACTAGTATTCATGCCTTCTCGCTATGCAATTTGATAGTTTTTGTTAAAATGCAAGATTTTTGGAAAATAAAAAAAATAATTTTGTTATTCTGGAGGTCGACATAAAAAGCTTTTATACCCTGCAGTATTAAAGGTTGGGAAATTTGTTTTTTGATGTACCCGTTCGACCCGAAACCACTTATAAGCTCGTTCAAATGATGACCGCCCGTCCAGGTGGCTAGGTTACATAGATGGGGGTAGTGCACTAATATTCAATTTAAACTCACACTAAGTGATGGTTCAAATGATGACTGCCCGTCCAGTTGGCTAGGTTGCATAGATGGGGGTAGTGTACTTATATTGCATTTCAACTTACACTAAGTGATGGTGCAAAATTATTGGAAGTGATCAATTGAAAATAAGCTGCCTCAATCAACTCAAGTGGCATCACTGCCACTAAAAAATGTTGCACTCAAAAAAAAAAAAGAAATAAATAGTTTGATATTATTTCGTTTTTGAAAATATTTTATTTTGTTTAGTTGTATTTGCTTATTCATATATTCACAAACATTTTCAATTTTAGTGAGAGCATGTTTTAATTCAGCTTTTAGATTGCAAGTTCAAATTTTGCTCTTTTAAAATTAAGTGAAGATTTTATGATTATGTTATTGATAATGAAAAAAAATTGCATACCCTTAATTTTTTTAGTGATGGTAAAAAATTGTGCAAGCTAATTTTTTTGAAGTTTTTTTTATTGATACTGCAGTGTTGATTTAAGTTGGTATTAAGTGCACTACGCCCAACTTGTACCTTTTAAAATGTTATACTTGGCTCCGGTTGGATCTAAGTTTATTCATAAATATTTAAAAGATTAATTTTTAAATTTTTTGGGTATCGTTTAAGATTATTTGATGTGCTATTAAGTCTTATCAATAGGCTTTCTAGTTGTTTGGTAAACTATTCTTAAAGGTCCGAATAAACTACACAAACATATAAAACAATAAAGACCATGTTTGTGTGACAATTAGAGAAATTTATTTAACAGCTTCTTCTTATTCAGTTTCAGTTTAAAAGTTCTTTTGCATGAAATATGTAAGGAAATTGATGGATGGAATAAGTTGCGCTTTGCATCCAAAGTTCGATAAGAGTCTTGAATAACTCAACGACTGGTTTATGATTTAAACTTAGATCATCATTATTCAAAATATCTAACAAACAATTAGAAATGCCAATTAAATATAAGAATAATTTGACAACAATATTTTTATTTATTTTTTAGTTGAGTTGTTTGGGACCAACACAAGGACTTAAAATACTCTCTCCCAACACTCGTGGTAGAAGAGAAAACATATCGGTATTTTTTTTTTATCAAAACAAAATTGGTAGATGTTTAGAAAGCAAAAATTCTCTAATTTGGAAACCAGTCGAACTTATAAAAATCGCAAGAAAATTCATTTAGTTAACCCTTTCGCTACAGGATTTTACTGTGTTACTAAACAACAACAATCAATGCACATTTTTGAAGAAAATACACCCTAAATGTGTTTTTTGGACTGTCAGCACGATTTTGTCCGGCTTAAAACAAAAAACTATTGATGCGAAAAGTTAAAATAAACCTTTTTCTTTATGTTGGATGTGTTTTTTTAAACATGGTCATATATATATGGGTCAATTTCAAAAAAAAACGTACACATCGAGTTTTTGTTTGCTTATTTTTAAAGTTTTTACAATTCGCAAATTTATGTAGAAATTGATGAAGAATCCCCAAAAATCAATATTTTTTGATTTTTTTTAGGTTTTCTATGATTTTGATCTTGAGCGTCACACACCAAAAATATGTATTAGAATTCGCTAAAAATGCAAAAATATTTGATATTCAAGTTTACTACGATGTTCTTTTGTTTCTCAAGATTGACTTTTGTGAAAATCACCTTTCTGATTATAAACACAAAATAACGATTCACTTTGATTTTTAATTTTTTTAAAAGTGACTAGTTATTTTAAAATTTTAAGATGAAAATATGTACATTTTTGTTGAAAAAGGACTTGAACTTAGAGGTTACTTGCAAAGTAATAGGATTGTAACAATGTATTAAAAAAAACTGCAATTATAAGCGTTTTAAGGGGAAAAATCTAAGTGTGACGCTCAAGAGATTTTGTTGCACGTAAACAAGAAATAATGCCTAATTTAAAGTTTAACGAAAAAAAGTTTATTCTTTTACAAAAATTAAATAAAACCAAAACAAAAATTCTTCAAAAAGCAAAAATTTTTATACAAAACTAAACATGTACATTAGGGGTATAACCAAAAAAAATACCTATCACGACGGGGTGGCCACTGATGTATATATCAAGAAAACAGTTTTTTGAGATCAATTTGGATAAAAAAACCTCCCCCCCAAACCGTTTTTTCCATTTTGTTCAAAAAAAGAGTTTCCGTGTTATTTTAACATAATTTTGACTGTTTGGATGTAGTATAATTGGTGGTATAAGGCTTATTTGTGATATAGTAAAATAGAACTGAATGTTTTTTGTTTTTACAATAGAGATATTGTATTTTTAATTAACAAAAAAAAATACAAATACTAAACTTCAAAGTGATTTGGGGGGGAACTTTTTTAACGCCCGCGAAAAAGTGACCCCAATTTTTATCATAGATTTTCATGGCATGGATAGGTATTTTTTGATAATTTAAAAAATTGTTCAAAAGTTATACCCCTAATGTACATATTCTTTGATGTCTTTAACAAAAATGGAAAAAGGAAGTAATTATTGAAGAAACTTATACACATATGTAAATATTTGACGCAAAACAATAACTTAACTTAATTTAATTTATAAGTTTTCATTCGAACTCTTTATGAAATGACAAACGGTTTTGTTTTTCTCATTCTCATTCAGTTTTAGCACTTTCAAATTAAGTTTGTGGCAGTTGCATAAGTTTCCGGTCCCCAGAGGTTTAAATTGCAAAAGCACGAGTGAGATCTGTAAATCAATTCACCTCTGGGGGTCGATTCTGGTTCTGTGAAACTGTGAAATGAAAAAAAACTTTTCATTTTCGTTTTCATGAGCACTTTTCACATTAGCACTTCACATTTACACAAAAGGCGATTCCCGTTCTTTTAATGAAAAAGTGTTTCATTCCATTGTAGCTGTGAAACTTTTGTAACTATATTAATAAAATGTAAAAGTCAAATGCAGATATCGAAGCTAAGGATTTTGAAACGGCGCTAAGCCGCAAACGAGTTTATTTAATGCTTGAGCTGCAAGCATTTATTTTTGCTAAAAGAGTTTTTTTGAAGAGAGAAAAAAATACAATTGTTTGGCTCCTCTTGTTTTATACAATATAAATTTTTTCAGTAAAAGAGTTTTTGTTGTATTTTACTTTTATACATATGTACATGGTAAATATTTTTAACTTAAAATAAATAAGAAGTAAACGAAAAATTCCGAACTTGTTGCATTTGGGTTTTTTTCATGAACGATATTGCATCTTTAAGAGGTTGGCCTCAATGTTCTGCCCAAGTGCGCGCAAGAAATAGGAAAGGAAAAAATTTTACATAAAATGTGTTAATAAATATATAAAAACAACAGCAATTTTTTAACGGAAACAAATTTTAATTCAAAAAACAAGAGCAGTCATAAAATTGTAAAATCGATCAATTAATGAGTTGACAAATGAGTTTTTTGGGTAAACATCTTGCCCGCGCGATTACCCCAAAATATTTATTGCAGTAAATAATTTTGGCATAAAACTGACATCTACGAAAAAATTATTATTGACTTAAGTGAAAGTTTCTTTTTAGGGTATTAAAATAAAAGCTTGTTTTTGAAAAAGGTTTTTTACTTTTAATTTATTTTTTAATAATTCAAATCAATCACATCAAGTTATTTAATTTACTTGTTTTTTACACAAGCAAATTTCGCGACAAGTTTTTACATCGTGTAAATTGTGTAATGACAAATGGCAAGATTTTACATCATAGTGCCGGTTCACACCTGCAATATTTGTGGTGAGAAAATTTGGGAGCGGAACTCATTTCACCAATAAAATCATGAATCTCTGCAACAAAAATTCCAAATTTGGACAATGAATTATAAATAAGGTAATGCCTCTATTAGTTGCTAGTAAAATTTTTAAGTAAAAGTTACTGCCAGGCCCATGATGTCTACAAGAACATTTCTTTCGCATTTATATTAAAAACTATAATAAAAACCTAAAATTTCTTGTTGTTTTCAAAACAAATATACAAAAGAAATGTTCTTGTCGACATAGTGGGCCTGGGCCTTAATTTCTTTCGTTTAAGCTTTCGAGTTATTCTTAGCAAGCCTTTTCATTTGATACCTATATTATAGGATCGCATTAAAAATAGCTAGACCGCCATTTTGGCTGTGCTGCTATGTTTCATTTAGAATGACGTTTCATAGTTTACAACATAATGAAATAAACAGGTGGCAGCACTACGCCAGATGACGATTTTTTGCTCCTGCATTGTTTGTCTAGGTTTATGTCAAAGTTTTGTTTATGTTTACAATAAGTCCACGTTTTGTGCTGAGATTATTGTATTTTAATAAAGTTTTTGATAATTTTTAATTAAAATAAATAAGATATTGACTATAATAATATAAAAATTGGCTAAAAATTTATTTATTTCATCACGTTCAGCGGCACGCTTTGATTTTTGTTAAAAGTATTTTTTGACGTAAACGGTGATGTAATTTCCAATTTTGTTGTAATGTTGTATTTGTTGCCGTAACGATGACACCTACTTATTCCACCATGGTTTACAATGCATTGTCATTAAAACTGAACGTGTGTACATAATTTCAGCTCAGTCAATTGAACATATCTGCATCAAATTGAGTTGCAAGGTTCCACCCAAACATACATTCATTGCAAGTTAAACAAAAGCTTTAGAAAACGACCATAAGCCCAAAAAATTGTGAAATCATAAACAAATAAAAGGCCAAATAAAGATTTATTTAGTAATATGTTATTAAATATAAAACATAAACATTTTGCAGGCGGCTTTACATTTACTTTAAGCCGTCGCTAAACCTAAATTCTTCACCGCCGATGGTAATTACATATCTACTTTGTCATTTAATCAAGTGTAAAATTATACAAATACACGAAAAATATAATTAATTTAAAAAATGTTAGGATTATTAGTTTTGATGGAATTATAGAAATAAATTCGGAATGGTACAATGTAAGAAAACGTTACTAACGTTTTTCGTCAGTAATGTTTTTTATTTCATCAAAAATTGTCATTTTATATGAATATAATATATTAAAAATCTGTAAATATGCATCTTTTTAGAAAATTATTATTTCTATTTCTCTAAATTATTATTTATCGTTGGCAATGTCCATATTTTTCTCGAAATAATTTAATTAAAATTATTTTTCACCGTTGAAATGAATGTGTAAAAATATGACATAAATGAAAAGTTTGTGACACTTCTTTGCACTGTTACACAGAACAAGAATCACATTACTGTGAAAATGTGAAAACAATTTGTTTCATTCCATTTGTTCTTCTCATATGAAAACATTCGAATTTATTTATCATTTTTTCACTAAACGAGAATCAGAAACTCTATGAAAATGTGAAAAAAGTTTTCATTTCACAGTTTCACAGAACCAGAATCGACCCCCTGGATTTTGTAATTATATGAATATCGATTATACCTTTCTTTCTTTCTTCTTTCTTTTACATTCGCCATTACGCGCTTTATCGAGCTTTATTTTCTCTCGATATCTTCGTGCTCAACCGCCATTAATTTTGTTGTTTAACTCTTGTAAATACAAAAATAAAATCAAAATTAAGCATTTTAAGCTATGAAGCAATATGTATCAAAAGTGACGCTCATGAAATGTTTGCCTATTTTGGGTTTTTTGCGTAGGCAATTTTTTTCTCAAATGCACAAATTATAAAAAAATGAGTTGAAACCATGTGAACAATGATTGTCAACTTCAATTTTTTACATTTAATATATTGACTTTTAAAAAAAATAGCGTGACGCTCATGAAATTTTATCGCGCCCTTATCATGGTGTTCACAAAAACTACGCAAATGGACACTTTTTTTAATTAATTTTTTTTTCGCTTTTTCACTTTTGTAATAATTAAAGTTTGTACTTTCCTTACTTTATTTACTTTATTTAAATGAAAATTGAAAACTAGTAATATTACTTGAATTATAAAAAAGTGACGCTCAATGCAAATTGTGGGGACAACCTTTGTTTGCAACGCCAAATTCGCACTAGTTCAGTTTTGACTACTATAACAAATCAAAACACAAGAGAGAAACGCAATAATTCGAAAACTGTTATTAAATGTTGCATATTTACTTTTTTCTTGGTTTTATTTCATTTTGTTAACTAAAAATTCTAACGGGGGACACATGCTTTTGTATGGATGGAGTCAGAGGGAGAAACAAAACACCATTCTGAATAAACAAAAAAACAAACATACAAATTTGAGAACTCCGTTTTTTTGTTACGTATTCCTCGCTGATCACTCTTACATTTTTGTTTTTTTTTTGGGTTTTTTTTTACCTAAAATAGAAGTGTAAAGTACGGGGACACAAAAATTGCGTTTTTTTTGAAATTGACCCATATTTTATTTGGAATATAAAAAAGGTTTTTTTTTTTTTCAAAAAAAATTAAATATATTTTTCTCAATTTTGTAAAAATCCTAGAGTTTTTCATTAAAAATGATTCATAAGATCTTAAAAAACAATAAGATGCCGATATCTAAGCCAATTCTTTGACTTAGAGATTGTCAGATGCCTCCAAAGTTGAGTGAATCCATATGGATACAACACAACGAAAGGGCTAAATACAGGGTCAAATCCTTTAAATCATATTTTATTGATAACTTCAGATTTCAAGGATGTAATCGCAAATCTATAATTTATAAGAAGTTGCCCTCAATAAGGCCTGCAATTTTTCAAGACTTTCCTGAAAGTGAATTTTGGGTTATTCATAGAATACAGAAGTTTGTAAATTAATAATTTTGTATCGTTTTGTAAAGTTCTTTAATGACACATAATCCAAAAAAAATATTAAAATCCTTTTATTAAAGTGAATCACAAAATGTCCACCATACTTTTTTATAATGTCGACACAGTTTCTCCTTTTCCCAGTTAATTAGTCATGAAAAACGTGAAGTATATGTCACCCCTTGAATTTTGTTGGCATTCACATAAAAATGCAATAAACATGGAAATGGGTTTTCGCATTAAGATAAACTGAACTTTATAAAACGCATTTTATTGTGCATTTTTCAACGTTTATTAACAAACGTTTTGAGAGATGAATGCGTTTGGATTATTTTAAGGGTAAAGATAAATGAATGCCACGCCACGTACATGTGAAAAGGATGCGATTCTTAAATTTTATGATTGAGAGTAAATAATGTTAAACGTTAACTTGACTTGATCATGTTTTTAAGAATTCTAATTACAATAGATGGAAACATTTTATAAAAGAAGTTGTTTCTTCTGAAGTTGGAAGAACATTTAGCATTAATTTTAACATTTCCGGAGACTATAAAGCATAAAACGATAATTAACTTCTGTTTTAATTTTTTTGTCTCTGCTTTTAAATATGACGTCATAAAAATTTAGTTTTATTGTGACTGGTATACGCAGAAAAATTATAATAAGTTCAGTTACACGAAGTATATAGAAACCCGGGCCATTTTTTATTCGATTATTTACGGGTTGCTTCATTGTATGGGTGCAAGTGTGCTTAGATTTAAGCAGCAACTAAAAATATTTTAATCCTTTTTTTTAGTGTTGGGTCAATAAAAATTCACTCATTTGTGCAGTAATTGAATAAAGTGCACACTTTTAGTTTTATATCGTTATAAGAAAATCATAATTTAAATAAAAAGAAAGTTTTATGCCTGAATTCATAAAAATGTTTTTAAATTAAATAAAGGTTTAAAGAACAAATCTACTATGAAAATTATCCTTAATTAACGTTTGTTATATTTAATAATCGTTTATGAATACCGGGGTTAAAGTTTAATTAATAGAAGGTCATATAAAATTGTAAAAAATCAATCTTATGCTGTTTTTTAAGCCTACAGTCAATAACCAAAAAAAATATACGTTAGTTAATAACCGCAAAATTCTACAAAGGGCTACAGGAGTACCCTCTTGTAAGAAAATATGGTTTTAATTCCAATCACATATAGATAGTGTTGCAAAATAAGCCATTGATTAATTTACGTATATACAAATAATTGATCATAAAACAAAAATAGAAAAATTTCTAATTTAATCAAAATATATCTTTACCTAAAACGGCAAAGGCCCTAACTAACCCAAAATTTAAAATCGACTGTTTTATTGATTTTGATGTAATTATAACTCATTTTTTAAACGCCTTTTTCCGACAATTAGTTTTTTCTAATCAATTAAGCGATCTTAAATAAGTTTTTGAGTTTGTTTCAATTTCGCAATTTTTCGCGAATTTTAGCCATGTTCGCGATAAAAGCGATTTGTTGCCGTAAGTTTTCTGATTCTTTACAGCTTAAACAATTTATAATAAATAGTATACTTTCCTATCATGCCGCTATTAGCAAGTTTTTGCGCATTTCCGCCTATTTACCGATTTCTTTCCGAATTTTTTTTTGTTATATTCCGACATTTTGTTAATTTTAGCCATGTTCGCGATAGAGCGATTTTTTCTGTGATTCTTTACAGCTTTCACGATTTTTAATAAATGTAAGACTTTGCTATCATGCTGCGGTTAGAAAATTACCTCAAATAAAGTTTTTTCGAACAAACACTTTGAATACACAAAAACATGTGGATTTGAGAACACCAATTTATGAATTATGCGGATTCAAAAAATAATTCGTTTTCAATTCGAGTAAAAAAATAGAATATACCTGATCATTTTATTTACAATGTTCATTAAATATGAAATAAAAATTTTATGTTAATAAATTTTAAACGTTAAAAATGCATTTTAAAATTTTTTTCAAAATTCATCTTTTTGGGGAAAAAGTGTATCTTTTTGGAAACTAAATTATACCTTTTCTCGAAATTGTATTGACTACAAATGAGGGGCTTAAAGCACAAGGGGTTCAAGTGATTTATTTTAAATAATGAGACTGAAGCGGTTGTTTCGCTTGTGCTCCAAAGGAAGCAGGTATTTTAATGTCAAATGCTTGAATTGTTCACTATATCTAGCGTCCGGATGAGAATCCTACATTCACTTCTTGTGCTCTGAACAACTTCTCCGAAATATACCTATAATTCCATATGTAAACTCAATTTTAGAAAAAGGCACTTAGCCCCCTTGTGCTCTAAGCCCCTCAAATATAATTGCAGTTTCCCATACATATATTCAAGTGTCGAAAGAAGCATTCAAGTGCCTCGGTTTTCTAAGACGGTGTAGGATATACTTCACTCCATCTGATCTCCTTACTATTTATACCACCTATATCCGACCGCGTATGGAATACAACTCTCATGTGTGGGCCGGTGCTTCAAAGTCTATTTTGGAGCTTCTCGACCGCGTGCAGGAGAGGGCGAAGGTTCTCATTGGTGACAGTAGGGTATCCAATTCTATTGACTCCCTTGAGCACCGTCGCAATGTGGGTTGTATTTGTCTGTTTTATCGTTACTACAATGGGATGTGTTCTGACGAAATAAGGGATCTGGTTCCCGAAACCCGTACGTTTGTTCGTAATACACGTTTTTCCTCAAGAGGCCATCCTTATGTGGTCGATTGGCAGGTGAATCGTACAACGCATTACAGAGAGAATTCGTTTTTTTCCCGCACAGTTCGTATGTGGAATAACCTTCCTGCAGAAGTTCACAAACACTACTCCCTCTATCCTCCTTCCCACAACCTATTTTCCTAGTTCCAACACAATGCAATGCATTAGTAGGGGTCATCCCCTGAGTGCTGGTCCTAACAGTAAAAAAAAAAAAAAAAAAAAAAAGTGTTATTCCTTTTTTGCCGGTATTATGCATTAAAACATTTTAGCACGCTCACAAATATATTTTTTTTAATTTAACTCATACATACACCCAGAGAAAAAACTTCTTTTAATATGGCCATATCTTAGGTTTAAAATGGGTTAAAAGATTTAAACATATTTTAGTAATTAATTACCATTATATTAATTATTCGTTATGGTTTTACGGGCTCTAAAATATTTTCCGAAAGTGGCCTTTTGTCTGAAGTGCACTTTACGGGGCGTACGAAACAAAAATAAAAAAAATATACCCGACGATATAACTGCAAATTTAATAATGCAGCAAATACCAAAAAAACTTGGCAAATAATACGTAATATTGGCATTAATAATACAAGTAGACGTGTATCTGATGTTGATGTTAACATTGGGCACGTTCATAAGTCGTAACAGTTGTGTAACCGTTTAGTGTTTGTCTTAGAAACGCATAGTTGAGCACTTCCGCTCAACACAACAGTTGGGTATTTGAAGCCATTTAATCCATCATAAAAATTTTTAGCTACCTAAAGTCAACATGTTGTGGTCAACCTCAACAGCTGAAAATCAGATATAAATTCTGTATTATCCATACTTTTTAGCTAAACTAATACATTTTATGATCACTTTTATTTTTTTTTCAATTGTTTATATTTATCAGCTGTTAATTTTTTATTATACATATAATGCCGTTTCTAAGACGAAAGTGTTCGGCTCAACAGTTGTCAACAGTTTTGTAGCAGTTGAGCTCAACAGCTACGTCTTATGAACGTGCCCATTTTAAATCAATCTTTCATTAATATACCGATTCCCTTAGCTAATGCCGCTTTTTATGACAATCTGCAACCAATGAATATGCCTACTGGAGAGTTTAATTTTCGATGTTTTACACCCTTAGATGTTGCTGAAGGATTTAGAAAGGTTAAATCTGACGCGACTGGCTTAGATAACATTAATCCTAGGTTTATAAAACTTATTCTACCTTGGATAATACAATTTATAACACATTTATTTAATACAATTATTACCACAAGCACCTTCCCAAATGAATGGAAAATAGCCAAAATCATTCCCGTGCCTAAGACAGATAAATAATATCGCCCTATCTCAATCCTGCCATATCTTTCCAAAGTCTTTGAACACTTAATACAGAAACAAGTTTTTGAATATTTGAACACAAATAATCTATTGACAGAACGCCAATCGGGCTTTAGACCAATGTACAGTTGTATAACTGCTCTTACTGATGTTGTTGAGGAAATAAGGGGTAATTTGGATATCGTTTTTAGTCTTACTGGATCATTCTAAAGCGTTTGACACTGTTGACCATGACATTCTTTGCCTTAAACTGGCTTAATTGTTTAAATTTTCTTCATTGGCTGTGAAATTGATGTATACATATGTAACTAATAGGTGGCATTGCGTCTCAAATTTGGGGACTATTTCGAAACCCCTGCGAGTTGTCAGAGGTGTCCCTCAAGGCTCGATACTTGGACCACTATTATATTCAATTTACTCCAATGATATACCAAAACAAATTAAATATTCAAGTGTTCAAATGTACGCGGATGATATTCAAATGTACCTGAAAAGTTCTAAGTATTGTATTAACTCCAAAGTAAATGAATTAAATTACGATCTAAACCAAATTTTTTTCTGGGCATCGGCCAATGGATTACGCCTTAATCCTAAAAAAATCAAAATGTGTTATTATCACCAAAAAATCTGTTAAAATTGATGTTGAAATTAACGTTATTCTGGGAGATACTAAAATTGAAGTAGTAAACACGGTCAAAAATCTTGGAGTTGTCTTTAACAGCACACTTACCTGGTCTGACCACATTACCCAGGCATGTGGTAGAGTGTACAGTATGTTGCGGAATTTGTGGACTGTACAGTACTTTACAATGCCAATATTTTGCTGTTAATCGTCTCATTATGTGTATTATTTTAATCTCTTTTATTTTTCTGTATCAGCCAATGTCTAAAAACCTCATTAAACTGTTTTGGGTTAACTTAGACATTGGCTGATATAGAAAAATAAAAGAGAGTAAAATAATACACATAATGAGACGATTAACAGCAAAATATTGGCATTGGCCCTTTTAGTAACAAGCCACAGATATAAGATTTGTTCGTGACAACAAATCTGCAATGCTCAGGAGAGTGAAAATAAACGATGTACTTGCTAAAAAATAAATTAAGTTTAGAAGCTCACAGCTGAGCAAATTTTGATACCAAATAAACACGAAGAAACAAAAAAAGCCGTCGGTTTCGTTTTTATAAAAAAAACAGTTTTGCAATGTTCAAAATTTTCAAATTTTGATACCTAATAAACCATTTCTTTTTATAATTTTTAATTTCACCAGCAGCCGTATTCTGTATTTCGCTTAGCTAAAGGTAAATCTCGATCGCTAAAATTCCTTAGAGAATACAAAATTTAAAAATTTTAGCAATGACATTAAAAGCTAGAATTGCAGCGATTTAAATTTGTATGGCCTTGGCAATTTTAGCAATGCACGTTACAGAATTTCATTCGTAGCCAAAAATCGCTAGTGAACTTATAGATTTTTAGCGATAGCGATTTAGCTTTAGCGAATTACAGAATACGGCTGCAGATGTAATTAATCATTAATAAAACTCATCTTAAAAAAAATAATAGGATTACCCATCCATGCTTCGACAACACCACGTTAAAATATTGCCATCTAATTATTTCTTATTTATAATAAATCATCATTGTTTTACTAGTGCTTAAAACTAAATTCAAAAGTAAATAAGATACAACAATTTAAATGTTTCCTATCGGCGCGAAAGGGTTAGTATTATGTAAAATTTTGTTGTATTTGCAAAACTTTTAAAGCCTTAAGTATTTCTATCAAAAATAATGAACCCTTTATTTGCAAAATCTTGTTTAATTTACTTAATATTTATGAGATGTAAGTTTGTATATTTAAATTAATAATGATAAAATTAGTTTTAAGATGTAAATAAGTAACAAACATAATTGATTGCTTTTGTTATTGTTTTCTCTGCTTCTTGGGTTAGGGGTTGTTAATAAATAACCCTCAAGTGTCTTTAAGACACTTGAAGTGTTTGTAGTCTTAAGGACTATTTCATCACTTTTCTTAAAAACAAAAAATGTTATATAAATTATATTAATCACCATTGATATTTTCATAAGGACATTCAAATAATGAAATGAGATAAAATTTATAGCTAAAATGGCTTAGCCGGTTTTATGAAAAAATATATAAAATTAAATAAAAAAAATTAATAATTAAATTAAAATTATATTAAGCTGTTGGTAATACAAAAAATCAATTTTTAAAAAATGCTATATTTGCTGAAAAATTTTAAAGTAAAGCAATCAATTTTGCCATGAAACAAGTAAAAAAGTTAAATCGCTTAATCCCGACCGAATGAAACACACAAAAAACAAATTGGTTGGAAAACGGTTGCAGTAATTAAGTGTTGATCAGGTAATTTAATATATTATTGCAACTATTAAAAATATGTAACTCTAACTGATTTTTAATACTAATGAATATGAAAACGTAATTCTAACTGAATGGTTTCATGGTTTCAATTATTTTGTTAGTTATGATAATTAATTTAATTTATTACTAAAAATTAGTACGAATAGTGGCAATCACAACCAAATTAAATGCAGTGCAATACTAAATATTGGTTATTACAATCAATAATTTGCATTTGTCAATTAATTTTATAACAAAATCGCTTATTCATTTACAACAAATCAAAATACAATTACTGAATTTTCTGACAAAAGGATAAAACAATTTTCTGAGACAGAAGAACATTTAATAAAATAAGTTTTAATTTTGATTATAATTATTCTCTTTATTTTAAATGCTATTTTACGCCTTGAGTAATATACATAGGCCTATAAGCTTATTATTAAATATGTGAAAGCTGTTTGAGAAGTAATTACTTTCAAAATTAAAACCGATTTTAAGTGAAAATAGATGTATTCCAATTCGGATTTAAAAGAAAACACAGCACAATTGAACATACTCATTGAATAGCAAATGTCATAAGAAAAACATTTGAAGAAAAAAAAAATATTGCTCAGCACTCTTCATCGATGTTTCTCAAGCTTTTGATAAAGTCTGGCATGAAGGCTTATTACATAAATTGAAGAAAAATTTACCAGCAAACACACACAAGCTGTTAGAAAGCTAATTAGTCGGCCGTCAATGTATTATTAAAGATGGAAATTTCTTAAGATCACCTCAACCAATCGGCGCTGAAGTCCCACAAGGCAGCATCCTAAGCCCTCTATTATACTTAATTTATACTACGGACATGCCGACAAACACATACACCCAAACTTCAACATTTGCAGACGTTACAGCTTTTCTAAGCGTCCACGAAAACCGTTATGAAGCATCTCGTTACTTACAGCACCATATATTTCAACTAGAAATATGGCTAAGACAATGGAGGATAATGGTCAATGAGCAAAAATGCCTACATTAAACATTCACCTTGCGCCGGGAATCTTGAACCCCTATAATAATACAATAAAAAGCTTTTTAACCAATCGTAAGTTTAATGTAAAAATTAATTATCAACAATCTAAAAAGTTCCCTTTACATAATGGCATACCACAAGGATCACCTTTATCAGTGGTATTATTCATAATTGCTTTTAACAACTTTAGTAAAATCATATCCTCGTATAAAAATATCGAACACGCCATTTATGCTGATGACGCGGTTATATTTACAAAAATTAAGGACAATACTAAGGTCAAAGAAATATTCTCGAATATTCTTCGTGACATAGACAAATGGTGTCAAGTTTCTGGGGCAAAACTCTCCATCGTAAATTTGTAATACACATCTGTAATAAACATAACTGCAACATCTTCGAAATCGAACTCAACAATATAAAAATAAAACATGTTGATCATTTACGTATTTGAGGAATTATATTCGACAAAAAATTCACCTTTAAGGAACACTGCATGCAGCTGAGAAAAAATCTAAATGCTAGATTAAATATTATAAAATACTTAACCTCGAAGCACTTCAATATACATATAACTACAATGTTAAACATTACACGTTCTATAATTCTCTCCAAAATTGATTATGCCCCACCAATCTATGGATGGTGTGCTCCTTCCCACATAAAACTAATTAAAACTCCCTACCATGCAGCCGTTCGATACAGTATTGGAGCTTTTCGCACTAGCCCAACTATAAACTTACTAGTTGAAGCTGGTATGCCTTCAATTGAAGATCGCACCTCTTTACTCACGCATAAACTTATACCAAAACTTTTAACTTGTCGCAGCAAGATTATATTTGAAGAAGTTTCAAAAGCAATTAAATACAAGAAAACACCCAGAATAAAATCCACAATATTGAGATGTATCCACTTTTCCCGCTCAATGGATCTAACGCTTCGGCCAATTCTTACAAAACAATCATTAGAGCCTCCTTGGCTTATTAATAATTCTTCCTTCTTTTAATCCCTGGTTAGTCTCCCGAAAACAGCTACTCCACCTAATGTTTATCAACAAATGTTCAAAAGTACAATTGAGAACTTTACACAACAAAACTGGAATATTTTATTTACTGATGGATCCAAATCGAACAACTTTACAACATTTGCAGTCGTCCAACAAGATGGCACACTTATCAAAGCTGGTTATATTGATAAACACTGTTCCAACTTTACAGCCGAAGCTTTAGCTATAGCTAACGCTACTGAATTTGCCGATGTAAATGAGGCTAAATACATAATATGTACTGATAGTCTATCATCTATCCTTGCAATTAAAAACTCTTTACATGAATCTCCGTTAATTAACAAAATTCGTAACATCATTAACAAAAATCAGAACACAATTAAATTAATGTGGGTTCCATCGCACGTTGGTATCCTCGGCAACGAATATGCTGACACTGCTTCCAATGAAGCCAGAAGTAGACCTCTTATCACCTTTCCTACTTGGGAACATCGTGACATTGTAAACAACATTTTCTCTCATTTAAGTTCAGCTCAAAACTTAAGGTGGTTGTCGTACCAACATCCATACAAAAACATAAATCCTCTCGGTATTAAGCCAACATTTTCCACATCGTGTTCCAGGAACGAGGCTTACATCATAACGCGACTCAGAATAGGCCACTGCAAATTTCCACACAAACACCTCTTCGAAAAGGAAAATCCTCCCATATGTTCAACTTGCAACACTCAACTTACCGTTAAACACCTTCTAGACGAATGCGGGTCTTTCAGTTACACCAGAGCCAAAATATTCGGATCAAATCCACCTTCTAATTTTTTACAAAATACTTGTGATAATAATGTAAAGTTAATCAATAATTTTTTGATAGAAAATAATTTAAAAAACCTAATCTAATTTTAAAAGTCGGAGTTGAAAGCCTTAGAAGCTAGTACTCCTTATGTTTTTTATTTTATTTACAACAATTAATATTATTGTAATTAAATTTAAATAAATAAATAAATAAAATAAAACTTCTTCGAATAATAACAGCCGCTCCCTGGTATGTTTAAAACTCAAACATTCATAAGGATCTCAACGTGCCATTAGTAAAAACCATGATTACACAACGTGCAGTAAAATATTTAAAAATGTTGCACAACACCCAAATCCACACTCGCTTAGGAAGAAGATGCACTGCAGCACTTACCCAGATAGATGAGCGATGAGCACCTATATATGTGAACAGAACCCGTGATGAAGAAAATTTTTGCCTGGCACTGGCAGGACATCAACAAAGTATTAGGATAAGATTTGATTAATTATTGTAATTAAATATATGAAGATTCAATAAATAAATAATGAGAAAAAAAGTATAACACTCTGCGTAATAGTATTTTTTTTGCATGTGGATATGGTTTTCCATACAACTACATATTTGCAATAAATCTAGACTTTCTACCGCCAATTTAAGTTTACAATACCGAGCTTATAAGGATATTCACTCATATCAGAACAGATCTGATATGGATGATAACGATTAGAAATGCATTATTAAAATTCAAACCCTTGTATACATTTTTAAGACTCACTGGAAATAAAAATGTGTTATATAATATTTTTAAGCACTAGGTATCAATAGTCGTGCTTTTGTTTTAAATAGTTCAAGCACTTGTTGTTACGTACTTCCGATTTTCGCTTATAAAATGTTTAATTTTTATTATCTGAGAGCAAACATTGACGAGGATATGGATGATGTTGATATACATCGTAATCTATCAAGAACACGTGTAAGGATTTTTTGTTAGATACGTGGTATTGCATTTCAGCTAACGATATCTGTCTCTAAACGTGCATGTGCATCTTGGTGAAGGTTATTTTTCACATACGTGCCATATGAAATTCAAAATAATGTAAATCACCAAGTTCAATAATTTATTCAAAAAAAAAAAAAAGATTAGATGAAATAAGTGAAAACATTTTTGCAAAAAACTATTCTACCCTAATGGCTATATCTTCGACCATTTTTCCCCACACTCATGCATATAAGTATTAAATCTATTCTTGTCACGCAACTCATACAATGACATTTCACTTTCATTTATCAGTCGCTGAATGTCTTCACGAATCGAAATTGTATATTTACTATACATATATTTATAGTAGAATACGATACTTATTAAAGCGTGGGAAAATTTCATAGAATACAATCATTTTCAATATAAAATTCTATTTACTGCACATTTACACATACTAATTTATGAAAATACTGCGATAAAATTAAATAATACTTTATACAACAGCATTTTATTATGAACACATTTCCTTACATATATTAATACAATAAAAATATTACAAAATTTCAACAAAGTAATAAATTGTTATTTATATTGTGAGATGTAATCCTCTTAAAAAAACTATACACGAAAGCTGTCGGAGAAGTTTTTTAAAAAGAAAAGTATATCCTCAGTTACAAAAATTCTTTTCAGAAACTGTTCAAACTACCCTCTTACTATTGACACACATCCTTATATAGAACTTGTACGCATATAACCTCAATAGTTATTGCAAATATAAACTATTTGTCTTTGTTTGCCAACAAGTTTTACTTAAATGAAATTAAATATTTAGTTGCTTACTTGAATCTTTCACATGAACATATAATACATTATGTATTTATGTATTTTTATAAAATAAAAGTTGTAGAAAGTTTCTTCTTGTGATTTCGGTCACGATTAAGTGTATGCCATAAAAGTTGTTTAACAAAAGTTTGACAGTTTTATCTAATTTAATCTAATTTATTTTAAAAAGATATTTTTTTTTTCTTAGTAATTATATTAAATAGTTATCTCCGCCAAGAATTGTGAATAAGTGAATACTAAGTTGGCCATTCTATTTGGAAACTTTTAAATATTCATCGAGGACACCATTAAGTGTAAATGTTCTGTGTCCTTTGGTAATTCAAAGTCTATTTGCCCATGTAAATTCGTCTGTCTGTTACCCGTCTGTTTGCCCGTCTTTCAGTCCGTGTGCTAAAATCACGCGAAGAGGATCCAATGTTATATAAAATTCTAGTTCTTTTATCTCTATTTCTCCTGGCCAGATTAGGCTATAAATCCAGTACAATAAGTGCAGTAGAAAACGTGTTTTGGAAAGAATTAACATCATAAACTATTTTTTTTGCATTTAATTTTATTTACAATTTATCAACTAAAGAGAATAGGTAAATTTAATAAAGTACATATGGGCATTTCCAGCGAAAAGTCTAATTTTTGTCACGTAACGCCAGAAGTATTTTAAATTGTTTCTCAAAAAATTTTATATGTATCGTTAACTTTTGTATATTTTGGTGTAAAGCGCAACAAGCTCTACATAAAGTAACAAAAGGGATATCGATTGAACAACATGGTCCGAAAATACAACCTTATTTGCAATCTGGCGTTACATTAAAAAAAGTAGACTTTTAGCTGAAAATTCCCATATTTTCCTTAAAACGAGCAAAGATTTTTAAATTTGATAGCTTGAAAAATAAATCTATATAAGTCCTAAGTTTACTAAAAAATGTTTTGTATAAAATATCTTGCTCAATTCGCAGTCTTATTCAGTTTTGTAATGCAAGTTTGGGTTTTGCCCACTTCCGTTTTTTTAACGCCACGCCAGCGCAGATTTTTGCTTATATCTGCAAATCCTTAGCGTCGATTACTGTAATTTTTTTTTCTGAATGTAGAGCTACTTCATTACTTGTATATGTATATAAAAACCCTTTTAACAAATTTGACTTCGTCATTTAATTTTTATAAATTTTTTGGTACAAATAACACAACACGTCAAAATGGAAATGCCCATATATAGCAATAACAAACATTGCTACAAACAATATAGAACACGCTATACATACGTATATGCGTAGCTTTACACGTTACTAAGGTAGTTTTAACTCAAAACAAGGTCACTAAAACTTACGCATCCTCTCCAAGATAAGTCAATAAAAAATCCCGATGAATAAATAAGAGCGATGAGATTTAGTACTTGATTGCGTAATGGTGCATTTTTGGTGCTAAAAAAAACTTTATTTGGGTATGAATTATTTTTTTTTTTTCGGCAAAATAAAACTCACCAGCTTTTACTCGTTGCTCAATCGTATACATGGCTTCTGAATCTCCCAAGCGTTGTTTCTGATACTGAAAAAAAAAATAAACCAAAACGTATTAAAAATTTTCTTACAATAACGCTATGATTAGTGAATTGTGGCCCACCCTGTATATATTTAATTTCGGAATAGAAAGTCCAGTATATGGCCTCTCTTCAGTCTACGCATTTCATTGTTAGCATCTAACAAATTTATTGCTAATACGTTGTTGTGATTACATAACCTCCCAAATAAATTTGTTCTAAAAATCCTTATTAAGAACTTAATCATTGGATTTTGTTTATTTGATATAAACAATGTGGCATTACCAATGTACCTTAATGTTAAAGATTGAACCCCTTGAAGTATTTAAATAAGTGTGGCACTGACTGCTTCCAACAATTGTATACCATAAGTCCAAGCTGGTTTACATTCAAGACATTGCTTCAATATTAGACCCCTGCACAAATGTACATATGATCCAGCAAAGCATGAACACTTACTCGAACTATTATAAAAAAACAAGGTACATGTTTTTGAGAACAGCAAAATTAGCGAGTAACTATTGGTTGTTACTCGACTTTGTTTGTGCTTTCTAACCACTTGTTCGTTTTTCTCTCTCACTTGACCATTCAGAAAACGAAGTGAAGCGAAACTTCACTAGGTACTATAAGTACCACGTGAAGTTTTGCAAACATTAAAAACAAAAAATACTGTTCCATGTATTTAATCTTTTTTAACTGTTAAGTTTAATAAAAAAATGGAAATAAATTATTTGTTTAGATCGTTTAGATTTTTATTTATTTATAAATATTTAAAAGGTAAATTTATTTGCAATAATACACATTATTTAAAAATAATAATCATGGGAAACATCTAGTGATTTTTAGAAAAAAAGGAAATCGATTTTTTCGCCAAAAAACGAATACATTTTCCTCTTTTAGAAGTGAAAAATTTACTTGTATATGAAAAAAATATTTAGGCTAAATTACACAAACAATTTTCTTATTATCAATAATCTAAGAAAAAAATGTTTGTCTAATGTTTAGGTAATTACACTAATTTCTGCTTTACTGTGTAATACTACAAGTACCACACGAACTGAACATAATTTTATAGGTACTTCTTTTTCGTTGTTCCCCTTTTTATATGTTTCTTTTTTCGGAACATATTTCATCTTCGGCTGCTGCATGTTAGTATTTATAAAAACACCAATCACCTCTCTTCACTGTTTGCGCGTTGAGCAAGAGAACAAATAAATACTACATTCGACAGCGAGTTTCACATGTGCAGACCTCTATTCGATATTGTATCCACACAGAAAAATTCTCGCTAATTTTTTTTCAATTAAAGCATTAATCAAAAATAAAATCAGTTTAAATTAAAAATTTAATCAAGTGAATTAAACGTTTAATCAAGCGAATTAAGCGTTTAATCAAGTAAATTAAACGTTTAATTGATAATATTAATTTGTTTACTGGTGCAAATTTAATTAATAACACAAATTTTTTAATTGAAATCAATTTTTATTTTTTTCTGTGCAGCAACACAAAAAGAAGTTAAGTTTTTAAATTTGGGTGTTGTTTGTCGACCATCACTGTGAAGTGCCAAAAAATTTACCGAATTATTTTGTGGAATGTTGCTGTTATAAAAATACATTTTTGAACAATTTCCACGACGTAAAGTAAATGTAACATGTGAAGTTTTTTTTGTTAACTTTAATTTTCATTTCATTTAACTAATTTCCCATTTCATCGAGTTCTTCCTAAAGCTTTATGGAAGCAGCATTGAGATCTGTGTTTACGCAGAAATTAACAATTTGTTATTTATTTTTAGTTAACATAGTAACTACTATGGCCTTCAAGAAGGTATACATTTCTTTTAGATAGACCTTCCAAATTATTCCCTTCTTTGGGAAGGGAAAGAAATGGTTTAGTTCATAACTATAATTTGTTTGTCTCCAAAATTCTTAAAAACAATTTTATACATTTCTTTTTGCGTGTGATCTTGTTTCAAAAACTCAACTTAAAATCCTTCTGAAGTACTTCCATCTTACTCTGTAAGACTTGCACGCGTTAAATTACCATCACTAGTAAGCCGAAGAAAAATGCTTAACATTGCGTTTTTAGTTAACTTGTTTAATTCTGCTTAATAATGTTAAACTCAGCGATCAACTCGCAATTACATACCATTATATCTTCAGGCCTTTCACACAAACTATGCAAATTCTGATCCTTTTGGGAGAATATGTAAAGATTTTAATGAAATGTATGATTTAGTTGACTTTTCTTTTAGTACCAGTGTCATTAAACGTAGTGTTATCTTGTTTTTAAATACATAAACTAATAATATTGTTCGTATTTTAATTATAGTCTGTACGGATTTAAATCCATAGACTTAAATAAATAAATAAATAAATGGGAATTTAGCGCATTTAAACGAAACCTTGTTAAAAAAAGTTTAATTTTTATTTGGAACACTGAACGCAAATCTGATTTTTGTTTTTTTTTTCATCAGCTCTAGTTTTCTTGATGTAGTGTTATGTAAAAAATAAAGTCCCTTTCACCACATAAAGTAATATAATTGGAGAAGGGGTTTTCCTATTCAGTAAAAACAATCCAAAATCCGTCGTGCAAGCATTGCCATTTAATTTGTGCAGTAGTTTCAGAGATGCCATTAAAGTTTGACCCAAAAGAAAAAGAATTTTATAAAAAACTAGCATTTAACTCGCTACTTCGTTAGCGTATCCTTTTTCTTCGTGGGCATATTTGTATGCCAAAGTTTTTCTAGGTTTTAACTTTCCTCTTATAGATTCTTATCCACTTAGGACATTGCATGTTTAATTTAATGTTTCTAGGTCCAATACTGATGAATATTAAAAAGGTACCAGTTAAAAAACAAACAAGTACTAAAAAGTTCCCTAATAGTTTTAGTGCACAATTTTTTATGTTATTTATTATGATTTAGTGAGAGAACAGCTAAAATCTAAGCAAAAATAGTTTGAGTGATCGACTGTTTGCGATTGCTAAATAAAAAAAAATTGTTGTGGACATACAGAAAGACAGACTTTGTAGAAGCAATTGGTGTTTGTAATTGGTTTACTCAAAGACTATAATAAATTAAAGATGTTCAATAAATTAAAGATGTTCCACTTTGAATTTGACTAAATGTTGTGCTTCTTTATGATATATATTTGTAGTCTTTGTTTTACCAATGGTTATGAATTTATAGCAGACAGACAATGAAACTCTATTTTATTTGGTGGTGCGAAAGATGAAAACACTGTTGATAAGATTTTCTTTTTTAATGAGGCGATAAAAAATTATTTAGAAACGTATTTAAAACAAATGAAATAAAAGTGTTCTACAAATTGTGAGTTTATTTAGTTATTTATCACAATTCATATATAATATTAATAAGCTGAACATGAAACATATTTAAAGTGTTAAAGATATGGGCATTTCCATTTTGACGTGTCGTGGTATTTGTAGCACAAAATGTTAAAATAAAAATGTCAAATTTGTAAAAAGGGTCTTTATATATACAAAGTAATGAAGTAGCTCTACATTCAGAAAAAAAATTAAAGTAATCGACGCTAAGGATTTGCAGATATAAACAAAAATCTGCCCTGGCGTGACGTTAAAAAAACCAAAGTGGGTTTTGATTGCATTACAAAACTGAAAAATACTGCGAATTGAGCAAGAAGTTTTGTACGAAACCTTTTTTAGTAAACTAAGAGCTTATATAGATTTATTTTTCAAGCTATCAAATTTGAAAATCTTTGCTCGTTTTAAGGTGAATATGGGAATTTTCAGCTAAAAGTCTACTTTTTTTAATGTAATGCCAGATTGCAAATAAGGTTGTATTTTCGGACTATGTTGTTCAATCGTTATCCTTTTTGTTACTAAATGTAGAGCTAGTTGCGCTTTACACCAAAATATAAAAAAGTAAACTATACATATAAAATTTTTTGAGAAACAATTTAAAATACTTCTGGCGTTACGTGACAAAAAGTGGACTTTTCGCTGGAAATGCCCATATGGGGGATGCAATTACAAAAATCTGATAACAGAAGCTGAACGGGTGACTTTAAATTATGGACATGTTATTATATTGGATTAAAAGAAATAATGCGTTGACTGAAAACGATGTTGAAAACTTATCGACTGGCGCATATTTATTTTAAAAGATATCTTTAGATGACGAATGGGATAGCATTTACTCTAAGCTAGAAATTAAGACACCGGCTATTTTAAAGGAAAATTATCTTTATACTCAACCAAGTTGTTTTAAATAAAAAAATTAAATACTTATAAAATAATAACTATAAACTTTATGTAGTTCTGGCGGGTCCTGCTTTTCTTTTTGGCGTTCTTCATCACCCAAATTGAATTCTTAATTTGGACAGAACATGACATTACATAACATAACTAATAACCACCGAACGATTCTAAATTCAAGGCTACGATAAAGCTCGGGTTGAAAATATATAAGTTGTTGAAATTGAACAAAACATTAAAGATCTGTGCTACCCTATGTCCATACATAAAGGTTTACAAGAAAACCTTATATTTATGAAAATAAAACATAGCCTGCCGTATTCATAAAAATATTTTAAATATCATAAAAGTTTACAACACAGATTTTCTATCAAAATTTTCCTTAATAAACGTTTTCTTAATTTATTAATCATTTAATGATTCATAAAAATATGGAGAAATTATTCTAAAATCGTCTTTTATGTATGACAGTTTCCTGAAAATTTTAAGAGAATTGCCATAAACATTTTTAAAATTAAATTTTTATATTGTTAACTATTCTAGTTTTATAGAGGAGAGCATGAAAACCCCATAAACCAAATTCAATTTATATTCATTACAAAAAAAAGGGAATATAAAAAAATAAAGCCATTTATCTTAATTTTTTTTATTGCATATATATTTTTATATCAACAAAAATTAAATAACAAAAACAAAAGGAAACTTATTTTCACCAAAACTCACCAAACATGTATTCAGTTTTATTTTTGTTGCACTGGGAATGCAATCGATTCGAAGTGTTTTTGTATGATGTGCAACTCTCATTTTCATTGTCATTTCGTTGGTTTTTGTACTTGTATTGTTTTTGTTGACAGAGAGTTTGTTCGTTGTCGAATTCATGGCAGTGGTATGACATGACATACTAGATTCACATCCGACCTCAAATTGCGGAAACAGGAAAACAAAACAACACTGAAAATAAAACCAATAAAGAATAATATAAAAACAAATAGAAAAAAATACATTTAAACAACAAAACATACAAATGCAAACAGCATAGTTGTTCATGTTGCAATCAGAATAACCCGTGGCAGCAATAAATTGTTGCCATACAATGAAGGGGGTATTAAAAAAAAAAAAAAAACATAAAGGTTTAAGGATTCAATCACTCGATACTAAATCTAGATTTTCATGTTAAAACTTAAGGAATATAAGAATTTATAAATGCACGATGAAATGTATGAAACCATTTTAATGGAAGTGCGCAATGATGCAATAAATATAATACAACTTTGAACTAATTTTGAGCAACAATGTTCTTATTTGTGAATATAATTTCAATTTTTACCAATCAATACAGTAAAAATATATTTATTTATTTAAAAAAAAACTAATTAGTTTATTCATTTTCCCCAAACACTAAATTGGCCAACGATCTGTTAGAAAATTTCTAAAAAAAATAAAAAATTCACATCTAAAAATGTAAGAAAAAATTTAACATCCCAGCTGTATTGTTACGCTCATTATTATTGGTTGAAAAGGTTTAACAAAAATCAGGGGTCTCCCTTAATAGACATACTAAAATAGTGAAAATAATCATCCAACGAGTTGAAGATTCATTCAGGGGCGATGGAAGGCTCCGTTATTTCTCCTACTTCATTTTTCTAAACAAACAAACTTCCAACCCAATCTACTTTTTTCCAGATGACAGTTACATTTGTCATTCGTATTTATTTGATTTCATACCAATCGTATCTGATGCTTGTGCTATGAGACCTTGATATAGTCTCTGATTGGGGTCTTGTTGACGCATAAACACACGATGGATCAGGGTGCCTTATCTGTGCATATCGGTGGTATAATTTTGAGGAATCAAATCCTTTTTATGTTCTGGACATTGAAAGACAATGTGATGTTCGATGGGCAAATCATATATTCAAGGTGTCAAAAGAAACATTCAAGTGCCGCCTAAACAAAAAATTGTTTATGGGCACATGAACTTTATTCCGGCAATTTTGCATTGTATGGTGGAACTTGAAATTTTTTTTAGCGAATTTCAATTTGGATTAGCGCTTAAACGTTGCATTTCATTCTCAATACATGGAAAAAATAATGAAAAACAAAATTTGGACCCACTTTTAGGCCTCTACCGCATACGATGCAACATTTTATATTTTTTGTAGTTGTTGCAACTCATTACACTCATAATGCCTGATAATTATTTAACTTTAAAGGTTTTTTTCTTTTTCAAAACACTGGCAAATAGTTATACAGAAGGATCCCTATAATTCGAGTTTTCGATTAAAGAATACTTAAATTGAATAAAAACGATACATGAGGTTAAATTAAAAGCAAATGATTAAAAAAGGTTACAATTTAAATAAACCAAACCAAGAATATGTAATCAATAAACAAAAAACTTTTTTGCTTTATTACGAACTATAAGAGATTTTCTATTGTATAAATTGTATTGAGTTACAGACCTTGGAAATTTAAAAAAGTTTACTTTTAGAAGTTATGTAAGGTAGGTAGGTAGGTAAATGGAAATCAGGTGAAATTAAGAGCTAAGGCATAAGACAAGATACAATGATAGGTAGGAAAAAAAGGATCGGACCAAACCCGAGAGAAATCCTTCTCAACCCAAGTTCGCATAACGTTCGGGTAGAACTCAGTCTCCTGCCGCGCAGCCAAACCATCCCCATTACGAATCCCATCAGACTCTCAAGATCACTACGCGAGACATCCCCTAATTCACCTAGGAATCTTTTGCCCAGCCACCTCAGCCTGCTGCCATGTACCCTCGAACAGTGGCACAGAAGGTGCTCAACTGTCTCCAACTCCTCCGAGTCCTCACACAACCCGCACGTAACCGACAAGTCAGATCCCATCCTTGCCACCATCCTGCTTACCATGCAGTGGCCCGTGATAATTCCTATCATGGTCCTAACGCAGGCAATACCTACCCAGCAGCGAATCCGATTCAGACTTCAAAAGCACTGGCAACAGTATCCGCGATCCCCGGCAGTCCGTTCGGTTCCCCCAGGCTCTATTGCCTGTTAAAAACTAGCATATTAATTCCTCCACTAAAATTAAAAAAATATATTGAGTTTATTTGGTCTTTATTTCGGAGATTATTTTTGACGATCGTTCGTTAAAATTTTTAAATATACATACATATATGTTATGTATAAAAAATTAATACATGTGACCGGTTTTGTCCAGGAGAGCCATTTTAAAGATTCAAATGCGTGTATCTTTGGTGTACCATCACTTCATAAAACGCGTATATCTCTGGGAGGGAACACTTTTGGGGCATGGGATCGGTCTCATTCGACGCTCAGATGTAATCCACATCAAAAAATAAGTGAAAATTGATTTTTTTTACCCTTAGGTCCCTTTCTCTCTGAATAACCAATAATAATAAGTAAATTGCACTGACTAACCGTTTAATAATTTCGCATTTTTGCCTTTTAAATAATGCGTATACTTAATGTTGTAGTCATTCATATGAATTAAATATTGATCATGCGTTTAATTTACTATTATATATTTTAAACTATTGCATACCTTGGGGGGGATGTGAAATGTGTAGCTTTACTGCCTGTTTTGAGAAAATTAAAACAATTGAGTGAGTGGGAAATTATATTGAAAGCAACAATAAAAAATATAAATATGTGCTTGTTTTTAATATAATTTCTCACTCACTCACTTGTTTTAATTTTCTAAAAACAGGCAGTCAATTTATAATAATGCCCGTAATTTCTACAAACAGATATCTGGTCGTGTTCGTCTTTAACAGTAATCTTTACATATTCGGTAAAACTATTTTGGTAATTTCAACTTTTATTTTGCCTACGTGTTTTTTCCTATATGTTTTCTTTTAAAATATGGCAACATTTGTAATTTTATAAATTTTTTGAATTAACTGTCAAAAATCGATGATGTAAAATACACTACTGTTTAACGAGAAGGTAAGACATTCGTGCTGAGTTTATGAAAATTTCGTTACACCATAGATATTTGTTCACAGCTTGATATCTATATGCAGAAATAACGGGCATATAAAGCTTAAGCAAAAATATATGTATATAATCAGGTATGTGATGAAAATACGGTTTCAAAACAGTCGTTTTTAAAAGATGTGATGCATACATTAGGGTCATAACATTTTGCAATTCGCACAAATATGTATAAAAAAAATACCACCGCATAGCCGTGTGGGGCATAGATATACATACACACATATAGATATACATAGGTATTCTTCTGTTGGGACCGACGAAAACACATATAAATCAAATTCGCGTTAAACATTGTTCAGGACTTGTACATATACCGTTTATGGGGCCAGAAATTTAACATGTATAAAGCTTTGTTTTTCTATTTTAATAAAATCTTTGAATGAAAAGAGAAAAATTATAAAAATTAATTGAAACATATTCGAATATTTAAAATCAAACATATAAATATACGGCCACACATGGCAAACATTTCCCAAAAAAATGTCAAATATTGGGATGCCTTCATCTGATCACAAAATATTTTTAAGGAGCAAACAGAAAGACAGCTGATTTTGGGCAAACAAAATTATATGTCAGCAAACAAAAATATTCCTAATGTGACCAGTCAACTTCAAATATTTTCCTTGTTTTTGGGCAAATAAATGTTTCTTGTTACATAAATACAAACAGCGTCAAAATAAAAACTTTACAACAAAAAATTGATTAAATTAACAAAATTAAACCATTTTTTAATGGCGAAAAAGGAGATTTTTGTAAAAAATTGTTATTTGCGCCGACCAATTTACTGAAAGCAACATCGTTTTGAGATTATTTTCGTCTTAAAATGATTGTAGGGCTTTTATGGGACATAGTGGTGAGATACGGTCTAATTTAGTTTAATAAGATCGACAAATTTCTTCATGATTGGTCCATTATTTTCCATAGGTCGAATATAGAATCCATTCCTTAAAATTACTTTTGTTGAGGCACAATTAAGTTTTATATTACTAGAAATAAAATAATTAAACTTTTTGATAATCGACTCATAATTTAACATACATTTGTATATACATATGTATTTGTCTGTGCCGAATATAACGTCACCTTGATGCAATTAGACGTAACTACACATAACATCTAAATCGAGTTTTTTATTTATTGCTGTTCGTTATATCAAACTGCATGCTGACACGAATTTTTAGACACCTGCGATAAAAAATGGCGATTTTTTTAAAGTTATTCAAACTCCAAGAACATTTTATGATTATTGATTTGGTTATGTTTTTGCTTCTCCTATAAAAAAAAATTAAAATGTTGTTACGTCTGTTTGCATTTAGGATGACGATATGTATGTAAAAATTAAGGTATCATAAAAAGCGTTATCAATAAAAGCGTGATATATCCTAATATTAGGGCCCATAATTTATTAATGTTCCCATCTTGGAATTTTTTTTATTCTCGGCACAGCCGAATAAAGCACATTTTTACACCAGAGAAATTTTGGTATTTTGTGAAAACCAAGGGACATTCTGATTTGGTTAATACCATGATAAAATAATAAAGGTGGAGGCACTACGCCAGATGACGAATTTTTGCTATTGCATTGTTTGTCTAATCTTATGGCAAAGTTTTGTTTATGTTTAACAAAAGTCCACGTTTTGTGTATTTATTATTGTTTTTTATTAAAGTTTTTGATGAATTAAAATGAATTTGTTATTTGTGCTTAATTCCCAATTTTTATTATTTGATAAAAAACACTAAAATTTATGGTTGATGGGATAAGCTATTCCTATGCGAATTTCAGTGGTTGCTTAGGCCAGATCATCAGGGAACTTCATCCATAAAGATTTTAGAAAAACTTAAGATATCAAACCAAATAAAACTGTTAAGCGTATAAGAATTACAGCAACAGTTCCATTTGTAACAATATCAAGGTTTAAACAAAATTATCAGCAACAAACAGTGAGTTTATCTCTCGTAACATTCCCCAGTGTTTTTATTAAATAATAAAAATTGGGAATTAAGCATGAAAAACAAAATCATTTAAATTAAATTTTGTATTCCTACGAAAATTATTTTGATAATAAACTGGCAAGTGCACGGCCTAAAAAAACTGACTGGCATCCAGCTTTATATTTTGTTTGCGAAAACAATAAAGCGAGTTGTTTTTGTTTGTTCTTAACCTACTTACAACTACAATTAATGTTGGAAGAATTCGCGCCACTAAAGTAATGAACTCCTTATTCCAAGGAAAACATGTTAACTTATTCTTTTTTCTTTGCAACACCCAAAAAATTTGAATCATGCGAAAATGTATTCTCGCGCCAATTCTGTAAAGAGTTACTAATTTACACGGATTGGTGTGCTGCTCAATAGTGAGCTTTATTTGCAAGTTATGAAAAATTATTTTCCGTATCATAAACAAATTCGGTTATCGTTATTTTACGCATCCCCCATAGAAGATAAAGAACTTAATTGCAATAAAGAGAATAAATAAAATAAACCGAAATGCCACCCGGCGAAATATAATCTACACTTTCATTATTAATAAAACACTTAAAGTACAACAACGTAGTAACGTTTTGAGAATCAATCATTTAAATATATTATTTATTGTTTAATTAAAAAAATTGTTGTAGTGCATGAAAATACAGGTTCATTCATACATAAAAAATTATAAACAATGTTTAATATTTATTGGAAATATATTGATTGTTGTTTAAACGTACAAATTTTTATAAACATCAGTCACCAACACCAGTGCTCATATTACCACCAGAACTGGGCGATCTAAACTACTTTTTCATTACCATTAAATTAATAAAAAAAAATATTTGCCTAAAAAATTATAGCATAACACGTTAAATGCAAAGTTGTACATTATTTTTGAAAAGCCACTAAATTGATATGTTGATTTGGTTTAATATGAAAAAGTTTTCAATGCTTTAGCATAATTAATGCATGTGTCCCAGGTCTGAATACCACATGCAATGCTTTTGACCTTGTTCGTATTTCTATTGGTAACCAATAGAGCAATAATATTTTTTTCTTCTTTGTTTTTACATCATCATCGCTCATATGAGAATTTTCAAGAGTTTTTTAAAAACTTCATTAATTGAACAAAGAAAAACAACATTGAAAATTCTTTGTTAAGAGGGGGAAATTTAAAAATGGATGCAAAAAAAATTGCAACGAGAAAGTAAAATGCAAATAATTGTTTTTATATATTTCTGTTTTGAAAGTTCAAGCAATTTTATTTTACAAATGAAAGAAAAAAAAACTTACATTGAAAATGTTTATATTATAATATTTTTCAAAACTTTATAAAGTAAAGAGATTTTTTAAGCTTAATTTTTGGTAATTATTTAACTTCTTCAATAATTTATCCTTGTTATAAATACTTTTTCAAAATGGTGTTCTTTTAACAAATTCAGAAGGTTAGTTGCCATGCCAAAATTCTAATTAAGGGGAGACATTAGTATAAGGGCTAGGCAAACTTTTTGACCAATTTGTACAATTATCCATACCAAACTAATTGACTCTAAACAGGTGTGTCTTTAATCGTATCAGCATTTTAGCGTTGCAATATTTACTTGGACTTACAGCAACTACATCCAGAGAAAAACATTTGTTAATATGGTCACCTCAACAAAACTATTTTTAACGAAAATTATTAAACATATCGGGCCCTAACCGCGAAAATAACGTAAGCGCCAAAAATCAAATTCTACAGAAGAGAGTTTTCTTATTTTATAAAAAAGTTTTTGCTATAAAATCGTAACGGTATCTTGTGTGGCCATGACTTTGTAGGAGATGAGGCAAGTGTTGCCAATGAAGCAGTGTTCAAAAATAAACACTTTATTTCGCTCCTTAGTGTTTTATCCAACTCAACAAAAGATGAGAACATGTAATTCCATACGCTTGTTTTTTTTAACCACAAACTTCATTGCGTTCGTTTCGGCTTCATTAAGGTTCGTGGCTTTTGGCTGGTAAAAAACAAAACATTTTTACAAAAACAAAACACAAAAAAACAAAGTCAAGCCCGACCACATGATACCCAACACCACAAATTTTCGAGAGTGTATGGCTATATGGAATACACAGAAAAAATATCAAAAGTTATTTAGTAATTAAGAGAATTTGTTAAAACTTTTCTTATATTTTTAACAATTTTCTTATTTAACATGTTTGTACATTGTCATACATATTAACAATTTGTTTCATTTGTAGAAAATAAATATCATATAAAAAATTTTCAATCTAAAATCTTTAAAAGAATAAACGATATGATGATTATTGCGAAATTGAATCAATCTATACGGAAAGTAACGTTATTATCTAATGATTTATAAAGCAATTTTAACCATTATTTTATAAATAATAGATTTTGAAATACTTATGATAATTGTGGCAAGATTCCGCTTAGTCTGATGTATGAACCTTGTTTTTTTTGGGGCTTAAATAAATTATAATGTTGTTAGTGATGTTATTTAATTTTGCTAAAAAAAATTAATAAAAACAACTTTTAATTGCATCTTTTTTTTCAAATTAGTTAGCAACAAAATATTTTGTTAATAAAAAATTATATTTAATTGTTAACAAATATTTGATTCAATATTACAAACTCATTGTTAAAAATATTTGTTGAGTTTTAACAATTTTAGTTAACAAAATAATTTTTTGTATTTACAAATTTAGTTGTTGGTGCCTTTTCAATTAAGAAGTTATTTGTATTGACGAATATGGTATTTAATATGACAATTGATTTGTCGTAATTTTTTTCTGTGTAGGGATCTATCTATCTTTTAAATTTCATTAAAATCGGTTTGATAATTTCTTAGAGGCAGAAATTGCCCCCTATCTCCCGTCGTGGTCCTACGTTTCGGCCTTGTGCCAATAGGAACCTATGTACCAAATTCTATTAAATTATCTCCAAAATTTCGACCTGTACTATGCGCACAAGGTTACATGGACAGCCAGCCTGCCAGCCGGACGGACATCGTTAGATCAACTCAGAAAGTGATTCTAAGTCGATCGGTATACTTTTGAACTGTTACACACACCAGCACTAATGCATAGTACCCTCTCCACAATTGTGGTTAGAACATTAATATTTAATATGTTTGTCTCCAGTACAGTGTTGCCAATTTAGCCATTTAGTGGCTAGATTTAGCCATTTAGTGGCTAGATTTAGCCATTTTTCACCCTGTTTAGCCATTAAAAAATGAGTTTAGCCATTAGCCATTTTTTAGCCATTTATCAACTTGTTTAGCCATAAAATTTTTTTGCCGTTGTTCTTTTAAAAGAATAATTTTTATTTAATTATAAAAATTTATAAAAGTAAATTAAACATTTTTAACAATTAAAACGCCTTTAAATTAAATCAGAACTTTTATAAATGTTGAAAATCGCTATAAACGATGTTGATGAAACATCTTTCAAAATAAAAAAATTGCTTTCGAATCGAGGAAGTACTCGATCACGACTGCCAGAATTAGGCCCCAAGTCGCAGTTTTGGAGATTATTTGATAAAATTTGGTACGTAGGTGCTAATGTGGTCAGGTTTGACCGACTATACTTTCTGACTTGTTTTTTATTGTAGATCTGGATTCAAAACGTTGGGTAAATATTGTCGTGATTATGATTTACCTCAAATTTTTTAGAACTAAAAGGCACGAGTGATTCCTATGAGATGATCAATAACGACATCGAATTTATTGATGATTTAATTTTTTAAATATCTCTCAAAATATTAATTAACGTTTATTCTTATTTAACAAACTTAACTTACAATTTCATCGCAAACAAATTTAAATGATTAATTTCTGTTTGTTATTAAATTTTAATATGTTTTTATTTAAAAAAGCTTTTAGCCATTTTTTCCCGTAAATTTAGCCATTTTTGGTCACAAATTTTGGCAACACTGCTCCAGTATCACTACAATTGTTCTGTTTTTTAACGAAGGCAGTAAGTCACTTATTTGATTTATTAATTACACTGCGCCACAAATTTTCAAAAACTTCGTGACAAAATGAATCTGATACCTAATCTATATGTAAAATTGTCTGCTGAATTCGAATGGCAAGTCAGAATGGTCAAAAGTAGAAGATAGATTTCAAAATAACCGTTATTGGTGGGTTTTAAAAATATGATGTCACTTTATTTAAAGTATCTTCGAAAATATTCTACAGATTTTTAATTCCTTTATTTTTATTCAAAGATAATGAAATTTCTTAAACAACCACATGTTAAAGAAATGACTTAGTTACATTGGACCAAACAAAGTTCAAATTTGACAAAAACTTTAATGATTTATGGCAAATTTGCTCTTTTCAAACTATTTTTTTAAACCATACAATTTGTATAATTTTTATTACTTACGATAATACAAAATATCCTCCTTTTAAATTTGTACCCAATCACAAAACACACACCAAGTAAATACACATAGCAAAATGCTTAGAAACAAAAAATATTTAAGAAAGACTAAAACTATTAAATGATTATGATGATTAATTCACTAAATCTTCTGTAGCTGTATAATTTTTGCACAAATCGAGGTCTCGTTAGGCGCAACATGTTCGTGTTGAAATAAAAAATATGTCCCATGCAATAAAACGGTATAAATATTAATTGTATGGTATAAAAAAAAATAACTTGAAAGAAGCAAAATTGAAAAAAATCATAAATATTTCAATGAAGTTTGAACTTTTGTCCCCTGTTAATAGCAACCCATTTCCATTTCCGCTTAATCCGCTTTATATTTTTGAAGATATTTGACCTTAAGTGACATTATCTTTTTTAAAAATACAAATAACGGTTGTTTTCGACACAATCTCGAAACTGTTGTACTTTTGAGCATTCTGACTTTATATTCGGATTAAGCGGGCAATTTTACATAAAGATTAATGGTGTTTTCTTTTCTACAAAAAAATGTGCCTTTTTAAAAAAAAAATGCAATTTGGTGTCTGTTTCTTAAAAATTTTGCTCCCGAAAAGCATGAGTTTTTTAGAATAAAACAACACAGAAAAAATTTTTGCAAAAAATTATTCAATTAAATAATTAATTGGTGTACATTTATTATTCAATTAATTTTTTGTTTGCTGCAATTAATTTTTTTAATCAAAACCCATAAAATTAAATGTTTGTGTATATGTGGTGTATTTTTTGTTTATGCAATTAATTTTTTAATTGACTAAATTTGTGTCCCATGACTCGAAAATACAAATCCGTTAATTGATATGATCAATTCCTTTGCAGGGGCAAAATTAGTTAAATATTTAATTGTCTGAACGAATTGTTTAATTGAAGTCAATTTTCTATTTTTTCTGTGAAGCCACCCTTTTCGGGAGCAAAATTTTTAAGAAAAAGACACCAAATTGAATTTTTTTAAAAAAAGGCACATATTTTTGTAGAAAAGAAAACACCATAAGTGTCAAATACATTTGGTGTCATTGTATTTTCACATCTCAACTTAAAAACTCTTAGTGCCCTTTTGTAAGTTTTTCATTTGGTTATTTATTCATTTTTAGAATCAAATTTGCCGGTAAGCAATTCTGAGGAATTGTTGACTCATTGTTTGTGACAAAATATAATTGTAATTGTTGCTGTGTGACTGAAGACATAAAAATAATTGATTGAACTTGTTTGTGTTCAGCACGAAGAAAAAGTTCAGTTACAAAAAACTTAAATTTGATAATAATTTTATTAGTAAACAATTCTTAGAAATTCCTTAGAATTGTTTACTGCCTTTTTATTTGTTGCCAAAATTATTATTAATTTTGTCCCTATGACCGGAAACGTAAAAGTTAAAGATATAAAAGTGCAAGTTTGCATAACTCTAAACGATTTTATGTTGGCTTGTGTAACGGAGAAGTTGCGAGAAATTAATTAATATAATTAGGTGTGACCATAAAATTAGGGGTGATCGTAATTACGCATCTGGTATATATTTCTTTAAAATGTGTGCCAATCCAATGTGTTGAGAAATCCGAAAAAAGTTAAAATGCTACTTATAATTCTACTGACAGAACCAATGAATTTTACAATTGATGTCACAAAATGAACGCATTTTAAAGCATTTTAAAGTCATTAATTTTCACCTACACAGAAAAAATTATTTTTCGAATTCAAACAAAATATAAAATCTTTAGCTTTTCTAAAATCTTTGAAAGAAGTTTCCTGACGATCTGGCCTAAGCAACCAGTGAAATGCGCATAGGAATAGCTTATCCCATCAACAAGAAATTTCAGTTTCTCAATAGTATAAAATGGGAATTTAGCACATTTGAAAGAAACCTTGTTACAAAAATTTGTAGAATCAAAACATTTTTTGTCTGAAATCGGTCCGACAAACAAATTCGCATATTCAAACAATTTATTTGCATTTTGTTTACTGATTTTTTTCAAACAAATAATTTACAGAATCAAACAAAGAGTTTACTGAAATTCATATAAATTTTTAACAAATAATTTTGCTGAATCAAACAAAAATGTTTGCACAAGCAATGACACGCACCCAAG
Source organism: Pollenia labialis (assembly GCA_949318255.1). NCBI lineage: Eukaryota > Metazoa > Arthropoda > Insecta > Diptera > Polleniidae > Pollenia > Pollenia labialis. The sequence goes on from OX439142.1 coordinate 51,983,726, forward strand.
CTATCACTGAAGGAGAAGATGAAGGCAGGAAGCAGAGCGGCGGCTGGCTATGAGACACATTTTTGTTGGAAAAATTTTTGAACGAAGTCTTGTTTATACACACAATGTTTTTCTTCATCACTCACTGTTGCTGTATCCTTTCCTGTATGTTTTATTTTAGCTTTATTTTTAATAAAATGCTTAACTTAAGAAGTTTTTGTTAATTTTTTTCTTTGAAAATCGTACCGCTAGAATTTTATTAAAAACGTTCGCCGATTAATATGAAATACTTTCTTCGTTAATTGAATTGTTTTGAATTATTTGCACATAGTTATTGTCCTTAAAGTTAATAAATATCTGTAATATTATATCAGCCTTATTTATAAAAAAAAGGTTAATAAAGGGTATATGAAACGGATTTTCATACAATATGAAACATGTTAATAAACCTTTAATAAACATGTTTTTTTTTTTAAAATTGGGACGTATGTTTATAAAAATTTCTTAAATCTGTGCGCTAGGAACTAGATTATCATCTAACAATAAATTTCAGCGCATTTATCAAATATAAAAATTGGGAATTTAGCACATCAAAATTAATGAATAAAAAATTTTATATTCCCGAAAATAACTTTGATAATAAATTTGCAATTACCCATGCAAAAAAAACTTAACTGGCAAAATTGGGTTTTAAAACAATAAAATAAAGCAATTTGTTTTTTATTTTTACCCACTTACAACTACATTCCGTGTTGAAAAGAAGCCAACAAATTGTAGGTGAAAGTATGAAAAGATAAACGCACTGTTAATTGTTGGTGTTGTGTCTATGCTTAACGTTGAAAATAAGTCTTGTAATTCTCATTCGCTTTACAGAAAGGATTTTCCTGATGATCGAGCCTAAAAAACCAGTGAAATTAAATGAGCATAGGAACCAACTTATTCCCCAACACTAAGTGTATAATGGCTTCACGAATAATGTCCTTTAAATTGTCAATTTTCTGTAGGTTGTCGGCGTAACACTTATCTTTGACGGCAGCCCACAAATAATAGTCCAACGGAGTCAAATCGCAGCTCCGAGGTGCCCAAACGACATCAGCTCTGCAGCTGATAATGCGATCTTCAAAAACAGGGCGCAAAACCATATGTTGCCAATATCCACCTCTTAAATTTTTGTGAACAAAAATTCATTCAACATGGCCCGATAACGATCGCCATTGACTGTAACGGCCACTCCTTGCTCATTTTCGAAGAAAAATGGCCCAATTATGCTTCTGGACCACAATCCGCACCAAACAGTGACTCGTTTTGGGTGCAACGGCTTTTCAATGTATTCGTTCGGGTTTTTTGTGCCCCACAAGCGACAATTTTGCTTGTTTACATACCCGCCAAGATCAAAATGAGCTTCATCTGAAAAGATGATTTTTTTTGGCAAAATCGACATCTTCTGTAAGTCGATCGCAGGCCAACTTTGCGAAGCGAAAACGCATATTTCCCAGCGTAGTTCAAGCGTATACACAACCATATTCGTTCAGTGGATGGATAAAAAAAATCAGACATGATCTAAGTGTTACCATTCACGAAATAAGCACTAGTTTAAAAAAAAGCGTTAGATGGTGGACCCGTTACCTCCCTGTTTTGTACGAAATGTACAAAGCTTAACTTAAAGCTCGTGTTGTAAATATTTTTTGCATTAATGTTAGTCGAAACGTCCAACACTGGGCATGCAGAGTTAACCACTTGAAGTGCAATTTACATTAAAATGTAATAGTGATATATCACGATTCTCTAAGGTTTTTATTCTTGATGACATTGATTTCTGTATCCTTGAATTATATACATTAATTCTTTTCAAAATAACTACTTGAAATGTTTTAACAATCAGTATCAAATGTTCAATCCATATAAACACATTTACAAGCGACTTCATGCATACTAACTAAATGTGCCAGTATTTCATATATCGCTGTGTATATAAATAAGTAGTTAGTTCGAAATATAGTAAAATACTTTTTTATTATTCCTTCACTTTTTCTTTCACACATATAAACTCAAGGAAAACCCCATTGAATTGGTTGTTAATACGTAATATTGAATTACACGCATTTAATAATAAATAAAACGAGAAACGTAAAATAACTAAGTACTTTATATCCTTGTATTGTATTTTATAAATTTCTCGATGTTAAGTGCCGTGAATACAAAAATATAATAATAGCAAAATAGTATGTACATGAATAGTAAAAAAAAAGAAATAGCATCACAAGCAAAAAATAACTATAATAACGCAGCCAACTTCAAAGAAATTTGTTCATTCTGCACGATTAAACTTTCTTCGATATTTTAATTTCAATACTCAATGAACAACAACTTTATTTTGTTTACCAAAATGTTTTTTACATTCCATTTTCGTTTTTTAATAGAAAAGTAAAAGCATAAGAAAGTTAGGAGAATACACTTATAATAAAAGTTTGCAAGTGTATTTTTAATTTCTATTTTTTTAGGAAAATAATATATAAATTTTTAAAGGATTTTTTGAAATAAACTACTTATGGGTAATTCCATAGTCACATACGTGACAGTCGCACGCTTCAATGAGACAAAAACCAACGAAAGCGTTAACAATTTTTTTACTTCTTTTTGATTTTGTGTGGAGCTTGAAAAGCTTTACATTTGGTAAAAGAGAAAATAATAATCAAACATGCAGCTCATTAAAAATATAAGCAATTAAAGGCGATGACGTGGCGTGACAAAAATAGAGGTTGTTTTTTTTCCTTGTAAGCAAAAATGCAAAACTCTGCGAACTTCGTCGGAATATTTTGCAGATATTTTTTGTCATAATTCCAAACATTTTAAATTATTTTTTTTAATTTTCTGAATTGGCAAAACTTTTCTTGATTATCCCCTGCAGGCCGTTGTTTGGTTCGTGACGTTACTTGATGAAACGTAACATAGTTTACCATCTGACACTTTTACTAAATTTTGTTTGCAATAACTGTTTTTTTTTTTAATTCATGAAATTAAACAGGGGCCTGATTCTGGCAGTCGTGATCGAGTACTCTCTCGATTCGAAAGCAATTTAATATCTAATTATTTCAGTCAATACTCGAATACGATCACGACTGCCAGAATTAGGCCCCAGGATATAAATATTATTTGATGATTTTATTTTATAAATTAAATGAAATCAATAAGTTTTAAATGAATGAATTATAAACAATAGGGGCCTTATTCACAAAGAAGACAACAAGGCAATTGAGAAAATTTAGTATGAAAAAAAATACTCAAATTGAGCACTTTTTCATACAAATTTTTTTTTAAAATTGTCCTGCTGTTTTCTTTGTGAATAGGGGGTAGATTAATTTTTGATTTAAATATGACTTTTTGGGGATAAGTAATGTTTTTTTTTTAGTATTACAGGAATATTTCCATCTTCGTAAAATATAGAATTAAAAAAGAGAACAACCACAATAGGAATGGGCAAAAAATATCGATATATCAAAATAATCGATAAATAACGACGATATTTTAAATTCCGATACATCGATATTGAAATACGACTATCGAATTCGATATTTTTTAAAGTCAGTCTTCATTAAGAACTCAAAATTTTAGCCGCCTTTTAAACAATATGTTAAAAAATCATGTTTTTTTAAAAGAATATGAAGATCTAAAATAATTGGCATTTATAAGAAGCAGTGCCGGATACAAGAAGCAGATTGTCTGGAGTGCACATAAAACAGAGAGTGCTCCTGATGTCCATATTTGATGATTACTGGTTTGACTAAAACCAGTTGGTACTTTTGGTTTGCAATTCAAATTTTTAGGAAAGTTGGTACTTCCAGGACTTATTTACTTCCATTTAAATTTTTCGTAATATATTTTTTTTTCTTATGGTTTTTTTGTATTCTTCCCTTTTTTTTTGTTATACATAATTGAATTTTTTGTTTTGATTAAATTTGTTTGTTTTTATTAATTTTTTTAAATAAAATGAAACAATAAAAAGTAACAATGTAATTACATATAATTAATTTGTTCATACATATGTTTGTACAAAGGTATACTGAATTTTTTAATTTGGTAAAAGTTTTAGCAAAATACGTTCGATATATCGATATTTTTGAAATAATAAACATCGATACTCTAAAAAAAATATCGATTCGATATATATCGATATATTTTTTCAACTTGCCCATCCCTAAACCACAATGACACTTACGATAATTTATATCAGGTGACGGACGTGACGAAGCTTAAGGTACTATAAAAATAGAACCGTGTATGATATTGTTCAATTTAATGTTTCAATAAACTAAGAACATTAAGCTTTTTTTACGTAAAAAGTTTGAACAACTTGCGACCACCGAGTCAGAAGAAATGACAATTTATAATGTTTTGTGGTCACGAGTGTGACATTAAATGTTAATGAAAATAAATTGAAAATTTACCGTTAACTGATCATTATATTCAGATATTTTTTTTTTGTTAATTTAGTATTGTTGTAAAAACTGTTTATCAAAAATAGTATTCTTTCATCACCATTCTTAAGGAAGTAAATATTTAAGAGTGTTGGGGTGTATACTGGCAAGAGTTTGGTTTACCTTGGTTCCTGGTACGTCACTGGTGACACGCGTGGTCGACTTAGCTGTCTGGTCAATGGGAACTAGCTGGAGTATGTAGGCGCAGAAACACTTGTTGTGAAAACAACCCTTATTTAACGTGGCTCTATAGCACTGTTGTGGTGGCTCTTTTCCGTTTAACAAAGAAAATCACTTTATTTATTTCCTTTTTTTTTTGCTTAATGTTCACTTTTATTTTCCTTCTTTTCTTATTTTGTTTTATTCGGTTTAATAACTTTACTTTAATTAATTTTAAAATTAGGTTTTTTTATATGGCCGGCGTCTGGCTGGACGAAAGTTCACGAAACATTGTCAAAAAGTTGAAAGGTTGACATTCTCACCACGCTACATGTGAGGTTGCCAGATGTCACCACCACATGCAGCGTGGCTCACACCGATTGATGTTTCCCATGTTTCCATGGGGCTGGCTTCCCACGAGCCAGACGCCAACAAAGAGAAAGTACCATTAAAAACTCAAAAAAAGTGATCAAAGCCCTCGCATAACTTTGAAGTCAAATTATTGGCCGCGGAAATAAAAATACGTTTCGGACTCTTCAGTTTAATAAATTTTAAGTGTTTTTCTTTAATAAAACATTAGAAAAGAAACGGGGTTTCAGCTTTTATTTTTTCACACGTGGTTGACATTTCTGTGGAAATAGCCATATGCAGAAAAAACGTACGATAGGGTAAGCCGTCAAATTAACTGCGCTCACTTTTTGACATTTATCGTAAGTATACTCTGCCAAATCATCTTGAGGAGATTCAAGCCATCAAATTATCCAAATTTTCCTTATAGACTCCATTACATCTAGAAATATGCAACGTTCAGTGCGGTTTATGTGCTGGTGGCATCATCAGACTTTATTTATTAATGATCGATAAATTTTTGTTTGTAAACATAAATAACATTGATACGGGCGAGTTTCTTTCGAGAAATGGACATGCCAATCCAAGCCGTGCGATTTGGTATCTCCTGATTATTACTGTAAGGCTATATAACTTCACTGGTTAATGCTGATAAGCCAGCAACAATTGATGCTTTGAAGCCCCACTGATCGTGTTATTATGGACTTATTTATTTATTTATTTATTTATTCGAAAAAATCTCTAAGAAAAATGGTGCCATTATGCCTGGAATCAGACATTTATCACCGTTTATAAAGTTGTATGGTTAGTATTTGAAACATAAGTAGTGGCATTGCTACGAGGGAAGTGTCACAATAAAAAGGCTCAAAAATCATAAAATTTGAGAACACTATTCTTTATTTTCCAACATAATCTACTTTAAGCTGGATACTCTTTTTGCAAGAATATTAAATACATAGCATCGCTGCCTTTCAAATACAGAGTGCGGCAAAAGTCATCATAGGGCTTAAGAATCAAAAAACTTTTTCGTTTTTATATTTTTTTTTTACTTTATTCAGATTACGTAAACGACGTCTGAAGAATAAATAACTGAGGGATTAATAACCAGAATAATAGAATTTTATTGTTATATTTAGCGTTCAATTATTTTAACGTCAACATTTTGCCCTATGAAGCAATAATTCGTTGCTTAGCTCATCGTCGGCACCAACTTGGCACCATAAGAGATTTACCTCGATCCCGTAGACCACGCTAAGTTCGTCATATTTATATCAGTTTTTTAAACAGTTATTCACAAATAACTGTATGATCTTATAAAAAAGTAACTCCCACTTTTGTGGGATTTAAAATAAAAAAAAAAAACTCAATTCGACTATGCTTTGCAATTTTTCCTATTTGCAAAAATTGCAAAAAGTTATATGCTGCATGTATTTTTTTTCTTGATACACTTAAAGAATTGATAATTTACTTGAATGGATTATGTGAGTTTTTAAGTACTTTTGGGATCTAAAAAAAGTGCTAAAAATGCTTAATAATTATTAAAATGTGCTAAACTAGCACTAATCACTTTTTTCGAAATTCTTTGTGCCAATTGAGAAAAAATGTGCTAAATCCAGCACTAAAAGTGCTAAGCTGGCAACCCTGAACCATAAAGCCCTAACCATATTTAACATACGTTGCAACTTATGATCGTCGCTTCGACGATGTATTTTTTAACTGTCTATAACTATGGCTTGCAACCAGATATACTTTTTTAATAAATGTTATTAATCATTGTGACATCTTATTAGTCTATATAAAAACCAGTTTAATACATATTCATATAGATAAACGATTTTTTAATTTTTGTACTAATCCATTTTATGATGCACATAATTTTGGGATATCAAAAGGGCCTAAGAATTATCGTAAGTAAAACTGAAAAATAAGAAAAAGTCAAAACTTAAAAGCTTTAAAAAAATATATTTTTTAAATACCACTGCAAGCAGGAATCACATAGCTCATCTTTGTGCTCTCCTACAAAACCAATAAAAGTAATGTTTCAGCAACGCAGTCTAAAAACAAACAATTAAACGTAGCATACAAGTTTGAGAGTGTTTGGCACTCCCATTTAAAAGCCGTTTGAAACAAAAAAGAGCTAATATTTCAGTAACAAAAAGATCTTTTAAAGAATTCAGTTGCATTAAAAAGTTATATTCATGCTTTGAAAGTTAAACAATTTAAAATTTTTTTTTGTGTAACTTTTCAAAAATAAAATATTTATAAACATTAATGTTTATTAATGTCTTTGCAAATTTTGAACTCTTTTTTAAAATTTCCAATCGCAATCATGTTTTCCATAAATTTCAATCATTTAAATTAAATTTTGTATTCCTACGAAAAGTATTTTGATAATAAACTGGCAGGAGCACGGCCTAAAAAAAACTGACTGGCAACCCGCTTTTTAAATAAAGCGAGTTTTAATTTGTTTTTTCTTAACCTACTTACAACTACAATAAATGTTGGAAGAATTCCAATCAATTGTAGTGGGGAATGTAAGGAGAGATAAACTCACTGTTTATTGTTGATGATTTTGTTTAAACTTTGATATTGTTACAAATAGAAATGTTTCTGTAATTCTTATACGCTTAACAGTTTTATTTGGTTTAATATCTTTAGTTTTTCTAAAATCTTTATGGATGAAGTTTACTGATGATCTGGCCTAAGCAACCAGTGAAATGCGCATAGGAATAGCTTATCCCATCAACAATAAATTTCAGTGTTTTTATCAAATAATAAAAACTGGAAATTAAGCACTAATAACAAAATCATTTAAATTTAATTTTGTATTTTGAATTTTAAAAAAATTTCCAGTCAAAAAGTTACTATTGTCAAGCTAGATTATCCAAATCTTACACTGTGTTTTGTGTGTTCTTTGTTCTCACACACCGGTGTGGTTTTTAAATGCATTGTTTATCACCCAGCGGCTTATACACCCTTTCCACATATAGTAAAGGGCATAACAACTAATTGTTCAATGAAAAATAAATATTCAAAATATCGCAAAAACTGTTAGTGCGATCGCAAAACTTGAAAAAAAACTTGCAAAAATTTTTGGACTGTTATATACAATAAAATTTACCATTAAAATAATCATTTCATAACAGTGTTAAATTTAAAGCACTTCAATTCCGCCTCACTGTGTTGATTACAAAAAAAAAAAAACATAATAATAATAAATCACATAGACTGCCAAGTGATTTAAATCTGACATAACCCAAAATACGATTTATTACTTATTCAGAACACCGGATTAGAAAATAATTTTCACACATTTCCAACTTAAATCAGTTTTCTGGCCACCACCAATTGCCATTGGTACATATACAAACACATTTATTTTCATTATAAATTCACCAAAGGGAGCATTTTTCTTCCAAGTTATTAATTTCCCCAACTTTTTTACACTCATTATAACAATTTCCTTTCTTTGTCGCCCTAATGTGTTTCTTTTTACGACTGACAGCTGATTCCATAAACTTCAATCGATTTCAGTAAGTTGGAAATGTTGTGTCGTTATGTTGTGTGAAATGTGAACATTTTTGCTTTTATTTCAACTTTTTCATTTTATTTTTGACGAGGCATAAAATTTAATTATAATCTCATCAAAACTAAATAATTTTCAAGGTAGTAAAATAAATCTAATTTCTGCCCTTTGTTTTAAGGATGCATTGATTTATAAGAAATTCCATACACAAAAATAAACCCAATCATACAGTAATAGAAGACGACCGGAATAGAAAGAGAGAGAAAAAAGACTTAACTTTGTGATTGTGTTGTTAAGAAAAGTATATGTACTTTGCTACGAAATATGTTCAGTTTGCTGTTGTTTCTTAATATATACGGAATTTTAAGGGAATTTGTTTTCCTCTTGTCTTTTCTAGTCAAATTCTAAGTTTTTAGTTCTTATAACTAACATATTGGTTTAAAAGTTTGATAGAGTGTTAACAGTATATTTTTTATTTTTCCGAGATAGCGGGATGTATTAATCAATTTCCCGGAATTCCCGCTCAATACAAATCGATGCAAAAAAATTTTTAATTTAATTTATTTTAACGAAGAACATTTCCTGAGATCAATTAAATAAGTTTATAAATGCATTCAACTTTTTTAATTCTCTGGCAAAAAGCAAAAAGTGTTTAATGGCGCCTTAAGATCTTCTTTAAAAGTACACATTATTATGTAAGATTTTTGAGGAAGTTAGGGCAAACTGACTTTTTGGTTATCTTTCTTTTAAGTGCAATGACATTTGGAATATTGAAAACTTCCGATCTGTGACACAAGGAGTGTTTAGGAATAAACTGATGATTATATAAAAATCGGAGTAAATTTCCAAAAGCCAACTTTAAAGTTTTAAATTGTTCTCCTATAAAACTTAACAAATAGACTTGGTGCCACAGAATTAATTCAAATCCAAAAGCATTTATATAAAACCAAACAAGTTAAATTATTTAAACAAATTATTACAAAATATTTCTTTTAAATTAAGATTTAAGTTCACAATGTGCATTTACAGAATCATTTGAAAGAGTATTTCTAAATTTTATCAAGAAGATTTTATTGAGAAAACTCCTTTTTTTCACGGATTTTTTCCTTTATAGTCAAAGGGACACTTTTAGTTTTCTTAGTACATCCTTCAATAGTTGTTATTCCATTTAAGCAAAAAATTATTTTCTTCGAATTGAATTGGCGTTTTCTTTATTAATAACTTTTGCCATCATCTCTTACAGAATCTAATCAGAAAAATCTTTTATGCAGCTGTTCTGAATATAAAACCATTACATTTTTTTGAGTAAGTGAAAACAACTTTCTTTGTTTTTTAAAAAATAAATCTGGGTCTTTTAACAAAGTTCTGTACATTTTAAATCTTCTTCTTTCGAAACTTCAGAGCATTAACATTGCCTAACTTATCGGATATGGGTTTGGCAAAACGGTTTTAAATCAGAAACTTTGGGATTTCGTTATTTTTAATTGAGACATATTTATTTGGTGTATTTAATAGACTTTTTTTCTTAGAGAAGATGATAACTATAAGAAGCAGTTGTCCTAGACTAAAGTGATTTTTACCAAAGAAAAGCGAAAAAGAATTAATTGAAGCACATCATGAAAATGCGCTTTTTGACCTAAGACCTTTTTGCTTTTGTTTATTTATTGACAAAACTTATTTACAATTATATGTTTCAGCAGTAAAGTTGACATTACTAAATTAAATATCCCGGGATTTTTTCCCGAAAGATGTGCGGGATCCCGGGATTTTTGTCCCGGGAAATCCCGGATGAAAAACACTAATTAACAGGTACTTTATTTTATCACAAGGTAAATTAGAAAATATTTCTAGTGTAAGAAAATTTAATAAAAAAAAATATAAATCGTAAAAAAAAAATAAAAAAAAAACAGTAGATGACGACACTGGTTTTGGTTTTTATTATTTAAAATATTTTAATGTAATACAAATTTGTTTATTTCCACTGTAAGTTCGTTACTTTCATATATATTGTATTATTAAACGTTGATGGTTTTATTTTATGTTATTAGACGAATCTCCTAAAGAAGTGAACATAAAATTCACGAAACGACGGGAAAAAATTAAATAAAAAACTTGCATTTTTATTTACATAAGCGGAGTACTTATAATTAAACGAAAGTGGCAAAAATAACACAGTTTTTTTATATTTATACCGAATGGTAAAATTTCGCAAAATTTCTTGTGAACAAGTGAGATTATGTAGAATTTTCTATAAATTATAAATTATAAGAAACAAAATTTGCTTTAAATAGTGATATTGCGCACTATTTTGCAAAATTTTCTTTAAAAGTGAAATTTTGCAAAATAGCGAAGTTTTGTAAAATTTCGCAAAATAGCGAAGTTTTGTAAAATTTCCTATGAATAGCGAAATTTTACACAATTTTCTATAAATATTAAGACTCGCACAATTTTCTAAAAATAGCAAAATATCGTTTAATTAGTGATTATATGTAATATTTGCTATAAATAAATAATTTCCTATAAAAAGTGAAATATCACAAAAATTTTTATAGATATGTGGCAAAAAGGAAAAAGTGATTAAGTCGATTTCAGTTTATGACACTTTTGGAGATTAGGGATGGAGATTACTGCAGGTTTAAAAGTACCCAGCAACAAAGCTTTAAGGAAGCTATAGCAAAATTTTTTTTAGCATATTTTTTTCAATAACATTTGGAATAACAACTTTAGTTATCCTCCGATCGGTCACGTTAGGAGTAGTTAGGAGTAAAAACTTATAAAATCTTAAACCAAACATAAGTGATTATTTTATTAAAATAAAAATATATTGTTACGAAATTGGTTTTATCTTCGAATTATTTATTGTTTTAGTTATAAGTTATCTTGCAAATAATAATTTATGTAGTCTTAGTTTAAATTGTTATTTGCTCCACTGTATTGTAGAATTTAAAATAATTCGTACAGGATGCTATAGAATCAACTAGAAGGTACTTGAATCTACTACTCTACTACTACTTCTAGTCGTGAATTATAAATACAGGCTTATAAATCTTTAGTTTAGTTTGTTTTGAGACACTAAACGGTTCAGTTCGTTAAATACAATATTGGATTAATTTTGTGAACGTTGTAAGTAATTTAAATAAAGTTTGTTAATATTTAGAAATGTGGTTATTTTGTTGAACTATTAATGGGTTTTAATCCAAATTTTTAATATTTTAATCAGGCTTAAGTTCATCAAATTTAATTGTCATAAAATTATTTTTATGAAGAAAGGTATTTTACAACATGAAAATTAATTAAAATTGTTATTGATAATCATTCATTCTTGACTGACCTGAGATTCGAACCCAGGCGGCTGGTTACCATGACATGTTTCGATCGCAACCACTCGATCTTCTCAGATGGATGAATGAATAATTATCAATAACAATTTTAATTAACTTTCAGGTTGTAAAATAACTTTCTTCATAATAATAATTTAAAGACAATTAAATTTGATGAACTTATGCCTGATTAAAATATTAAAAATTTGGATTAAAAACCATAAATAGTTCAACAAAATAACCACAATTTATTATAAATAGCAACATTTTTGCCAATATCCTACGAATAAAGGAATTTGACGAAATTTCCTATTTAAAGTGAAAATTTTCCTATTAGTAGTGAGATACATAGTTGAATAGTTCGCATTTTGTAGTTATCAAAATTTGTAAAAATTTCCTATAAATAACGTATTTTCGTCTGCAAGATTCTAGCTTAAGATGGGCTCATGTACCAATCGAGGACATTATTGTGCTTACTTTTACCAATCAAATGCAACCCTGGTGCGGCAATCGTGTGACTGTTTGCTACGCAACCGCGCGTCAATAAAACTAACAAAAATGGACCAATATTTATTGGTTTCTTGTGCGGCAATCAAACAACACAATACGCGCTAATAAATTTCATTTTTTGTGTTTCTTTTAGTATTAAATGAAAATAAATAATTATTTATTAATTATGCATTTACATTTTTTTTTGATTATTGCTATTAACAGAATATGTCTGTTTGTTACAAGCATATTTAGCTGTTCAGTGCGAATATTTTTATTAAAGAGATTTCTATGCGAACCTTAATATACGAAATTGTTAGACAGGCTTTTAATTTTTGAAATTTCTTAATAAATTTAAATAAAACTATTCAACAAAAATTAGTTTAATGCCCAATTTTCAGGGTAGTAATTAAATCTATATTAAGTTAATTTTGATATAAACTTAACCCTTCGTCTTACTCATGAGTCTGGCCAGACCTTTTTCGATTTTAAATGTTATTTTAGTATATTTAAAACACAGGTAGGGACTTGAAGTTTCAGGTACCCTTCTAAAATTAAGTTTACTATAAAAAGCTGAAAAATATAACCTGGAAAGGATATATAAGGAAACTTATTCGAATATTTTACTGCACACATCACATTCGTAACACATGTGGTCTGGCCAGACCCATATCTATTTTGTGTAGAAGATGCCGTATTTTTAACTTCCTTTCTTGCTGTTTTTAATTATTTTTTGTTAAATTATCTATTATTTATTTATTTTTATTAAACACACAAACTATTAGCTCCATCTAGTTCTCAATTTAACCCTCCCTATTACACATGTTTTTTAATTTCACATTCGTAACGCATGCGTCTAGCCAGACCCAACAAACTTTTGAATAAATAGAACCAATTTTTTTAACTAAATGTTATATTAAACACATTTATAATTAAAATAAAATATGAAAATATTTATTTAAATTATAAATGTTTATAATATAACATTTAGTTAAAAAAAATTGGTTTTATTTATTCGAAAGTTTGTTGGGTCTGGCTAGACTCATGCGTTACGAATGTGAAAATAAAAACATGTGTAAGACGGAGGGTTAAAACGTACTTAAATACAGATTGATTTTTTGAGTTTTATTTGAAAAATATTATTTAACTAAGATAAAAGTAGCACTACTAAATACAAAAAAATATAATAACAAAGTTTGTTTATTTGCAAGATGGTCTCAAAAAACAGCTGAATGTCATTTTGCCTGTTGTTGTTGTATTGTTGTCATATTGAGACCATCTTGCTAAGTTATTCCAATGGAAACTTATGTTAAATTTAAATGTACCACATCGGTGAATTAAGTTTTATTTAAGTATTTAGTGAAGAAGAGAATTTTGTATTTAAAACGATTTTAAACATAAATGTGTTTTAATATCAATCCTGAAAATTGTCCATAAGTATATGATACAAATTTAATATTTTTTTAAATGAACAAACCAACCAGAACTTTCAAATAAATAAAAAAAAACTATCACAACAGCTGTTTTTGCAGTTAACACTAGTAAGAACAATCGTGTGACTGTGCTGCGGCAATTGTTGTAACCATTTTACTTTGTACCAACCAACGGCAATTAAATTTGTTTAAAACAGGGCAATCGTGTGATTTCATAATATTTGATTGGTGCAATTTCATAATTGTGCGTCAATAAAGCACAATAAAAATTGTGTCATATTGGTGCATTTGCGGCAATCGTGTTATCCCAGCTTTAGAACTTTAGTACTTTTACGTACATTTTTGTAGTATAATGGTTGCTTTTCCTCTTGTTCGCCCCTAAAAATTTTCTTGTTTTAACTTGTTTGCTTCTTATCAAATAATTTTGAAAGTAAACAGCAGCGATGATGTTGCCGATGATGAATATTTGCTGTGAGCAATGAACGCAAATTATGGTGATAATATTGTTGAGATTTAGTTGGATGTTATACATACATATTGTTTCCTTAATAGAATTATACACTTCTGTAAAGAAATATGCCAGGACAAAGAAACATACTTTGCAAAACAATCAAACTTTCCTGTTTTCCTTTTCTCACAAATATTCTAAAAATAAATGGAAATATACATAAATATTGACAGAACATACAGAGAGAAGAAAACAAAGAAATAATCTGGCATAAAACAAAAGAAAGTTTGAAAATTGTTTTGTGTATTTACGAGTGTTTGATAGTTAAATCCATAATGTCGTTTATTTCTTTGAAAGTTTTCTCTTTAAATAGAATCATTTCGTAGTGTGGGAATATTAGAATAAGTGAATTTTCTTCATCGTTGTTTTTAAAGTCAAAATCACAGAGTTTGTTGACAATTCTTTGACCTGAGGCAGTTTTAGTTAGCAAAATAACTATTCACTAGGAAAGGAAAATTAGGAACAGTAGAAGACTGTTATGAGGGTTTCATAAATAAAATGGATAACTTTTATATTTGTGACAAATGCTATGGGAATAAAATCTGAATTGATAATTTTAGGAACACTAAAAAGTGTTTATCTTGAAGCTGTGGCCAAATTATAAATTGGTCCAAAAAAATATGCAGCATTATTTTTAGCCAAAAAAAATATTTGTATACCAAGTTTAACAACAACTTAATTGTTTAAATAGGTTTTCAACGATGTTAAGTGTGCTTTAGCATTGGACTTTATAAGTAGACAAAATTAAACTGTCAACTCATCCTTGGAAACTCAAGATTACTATGTTCATGATTCTAATTTCACTGAATAATCTGAAATATTTGAAGTTTTTTCCAGAAAATTAAAAATTCGGGGAATTTTGTGTTATCACGCTCGGTTAAAATCGTGTAACCAAAAAAGCACCATCATAGGTGGTGAGGGACAAATGTTATTTACTAAATACATTGGCCCATATTCAAAGTCAAAAATAAAGTCGACTTTTTTTAAAGTATATTTTAAAACAATGGTGTTCACATGCATTTAAAACCGGTTTTTATTTAAAGTCGACTTTATTTTTGACTATGAATATGGGCCATTATTTTTAGGGGAAGGTTTTAACTGGGGTATGTAATAACTACAACCTACACACAGAAAAATATCAAGTTAAAAACGTAGACAACAAGGTTTGTTTAAAATTTTTCGGTAATGATTTTGCTTCATACGTTTTTCATGTTAATTCAACCTGATTTTACAATTACTTACGAACAACATTTTTCTTTTGAAATAACTATAACGCATGTTAATTTAACATTGCAGTAAAGTTAGAGCAAAAAGTCATTTATATTGAAATAAAAATCCGAATCACATTGAATGAAAGTTATTTCAATTTTAAGCAACGTGAATTTCATGTAGAATCAAATTGGTTTGAGTGGTTTATAACAGTGTGACGAAGCTTCAGAGACAACATATGCATTTGTTTAAGAATAATGCAATAACCCTGTAACACATGTTTCACTTATTTTGTATTCTCCTTTATCAACAGAATCATCAGCAGAATCGCCCGATATAGTTTTCGCCATCATTCTACTTTAAAAACTTGATGTACTATTTAACTAAATAATTTTAATTAAAAGAATACGGGAATTGTCTTCTTTTTATAACATATTTTAAGAATGAAAATAAAAAAATTAACATACTTAACTATGTATGCATGTTAATTTCACAAGATAAACTTTTGATTATAATATTAAACAGGTTTTTTAATGGATTCAATATTGAATCCATATTTATTTATATTTTAATATTTTTTTTTATTTATTTTAACAGTGAAATACTATTGAATAAGCGTGATTTAAGATTATTTTAAATATTTTTCATTTAAAATTAAAATGAAATAATGATAAACTTTAGCAGAAATTTACTATGATTCTCAATCAACATTTTTACATGTTAATTTTACATTGGTATTTTTTTCTGTGTGTATTACTAAAAATCAAAAAGCTTTTCCTGGGTATGTAACGCCTTATTTATATTTCTCCTCTTTCCATCTTTAAGTGGACTTGGATCCATTATACCCACACCACAATAATAGATGGAGTATTTTTTTCCAATCGTCGATACGTCCGTATGGCTAGCTAGTTGTCTCTCCATGTAAACCAAGTGTGCAGGTCATATTTTTAGAGATAATTTAAGAAAATTTGGTACTTATATTTTAATTGTCATAAGAAAAGTTGACACATTATTTAACATAGATAGCCCTTATACATACAACTTTTTGGAATAAAATCTTTATGCATATAATCCATTTTATTATTTTGGTGTTTGGATTAAATTTGGTTAAAAAAACATCTTATTTACAACCTAAATTATTTTAACAAATTTCATTGAAATCGGTTTATATTCTATCATTTTTGAAATTTAGCACAATTTACTCCTAAATATAAATGTTAACAAAGTAAAGCAATTCACAAAGTGTACTACTGTGTCATATTTGTTGTAGTACATTCTATAATATTATAAAAGTCGCATTGAAAAAATTATAGCAAACATAACCAATAAGACACAATAGAAAACTTTGTGAATTGCCTAAATATTGTGCTGTAGGGGTTTATTTGCCAGTGGTATGCGGTATTATATGATTGGGTTTGCTCGAATATAAGTTCTTGTATGTTTCTTTTTATTTTAATATTGGACAACGTTTGACCTATCGAAAATTTATCAAACAAAAAAAAACTTTCTTATTTTACCGCTTCATTTTATATGTCTTTTGCATTTCTATGAATTGTTAAATTAAATTAATTTGGTGTGACATATTAACTGCTGTTGAACCTTTTTAATATAATTCCCTTAAAGCTCCTTACCTAGTGCTTAAGATATGCCCACTGCTGTACACTGACTGCAAGAAAAAACAAAAACTAAAAGCGAATACTTTATAATTAAATCAAAATATAAAATCTCTAGAGATTTTCTTAAAACAAAACAGAATGAAGGAAACAAGTATCCTGCACTTGTTTATTTAACAAATGCTTTCACTTTTAACAAATCCTTGTGCTTCCTTTTAAATTTTTTTTTAACAAACCATTTTATTGTTGTTGTTGTGTAAAGTTTATTATGCAAATGTTCCGACATTGAACATGACAAGCTTTTTGTCTTACCCAAAATGCTCATGACCATAATGATGATGATAATGATAATTGTGAAAATGACTACTTTAACAATACAAAAAAGCAAAATATTTTATTAAATTAAGACCTAAAACAAAAATATAATTTAAATATTTCTAAAGCAAAATTCACGAAAAGACAAACTTTCACAGCAAATGTCTCTGGAATTATTTTTCTTTATATTTATTTTATAAGCAGAGGCCGGCAATAATTATTATTTTCAATATTTCCAGTACAAAATGCAATTTGAAAATATTTAATAGATAAAAAATATGCGATATAACCCTGCAACATTAGTCGTATTTTTTTTTTTTGGTTTCCCATCGAAAACCTGTGCGGAAGTTATGTTTTTTGTTTTAAGCCAAAAGGTGCAATTTTGCCTTTAACTATTAAATAAAATATTAACGGTCAGTTTCATTATCACTTATAACTGTCAAAAACATATTGTTAACTGGATGTGAAAGTAACAGTAAGTTTTAACTGAACTTCGTGGAATTGGCCGTTAATTTTTTAAATGTTAATTTTCAAAAATGTATATTAAGCCTATTAAAGGGTAAAATTAAATTGTTGACTTTACATTTGGTCTTACATTGTTTACCTGTAAGTTTTTCTACACCTTTCGTAAGCATAAAGTATAAAACAGGTCTGTGTGGGTATCAAAGATGAACCTGCTAAATTTTAAACTTAAAGTTTCATAATAAAAATTGCAATCGTTACGGTCTCTGGTTCTAAGATTAATTTTTTTAGAAATTTCAAAGACAGCATTTTATTCAATGCAAACAATTGTTTAATTGCGATTATAATTTTAAATACAATTAAAGATGTGGCTAAAGAAATAGTTTTTAGGAGAAAACTTTTTAAGCGATCATTATTTACGCTTCATTCAGTTTATTTAAAAGCGACGTTGTTAATTTAAGTTGTCATTAAGGAGCCTTTCAAGGCAAATGGAAAAGAAAAAGGACTTTTCTAAGGAATTTAGAAGCAAAACAAAATAATTGTATTAAAGATAAGAACAATTTAGTGGCATACAAGAGAGCTTGAAAAAAATGTTTAATCAGACATTTTTTAGTTTTTTTTTAAATAATAGGTATAAAAGGATTTAATTAACAATTTGAAATACTACATTTTCCTATGCCAAATCTGTGTGGTGTTATTCATAACAACCCCTTAAATGAAAAATTACACCCAATAATTTTATGTAGTCTTATAAGGAGGGTCAAAAAAGAAAGTTGTGCCAGTCACGCTCTAAAATTAAACATATGTAACTGAAGTTACGAAAACAGTATAATTTTTTGTCACGCCTCAATCAAACTGAAATATTCTATTAATGTAATGTTGAAAATGTACCATTATTTCTAATACAGTTGTTTGCATAATTAACTTAAGGTTAACGAATTCAACTAGAACAACAGTTTTGTAGGACTTTACCGATGGAAGCAGAAACTAGGTAATATATTGGATATTACAGTTACAGCGTCAATCAGTTATTCCAAAACCAATTAGTAGCTCTATTTGGTGTGATATTTGTAGCGCGCAAATCCTCATTCTGCATAAATATTTGTTTGACGTTTAGACTTAAATAAAATAAAGTAATTTGTTTTATTTTTGTTTTTTCTTAACCCACTTACAACATTTAGAGTTGACAAAAAATCAACCAATTGTAGTCGGGACTGTAAGAAAACTCACTGTTTATTGTGGTTGTTTTTGTTTAAGCTTTGATATTGTTACAGGTAAAACTGAGGTTTATAATTCTTTTTCGCTTAACAGTTTTATTTGGTTTAATCTCTTTAGCTTTTCTAAAATCTTTGGATGATGTTTCCTGACGATCTGGCCTAAGCAACCAGTGAAATGCGCATAGGAATAGCTTATCCCTTCAGCAATAAATTTCAGTTTCTCAATAGTATAAAATGGGAATTTAGCACATTTGGAAGAAACCTTGTTAATTAAATTCTTCATCGGTTATACTCATTCTTTTACAAAACATCTAGAATATGTTCTTGAAAGTTTCTCATTTTTCCTGTGAACTTACTTCAATTTGCACTTTATACAGACCGAAGTATATTTTTAGAATTCTTATCAGATATACATCGCAACAAACTTTTGTATAATATAATGTAAATTTGGCAATGACTTCGTCTGAGGTGGTTCATTCGGACAGTTCAATTTTGGCCGACTCTTTCCAGTTTGTATGAGCCGATATTTTTATAATAATTGTGCAATACGAATACTACAGCCGTGCTTGGTAGCCATTATATTTCTAAAAAACCAATTTTTAGGAATTTTCGGCGGGTTTTTTTTTGGGAATTGTGGGATTCGTTTTGTAAGTTTAATAAAATGTTGAGCTGGTTTGCATTAAGCATTCAAAAACTAATTTACTTGTACAATTTCATTAAATAATATGAGCTAATAAAAATTTTATTGCATAAATTAGAATTTATATTGTTTACAAAAACAGATAAACAAATTTTTTGCAGTTTGTTTGCAAAATTTCTACAACGAATTTTAAAATTATATTAGTTTATGAAATCTACACAATTCCCTACCCTTTGATGTATAACATGTCTTCTTTGTAATAACAATATTTATCATTTTTTTATATGAAGTAATATTTGTTATGTAGATAGCATTTTTTACAAAAAAAAAAACGTGTGTGTTAGATAGCACAGTACAATAATTTTGAAAAAAAAAAGTTTTGGGATTTTTTTTTCAAATTTATATGACAGATGACTCTTTAGTGAGCGAAATCGTTTATATAAAAACACACATTTTTGAAAAATTTCAGATAGCACTATTTGAAAAATAACCCTCGATATATAAAATGTTTTTTGGATTAAAACATTAATTTTTTATCAAAAGAACAAACGATTTTACTGTTTCAATGAAGCAGTAGAAAATGTTATCTTAAATTAACGAATAAACATCGATTTATTTCTAATATTATGATTGAAGAATTGTTTGTCCGAGCAGTAGAGGGAAAAGCTTTAAAAGCTGTGTTGTTTTTGTTAACAAAATCCAAGCAAGTCCTTTTGCATATTTCTTAAACCATGTTGAACAATTTTGAACTTTGCGAATTCTTCTTTTTCTATTTCGAACTGGCTTTATAACTTTGGGATTATCAAAATATAAATTATAAACAGAATTTTGCGGTCAGTTAAACACAAGTTATTTTCAACAAAGCCCAGGGGGCAGTTCTGGCAGTTGTTATCGAATACTTTTTCAAATTATTTCGGTCGATAATTTTTCAAAATGAATTTTTATTTAAAAAAAAAATAAAAAATGCCCCTCGTCAACTTTCAAAAAGAACTTAAAATAATCAAACACTTAAATTATTCCTTTCCCTCAAGTTTATTGGAAGTTAGCTTTTTGTTTTTGTACACAGCAAAGAGAAGGACATGTGTAAACCGGCTGAAAGTTACTCAGGGATCTATTTAGGGTATTTGAATCACACATTTTTTGGTGTAACATATGAAATGACTTTCTTAAAACAATCCTATTCCCCACTCGTGGGTGGATTTGGGATATAAAAACCAGAAACAAATATATACCTGTTTTTTTCTAAACAAACACAATTAAAAATTATGAAATACTTTTATGTTCAATTTGAACAATGCAATTGTAAAAATAAGTTTTTATTAAAACTGCAGCAAATGGTGGAAATAAATTTCATTAACAAATATTTTTTATACACACACATTAATAAATAAATAAATATTAAATGAAATACATGTACATTCTATATATATGTATGTTAGAGTGAATACTTCGGTGCTAGTTCTAGTGCCAGTGTTAAACAAACAGCACATGTCAACAATTGTCACAAACAGCAATATGCGTGTGGGTATGTTAGTGTGTTTGGGAGAAACTAGCAACCAAATGTGTAAAAATAAAGTCTAATACACACATATCGGAACAGTTGTCAGTTTTTACAGATATTTAAAAGAATAAGTTTTTTATTTCTTTGTTAATTTTCTTGAAGCTTAAACGAAATCCCAATCAAAAAAATTATTATTTTGGTTTGACATTAGGAAAAATCAAGGGTATTTCTAACAGCAAAGTTATAACTTATTAGTATAGGCAACATGAGGATAACCGTTATAAATATTTCTTTAGAATTAGGGGTTGTTAAGTATTTTTATATTTACGTGAATGCCTAAGTGAAAGCTTAAAAGAATAAAAAAATAATAGCTGGATGAATACTTGTTGCTATTAGAATATACCATGTATAAATCCTAATCACCACTTGCGGTGGCAGACGGTTAGAATAATATTTTAGGTGCCTTTCAGTAAGTTTTGGCAAATCAAAATTCCAAATTGTTTAAAAACTAGTCTTCAATTCAATAAATTTATAGAGAACATCATAAATTTTAGGACACTGCTTTGTTGTCTTTAAGAAAGTCTGAGTTTATTTATAGTGATGGGAAGAATATTTCTCTTAAACTTTAAAGTTCTCAAATATTAACGTAAAGTTGGCTGTGTTTTTTACACGTACATACATGATACAAATACACAAGGTAGTTCCACTTCTCTCTCAGAAATTATTTTTTGAAGTTTATCGGAATTATTTGAAGCTTGATACAAATAGAAACTTCAAATAATTCGAATAAAATTCAAAAAATAATTTCTGAGAGAGAAGTGGAACTACCTTGTGTATTTGTATCATGCGTACATATATACATATAGTAAAACCTCGTACTATATAAAAGTTTCTTCCACTTACTTTAAGTACGAGTCGCACTTAAAAATTTGAGTACGAATAGCGCTTACAACTTTAAACAATCCTAAAATTTCGAAAACCTTAAACTTTTTGATTTGTCATACGAATGAGTTCGTAAAAGTTTGTTACAAAAACTACAACAACACTACAAAAGAATTGCTTATTTTGTGTGAAAACAGCAACAACGCACTAGAAAAAAACATTCATAATGTTTCTATTTAAAAAGTAAAACGTGAAATGAAAATTTCCGGTTTCTATTTTTTAAATCCTTTAGATAAATACATCAAATCTTCACAGTAGAATAAATACGAACACCATTTCTGGCATTCAGCTGGTGTCTAATAATTGCAAATTCTTCTGTAAATGAAAGGGGAAATACAACACAAAAGTGAAACAATCCAGTATAACGGGTTAGTAAATAATGACACACACACCCTCCCTCTCTTTGTCTCTGATTATCTGGGGTAAGTGATCAATTTAAACTCAATTTCGGATTACTTTAAGTACGAATTAGGGATTAAGACAAATTGAAGATTGTTGAATCATTTTTTTCTTACTAATACTTACATCAATCCCGTTTTCGGATAACTTGAAGTACAGAGCAATTAAATGATCCGAACTTCAATTAAGCATTATGTACTTGATTTAAGAAAATCCCTACATAACGTACTATTGACATCGCTTCGCTTGATTTAAGGACAGACGGATAGATTATTTTTTTTTGTGTATTTTTATTTTTGCTATTATTTTAATGACATTTTTGGCCAACCCATTTTATTTTATTAAAACTGTCAAACACAGAGAAATTATGTTTAAGTAGACATGAAAAAATATCGCACATCCCCTAAATGTTTTATTTTGCATAGAAATGTACGTATATGTTCATGAGAGATTTAGTGTATTCGAAGATTGAATCATGACTGCCGTCAAGTGCGTCATGCGTTTGCTGATTGGTCTAATGAACAATTTCAAAAATTTAAATTTTTTCAACCGGAAAATATGGTTTGTTTAAATAGACTCATATATACGACAACTTTAAGTCAGTTAAGTAAATGAATACATCAACAAAAAAGAGGCCACCAATGGTGTAAAAACATTCATACAACTTTGCATCCACTATTTGTTGTGGATTATCAGCTAACGGCAACAAAGACCCTAATTTATTATAAATGAAGTTTCGACACTAACATTCTAATATTAGTGTGTTCCACAAAAAAAATTTTTTCTTGGGGCTCAAGCATAATTAAAAAAAGCTTATAGGGTAAAGTATTTTTGAGATTTTTTCCAGATTTTTCGGAAGAGATTTAGAGGTCGCTCAAGGCGAATTGGGCCAAAAATTGGGTCTGCCCTTTTTTTAAGTTTTCTTCATAACTTTGCCAAAAACCTCGATTTTCTTTACGTTTAAGGAAAAACTTTGAATGAAAAATCTCCAAGTTATATTTTGGTGTAAAAAGATTATAAGATTTTGCAATGCCTTTGCTCATTTATGCACCCTACATTAAAATTTTGCGTAATTTTTCCGTGAATTGTGTACATAACGCTTTATAACTTTAAATATTTCTATGAAAAGCGAAGAAACCAACAATGCAGTTTGAAAGATCGAATTATTCTAAATAGCTTAGAAACAAATATTTTTGAATTCGCTCTTACCGTTCCTGAGTTATAACCGAAACTGGTTTACAGAATTTATTGCAGGGCATATATGAGGCTACCAGCGCAGAAGTGGTGTAACCCCAGACTACTTTTTATGAGATATTGAGGAGTAAACGCTACTCTTGCACTATAGTACTTGGTTGTAACGGCCCGTGCATAAACTATGTTTCTAGCGCCATCTGTTTTGGATACAAACAGATGGTTTACTCGACTATTGCACTGTAAAGAACAGTGCAAAGATCATATCTTACACCAGAACCGAAACCAAATTAAATTGTGGGTTACACCAGTTTTGCGCTGATAGCCTCATATATACATCGTTAGAACCCCAATAAATGATTTGTAAACAAAGCAAAACAAAACGTTGGGTATGATTTATAATATTATAAACAGAAAACAATGCTAAGAACCGGAATAACTTAGGAACGGTAAGAGCAAATTCAAAAATAGTTTTTCTAAATTGTTGAGAATAAATTGATCTTTCAAAATGCATAGATGGTTGGTTTCATTTTCATAAAAATTTTAAAAGTTATAAAGCGTTATTTACAAAATTTATAGACAAATTACAAAAAATTTTCATTTAGGGTGCATAAATGAGCAAACGCATTGCAAAAACTTATAGTCTTTGTACACCAAAATAAAGCTTGGACATTTTTCTTTTAAACTATCTCCTTAAAAGTGAGGAAAATCGTGGGTTTTGACAAAGTTATGAAGAAAACTTAAAAAAGGCCCCCGAAGGTAGACCTGATTTTTGGCAAACATTCGACTTGAGCGACTTCTAACCTCTTCCGATAAATATGAAAAAAATCGCAAAAAAAACTTTACTCTATAAGTTCTTAACTTATGCTTGAGCACCCATGAAAATCCAAAAATTAATTTTTTTTGGGACACACTAATGTATATCTGAGGCATTTTGACAAAACATCTTAAGTCAAAATTAAAACGTTTAAAAAAATGTTGTTATATTGTAATTACAAAGCAAAGCACAAGTTTACTAATTCAAGAAAAAAAACTAATTTATTTTATCCCATAGATTCTTAGAAATAATGAAGTAATAATAAATGTAAATATTATATTATTCAAATCAAATTGTTGCAATCCCTAATTTACAATTCAAATAAAAGAAAACAAAAAAATACATTTTCAAAAATGAATTCATTCTTCAGTATTAAATTCATAAAAACTCCACTTACGAACGAACTGAACATCGACAAAATTAAGTATGTCACTAGTGTAAAACATGGAAATGCCGCTCATGTTATACTAAAGTGAAAAAAAGAAACAAAAGAAAACAAGTATTTTAACAGCATTTTTTTCTTTTGGCTTCTTCGTACTATTAAACATAATGGAATGTTTGGACGAGGACAAGTATGAAAAAAAATCTGAACGAAGGAGCAATATGGTAAAACGCCAAAGAAATAAAACTAACAAAACAAATAAAAAGACTTTATTTGGCCGTGCCGAATCTATGATACCCACTATCGTTAGTTCAAAATAAAATAAGACAAGGTGAGCAGTCAGTTCAAAATATTAATATTCGGGCATGTTCTACAAATCGAAATGAAATGGATTTCAAATCGAATAAATTTTGAAAACGAGCCTGTAAAGAAAGTTCATTAAAATATTTCTTTTTATTTACCTCATACTTTGAGTACCAATTATCTAAACAAGAGCAACTCTTAAAAACAGGTAAAACTACAGTCACTTTGTAAATAAATGAAAATCTAATTCTATTTAAATTCCACTTCATTTCGATTTTAAGGTTTTCTCCCTTTATAATAAACCTAAAACTCGGCAGGGATCAAAATTAAAAATTCTCCCGTAACCTCAAGGTCTTGAGGAAGTACTTATAAAGTCTGCTGCAATGGTGAATTTTCCATCCTCTATAGGGTAGTTGCCAATGTGTTGTTGTTACTCAAAATACGCTGCTTGCTATTGCAGCTGAGGTTAGAGAGCTTTGGCTGCTAAGAAAGTGATTACTTAATTCTGCCAGTCCATATCCAGCCATAACCGCAGAAAAGCTTAAGCGACATAAACAAAATTTTACAGCAGAAGGTTTTTTTTATTTTATTTAATAAAAATTTTGTATGAAGGTTGTCGCTTGAGATAAAATTGTTATTGCTATATTTTATCAGATGATGCAAGTGTTGCTAGTAGTCATTAAAATGACGATATTTGTAAATTATTTCGCTTAAGCTTTTTTGCGTTAAGGGCTCGATATACTTAAACTCACACCTGTGAGCTTTTGTTGAGGTTTAACATGGGGGCAATTGGCGAACGCATTGTTCTATACTCTAATGGGGTAATTAAAATCAATTTTTTGTGTTAAAGAAGTATTTGAACCGATATCGTGTCAAACGTCTTTTTGCGGAAGATCATTCGTATGGAGGCAATGCAAAATAATGATCGGAAAAAGCCATTTTCGGTATAAAACTTTCCCTGTATAATGGAATTATTTGTTCCAAATTATATGGCTTTCGCTTCTTCCCTTTGACTGCTATTGTACGGAAAGTTCTATTTCATGCTTATCAATAAAAAGGTTTAGGTCTTAATAATTTTGTATTATAAACGAAATTTTTCTTTAATATTGGTTTATTTTATAATATCAGAAAAATTATTTGTTCAC
Source organism: Pollenia labialis (assembly GCA_949318255.1). Classification (NCBI taxonomy): domain Eukaryota; kingdom Metazoa; phylum Arthropoda; class Insecta; order Diptera; family Polleniidae; genus Pollenia; species Pollenia labialis. Next base: position 52,010,099 of record OX439142.1, read on the forward strand.
CGAGTTTTTTTTAAAAACATTTTTGCTATCTTAAGATGTTTTGTCAAAATGCCACAGATATTATAAATGGGTGTTTCCAAAGTAACGGTCATTACCGATTTTCGGAGATTTTTTAAATAAAATTCCAACCTACCGAAATATGCCACGAGGATTGCTCCATTTTGCACTTACACAAGTTCAAGCAACGGTAGCAACCGAAAGAATTCATACAAATGTAATTTCAATTCTTTTTTTGACCATTAAAAAAGTAACAGTCGTTACTTTAAAAATGTGCTGTTTTCAAGTGTCGGATACAAACATCATGTATTCTAAAATTTTGCACAGAATATGTCAAGTAAAATATCTGAATTAATTCTTTGAAATATTTGCTTTAAGGAATAGATTTATTTTCAAACCAAAGAAATTAGTTACCAAAAAAAATCTTTTTTAAAGTAGCGGTCTTTACATTGCAAGAAGTTAAACGATTTTTGTGTTTGAATTCATTTATTTTGGGTAACTCAAAGTAGCATATTTTTGTTAGTATAAAGAAAATTAATGTTAACTTTTCGAAAAATGACAGATACATTTATTTTGTATAATATTAGAGGAAAAATAAATTTGGAGCTAAAAGGGGTAATATTCTGTGGAAACACCCATACACTTTTGGAAGTGGGTGTGCATTTACGGCGGTGTGCATTTACGGTTATAAAATAATTGAATCTTACCTGCCGTCAAGTGCTTCATGCGTTTGCTAGTTAATTAGTCTGGAAATATTGGTTGGTTTAATAGATACGGTAACATTATTGACGCATCAACAAAGGAAGATGCCGAAATCATTAATTTCTTCCACTGTTTGGTAAGGATTATCAGTTAACGACATAATCGATCCAAATTTCGCTTAATTGAAGTTTGTACACTGATCCGAATATTTGATATACTCCCTCAAAAAAGAGAAATTTTCGAGAGAGGACTTTAAAAAGGATCGTTATAAGTATTGAATAAATCTCAATGAAAGCTGACCCCATAATTTGTATTCATAATAAATGAATGTTTGCAATATTTCATTAAAATTGTATTCTTCTACTGGTTTTAGGTCAACACTTATTGGTAATGATGAATCGATCGCCTTCAACAAAATTTTGCAGTGTGATCTCTACTGACCTCCTAAGAAAGGAAGTCACATCTACATTTTAGTATTTTTGAACAGGGTAGACAAAATGCTACTCGCAGGCATACCCTCTTAAGACCCGGACATTAACCCATTGAATTTTTACATTTTTTATATATTTTTTAAACCTTTTGTGGAGCAAATAAAACAACTGCATACTTTTTTTTAAAAAAATTTATTTGAATTCTTAGAAATTAAGGGCGCACATATGTGTACCTCAGGTCTAAAAATATAAATAATTTCAAAGTAAATCCTTAATTTCTTAAGATATAATTTGAACCGATTGAGTAAAAAGTTTATTCACTAGTTTTTTTATCTAATGAGGTGTAAATTAAATTTTGGTTTTTAATATTTTTTAATTTTTTATACTTTAAGTGGTAGAAAAAAGAGGTACACATATGTGTACTTCAGGTCTGAACGATGAGTTGTTGAGTAAAAATATCCAAACAGTGTGGTTTTTTCAAACTGTTAAATTCAAATGTAAAAATAATGGCTAAAACTTCTAAACCCTACCATTTCTGGATATTTTTTTAAAGCGCAGTAGCTTAAAGCAAGCAATAAAACTGATTCTATTGGTTACATGATGTCGCTAGTCTTAAAAACTTGTAATAAGTTAAGGTACACATATGTGTACCCATGGTCTGAAGAGGATACATCGAGTCAATTCCACTTAAATGGAAATGTGACTTTCTTTCTTAGGAGGGCAGTATAGCTTTTTTTCTTGATAGTATAACATCAAGGCGAATTCATAAAGGTGACATTTTCGAATCATCTGTTTAATGTTTATTTCCTTGTTTGTATACTGAATGTCAAGCGTTGTTTACATTTTATGCAAAAAATTTGTTAAAATTTAAAACTCAATAAAAAAATAAATTCATGAAAAAAACCTATTTAAATGTAATAGAACAAAAAAAGTGAAAATTAAATTTAAACACAAATAATAGCACTATCTCATGATGCGGTCACCTTTATGAATTCGCCTTGTATAACATTTTAAAAATAATATTTTTTAATATGGTCACCTCCAACAACAGTGTTTTTAAAGAAAATCTGAAAGGTATTTGGTGGATTTGCAATGTTGTTATAAAGTTGGAAAGTCAGATGTCTTAAAACTCTAAACAATTGTATAATATTATTTAGGACGTTATGACCATTTGACTTGATTGCACACTTCGTCAATCCCCCAATTATATTTAATTATTTCCAATAAGACAGCACACCCATTTTATGCCTGCCTTCAAACATGCTATCGTTAATTATAACCAAAATATGTTTACCACAAATAATAGCATGGCAACATGATTCTCGTGAAAATGGGAAAAATACTATTCTTAATAGAAAAACAAATTATTGTCATATTTTATCACAACATGCTTAGAGGCCACCATGATATGGTTGTGGCTTCTTAATGGCAGACTAAAATAACCACAATATGGTGGTCCGTGGCAATAATATGGTTAAATTAAACATAATATGTTTAAAATGTTCTTTAAAAAAATGTTTTGTTGGAGGTTACCAAATTAAAACACGCTTTTTCTCTGCGTGTATACATAAAGCAAAATCGAACGAAACTACAGTGCAATACCAATGTTTACTAGGCTTTAAAAAGTGTTGACGGAATAGGTCTTATGTTGGCTGGGTCCTTGTGGTTAATTTATAAAGCTACATTTCTCAGTCGAGAACAAAAGGATCAAATATTTGTCTACTAAAAAAACTGTGCAGTTTAATCCCAAGCTGTTTACGACCAGCCGGGTTTTTAGAACATTCACAGACACGACGCGACGTCAAGGCTAGATCAGCCTAGAATAACTCAAGGACCCAGAATATCAGGTCAGAAATAAATATTTGTTTATGTTTCATACGTAAGAATGAATCTAGTCTACCATCATTCATCGTGGTGAAGGGTATAACAAAAAACAATAATTTGGTAGACAACGGTATGTCGAGAATTTTTAAGCAGACTGCTGGCGGGTGGCAACATCTGAGTACAAATGCAAAATGTCAGCCAAACTAAAACATAACAGTTAACGAATGTTAAAATATTTAAATGTTTATGAATAAAATGTGAGAAGAATATCCTAAACTTGGGGAGAAAGAAGAACCAGTATTTAAATGCTATCATGATAATGAAATATAAACGAAAATATGTCGTCATTTAAATTCCTTTCCGCAAAGCTATCAATAGGGACACTTATAAATTTAAATGAATTTCAGTAGACATACATTGCACATATAAGAAATTTTAATATTTTAGTTTCACGGTTGAGTAATAATAAAATTGTGACTGGTATAATCTGACTGTTTTGAAAGTGTTCTTACGAAAGCAAATTAACAACATATTGCGCATAAATAAAACCATATTTACGGCGAATTTCACCAAGTTCAGTTAAAACTAACTATTACTTTAACTTCTTGTTAACAATATGTTTTTGACAGCTATAAGTTGTAGTGAATTCCTTGCGGGAAATTTGTGTCAATTGTTCTAACAGACTGGTTCTGAGGTATGTGAAATTAAAACAAGTACAAAACGAACGAACTTATGACAAGTGAAAGAAGAACCAATCATTCAAATGGTATATGAAAAACAAAAGGGGAGAAAATGTAATGCATTACAGTACAGTCTTCAATGGTGGTGTGAATTTTTTTGGGACTTTGTAAAATTTGGTTCTAAAATTTAGTTCTAGGACTTGTTTATATTGAAATAATACTACATTGCAGTAAATAACACTAAACACGTTTATTAGGAATAGATGTGTGACTGGTCAGATGGTGTCAATTGATCCTCAACAATGACAACCGTTCTCTACCACCAAAGGCCTACTTTGGTGTAAGTTCGCTTCCCTCTAAGGTTAAAATTGAACTTAGTGATATTTTGCCGTTAACCATGCACACTTTTCTAACTATAAGCCATTTGAAATGTACATACATTTCGGTAGAACGCATCAAAGATATTAAACATGCATTCACACTTGCAAAACCTTACAACATTTAGGTTGTGAAAATAACAACACGCAAACAAAAAAGTAATACAGAAATAAAAGTTAACAAACAAACAATTTTTAAAGATTGTCAGTGATGCCACAATAATATTAAAATGTATTGCTACTATTCTAGTGATGCAACTAAAAATATCGTAAGATGTAAAATGGAACAAAATGCAAGTGTAAATTTAATTGAAGATGTAGATGGTGTCAAGTGTGACACGCTATAAGAAGCTCAAAAAATGGCGATTTAAATGAGATTACTTTATTATGACATTTGCATTTTCCTAAAAGCATTTTCTAAAACTAAAAGATAGTAATATTGAAATGAAATTGCTCGATATTATATATTAAATAGTCAAAACAGATCGATCCATTACTACATCTCCACAAATGATTATAAAAACAAATGTTCCAAAAAAATTACAGTTTTTGCGCGCTATGTTTCAACGGTGCTTTTAACCCTGGAAGGTTACTCTTCATTTTACTACATCGTCGAATCGACGAACTAAATAAATAAATTCTAGAGAAATGATTTTGAAATTCAAATATAAACAAAAATCTGTTTTAGTTAAGAGTTTTATTATAAAATAAAAAAAAAACTTGTAAAAAGATTAAAATAAATTTTTCTTTCTGAAATTCGATCGCATTTGAAATCTTTTTTTGTTTTTTTAAATAAATTAACTTTTTAAAACTACAAAGGTAAAAAAAAATATAAAAAGAGATAATCAGTCAAATAATACAAAAGGAAAAAAATTATTTGTTAGCCTTATTTTACGCATGAGACACAAATTTCAATTATATGTTCACAAGAGATGCTATTCTTTCATATATTACATGTATGTATATAAGTTATCGTCATTCTTAATTTGCTATATGGACAGAGGTGGCAAGTTCTACGCTCTTTTGTTCCTTTGACAACATTTTCGACGGATTCTTGTCGGTTCGGTATTTTATTTTATATTGTTTCCTTAATTAAGGTCTGCAAGGTAGGTGTTTCGAATCTGCTTCATAAATAAGGAGCCACGATAGATTAATAATGATTTTTCAGGTACTGTCGTCGGTTTTTGGGTTTTCGAATTTAGTGGAACATATTGAGAGTATATATGACGTAGCTCTTGACAAAAGTTTGTTCAAAGTAGAAAACAGTTGGATTAAAGAAATACGGTGGTACAAGATTATTTGTAAAAAAATCTAAAATAATTCGCCAAAATGTTGCATTCCCATTTTGATAAAGTATTTATGTAGTAGTAGTTTACAAAAACTAAATGAATACGCATTTTCTTTACTCTTTATTTTGTTTTTATTGTCCGGTGACCACATGATAGACGGGAGATTGATTGTGTAGTTAAATTAAAATCAAAAGCACTTAAAAAAACCGAGTTCCCTTCAAATAAATTTCTCCAAACAATTAATCGCCTGTCATGTGGAAACCGAAAAAAACTCATATTGGCTAAATTTTATATTCCCTTCAACACAAGTAGGGTATGAGTGTATACCAATGGGTTTTTTTTTCTTAAAAATAATAATTCGTTTTAGTTGTGAAATAGCAGATTACACAAATCCTAACAAACTGATAAATTTTTCTTAATTACAATGGAACAAAACAATGTCTACGTTTTATATTCGGCACTAATGTGTATTGAAAGCAAAGTTATAACTTAATATCAAGTTATCTTTGAATTCCAATAAGCGTTAACAACACTAAATTTCAATAATTAAAGCCAGCTGCTACGCCGAAAAAAAATATTAAACAAGAGTAAAAAAACGAAAAACAAAAAGTTTTTATATTCATCACCAGGAAAACCAGAAATATGCTCTAAAAAAAGCGTAAAGACTTGAAAATATGCCCTGAAAATTGTTAAAAATATGCCCCAAAAAATTAAAAAATTGCTTATTTGAAAACTAAATAATCAACAATTTAATAACAGCTCTTTATAATAAAAACGATCGTTAAATTATAATCGGGATAACCCAAACTTCAATGTATTTACAGACGAATTTTCGAGATGTTACCCAATTTGGAAACGATGGGCAGTAATCGGCTCACATAAACAAAGTTATGTGAGGAGGTTAAAATTCATATCAGAGTTATTTGGGCCGAATGTTATCTAGATATTAGCATCCATATGTGATATTTGTTTATTAATGTTGACTTTTTAAAGGAAGTTAAGGCTATTAAAGCTAAATAGATTTTTTTTTTAATTTCCTAAGCAAATCCCGCGAATCTCTTCGCTTGTCTGCAGAAGAGAAACCAGAGTCTCTGGCGGGAATCGAACCCGCAACACCGGCGCTGATAGACTAGCTCACTACCACCTAGCCTACCGGGGCACTATGGGAAAATGTGAACTGATTAAAAAAAAAATTAATTAGCAGTAAAATATTTTTAGGGCGAATTTAATCTAAACAACAACATATTTAAATGGTTAACGGATACAATGAGTCTAATATGGAAAAGTTGTTATGGGTAATATGTAAAATTATAGAGCTATTCTCACTTTCTCCTTAATACAATTAAAATGTATTTACCAAATTTGATCAAATTACCTACCAGACTACAGCTTGTTCTTTGCGCACAAGGTTAACATGAACAAAGAACCAGAAAATACGGAAAAAAGATTTGTCCAGATTTTCATGTATTACACACATCGCCAAAAACGTATGTATATTATTGATTTTTCCTTAACTTTTGCTTATTCATATACAAAATTTTATAGTTTAAAATAACATTTGTCTTAAATTACAACCTGCTTTTTCTTAAAATTTTCGAGTCAAAAATAAATGCAGATGGCGAATTTGAAGCAAGATGTTGGGTAAACAGATAAATATTTAAAACGCAAGAGGCAAAATTCCGCAAAACAATTTTTTTTATTTGCTGAGAAAGCTCTTGTAGTCATCTAAAAAATTCAACATGTATCAAAATATGCCAAAATATGGCAAAACATGCGCTTAAAACTAAAAAATACTGCAAAAAGGCTCTTTTAACTAAATTATGCAAACAAATGCTGCAAAGCTTAAAATATGCAAAAAATATGCACTAACAAATCGATGCCAAAATTCATAAAAAGCTCTAAATCGGGTAAATTTATTGTTTCTGCCTTCATTGGTCGCACAAGAAAAAACATGCGATTGCATATTTATGGTTTCCCTGTCCATCACAAAAGAAAAACAAAAAATCACAATACATATAAAACAAATTGTATGCAAAAAAGGGTATAAAGGTCTGTAACAGAAATCCATACCGATCGAAAGTGGAAGCGATCTTGTAGGTTAGGTTAGGTTAAGAAGGGTTATGTGCCCACTGGCACATCTCCACTCGGAGACCAATGCGGTAAGAAAAGAAGAACGAGGTGGATAGAATTAAGAAATTTAGAAAGTTAATAGGTTCCACGTAGAACTATACCCTATCTACCGTCCCCTCAACAGAAACAACCGCAATATTTCCCTGAAAAACCCCAGTAGATCAGCCGGACTACATCCAGCGATGCACCCCAGTTCGTCGGGAAATCTTTCTCCTAGCCATTTCTGTCTGAGACCCTGCATCCTAGGACAATGGCACAATACGTGCGATTGCCTCCAGCTCCTCAGAATCATCGCACAACCTGCAGAAGTCCGGTATGGTGTTGTCCCATTTGCCCGTAAAAGCTCCAACAGGACACTGACCCGTCAAGAACCCTATAAGCGTTCTAAGACCACCCCTGGCCATTCTCAGTAGAACCCTGGTTGCCCCCGCGTCCTATCTGGGCCATAGTGCCCTAGACACCCTGCAATCCATTCTGTTCCCCCAGTATCGGTTAACGTCCTCACGGGATTTCTCCCATATCACCCCATAGTAGGTACATAGGGGGGGCTTTACCCCCTGTCCTTTACCACTAAGTCCAGATTCGAGCCCCCTCTCGCGAGTTCGTCTGCCACCTCATTTCCATCAACCATGCGATCTTGTATCCTGCTTCAGATCAAACGAAATCACTTGCGATAGGACTTGATTTTTGACCTGATTAGCTCACTCTCAATTATAACTCAGGGTAAGATATGGAACAAAATTGCCATTTATTTTTGCAACATATTTATAATGGAAAACGACAACTTCTCATGTTTTTGCATATATTTTTAGAATAGAACAAAAACCCGCTAGAATGGTAGTATAGATGGAACATTATTGTCAGAAAAGAAAACAGCATAAGTTTGCAAAACTGTTTAAATATTCATCTAAAACCCCATAAAGTATATTGATTCAAGAATATGAATAGTTCAAAGTCGATTTTTTTAAATTTTTTGTAACTCCCTTTTGCAGTTTGTGATATAAATCAAGCGCAATTGGCTCAATTATTTACCAAACTGTGGAACAACCTTCCTAAAAAAATAATATTATTATTACAAAAACAAACATAAAGTTATTTAATATTACACAAACTCACCCTGTCTATATGACTAGAAATCAAACTACTAAATATCGGTCCTAGTATACCATTGGTCCAATATAAAGCTTCTCTAGGAAAATACTTTAGAACTCCTAAAAAGTTAAGATTCAAAACTACTCTCCCTTTCGCGGACACAACTTTTAACGAAGGGTTTCCCGTGGGCATTTTGCTATATCTACGTCATTTTTATAGATAGCAAAATTCCGAAAACACCAAACTGCTCAAAATTAAAAATATAATCTATCTAAAGGATAAAAATGACATAAGATTTTGACGTTTATTTCCGTCATGATGCTCCTTGTACCTCAGCGATGACGTTAGAGACCATGACGTCGATTGCCGTCAGACGAAAATATACGTCTAGGCACGTATAAAACATAAAAAGCTTTGAAGTTCAGCTGTAACGTTTATACACGTCAATGTTAATTTTTAAATTAGCAGCTATTTTAGAAAAATAAGACAACATATTTTGTTAAAACATAAAAATATTTAATTCATAAAATTCAGTCTTTGGTAGTAATAGAAATAAAACTTAATACAAGCGAAAAAAATTTTTATATTCCCACAAACACGCGTATTCTACAACTGAACTAATTTCCACATAAACTTGACGTGTTTAGCCGTCATGTGTTTGTTGGAAACAATAATATGTTTTTTTTTTTTATACTTCGCAACAGGTGAACATCTAATATGATATCATGCCTTAAACTTTGTATATAAACATTCGTTATATGCAAAAGCAATGTATCAAACAAAGTTGCTGATCTTTTGTTGAAAAGCTTCAATATTAAACGTTTTAGCAGCAAAAATGCTTATGACGTGTATGAACGTCATGTCCCACCAGAAACCTTTGTTATGACGGCTATACACGTCACTGTCCGCGAAAGGGTTATCTAAAACCAACATAGAAATCGTACTTTTGAACAGGACCTTAATACGCCTCAAACCGCAGCAAAATGCAATTCTGTGAGATCAGTTTTTTACAGATTGGCACATAATTTACGTGATTAATAAAGTGATATAATGACCAATCTTTTAGTTTATTGAAGCCAAGTAATATTTGTCCATTGACGAATGAAATCTCGTTTGGACTACGATTTCATCTTCTCTTCAATACAATTAGTAAGGCAAACGAAAAAGAATATCCATGCTAGGAAGCTTCTTTGAAATATGGAACGAATTTATTGGCATCGGTATCACCATTAATCTGCTTCGAATCAACGGTAAGCAATAATTGATATGCAAGTTATTGCAACCAAGGCGGGTTTTCCCATTTATTCCTACCAGGTATGAGGTCACTGTAGGTCCTAACTAATACCAGACTTGATAGTATACACATTTTGCAGACCAGTGCTATCAGACAAATTGTATTCAACCTTAAGGAAAACAATTCAAAAATATTCACAAATTACCTTGAGAGAATACCATTATTTTTGATAAGTTTTTATTTGTTTGTGATAATCTAGGGCCAGGGTTGCCGTTGAAAATTTCGAAAAAGTGTCATTAAAAGGGTATTGAAGAAAAAATAGGGTCAACAAAACGGGAATTTAAAGTAAAATAGGGTCAAGTTTAAAGGTATGTATTAATTAAATATTTAAGACTAAAATGAAAGTAATTATACATACTTGGATTAAAAATCAATGTTAAAACTAAGAAACAATTCAAGGGTAGATTCCAATATTAGTCATATTAATAAAAAAAGAAGTTACTTTCACAAAAACCTTTGATTATGTTTATCACTTTTTAGAAATACTTATTCTATATTTTGTAATTAATTCTTCACTTGGAGTCCATTCTTCCAGCTCCGATTCGAGCAAATTGAGAGAGGAAATCATGGACTCACAAGTTTCTATTTTAAGTTTGTTTGCAAATAGTGTCCGTTGACACTGGCACTAGTCGTTATGACATGCTACCAATTTTCATATGTATGTTCACAAAACTCATGAGAACTTTCGTAAGGAATATGGAAACTTGTAGTTATTTTCAAAAAGGTTCAAAGTGTCATACATTTTGTTAAAATTATACATAGGGATAAATTAAAAAAAGGGTCACAAAAAGTGTCATTGACATGAAAAGGGGCCAAAAGTGATACTTTAGTGTCACAACGGCAACACTGTCTAGGACTCTGAAATTAATTGTTATTGCAATCAATTAGTAATAAGAAATTTTCTGTTTACAGATAACATAATCCTTACGGTTTTTTTAAACAAGATGTGTAATTATTTTTTAATCGTAATTATGATTTTACAGCTGTAGTATGAATATGACATATCGCTGGCTTAACATGTAAAGGCTCTAAGTCCATATTTGAAAATTTTACAGGAGAGACAAAAAACAATAAAAACACATGTGAGGGAACAATTTGAGAGAAATGTTTAAACTGTACTTTTAATTGGGACTTTGAGCTTTTTCTTGTGATAAATTGGACTTAGCGCTTTTGCTCATCACTACAAAACAACAACAAAAAATGAGATAACTGTAATTTTTTCTTTGTTAACAATGAATTTTTACTTATTGCACATTACTGCATTAAAATCTCAATTTCTTCAAAAAGTGGACTTAGAGCCTTTACATGTTAAGCCAGTGATATGTTTTATATACATGACTACATATGAGGCTGTCAGCTCAAAAGTGGCGTAAGCCACATTACATTTTTTTCATATTTGTGTGGCTTATGGCTACTTTTGTATTATAAGTAGAGCAAAAATAAATAAATGCAACACAAACTCTTGTAACGCGTTCTGTTAGTGACTGGTAAAATCAGTTTGAATCATTTTGGCGTTGATAAGTCAGGGTATGAAAAATTTAGGCTTACGCCACTTTTGCGCTGACGGCCTCATATGTATGTATGTTGCCACGTCTGAATATAAATTTACATATTTCCTTGTTCTTTGATACAATTTTTTTCCCATTCGCTAAATGCAAATTGCAGAGTATTTCACTTGTAATAAAAGAAAATGGTACTTCTTGTTACTAAAAAATATGTTAAAGTACATTTAAGATTTCTTAATAAATAGGCAGATGCTATAATATGTTAAAATTGTTTAACATAAAATCCGTTGTGAGAGCAATAACATCATAATACCGAGTCTGCGTAATAAAGTATGGTGAATTTGCCTTTCTCACTTTTGCTATTAACAGATGAGATTTTGTTTTTTGTTTCACATAAACTCTTGAACATCTGATGCTGTTAGTCCATATTCTATGCGGCTTTTCTTTAAATGAATATTCGTTTTTCCTTAGCACTTCATCCATTCAACATTTTATCAATTAGTATCCTTCAGTATTCATGGATAACAGGGACACTGTTTACGGAATATTGGCTAAGTGTTTTTTTTATATGTAGAAAACTGTAAGCGAACAGCGTGATGTTGGTTAATGTTTTTTTTAATTAACATAATTCTTAAGAATTTATGGTTTATTGAATAAAGTTGAGAACATAAATAAACTTAAAAAGAGTTTTATGTAAAAAGTTAATTTTTTAATAAAAAGTTTCACAAGCCTTTGAATGTTAAAATTAAAAACTATTTTAAGGATGTTTCAGTTTAATTTTTAAATTTTTTCACCAAGTCTTTAATTCTCTTCTAAGGAACTTTAGAGCGCAAACAAATTTCACATACGTACATTTAGAATGACGTATGCTAAGTTAAACTTTTGCAATTTAAGGTACATCAAAAACAAATTTATCTTAAAGTGCTTTTAATTAGAGCCCGGCAAACACAAACAGTAAAATATATTTAGTAGTATTTGTGAGAAAATAAATCAATGTAAGAAAATAGATTTTATAATAAACTAGCTTAACCCGGTGCGCTTCGCTACACTGCTTTAACCACTTTATCGGTTGAGAGATATTTAATATATGCATCCTATGGAAGGTAGTTCCCCCCTGCGCCTACCCGCTTTATTTTTATTTTCAAAGTGAAGTATACCATAAGAGTGACTTCTACAAAGTTTGAACTTTCTCACTATAACAGTTTTTAAGATATCCGATATTAAACATTGGCGTCCTATGGTGGGTAACACTTCCCCCGCTGCTATTTTATTTCAATTTTGGGGCTCAGATAATCCTACTACCAAAAGTTCAACAAATTGCTTGCAGCGGCTCTTATTAATATTTCTATCTATGAGGGGTACTGCTCCTCCTCTGGCTACCCCGCCCATTTCTATATTGAAATTTATAGTTTACCATAATAGTAGCTTTAACTACGTTTGAAGACTCTCCCTTTAATTGTTCTTCAGTTAAGCGATATTTAATGTATGCATCCTATGGGAGGTATTTCCCCCCTGCGCCTATCCGCTTTATTTTTATTTTCAAAAGTGTAGTATACCATAAGAGTGACTTCTAGAAAGTTTGAACATTCTCACTATCACAGTTCTTAAGATATGCGATGGTAAACATTGGCGTCCTATGGGGAAAACCACTTCCCCCACTGCTACTTTATTTCAATTTCGGGGCTCAGAAGATCCTACTACCAAAAGTTGAACAAAATGCGTGCAGTGGCTCTTATTTATATTTCTATCTATGAGGGGTACTGCTCCTCCCCTGTTTACCCCGCCCATTTTTGTACTGAAATTTATAGTTTGCCATAGTAGTAGCTTTAACCACGTTTGAAGACTCCCCCTTTAATAGTTCTTCAGTTAAGCGATATTTAATATATGCATCCTATGGGAGGTTCCCCCCCCCCCCCCTCCCCTACCCGCTTTATTTTTATTTTCAAAAGTGTAGTATACCATAAGAGTGACTTCCACAAAGTTTGAACATTCTCACTATAACAGTTCATAAGATATGCGATGGTAAACATTAGCGTCCTATGGGGAAAACCACTTCCCGCGCTGCTACTTTATTTCAATTTCGGGGCTCAGAAGATCCTACTACCAAAAGTTCAACAAAATGAGTGCAGTGGCTCTTATTTATATTTCTATCTATGAGGGGTACTGCTCCTCCCCTGTTTACCCCGCCCATTTTTATACTGAAATTTATAGTTTGCCATAGTAGTAGCTTTAACCACGTTTGAAGACTCCCCCTTTAATAGTTCTTCAGTTAAGCGATATTTAATATATGCATCCTATGGGAGGTTTCCCCCCCCCCTCCCCTACCCGCTTTATTTTTATTTTCAAAAGTGTAGTATACCATAAGAGTGACTTCCACAAAGTTTGAACATTCTCACTATAACAGTTCATAAGATATGCGATATTAAGCATTGGCGTCCTATGGGGGGAACCACTTCCCCCGCTGCTATTTTATTTAAATTTTGGGGCTCAGAAGATCATACTACAAAAAGTTCAGCAAAATGCGTCCAGCGGCTCTTAAGATATGCGATAATTAATATTGGCATCCTATGGGGGTACCAATTCCCCTGCCCCTATCGAAAAAATAAGTAGCCTATTTTATTTTTAGGGCTCTCGTGATGTTACTGTTAAAATTTCATTAAAATCGGTTCAGTAGTTTCGGAGTCTATAAGCCAACAAACAAACAAACACACAAACAAACAAACAAACAAACAAACAAACAAACAAACAAACAAACAAACAAACAAACAAACAAACAAACAAACAAACAAACAAACAAACAAACAAACAAACAAACAAACAAACAAACAAACAAACAAACAAACAAACAAACAAACAAACAAACAAACAAACAAACAAACAAACAAACAAACAAACAAACAAACAAACAAACAAACAAACAAACAAACAAACAAACAAACAAACAAACAAACAAACAAACAAACAAACAAACAAACAAACAAACAAACAAACAAACAAACAAACAAACAAACAAACAAACAAACAAACAAACAAACAAACAAACAAACAAACAAACAAACAAACAAACAAACAAACAAACAAACAAACAAACAAACAAACAAACAAACAAACAAACAAACAAACAAACAAACAAACAAACAAACAAACAAACAAACAAACAAACAAACAAACAAACAAACAAACAAACAAACAAACAAACAAACAAACAAACAAACAAACAAACAAACAAACAAACAAACAAACAAACAAACAAACAAACAAACAAACAAACAAACAAACAAACAAACAAACAAACAAACAAACAAACAAACAAACAAACAAACAAACAAACAAACAAACAAACAAACAAACAAACAAACAAACAAACAAACAAACAAACAAACAAACAAACAAACAAACAAACAAACAAACAAACAAACAAACAAACAAACAAACAAACAAACAAACAAACAAACAAACAAACAAACAAACAAACAAACAAACAAACAAACAAACAAACAAACAAACAAACAAACAAACAAACAAACAAACAAACAAACAAACAAACAAACAAACAAACAAACAAACAAACAAACAAACAAACAAACAAACAAACAAACAAACAAACAAACAAACAAACAAACAAACAAACAAACAAACAAACAAACAAACAAACAAACAAACAAACAAACAAACAAACAAACAAACAAACAAACAAACAAACAAACAAACAAACAAACAAACAAACAAACAAACAAACAAACAAACAAACAAACAAACAAACAAACAAACAAACAAACAAACAAACAAACAAACAAACAAACAAACAAACAAACAAACAAACAAACAAACAAACAAACAAACAAACAAACAAACAAACAAACAAACAAACAAACAAACAAACAAACAAACAAACAAACAAACAAACAAACAAACAAACAAACAAACAAACAAACAAACAAACAAACAAACAAACAAACAAACAAACAAACAAACAAACAAACAAACAAACAAACAAACAAACAAACAAACAAACAAACAAACAAACAAACAAACAAACAAACAAACAAACAAACAAACAAACAAACAAACAAACAAACAAACAAACAAACAAACAAACAAACAAACAAACAAACAAACAAACAAACAAACAAACAAACAAACAAACAAACAAACAAACAAACAAACAAACAAACAAACAAACAAACAAACAAACAAACAAACAAACAAACAAACAAACAAACAAACAAACAAACAAACAAACAAACAAACAAACAAACAAACAAACAAACAAACAAACAAACAAACAAACAAACAAACAAACAAACAAACAAACAAACAAACAAACAAACAAACAAACAAACAAACAAACAAACAAACAAACAAACAAACAAACAAACAAACAAACAAACAAACAAACAAACAAACAAACAAACAAACAAACAAACAAACAAACAAACAAACAAACAAACAAACAAACAAACAAACAAACAAACAAACAAACAAACAAACAAACAAACAAACAAACAAACAAACAAACAAACAAACAAACAAACAAACAAACAAACAAACAAACAAACAAACAAACAAACAAACAAACAAACAAACAAACAAACAAACAAACAAACAAACAAACAAACAAACAAACAAACAAACAAACAAACAAACAAACAAACAAACAAACAAACAAACAAACAAACAAACAAACAAACAAACAAACAAACAAACAAACAAACAAACAAACAAACAAACAAACAAACAAACAAACAAACAAACAAACAAACAAACAAACAAACAAACAAACAAACAAACAAACAAACAAACAAACAAACAAACAAACAAACAAACAAACAAACAAACAAACAAACAAACAAACAAACAAACAAACAAACAAACAAACAAACAAACAAACAAACAAACAAACAAACAAACAAACAAACAAACAAACAAACAAACAAACAAACAAACAAACAAACAAACAAACAAACAAACAAACAAACAAACAAACAAACAAACAAACAAACAAACAAACAAACAAACGAACAAACAAACAAACGAACAAACAAACAAACGAACAAACAAACAAACGAACAAACAAACAAACGAACAAACAAACAAACGAACAAACAAACAAACGAACAAACAAACAAACGAACAAACAAACAAACAAACAAACAAACAAACAAACAAACAAACAAACAAACAAACAAACAAACAAACAAACAAACAAACAAACAAACAAACAAACAAACAAACAAACAAACAAACAAACAAACAAACAAACAAACAAACAAACAAACAAACAAACAAACAAACAAACAAACAAACAAACAAACAAACAAACAAACAAACAAACAAACAAACAAACAAACAAACAAACAAACAAACAAACAAACAAACAAACAAACAAACAAACAAACAAACAAACAAACAAACAAACAAACAAACAAACAAACAAACAAACAAACAAACAAACAAACAAACAAACAAACAAACAAACAAACAAACAAACAAACAAACAAACAAACAAACAAACAAACAAACAAACAAACAAACAAACAAACAAACAAACAAACAAACAAACAAACAAACAAACAAACAAACAAACAAACAAACAAACAAACAAACAAACAAACAAACAAACAAACAAACAAACAAACAAACAAACAAACAAACAAACAAACAAACAAACAAACAAACAAACAAACAAACAAACAAACAAACAAACAAACAAACAAACAAACAAACAAACAAACAAACAAACAAACAAACAAACAAACAAACAAACAAACAAACAAACAAACAAACAAACAAACAAACAAACAAACAAACAAACAAACAAACAAACAAACAAACAAACAAACAAACAAACAAACAAACAAACAAACAAACAAACAAACAAACAAACAAACAAACAAACAAACAAACAAACAAACAAACAAACAAACATACAAACATTTTTCATTTTTATATATATAGATATTTATCTTGTTCACCGACTCCCACCACAATTTTCCCCGAGGGATAACAGCACCAGATTAAAATATTTTGTCAGACATTTTTTGCCAAAAATACGGCAGTTTAATTTTAAACAGCTTAAAACTGAGTATCTTCGTTTGTTAAACAGTGAATACTTTAACACATCTTTGAAATAATGAAACAATGGTTGATTCATGAAGCAGGAAAAATTCCAAAAAGATTATTTACCCAAATTCTGAAAGACCTTTTAATCTTGATAACAAAGCCATACTTATATTTAGGAACCGTAAAGAATTATTATTTTTGCACTTTTAAGGGAAAAAAGAATTATGAACACAATATTACATTACAACTCACTGAAAAATGTATTCAGATTTTGAGAATGTTTCAATTTTAAACACAGAGAGTAATTACAAACGTATTTACAATTACAAATTCCAGTTTGCTTCTTATGAGTCTATATGACTCCTTATTGGTTTGAGAACTTTAGAATACCGTAGCAGATCACAGTCTATCCTATTCATTTATGATATAATTAATTTAGGGGTTGATTGTCCTGAATTGTTACCTTTAATACCATTCAATAAACCAGCTATAAACTTAAGGAAATTGATACATTTAAAGTTCCAGGTCATCGTACTAATTATGATCTTAATGGCACTTTAACGAGAGCATTTCATAATATTAATAAAATAAATTTATGCCTTCAAAAAAAATGTTATTATCTTTTTAGTATTTTATAAATTTAATATATTTGTATATTTTCCAATTATTAACTTTTTTAATTATGTAATATATTTTTCTATGTAAGCTAGTTGCATAGTCTGTAAGGAATTTTGTTTTCCATAGACTGAAATAAATAAATAAATAAATAAATAAATAGATAAATAAAACGTCGTTATACGTTAGAAAAGCTTCAAGTAATAAGGAGCATTATTACAGCTTATGTATCTCATCAACTTTTCGCAATTTTATATAATTAGTGATAATCAGGGAAACCAGAAATATGCTCTAAAGAACATTTTTATGCGCATTCACCAATTTCCGGCAGCGAAACATAATTGTGTTCCGATTTCAATGACACTTAAGTTCTTATCTAATTTGGATTTCTGAATTCAAATCCGTTCACAAAATTTAGCTAGACCTACTGGGGCCGTCAGAAACCAGTATTCGCAGGTGCGAACGTTGGCCGCTATTCAACACTATTTTGTTTTTGCTTTGTAAATACTTTAACACAAGTTTCATTCAATTTCATAAAATATGTTAATTGAAAATATATAAAATTATAGTTTTTAGTTATAAATGTACATTGCATTTTTTGCACATCCTTTTTTGCTATCTACAAGTTTTTAGTCTGCAACGTCTAGTTTTTCCATATACCTGTTCTATAGGAATGTGCTTGCAACCACTGCTCTCCGTCAGTTGCGGGGTAAAAATTCTGTATAATTTTCCAATAGTTTAGGTATAGCAAAAGTTATTTTGCTGTAACTCGAAAGTTTTTTTGTACAATAAGTTTTTCGTTTTTTTTTCTATTGAAACAAAGAAGTGTAGCCTCTATGCGTTAACAACAGCAGAGCATATAACTGATATAAAAAATGCCCAATGCCACTTTTATGATCGGATATATATACTATAGTTTGGATGGCCATGCAATTTAAAAGAACACATGCCTTGAATATAATACAAAACATTTGTGGCTGCTTAATTTTGCTTCCTTTTTGCCATCTATATATAACTATTAAAACATTTCCTCAGCTTATCAATATTCGTTATTGTAGCGGCAGTGTAAACCTCCATGCCATATATAAAAATTGGCATTATCAAAGACTTAGCTATTAGCCTCCTGATATGGAAAGGTAAAAAATATCCAAGAGTATTAACCCTTCTTAGTGGTCAATTGACCCTAGACACAGTACTGCCTTTCAAAAGTTACCCTTTCATCCAAATAGAAACCAAGGGACTTGTAGGTAGATACATACTCAATGTCCCTGCCGCATATATTTTATTGAGGCAATGACATTGCACAATAGCCAAACCTCATTGCATACGCTTTTATATGGTAAAGTTTAAATTTATTCTGGTCCGCCCATTGCGTGACTTGCACAAGTCTTTTTTTAATAAGCTAACAAATTCATAATAAGAAGTCTTATCATCAAAACAACAATACAGTTGTACATCATCCGCATCATTTTGTGCAGTGCAGAATGATAGAGTTTCATAAAGGTCATTGATAAATTTCATAAATAATAAGGAACCATAATAGATCCTTGAGGAACTCAACGGTATATTCGAGCACATTCAGACATGTCATCCTTTACTTCTACATATTGGTAGCTGTTATATAAAAACGAAGAAATCATTCTGCAAGCTCCTGACGAGAGCCTATATTGACGATGCAATTTTTGTAGTAGCAATGCGTGGCTGAAAAAATCAAATGCTTTACTGAAATCTTAAAAGACAACTCCAGTACTATAAGTAATGTCCAAATTCCGTTAGATCTAGTACTAAAGTAGCTGTGCTATGGCCTCCTTCAAACCCAGATTAACGAGCAATTAACATATTATTTTCACCCTCATAGGTCACGATACGTTTATTCATTGTAATCTCCAGTATCTTGCTACAAATCGGGAGCATGCTAATTGGCCTGAAATCAGCAGTACTAACAGGATTTTTCTTTTTAGCTATCGGAACAATTCTAGCAAACTTCCAATTATCTAGGTAGACAGAAGTCATAACAACAGTATTGTAGATATGCGTCAGAGGCCTTTAAACAAACGGTGAAACTAGAGCTAAGAATTTAATGCATAATCCATCAGGCGAATTGCCCTAGACTTGATCCGTGCCATTGCCGGATAAACATCATGCCCCTCAACTCTTCCAAAGTCAAGGCCATTAGTATAAGCATTATCGAAACGAATAGAATAATTTCCAGAAACATCAGCAGGTAAAATTAAACTTTAATTCAAGTTCTGAAAAGTATCAGCAATTCCTTTTTCAAAAAAACCCGCGTACTTTAACCTTTTCCAAATTTTACTTGAACTTTCATTTTCTAAACAACCGTTCACATTCACTCCTTTTAGACTGTCTTATAATTAGCTTCATCCTATTGCGGTATTTGCAGAAAATTTTCCAATGTATTTTATTCATTTGTTCATTATAGGCTTTAAAAGGCAGAGCCCTTAGCTGTCTTGCCTCAATAACCTCCCTACATTCAAACCACTTGTCTCTCCTCTTAATTTTCCTTCTCCTAACTTTCACCTAATTTGTGACGAATATTATCTTGATATTAACATCCATATGAGATAAGATTGCAACTAGCACTTTACGCACAAGGTTAACATGAACAGGCAACCAGCCACACGGACAGATGGTTATGGTTAGATCACATTAAAAAGTGGTTCAAAATCGATTTGTATACTTGAAGATTGGTCCAAATATCTATGTAGTACACACATCAACAAATACTTATGTAATTCATTTTACCTTAATTTGTGCTTGTATATAAAATGTTAAAGTCCAAAATAACATTTATCTATAATGACAACCAACATTATCTTACAATTTGCAAGTAAAATTTAAATTAAACGCTCTTGTAGGCATCTAAAAATAGTATGTAACATGTGTCAAAATATGCGTAAAAAAAGCAAAATTTGCAATAAGAACTTAAAAAAAATCCTGCAAAAAGGCGGATTTGTGAATATTCTTTAATGCTATGTTAACACTTGGGTTTTTAAAGGCGTTTAAGCAAAACGTTGATTTAGTTAATCAAAGCCCTTCACACACTCAAAAAATTATGTAGTTAAATTCAAACGAAAATTCATTTGAAACAACTTAAAATTCATTTAAAAAACGGATCATTTACATTTCATTTAAAACAAATGATTTTTACATTCATTTTTAATTTTTTTATTTATTAAACAGCATATTTCGTAAAATTGAATAGTTTCTACTTTAAAAAAAATATATTTTAACCGAAACAAATCAAACTACATAACAAAATAAATACGGAAAAACATTATTTTTTGGTAGTTTGTTTTTTGAATAACAAACACAATTGTTGAAAAATAAAATTATTCGTAGTTATATTATTTTATTTCAATTTTAACAGTACGGAAAACGAATTTAATAACCAACAATCAGTTACTGTAATAATTTTATAAGTGCATTACATTTGAGATGATTAAGAAAAAAGCACAACAATCAAATTTATATTTCTTTAAAATATAAAAAATGGATAAAAATGCTTTTTTAAAGTTATCAGAAGATTATTTTAATCATGTTAATGATGAAATTGGGAACATTTTTAAATTATTTAAGGAAAAAAATAAAAACATTTAGCAGAAATCGTGGCCGGTTGTACACGTTCCAGTTGGCCGATTCTACATTATACTCAGTTTGAGGTATGTTCAGTGGATTCTATGTGATTAATGAAGTGATTTAGTTGTAATCATGGCAATTTGAAGAGAAATCGGTTTATGGTAAATTATCTCGGAAGAGAAATCGGTTTATGGTAAATTATCTCGATTTTGATGTGATTAGACCTTAATCACGTTCGAGTTGTTTAAACGAGTTTAAGAACCCAAGTGTGAAAATGGTATCTTCTATCTATATATATAAAAATGAAAAATGTTTGTATGTGTGAAAAGTGTGAAAATGGTATCTTCTATCTATATATATAAAAATGAAAAATGTTTGTATGTTTGTTTGTTTGTTTGTTTGTTTGTTTGTTTGTTTGTTTGTTTGTTTGTTTGTTTGTTTGTTTGTTTGTTTGTTTGTTTGTTTGTTTGTTTGTTTGTTTGTTTGTTTGTTTGTTTGTTTGTTTGTTTGTTTGTTTGTTTGTTTGTTTGTTTGTTTGTTTGTTTGTTTGTTTGTTTGTTTGTTTGTTTGTTTGTTTGTTTGTTTGTTTGTTTGTTTGTTTGTTTGTTTGTTTGTTTGTTTGTTTGTTTGTTTGTTTGTTTGTTTGTTTGTTTGTTTGTTTGTTTGTTTGTTTGTTTGTTTGTTTGTTTGTTTGTTTGTTTGTTTGTTTGTTTGTTTGTTTGTTTGTTTGTTTGTTTGTTTGTTTGTTTGTTTGTTTGTTTGTTTGTTTGTTTGTTTGTTTGTTTGTTTGTTTGTTTGTTTGTTTGTTTGTTTGTTTGTTTGTTTGTTTGTTTGTTTGTTTGTTTGTTTGTTTGTTTGTTTGTTTGTTTGTTTGTTTGTTTGTTTGTTTGTTTGTTTGTTTGTTTGTTTGTTTGTTTGTTTGTTTGTTTGTTTGTTTGTTTGTTTGTTTGTTTGTTTGTTTGTTTGTTTGTTTGTTTGTTTGTTTGTTTGTTTGTTTGTTTGTTTGTTTGTTTGTTTGTTTGTTTGTTTGTTTGTTTGTTTGTTTGTTTGTTTGTTTGTTTGTTTGTTTGTTTGTTTGTTTGTTTGTTTGTTTGTTTGTTTGTTTGTTTGTTTGTTTGTTTGTTTGTTTGTTTGTTTGTTTGTTTGTTTGTTTGTTTGTTTGTTTGTTTGTTTGTTTGTTTGTTTGTTTGTTTGTTTGTTTGTTTGTTTGTTTGTTTGTTTGTTTGTTTGTTTGTTTGTTTGTTTGTTTGTTTGTTTGTTTGTTTGTTTGTTTGTTTGTTTGTTTGTTTGTTTGTTTGTTTGTTTGTTTGTTTGTTTGTTTGTTTGTTTGTTTGTTTGTTTGTTTGTTTGTTTGTTTGTTTGTTTGTTTGTTTGTTTGTTTGTTTGTTTGTTTGTTTGTTTGTTTGTTTGTTTGTTTGTTTGTTTGTTTGTTTGTTTGTTTGTTTGTTTGTTTGTTTGTTTGTTTGTTTGTTTGTTTGTTTGTTTGTTTGTTTGTTTGTTTGTTTGTTTGTTTGTTTGTTTGTTTGTTTGTTTGTTTGTTTGTTTGTTTGTTTGTTTGTTTGTTTGTTTGTTTGTTTGTTTGTTTGTTTGTTTGTTTGTTTGTTTGTTTGTTTGTTTGTTTGTTTGTTTGTTTGTTTGTTTGTTTGTTTGTTTGTTTGTTTGTTTGTTTGTTTGTTTGTTTGTTTGTTTGTTTGTTTGTTTGTTTGTTTGTTTGTTTGTTTGTTTGTTTGTTTGTTTGTTTGTTTGTTTGTTTGTTTGTTTGTTTGTTTGTTTGTTTGTTTGTTTGTTTGTTTGTTTGTTTGTTTGTTTGTTTGTTTGTTTGTTTGTTTGTTTGTTTGTTTGTTTGTTTGTTTGTTTGTTTGTTTGTTTGTTTGTTTGTTTGTTTGTTTGTTTGTTTGTTTGTTTGTTTGTTTGTTTGTTTGTTTGTTTGTTTGTTTGTTTGTTTGTTTGTTTGTTTGTTTGTTTGTTTGTTTGTTTGTTTGTTTGTTTGTTTGTTTGTTTGTTTGTTTGTTTGTTTGTTTGTTTGTTTGTTTGTTTGTTTGTTTGTTTGTTTGTTTGTTTGTTTGTTTGTTTGTTTGTTTGTTTGTTTGTTTGTTTGTTTGTTTGTTTGTTTGTTTGTTTGTTTGTTTGTTTGTTTGTTTGTGTGTTTGTTTGTTGGCTTATAGACTCCGAAACTACTGAACCGATTTTAATGAAATTTTAACAGTAACATCACGAGAGCCCTTAAAATAAAATAGGCTACTTATTTTTTCGATAGGGGCAGGGGAATTGGTACCCCCATAGGATGCCAATATTAATTATCGCATATCTTAAGAGCCGCTGGACGCATTTTGCTGAACTTTTTGTAGTATGATCTTCTGAGCCCCAAAATTTAAATAAAATAGCAGCGGGGGAAGTGGTTCCCCCCATAGGACGCCAATGCTTAATATCGCATATCTTATGAACTGTTATAGTGAGAATGTTCAAACTTTGTGGAAGTCACTCTTATGGTATACTACACTTTTGAAAATAAAAATAAAGCGGGTAGGGGAGGGGGGGGGGAAACCTCCCATAGGATGCATATATTAAATATCGCTTAACTGAAGAACTATTAAAGGGGGAGTCTTCAAACGTGGTTAAAGCTACTACTATGGCAAACTATAAATTTCAGTATAAAAATGGGCGGGGTAAACAGGGGAGGAGCAGTACCCCTCATAGATAGAAATATAAATAAGAGCCACTGCACTCATTTTGTTGAACTTTTGGTAGTAGGATCTTCTGAGCCCCGAAATTGAAATAAAGTAGCAGCGCGGGAAGTGGTTTTCCCCATAGGACGCTAATGTTTACCATCGCATATCTTAAGAACTGTAATAGTGAGAATGTTCAAACTTTCTAGAAGTCACTCTTATGGTATACTTCACTTTTGAAAATAAAAATAAAGCGGATAGGCGCAGGGGGGGGAAATACCTCCAATAGGATGCATACATTAAATATCGCTCAACTGAAGAACTATTAAAGGGAGAGTCTTCAAACGTAGTTAAAGCTACTATTATGGTAAACTTTAAATTTCAATATAGAAATCGGCGTGGTAGCCAAAAGAGGAGCAGTACCCCTCAAAGATAGAAATATTATTAAGAGCCGCTGCAAGCAATTTGTTGAACTTTTGGTAGTAGGATCTTCTGAGCCCCAAAATTGAAATAAAATAGCAGCGGGGGAAGTGTTACCCACCATAGGACGCCAATGTTTAATATCGGATATCTTAAAAACTGTTATAGTGAGAAAGTTCAAACTTTGTAGAAGTCACTCTTATGGTACACTTCACTTTGAAAATAAAGCGGGTAGGCGCAGGGGGAACTACCTTCCATAGGATGCATATATTAAATATCTCTCAACCGATAAAGTGGTTAAAGCAGCGTAGCGAAGCGCACCGGGTTAAGCTAGTGATAATATAAAAATACCCTGCCTTAAATTTTATGCCAGATAAGAATTCGATGTCTATTGTAGAAGAGGAGTTGATGGCGAAGATGTATCGTAGAGCTACTAATGCAGCGGCTGTTAAGTGGTACGTATTTATATGACGATTTGGTCGGTCTTCGTCAAATGTCAGGGTAGGTTTTCTGTACCCTGTCTATCAGGGTAAGTGCGGTCAGACTAACGTGAACATGTTCCTATAATTCCTGGCTTCGTTTAAAATCAGTTATATATATTTAAAAAAAAAATTTATTACTTTCCAAATACCTGATCGTAATTTTTAATACCACAGTACAACGAAATTCGGGGCATCGCTGTCCGACTCAATACTTGCAATGCGAAATAAAACTAGGCTATTGGTAGAGGTTTCGAAATTATGCCCCCAAAAGTTTTAACATTTATTATGAAGGCGTTTGGTACAAGTAAAAAATGTACTCAATGTACTTCTTAGCTAAAAAAAATTTTAGATGTCTGCAGTAGAATTGTAAGGGGATTATTTTTTAAGAATAGACTAACCCTCTAACTTTGATTTTAATGTGTAATTTTTGTCCTTATTTTATATTATATGGTAAAATTTTTAGTATCTTTTTCAAACAGGGTCTTGTTTTCATAAAATGTAGGGATAAATTTTCTAAAAAAAAATACACAAGATTTTGTTTTTATTAATCCTAATATACCAGTAAGCTCAGAAATACTTTACACTGTTTTGTCTTAATTACCGCTACTTGTGTGGAAAATAAAAATAAATGTAACTTAACCCCCAGTTAAATTGAATGCAGGAAATATTCGTAGAACATGTTAACCCTCTAATGTGCCGTTTTAGTACACTTGTATGTAGAAGTTGGCAATAAGGACAGAAATTACCTCTTAAAAAGAGAGTTAGGCGGTTAATATAATTTAAGTAAAAAATTATTCTACTTAAGATATTTAAAATTATTTTTAGCTCAAAATTATATTTCGTATATTTTTGTAACTTGTACCAAACGCTTTTCTAAATAATTTGAAAACTTTAGGAGTCGAACTTTCGGAAACCAAAGGTAACTTTTGGCAGATTTGCTCAACCTGAAGATTAGTTTTATTTTGCGTTACAACTATTGAGGCTGTTTTTTTTTTTCTTTGCGTTGTGTAAATTAAACTATTGTAATATATAAATTAAATATTTAATTTTTGTCAAAAAGAAAGGTACACACCCTAAAGAAGGCACTCAAAGAAGTGAAGAAATATTGGTTTTAATAAATTTTTTAAAAAGTCTTTTATATAAAAAAAATATAAGACCTTTAGCTCGAATATTTAATTAATATATTAAAATAATAAAGGTCGAAGAAAATACATATTACGTAAACTATTGTAACTAAAAAATTTTATATTATTAATTTTGCATTTCCCAAAAAACTAAAATAAATAGTTTATTTTGTTTCGTATATGCAGGCTTTCAAGGTCATTAATTTAATGTAAATAAAAGATTATCTATTTAATTTTCTATAAAATACGACGTTTCGTTAATATTCTTATTTTGTTTCTGCTATATCGCTTGTTATTCACTATGTCATCATGTCCTTGATATTTTTTTCCATTTTACTTTCTATTTATTTATGTTTCCCATTCCCTAAGGGTGATTATAATGCTGAATTTAAATATTTAAAGGTTATTTTATTTTCTGTTTATAAATTTTATATGCCGTATGGTCCTTCTGCATCTGTCTAGGTATTCTGTATTTTATGCTAATATGAAATTATGAATAAACAAAATAAACAAACGTTGTATACATTGTGTATTTAATAATTCAACCACATCATATTTTCCATGAAACGTTTATTAAATCACATGAATGAATTAATTTAAACAAAATAATAGATATATGTATATTTTTTGTCGATTAGAGCCGTCCCCTAGGATGATTCTATGGACAATTCTAAGCAACTTTGGTGAAGGAACCATAGGTCTATCTCGATTTTCGAGTCTCCCACTTTTCAAAAAATGATTTTTTCCCTATACCTATAACATCATTTTGATTCAAAATTCGATTTTTTATTCATCGTTATATTATCTTTTTTATGTGTATATGGGGGGTTTTTGGGGTCGAGAAATTCATTTTTGATCTTTATTTTTACCTATGACCACCACCGGAGGGCGTTTCATGCATATTTTAACTATTTTTCGTCTATTTTCCGAGAAAAATTTTTCGGTAAAATTGATCTTTATTTTATTTTTTTAATTGAAACTTGAAAAAATAATTTTTTGAAAAGTGGGAGATCCGAATATCGAGATAGACCTATGGTTCCTTCACCAAAGTTGCTTCGATTGTTATCGTAGGGGGCGGCTCTAATCGAATTTTTCGGCTCCATACAAATTGGCCCGCCCTTATATATATATTGGGCAAGCAGATCAAAATTATTATACCAATAACCATTCGAATAACAATTCTTACTTTTTTTTTCTTTTGCTGCAGTAGTAGATAGATGTGACGTTTTATCAAGCCTGTTGTCTATAAAATCCAACTCGATAGGAGCGGACGGGATTAATCCAAAGTTTCTAAAGATTATTTTACCCCAACTTCTTCCTATTATTACATTTTTCTTTAACTAAATATTAACTTCAAGTTACTTTCCATCGAACTGGAAAATAGCTAAAATCGTTCCAATACCCAAAACTGGGTCCGATTTTAGACCAATAGCCATTCTTACATTTCTCCCTATTTGAACGTATTATGAATAACCAAATGACTTGTTTTTTGGATAACAATAACTTACTAACAGATCGTCAATCTGGGTTCAAAAAGAAAAACAGCTGCATTACAGCGTTAGTTGATGTTACG
This sequence comes from Pollenia labialis, assembly GCA_949318255.1. Classification (NCBI taxonomy): domain Eukaryota; kingdom Metazoa; phylum Arthropoda; class Insecta; order Diptera; family Polleniidae; genus Pollenia; species Pollenia labialis. The sequence continues at coordinate 52,037,960 of OX439142.1, forward strand.
AGGAGATTAGGGCGAAACTTGATGATGGCAAGACTACATTTTTAATACTTTTGGATCATTCAAAAGCATTTGATACTGTGGATCATAGCATTCTCTGTTACAAACTTATGATGTTTTCTATTCTACAAAAAAATTTGCCTTTTTTTAAAAAAAAAAATTCAATTTGGTGTCTTTTTCTTAAAAATTTTGCTCCCGAAAAGGGTGCCTTGTTTTATTCTAAAAAACTCATGCTTTTCGACAGCAAAATTTTTAAGAAACAGACACCAAATTGCATTTTTTTTTAAAAAAAGGCACATTTTTTTGTAGAAAAGAAAACACCATTAAACATTTTTTCAAATTTTCCTCGACCGCTACTCAGTTATTGTCGACATACTTGGGTAACAGATATCAGTATGTTGAAACTGGAATCCAGATATACAAGGCACTGCCTGTAACAAGAGGGGTACCTCAGGGGTCCATTGTTGGCCCACTATTATTCGCACTGTACTGTAATGACCTCCCAGGCATCCTAACGAATTGTAATGTAAGATTGTATGCGGATGACGATCGACTCTATACCAGTTGTAATAATGCCTAAACCGATCAGTGTGTTATATCTCTTAACAGCAACTTAATCGCATTTATACGTGGGCAACGGAAAATGGCTTAGAAATAAATCGTAAAAAATCTAGGCGCATAGTTATCCAGAGGCGACTTAATAAACTTTATATAAAACCTAATATATTTATAAATAATCAGCAGATTGAAACAGTAAAAAGTGCTAAGAATCTAGGAATATTTTTTAATGACACTCTAACGTGGTCAAACCACATAAGCAATGGTAGTGGTCGCAACTTTTCTATTATAAGAACTCTTTGGCGGACCCAGCAGAATAAGAATGCTACTTGCTAAAACTTATCTGATGCCAGTTTTACTGTATAGCTGTGAGCTATTTGCTAAATCTGATACAATAAGTAAAGCGAAATTGAACGTTGCGTTTAACATCATAATCCGGTACGTGCATGGACTTTAAAGGCGTTCTAGAGTTTCTTTGTTTTCATCTCGGCTTTATGGCCTTTCTTTAGATAATCTGCTGAACATGAGAGTCTTAGTTTTTTTACATAAGATAATATATACCCACAAACCTGAGCACCTGTACGGACAACTTTGTATTTATTAGATCGTTTGGATACAAAAGTTTAATTTCTGAGTGGCATTGCTACATATTCGCAGTATCTCTCTGGAATACTATACCCTATAGCTTTCAACTTTTGAGTAGCGCACGAAAATTTAAGGAAAATATTTTTAAACCGTTTTCATCATAGCACTTTTAAACATAATTACTTGTGATTAAAATATATAGAATTATTAAAAAATTTAATTGTTAAAATATTGTTTGATGCTTTTTTAAATTATTTTTTTTATTGTTTAAATTTAATTGTTTTTTGCTTATTTATATAAAAATTGTAGTTAGTTTTTAAGTTGTTAATTATCTAATTAATGATGTTTGTTTAACATTTTCTCAGTTCCATGCTGCAAAATAAGAGTCTTGTGTATGGAGCAATGCAATTAAATAAATAAATAAAATCAATATATCTGCCCCAAACAGGGTCAAGTTTTGTGATATGATATATTTAGTACTGAAAATTACTGAATAATACGTATAATTTGGCAACGAATACTAAAATTTGGAGTATATTCAATCATTTACTCGGAATTGTTATGATTCAAACCGCATTTTCAATAAAAATTATTTTGGAGTAACGAGCGCATTTTAAACAATCAGTTTGAATTCTTGTACTAGTAACGAACATGAATATTTGTAAATCTTTTTTCTGGTATGTCAGCAAATCACAGCAAGGATGTTCGGATCATTCTTGCAATATTCGTTTTCAAATGCGATATAATGTTCATTTAGCTGCAGCAAAAATCTAATGCTAGGAACACAACTGGGACGAACGACGAAATTCGTCCAGCACGACGAATTATTCGGAAGAAATTCGCTGTATTAATTTGGCGTATGAAACACAATAACGAAGAAAAAACAAAATGGAAATAAAATATTTTCTATAAACAAGAAAAAGTGGTACCATATGAACACAAAATACTTCACAAATAAAACATTTAAAACAACTTAACTAAAATACTTTTTTATTGTTAATTTTTTTTCAACACTTACCATTTTGAAACAATGTGGCTACCCAGTACTGATTTGTTCGTCGTACGCCGGCGTAAGAATTAGAATTAAATCTATTTAAAGTTTGAAACGCCCGGCGAATTTTCGTCGGCGCCCTTATTATGTGCATTTTCATATACACAAATATTTTTTATTTTTGGCGACGAATATTCGCGGCCAAAAATTTGTCGTTCGTCCCAGTGGTGTTCCTAGCATAAGTCTACAGTTTTGTTCTCATTTCAGCATCATACGTATGTTTGTATCAGTCGCAACATCATTAGTTAAAAAAAATACAAATGTTTGAATGTATGTAAACCTTCAGTCTGTCCGTCTGTTGAAAACACGCTCACTTTCGAACAGCTCAAAAGAAATGAACAAACCTGGTGCCAAATTGCTTGTAGTTATCCTAAGCAGTTTGGGATTGAAATTCAGCAAAATCGGTGCAGAAGGACCAGAGCTATGAATCAAAATGTGGAACCACCACCTAAAAAAATGATAATTTTATTACAAAAAAATAACATAAATGGTGGAACAAGGCACGGAATGAGATAAGATTTTGCAAAAAATTGTTTTATTCGACTGGAAAACACGCTGCAAAATTTCGTGAAGAACCGTCCATAATTTACCCTAGGCCCCACATAAACACTACTCCCGGAAAACAGTTTAGTATGCCTAAAACCGTAAAAAATAATGCTATCATAACAAAATTTGGTACGTTACAGTTTTATAGGACTTGAAATAACACTGTGAAATTTCGTGAAGATCGGTCCATAATTTACCCCAGGCCCCATCTAAACCCTACTCTCTGAAAACGGTTTAGTACGTCTAAAGCCGTAATAAATAATGCTAATAAATAATCACTACACACACTAATAAATTTCGTGATTCTCGGTTCATAATTTACTATAGGCCCCATATAAAGCCCACTGAACTGTCGGTGGAGGGTATCAAAGATTCGGCACAGCCGAATATAGCACTCTTACTTGTTTTAAATGGTATGCATGCATTGTTAGGCAATATAAATAAAGAGAGAACAAATCATAACCCAAATTTTCTTAAGATCAGTGTGTTACATGAATAATTTTTATATGTATAAATTTTTATAAATTTATTTTTAACAATTGTTTTTATGTTTTTTTTATCGTTTTAGTAAATAAATTGAAAAACCCCGTTAATTCGTATTAATTTTATTTTAACCATAAACATTTTTAGCATAAAAATAAATTCGATGACTTTTTTTTTTTTTGTATGAACATTTTTACTTAAGCCCATAATTTCTCTTACCCGCGAAATATATTACAATTAACTCTAAATTTTTCGCCTCGACTTTGGTATGTTAAATACATAAGCATGTATGTATATTAAAAAAATAATTTTCGGAATTGCTTGATTTCTAACTATTAAAAAATATTAAATTGGCTTAGAAGAAACAACGAATATAATAGCATGAACTTTATATTTGCCTAATTCACAAAACCCCTTGTATCGTTGTATTGATTGTATGTTGTATAAAAAAAGCAATATTGAACAACATATAAGGGATTGAGTCCTATTGGATAGTAGTTTAAACACAAATTTTCAACAATATCGGTCTAAAAGCTTCTGAGTTAGTGGGGGTCAAAGTTTTACATTTTGGCCATACAGGTGTTCTTTCTTATCCATGTAACTTATTACCTATTGGTGTTAGCAAAATTTGTCCCAAGTAGCTTCGATAGCTATTTGATCCATCTTTTGAAAATTTTTTTTTTTGTTTTTTTAAAAAAATTTAAAATTTTTTTTTTTAAATTTAAATTTTTTTTTAAACTTAAAATTTTTTTTTATATGTTTTTTTCATCCGGAATGTTTTTTTTTTAAATTGTGAAATACCTATTATGCTGACCCTGCCAATTGGCAATGCTGGTAATGTTGTTAACTTTGAACATGTAGCATACGCTCGTGATCCATCAATATTTTAAAATGGATCGCGATCCAAATATCACGATATTTATTGAACGTGTAACAGTGCCCTTAAACCGCGTATTCATAAACGATTGTAAAATTTTATAAACGTTTATTAAGAAACATTTTGAAACACAGAAAAAATTAAAATATTCGCTAATCACCAATTTTATACCCAAATGATTATATTGATTACTGAAAACTGTAAAAATTTACTATTTTGAATATTTTTTTTTTTTCAATAAATGATATTTATAATTTTAATTAAAAAAATGAAAAAAAACTTTGGCGTTGCACAAATTAAATTATTTTTTTTAAAAAAAAAATAATTTTTTGTTATTTGATTATTATTTTATTCAAAATTTATTTAAAAACAACTAAAATGTTAATTAAATCAAAATTATATTTTTTATTTTCTATCAACAAAAAAAAAATAATTGATTCAATTATTACATTAATTAAGTTTTTATACTTATGAAATAATTTTTGTAATTGATAAAAAAAACTACCAATAATTTTTTCTTTGTACAAAACTTGTTTTGTAATTCTTTATTAAATTTAAAATATTTTTATGAATATAGGATATGAGTCCAAGCAGAATATATTTGAGCATTTGCTTTTTGATATTATTTTTTTTTTTTTTTTGCAAGCAAAACTTCAAATTACGATCAGCAAATGTCAAATCACTGTCCCATTTTACTTTTGTCGAAATTCGCGACTATAAAACTATAACTGTTATTAAGTTTTTCTGTTCTCCTGTAAAGTAAGGAAAACGTTAGTTAAAATTAGTTCTCTCAGCCATCGGTCAGAAAACATGAAGAATGTCGGCTAACACATCAGAATTATCCATGCATTTTTTATTCGATTTCTATTAGATTTCTGCAAAATAGTCCGACCTTTTCCAGGTACGTGAGAGAAGCTTCGACAAAAATGTAGGACAAAATTTGGTCAAGAAGCTTCATGGCGCATATGTAACGTTATCATCGCCAAATAATGCCATATTTGGACTAGCTGCGTCTGCTGCTCACGCATCTTATTGGAAACACAATTCCGAATTGTTCTCTACCTCGGGCCTTAAAAAATGTTAAATCATTGTACGGGTTTTAATGCCATTCCCATTAACCGTACTTTGTTCTTCATTTTCGCAAATTATGGTCCAATGTTTTTTTCTAAAGTTATTCCACGCCATACTATGCATCTAAGTAGGTGCATTTATTTAGGCAATCATTGAGGTTAAAATGGGCCCCATCTCTTATTTTTCGATATGGTCTTTTTGTTTGAGTAATCGAATGCTGACTTTCAAAATAAAATTTAACAACTTTGGTTATTGGTTCTGTGCTGAGTCTTCGATCATAAATTTTTTAAGCCAAACAAAGTTAATTCCGAAAAAATAAGCAAAAAAAAAACCTAAACAAAAATTTTATTCGCTTACTTAATCTTACTGCTCACTAATACACTACACGCCACCTGTAAATACAAAGTTTTTTTTGTATTGATTTAAAAAAAAAAAAATCAAGTATGTATTATTAAAATTGGTGCAAAACGTAACTAATTCCCGGCAATCTGTTTTGACACTCTTGCGTTGCAATTGATGTTATGGCGTATACATTTGCTATTTAGAAACATTATTCATACGTACAAATAAACTAAATAAGAACCAGTACACCAACATTAATTTCTAGGAGATCAGTTTTTATATCATCAATATACCGAACAAAGTGTTTCATATGTGATTAATAATTTTATGCTGTTTAATTATATCAGAGATTGGGTAGAGTCGACCAAAACTTACTTACTTGTTTATTTTAAAAAGTTAAAAATGCATTTTTTTTTTATTAAAAACAACGATAACAATTAAATTAATGCAAGAAACCCAAATATCCACATTTGTATACAAATGGCTTGCCATTTTGTTTCTACATGCGTCCATATTTTGCAAACACATTTTTCTTTGTTCTCTCAAACTGAAAGGCAACATAACCTAACAATAAATTTTATAAAGTTGTTTTGATTAAATTTCAATTGATCTAGGTTTGTGCCATTATGTCAACAGCAAACAAAGATTCTTTTCATCAATTGCACTTGTGTCATAGCACTGTGACACAACATTTGGAATGTATTTCTTGCAAAAGAAACAGCAACTAAAATTTGCATAGACATCAGAGGCAGCGTCCGTCGAGCATTAGTGGCAGAGAAACGTTTGCAACAAAAAGTAAGAGTTTGTTAAAATTGAACCGTATGATTGACAACATGATGCATTAATAACCATAACTGTACTTTTGGGGGATCTTTGTAAACTAAAGCCTAATCAAACTCTTGTAAGCTTAGCAAAATTTTTTTCTAAATGTTTTGAGTAACAACAGCAAAAATGTTTGTGATGAAATGGTTTCTTTATACTGCAAAGTTTTGTATTGAATACCCTACACCAACAAAATTGGGTTGGATATTATTCGCTTATGCTAAAGTTGTTAAAATATAAAAAACTTTTAGTATACAAATCAACTTAGAATAACTTTGTGCTTCGATTGGAACTTGTCCGTTTGAGCGTCCATCTGGTCGGTTCGCTGGATGTCTGTTTATGTAACCTTTGTGTACAAACTACCATTCGCAATTCTAAAAACAATAATATTAAATTTTATTGAATATAAATCACGTACAAATCGATCCATGATTTCACCAAATGTCCATACCAATTTTTTCCTAGATTGACCATTTCTGTCCATAAACCTGCTACTTGTTTCAGTGTTTTAATTCATCCCCAAAGTTTTATATTGCAACGATTATACTACTCCGTAAGTTAGACTCCCTTAATGAGATTACGTGTCATAAATTTCCTATAAATGTCAAAATGAAGATACGGTTTGGGAAATATAAGTTTTATAGGTATACAAAATGATATATTCTGTTAATATTTTTGCGTGGTAAGTCATGAATAATTCCTATAATTCATGATTTATTACAATTAGGGAAGTAACTAATACCGATACCGATATATCGGCGATACTTGGGATTTGCCGATATCGGCGATATTTTACTTGTCGATACGATAATACTTTTTTTTATAGTTTTTTTTGAAAAAAAAAATTTATTTTCAATACTGGTTTTTTGCATAACAGCTAAGAGCAGGAACACATTCAAAAGCAGAGCATAGCATCAAACAGAATAATAAATCGCTTCTAAAATTTCTTAGGCTGGAGGTCCACAACACGCGTTCTATGCGTATGTTTCTTTGTTGAACTGTTTTAACACCCATGTTGGAAGTAATTCTACTTTATGCTTTCGATACGTAAATGCATTGGCTGTGTAACTTGCCGGTGGGCCGGTAGCTTTAGCAATTTTGCTTTGCACCATAATATGTAGCTTAATGTTCTCCATTGGTAAGTTTTTTACCCAGTAAAAATTTTCATCACTTTGCGAAGCACTTAAGGTAAATTCAAAAAATAAACGCACATTTATTCGCTAGGCAATAAGATATACAGAGATGCAGCAAAGTAAGTGAACAAACTCTTAGCAAGTTTTATAAAAAAATGAATAACATTTCAAGTGCCAGGCCATTCCCTTCCCAGTAAAATCTTCGCCTACAAAATAATGTGTTAAATAATCAGAAAAACATAAGAGCACTACTAACAATTCTACTGAATGAACCAATGAATTTTATATGAGATGTCCCAAAAAAAAAAACGCATTCAAAAGTAAGTCATTATTTTTTTTTAGTTGTTATAGATGTAGTTATAGAAGAAAGCTACTAAATAATGAGTTAAAGAAGCTATTCATTTTGAAAAAGTTAGCGAAGTTTTTACTTGGTTACTACGAGTCAGGTTTGTCTAACCAAACATTCCGTGTTTAAAGCAAATAGCTACACACACCAATTTTCATATGCGTTGAAAAAAGCGCTTTTTGTGTCAAAAATGTATTGGTATATAAAATTCAGGCCTTCCGTAAGCGATATGGTTACTTATTATATTTATTTCTTCCTTACAAACCTGATTCGTTTTATGCTCCTTTTTTCATTGGGTATGTATTTTTACGATATAAATTTTTTTTGACTTTCTTCTATTAATTAATAATTTTTCTACAAATTTTGGGTAACTTCTGTTTGGAAATAGATTAAAGATAATGTTAACTTTTTTCCTTTTATCTGTACGATAAGGGTGATTGTCTGACGCTATTTGGCAATGAATAACCTGAGATGTAGTATAGTTAGAACCAAAAAATTATCGAAGTGAGTTCTGTGGCATCTGAGAGACTATTTTGAACTGCAAGTTTGCTTCAAACGGATTTTCAAAATACAAAAACAAGAATCTTATTGATGCTAATTTTAAATAATAATCTCTTACACTTTTTTTGTTTGAAAAGTAATTTGACTTTTGGTAATTTTACCATGAATTCAAATTCAATTTGTTGGTCTTAAAATCTTATTAATATCAATTTTAAATATTTATAATCCCTTACACCGTAATTTAGTATAACAAAAAAAAAAAACTCTACTTGAGTTTTGTTAATTTTTATTCAAGTTTATATTGCTGTTAATATTCAATCGATTAATTAAGCAAAAGAAAATACAGACGTTAAATACAATTTGTTAACAGCTCGATTCAGCTTTTAGATTGGCAATTTACTTACATTTTTTTATTTCTTATTTATTAAGGCCCTAATTCTGTAAAACGCAACCGAAACGCCAAAAATGACATTGAAAGCAAAAACAAAATAAAAAATATTTCATTATATTGTTGTTGTTTTCCACAGAAATTCATATTAAATTTTTAATTTTCAAACGCTGCATATCTTGTGGCGTTGAACATTTTAAAACGCAGTATGAATTTCTATAGAAAGCAACAACAAAATTATGACAAATTTTTGACATTGTTTTTGCTTTTAAATGTTATTTTTTGCGTTGTGGTTGCGTTTTACAGAATTCGGGTCTAAGATTTACAAATACAATTGAAAACGTCTCTGCCGGAACAGAACCCATAACCCTCGCGCTGCTAGACTAGCGGACTTACAACTAGTCTGCCAGTTCACCCTATTTAGATTAAATTTAAAATTCTTTCAAATATTTTTCAATCAAATAAATTTAACCCTTCGTCTTATTCATGGCCAGACCTTTTTCGATTTTATATGTTATTTTAGCATATTTAAAACTCTGGTAGAGACTTGAAATTGCAGGTAATCTTCTAGAATTCAGTTTACTATAAAAAGTTGAAAAAACCTATCCTGGAAAGGATATATAAGGAAACTTATTCGAATATTTTACTGCACACATCACATTCGTAACGCATGTGGTCTGGCCAGACCCATATATATTTTGTATAGAAGATTCCGTATTTTTAACTTTCTTTCTTGCTGTTTTTAATTATTTTTTGTTAAATTATCTGTTATTTATTTAGTTTTATTAAACACACAAAAAAATAATAATAAGCGACTTTTACATATAAAGAGGTTATGAAATTCAACCCAACCGTTCAAATAAGAACAATGAAATAATAAATGAAAAAAATTTTGTCATAAAACCAAATGAATCGTTTGCTTCGAAGGACAATGAAGAATAACCACATGTACAAACTTGTCAACAATACTCTACCCATGATTTTTTCTACAGCGACAAAATTATATGCGTTTTTGAGTTGGGCCCATGGAAAAAGGCTCTATTTCAATTCAGGCGCTCAAAAGATTTTGCACACCAAATATTACACTAAAACAAATTGTATTCGTTTATTTGCTTGAAAAGGAACGATGTTTGAAAATTTGCAACCGAATTGGTTCTATTTAATATTGAAAATGGAATATTCATATACTCCAACAAAATTTTTGTGTAAAGTGTTCAGTTTGTCAGCAACATTTTAAAATTAAAATGACATGCTTCAGTTGCTAAGGAAATCCGTAATGCTAATACATTTATTTTATTTTTCTTTTTTATTGCAAATAAAATAGTATTGCCTATTATAATCATGTTATATACGTTTTATAAAATAAAACGATCTTATTTCTCAGTTCTTAGAAATATTTTAATATTATAAATAAAAATAAAATGAATATGTACGCATATTATTTTATATACTGAATTTCATATTTTATTTAAATTATTAATGTGTATTATATAACATTTAGTAAAAAAAATTTGGTTTTATTTATTCAAAAGTAAAGTTGGTTAAATCTGGCTAGACTCATGCGTTATGAATGTGAAAATAAAAACATGTGTAAGACCGAGGGTTAAATTAAACAGATTTTCGTAAAGCACCTGTAAATTCTTTTAAATGAATCCCAAAATCAAAAATTCCGTCTTAAAAATCATGAATCGCTGCATAGTCGGCATTCGGCCAATGGAAAGAATTTTCTCTTCTAGGGTTTAAAACCACCGGCTTCGCTAGCTAAAGGTTATGTGTAAAGCCGGGCCCATTTGCTCCTCTATAGTATAACAAATACCGTAGCGCAAGAGTTATTTAAATTGGCTTAAATTTTTGCAGATCGTGTCAAACGGCACTGTGCTTTGACATTTATTATCTAGATATATAGAAAGTTGTCAAGCACACCTACACGCAGAGAAAAAAACATGTTTACTCATATTATGTTGCTTTTAACCATTTTATTGTTACCGAAAAACATATTATGATTAAATTACTCCTTTATGAAGAAGCCACAACCATATTATAGTTGTCTCTAAATAAGTATATATTATGGTTAAATGGGACAATAATTTGTTTTTAAATTAACAATACTATTTTCCTCTTTTCCAAGAGCAACATGCTATGATTGTAAACCAACCATGCTATTTTACGTGTTAAGCACATTTTAGATAATATTAACCATAACATATTCGCAGCCAACCATAATATGGTTGTGGTTTCTTGATGGCTGACTTATTAAACAATAATATGGTTGTCTGTGACAAGAAAGGTTTAATTAAACATAATATGTTTAAAATTATCTTTAATAATAATTTTTTTAGGAGTGACCATATTGAAGCATGTTTTTCTCTGGATGTATGGAGAGATACAAGCTACAAGAACGTGTCACTATTGTAACTGCCTTTCTGACAACTTGTAAGTCTGTTGTTTTAACGCAACGACAGTGTAGTCATCGTGCACAATGTGTTCAAATTTTGTTGCTAAGCGCGTTGACTACGGATGTTGCAAGAATTGGTCGGCCTATGCGATCAGACGAGAAAATTGCTGCTGTGGCCGGCGATATTAGAGAGAATCCAAAAACATAAATGAAATAATGATGGGCATCAGCAGACATTTCTTGCAACGCATTAAGATGAACGATTTTAAAATTTTACCCTACAAAGTGCAAACTGTTCACGAATGGCTGCCTGCTGACCGTCGGCTAAGGTTAGCCTACTGCCCGCATAATTATTTAGTTAGGGAAAAAGCATAAAACCCAAATTTCGACAAACATCTATACAAAAATATTTCTCAGTAGAAACTTGAAAATATGCCCTAAAAATTGTGAAAACTATGGACCAAAAAGGATGATTTGAAAAAAAAACAAATCAAAAATTAAAGTAGAACAATTTTTGGGATTGTGCGCTATTTCCAACCAATGGAATGTCATTGGCTCTCCTAAACAAAGTAATGTTGTGTTGTGTATAAATATTATTTTTGCCAAATATAACTTATGCTAACATGAATTTGTTGATGGTTATTGAAAGAAAGAACTTTGTGAAATTTTAGACCAATTCTTACCACTTACATACCCAGTTGGCCACGTACGACAATGTTAATTCCTGCACGACATGTGAGATACAGCCAGTACATATCATCAACGACTTTTTCAAGCAAGTGTCGCGAGAATCGTTCAAGACACAAAGAAAGACTTTGCCGCTCTTCATGTCGTTCATTCGATCGGAAGATTACAAGGACGCATACATGACGGTGTTGCTCATATTGCCGTGTTCAGTTGTTGAAAGAGGACAACTTACAAGACAATTTCGGTCATGTTGTCGTGGTAGATTTTTATAAGGGACAAATTATAAGACACTGTCGCTTATACTGTCGTGGATAATTGTTGATAGAGGACACCTTACAAGATAATCTCTAAAAGAGTCTAAAAGACAACTTGGAAGACAATGTCGGTCATTTCGTCATTTATAAACTTCTTTAAAAGACAGTGCACAAGACAGTGTCGAGAATATTGTCGTCCAAGACATATTCTTCAACATTGTCTACCAGACATCCTAAGTGATAGACGACATGTCGTGCATAAATCGTTGACGTCAATGTCGTCGATGGCAGTTTTTCCAACTGGGTAGGCTTCGTTCATAGAACAATTAAAACGTTTTTACCAAATTTTATCAAATACAAAGTGTAGCTTGTACTCTACGCACAAGGTTAACATGGATATAAAACCAGCCAAATAGACAGATCGACATCGTTAGATCATTAAAAAAGTGGCTCTTAGCCGATCGGTACACTAGTAAAGATGGGTTAGATTTCTATGTGTTGCACACATTGGCACAAACGTACACACATGTGTACTTAGTTTTTGATCAATTATTACTTATGTTTAAAAATTGGCAGTTTAAAAAACCATTTATCTTTAATTACATTTTTCTTCGGCTTACAATTGTTGAGCGAAAACTAAAATAGATGGCGAAAATGAAGCAAAAAGTTGGGTGTACAGACACACATATGAAACTAAAAACTGTTTCAAAACTGCTGTTTTACTAATATATGCAAATAAATGCTGCAAAGGGTAATATATGCAAAAATATGCATTTACCATCGAATTTCATAAAAAGCAATAAAACGGATAAATATATATGGGGGATTCACAATAATGTCCTTAATAATATTTTACAATTGTTTAAAATATATGTTGTTGTATTTTAAACAAAATAAAAATGTAAATGCTGTGTTTATTGATTCGTCATAACTGTACAGTAGAAATCTTTATTATAAGCGGTAGCCCACAACAGTTTTATATATTTCTTGTAATTATTTTAGGACATATGACTTTACAACTTTATGACTACCTTGTGAATCCGCCAATTGTCTCAGTCTATTTACGGCTTTCCTGGTAATAATGATAGAAAAGCCTTTTTGAAAAAGACGTATCTAAAACAAATAAGAATATTTAAGCTTATGGTTAAAGTATTAAATGATTGAGTTTTGACTATTGACTGCCAGCAGTTGTCAATGGTTGTGGGTGTTAAACTTCAAAACCCTCTGAAGATATGATTACAGAATGATTACAATTAAAACATGTAAGGGTAACCTGTACATGAAAGCCTGGGTTCGAGCCCCGCGGCAGTCAAGAATGAAAACTTATCAATAAATTTAAATTCATTTCATGTTACAAAATTCCTTTCATCATAAAAAATAATTTAATGAAAGTTAAATTATCAAATTAAATTAATTAAAAATATCAAAATTTGAATTAAAAACTAAAAACAGTTCAACAAAAATAACCACAATACTAATTATTGTTAAAAGCTAAGGCACTTGCTCTATGTTAACATTTGTCCTTCAATTTGTGTTGAAAAAGGTCAACAAGAAAAAAGAAGGACAAAAAAATGAAAAACAAAAAAAAAGTATTTTGGGCTTCGAGAAGAATTCTTGACAAAATGTACGAAAAACAGAAGTAAGGAAGAACATGTAAATCAACTAAAATAAATAATTATTCAAAGCAAATTTCGATCTACCAAAGGTTGAATATAATTTGGTTTAAAGATTGATGTTTGACTATTGACTGCCAGCAGTCGTCAATGGCTGTGAGTGTTAAACGGCAAAGCGCTCTGATGATATTAAGTGGTTACAATTGAAACATGAAAGGGTAACTTGTACGTGAAAGCCTGGGTTCGAGCCCCACGGCAGTCAATAATGAAAAAATATTAATAAATTTTAATTAATTTCATGATGCAAAATTCCTTTCTTCATTAAAAATAATTTAATGGAAATTAAATTTGATGAACTTAAGCCAATTCTTGTAGAAGCGTTGTCTTAAACTAAAATGTATTTTTTTTGGGGAAACTGCAAAACTCTAAGAATATTCCAGTTCTAAAAAATTTATACCAAAACTTATCATTATTAAAAAAGGTATACAATGACAAAATTACCAGCAACTCCAAAATCATTTCAGCAAAAATATTGTTGTATTTGTTGTCTTTTTTGAAAGCCTTAGGCGAAAGGGATACAAAATCCTTACTGTATTACACAAGGACAAGTGTACTTGAAACAAATTAAATGAAATCTTATATGCAAAAGTAGCACAATTTATTTATGATATTCTGTATTTAAGTATTTACGTTGACTTGAACAACATGAAAAAATAAAATGTTAAATTGAAAGATTAAAAAGGGAAAATTGCACATTATGTTTGTTATCTCTTTTAATTGGGTTATAAAGGTCTTCTTTCTTCTTTAACGACTTTGGGTTTTTGTAATTTACCTGATAAATATGATACAGTATTAATGTGCAATATGGCTGTAAATGAGTTTTCTTTTTTATTTTTGTACAGACACTGTTAATTTCTGTAAGCCTTTTTGCAGACATGAATTGTTACTTGAAAAATAAAACAACCTTCCTACTTTTCTAGCGAAAAAACTGACTGTTTTATTTAAAGAATTTAAAACGAATGAACAGAACTCCTAAACACACAGTTACATTTTATTTAAAAGACTTAAAGGCAAGACAGCAAAAAGAATTTCATCAGTTACAATTAATAATATTTAATATGTCAGTTTGCTGTTGTCAAACAATATGTGAATCTAGTGAGCTCTTAAAAATATACACACTTATGTGGCTACATAAATACTTAAATAAATCTACATAAGATAAGCAAGAATAAAAGTAAATGCACATTTATTTTAAAACTGCAGGGTCGCCCCCTTGGGTGAACATCCTCCCCCCGTTTATAGCATCTGGTTTTTGCCTTGGTGTTTATCAATTGATAGTACGGCTAACCTTACAGCAGCTCGCTTATTCTCTTTGTTACTGGCTCGAACAACTGCAACGCGACCCTCTCCATCCTCCCGATGAACGATATAAATCATCCGACCTAGTTGTCATTGAAGAGGTGGAAGATTTTCATATTGAAGAACCCAGCAAAAACTTTACTTACCTGGTTAGTTAGCAAGTAATGTTGGAGAAAAATCAACACTACTTACTTTTCGGCTCAATAACTACTAATTTTTGTTCGAGGTGTCCACAGAATTCAGTACTAACAATACTCTTACTAGAAGTAAAAAAATATCTAGTTATTATTTAACTACTAGTAAATTGAATTGTAAGTACTTACAATACACTAACTAGAAGCCAAAAAATCACTAGTTAATAGACCTAATAAGTAGTTATTGAGTACGTTACCAGTACGTAAATATTCAGTACTGAAAACAATACAACTAATAAGTAGTTATTGGGCTGATTATTAGTAAGCAAATGTTCAGCAGTGAAAATAATAGAAGCAATAAGTAGTTGCTGAGGTCATTACTAGTAAGAACTATTTTCAGAGTAATGACAATTTTAAGGACAACTACTTACCAGGTAACGTATAAAATAACTACCACCTATTACTAAAAATCGAAAAGTTTTTTCTGGGAAGGTACACGATCCCTTTCGCAATGTTAGCAGAAAAGGTACGCATTTTGAACGCTCTTGCAGGTGATTGAGATACGCTGTGCTCCATTTTTGTCACCTATTATATGTTTGTTGTCACCTATCTTAACGATATATATTTATATCAGTAATATCGGCTCCAATGATAGAGGTAAATGGTGCCCCTACCTGGAAATGTCATTGGGTCATAAATTAGTTTTCCATAGTTTTGATTATAGAAGTTCTTCTGGTAAATAATAAAATCCAAATAATATTCCCGAATTCGGCTAACAGCAAAGCTGCTGTTACCTCTAATTTTGGAACTGTAATTACTTTTAACGGCGATACCCGCCACTGGGAACACAACAAGTTGGTTCTTAAGACTCCATCGACGACTCACTGCGTGCATACCAACACACGCGCCATATGCTGCTAAGCTTTCATCACAAAATGAACGAGCTTGCACAAGAAATTAAATAAATAAAATTATGTTTAACAATGACTGCATAAATAATCACCCTTATTCTATTTGGCGTCGCCAATAACAACGGCAATTTTAAGGCAACAGCAATTCTTTTCAAAGACAACACCAATTCTATGTTAAATTGGTATTTTATTAGAGTATTATGACGCCGCGTCGTTGATTATTTATCAATAATGGTAATAAAATACGGCACACATCTCTTATATAAGAAGCAGCTGATTCATATTGTTGGCTGTTTTCTGATTAAAAAACAAACAAAAAAAAAATTCAATGCTGTTAGTGCAAAATTTTAAGTGAAATAAAAATAAGAATTATTGACAAAAGTAGCGATCGAAACATGCCAGGGTAACCAGCCGCCTGGGTTCGAATCTCAGGTCTTGTCAAGAATGAATGATTATCAATAACAATTTTAATTTATTTTCATGTAATAAAATTCCTTTCTTCATAAAAATAATTTAATGAAAATTAAATATTATGAACTTAAGGCTGATTAAAAATATTAAAAATTTGTTTGTAAAACAAAAAATGTTTAAATAAAAATGACAAAGGAAATTAAATGTGGAAAGAAGACTGCTTAAACAGAAATTTTCCATTCTTAATTTGCCCAATGAAAAGTAAGTGACAGACATACATATTAAATTTTCCCAAGTGTCTAATGGGTTTTTTCAAACTTTTTAAGATTTTAAAGTTATTTGCCTATTTTTAAACATATTTTGGAAAAATTGCATTTTTTGGCCCAGGGATCGTACCAGCTCAGCGTTGGAAATTATTTCAACTATGAACTGTCCCAGCCACTAGTTTCAAAAATTTTGTCAGAGACTCTGGAAGTCATGGAGAGAGAACTTTGTACACAATGACAGATGCTGATAAGAATGAGACTGTGGCCCCTATTACGGTTCACAAATCAACTCAGTTGAGTTGCAATTTCTTAATATGTGTATTATGGTCTAAAACTTTGCTATATTGCGGTGACCAAAAACATAACAAAAATTACAACTAATCACAGCCAGTTGTCTTAATTACTAAGTTGAGTTGTGAACCGTAATAGGGGCCTAAGTTGCATTTCTTTGAAAAGCAGCATTTCCAGGCGTAATTGGCTGTGTGGACGGAACCCACATCAAAATTTTAGCTCCAAAAAACAAGACCAGCAACTCTACTTTAATCGCAAGGAATATAAAATTTATTAGGAAAAGAGACCCTGCAAAATCCTCTGGCTAGTGATAGATTTTTTGCAAGCTCTTCCACTAGCTTCTCGAACTAGCACTTAGTTGGTATCTTAATTATTTCTACAAAAAATATATTAAAACACAACACAAATGTAGAAAAATATCAAAACCGCTGTAGAAATCAAAATAGCAGTGAACCATAACGTTAAATTAAAAAAAAAAATTTAAAACATAACACAAATCAGCACAAGACAACACTAAAAACGCCGACAAAAAAATTAAAGGCAATTACAGGAAACAGCAACGCCAATATTTCTTAGAATATTTCAAACATATGTTAACAGTCATGGAAAAATGTCAATATTACCAACGGGAAACCGAAATTGAAATAAAACATAACAAGCGGCGTTGTTTACTGTTGACGACGCCAAATAGAAAAAGGGTGAATATTGCCTTGCGAAGCATCCTTTACCACTTTCGAATAAGAAAATTGCCAACTTAAAGCAGCTCTGTAATTTGCTGGCGAATTTTCCATACCTCATCTCCCGGGATCATGTCATTAACATAAAAATACCGTCTTAAAAAGTTAACAGCTATTGGGAAATTAATTTCTTTATCAAATTGAGCTGATGTAAAGCGCGAATGGTCAAAAATGCAGCTGGTTTACGCAACCCTGTTCAATTTGTTTGTTTTAATGTCCTCATTTGGGTTTTCTCTCCGGAGCATATATATTGTAGGTAATCATCTGGCTTTGATACTTTTACACATCGGTATATTTGCAGATGTCTCCAGTTAGTGCTATTTTAAAGAAACGAAAATTTAAAATAGTAATAAAAAGAGGATAAAGATCGAAGAAGTACTGGACTGCCATGTTGTTTCTGCTGCTGTCTCGTTCGAGTTATTAGCTATTGAAGAGTCTAGTACGTTATCAACGTGCAATAACATATTTTTCATAATGGTAAGCAATTAAACAAAGTTTATTCCGTTTGGCTTCTTTTAAATAGATATTTTGGGAGGGATTTTCAAAACGCGAGCATTGCAAAACGTACATAAATCTTATGCTGATGCAGAAGCTACAAAAATATTTTGTCCATTATTTTTCGATTTAGAGTTAGGATCTATTGATTTTTAGGCGTAGAGTTCTAAATTGTTTCTAAAAAGCGACACTTTTAGCTAAAAAGGATTCAAGAGAAGCCCATGATGGGAGAATATCTGCAGACAGCTCTGCTTCCCATTTTGCCTTAAACTCAAAGTCTAAATTTGAAGTCACTACTTAAATTAAAAATGTATCTTCTCTTTGCTCTTTAGTACTTATTTTTGCAAAGCACCCATGTAATCATTACTTACCTGTCGAAAATTTACTGCAAAGTCCCTTTCAACTCTAAATCTTAAATTAAAAATGTCCTTTACATGGCCTCATCATAATTGGAGTAGGTTGGCTCTAATGAGCCAGGCATGTAGGTGTTGAAATTTTTGTATTATTATCTTTATCAATAACGATAGAAAACATGGAGAAAAATACGACCATTTAAGGTACGATCCTGAAAACGTTGGTATTTTTAGTTCAGGTAACCTGAAGCTACGAAAAATTAAAAATTAGATGGGACTTCATGTAAGGAACAAAAATTATCACTCTTTTCAAAATATAACCAAAATTTTTATTATTGCTAACTTGAAATTAAATAAGGAGTAATTAATTTAATAATTCATAGCGTCATTCCTGTACGACCCTGTATAATACACACATGACAATTAAATGCATGTTCAAAATCGGTTTATGTTAATTGTATTACACAAGCCTTTAGATTTATATTTATGTGAGCCTAATATTTTATAGTATTAAAAAAAATATTTTAATGAATTGTACATACAGAAATATAAAGACAGCATCGATTTGTTGTCACTTCCAAATTAGGGAAGATTTTTTGTTTAAATTATTTAACCTAAATAATTAAGAAATAATGGAAAACAAACTAAGCCAACTTATTATGTTTATTCATGTCTAAAAGTGCAAAAATGCATAAATAATATTATTTGCAAATATGTTTACCTATAAACAAATATTACTCATACGCACAGTGCACAGTGATCAATTCCAGCCAAAATTCCATAACTTCTTTATTTCTTTAAATAAAAAGCTAAAATTTATAATCGATTATAATAATAAAAATGGAACTTAAGAAAAGCACATTTTTTCCCTCGCTAAAATTTTGGACATGTACATACAGGGGTTGGCCAAGTAGGCTTTGACGACCCAAAAGTATTTAACAAGATTAAAAAACGGGTATTTCGCCAAATTTCTTTTAAAAAATCCATAGAAATGGTAAATTTTTTTGGTTTGGGGCCGGGGTTGAAGTGAATATCTAATTTTATTAACATTTTTTTGAATGTTGAATGTGTACAAAAAAAGATCAATAGTATATTCGAATTTCCGAAAAGTACCACTATGTGTTTGAGAGCTTCTTAAGGGGAGGAGAGCACAATTAAATTTTATTTCTATCTTTATTAAATTAGATTAAAGACCAACACATAAATTGAAATAATTAAGTATTATAAGTGAGAATAGAGATCAATGTTTGCAGTGTTGCCAAACGACTTTTATTGTAATACTTAGTTGGCGGAAAGTTCTTAAAAATCGGGTGAAAGTAAAATAATACCGTGTAATCAACGCTTACTAAATGGCGGCTTGCAGACCTCTTGGGACCCGTGACAGACTTCGTCTTTTCTAAAATATAAACAGATTACGATATGGTTACATTAAGTGCAATCAACATGCGTTAACCCCAAATTCCTTCGTGAAAGCTTTCGCGAGACTGACTGGTTTTATTTTGTATATTTGTCACACATTGGTTGAAGTTCATATAACGAGTGGCTAAAAATAGAAGAAGTGGTCGAAGGACAATGAAACTTGGCACATAGTCATTTTTTGTTTGAATCAAGAAAAAATGGAAAAATCAAAATGATCCGCCCACTTTTACGCCCACCTCCCATACATCTTGTATTGAAAAAGTGGCATAACTCCCTTGATTTTGATTGCATCAACTCAATTTTCAATAAAAATAAATATTATAATTGTAGAATAGGCTCCTAAAAATATATACCTGATCCGCCCACTTTTACGCCCACCTCCCATACAACTTGTATTGAAAAAGTGGCATAACTCCCTTGATTTTGATTGTATCAACTCAATTTTCGCTAAAAAAAAATATTATAATTGTAAAATAGGCTCCTAAAAATATATACCTGATCCGCCCACCTCCCACAGAAAAAACAAATAGAAAAACATGAATATGAATTTTAAGCATAGTGTTTTAATAATTTTTTGACATCATTATCGTACTCCAATTTTTCGATTTGCAGCTTTGAGCGAAATGTGTTTATAAATGGGTCTGAAGACAATAAAAGATTATGTATTACGTCTTCATTAGTGGCTAAACGTCCAGTTCTTCGCGAGTGATGTAATCTATAGGCTCTATAGTATTTATTCCTTGCTTCCTGAGTTTCTTCGGACAGCATACCTGATACAAATAATTAATTAAAATGTAAAAAATCAAAATCAAATCATTGAAATCAAATCATTTAGATCGAGAAATCTGGTTTTCATGCGAAATGCTTTTTGCCATCTATCTTTGAACTTTGTAAAAAAGTCTTTTTTCAAAAATCTAGTAAAGACTTCAACATCCTCAGCAGTAATTTCTTCATTGTTACTTGCAATGACTTCGACAGTAATTTCAATATCCATTTTGGTATCAATCAATATTTCGCAAATATTGAAATAAGAAATTGTTAAATTTTTCGTAATTAATAAAATTAAATATTGATATCACTTAATAATACACAACTTATCACTGCACTATCTTTAATTTAATGTAAATTAGTAAACAACAATTCAAATTCAATTGAAGCTTATGCTTTTTTCAAGAATGAAATGTATAATTAACACTATTCACTAGTATGTAAATTACATTTTGTAATAATTTTAAACAGTTCAGAATTATGGCAACAACAACAAGCATGAACGAAAATTCATGTTTTGTTACTTTATCACTTTATCACTTTATAGTTTTTACTGTTTTTTTTGGAAAAGTGCAAATATGTGCAGCTGAATTTTTTTTTACTTTTAGCTGAGACTTCAAGCTGTAATTTGACATCATTCGTTAAACAGCGCTCCACAGCGCTAAAAAGATACAGCCTATTGAAATTGATGAACATTGAAATTTTGGTGTTGTTTATATTTTGTTCTACAAAATTTTTTATATGGCACTTTTTCCAACTTTTTTTAATGCAGATTTCATCTTTGACAATTGTCATTTACGAAAATATACAACAAAGTCAAATGATAAGTTTACTGTGATTGTACCAAAAGATTGAATATACAGTAAATTTGCATGCCATTTTAAACAAGCGAACATATTAAACTTTGAGCGTGTCTATCCAAACAAATAATAAATATATCAGCCTAATATTACGGAATCATAATATTCAGATATCTGCCAACAAAATACCAAAAATAGTATCCAAATCGGCAAACATGAAAAAAATGAATTATGGCCACTCTTCAACCAATGTGCGTCGGTGTGAGATTAAAAGAGAAAAAAGCACGGTATATTAGTTTTGCGGGTTTCTGATTTAAAAGATTATTAGGTTACCAAAAAATTACCAAAATTATATTTTTTTTACCCATTTTCGTCCACAAAATGTAAAAATTTCAAATAACTACCAATCACATGTCAATTAAATTTTTTGAATTTGACGTCTACCTCTGTTAGATTACGAGATATAAGGTTACCGATTTCACCCATTTCTTACCCCTTAGATATTGCATTTCCAAAAATCCTTACTAATTGTATCTACACATTGTTATGGAAGCCTACAAAATTTCAATTCTCTGGTATACGCTTATCGTATATAAATAGATGAAGCCAATTAAACTGATCTGGTTACTAGGGTGGCACGTGGTGGCAGCTAACTTACTTTTGAAACTTAATACTCGTAAAGTTTTTTTCTTATTCTATTCCCGCAAAGCTCTGCGCCTGTCTGCAGGAGACCAGAGTCTCTAGCGGAAATCGAATCGCAAACACCACATTGATAGACTAGCCCACTACCAGCTTGCCTAACGGTCCACCCAATGGTGTAATTGGAATTGTATCTCCCCTCGCCCCAACTTTGTTGTTAAGGACTTTCTAAATTTGGTTCCATTATTTATTTTTAAAAGTAACTTACAATTACTTCGCTTAACAAAAAAAACCCCGCACAAGATCACAATTATCAAATGGAATATTATCGTTCACAAAAGTGTAATGAAGTTAATTTTATAAATTTACTTGATGATTCGTTACATGATTAAGCTCAAAATCCATTACTAGTTGTTGGAGATAACCTTATCACAAGACCGAAAAGTAAAACATGTATAGACCACGTGTTTAGCAAATTGTGGGAAAGGCTTAGTGTTGATACTGTTGAGTGAACTCTGTCAGATCATAATATGCTATTTTGTAGAATGAGAAGAACAAAGATCACGAAGATATCTAAAATTTATTGTGATTATGAGAAAGCTTAAAATCATTTACAAAATATTTTACCTACAAACTATTCATTATTGCCCGTGACATTTTTGACAAATACATTAATATCTTCCATTGAGTCAGCTATTAATATTTTAACTGCAATAAAAAAGCCTGTAAAGCCATTATCGAACATGTAAGAGCGTGCCAGCTGTTTTTTTAAACATAAACAAAAGAGCATCAGTATACATAAAACAACACACACAGTGATGAGAATTTATAATGTTCAAATGGTGAACGCTTTGCAGAAAAAGTACCAAGTGATTTAAATAGTATGAAATGTGTGTACTATATATTCATAAATAATTTAATATTTGATATTAATATGACAGATTTACAATAAACAAATATGGTTTATAGCATATTCATAAACATGTTCTTCCATTATTTTAAAAATGTGCATGCACAAAACAAGCTTTCGATACCATTAAAAACCTGACTTTTCTATTATTTGTGTATATGTATGCATTTGTTTATTTTATACATCTAAACAAATATTTTTATAAATATATTTATGTATTGTAAGTTTTTTTTTGTCAAAAGTCCATAGATATTATTACTAAAAAAGTACCAAAGAAAAAGAGTGATTGTACCACCACTATATACAACTGTCACGTAACCTCGTAATGAAATTCTATTTTCTACAGGTTGGCACGTTACGGTTAAGTGACATTACAGTCAGTTAAGCATTTGCATTGCTTTGCATATAACAGAAACGATCAGCTGTTTACATTACATTTAAATTTCTACATTTACGGTCGGTTAACGTGGCCTTTACACCTTGGATTAATAAACATCTTCAAGAACTAATTTCTTTTAAAAAAAATTATTAAGGAGAAAACGTCAATCAAGAAAAATTATAGATAATGAAATTTCTTTGAAGAGAATAAGAAAAGTTATAAAATCGTCGATAAAAATATGTAGAGATTGTTATTACGCAGACAGCTTGAAGAAGGCTGGTAATGATCCGAGGAAATGTTGGAAATTTCTAAATAATGTACTTGGTAGATCGCAAAATAGTGTTGTAAAACTAAATGATTCACAAGGCAATTTAATATTAAATGAACAAGTTAAAGTAGACTGTTTTAATAAAAACTTCATTTCGATAGTAAAACAACTTAAAAGCCGAATTGAAACAGGTGTGATGACAGGCCAATTCGTCTCAGTTAATGAAGTTAATTAGTGAATAGATATCTTTTCCGGGGACTGAATTAATTGCTTAATAACTTTTACTGCAACAAGTTGCTGTTTTGTTCTCAATGAAATAGATATGGAAGATGTAAGAAATATTGTTTTAAATATAAATGCAAAACAATGCCATGGCTTTGATGATATTACAGTTAAAACGGTAAAGTAATGTATAAATGTTATTTTACCAATTTTAGTTGAAATATTTAACTAAATAATAAGAACTTCAGGATATCCTTAAGAATTAAAAATTCATACCGAAAGCTGTCAATGCAACTACTGAGGATAAATATCGGCCGATTGCTGTGTAAAGTATTTGAAAACATATTGTTCGTTTTAGACCCCACTCTGCAAGTTTAAAAAATTTGTAAAACACATTCGAATAAGTACTTAGGCATTACGTTGCAGAGTAATCTATAGGGGGAATTACATATTAATGACGTGGAGAAAAACATAGCTTTGGCCATTGATGAATTATAAAAGTTAAAAAATAAACTAAGTGAAAACTCAAAATACATGATTTATAACGGTCTAAAACAATCACACCTCAATTACTTGACCAGTATATATGCATTTAATAAAAACAAAATATAGTTCAAAAATCACTACAATGTCTGCAAAATAAGGCAATCCAAATTGTACAAAATTTACCAAGAAATTGTTCAACAGTTTCATTATACATACATATATGTAAGCAAAACTGTTTTACCAATTTATGGTTTAAATGAATACCAGGTTTTATTGTATGTTTACGAGAATATACATGAAACAGGTGAACATATAATTTTGCAAAACCAGTCATATTTTTATGATAGAAATATATCAAATCTTAGGGTACCAAGGTGCATTATAAAGGTGGTAATTTTTATAATAACTTACGTCCTAATTTGAAGTCTCTTAAGTGAATATCTTTTTTCCAACTTGCCTCAAAAATGCCCGTATTGCACTGAGTCCCAATTTTAAAAATGTAAAATAATAATAAATGTAATAATAATAATAATAATAATAATAATAATAATAATAATAATAATAATAATAATAATAATAATAATAATAGAAAAACTCCGAGAACCCCAACTTAATTTTGGGCCGTAGAATTCAGTGAAATATTCCGTTTTAAAAGATGACGTCAAAATCAAGAGATATTGCATTTTTGTATTGTCTCTCAAGCGATTTGAAGGTGTTTTAAGGAAAAAAAATATCAAAATATCTTTTGAAATTTCTTCAGCTTTTGTTTATTTGTCGAAATTAAACTCTTATGATCATGGCTTTCCACCTTCCGGCAATCACAATTCATTTTTTTTTAATGTGTGGTACAATCTAATTAAATTTTGATTAATTTTATAATGCATATGAATGCAAAATGAAACTAGATTTTTGGTAGAGCAAATCTGCAATTGGTTTTAAAAAGTTAGCTCGGGTTCCCGAAATATCGGCCTCTTATGTTTTTGATTGTTTAAAAAAGACGTTTGGTATAAGTCAAAAAATAATACTAAATGTACTTCTGAGCTAATATATTATTTCAGATGTATTCAGAAGAATTGTATGTTGATCCTTAGCATATATTAACCCTCTAACACAAATTTTACGGGGTAATTTTTTGTCCCTACAAAAGTATACTAAAACGGCACTTTAGATGGTTTAAATGGTCCACGAATATTTTATGCAAACCAACTTCGGCCGACTTCTGTAATTATTACCTTTTTATTAATTATTTCTATTATTACAAATTTTAAAATTTTAAATGTGTGGAAAAACATAAAATTTAAAAACTTTATTAAAAAGTTACAGTTTATGTTGAGAATAACGATAAAGCTCAAAATATATTGGAAAAATATTTATTTTAAACAAAAACTTATAATTTGGATACCTATGCCAAATCGGCTTATTGTATGAAAGTTAAAAGTGATATAGTGACAGATTTTAGAATCACTAATCTGAGAAATATTGTTGTCCTAAGATCATTAACAATGATTTATAGATCTTAGATTTTGGTCAACAAATGGCTGCGTAAAGCGCACTACATTACAATGGGTGTTAAATATATATGAGCATGCCAGACATTTTTAAGCGCATGTACAATGACCTTTAGATACTTTACCCACGTACTAAGTTTAATTGCTTTACGAAAATAAATAACAGAGTTATAGGGTTTTGGCCAGAATATCCCACTGTGCAATGTGATACCTTAATCCTATTATAGTGGCATGCAGGCAATAATATTTTTCATACATATGTATAGAAAAGATTTGTCTTGTACATGTAAAATATTGACACTAAATTCCATCTCCTTACAATGTCCTTTGTGACTGTTATTACCGACAAAAATTGTTTTTGTATGGGCGCTACGTGAAATGATGAAACAATTTAAGTCATTTTAAATACCACACATAAAGTGTTTAGGTCAAAATATATACCAATCGTTTTTTTGTTCGGATGTGAGTCAACATTTTTTTCATTTATTTTTCTTAGGCCGGATTTTGTTGAGTATCCAAAATGTTTACAAATTACCTTTCTTTTGCTCTCGTTAGATAAGTTTCATCATGCCTTTCTCCTTAACTAATATCTTAACCTTTAAGATACGTTTCTAAAATATAAAAACTTTTTTATTTATGTGAGAAATGTGTAAAAGGTTTTCAGTTAAGGAAATAAAAAAAGGACCAATTAGACTCGCCTTGTTACATACATACACTGCATATTTATTTATTAAACTATGTTAATTACAGTAATGAATGTGCTAAGGAAATTATTTATTTAAGCAGACCACAAGGCCGTAACAATTAAATTCCAATGGAGGGTAAATTGAAATAAAACATCTTTAGAAGGCTTAAGAGAATCCAAAAAACAGTTTACATATACCATGAACTGTGGTTAATGTACCAAAGGATAATTACTCGTTTACATAAATAAATATTTACTGTGAGTTGCTTTAAGTACACTCGTAAATGACGGTAAAGTAAAGTATTTGTATAATGAACACGTACTTGTGAAGGGGAGAATAGAAAAAGTGTATTAGATCTCTTGATTTTAAATAATTAAATTTGAAATGTCTTGTTAAATTGCAGCGACCTTTCTACAATAGCACAGGCCAACAAATTTTAAACCCATTAGCCAGAGTTTGCGTTTTAAAAGGTTTGAGTTGCTGGATACAAATCTGATCTTTTATTTCTTCATCCCGTCAGGTTTTTCTATTTATCTTGCGAGTTTCACAATTTTAAGTTTTTATTCCTTCAAAGTAGCGTTTTGCATATGTTCACAAACCCCACATGTATTGTGACGAGCATAAGATGTTGGCCTAGTTTTTACATTACATGTCCTAGCCTACTCTACCACACCCAAAGACATGGACGACGAAGTATAATTTACACCCATCCGGGTTTATTTACTATTATTATTATTTCTATTATGTGAACTAATTTCGACCTAATGTTTTACTATCTTTGTTTATAGTTAAAGTAAAATAAGTTTATGCTAGTATTTTTGAAATTAACGGATTAGGATATGAAAATTTGCGTCATCTGTCGCCGAGTAGATCAGCAACCGAGTACGAGAACATACACGAGAACACCGCAAGCATGGGATGTAGTTGCTGCAAGCATAGTGTTTGCAAATGAACACGTTAGTCAATCGGAGGCTGGAAAGAAGGTACAGTTGACAAGTACCGTATCTTAAGTTGACAGTGGTTATACCCAATCCCCTATAATCAAACTTTTTGTTGGTAAAGCGGATGACCAAAGCACCAAGTAGAGAGGACAGTTGTTACACATAATCCTTACGGATTGGCTTCTTTGTCATCAACTAAGTTTGAACAGTACCTCAGTCAAAGAGAACAATGGTCCTACCTAATTCTCTTGGGATACGGTTCGGCTAAGAAACAAACTCGCTGCTCAAAGGCCTGTAGATGGATTTTACCCATCCAATTGTTAAGCCGTTTGTTCATGCACGGTTTTCCCAAACGCCACGTCCAGTGGTCGTAGATCCGTTGTTTGATTTCCCGTATATTATGATAAACGTTGTGTAGATTAGAAAAATTGTAGAGAAACAACCAATAGCTAAAAATAATGTAAATTAATACGATTTATACCAAGGCTGTCATCTTGGCCCACTTTTATTTTCGCTGTTTATGAATGATCGATCTGCCCAACGTTATCATCTTCGCCAATATATTGATGTATGCTTGCGATGTAAAAATTTTCATTCTTTTAATTGCTTTGCTGATCATTTTTATCTTCAATCGGATCTTAATAACTTCTTTTTATGGAGCTGAACCTAATGAAATGTAAATGTATGCGTTTTTATTGAAATAACTGTATTGATGTTAATTATGCTTTGGGTGGTCATCAAGTGGAGTTGGTTGATTCGTTTCTTGATCTTGGAGTCTTACTGGATCCTAAATTAAACTTTGTTTCTCATATTACATTAACTGTAAATTAAGCTCGAGGTGTTCTTGGCTTTATTAAGCACTGGGCTAAATAATTCACCGATCAATACTTAACGAATCAACTGTACGTGTCACTCGTTAGACCAATCTTAGAATATGAGTCAATCATTTGGGATCCATATTACATCATTCATAATTCTCGTATTGAATCTGTCCAACAACAATTTTTATTATCCTGTTTACGTGATCTTCATTAGAGTTACTCGACAAACTTTCCTTCCTATGCTAGTAGACTGGCATTAACAAAACTACCATCGCTCAAAAGTCGTCGTACAATGTTTAATGTATCTGTTATGGTTAATCTTATTAATGGTAATGTTTGTTGTGATTTTCTGTTAAATGTATCTGTTAAATTTAATATACCTTGTCGCAATACTCGTCATTATAATCTTCTTTTAGTCAAGTTTTATAGAGTAAATTACGCTATTGCTGATCCTTTTTCAAGGTTATGTAGACAATTTAAACAAATAAACAATTTAAAAACTGTTGCCGGTTGTGTTATTTTAATATTTTATATCTTATATAATATTAAGTTCAGTAAAAAAGTTAGGCTTACATTATTTCGCAGTTGTAAAAAAATGTTACCAGAAACATTTCGGAACTTATTCACAAAATGTGCAAAGTACAACTCTATCAACATTATTTCATAGACATTCCGCACAAGTTTTTTCTTGAGTGTTTTGACAGCATTCCACGTGAAATTTTGAACAGAGTACCAGGCTTAAAGCTTAAAATCACTTGTTTGACAGTAAATGGGTTTTAAAAAGCGAATGGAAAAATTAACCTTCAGTATAAAAAAATAAAATCTTATTTATACAGGGTGGCCCAGAAAGACCGAAGTGGTGTGAATTGCTTATAACTTTTTATTTAAGACATATTTTTTAATGTTTTGTTTTTTAAATACAGTAAATGATATCCCGCAAGTGGTGGCCATTTTTTGCTTCGCACAAATGTGCTCTTTCCAACACATTTTCCATGACCTTTCGCAAAACTTCCGGTATTATGTTGTTAATTTCGTCTCGAATATTGGTTTTTAATTCCTTAATAATCCTAGGCTTATTAACATAAACTTTCCCTTTTAAATAACCCCAAAGGAAACACTCTGGAGCGGTTAAATCCGGGGAACGCGGAGGCCAATTAAAATTGCTTCTACGCGAAATTATTCTTTCACCAAAGATGTCGCGTAAAAGAGCCATTGTGGTCCTCGCCGTGTGCGCTGTGACTCCATCCTGTTGGAACCATATTTGCGGATGGTTTTCCACGGCTGGCCTTACAAAATTTTCCAACATGGCCCGATATCGATTACCATTGCCGGAAATGGCGACACCTCGTTCATTTTCAAAAAAATGTGGGCCAATGATCCTTTCTGAAGAAACACCTCACTAAACAGTACACTTAACTGGGTGTAATTGTCGTTGATATTCCACAGTTTACTTGTTAACGAACCCATTTAATTGGAAATGGGCTTCGTCACTCATAACTAAGTTATGAAAAAAATTAGGATTCTCTTGTGCTTTTTGCTGGAAATAAATAGTAATAAAAAAGTCAACTCGTTGCTGGTAACCTGTCGGTTTCAATTCTTGGACAAGTTGAATTTTGTATGGAAACATTCTTATGGTATGCAAAATTCGCTGCAGCGACCCTCTTGAGAGGCCAAGTTGTGTCGAACGTCTCCTTGTTGACGTTTCTGGATCCTCCCGAATACTCTCCTGTACCACTTGAAGATTGTCAAACGTGTCGACAGTTCGTACTCTGCTGGAACCAGGAAGGTTCTTACTGCTCCTTGTTGTCGAAAATTTGCAACCAGACGGTTTATTGTTGACTGTGAGGGTGCAACTCGCACATTAAGGCCCTAATTTTGTAAAACACGACAAGAATTACATTGAAAGCGAAAACAAATTCATAAATATTTTGTAATTTTGTTGTTGCCTCTAACAGAAATTCACATTGGTTTTTAAGATTTCATACGCATCATTGCTTCTGGCGTTGACAATTTTAAAACGGTAAATAAATTTCTGTACAAAGCAACAACAAAATTACAAAATATTTATGAATTTGTTTTTGCTTTCAATACAATACTTTGGCGCGCGTTGTGTTTTACAAAATTAGGGCCTACATTTTCGACGGTATGCACGCTGAGTCAACACAATGGACCGATGATTTGAAAAGTAAATTTCAACGATTTGGGCACGTTGTTCAGTTGTGTATTGCTCCATTATAAATTGTCCAAGTCTTCTTTACAAAATACTGAAAAGAAAAAAAAAATTATAACAAAAAATTTATAAGGAATTCACACCAATTCGGTCTTTCTGAGCCACCCTGTATATACATTTAATTAATAGTAAATTAGAGTCCATATTAACTTAAGGTCCCATTGTAATAAAAATCGAATGCTTAGAAGATTTATATAACTCTTAAATCCAAAATTATTGTTTTCACTGCGCTGGGTCATCTAGAATCTATGCCGCAACAACGGGATGTGCATTGCTTTTAGACCCATCTCTCATTATACACATTGGCTCAGAATCACTCTCTTAATTGATACACTGAAGTTTGTTCTTCCATTTTGCTGTCATTTTGCTAGGCAACTACTTAAGGAACAATTTAATGAAATTTGGTTCGCTTCATCACTTTTTATGCCATAAATCATTTATTAATTTCATACAAATTCATGGGAAGTCAAGAGTCTTTAAGTAATATTTTTTCCTTAGGTTAACAGTTAACCGAACATTTAAAATATCTCATTCACTGTTGAAAATGGTTGATAGATTTTAAACAAAAGATATTTTTTAAGTAACATTTATGTAACTTTTGTACGCTTGTAGGTTTTTGGTGACCTACCTTGACTGTACTTTTTTTTATCAAATTCGAATTTTTTAATCGTTCAAAATATCTTTAAAGATTGCAGAATTTAACTTTTAAACTTTCCATGGTTGCTCCCAATTTGACATTGGAACAAATATATGTACATCAATTTAATTTTAATTACATGTATTTACACCTTCCTCTTGGTAACAAAATAACGTTTACAAAATCATTAAACTTTTTATTCTCCACTGAATTTACATAATTAATAATGCTGTTTCTTTTTACACAAATTCGTGTGCCGTAAAGGTCATGTGCATTAAATAGGGTGTCCATACAAACAAAAAAATTCAAGAGTTCCCAAAAAATTTTTTAACGATTGACTTTTTTGAATTGGTTAATGTTTAAGATCACCAATTCAGTTTGTTTACATTATACGCAAAAGTTAAATAGTTATAAATTATGTGAAGCAGACAAAAAAGAAGTCATACGGATTTAAACATCTCATGCTTTGAATTAATTTCATGAATCGTATTGTATTTTGTGGATTTATATTTTTTGTTAAATTATATATATACCGCATAAACCGCATATAACGCCGAGTTTTTTCTTTTCTTTTAAAGTAGTTGCTACGAAACTCTTTTCACATGTACATTTGGATTTTTTTCAAGAATTTTTTCTTGTTTTCTTCTGCTAACAAACAAAAATTTGCATGCGAAAGTTGCGGCGTTAATTGCATAATGTAAATATGGTCATATCATGAATTAAAACTGTAAGCCAGCTCTGAAAAAAGCATTAAAGGTTTTCATGATATCGCTTAAAAGTCTCGCAATCTGTGCAAACTGTTCATTTTTACGCCCTCACAAATAAACTGTCAAGAATTGTATGAGAATTCATTTACACAAACTTCGTAAATGTGCCCAACATTTTTGACTCGTAAGCTTTTTTACTGCTTTCAACGTCGTTTTCAATGAAAAACCCAAGTGTATTTAAATCACAAAGCACAAATTCTAGCAATTTGTTGATCAAATTAGTCTTTTGGCTTTCTTTGTGCATTTTTAAAAACAAATTTGACATATTAATAACAAATTTAAAATTTCAACTTTTAATTTTATATTTTTGAATTTTCTTTTTTAATTTATTTTTGTATAGACGTTTCTTACAAACTGACATTAATTGTTTAAAATTACACAACAATTAAAAAGGTTCTTTATGAAACGAGCCTCGTAAGCTTGTCCTTTTGCACAAATGGCAATTCTAAGCGATATCATGAAAACCTTATTATTTTTTCGATCAACCTTACTGTACATACAAAATAAGCAAAACCACAAAACGCTCCATCAAATGAATAAAAAAAAATCAAGAAAAAAAATCATTCGATTTATTTTGTGCGTAAATTGATGCCCCTATTACGGTTAACAGCTCAACTCTAGTTCAGTTGAAATTCTGAAGTTTTCGTATTATGGTTTACAACTCTGTTATATTTCGGTTAACAAAAACATCAACAAATTACAACTCATCACTAGCAATTATTGTAAATTAAACTCAACTGAGTTGTGTTGTAAAACTTAATAGGGGCATTAAATTTGTAAGTGGGCTTGTTGCAGGCCTCTAGTTTGCACTAGACAAGTGCAAATTATGCCAAGTGGAAATTGATGTGACTGCGGATGTAATTAGTAAAGAAAGTGATGAAAATCAAATTGAAAATTATGGACATTTTCAGGAGACATGAAAAAGTTGACTTTAAAAGCTTAAAGTGATAGGATAAGGAAATAGTCGAACCTGATACCAGTTTGAAAAGCAAAGTGGCCAGTATTGTCTATTATTTCATCCAGTTTTTTGTTTATGAAGTTTGTCAAACAACGCAACAATCTTATATGCAATACAAATTGATGGCACAAAACTGTAATGTGTAGAACTCTAAATTTAAAAATATGTTGAAAAATTACTATAAATTGCTTCAGTAAATGTTCTTACATCTAGAATATCATAGTATAAAAATTTTAAAGTAAAAGCTGATTTTTTGCTAGTGCATAAACCCATCTATAATTAATAGTTGATTGTTGTCTCGCAGAGACCTGAAATATGCAGACGGAGAAGTTAATTATAAGCCACTTGTGAAATTCCAGTTGGATATTGCTAACGAACTCATGGACTCAACAAAACCAAAAAGATTTATCGACCAAAAAAGATGACTATCATCATCCCCTTTAAGTAAGTAGGTAGGTAGAAAGATAGCTATATAGAGATAGAAAGTAGTTGAAATAAACAGCGAAAGCACAAGTATGAAATAAAAGATAGATGAAAAGAAGGTTTCGGACCAGCCCCGAGAGAAATCCTAACCAACCAACTTCACCATACGTGCGGTCAGCACCCAGTTTCCTCTCGCGCAGCCAGGCCATCCCCATTACGACTCCTATCAGATTCTCGAGTCCGCAACCCGAGACAAGCCCTAATTCGTCCAGGAATTTTTTGTCCAGCCACCTCAGCCTGCTGCCCAGCAACCTGGGACAGTGGCACAAAAAGTGCTCAACTGTCTCCAACTCCTCAAAGTCCTCACACAACCTGCACATATCCGACAAGTTGGATCCTATCCTCACCGCGATCCTGCCTATCAGACAGTGGCCCTTGATCATTCCTATTACGGTCCTAACGCAGACCCTACTCCTACCCAGCAACAACCCCGAGTCGGACTTTCTAAGCACCGGCCACAGTGTCCGTGTTAACCGGGACCGGTTCCCCCAGGCCCGATTGGTCGCGCCCAGAATCCACTCCCTGATTCTTCCAAAATAGAAGCCTATTGGAGGCCTAACCGTCTCTATACAGTTAGGGTCCTCCATCTCTGAGTCCTGTCTTGCCAACTCATCAGCGACTTCATTGCCCCTATGTCGCAGTGACCCGGCACCCAGCACAACCTCAGCATATACTCCCCTAAGACTTCCACCAAAGCCCTCCTACAATCATCAACTAGCTTTGAGTTCACATAACAGCCCCTTACGGCCATAAGAGCCGCCTGGCTGTCCACATATATAGTGACCTCAGAGCAACTATCAATGTTGTCCCTCATTAGTTCCACGGCCCTCAAGACCACCAGAACCTCCGCCTGAAAGACACTACAGTCGTCATGAAGCCTATATGACATTCTAATGTCCAGATCCTCATTGTAGACCCCCGCACCCGTGCCCCTGATCTTCGAGCCATCAGTGAAAATAGCAAATCCACCAAATAATCTGCGCCTACTTGACCAGCTCTCCCTAGAAGGCACTATTACCTCCGGCATCATCCCCTTTAAGGTTATCGGCTTCATCGCTTTATAAGAGATTAAGTCCTTCAACTAGATAATACAATATGGTTTACGGGGTAGAATGGGAAGACAAACCAAGATGAAGGATATGACATTAGGGTGGCCGTTATTATTTTTTTTCGTATTTTCACTTGGCAAACCCATTAGATTGATTCCAAATTAGAAAAAAATAATATAAAAATTTTAGATCGTTTGCATAGTTATTGGGCGTGCCTTGAGCCCACAAAGTTTGCTAAAAATGCTATTTTTCTTACTATGTGTCGCTTTTATTGTTGATAACTTCAGTAATATCTATTTTAGAGAAAACCCTTATTCACAAATATTCTAGGGATATATCTTATGAATAATGTTGCTCTGTATTAGTTTTCTTTAAAATTAATATTTAATCCAGAAAAAGCCAAATTAAAAAATAACACCGAAATTTTCACATATCTACGCATTCTTTGCCTACGCTACGTGACTAATTTTCAACAATGTCGTGACCAAATAAATCTGACAGCTAAGCTTTATGTAAAACTTTTCCCTGAATCCGAATATGAAGTCAGAATTGTCAAAAGAAGAACCGTTGAGATATTCCAAAAAAACCGTTATTTGTGTTTTTAAAAAAGATGATGTGACTGAAATGCAATTATCTTCAAAAATTTTAAGCGGACTATGTATTTCTGTCTTTTTATTGAGAGGTTATAAAATTTCTTAAATAACCATGGGTCGTTTGTAAAGATGAGTCATTAAATGGCAGAGTTATAGTGGACAAAACGTCAAACTTCATTATAAATTTTATTATTTTGTTCAATTTTTCTCTTTTCAAGTTATTTTTTTAAACCAAAAAATAATAATTTTTTTTTCAGTTTTATCACTTACGATATTAGCCTATTTCAAGTGAAACATTTATTGCCCAATAGGATCCAGATCGGTGCAAAAATTACAAAGTTACAGAAGATTAATTCAATTAACCCACTTTTCGGTTTGTATCAAACCAAAGAAAAAGACAACAAATAAATATACAAAGCTAAATTTGTAGTAAAAATATATATTAAAAATAACTTAAAACTATTAGCGGTTTTCACGCTTGATAGTAATGTCCCTTGTAGTCCTTGTTAATTTTATTAACTTAGTAAAAGTACTAAGATTTACAACACTGCAACAACAAAATGTATTAGACTGAAATTTACTACGCTGTTGTTGAAAAATCCAACAAAAAGCTTTAGTAAACACGTTTGTAAAATTACCCAGAATAAAACCGTTGAAGAAACTATATCTGTCTCTTTTCCTCACTCAGCAACTTCATTAATTTACAATAAAAACGAAAAAGACACTCATGCTTTGTAGTATAAAATCGTATTAAGAAAAGCAGAGTTGTACACTTAATACAAAGGGTGAAAACCGCTATTGAATTTCTATGTGGGTAAATTTACTAAATCTTCTGTAGCTTTGTCATTTTTGTGCCAATCTATGTCTTTTGTGCGCAAAATATTCATATTAAAATAATCTTGTGTCGCATGCATTAGGATTTTTAAATCATTAGTTTAAAAAGTATAACTTGAAAAGAGAAAAATTTAACAAAATCATAAAATTGTCAAAAGCTTGAACTTTTGCCCCCTGTAACTCTGTCATTTATTGAACAGTCTTACCAGTGATGTTATACGTAGGGAAAAATCCCCATTCGTAGGGATTTTCTTCTAAAAAAAATAGCCGTAGGGGAAAAAGGACAGATTTTTTGAAATCATTAAAATGTAGGGATTTTTCAGTAATGTTGGAAAACTATAAGTTTTGTTACATTTTTTCGATTTGTGATAGCATTCTAATAAATTTGTTAATACGGCAGCAATAAAAATTGTTAAATTTCTTTGAGTCATCGCTTGCCGTCATTTCAGCTTTGATTTTAACCTTATTTTGTGATAAGCCCTTTTAGAAGAATGGAGATCTGTTGAACCTTATTTTATAGAGCAAAAAATAGATAATACATATGTAAAAGATGGGATTAAAAAAGTTTTAGAGTAAAGTCGAAATAGTAAAGTAAGTGTGAGAAAATGGTACCCTAGCGATTAATTACCTCAAAAAGTAACTTGTGATACAATTTTCTGATCTCTTTTTGAGCACTTTAATGGTTGTTTGATAATTAGTGAGTATTTATCATCTAATTTTTCAATCGTTAATTATAAAGTTTTTGATTACGTTTTAAATAAATTTTTAATCGTTATGTTTTTTATTTTGAACAAAACAACAAAAGTTATAGGGATCTTGGAAATAAAAGAAGTAAACATTCTTTATTAAATTTATTTTCATTAATTGAAAATAATTTTTGGGCTTCTAGTTTCGCCAATCTTTTTATTTCTTCGTCAATGAATTATATATGAATACTTTTTTAATCGCTCAACTGATAAATCAGTTTTTAATCCACAAAAATTATCTAAGAAGACTTATTCAGGTGATTTTTATAAAAAATTATAATCCAAATGCTTTCTGGGAACAACTTTAAATAAAATTTCCATGCATTAATACAAATGGATTTATTTTATTGATATATTATCATTTGAAAGTTGTAGGGATTTTTGTCGAGAAAAATAGGGGTTTTTCGGACTGCGTAAGAACTTTTCAAAAAAGTGTATAACATCACTGATCTTCACTAGCAATCCATTGTTATTTTAGAAATTTTATTACCTCTCAATAAAAAGAAATAAATACATAGTCCGTTAAAAATTTGTGAAGATAATTGCATTTCAGTCACATTATCTTTTTCAAAAACACAAATAACGGTTATTTTGGAATATCTCAAAAACGGTTCTACTTTTGACAATTCTGACTTCATATTCGGATTCAGGGGAAAGTTTGTTCACGACTTTGTTGAAAATTTGTCACGTATTGTAATCACCAGGCAAAGAATGCGTAGATATGTGAATATTCCGGTTTATTTTTTAATTTGGCTTTTTCTGGATTAAATATTAATTTTAAAGAAAACTAATATAGAGCAAAATTATTTATAAGATATAGCCTTAGAATATTTGTGAATAAGGTTTTTCTCTAAAATAATTATTACTGAAGTTATCAACAATTAAAGCGCCACATAGTGAGAAAAATAGCATTCTTAGCAAACTTTGTGGGCTCAAGGCACGCCCAATAACTATGCAAACGATCTAAAATTTTTTATATATTATTTTTTTCTAATTTGGAATCAATCTAAGGGGTTTGCTTAGTGAAAATACGAAAAAAAAAATTGTCCATATAACTTGCGGCCACACTAATATGACATACTGGCTTTTCACGATCTAAATGTAGCAAATGCAACGTTGGCTTGTTCTACGTTCCACAAATAAATTGTGTCTTGGCTTTTTATATGTACATAAATCTTCGTTTACAATGGTAACATATGTTTTTGCCCTGCTCAATTAAATTCAGGCATGAGAGGGTTAAACAGATTTAAAAGAAATACCAACAACCCAATATAATTAGACTACATTTTCACGAAGACAAGACTTAAATTTTTTTAGTAAAGGGGACAGATAGGCTCTCAGTCGCACTTTTTGATAGTCTCATTTATATTTAACATTTTTTCGTCAATCGAAAATAGAAAATAGTGGCACATTTTATAATTAAGAATTTGAATTTTAAGTAGAAATGGCAATTCTAATAAAATTGTAACTTTTAATTGTATAACATGAATCTTATTTTAGCTCGATACATATTTAGTTTAACACGTGGAAGCGAATTATGGTTTTGCTTTAGTAAAAAATAAAAATTGGAATTTAAAAAAAGCACATCTTTATTTTAAAGAGTTGCAAGTTGTTCTAAAAACATCGCTTGCCTACGAAATTCATTAATGAAAATTAAGTCCTATTTTTCATTTCTGATTTGTTACTTTCTTGACGCTTAAAGTGGTGTATAGTTGTGTTAGTTTTTTTATAAGAAAAACTATACGTCTAAAACTATGGTCATACTCAACAAATATTGGACGTATAACATGTAACCACTAATTTTA
Source organism: Pollenia labialis (assembly GCA_949318255.1). Lineage (NCBI taxonomy): Eukaryota > Metazoa > Arthropoda > Insecta > Diptera > Polleniidae > Pollenia > Pollenia labialis. The sequence goes on from OX439142.1 coordinate 52,076,515, forward strand.
TTCAAAACTTGTTTGCTAGCACACAATATATTAAAAAATTATGAAAAACATAATAAAGGGTGTTTAAATTTTAAGGGCATATGTTGTTTTTGAATAAAAAAACACAAATTATTTAGGAAATTATTGTCATTTTTTATTAGGATAATATTGGTATCGTTCAATTATGTATAAAACAAAATACCTCCATCCGATTTTCGATGACGCTGAGGCATAATTGAGGTTCTATGCCGTTAATGGGCCGAATTATCTCAACCTTAAGCTTTTGATTTCCTGCTGGCTTATCGACGTACACCTTTTCTTTTAAATAACCTGAATGAAAGAAGTCCAACGGTGTCAAATCACATGATATTGGTGGCCAATTGACATCGCCACCACGTGAGATAACACGGCCATTAAATTTGTCGCGCAAAAGAGCCATTGTTTCGTTAGGTGTGTGGCAAGTGGCACCATCCTGTTTAAACTAATTCTCGTTGACATCCTTATCTTCCAATTCGGGCCATAAAAAGTTCGTTATCATCTCACTAGAGCGAACACCATTCACAGTAATTGCCTGACCGGTCTGATTTTAGAAAAAATACAGCACCAAACAATCACTCTTTATGGGTGCATTGCTTTTTCTTGGATTATCATTCGCCTAATGACGAATCCACTGAGGTGAAAATGTGCCTCATCACTGAATCACGAAGTGCACGATATACATTTTGATTTGAACGCCCATTTTCATAATAAGCCTGAATAAATTCAACGCGTTGCTCAATTGTGTATCTTTCCATTGTTCAAATTGAGTTAATCTGAAATGTCAAATGAAATGCAGAAAAAAACTTGACGTTTAGGTGTGGTTAACATTCAACATCGGCCCTTACAATTTAATTTATTAGGATTTGTTTTTAAACAAATTCTACTTAATTCAAAAAAAATTTATTAATCGAAAGTAAATAATTGAATTATAGTCTCAATATCACTTTGACCATGGTTTGCTTTTATTTTCTATTTTACAACTTCCCCTGCCTCCCCACAACCCAGGGGATGTGCTGCGCCTCTAAAGAGGCGTAGTTTAAGCAGCTTCAGGAATTCATCTTCTGGGGTAATCGAATTCTTACATGGTTGGTCAGTTAACCTTGGCACTTAATATACTGACATTCTTCGGTATCTCATAAATTGTAAAAACAGGTAAATGCACCAAATAACAGAAATGCTTGGGGCCAATTGACTTCATTTTGAACTCAATGAACTTCAGTACCTAACTGAGGTGCCACGGCAGCAAGCAGCAGTGTAACTATTGCTGAATATTTTTTTTAATTAAATTCACGGAATTTTCCGGTAATAAACTAAATTTATTTTCTTACACGGGATTTGTAAAAGTCTGAAATATAAGAACATCCTAGCGATTATTTTTGTGCTTATTTATCACATTCAATGGCAAGTTTGAAACGTTTGCCATTCATACAAACATTTTCATCTCACAAAATTAATGAACTAATCAATTGCCTCAACACACTTTCACACTTTGTTTGGCAGACCTTGGAATAAATAAAAAAAAATCAGTAAATAAATACAGTCTTAGGGAAATTTTGTCGGTAAGTCACTGTATTTACCTAATTTTTACATCGTAAGAAAGGTCAATATGAACTTTTGGGGTAGAGTAAATACGACATGCAAACTGCATACCAAACAGGTAAGGTCTTGTTTATTTAGGATTCAAAAACGAAATAGATTTGAAAGATTTGTATTAAGAAAATATTTTTATCTTCTTAGGTGCTACACTCAAAAGAAAAATCAAGTATAGAAAGATTGATTCAAGTACGGATTTTCCAGATTTATTTAAGTAAAACTAAGTCTGAATCAATCGCAAAACGCGCTTGATTAAAGTATTATAAAATTGATTATATCCCCAATTCGTGCTTGAAAAAAACCAAAGAAGAAATTAGAAAAAAAAATTATTATTCTTGATTTACTTACCCGTTTTACACCGTAATGCTAGGAACACAACTGGGACGAACGACGAATTTTTGGCCGCGAATATTCGTCGCCAAAAATAAAAAATATCTGTGTATATGAAAATGCACACAATCAGGGCGCCGACGAAAATTCGCCGGACGTTGCAAACTTTAAATAGATTTAATTCTAATTCTTATGCCGGCGAACGACGAACAAATCAGTACCGGGTAGCCATATTGTTTGAAAATGGTAAGTGTTTTAATAAATAAAGTTTCTTTTTACTTTAGAAATTGTAAAATTTTAACTGAATATAATTTTAAATACAAATTGTAAAAAAAATTGACAATAAAAAAGTATTTTAGTTAGTTGTTCTTAATGTTTTGTTTGTGAAGTATTTTTTGTTCATATGGTACCACTATTTCTTGTTTATACAACATATTTTATTTCCATTTTGTTTTTTCGTCGTTATTGTGTTTCATACGCCGAATTTATACAGCGAATTTCTTCCGAATAATTCGTCGTGCTGGACGAAATTCGTCGTTCGTCCCAGTTGTGTTCCTAGCATAAAGAATGATAAAAAGCCAACATCATGCCCGATATGGTTTTTACTTTAAAAATCTTATGTACATATACACATACGCACGCATAAAATAATGCAATACTGAGAGATGAGACTAATAAGTTTTATGAGATTAAGACCCTCATTTTGTAATTTTACTCTCAAAGTGGCATTATCAACGAAAAATTTTAATCTTTTTTGTACTTGATTTAAGAATTTTATACTTATTTCAAGAAATTCCGGGATTGATTTTGGAAAGTAATCCCATTTAGGATTGTTTTGGGTACGTTTAAGTGTAATTCGTACTTGAATTTTTGAGTACGACTCGTACTTAAAGTAATCTTAAAAAACCTGATTTATCCCAAGTGTTTATATTTCTGTGTATATTTGACTTTAATGGAGATAAACCATTTATATTCATAATCATCAAAATGTGAATTTCGGGTGGGCAATTGTTTGAGCATTGCAATTAGAGACCTAAGATTTTCAATGTTGTTTTAACTTACATGAGCACCTGCACTATAGCCTAACTCATGGTTGATTACAACCACTTGGTGATTTATATATGCACTTACCAAGTACCCATGTGCATGCGAGAATCATTTGTTTTACGCAGGATGCATATTGTGAGTATAACTGACAAAATAATACTCTTCCCCTGATTTAGAAGCTACAGCTGTCTAACTATCTAGCTATTTAGTCTGATTCAAAACACTTTCCGTACTGATGGCAACAGAACTTTAGTCTGATCTAAGCATCACAACAGGTGCACCCTTCACAAGGGCTCCCCTACGAATAATGAAACCCTGTATTTACCCAATATGTGGGTATAACCACAGCCACCTCGTGCTTTTCGAGAGTTTTTCTTCGCAGACGGACAATACCGTCTACCGATTCCTCGGGATTCAAGAAGCATTTATTGGAAAAGTATACTAATGGAGACCTCAACAATAGTCATAGTGGTTTGTCAAGCCGCCATCAGTAAAGTACTGAGGTACAACTTCGGACGCGCATCCTACGTATGCATACACCTGATCGTCCCAGCATCGACTTTTAATGTCCGAAGAAAGAATATCGACACAATAGTTAACTGTCATGCTAGTCAGCTACTATACCTTTATTGCGAAGAACTCCATGGAGTACGACTATAAAGGGGCAAATTTAAATATTTCGACACATCTCGACGGCTTCTCTGCACGTCAACTGTGGCCGGTTCTTCACTTATGGTCAAATTGTCACCTTTAGGATCTTAGAAATGACTTCGTTCTATATTGCCACGGAGGAAGGCACAATAAAAGGTGAAATAGCTTCAGATGATCCTTACAATACTCGAGGGCCAGTTGTGGTACACTACATGCTCGGAAATTTGTAAGGAAACTGCCGAAAATTTTTCTACATATAATTTCGTTCAACCTTATTTTGATTAACACATTCGCGGACAGTTCATTTTCGCTTTGTCCCAATGTGGGACATGACCTGTCACGTCGGCTTTACTAAAGACAATTAATCCGTGGCTGGAGCAAATTAATAAGAATTAAGAATTAAATTATATTACATGCAGTTTAATCTGACGATCATTGCCGTTATGTCCTAGCCACAACTACAAGTTGGTATCACGGGACACATGGGGAATACCCGTCTTGACGGCTTTTACCGTCGTGTCCTTCTTGGTTATTCAAAATTTACATGATGTGACAAAGTGGGAAATGCCGTCAGGTCTTTAATGCATCGTAATTAGAGATTATAACTTATTTTTGATTCAAATTAAGGTACTTAAGTACCTTCTAGGCGAAAAATTAAAAAAAAGATATGAAGCCTTAATCTAATTAAAGTTAAAATACCAAATTTATTTATTTAGGATTAAAAATAACGTGATTGGTTAAAATAGAAAAAAAGATTTTAATACAGACATTATCGTTACAATAAAATTAAGTTTATTTTGATTCTTAACGATATTTATAACAATCAAAAATAGGCTTAGGCGATTAAAACTAAGACCATAAACATAAAAATAAACAAGCAAATTGTGCCAAGAATACAATAAAAACTTTTATCTTGGTATGTAATATTTCCTTAGCTTTATTAGTTTATAAGAATCAATTGCTCTAAGGAAGCATTTAATTTATTATGTCCTTCTTGTTGGAAACTCATAAATATACAATTTTCTTTATTTGACTCTTAAACTCTTTATTTTTAGATCATAAAATTAAGGCCTTAAATCATGTGACACAATTTTTGAACAATTTAAGATCCCAAAAATAAATATTGACATACATTTTAAATAATGAAATTCCTTTAAATAAATTTAACTCTCAGTTGACCTTTTTTTTATTCCACACATTAGATTCATGTATGCATATAAAAATGTCTAAGCCAAAGGACTCAGACAAAAACATCCCTTTTTTTGTGGAAGAGAAATAAAATATTTTTTTAGGCAAAGTTTTTCTTTTTTTTCTTTGCTGGAAAGATAATGATCATTATAAATTTCTTATATGACAATAAAAATATATTAAAGATTTCATTGCAGGGTTTATGACCATGTGAGTGTAATTTTGTTGAAAGATGTTGTATGTTGAATGAAGTCTTTGGGGAAATACTGGTATAGAAAATTTCTTGCCCTTGTGTTTGAGTTGCTTATGACAAACCATGACATCGACTTTTGTGTATTCATAAAATGACAAAATATTAAAAAGGTCTTAATTGTATATTAACGAAAACACCACAATCATAAGCGTACTTAGTAACATACAAGAGCATTGCACGCACATTAGGTTGGTTCCATTTTCAGATGTAAAAATTTATTCGGAACATTCTTTTATTTTGTATGGCCGCCAATTCCACGAGTAGTGAGCGAAGGCATTTAATGATTTGCATTCCATGTGTTATACCTACAAATATTCTTCTGATATCTTACATGTTGTTATGTTGTTATGTCAATTCTACGTCGATTTAGCCCTGTCCATCTGCCTGTGTGTCTCTTGAAAACACGTTCAGTTCGCAACAATAGAAAAAGAAATAATTTTGGCGTAAAATCTGGCGTTCTCCTGAGCAGAAATACTAAAATAAAGAACAATAAGAGAGGTAGAGAAAATTTTGATTACACAGTTTTTACTAGGGAGATATTTTGCCCGACTTTTTTCTAAAACAGGCTTTCGAATAGTTTCAATTTAAAATAAACGGGGTTTTATTAATTTTTGTTATTTGAATTTATTTATTTATTTTATATTTTTAGGTCTATGGAAAATCCTTACAGCCTAATACAAATAATTATTTAACTTAAGTATAATATTACGTTAAACAATGTTTACATCCTGAGAAAAATCATCAAGTTCAAACAATTCATTAAAGAAACAACACAGTTTTCTAAATGGGTCTGCGATAGCAAAGTTAGTTCGAAAAGTTTTTTTAAATAAAGGATTATAGAACCGCTCCGTACGTCGTGGAATGTTAAATGATAAACTTCTTAATTTACTTAAGTTAAGTACAAATGCGACATTTAGCATAACTCTGCGACTTCTTAGTTTTAACAAACGTATCAAGGATAAGCTTGTAGAACATGAGGGGAGTTTACCGTATCCTCGATATGTATTTCTCTGGCAAAAAAGCAAACATTGTTTTTGAATGAATTCAATATGATCATTATAAACCATATAATGTCCATACAATCGAACCGAGAGATGTGTAAAGTGTTTTATAAAAACCAGAATACAACTAGCCCTGTTGACCATCATTGTTATGTGTTAAATAAAATCCAATTTTACAACCAGAAAGATGAAAAGATCCATAACTGTGTCCACTATCTCGACTGCATAGTCACTGAGTTTATAGTTATTTATAATACTACGTTTTCTAGAAAGGCGCACATGTCTAAATTTATTAGGTTTAATTCCGTAAGGTTACGTTTACACCAATTATAAAAGGTATCCAAGTCTTTTTGAAGATCAATGTGGTATAAAGAGTTCGTGATGCTTAAGAATATTTTTACATCGTGTGCGAACATTAGTATATGCATGTCTGGACAGAATTTGAAATACGTATTTGTATTTTAAATACATGACGTGCAAGTATTTTGTATTTTAAATACATACAATAAATTGAAGTAGTTTGTATTTTGTCTTTTAAATACATACAAAATGGGAGTATTTTGTATATTAAAAATATAGTTTTCAAAATATATTATGTAATTTTTTGATGGTCATTTGCATTTTGATCTACCAAAAACTAGAATCGCTAAAAAATTAACTATCAGAATATAGAAATATCAGAAAAGTTATACCGTTTTATTTTGTAACATTCGGTATATAATTTATAACTGCCACCATATAAAGCGGCCTTCTTAATTGCAATTTAAATTCTGAAAATTTTTTATTAGTGTAGTAGCTGCTGGGTCCCAGGCTCCTCGGGATTTTCTCAATAAAAGTAAAAAATTAAATTTGACCCTGGTCAAAATTGCATCAGGAAACTTGTTTTTGTTTCATAAATATAATTATAATTATTATTATGAATTTAAAAAATTGGCTCCTGATCCGTCCCGGGATCCCGTTTTTTGAATAAAAAATCCCGAATCCCGGGTTTCAAAAAACCTGGTCCCATTTGGCATCCCTAGAAGGGATACATAGTTTGATAACAACGTTAGTTTTTTTTGCGCTTTTTAAATTTTATGTAGTAAAATATTTTCCAAAATTCTGCCACCAAGTCTTTCAAAAGCTTCACAAATCCGCAGAAATTTGACCTGTTGTTTCGCATTTTGTTGAGCCATTTTCCAGTTTGCGCCTTATTAACAGATCTTGCCCTTAATATTTGAATTATAAGAAGAACTACTTACATACATTAAAAATACCATTTATTATAAGTGGAATTTATCCTAAGAAGTAACTCAAACAAAATTTTGCATGGTCGCAAATATGTGAAAGGGAACAAATTTCGAGGAAAAAATTACTCACGATAAGGGTAAATATATCAAAAAATATGCCATCAATGGGTATTAAAATACCCATGTAGGAGTGGGAAGAGTTAACATTTTATTCTTAACTTAAAATGTTAGTCAGTTAAATTTTTAGTTAATCGTTAATGGGTTAATATAAAATTCTAAACTTAACAGTAGGTTCTATACTAAAAGATTAATTTCAACAAACAGAGATAACTTGATGGGGCACTAGCGTGATTATTGTTCGACTAATACTTTTGACGTTGCATCATACATGACATAATTTCATCTAAATACCAAAACAAGTTTAAGACAAAAATCTTAATTTTTCCATAAATCTTTAAATCCATAAAGTATAAAAAAATTCTATCTTTAAATTTGTAAACCTCAGCTGCTAAAAGAAATATTTACTTATCTAAATCCAAAATAATGTATCCTTAATTTTCTTTCAAAAGGATAAGAGCAAATAAAGTTTTAAAAGTATTTATTTTGCCTAATAAACATAGAAATTTTTATATAATGTGCATATATCTACATAAGCAAACACTTTATATATTGAACATACACAAACATTCATATCTATTTAAATCTAATGCAAAAAAAATTAAACAAAAGATTTTTAGAATTATTTTTAAAAAATAAACCAAAAGCTTATTAAGGATCGTTTCGGTTTATAGAACATTTTTGTAGTATAAAAATTATAAAAAAAATATTAAGAATTAAAATTGTTATACAAAAGAGTCTGTTTTCTAAGTAATTTCAAAATAAGTTTGCAAATATAGTAAATATTTGGTAGTTTTAATACATTTTCCATTAAATATTGCATAAAACAGCAAATAGTATTTACCATCAAATAGAAAATCTATTAATATTTAGTTAGTGTGAGTGTGGGTGTTTGTGGGTGTGTAAAGATATAATAAATTTATTTATTTATTGAATACGAGTTAAATACAAACCCTTGAGTTCTCCCTTTTATGCTCTTTGCAAAATTACAGTTTATTCTAAGACATTTCGTGCGCTATAATTGGAAGAAATACGCATCTATTTGGTACAATTTTTGTTAGTGCAAAAAAAAAAAATAAAATCTTAAAACACTTTTGTTGCATAATTTTACATAAAATTGAGGCAAAGTATTCGTTTTCTTTTATTTATTTATATAATTTACGGAAAAATTGGAACCCAAAGCAGTAAAATTGTGAAAACAATATTTTATGTAATAAAAACTAGAGAAGCGATTTTTGTCGATAGTCTAAAAACGATGTCGACTAATTATCTTTACGAAACATTAAAATTGCGTTAAAATGGCATCGATTTTTTTCTTTAATAATGCTGTTGCATATTTTGGTTGAAATGCTTATTTTTGCATATTAAGGTTTTAAACTTAAGGAAAATATATATTTAAACTGTTTCCAACATAACAATTTGAAACATAATTATTTGAGATTAAAGTATATATGATTAAATTATTTAAATATTGTTTGATTTTAATTGATTTGCTTTATATGTATTAAACTGTAATTAGTTATTAAGTTGTTAATTAATTAATGATTTATTCTCAGTTCCATACTGCAAAATAAGACTCGTTAGTCTTGTGTATGGAGCAGTTCAATTAAATAAATAAATAAAATAAAAAAATGCGTATTTTTGCCTATTTTGACATTTTTGAGTGATTTTGTTTTAATCAAGGCCCATCTATCAGGTCTGCTTAATTGAACAAAAACAAAATTTACTACCACATATACAAAGCAAAAGGAAAAAACGTGTATGTGTGGCATACCATAAACGTATATATGCACATGTAAGCAAAATGTAAACAACTTTTGGCAACTAAAAAGAACATAAACAATGATCATCAGGCTTCTTGCGCAGACCTTTTCAATGGGCCTTAGTTTTTATTTCTATATTAAATAACAAATTCTTAAACAAATTTTAAATCAGTAATTTTAAATACAAAATTTTCAAGTAAATACAATCTGGGAATTTATTTCTAATGGTGAGTAAGATTTATTATATAAATTTTTATACTATTCGAATGTGCATTCTAAATCAAATTACAATTTTTAAATTGCTTGTATACGTTAATAGTCTTATTCCTTCAATATTTTCCAGGAATATTTTCTATGCACTATCAAAATTTTCATTTTTATATTTATGTTCTATTAAAGTATAAAAGCTTTTAAAAATTGTTATTTGACTTAAACTACACATTTGAATAAATGAAAATTTATATTATTCTTGATACAATAAAAAACTCTTTTTTTTATTATTAAAATTAAAATGGTACTTCAATTTTGGACGCCCTTTTTAATGACAAAATTTGGCACAAATAACTCAGAATAAAGAATATTAAAGAGAAACAAATCAACAAAATAAATACACTGAAAGAAAATCAGTTTAGGTTACATGGACTTGTTTTTAATGATAACTGGTTTGAAAATAAAACTGAATATAATATTCCAATAGAGTGCAAGTGGATTTTGTCACTGGGGAAAAAATTTTCACTTCCGGTAGACAAGTTGAGTTTTTCACCATTACATGTCATTGCGGATATAGAACAATGTATCCAGGCATTGGACAGTAACATAGATAAAGAGAAAGACATCGCTAGAACTAAAGTAGCAAACAAGGTAACAACTTTTAAAAGAAACATTAAAAACACAGAAAAGGACAAATTCATTCTTACAATTTTTGAAAAAACGAGAAAATTTTTACGTGACCACATCGACGTTATTGTTGTACAAGCTGATAAAGGAAACAAAACCGTGCTAATGTATAAAAACGAATACGAAAAGAAGATGGAAATACTACTAGAAGACAAAAACACATATAAAACTATAAGAGTAGACCCTACATTGAAACTACAGAAAGAAAACAACAACATTGTTTCAGATTTATTTAAAAACAACCATATAGACTCTTGGCAAAAACGCCAACTTTTTTGTTCCGCCGCTACGGCACCCAGAATTTACGGGTTACCAAAAATTCACAAACCTGATACCCCCCTTCGACCTATTGTGTCATCAGTCCAGGTACCGTGCTACCACATGTCAAAATACATTGGAACAATTTTAAAACATTTAATCTCTGAAACATATAACATAAAAAACTCAATAGAAGTTAAAAAACAACTCACCAACATAAAAGTTGATAGATCGGAAACAATTGTATCATTTGATGTCATCTCATTATTTACTAACATTCCAGTTAGAACGGCAATAAGAACAATAATGGGAAAATGGAACGTAATAAAAAATCACACAAAAATGTCAAGCTCTCAATTTCTTAAAATTCTCCAATTTTGTCTCAATGATAATAATTATTTTATATACAAAGATAAAATATATAACCAAATTTTTGGCATGCCCATGGGCAACCCACTATCCCCCACAATCGCAGACATAATACTTGACAACCTGCTTGACAGTGCGATCGAAGAATTGAAAAATAAGAACATTTTTATCAAATACATAGTTAAATATGTAGATGATATCTTAGCGATCATCAAATCAGACGACCAAGAAGAAATTTTGTCCACATTTAACAAGTATCATTCTAAGATACAATTTACAATTGAAAGGGAGAAAAATCAGGAAATAGCGTACCTGGACACCAAACTAATTCGAAGGAAAAATTCCATAATTTTTGACTGGTTCGCTAAGGAGACCTCATCAGGAAGGATAATGAATTTCCACGCAACCCAACCGAAAAATCAAATAATTAACACTGCTAAAAATTTCATCTCAAGGATTTTACACATAAGCGATGAACTTTTTCACACTAAAAACAAACATATAATTTTTAATATCCTTAAAAGCAATAGTTTCCCAAACAAACTTATATCAACACTAATAGAAGACACAATTACGCAAATAAAAAACAAAAATGATAACAACCCCACTAGTATAGAAAAAGAACAAAAATGTTTTTACAGTGTAAAATACATCCCTGGACTCACTGATAATAAAAACATACGAACGTCAATAGAAACAAATAATATAAGCTTTGCTTACAAACCAAATAAAACACTCAGCACTATATTCTCTGCAATAAAAGCTCCAATAAACAAACAACAACAAAACAACATTGTGTACGAATTACAATGTAAAGGGAATAACGAACAAAGTTGCGAACTCATATACATTGGAACAACAAAACGATCCCTTGAAACTAGAATGGGAGAACATATGATGGATATACAACGGAAAAAAGAAACGACAGCATTATCAACACACATTTTAAATACACAACATAAAATTGATTTTGAGGGGGTGCGAATACTAGATAAAGTAAGGGGGGATAAGAAGAGATTTACAATTGAAAGTCTAAGAATACAAGAAAACATAAAGAAAACAATGAATGTCAAAGAAGACACTAACAATATTAGCGCAAATTATAGGGTTGCAATTACTAAATAGTTACAGTGATACTTGTTTTGATATGTGTTTAACTTTAAATTTATGTTTTATGTTTTTATGTTTAATGTTACATGTAAAAGGAGAAATTTAATTTAATGTGAAAAGCTCATATTGTAAGTTTAACTTTTTTAATGTAATTTGTTGTATTTATGTTAATTTATATATTTTTTAAAAATTTTAAATAGACGCTCCCTTGAAAAAGTCGACAAAAAATCGACGAAACGTCGGGAAAACTGTAATAAAAAATTGCTTTTTATTAACATTAATTAACCTCAGGCCCTATTAGCTTAAATAAAAAACAAATCAAATAACTCACATATAGTTATAAAATAACTGGCAACTCTATGGCTGAGGAGTAGATTTTTTCGTTGTACGCTGTGTGATTTTTTTTATATTTAAATTAAATAAAATCTGAAAAAGTATTTATACGATTTATTTTAGAAATTTAAACAATAAGTGAAACAACAATTTTAAAAACAATTAAATTATTGATAATAAACAAAAACTTTTTAAAACATAAAATAGACTTTCAACATAACCAAGAATAAAAATGACACAGAAGTGTGATCAATGCAATAAAAACCTAAATAAAGGCGATAGTCGGGTAAAATGCAATTTCTGTGATTTTACTATTTATTATGAGTGTGCTACGGAACAAAGACTGCACTGGATGTTGTTAAGAAAACGGGTGGCAGCCTGTCGTACAAGTGTAACACATGTCTCAAGTAGTAAATCTGATGTTGCAAATACTAAGCTCGATAATTTGAATAAATGTATGTTACTGAGCAGCTAATAGAAATAAAAAAGATCAAACTCAAAGTATAAAACGCAGTGATGGATATGAAAAAATTGTCAATGCGAAAATTAAAAAAAAACTTGAAGCTGAAAACAATACGCTAAGACGTCAAATAAATCGTGCAGACATCACAGTTACTGGCTTACCTCCAAATATATCTAATGAAAAATTATATCCTACAATCGTTGATTTAGTAAAAGTTCTTAACATAGAAATTTCACTAACTGATTTGCATTTTTACTCATGGATCGGGAAAAATCTGCAGTTTTAGTAAAGTTTAACAGCATACGTAACAGAGATTTGTTAATGAAAAGCTACACTCACAATATTATTACAGTAACGGACTGTTGTTTATTTAAGAAATATTCCGTTCAGTGATTTTTAAATAAATAAACATTTAAAATTCCAAGCAAATTTATTTTTAACTGATTCTAACAGTTATTCAAAAAACTAAGTGCATATTAATACGGGTTTCAGTTGCAGTTAATATTGTCCGTAATTGAATTAAATTCTTCTTTATGTTAAAGTAAATAAAAATGTAATTTAAAGCAACGAAAAGTTCATTTAATTTTAACTGTCAAAAATTCAACACCATATTCCGTAAAATCAAATAAATATTCAGTTATTTTGTAAAATTTTACTGTCAAAAATTCAACACCATATTCAGTAAAAACGATTAAATATTCAGTTATTTTATTAAATTTTCGTTTACTCCACAAAAGCTATTAAGTAATTAAAGAAATTTTGTTAAATTTTTGTAATATTTTTAACAATTTTTTTAATTAACATGTTTGTAAATTGTCATATTGACAATTTGTTTTATTTGTAGAAAATTAATATGAATGTACATATCAAGGTATATTTACACAAGGTAGACTCATTTGGGAGTGTAGACATGCTGCTCTATAAAAATAACCGAGTGGAACGGAATTGTCAAAATTGTCTTCATATAAATTTAACGCACACATGTACAAATTTTGGCTCATATACACGGAATTTGACATTGGTGTTCCAACTTAGGTAAACAGCTGACAAACATATGGGCCAACGAGTTTACCTTGTGTAAATATACCTTGGTACATATGCATATCATAGAAAAAATTTTAGTGTCAAAAAATTCAAAACTGAAATAAAAAATCTTTATTTTCAATTAAAAATCTTTTAAAGAATAAACGATGCGATAAGTGTTTTGGAATTAAGTCAATCTATACGGTAAGTAAATTTATAATTATACGATTTATAAAGAAATTTTAATGCATCTGTTATATATTCTAGTTGTACAAATAAAACTGTTAAAGATGCCAAGATTCCATGTTGTGTTGATGTCAGAACCTTATGGGGCATCCAGGTCTATATGTATATGGTTTGCTTAACCCTTCTGCACTCCTTGGGTCAATTTGACCCAATTTTGGTTTTTAAACGCAAAATTTGTCCCTTTATATATAAGATATGGACGTGAAACTTTAATTTATCCATAACAGGGACGAAAATTATAAATTTACATGAAAATGAAAATAATAAGATTTAAATTTTTCCTCCCCCCTCCACACGATTTACACACATTTTATATCCTTTGGGTCATTATGACCCAATGAGCGATATTGCAAGTTTAATTCCACTTTAAATTTTTTTTCCTATTGAATATAATTGAATTGAGTTCATCTTCATTCAGAATCATCGATCAATAATTTTTTCAGTCAAATAATCAATAGAATCGCTTTTATTTTTTATTATACTTAAATATGATATGTTGTTTACGTTTTATTGTTGGGTCATATTGACCCAAAGGATCATAGCAAGGGCACATATCCAAGGGATGCAGAAGGGTTAAATAATGTTAAATGCTGTTTGTGTTGTGATGTTAAATAAATTTTACCAAGAAAACTAATAAAATCAACTTTTAATTTCATCTTTTATTTCAATTAAGTTAGCAACCAAATATTTTGTTAATGTGACAATTTCGTAACAAAATTTTATATTTAATAGTTAACAAATATTTTAATTAATATCACATACACATTGTTAAAAATATTTGTTAGGTTTTAACAATTGTTATTAACAAAATAATTTTTTGTATTTACAAATTTGGTTGTTGGTGCCTTTTTAATTATAAAGTTAATTGTATTGACGAATTTGGTATTCAATATGACAATTGATTTGTCGTAATTTTTTTCTGTATATATTATAATATATACTAGTATAATTTTTAATTTATGTTATATCTGCCACTTGTTATATTTTTCTGGTTTATTGGCCCCTAAGGGCTTAAAAACTCCAGTAATAAATAAATAAATAAGTACTGGTAATATATAAAAAATCTTAACTTTATAACATAACGTTGTGCTTATAGGACTATAATTATTTAAAATAGGGTCTAGATATTGGTATAGGGTATAATATGGTAGGGCTTGCTCGACTAAACTTTCTCAACTGTTTTTGTTATATTCGTATGCATGTATATCGTTAAAAAGAAAACGTGATATACATATGTATATATTCTGTTCTTATTAACGTAAAGCGCGTCACAAAATCTGTAAAATCATTTAATTTAAAAAAGGATACTTTTAAAAAGGTCATGCATGAAACGTTTTGAACTTTTAAAGATTTCATTGCTATTATCACACTTTGCTTATTTTCTGCAATAATTGTCTCATCTGTTCTGGTTGACTGATACATCTTTTTTATACATATTGAAAAATAAAGATTGTCTCCGGTTGTAATATCCATAAAAGTAGTTAATTTAAGGTTGTCATGTTATTTAACACTTTAAAAGGACTTAAAGACTGAAATATGTTAACCAAAAGCCTTATGGATGACACAGACGTTGCTCAGTTTGAAAAAGGTCGAATTTGAAGAAGAAACTTTTTATTTTTTAAATCTATGGCAACAAAAATGTCTGGGTTAGAAATGTTTATACACATACAGCTTTATTTATAAAAAAAAAAACAAAACAGGTTAATAAAAGGTTTTTGAAATGGATTTTTTATGAAATTTTCTTTAGTAAACCTTTTATATTTTTTTACAAAATAAGGAGGATAATAACTATTAAACTTCGATTTTTGATAAAAATGATAATAATTTGATAATAATTTTGTGATAAAGTGAAAAAGTATATAAATTTTTACATAGATTTTTATATAAAATTATCAATTATTAACTCAAATCATTCATGTGTATTAGGGCTATAACTTAATTCGAAAGTTTTTTGCTGCGATAATAACACTAGTCGGCAAAAAAAAATTAATTGTTTTATCCAAATCCATTGTTCTATTTTTTCTTTCATGTATTTTTTTTGACGACACTTACTGTCCGTTATTAAAACGCGAGTGAAAAGCGACTCGTTTAACTAACATTTAAAACAAAATTTTATAAATATGTTTTTGTTTTAAATATTTTGCGCTCGCGTTCCAAAAAGAGGCTGTTTTATTTCGGGCTAAACAAGGCGGTTATGCTAATAAAGCGTGTTTTTTGTTGTGCTGAAGCTCAAATTGATATTGATTTTGAATTTCCATTAAAAATTTTATTTTCCGATGAAGCCCATTTCTGGTTGAATAAGCTAAACTGTCGCATTTGGAGTGATTAGAATACAGAAATTTACTGTTTGGTGCGCTTTATAGGCTGGGTCTCCAAAAACGGTGATGGTCAGAATGTTACTGTCAATGGTGAACGTGAGAGGAACATTTTTTTGTTCTTTTATTAGTATTGAATCTTTCTTGTCGAAAATTACAATATGTATTCAAAGCTTAGTCCTTATTATTATTATTTGTTAGTTATTACCAATGTAACCTTTTACGTTTCAAGAAAAGTCTGCTAGGCGCACAGTGTCGGTTCTTTTAGCCTCTGGTGACCTTCGAACTGTATCAGATCCCGAGCAAGGTAGTTGGGATGGACCATAAGTTTATCTATGTATTTGACTGAATACTTTTTAATTTCCTCCTGAATTGTAGGGATGTTAAGATACAGGAACATGATTCGAAATTTGTTCGTACCTCAAGTACGTGGTATTAATCTTGCTTATTAATACAGGACGGAGCCACATGCCACACCGCGGGCGCTTCAATCTATTTACGCAAAGAATCTTTTGATGAAAAAATTAATTTGCCACCAAGATCGCGAGATTTAACCCCATTGGAATATTTCCTTTGGAGTTATGTTAAGTCGCTTTTCTACGCCGATAAACTACAAACAATTGAACACCTGCAAATCAGCATTCGAAGAGTTATCAAAAATGCTTCGAAAAGTTGTTGAAAATTGGTGTTCCTGATTGCGCCTTCTGCGCGCCAGCCGTGGCGGCCACATGGCAGAAATCATATTTAAACATTTATTTCATAAAAATTTCTTTCCAACAAAGGACGTTTCGTTGATATTAAAAATAAAGTTCCTTGTTTTATTATGATTTAAACTTGTGTCACTCTATAAAAAATCCCCCTTTACTGCATGAATACTCTAATATTGGATGCGAACGGACGATTTTTATTGCACTGAGATTTTGTCATACACCAAAGACGATTTAAATTAGTCCTCGCTTTTCCACGACGATCGCCGGCACCTGAAATTACTTCGGTTGCATTGCACAGTGACTTTACAATTTGTTAGACTTCTGGCGGCTACGGGTTTCAGTTACATATTGTGACTTCGGTCATCAGTTTCGATACAGCGACTTCGGCCGGATACAACACCTTCGGGTGTCAGTTTGATACTGCATCTTTGGGTGCCAGTTTTGATACTTTGAATTTGGAAATCATCGTCGACACAGGGGTTCTGGCCGTCTGTCTGGAAACTACACCTTCAGGTGTAAGTTGAATTCTCCGTCTTCAGGTGCTAGTTTTAATTCTATGACTTCAGTCATCAGTTCCCTCAGCAACATCAGCGACTTCGGCCTTCTGTCTGTCGGTTGTCAGTTCGATACCCTGCGTCTTCAGGTTTTTATACCGTAACTTCGGACATCTAATACGCCATAGGAATTCTGGTCGTCTGTAGCATGCAGACAACTTCGGGTGTCAGTTTAATTCTCCGTCTTCTGGTGCCAGTTTTGTTATTGCGCCTTCGGTTGTTAGTTATGGTACTGTGACTATGGTCACCAGTTTCTGTTACTGCGCCTTCGTTCGATACGCCAACTGCGATCGCCTCCTAGTTAAGTCAGTAGTTAGTTAAGCCTTAGGCGACATTGTAGTATTTAGAAAACTTGCAATAAGAATTAATAGTTTTATAATAAGAGTTGATTTTTTTTTTAAATACCTGGTGTTAAGAACTAGCTGACCCCAAGCCGAATACATCAACCGAAGGGAATCCGCAAAATTACTGCTTATTTGCCGTGCTGCTAGTAATTTAATCGAGTAAAGAATGTATTATTAATTAATTAAGAAAACATAAACTAAAGACAAAGATTGTTGTTTCCTCCTGAAAGCTGCTCCTGGGCACAACTGACCTACCCAAGCCAATTACAAAACCACTTTACATTTTTTGATCCAATGATTAGCCATAATTCATAAATTAGTGGCGATAAATTGTGGTTTTCATGCGAAAAAAGCTTTTTTTTTTTGTTTTGAAAAATTTATAAAAAAATATAAGGACAACAATTTTACATATCATTTATAAGATATTAATAACATTTAAAATTGGTTTTACAATGATTAATTTTGGTGCGTAAAGTTTTTGTTTTCAAAATAATCCAAGATTATGTTTTTTAATATAACAACAACATCGCCCACCTCGTGGTACAATGCGTTTATATGGTTTTATCTATAATGTACTTTTACGTACCTTCAAACGTTTTAACCACTAAATGTCATTTCCACAATAAGTTTTGCTTGTTCAAACACAAACCGAGTTTCAATATACGACTCTTTCAATTCAAGTTAAAAGGAAACATTTAGTGTAAAAGAAACGTTGACGTGTATAAAATACATGATTAAATTGATATTTGCAACATGAAAGTAGAACTAAGATAGACATATTAGGGCGGGTCAAAAATTAAAAAAAAAAAAATTTTTTATAAGTCAGCATAAATTGATATATTGATCTAACATTTCCATGAAGGTACAAATCTTAAATTAAAACCAGCAAGAAGATAAAACAAAGCGAGGTCAAACCAATGATACCCTAACGTTATCTAAAACATTAGATTATAATTAAAAACGTTTTCTTTTAATCACTTTTATACCTGCAATACAACTCGGACTTTAACAAAAGATATGTTATTCGTAAGATATTTTTCTGCAAAAGTGCACAATATATATTTCGTTAAAATCATTTTGGAAATCAAAGTCCTTAGAAACTCTTACTTATACATTGAAACATCTCACATAAATTTCTGTATAAAACTTCTCTTGACCTTTTTCCGGCTAGATTTCAGTTTGTTTTCTGAAGTATTTATTCCTTCGTCTGGTGTTAGTTATCTTGTTTTCTCAAAAAATGGAGTTATCTAGTTTTTCCATACGGCCACAGAAAAAATGAAATATTGGTTGTCACATCCCGACAGAACATTTACAAACAACAATTCTAGCGCTTTTATTCTATCCCATCAAT
Organism: Pollenia labialis; assembly: GCA_949318255.1. Taxonomy (NCBI): domain Eukaryota; kingdom Metazoa; phylum Arthropoda; class Insecta; order Diptera; family Polleniidae; genus Pollenia; species Pollenia labialis. The sequence goes on from OX439142.1 coordinate 52,095,678, forward strand.
GCTACATGACTGACCCAATTTGCAAGTTCCGGAGAAGTTTAAGAAAAATAAGTAAAAAAAAGTACGAATAACAATAAAACGCACAAACAATGGGATTGCACTCGAAAATCAATACCGGAATTTCTTAAAATAAGTAAAAAAATTCTTAAACCAAGCAAAAATAAAGATAAACTTTTCGTTGGTAGTGCCACTCTGAGAGTAAAATTAAAAAATTAGCGTTTTAATCTTTTTTAACTTATCAACAACACCACACAAGTAGTTAAAAGCGTTTTGCTTCTTGTGTGAAGAAACAAAAAAAAAAACAACAGAAAAATACGAACACAAATTATTTTCATTTTACAAAAATAAAATTAAGAACTCTTGCCTCTCATTTAGTTTAAATATTCATTAATACATTAATGCCCAGTTTTCAGGATTGATATTAAAACACATTTATTTTTAAAATCGATTTAAATACAAAATTCTTTTCTTCACTAAAAACTTAAATCAAACTTAAGTCACCGATGTGGTACACTTAATTTCAACTTAAGTTTCCATTGTAATATTTTAGCAAGGTGGCCTCAATATCATAACAATACAACAACAACAGGCAAAGCATTAACAGTCAGCTGTTTTTTCAGACCACCTTGTAGATAATTACACTTTTTTATATTTTTTTTTTGTATTTAGTAGTGTTACCATACTTTTATCTTAATTAAATAAGACTTTTCAAATAAAACTCAAAAACCCAATCTGTTTTAAATACGATTTAAGTTTGTTATGAAAATTAACTTAATATAGATTTAAATACTATCCTGAAAATTGGGCATAAGTTTTTAAAGAAAAAAACATATCGGGAATATTGTTGGTGTTTTATAATTGAAATTCTGTGAGGTGCAAAACGGGTAAGTAAATCAATCATAATAAAATTCTCCTTCTAATTTCACTTTTGGTTTATTTAAAGTACGAATTCGGGATTGAATCAACTTTATGATACTTGAATCACGCGCATTTTGAGATTGGTTCAACCTAAGTTTTACTCATGGTAGAATAAGTACAAGGTATAGTCATAAGAAATTTTGTTCTCAATTTCAAAATCCGTATAATTTCAAACAAAATAAAATATAGAAATAAAAATTAAAACAAGCGTCAAAAATCAAATAAATTAATTACATGGGTAAATATTGAAAACTCTCCCTAATGAACATACCTGTCATTAATTATACTATCGTTTTACTTAAATTAATCTCATTACATTCATTTCTTCTCCTACACATTAAAAAAAAAACAAATAAATGCAAAAAATACTAATATATACTAAGCTATGTTTAGGACCAATCGGTCTTATCGGTTGAAAACACCATATTTTCATTATCAAACTAATAAAGAATACAAATTCCCCGGGAGTTTCTTCCCTTTTTCCATTTTTACATTTGAATTTACATAGGACAAATTAAAAAAGGGAAAAAACTCCCGGGGAATTTGAATTCCTAATTGGGTTTTATGTCTCACTGTTCTTTTTTCCCTAGTTGAAATTACGTATACGCAATGTGTAATTCTGAGTTATGTATATCTAAACAAAAGTCATACGCCGTGTATAATATTAAAAGCTAATATTAATTATTATTATATATTATATATTATATATATTATATAATTATTAATTAATATTATTTAGTAATACATTTTCTAAGGAAAATCTAATAGTGTTTTCTTTTCTAAAAAATAATAATGCATTATAATTGAGTAGTATTTTTATCAGGTTACACGCACCCTTACAAAGTGGTACATTTTTTCTAAATTACAATGGAACACGTTTTACACTCAACACTAATGTGTATTTAGCGTGTTAAATATTGAATGCAAAGTTTGTACTTAAAAGTGATATTCACCATGGCTGTAGCAATTTGCAACATAAGACTTTCTTTGAATGCCAATAAGCGTTAACAACACTGATTTACAATAATTAAAGTCAGCTGTTGTTAAAAATTTTGCGCCAGAAAAAAATAATTATTATTAAGCACGCACGACAGACAAAATCTCTTAAATTAAAAAGTTTTTATAGCCATCACAATATAACCAAAGAGTCCTCCTTCTGATACCTATAGCTGTAGCATTTGGTACCCACTATTCGTTAGCTTCTTCGCTTACCCTAAATAATGCAGAAAACATATTTTTTTTTAAGATAAATTCTTTATTTGTTACCAATGGCTAATAAATCTCTGATGGTTTAAACGCTGGTTTACTTGACCTAACCTTGAATTTATATGTAGTTTAAATTCAACAACTATAAATCAGTATCCCATGTATTATATGATGTTAAAAAAATAACATGTGGCAGCACTACGATAAATCTTATCAAATTCATATGGTCTGTGATCGTAGTATAAACGCCCAATTTTATGCGTTTAAAGATGGTTTATATGAACAAATAGAATCTGGGAATTTATTTCTCATCGTAAGTAACATTTATTATATAAATTTTCAAATTATTCGAATGTGTATTCTAAGTCAAATTACAACCCTGAAAAGCTTTTATACTTTAAGGCCCGTTTTAACAACTTACCGATAGCTAAAGGTAGAATTTTATCGGACGTATAAAAAGTGTGCCATTATTACAACTTTACTTTAACCTACCAGGTAGGATGAACCCTAATTTAATACGTTGCTCACTTTAGGTTAAAGTAAAGTTTAAATAATGGAACACTTTTTATATGGCCGATTAAAGTCTACTTTTAGCTATCGCAAAGTTGGGAAAACGGGCCTTATAAGTAGTCTTATTCCTTCAAAATTTTCCAGGAACATTTTCTAGAACACACATTCGAATAATATGAACATTTATATAATAGATGGCTTATATGTTTAGTGACTTATAGATTTATTGGTTTAAACACAAAGAGAGTTTAACTTGCTCTGATTTTGTTAGCCCTAAGCCATTGATGTCCATTTCAGCAAACAATTGCTTAGAAACCCCCCCCCCCCCCACCCCAAAACTTATACGGTGCTAAAGTGGTATATATTTTTAAGCGATTGAAGGGAAAATAAAATTTCTCAACCGTTTTGGACAAGAAAATATTACTAAAATGCGTAGGGTATTATCTCACACTCAATTATAACTGGGGTTAAGAAATTATACAAAAATTGCCACTTATTTATGCAACATTTTTAGAAAGGAAAACGACAACTTCTCACATTTTTGCATATTTTTTTTAGAATAGAACAAAAACCCGCGCGAGTGGTAGCATACATGGAACATTGTTGAAAAGAAAACAACATAATTGATACACAACCCTACTATTTTAACTAAAAGTCATGTGCATAGCTCGGTAATATTTTGTTTGTTTGTTGATTATTTCTTACAAACATGTGCATTTATTTCACTTACTCCGTAAAAAGTAACTTAGACTGCAAAATGCCATGCATAATTAAAATAATGCGAGTGTGAAAAAAAATAAGAAAAGGGGAAAAAACTATAAAAGAAATGCGACTACAAAGTGTGTGTTATAAATAACTAACATGCGGTTAATGAAAACATAGAAACGCAATGTAATTTGCAGCTAAATGTGCAGAAGAATTAATTTATTAATGACATTTACAAGCACAAACATTAAGATTTACCGGATTATGAACAGCTTTGAAGAATCATAGAACGCGGTTTATGACAATATTTTTTCTAAAAGCAAAGAAGTGAACTAAATGGTGGCTTGATGTCAAGTATTAAAGGATTTAAGCAATTATAATGGAAAAGTTTGAAGTGGATTTAATTTGGTGGAAGTTAAGAGTTAAATTTAATGAAAATTTTATTTATAATTTAATACGGATGCTAGTTTTTAAATGAAAAACTAAATTAAGGTAAAAGTGTAGGTTAAAAGAAGGAATTTGTTTCTTTTAAAATCGTTCATATGTAATTGGAATTGTTTTTGTCATTATGAATCGCTTTACAAAAGTAGTTTAATTTTATTTATCGCCATAACCTGGGCTACTAAAATTTTAATATTAACTTTTAAATATTTAGGTAAATGCTAATGGGACTATACAAAATTCTATAGAACTGCTTTATTTAAATTAAATTAACCAACAAAACTTTAAATGCAAAAGCCCAGTTGTTTACTTTGTATTTTAAAGCTTAGTCTACACGATATCGTCGGTTGACAAGTAAAACTCACTAAGTGCAGATTTGAGCCAAAATGACTTAATATCACAAAATATTTGTTTTTGTTGTATTCTATTGGTTACAAAAATCATTATGTTCATTGAGCGATCCTATGCCCTAATTTTCGATATTTTGTTTTCATTAACTACAATTTCGTATGTCCTTACGGCAGGAAAAAATCACAAACGTACTTAATGATTTTTACTTTTCAATGTTTTATACCTTAGACGCAGTTAATAAACCTAAGTTTAAAAAAAATAAGATATTATTTGAAATCAAAGTAGGCTTTGAGTTGAATTTCAACGGTATGACAAAAACAAATTTGTCATTAACTCTCGGTGTCTTAAAGTGAGTTGAATTTTTGTGTAATTATAAATTAATAAAATCAATATTAATTATGAATAGATCAAGTAGAGGTAGATACTTAGCCGAATTGGCAATGAACAAACAAAGGTGTGATAAAACCCCTGATAACACTAAGTACATAAGTACATACTAAGTACATAATGTATCTATGTAATGCAGGTGTTGTCGTGAAACAAAATTGAGGGTGATATTCTAATAATTTAATTCATATACTACATACATAAATTCTTGGCCAACAGGATTTGTTTGATAATAAACCTGATAGCGTGTCTGGAGCTACAAAGTTTGTTAATGCTTTGACTCAACAAGAAATATCTCCTACTGGTGAAGATCAAAGTGATGTGAACAAGAATAATGATGAGGAGACTGGAGCAATTGAATCTAATGTGAGTGGCAAATTCTTTTTTTCAATTTCTGTTGGTCGTCAGAATAGAAACCAACAAGTAGCAGCTGTTTTAATGTACGCTGTACAAAATTTAAGCCACTTGAATAGAGTTGAACTTAAATTTTTAGAGTCAGGACATTCACACATGGAGTGTGACTCGATGCATTCCGCAATAGAGTCGGCTAAGAAAAATAAGAGTGCCTACACAATGACTGATTGGATTCGAATCTTTCAATCGGCTAGATCGATTAAAAACATAAAATCCAAAGCGAATACCAAGTTCATCTATTAAAATTCTCCGACTTCTACAATTTACAGGAACTAGCAAGCAGCACAATAAAAAATCGAAATCGAGACGAATTTGGCGACAAAGTATCATGGCGCTTACCAAAACCTTCCCATGATGAAAGTGATTTAGAAGATGAATAACATTTTTTCCCTTTTTCCTAATAAATTATATTTTTTTTAATAAATGAAGTTATCAGAATAAAAAATTATACATTTTTCGTTCTTCATTATCTCCCAATTTTTTTTCGATTCCGGCAGGTAAAAATCAATCAGGGTTTTATTTTGTATTGTCTTGAAAAATTTTGTAGTTAGACCGAAAATTTAAAAGCAATTATAATAAAGAAACTATTTTTTAATTTACTCTGCAAAATCGCATCGATCTTATGTATAATAGATTTTTTATACAAAATTTAACATTAAAACCTCAATATCTCTAAACTGGTCTGACTACACTTAGTAGGTTTTACTTGTAAACCGACGATATGTTGAATCAGCAAATTTATGTTGAAAAAATTACTTGCAGAGCCAACATATCGTGTAGACACCAAATTACCAACATATGACAGGCATTTGTTGACAATGTCAGCAAATGTTTGTTAACAATTATAGCATATCGCCTAGACACCATTTGTTTTACTTTTCAACAAATTTTCTACGTATGTTGACGAATAGTTATGTTATTTGCTGAAAGTCGTATGCGAGCTTTTCGGCATACGGCAAACTTGGGCGCATATAAAATATATAAAAATTAGTATTCTTTCAATTACTTGATTTATTTTGTACTTAACCCCGGAATTTATTAAGATTTCTAGCTCATCGGCAAACAAGCAACAAAAAATTGCATGTTTGACAACGAACTTTGTTTTAGAGTTAAAGACCATAAAAGTTGATAAATTCTTAGCCAATATCTCTTGAAGTATAAATTGGATCAAAGCAATATGAGTATCGCTGAAGGGTGTATCCAAATACCTTTCACATGGTATATAAAACATGCCGAATTATTAATCCATTATGAACCAATTTCAAAAAATATTTTTAATTACTAATGTATTTTATCAAAATGGCTTTAATCTTAAAATTTTGTTAATATAAAGTTATTGTTTTACATATAATATTTTCTAGAAAACGCTTCTAGCTTTCATATAATATAATGCATAAATTTATATTGTATAATTATTAAACAAATGTTCTTAATACTCAACATACATATCAACATACGAAATTCACTATATCGTGAAGACACAAAAATTCTATGCTAACTTATATGTTGAAATATCAGTTGCTGGCATATGTTGAATTTGAATAATTTTATATTTTCAGCATATCGTCTAGACACCTGACATATTGAATATGCTGATAGAGGTATTTGTTATTATTTTTAAGCATAACAATAAATTTCAGTGTTTTTATCAGGAATAAAAATTAGGATTTAAGCACGACAAACAAAATCTTTTAAATTAATAATTTTTGTATTCCCACGAAATTATTTTGATAAGCCTTATTTTATTTAAATTTGCAAGACTTATGGTATTTTATTGTATGTAAAAAATAAAAGATATTTTCCTTACTAGATATCCCTATAGAAAATGTTGTTGAATATATAAAAATATCAAATTATTCATAGCATTTTTGCCTGTTTTAAAAAAAGTAGATAAGATTTCCCTGGCTTTTTTTAAGAGACTGACAGAAGAGAAGTTCTTGAAGTTACGCTTATTTGCGATAATTTCTCAGATACGATTAGGGAATGGAACGTTTCAAAAGATTGTTTCTTCTCTGATCGCATGTACATTGAGTTAAATTTTTCCTTAGGAGTTGGCACAGTCTATGCAAGTCAACCCGAGGTCAAACTGCCAGTGCACCCGGTCCGCACTTGACTCTGCAGTGAATTCACTTACTAATGACCTAAATGAGGCAACAAACAAGTCCTGGGAGCGAATCAATAGGAAGGGCAAGGCTGAGCCTATATGGTATAAAATGCAAAAATGAGTGAACAGTTCAACGAATGAGGCGAAATATAATAAAATTAAACACAATTACAATCCCCCAATAAATTGATTCATTACTTTTTTTACTAAGGCCAAAAGATAGTTATGGAGAAAATTTTGCAGCGAAAACTTCTCGAAGACAAGTCAGATACGTAAGATAAAACACTGGAGAGAATTTTGGATATTCAAATAAGATCATCGCTGTACCTAAAGGAAAGACATATCTATGGCATTTTGCCAGAACATCTTAAGTAAAATTTAAAATGTTAAAAAAAATTTTGTTCATCATATGAATTTTCATTAAAAAAACATTTTTGTTTACGTTTTTAAAATTTTGTATTATAAACGTAATTATACCCTTCACCGAAGGTAAAAGGTTTGTCATTCCGTTTGTAATCTTATACCCTTCACCGAAGGTAAAAGGGTATATATAAGTTTGTCATTCCGTTTGTAATTTCTACAATATTGATCCTACACCCTATAAAGTATATATATTCTGGGTCCTTATGAAAAGCGAAGTTGATTTAACGATGTCCGTATGTCCGTCAGTCTGTTGAAATGGGGTTTCCGAAGACCCCATATATGATGGGGGCCAGGTTATTATACATTTAAGTCACATATGGTCCGGAATTGTTTGCTATTGAAATTCAAAAAGATCGGTCCACAAATGGCTGAGATATGAGCAAAAAAACACGACTACCCCTAATTTTTCCCAAAAATCCCTTGTGGTTGTGGTATTTTTATTACTTTTTGCTGTATATCTGGGGAATGGCAAGAGCCAAAGTTTCCAAATAGGGTACATACATTTAAGTTGCCAATACACACCATCCTACAAAATGTGGGCGGGATTGGAGAAGTGGGCGTGGTACCCCCCGTACAAAAAAAATTAAAAATTGTATAAAAACCTACATTTTAGGGCTGCCATATGTCCAATGTCTTATATACCAAAATATCGGAAATTTTTTAAAGAACATATTTTATAAAAAACTCGGAAAAATCGGTTCAGATACGAAAAAGCTATGTCCAAAATAAATTTTTTTTTAAATACCCATTTTCGGGAACCAAAGATCTTTCCGAGTCCAAGTTTTATAGCCCAAGTAAATGGAAAATTTCTTATAACCAAAATACTGAAATCCCAAAATTACTCTTTTTAAACCCTTCACCGAAGGTTAAAGGATATATATAGTACTTTGTCATTCCGTTTGTAATTTCTACAATATTGATCCTACACCCTATAAAGTTCAAATCCAGTTGTGTTATGGTTTACAACTTTGCTGAGTTGAGTTGACACAACTGAGTTGAGTTGTGAAAACAAAAACGGGCCATATTTCATTTTAATTATATTCAAACAACGTTCGTTTATGGTTCAGGGGTTGAGTTAAGAAACCTGAGTCCCCTGGTTCAAATCTTGGTTTTTCAAAGAGAATTTTTTTTTTTAATTTTTATGTTGTAAAAACGATGTAAAAAAATATTTACCAGTTTTAGATTTTTAAATTTAATTTATTATGAAGGTTTTAGAATTGTAAATATGTATGTATATGTAAAAATTATTTAGTTTTTGCCTAGTTGCTCTGTATTCAGCTCTCACAATGGTGAAGGGTATATAAGATTCGGCACAGCCGAATAAAGCACTCTTACTTGTTTTTCTTAAATTTTGGTTTGTTTTATTATTTGATAAAAGTAATTTTTTCATTGAGTTTTATTTTTTAAACTTTTTTGCCACAGATATGGTCACCGGAATCACAACTGTTTTTAACAAAATCTTCGAAACATATAATCGTTAATTAAACAATTTTCTTATAGCCGAAAACCATATTATGATTAAACCAGTCCTTCATCAAGAAGCTTATATCATATTATGATTGGTTCCAAACATGATGTGTTTAAAATTAACGCAAATGTGTTAAACACTTATAAAAGCATAGAAGTTTTTTCTAAGAAAAGAGGAAAAATACTAATGTTAATTTTAAACCAAACTATCTTCAGTGGCAAACAAATTATTGTCATATTTAACCATAACATGTTAAGGTGCAACCACAGTATGGTTGTGGTTTCTTGACTAATGAAATCATAATATGGTTGCCGGTGACAATAATATGGTTAAATTAACCATCGAATGAATCTTATGTTGTGTTTTATTCGACATTTAAAATGAATTAATAACAAAATTTTTTTTCTTTTGAGCTCGAGGTACTGGTTTTATTGTTAATTATTCTAGATTTACAATATTTAATTTTCCAATATTTCGTTTTTCATTGAAAAACATCTCTCTGGGCTATAATAAAGAAAATAAATAACGTACAAAAATCAAAAGAAAAAAAGTTTTGTTATTAGTAACCATAGAATATTTAATAATTTTCGGTCAAAATAGTTTTGTTGTAGGTGACTTTCATAGAAAAATATTTTGCTCTCCTTTGTAAAAAAACGACTATTGCAGACTTTTAACTTCAAATAAAAAAAAATTTAATTGCAAAAGATTTTGTACAATTATTTCTGCAGCAAATTTATTAATTTTTGTAAGTTTAAAAGAGAACGTTTCTTAAATTATAAGAGATAAACTAAGTATTTATTTCTTATAAATCGGTCTAAAATTAAAAATTCTCGGTCGTTCTTGGTTTTTATAACGCACGCCTTACAGGTGTTATAATGTTTTATTCTTAGCACTTCAAATTTCTAAAACATAATTTTACTACATTTCAAGCGAATATCCAAAAAGTAATAGCACAAATACAAACTCTGCCGCTTTTTTGCGGCTTGATTGACAAGATTTCATGAAGGAGGTCACATTTTGTATGCAAAAATAATTATTTTAAAATTACAGTAATAACTGTAAAACTTATTAACGTGCAAATTTTTACGCCCCTTCATTGTATAATTGTCATTTTAACAACGTTTATCAGTAAATTTAATTCTACATGATTCACGTTTGACCTGTTCTACTTTACACTTTTATAACCATAGCATTTTTCCACTTTAAATATGCTGTTGTAAATTTTGTTCAAGCCCTTTTTTAACGTGGTGACTTTGCAGGTTGAAATTTAAGTGTAACAATTAAATTGTTACTGTTAATTTTATAACTACAGCTATTTATATAACCATGACTTCCGTTTCCTGTTTCTCTGCTTGCCGTATGGTTTGTTCGGGTTTCTGTTGCAAATGACGGGTATTTTGCTGCAGTTTTTTGTGGTCAGTTGTAAAGTGAAAACTCATTATCAAAATGGTTAACCATAGATGTACCCGTTCATTACAATGTTGTCTATTGTTGGAAAGTATGTTTTTTAATTCTTTCATTATTTTTCTGGTTTACTGGCTAAAAATTGTAGAATAACTGCGTTCTTTTTTGTGGGGGATTGTTAGTAACATTATTTCTTCTTTTAATTTCTTGCTGCATTAATGAATTTATAAGGGCTGCTGTTTTGAAATTAGTTGGATTTGTAGGGCAGTAGCAATTTATATTTTGTAATTGATATTTGTTGTCTCGTAAAAGTAAGTCAGGTTAAGGCAATACCTTTTTAAAATATCACTCAGCTATGTGGCATGAAATTTTTGAAGTGATTGCTATTTAAACAGAATCTCATTTTTAGTTGCATTACTATGGTCGTGAAGAAATAGATAATAAAATAATATAGAAAGGTTTTTGGAAAATAAGCAAATGAGTTTTAAAACGATAGATATCGACAAAAACCAGGGTAAGGATAGAATATGAGACATGCCCCTTACTTATCTGACACAAAATGTTGCAAATACCTCACAAACACTAAAGTTCATAATTCATTATCATTCTTAGCGTTACAGCCCATTGTAGACTAAAGCTTCTTTCCCAGGTCGTCTCCAAGCATCATGATCTTCTGTCAGTATTCCAAAGTTACTGACATTTTGAAACCTCGAATCTGCTTTAACCGCGTCTTTAATCTTTTTCTCTGCTGCCGTGGTTATCCTGCATTAGTAATCTTCTATTGAGTGCTTCAATCCTAAAGATTACAAAATTATTAAAGTATTGTATATACAAAATTACGTATCGTGACCTTAGAATAAGGGTAGTGAGCTTGTCTATCAGCGCCGGGGTTGCGGGTTCGATTCCCGCCAGAGACTCTGGTTTCTTACTTGCAGGCAAGCGTAGAGCTTCGCTTGATTAGCTTAGGGAATATCGCATTGCTCTAAAGCGACTAAGATCTTTCGATTTTCTTTCTTTTTTTGTCTACACGGATTTATAGTTTGCATTCAACAAACTGTCCAAACTGTAGTTTCTGGTTTTTTTTGTATGTATGTATGTATATATAAAAAAAATAATTTGTTTGTTTATTTTTTCACCAAATAAAGTTTTAATTTAAGTTTTTGTATGTAGCTACCCGAGTACCTTGCCATTCACATAATGGTAATAGTATGGTGCTCATATTGGCAATTGAAAATGTTATTACTTTGAACAAGCAGTTATTGATTTGGAATCCAATGAATACCATGTGGTAGACGATAACCGAAGTGTTGCATCAACCCTTAAACAAATCCGATAACATATCATAAGACATACATTTTGGAACCGAAACGTGCGACAAAGTAAGCACAAGGCAAGGAAAGCTCATACGAACAGGAAAAAGACTGTTAAAAGATTGTTATACAAATCGAACTTGAGGCACTATTTAAGAATTTTTACTTCTGAGATTTAGAAGGAAAATCAAAATATATTTTGAAATAAAATAAAATAATTGAAACTGTTCGTTAATGCAACAAATCTGGGATGCGGCGAAACTACAATTTTAACTGCTTTGTAAAATTTTCTGGATACTTGATTCGCGTTTGTAAGCAATTTCGAACTTTTGAAACTCAAAAATCAGTGAGTAAAAGATGCGATAAGTGGTTAAGATCCGTAAAAATTATTTCTGTAGACAAGCTTTCTAAAGAAAAACACATATCATATCACTTCCAAGAATATTATCCCATTATTGAATTACCAAAAAACTCTGATTAAAATGGAAAACTGTTTATTTTAAAAATTACAAAATAAAATCATAAGATATATTAAAAAATTATGAACACTTATTTCATTATCCTTAGTGCTTATTACTTTTTTAACTTTTAGAATTTCCACTTTTCATATAACACATGGGTCTTTCTGCTGAAAATGATTTCTTGCCATAACACAAAGTTCTGTTAGGTACTTATAAATTGTCCCACAAGCATGTGCTCCGTCCTAGAGCACCAGAATTCTATCTGATTTTTTGAGACTCAATTTGAGTAAATACTTTTAAAGTAACACGGTTATTTTTTAAAAGAAAATAATATTTCAGGACCAAACCAAAATATTTAAAGACTGTTTTTAAATTAACCGTTAACGTACTAAATCAAGCGATTAACAATATTCAACTTTAGTTTTTTCAAAAGTAGTGCCAGTGAAAGTTGAACCTTTTTTTCTAGGCCCCACTGTGTAAAATAATTATGGCTCAAAAACTAAATAATTAATTTTTGTATCTTTTTAAGATTTTTTTTAGATAAATATATATATCGTCACCTAAAATGCAAAAGGGCGTAACAACAAAAAAAAAATAAAAATCTAGTTTTTGATTGATAGACTTAATTACATGTCGTTAAAAAAAATAATAAAAAGTGTTGTTACGCCCTTTTGCATTTTAGGTGACGATATATATATTTATCTAAAAAAATCTTAAAAAGATATAAAAAATAACTTAAGGTTCAATACTATTCACTGTTAAAATTCCTCTAAGACAAGAAACATAAACAAACACAATATTGATTTATTATTAATAGCTTTTCCTACACATAATAGTGCATTTACACCTACGCCATAAACAGGTTATTTAAATTTGTTTCTGGTAACGCTAATGATATTTGAGATTTCCTCAAAAATTATTAAAATTAAGTGAAAAAAGTTTACTCTTATCTTAGCTGTCTACAATACTTATGTACATGGTATTGTTTATGAAAGTTGTTTTAGATTATAAACTAGTTTGAAAATTACAAGTGTGAATGCACTATAATTCTACTATATTGTACAAGAATCGGCTTAGAAAACATTTTAATATTAACTTGTATAACACTTTTATCATAACAAAATCTTAGAGTACAAATGCAAAAAATAAGCAAACTGTATTTGAGTATAAAAAGAGAATAAAAGGGCAAGCGACGTACAAATGGAATTTCATTATCTTCTCTATCTCTATATATATAAAAATTACGTGTATGTTCTTGATCGCTAAACTCAAAAACTACTGTACTGATTTTGACGAAACTTTATGTACATGCTCTATGGGGCATGAGGAGTGTTTCTGTGTAGTTTGAAGTTCGTCCGACAGATGGCGCAATATTTAGTTTTTTGTGTTTTTGCACCGTAACTCAAGAACTACTGCACCGATTTTGACCAAACTTTATGTACATGCTCTATGGGGCGTGAGGAGTGTTTCTGTGTAGTTTGAAGTTCGTCCGACAGATGGCGCAATATTTAGTTTCTTTTTGTTTTTGCACAGTAACTCAAGAATAACTGCACCAGTTTTGACCAAACTTTATATACATGCTCTATGGGACGTGAGGAGTGTTTCTGTGTAGTTTGAATTCGTCCAACAAATGGCGTAATATTTAGTTTTTTTGTGTTTTGCCCGATAGAGATTAGCCTATGCTGTATTTCGCTGAAGGCGTTGGGTCCTTAATCGGCGTGTAGTGGCGTTAATTAGCCCGATACCAACTCAAACCTAACATCTTTTACTGAAAAAAAAAATTTGTCCGGCAGATGGCGCAATATTTAATTCTTTTGTGTTTTGCCCCATAGAGATTAGCGCGATAAGCCTATGCTGTGTTTCGCTGAAGGCGTTGGGTCCTTAATCACCAGTTACACCACTTATAACTCAAGAACGGCAGAACAGATTTGGCTGAAAATTGGTAGGGAGGTAGCTTAGAGCCAGAAGACGGACATAGCATACTTTTGCCCCGCCCACTTTTACGCCCACTTTTTTCGATTTACCTATAATCAGAAAACGGCTCCATCGAGTTGACTAATTTTTCTTTCAAATCTTCGTATTAATCAACTTTAAGTTTTCATCGAAAGAAAAATTTACCACGCCTACTTTTACGCCCACTTTTTCTATTAAGCGCATAACTGGAGAACGACTTGACCGATTTGGACGATTTTTTCTTCAAAATGATCGCCATGGTTTAACTTAGGTTTTTACGGAAAGAAAATTTTGCCCCGCCCGCTTTTTCCGATTTACCTAAAATCAGAAAACGGCTCTTTCACCAAATAAAAAAAAAACAAAAAACATTGTCTATGCGCTGGCCTTAAGATGAAGTAATAAATAAATATAATTTCCAATTTGCCTTAAATACATGCGTTTCTTTTTTGATTGAGCCCATATCTACACCATATGTAAGTTATTTTGTAAAAAAAACTTAATGATAGGTATTCCATGGATTTTTATTTTAAAGGCCGTAAATTTCGTTAAATGTTTAATTTAAATCGTGTGGTAATACAACACTACTGTTTGCTTAGGGTCAGCAACGTGGACCGGGTCAGCTAGTTTGTTATAATTAAAAATATCTTCAAATAATTTACGTTACCATATAAATTTAATTAAGACGGAGTTCACACGGTGTCTTTTCAGACATGTCTAACAAACATGTTTGATTTGTTTGTAGGCAATCGAGGTAGAGAAGAAAGAGGGGTTGCCAAACAGACGAAATGAGTTTTCATGTTTGTTAATATGACTGTTCATGTTTTTAATTTGTATGTATGTATATGTGTATTAGACTATTATACAAGTTAAACAAATTGATGTTTTATTTTCGTGTACTTGACTACAACTATCGTTCGTAATCCAAAACTTTTTATTTATAATCAAATCAATATCTTAATCAATAAACAGAAACAAAGAATTAATCAATGCACAGAACAATGTTGAAATAAGTATTAACATAGCGTCACACATTAAAATTCTTATTAAAATCTTCTTTTTAGTTTACAAAAAAATTTGGGGCACATTGTATTGGGAAAGACAACAAATAGCAAAAATAACATAAACATACAGACGTAATGTCAGCATAAGAAGAAATACAATGTTATTAAAATAATCAATATTAATTGGGTCACAAGCAATAAATGAATTTCAATAAAATTAACAAGAATTGTTTTATTTCATAATTCAAATTTGTATTGTGTGAACTTACATGAAAAAGACATGTTTGGAAAGTCATCGTGAAAAGACAAAAGGTTTTTGATAGCATGTTCAAAAGAGAATGTCAAAAACAGACATGTCTGGAAAGACACCGTGTAAACTCCCTCAATGTACACTAACTAACTTCATTCATTTCGTTATCTTAATAACTTTCTAAAACTTAAATATAAAACAACTTGTTAAAATACTTTACATTGCTGCACAACAAAGTCATCATGTAACATTACAACATGAACAAACACAAATAAAAAGAACAATAAGTTAAAGAATCACTTTAATTCAGCACAAGTGTAAACAACTTATGCTCTTTTGCTGAAGAGTATTACACACATTTGTTTAGAATAAGTTTTTTTTTACATATGCACCTACATTTACATGTATATCTGCATAACTACATTTGCATAAAAATCTACATCCACAGCAACGTTATTTAGAATACTAGTTCTGCTGCACTTAAAACTATAAAACAATGCAGACTTTACAAGTGTTTTATTCTTATTTATCAAAAAATTACTACAATACACAGTGTTCGATATTAGATTTTAAGACGCCAAAAATATTAAAAAAAATTTTATTAAAAAGTTAAATTGGCCACCCTACCATAAAACTAAATGTACAATTAATATCTGTGGTTTTTGTATAACTTTTGACTTTGTTTGCTTAAAACGGCAAGTTAAATGTAATTAACATAAACATCTGTAAGAAGTGTGCTTTTTGAAATATTTAAAAAAATTCTTTCAAGTTTAAGGTAAGTTTCTTATTAAGTATTGATTAGGGAGATCGAACGGCTAGTATTCGACCGGTTTTAACCGGTTATTTTAGTTTTGTCGAATATTTAAAAATGTTTATTTTTCGAATATCAAAAAAACCGGTTATTTTGGCAAACTAAACAGGTTATTTTAGTAATGTGTAATTTATATACGTTTCCCTTACTTTTGTTATAAATGTTCCCGTAGTTTTAGTATTTTTTCAACTGAATATTGGGCAAACTTAAACTTTTTATGAAGAATGTCTAAACAAAATGTAACAAAAGTCAAAAATCATTATGAGCAATGCAAATACAAATCGCTTATTTAAGCGTTTGTTGTTGGTTGTAACAAAAACATTTAAAAATACTACAAAAAAATGTTCAGATTAAAAAGTTATTAGCAATTTGACAGTATTCGAAATATTATATATATTTTTATAAAGAAGTCTTATCTGGTGATATTTCGAACGGATTTAAAAGATTATGGTGCTTAAAAGCTCTAGAGCCAACGTCACCTTTAATTAGTCCATAAGCTTGACATAAATATACGCCAAGTAAAACTTGACTCTGTCTCAAGTAGTTCTTAAGAGACTGCAAATAATACTTTACTAAAATATGCTGCCAAAAATTCTTTTTCTCCATAGTTTATTTATTGAATCTTCATATATTAAACATGAACTAACAATAATTAATCAAATCTTATCCTAATACTTTATTTATGTCCTGCCAGTGGCAGACAAAAATGTTCTTTATCACGACTTCTGTTCACATATACATATATGTATGTGCTTATCGCTCTTCTAGTTGGGCAAGTGCTACAGTGTCTCTTCTTCTTAAGCGAGTGTGGCCGCCATTATTTAAAATATTTCGAGCTAGTGGATTTGGGTGTTGTTCAAGCCTTTTTAAATATTTAACTGCATATTTTGTAATCATAGTTTTCACTAATGGCACATTGAGATCCTTATGAATGTTTGAATTTTTAACGTACCAGGGAGCGGCTGTGATTATTCGAAGAAGTTTATTTTGTCGCCTTTGAATTTTTTCGATATTAGAGGCCGAGGCGGTGCCCCATAGCTGAATACAGTAGCACCAGATAGGCTTTAAGATAGAGTTGTAAAGTAGAAGCTTGCAATCGAGACTAAGGACAGAGTTTCTTCCGATAAGCCAATGAATTTGAATGGCTTTAAGTTTCATTTGAGTTAATTGTGCATCTATATGGCATTTCCACGTTAATCGCCGATCCAGATATATACCGGGATATTTTACATGCGAATGTTGAGAAATTATTTTATTATCGATTGTAGTAGGGGGGCAAGATTCCCGGCGCAAGGTGAATGTTATATGTACGCATTTTTACTCATTAACCATTATCCTCCATTGTCTTTGCCATATTTCTAGTTGAAATATATGATCCTGTAAATAACGAGATGCTGTATCGTCTGCAAATGTTGAAGTTTGGGTGTAGTTGTTTGTCGGCATGTCCGAAGTATAAATTAAGTATAAAAGAGGGCCGAGAATGCTGCCTTGTGGAACTCCAGCGCCAATTGGCTGAGGTGAACTTAAGAAATCTCCTTCTTTAAAAATAAATTGACGGTCGACTAAGTAGCTTTCTAACAGCTTATGTGTGTTTGCTGGTAAATTTTGCTTCAATTTATGTAGTAAGCCTTCATGCCAGACTTTATCAAAAGCTTTCGAAACATCGATGAAGAGTGCTGAGCAATATTTTTTTCTTCAAATGCTTTTCTTATGACTTTTACTATTCGATGAGTTTGTTCAATTGTGCTGTGTTTTCTTCGTAATCCAAACTGATGGTTAGGAATACATCTATTGTCATTTAAAATTGGTGTTAATTTTGAAACTAATAATTTCTCAAATAGCTTTGACATATTTGATAATAAACTAATAGGCCAATATGACTCAACTTTTGTATGATCTTTACCTGGCTTTGGTATTATGGTAACTAAGGAAACCATCCATTCTTGAGGGTAGTACTCAAGCCGTACAATAACATTAAAAATAAAAAGAATAATTTTCTTTGCTATGCGAGGTAGCTCTAAAAGCATTTTAATACTGAACTTATCAATATCAGGTGCCTTCTTTATGTTTAAGTCACAAATAGCCTTTTCGATATCTCTTATTTCAAATCTTATGGGAATAGCTGCTCTAGCAGCAACAGGTGGTAACTCGACCGCAATATCGTTAGATATATTTGGTGTAAATACGTTTTTCAAGTGACTCACAAACAGATTTGCTTTTTCAATATCGTTTCTTGCCCAACTACCATTAAAGTTTCTTAATGGTGGCTTTGATATAACTGGCCTTTTTAGATTTCTAGCTGCACGCCATAATGAGTAGTCAGATTGTGGAGTTGCATCAAGTTCCTTAAGGTATTTTTTTAGACAAGCCGTTTTCTGATTCTGCAGTAACTTTGTAAGCCTTTTTGTACACTCTTTTAATAAATTCTTAAGTTGCGGGGATCTGTGCAATTGCCATTCTCTTCGAGCTCTTCTTTTTTCAGACAGGAGACGCTCGACATCTGTGGAATATATTTTAATATTTTTTGTTTTTTTTGGGGGCTGTACTGGAATGTTGAACAGCTAGTTTCAGATAACTGTCAAAAATGAATGAAAAACTCTTAAGTTATTCTAGCATATCTTCATCTTAAAGACTTGTTTGCTTTTTCAAAACGTTTAGCTTGTGCAAACATTATTTAGCAGTTTCTAAATTACATTATACAATTATCATCCTAGAAATAAAGTTTAGTAGATAAATAGAAATTGAATCTGTGAATTTATATCTCATGGTCAGTACATTTATTATATAAATTTTCATATTATTCGAACGTGCGTTCTAAGACAAATTACAATCCTCAAAAGCTTTTATACTTGATAAGTCTTATTCCTTCAATACTTCCCAGGAATTTTTTCTATGTACTATCAGAATTCGTTTGTTTATTTCTGTTACGAGGCTAACTTTAGCTATGATTTGGCTAGCAATGAACCAAATTGTAAAGAAAATGTATACAACTATTAGATACCAACAGAATATAAGTCATATCTATGTATTTTCTTGGTTCCTTATATATATATATATATATATATGTCCTTTATTTATTTCAATACAGTATAGATACAGCGATATAAAAATACTTAAATAAATTGTTCACGAAGAACCTTCCTTACCTTCGTGAATTGTTTTGTTTTTTTATTCAAATTAACATTTTATTATAAAAACTAATTTGATTTTTGTATTTAGATCTATTCGAATTAAAACCAGTTAACCGGCTATTTTCAAAATGCTTTACCGAAAATCGGGTTTTAGGAAAAAGTTAAATAATCGATCTCAATTTAAAACAAAAAAAAAAACTTTCTTAGAAGCCGTGTTTAGAAATAAACATTATATACTATTCTTTAGTGTTCGGTTCAGTCGGTTCAGGAAAACGCTAATATGTTTTATGTAGTAAATCATTGAAAAAATTGTTTCTCTGCTTGTGATCTTCGAACACTAAATAATACTGGGGCCTAATTCTGGCAGTCGTGAACGAGTTCTTTCTCAATTCGAAATCAATTTTATTTCAGTCGATACTTAACGATTCGAAATTAATTTTTTAGTATTGTGAAACTCAAATTAATGCTTTATGACACTGAAAAAATAATTCCGAATCGTTCAGTATTTACTGAAATAATTAGATAACAAATTGCTTTCGAATCGGGAAATTACTCGATCGCAACAGCCAGAATCAGGCCCCTGTACTTATCCAACTCAACGAAAAAATGAGAACATTTTATTGCGTCCTTTTGTAATATACAAACTTCGTTGTGTTCGGTTCAGCACATTAATGTTCGTTCGTTTCAGTTGTGCTTTGCGCCATTTTGGCTTGTAAAGAAAACCGAAAATTTTTTACAAAAACAAAATACATATACAAAAAAACATCCATCCATCGTTGCTAAAATTTGTTTTGCGCATTCCTTTTTCTATGTAAAAAGGGATAGCTATAGAACATTAAAATATAATGTTTATCTACAGAACAGCTACAGTTAAGTCGTCATTAGATTGAACACATCTGCAAACGCGTCTGTAATCAATCAACCTTTTTTTGGACAGAAATCATTCCCAAACTGCAAACATGACCTCGCATAGAATAATTTGTAGTGATGTTTTTATAGTACAGCTTTCGTCTTTAAAAACTGTCCGAAACGATAAAATAGTTAATTTTATTTCTACAAATTTCTGAAAATTTTATGTCAATAAACAAGTTTATTTTGGCATACTAGAGATATCTTATTGAAACGCCTATATACTGAGTTTCACAATTATTTTTCAATCCTTTTACGAGTTATTGTGTTCACAAACAGAGGGTCAGACAGAAATGCATATGGCAGGTAATCGTCGCGGTGGGCGGATTTGCCTAATTTTTCATCTAACTTTTATCCTACACATAAGAAATACTTAAACAAAAAATTAACAGAGACACTGTGCGATAGTTAAATTAAAATGAACAACATTTCAAAGCGAAATAACAAAAAAAAAGGAACACTTCCTTGCAAGACTTTTATAGTTACACCTTTAAAAGTTATTGGCAGAATTAAAAGAGCATTAATTTAATTTATGTTCTATCGAATTCATAATATATATATAAATAATTGTATGGAAATTAATAGAGTGTAATAAAAAGAAGTAAACGTGATATGTTCGGCAGCGTCAAGTGTTTGATACATTCACCGAAATTAAGAAGTGCGCTTTATAGAAAATATATAAGCTATAAACCAATTTTTATATGGGGCAATACAAGTCAAATCGGACAGTTTGCAGAAAAATAGTTTTTGATTTACTTTATTTTTTACCATGTTGACATTCCTTCCCAACAGCACATTTTAGCAAATTTTTATATTTTTTTGGCTTATGGTTAAATTTCTTTGGCTTAAAAATGTTCAATATTGGTCAAAATAGAATAATTGTTTTTTGTATTTTTCTTTTTTTCTACTATCCAATAAAAAGTAGAATAAAATAAAAAAAATAATAATTATTGTTTTTTAACAATCAAAAAAATGTTGCACACTTGTTTATACCAAAAAGATTTTTTTACAAATTTAAAAAAATCAGAAAAAATAGTAGTTATTTGAATTCCATAACCAAATTGGTCTTAACATTTGTGGAAAAACTAAAAGTTTAATAAAAAAATATCACAGAGTACAAACAGTGAAACAAATTTTTTTTAAATATTAAATCCCGAAAATCGCATCCAAGCCCACTGTGCAAATTTTTTTTCTAATTTGTATTGGATAGTAGACAAAAAGATAAAAAAAACAAGTAAGGGTGCTATATTCGGCTATGCCGAATCTTATATAGCCTTCCATGGTGCGATAAGAAAAAAGGTTATATAAATAATGTTCTTTAGATGTAAATATATATGCATTGAGCCACGCCAACTTTTCACAATATGACAAAATCAAAAAATGTAACTCTTGCCAAAGTAGATGTTTGAAATTCGTTTTAAAATTTTAAAATAATCGTTTTTTAGAACATAAAAAATTTGAATAAAAATAACAAAAATTTCTTTTTGAATCTCGAACCGGCAACCTCATGAGTCACAGGCAAGAACTTAGACAACTCGCCTACGAACGCTTTTACTGAAAAAGCGTTAAATTAATATATTGAATACATAAATGTGTATGCGTAAAATTAAACACATTAAAATAAAATCAACCACTTGTGGGGAAGGGTATAAAAAAAACACAACCAAGAAAAATGCAAGAAGGGATAAAATGTAGCAACAGCTTCTTAAAAAAACACAAACAACAACAACTACTACAGCAATACCTAAAGGCATAGTAATAAAGGTAGAAGTATATAACATGCGTTCATTCGTCGGCATTTGTCATGCGTTTAAAAACTTAAGCGCATGAAAAATTGCAAGTTCCTGTCAGCTGTTTTTTATTTGTTTACTTATTTGTGCATTGAAAACGGGTTCAAAGTATATAAATATTTATTTATTTTATTGAATTTATTCTTTTTATATAAATATTGTATGTTTTTGAAGCTCTTCAATAAACTTTTCTTTCGCGATTCGCAAATTTGTTAAACATTTTTTTTATTGTCAGCTGATTACTTGTCAAAAATACACAACGCGTTAAAAAATTCAAAGTTCTCAACTTTCTGGCGCTAACGCGTCAAAATATTTTGCATGAAGCGTGTTCTATTAAAATACACTAGTTTAACTATTTTTGACAGAAGTCGACAGAGCGCGCGCGCACTAACGCGTGCTATGTACTTCTACCTTAAGAGATAAAAATAACAACAATTACGATAGCAATGCCTACATACAAAAATAACTTTTGCCCATACATACACAACGTAAATTGTGAGGTTACAAGAACATTCTTCCAGGCTACGCAATTGCCAGAATTTAGTTGTGAATCAGAACCATGGCAAATTCGGAAAGAACAACTTGAAATACATTTGTGTGAATTGAAATGTGATGATGAAAGTTCAAAGAAAGCTACATTGCTAAAATCTATTGGATCAGAACCATATAAGTGATTCATAGTTTATGTAACCCAGAGTCCCCTGTATCCAAATCGTATGAACAATTGTGTTCCCTATTGGAGAGTCATTATACTCCACCAACAATTGTGTTCCATGAAAGGAAACAGTTTAATGCAGCAGTATATACCGATGGAGAAAGTGTGCCACAATGTTATGCTAGAGTTAAACAACTCGCTATTAGATGCAAATTTGGTTCAAATTTAAATTAATTTTTACTGGATCGTTTTGTAAAGGGGCTCCCAGAAAAAATATTTGACAAGCTTTGTGAAGAAGATGAAACTCTAACATTAGAAAACGCATTACGTAAAGCTGTTATAAAAGAAGCAAAGATAGTTATGAAAACAAAAGAAAAAGCCGAGGTTAATGCTATCAAGGAAAAACAACATGGAAGTTTCAAGAAAAATAGTCAAAATGGTAATTTCAATAGCAATAAGCGACATTGCGTAAATAACTCAAATGTTAGCAACAATGTAAAAGAAATGCCTCAATTTTAAAAAGCAACAAAGTCCCATTAATACAATAAGTTGTATTATTTGTTAAAGAAATTACAATTTTTTTTTAAATATTATCATCCCAAGCGAAACGCAGTTTTGGCAAAGTATTTGGAAGACAAACTCACTACATTATGTGAGACTAGATGGTTGGACCGTCACGACTCAATTTTACACTTTGCAACAAGTGTACATCATATAGTAGAAGCTTTGGAAAAAAAATCTGAGTGGAAAGGTAGAGATACTTCATCAAAAGTCTTATATTAAGGAACTCGCTTAGTACTTTTGAATTCATTTACAGCCGCTTAGTATCATTTTACAAAAGCACGATATAGATCTTCAAAAAGGATCAAGCCTTATCAAAACTTAAATCATGTGCCTTGAAGAGAAAAGAAATAAAGCCGAAGAACTATTTAAAGCGATTTTTGAAATAGTTAAAGCTATCTGCGTTCAAATCGAGGTTCACATTCAAAATGTTGAAGATTACTACCGAGTTGTAGGTTACATTCCTCTTATTGAATTCTGATGTTTTGGCCTACGCAACCAATGATGCAGCGTATTCCCCAACAATATATTTTAGTGTATTAATCAAGAATAAAAATAACAGAATCTTATTTTTTGTTAGCATTTGTTTAAAAATTATTGATCAAAAATATCCCGTGAGAAACACATCTTAATAACAATAAAAAACACATTGGGCATAAGCAAAAAAGGAAATTTTTTTTATTTATATTAACTTTTAAGCCTTTAAAAACGTCTTTGTTTCTTATTGTTCATATTCACATTGTTGCAAAACCATCTCGTATAAATTACGTGTATGAGAGCGCATTTTTTTAATTAAATGTTCTAGTCGATTTTATTTCAAGTCTATGGTGTTTCCCTTTATAAGTACACTTTTGTTCTTTGTGTTTTGCTGTAAAGGGTTGAGGTTATTTTTTAGTCTGGTGCACAAAAGTTATACAAAGCATTTCCATTTTAAATGAAACAATGGAATGGATGCTAAATCTAAAACACATGAGTAATTTCAGTTACAATGGAAAATAAGTGTGATATGCGTATAATATTTGTCATCCTGCTGTTTGCGATATGACACCCAAAGTTTAGAAAATCAATAGACTGCTAAAGGAATAAGCAACCAAAAGAAAATTGCTTTAGATACGACATCAGCAATAGCTTTTAATTGTTATTTCGTAACCGTGGACGAAAAATGTTTTCATTACAACATACCACAGATCTAACTGGAGTCAAAACACTGAATTTCTCGGGCTGAATCGTCGCCAAGGTCAGTTTGGCAGCCAATACCCAGTAAAAAATTTGGATTTTTTTAAAGCACTTAAGAGAAAAAGCGCATAAGCGTGCGCTTTAACAAGCGAGCTCTTATAAAGCAGTGAATGAAAGAATGAAATATACAAAAAAGCTACTCTGTTAGTGCTGACAATGAAGCAGGTTTTAAAACGGAAAAAATTAAAATATTTTATGGTTTACGAAAATGATTGAAAAAGGCATTTAAACCAGTAAAAGAAAAATATTTATGAATATGTTAATATAGTTAGCCCTTAAAAAAGGACTTTAGGAGTGCTTTGTTTGCATGTTAGAAGAAGAGCTTATTGTCAGTAGAAAATATTCATCCAAACCAGGAGCACACCATACAAAAATCAGGCATCACATCAGCAGGTTTGAAGCGATTTGAGGTATGAATTCACACATAAAACCTGCTCCTTACGTAGCACACTTTTTACTGGTTAAATAGTTCTATGCACCAGCACAATGTAAGGGTTTTGAAAAAAAACTTTCTTGTTTTTGCCAAAATTAAGGGTCGCCATTTTTTATTATATATTGTGAAACCTTCCATACGGTGTATATTTTTGTATAATTAAACTAAAAAATCTTTCTGCTGGAATTATATTTCTATAATATTTCTAAGTTTACTACTTTCTTCCGAGCTTTATTTTTTTGATATTACTGTGGTACAAACAGGGATATTGTGGATTAATACTAGAACGAGATACTTGAAGTCGATCAGAACGTCGGTCTTCTCGCGACATTGATATAACTTACTTTACGATCGGACTAAAAATGTATAAAAGAAATTGTTTTTCGAAACCTCCTTGCAAAAATACTTTATATTAGTAGGTGTAAACTTTTTTTGTGGTACGGTCCAATGTACAGTTTCCAAAGCAAAAATTCATGAGTTTGTATACGAATTGCTTCCTCAGCCACCCTCTTCTTTGGATTTAGCCCCGAGGTACTTTTTCTTGTTCCCAATTCTGAAAAAATGCCTCGCCAAACATACAACAACCTTTTTTGATGACTTCGACGAATCTAATTAATTTTTTTTTTGACAGGAAAAAAAACTACACTCACAATATTATTACAGTAACGGACTGTAGTTTATTTAAGAAATATTCCGTTCAGTCATTTTTAAATAAATAAACATTAAAAATTCCAAGCAAATTTATTTTTAACTGATTCTTACAGTTATTCAAAAAACTAAGTGCATATTAATACGGATTTTCAGTTGCAGTTGATATTGTCCGTTGATTGAGTTAAATTCTTCTTTATGTTAAAGTAAATAAAAATGTAATTTAAAGCAACGAAAAGTTCATTTAATTTTTACTGTCAAAAATTCAACCGCGAATTCCGTAAAAACAAATAAATATGCAGTTATTTTATAAAATTTTACTGTCAAAAATTTAACACCATATTCAGTAAAAACAATAAAATATTCAGTTAATTTATATAATTTTACTACCAAAAATTAATTTTTACTTATCTATAAAAAATGAATTGCTTGTTTTGTGTAAGCAATACCCATTTTCTATTTGTTAAAATAATTCAGTTAAATACATCAAATTTTAAAAGTAAAATAATTGCGAAGCCATATCGGTCATGCTGCTGGTGTCTTAAAATTGAGAGTTCTTCTATAAACAACGTGGTCAGTACAACAAAAGTAAAACAAACGTATGTAACTGGGTAAGTAAATAAAAATATTCTCCCTCTCTCGCTTATAAGAAAAACAAGCGGACAGGTGTCTGTCTGGTATTTTTTAGAAATTCGGCTCTTTTGTGGAGTAAACGAAAATTTAATAAAATAACTGAATATTTAATCGTTTTTACTGAATATGGTGTTGAATTTTTGACAGTAAAATTTTACAAAATAACTGAATATTTATTTGATTTTACGGAATATGGTGTTGAATTGTTGACAGTAAAAATTAAATGAACTTTTTGTTAAAAATAAATGAAAAATAGGTAGACCGGTTTTTAATTGAACTTTCATTTATTTTATATTACAATTTCAGTTAATTTTACGTACAGAATATTGTGAGTGTAGAGAAACGTTTAAGAAAGTGTATATAGCGAAAAAAAAATTCTTTAGAAAATTAACATGATATTTTTTCCACGGACTTATTGCTCAACAACTGTACGTATTTCCAAACAAACACATCAACTCACGACTAATGAAAAATGGTTCATAGTCAAAAGTGTCGTAAAATATTAAATGCTTTAAAAAAGCTGCCAGCACTATAGAAACCAAAAGTGATGAATTGATTGAATGACATAAACATTTAACAAACTTTTTTAGTTTGGTTTGGTTTGAGTGGTTGAAATAATTTCATATATGCAACTTTATGCAACTATTTTAAGTTTAAAAGTGTGTAGTTTTGTCACAAGATGAAAAAATAATTTATAAACTCTTTAAATAACTTCAGCTTAATATTTTACACACAGAGAACATTTTGATTCTGTATGATATGAATCATTTTCATTGACACATAAAAAAAAATGTAAAATACATGAGGCATTTTTCGTGAAGCGACATACCAAAAAAACTATTTTGGGGGCATCCATTTATATTTGGCATAACTATACCTCTGGCAGATGGGAATATCGTTTTGTATGACGTTTATTTTTCGAGTTATGAGGTGCTAAATTGTTGCTGTTTTTAAAAAAAAAATTTTTAAATTGTTTCGAACTAAAAATATCTAAAACAAAAAATATTAAAATAAGTTTTTCTTATAGGAAATTTTTGATTTTCATAAAAAAAATTTTTTCATCTGAAAAATAGGATGTGACCAATTTAAATTAAAATTTTCCTAACTTCTGCCTACTCTTTTTTCCTCTAATTTTTGACCAATCTAAGCCAAGATTGTCCTTATCATACTGTAAAAGTTTGAAAAGGAGATTAGAGTTACCGTTCGCCCGACTAAAGTCGCATTGTTACCCTTTTTTAGTAGCCTGAGACTTTTTGTAAGACTTTTTTATCACCGAATTTTTGACTTTTTAATTTTCGCCATTTTTTTGTAAAGTTTCTAACAAAAATTATTTTAAGCTTTTCTAAAATCTTTGGAAAAGTTTTCCTGATGATCTGGGAATTGGGAATTTAGCACGTCATACGGAAATCGTATTAATAAAAAATTTTGTATTTCCGAAAATAACTATGAAATAATATTTAATTTGAACTCAATTTTAAATTTCTTATTATTTTTATCAAAAAAATCGTAAATTTAAAGCAATTCACAGATTATTGTTCCTTTGGCAAACATTTTATTACTTTTAGCAACCTTGTCATGTATGCAATATATTTAAGAAATTTTTCGCAAAGTTTCAAACAATAGTTTTAGTAAAAAGCTTTTAAAAATATAAAATTATGATATTTGCAAAATTATTTTCAGCCGGCGAGTCAATGAAAGAAGATAACGTTAACATCGCTTTAGGCCCTTCCAAGAAACTTAATACATATTTGATGATACAATTCGAAAGACTGGGAGGTGAAGTATAAATGGCTTAACCAAGACATGGAGTCAAAGCATTATTTTGCAGTGCTTGTAAACAGTTTTTAGTGAACTGAACTGAACAATCATCTTCAACGAAATATAAAAACACATTAATAACATAAAGAAGGCTTATAAAAATGCAAAAATGATACTGACTGTTTTGTTGAATTTTTTTTTCGTTATGCTATGCTTTTTATAAATAAAAAACGTTAAAAAAGAGCGACTTTTATTTTCTGAAACGACTCTTTTCTGCGACTTTAATTTTATATAACGACCTTTTGTGCGACTTTTCCAACATTTGTTACGGTAACCCTAATTGGGATCTCCAAAGCTTAAGAATTATTTAAGCTTTTTTACATGCGTAACGCAATTCAAACCCGGAACTCATCACTTCGAATTCCAACTTTTCAAGCTTAGACCAAATATTTTTAATTTTTGTTATTATAAATTAGCCTGGTTTAAGTTCGATATGCAGTGTATTTAAAGATATGTAAGTTACTGTCGTTGGCGGTCGCACTGCGAAACGGAAGGTGACTACTTCAATTAAATTTTTCCAACTAAGACACAATTTTGATGTTTATTTTTTAAACGGAAACTAGCCTGCGGTGTCCTTATTAGCTTTTTG
The DNA here is from genome assembly GCA_949318255.1 of Pollenia labialis. NCBI lineage: Eukaryota > Metazoa > Arthropoda > Insecta > Diptera > Polleniidae > Pollenia > Pollenia labialis. Next base: position 52,124,198 of record OX439142.1, read on the forward strand.
AAGTTTTGAAATGGGATATCCAAAAGTTTAAAAGTGATGCAATTTTATGAAAAAATTTAAGGATGCCATTTACCCCATATTTGTTTGGAAGCCCTTTTAAAAGGTTGATATAAGAGGCAAGTATGTTTGAGAAAATGTTTAGACAAAAAACTGTTGGAAATTTTACAACATACACCGTAGCCTAATTTTGTTTTTTTTTAAAAAGAGTAGGGCATAAGTTAATATAATTTAATTGAAATTGTCATTTCAGGTTTCGCACTGCGATAACCATCGACAGTTATTTACGTAGTTTTCAAACTAATTCATATCCCACTTCAAAACGTTTACAGTATTAAAAGTATACCAAAAACTAATTTCGGATTTAGAAATATATATAAAAAAAAAATGTTCTAAAGACCCAACTATAATGTGCAGGTGTTAGCTTAAGCTAATGTAAATATTAGCGAAAATCCTCTCAAATGCATTTAAAAACAACAAAAAGAAAATGAAATAACATCTGATTCCGTACGGAATGTGCGATTAGTTTCGCCCTTTGCTTAATCTAATGACAGTTTCAAAAAATTCCTTAAGTTTAATTTGGTTTAATGCGTATGATTTTCATGTATTCGCACAGTTGCTCAAGTCATGCAAATGATAATTGGGCCTTTAATTAGAAAAATAGGAGTTCGAAGTGATCACTTCCGGTTTTGAAGTACGTTACGCATGTTAAGAGATATGTACAGCTCTTAAACGTATGAAGACCCCATTCTCAAACTATTACAGTATAATAAGGGCACACTGGGCAAATTTTGGCTATAAAATTAAAAAAAAAATAGGTCAAAGTTAGAAAAATTTGAATTTAAGCTGATCGCTTCCGGTTTTGCAACTAACAAATTGTTTTTTCCTAATTTTTTTTTTTTAAAAGATTGTGTATAAGAATAATTTTTTTGGTTTTATTTATTGCCAGTTCAAACCAATAATTTAAACAAAGAAATATTCAAACGCTTTAGAATCCCATAAATAAACGTCATGCAAAAAAAAAATATTTGGCAAACACATGAATATCTACTAGGAAGATCGATTATTCGGCTTGTCTCAAAAACTGGTTTTCGAATATTCCTAATAGTTGCTGTTTTAAAACCCGGTTTTCGGTTAAGCATTTAAAAACAAACCGGATTGCCGGTTTAAATTCGAATGAATTAAAACCATATATCAAATTTGGTTTTGATATAAAAATATTGTTTGAATAAAAAAAAAAAATTAAAAAAAACAATTCAAAAAGGTAAGGAACCAAAGGGATAACATTGATATGACTTATAATTTCTGAAGAACTTTGGTTTAAGAAAATTAAAGAAATTTAAAATTAATAATTTATTATTTGAGATGTTTTCCTAATATTATTTTAAATAAGTTTTACTTTGATGGTGGCAGACGTGACCCACAGTTTTTAAAAGTTACAAACAAAACTTCTGAGCCAGGTTTATATGTATATTAAAAATGCTTTTGTTTCAGCATTATAGAAACGAATAGTAATATTAACATGTTTTATGTATGAAATTTCTATCCATATGTCGAATACAATTTAAAACGTTCCATGACATTGTTTGATTTCTTAAATTTTGTTTTTTTGTTCTTGGTGTTCTAATAAATAAAACTGTTGAATTTTTCCCATATCGTAAATTCCACCGGAATGTTGTAGCATTTAGCATGAAGATATGCCAGAACTACTTCAGATTTCTTGGAGCCTTAACGGGCATTCCGTCCTCGCTAACACAACGGGATAATATTTCACCCAATGATTCATTTTTGGCAGAGTTTTTTTGTTAATGTATTATTTGCCGTCTCTAAGCAACTACTTGAAATGGCGTTAACATTCATTTAGCGCACATTTATGTATGTCATTAGTGTGATTAATAAGCGTTACGTCAAAGAACCTTTGCAACTTACATTCTGTGACACTTCAAGCACCTTTTCCTTTCTAATATCGTTCTAAATATCTCCACAAGTTACATCTAAATAAAAATATATTAAATTTAGAAAAATGTAATGCAAATTGATATTTGCCTTTTAAACAGAACATTTTTTTGTAGTATTTTTAATTCTTTTTAGTTTTTTTTACAAGCGATTAATATTTATATTGTACATTCTTTATAAACAGTATCTAAATTAAACATTATTAAAATTATTGGTGAATTATACTAAAATAGCCGGTATTCGATATTACAAAAATGACCGGCTTGGGCAAAATTGGTCGAATAATAACCGTCCGATCTCCCTTATAACTACTGAAGGTAGGTTTTCCAAATAAAAAAAAATGTATGCAAACTATTTTTGTTTTGTATGTTCGCTTCACGAAGAAAGCCTCACATATATTTTTTCCCCTAAGCTAATCCCGCGAAGCTCTACGCGTGTCTGCAGCAGACCAGAGTCTCTTGCGGGAATCGAACCTGCAACCCCCGTAGTGATAAAATATCTATCTACCAGAAGTGGAATTTTCTAACTTCTAAAGATTAACCTTAGCGTTAATTTTATCGGCACAGTTTATTGCTTGCGGTAACAATACAGCAATTCAGTAACTCATATTTAACAACATAGCTAAAAATTTCAATCAGTTGGCATCTTTGTTAATTAATTAGAATATTTAACGAACACTGTCTTGGAGTGCAAACTACTTGAAGTGCATAAATGTACGTACATATAAATATGTTAATAGTTTCTAATGTACTTACATAACTGAAACTAAAATTTCTCTAATTCCTAAAAGTTGTTTTATCTTTTGTTTGATACACAAATATCAAATCTATAAAATTGTTTAATTCTTTTAAGTTATCACCTCTTAATTATTTTTCTTAAGCTTCTGTTTCAAGAAAACTAATTTAACTAAAAGTACTAAGATTTCTTGTCAGACCACACATTTTTGAGTTTTTTTTAATTTAAATTCCTATGAAAGCAAATGTCACTTGTCAGTTAGTTTTAAGAAGAAACAGTTTCTTTGAATTTATTTTTTTAGTTTTATTTTTCATTATTTCTTTTTTTTTCAAAAAAAAAGTCTTTATATTTACACTTAATTCAAGTGACATCTTTTACGGTTTAATTAATTATTTAACACAAAAGTTTGTTAAATGTTAGAAATTGGTATTGGTTCTACACCTCTGCAGGTTAACTGTTTGGTCTTATGTTTAATAAAAATATTCAAATAGACTTAGAAAAAATTTAAGAGTCATTTGGGACCAAGTCCGTTCGACACTACGGTTATGTGAAAAGTAGTTTCAGAGCACAGGTCGCAATTAAAAATATACTTCAATAAAAACAAGCAGGAGTGCTATATTCGACTGTGCTAGACTCTTACAATTTTCGCCAAGAAAATTTTTTTTTATAAAATTGCAATCATCAATAAATTTTGTATCTTATATTATTTCTGGTGTTTTGAATCTAAATTGGATCAAATTGCATTACAATAAATATAATTATTGATTTGAGATAGTTTTGTCCACAATTTGTTCAATAAATCTTCTCCTACACCCTGCTCAATTTCCAAGACCAAAATCATTATATTGTGTTGAAAGCAGTGTCTAAGAAGTTGCAGTCAAGGCGAATTCATACAAGGTGGTCTTATGTTGAAAACCCCTACAAGAAATGAATGAGCAAGTAGTCACATTTTTCATTTTGGTGTTAAGAAAATGATAGAAAAAAATGACCGAAATCAAGTTTACGGTCACAGTTGGTCATTTTTTTCTATAATTTTCTTAACACCAAAATGAAATTGTGACTACTCGCTCATTCATTTCTTGTAGGGACGTTTACAACACTGTAAAGTATTTTAACGTTGTGTCAAAAATAATACAACACTGTAGTAAACAATTTAAACAAATAATTAATTTTGTTTTTAATTTTAAATGGTTTGTTTGGAAATGTAATAATTTAACAAAAATTTTAATTTCATAATTTTATGCGAAAATTATAAAATTTAGTAAATATTCCCCAGAACCACATGAACGGTATATCATTGTGACACAGGGTTAGTAAGCAGCTGTTGCTTACGTAGCAAGATAAGGTCACCTGGTGCAAGTTCGCCTTGGTTGCAGTTAAGATAGTAAAATTCATAAGATTGTGCTGTATCTTCGACTTATTCATTTGTTATTGGAAAAAAAAAAACTGTTGCCTTTAAGGCAGGGATTTCCAAAATTTTTTTGCTTGTGTATTAGTGAGTACCAGAGAGTAAGCAAATTGAGAAAATTCATTTATTTACAGCCGAAATAAAATGTTAGTAATATATTTTATAAGTATAACACAAAGGTACAAAATAAAAAAATTTTTTGTGTTGATAAAAAATTTGTAGCAATTCTTTACCAATTCAATGTCGCTGATTTACAACCTGTCTTGAAAATTATTGAAAAGTGTTTCAAATATTTCGGCATATTCATATCTTTTGTCGATTTCGAGATTTCTGTAAACAAGTGAAGTTTTTGGAAAGTTGGAAAATCACCACTTTTAATTTGGGAAAAAATTAGAAAAAGTTTTGTTTTAAAATTGTGAATGATTTTTGACAAGTCGCATATATTGCGTTCCTTTCCTTGCAATTCCAAATTAAGTTCATTTAACATACTTGTCGTATCTGCCAAAAAAGCCAAGTCTAAAATAAAATTATTGTCTTTTAAACACTGGACTAAAACTTTTTCTATTTTCTCAGTTTCTAGAAACTGAAGAACTTCTTCTCTTAAATCATAAAGTCTATTCAGGCAATCACCGCGACTTAGCCACCGAACTTCTGTAAACATTTTCAGGTCACAATTCACAGCATTTTTGTTTTTCAAAAAGGTTACAAATTTTCGGTGGGTAAGCACTTGTTGTCCGCCTCGAATTTTATTTATTATATCTTCTGCTGTCTTCATAGCTGGGGTATCATTTATGAATTTCGATGCAAGAGCGGTCTGATGAACTATGCAGTGAAAATTATGAATTGCAAATTCGTGTTTTTTTAATTGGCCTAAAAGTCTATTATATTTGCCCAACATTACATTGGCTCCATTTGTGCAGACTCCAGCAAATTTACGTTAAATAGTTACCATAAATTGGTAAGGTTAAAGGCAGAATTATTCTTTACTTTCTGTTTCTGTTCTGTTCCGTGCCGTTCTGTTTCAAAATTGTAAAAGTTACTTTTTCTGTAGCAACTTATTAGCCATTTATGACAAATTTATTAGTTTTGCACCATCCATTGTTTTATTTCAATAACTTTTATGCACATAAATTTGAAGAAATAAAATTTAATTAATGTATATTTTATTTATTTTGCGGTGACTTACAATTACTTTACAAGTTTTTGATTTTATCAAACTGAACCGCAACAGAACAGAACAACTAATAAATTTCACAGGTTTTTTAATAACAAAAACAAATCAGCTGGTTCGTAACAGAACAGAAAGTAAAGACTTACTGATCCTTAACTCTTTAGGCTCGGTCAAATAATTGTAGCATAAAAAAGAAAGCAATAAAAATAGTGCGAAACAATAAAGTTTCATTTATACATCAATAAAACACATCTTCTTACCCAAACATTTTACCTACTGTCACATTTGCTTTTATGTGTAGAGGCTATTTGCACATAAATTGTAGCAAAACAAGACTTTTTTACTTGTTTTTTAAATATTTCTACTGTTTTCATCGAAAGAAAAAACCAACTGATGCGATTGGTACAGAAACCAAAATATTTTTACAAGCAAAATACCAACAAATTCTTTTGGCTATTTTTTTTCTTAATAATTTCTGCATTTAGGTACGTCTTTTTAAAGAAAGCAAAAGGGACCCTTTTACAGGTATCAAAGAATTTTTTTTCACAAACAAAACACATACCGTTTGCTTAAACGTTGCAGTAAATGTAATTGTTAAAAAAAGTTACTTAATAAAATTTACGTTAGCTTTGCTGTTAAATATTTTCAACAATTTAAATGATGTTTAAATTAAATAGAAATTTTATATTACTCTGCATTTAAGTCTTAAAATTTAGACTCTAAATCAGCCATCGGCAACCTATACTATTACATTTTGCGATTATATGCGTTGTATGAATTTTACGTATGTTGTTGTTAATGTTGTTAAATTCTCTGCAATATGTGTGCACATGTACGTAATAAAAGAGCATACAAGAGAATAAAAGAGAAAAGAGAAAACGCGGCGCCCTGATTTTGCCGATGGCTGCTCTAAATCAGGGGTTTCCATTTCTTTGCACAATTGTGCAAACCACTACAAACACATATTTTTATGCTCTTCAATTCAGTCGTCGGTGTGACTTCGACAAGTGTACATGTCTAGCGGATGCTATATTATTTTGTTTCAGCTTACACTCAAAAATATTGTGCGGTCAAAAATGCTTTTTAGTAACATCCAATGCCTTGCGTGCAATATTTAGAGTCTAAATTTTAAGACTTAAATGAAGAGTATTATAACATTTCTATTTAATTTTGACATAATTTAAATTGTTGAAAATATTTAACAGCAAAGCTAACGTAAATTTTATTTAGTAACTTTTTTTAACAATAACATTTACTGCAATGTTTAAGCTAACGATATGTGTTGTTTGTGAAAAAAAATTCTTTGTTACCTGCAAAAGGGTCCCTTTTGCTTTCTTTAAAAAGACGTACCTAAATGCAGAAATTATTAAGAAAAGAAATAGCTAAAAGAATTTGTTGGTATTTTGCTTGTAAAAATATTTTGGTTTCTGTACCAATTGCGTCGTTGGGTTTTTTCTTTCTTTGAAAACACTTTTCTTAAGTAAGTAGAAATATTTAAAAAACAAGTAAAAAAGTCTTGTTTTGCTACAATTTATGTGTAAATAACCTCTACACATAAAAGCAAATGTGACAGTAGGTAAAATGTTTGGTTAAGAAGATGTGTTTTATTGATGTAATAATGAAACTTTGTTTCGCACTATTTTTATTGCTTACTTTTTTATGCTACAATTATTTGACCGAGCCCATAGAGTTAAGGAGAAACGTCCTTTGGGTTCTTGAGACCCAAAAAACAAATTTATATTAGCGGGTTTTCAGATAACAAATCTGGAGTAATTAAAACACGCGTCTTTTTTGATGGTAAAATTATTACTGACATTTTTATTAATTATATTTGTTTTTATATTCTTAGTTTATTAAAATTATTGTGAGAAAAGAATAAAGTGCATACTTGCATTTTAATTTACTGCAGGGCAGGAAATTAAGCAACCGAAAAAAATTAAAAAGTTCAAATTAAAGTTAAATTTAATTTAGCGCACAAATAATTCTTGAGAAATTTAAGACAGAAATATTGGCACGTTGTTTTGCAATTTCCTGTCTTTAAGAAAATTAAGCAATGTGTGAAATTAATTTATGTCAACTGCCGGAATTAATCCAGACATAATTAGTTGGAATTTATAGTACTTATTCTTTTCTCATTGTTGGTAATAATAATTTCATTTATGTTTAAATGTAATTATTATTACCTGTGTTTGTGTGTACGTACATGTAAAATACATTGTTTTAAATGATATTAATTCTTGTGGACATAACATTAAGGCTCAGTAAGTCTTTACTTTCTGTTCTGTTACGAACCAGCTGATTTGTTTTTGTTATTAAAAAACCTGTGAAATTGATTAGTTTTTCTGTTCTGTTGCGGTTCAGTTTGATAAAATCAAAAACTTGTAAAGTAAGAGTGTAAAGTTATTGAAATAAAACAATTGATGGTGCAAAACTAATAAATTTGTCATAAATGGCTAATAAGTTGCTACAGAAAAAGTAACTTTTACAATTTTGAAACAGAACAGCACGGAACAGAACAGAAACTATAATAATCGACTTATAGGCCAATTAAAAAAACACCAATTTGCAGTTCATAATTTTCACTGCATAATTCATCAGACCGCTCTTGCACCGAAATTCATAAATGATACCCCAGCTATGAAGACAGCACAGGATATAATAAATAAAATTCGAGGCGGACATCATGCGCTTACCCACCGAAAAGTTGTAACCTTTTTAAAAAACAAAAATGCTGTGAATTGTGACCTGAAAATGTTTACAGAAGTTCGGTGGCTAAGTCGCGGTGATTGCCTGAATAGACCTTATGATTTAAGAGAAGAAGTTCTTCATTTTCTAGAAACTGAGAAAATAGAATAAGTTTTAGTCCAGTGTTTAAAAGACAATAATTTTATTTTAGACTTAGCTTTTCTAGCAGATACGACAAGTATGTTAAATGAACTTAATTTGGAATTGCAAGGAATGGAACGCAATATATGCGACTTGTCAAAAATCATTCACAATTTTAAAACAAAACTTTTTCTTATCAAAGTTATTTTTTGGAATACAAAATTTATTATTAATACGATTTCCGTATGACGTGCTAAATTCCCAGTTTTTCATATTTTCTAATTTTTTCCCAAATTAAAAGTGGTGATTTTTCCAACTTTCCAAAAACTTTAGTTGTTTACAGAAATCTCGAAATCGAAAAAAGATATGAATATGCCGAAATATTTGAAACACTTTTCAATAATTTTCAAGACAGTTTTCAAGATTTTGTAATTTTACAACCGCTATTAGATCTTTTCGAAAACCCTTTTCGTTGCGATGTAAGCAACTACGAATTTGATATTCAATCAGAACTAATCATCATACGAAGCGAAGTAAATGCCCCAGACTTAAATAATATTGTGGAGTTCTGGAAAGATTTGGATGGCGAGTTCTATCTTGAACTAAAAAAAAATTCATTGAGGTGCCTCTCTTTATTCGGCACTACTTACCTATGCGAACAAATTTTTTCGGATTTAAAATTTATTTGTTCCAAGCAACGTAATAAATTAAGTTCATCCCATTTGAAAAGCATTCTACTATTACGAAACTGCCATAAAAGTATACATTTAGAAGATTTTATTTTATAACTTGTATAACACAAGGGGAAAAAATTAAAAATTTTTTGTGTTGCTAGAAAATTTGTAGCAGTTCTTTACCAATTCAATGTCGCTGACTTTAAAACTGCACTTTTTTTCTATCAACTGTGATTTGCGTGCAATATTTATTTTTTATGAATTTTTAAAACATAAAAATCTTTAATTTTTACAATTGTTTGATAAGATATTTGAAACTGATTTAGAGTCAAAAAGCTTCCAAATAAAAAAAGTGTAGTTTTAAAATCAGCGACATTGAATTGGTAAAGAATTGCTACAAATTTTTTATCAAAAAAAAAAATTTTTAATTTTGTACCTTTGGGTTATACAACTTATAAAATATATTACTAACATTTTATTTCGGCTGTAAAAAAATGAATTCTCTCAATTTGTTTACTCTCTGGTACACACTAATACACAACCAAAAAAATTTTGGAAATCCCTGCTCTAAATATTGCACGCAAGGCATTGGATGTTACCAAAAGCATTTTTGACCGCACAATATTTTTGAGTGTAAGCTGAAACAAAATAATATAGCATCCGCTAAACATGTACACTTGTCGAAGTCACACCGACGACTGAATTGAAGAGCATAAAAATATGTGTTTGTAGTGGTTTGCACAATTGTGCAAAGAAATGGAAACCCCTGCTTTAAGGCCCAAATACATTGATCAAAATACTCATCAAGCATTGAGGTTGTGTTAGTGAAAATGTATTTGTATGTATGACACCGACAACGCTTGATGAAAAATCAAAAAATTTAGATACGTCCAACACACGTACACGTTGAATTCGCCGGCTGGACAAGCATTTGACAAGTGTATTTGGCCCTTTACTTCTGATTCATTAAATGAACACAGTCGCAGTTAAAGCCTGGTACTCTGTTCAACATTTCACGTGAAATGCTGTCAAAATGCATATGAAAAAAACTTGTGCGGAATATCTACGAAATAATGTTGATGGATTTGTACTCTGTTTATTTTGTGAAAAAGTTCCGAAATGTTTCTGGCAACATTTTTTTTACAACTGCGAAACAATGTAAGCTGCCTTTATTTCACGTGGAATTTTAAGCAAAAGCAAAAAATATGAACTTAATATTAAAAAAGAAATAAAAAATTAAAATAACACAATCGGTAACAGTTTTTTATCCATATTTACTTTTTTTTATTAAATTTTTTATTAAAAAAAAATAATTTTAGTAAAATACATGTGGCGTTTGTTTACATACACCAAACAATGTAGCATACTTTGAAGAAATAAAAACGTCAAATTGTACAAACTCGCAAGATTGGTAACATTGATAAATGCCAAAATTTTCGTGTGGAATAATTAATGTTGCTCAACATTTTTCACAAATTTGAACAGAGTACTAGGCTTAAGGCAAAAGCAAAAAACGAAAAGTTGTGCACAACAAAGAACATCGGCAGTCGACATGTTCGGAAGTGTTTGGTTTGACAAACTGAAACTTTTAAAAAATACGGTAGTTAACGAAGATGGGCCGTTGTGTTTGTTTTCCATATTTTTTTTAATAATACATGTGTACATAAATACATAAATACAAATGTATTTATTTTAATGCTTAACAATCTTTTTAATTTTTTTGAAATTAAATAAAACTTTAAATAGCAATATCGTTTTCATATACATACATATGTATGTTATGTCATTGCTTTATTAGGTTTGTATTTTAAAAGTTCTCTGAATTTTGATAAAGTCTATTTTATTTTACTAACAAAAGAACTTTTGGTGTGTACAAAAATAACAGTAAACCAAAATACATATACATACAAACATACATAAATCAAACAGCAGTTTCTTTTTTGCTTCCAACAATTAATTAATGACATAATAGGAAAACGCACTTCATACTGCAAAATCAAAACAAAACAAAAACACATAGTCCCATCTTCGTTAACTTCTGGATTTATTAAAACTTTCAGTCTGTCAAACCAAACACTTCCGAACATGTCGACTGTCGATGTTCTTTGTTGTGTACTACTTTTCGTTTTTTGCTTTTGCCTGGACTACGACTGTTTTTATTTAACGAAACAGAAGTTAAAGCAACAGTTTATTTTTGTCCAACGAAAAATCAAAAAGTGGAAGAAAAAGTAATTTTTTTATTTTGACTGCAGTTTTTTAAACCCTGGTAAAAAGTCGTTCGGAAGTGAATGTGTTTTAAACAGTTAGAAAAACGTAACTTTGTGTTTTTTTATATACGAGGGATGTTCAGTTTCTAAAATTGCTTGAATCGGTGATTTGTTTAACATATTTTCTATAATATTTTCTACTCAAATGTCGTCCCGAAATTGTGGTTTTAGCTACATGAAATGGACCAAAAAAAAACTTCTTATTATTTTGTGTGTGTAAAATTACTTTAATATAAAAATCAAGCAGTTTCTGTTTGAAGCAAGCGTTTTGTAATCGCATATTTATTTTAATGTAGCACAAGATATGTTGTTGGTGTTGTTAGTGTCAAACTTTTAACTTTTTTAAAGGGCCAAAAAAGGTAATTATACCTTTCATAATCTGAGCTGTAGGAATTTTCTAAATTTGTATAAATATTTAGGGTTTTTGATTACATGGATGTGTTTATAACAGGAAAATTAATTAAAGGGTTTTTTAAGCGCTTTAGAGTTTTCAACAGAATCAGCTGTAAAACAAACTGTCATACTGCGCGTTATTGTAGAGGTTTATGGCCAGTATACAGACCCTAAATACTCCATTTTCTTCAAAAATTAAGAGTAGCTCTTTCTAAGGTCAATTTAAACCGTTACCGCATCATGATCAATGATTTTTTGTTGATGGCATTGATTCGGACGCAATGTCCAATCAACAAGGTGGTGCTAAGTGCTAAATAATGGCCATAACCACCGACTTATTATATTAAAAATTTGGCGATAAATTGATTTTGAGTAAAGGATCTGTCAATTGGACTCCATGGTCAGGCGATTTCACATCTCTCGATTGTTTTTTACGGGCTACGAGAAGGGACTGGTTAAGGCTTGTTAATCAGCAGCATTTGACGCCTTGGAAACCAAAATAGCTTGTATTTTTTGTGTCATCCAGAATGCAATGCACGTATGCCGGTAATGATTTTCAAATGTAAATGCCGTGTGCATACTTATCTTTGCAGTTAAAGTCAAAAATGTATGATCCAGTTTAACGATGCACAGTTTGCTTTAGTTGTACGCATCGATAGCTATTTTGGTTGACTTTGGGATAGAAAGTACATCCCTAAAAGTACAAATTATTAGAAATAAAAAGCTTTCGCAATGAAAATCTTCGTGATAGACAGAAAGCCATTCCCGCATGAACTGTATTCACGTAGAACTCAGCCAATAATTCCCATTTTAGGACATATAACGCATTAAAATTATACACGAATGTATTTAAAGTCCACAATTCACAATACCATTCAGTCGTACGATTGGTCACGATTGGATGCCACCTAAAAATAAAATTTAGTGAACAATTTTTTTCGACAATTCTGTCAGACTGGCATATGCTAAAAAAGGTTATCATTGGATTATAGATTGTATGCGATTAGATTTGCATTTTCTTGTAAGGTAGCTCAGTCATATTAATTTGCATCTTTTTTGTGTGGCACTGACAGCACATTTAGTAAAACAAATTTTATTTCGAATAGAATGCTGTCAGATGTTCTTGTTAATGAATGGAGAAAGGCAGTTGCTTTGCAAGTCAGTTTAAAAAAATGTTTCTGACTAATATTTAGTTTACTGTTTTATATTTCACAGTTTCAGGATCTAGCGAGCTTAATAAACCACCCTTTACATAGTCTTTGAATAGAAATGGAATATGTGAAAATCTATAAAATACTCCATTACTCCTTTCTACCAATTTCGATCTGAGATTATTGTTATTCACTATTATTTCAAGAATTGATAAGTGTTGGAGCAATAGTTTTAAGCTACTTTATATAAAAGGGAAACTGATATTGCGTTTCATGGGTTTCATATGTCTCTTGTAGATATTTTACGAAAGACAATCTTTTCTTTTGGTTTATTTATTTGATGTTGCATTCGTTTTACTACTTCAAGATAAATTAACAAAAGCAGCAAAGAACAACAGCCATAAACAAAAAAGAAGAAACGCTTTTATGCTTTTGTATATTAAAGAAAAAATGTTGCATGCCGCTGCGTTCTGTCCTTTGCTGTTAGTGATGAAACTACAATGATGAAATGATAAAAAAAAGTAAAAGATGTTAAAAGGAAGAAGTATAACAATAAACAAAGTCGGTTAAAAAAAATAAAACTTTAGTTTTACATCACTTATACATTGGCATAAATACATACATAGATACTAACAAACATACATATGTAAGGCGTTTACACTCACAATAAAAATGTGTTGCTCATTGTTTTATTAAACAATGCAACAGTGATGTTTCGAATAATAGCAAATTATTTTTTTTTCTCCTGTTGTATTTACTTTGCTGTATTGTTATAGACTTTTCAAATCTGTCAGCATTAAGGAAATGACATTTTATCAATCTGCAAAAAAATCCTAGCTAAAAACCTGCTACAATTTTAAACATAGATTTTTCCCAACAACTTTATGTTGACCTTATTTTATTTTGAAAAATATTTTCCTTCTCTAACGTATACAAAAAGATGAAAATAAAACTTCTATGTAATAAAGCATTAAATTTAAAAACTTTTCCTTAGAGCAAATATGATTAAAGGATGTTCTAAAGGATGTAAACTCTTTTATTGCTTTCCACGGCTTCTGTTTGTTATTAAGGTTAAAAAGTGACCAGTTTAAGTTGGCAATTTTCTAATAAATTTAAAAACCTTATATGACATTGATTGTATTACTACAAACTAATATAGAAGGTTTAGAGAGAGAGAGAAAATAAGACAATATTTAAAAGTTTTGCTACACATAAGTGTTTACTATATAGAGATTTTCTGTAAATTTAATAAAAATTTTAAGATTAATGTGTTTCTCTTTAAGTTGTCAATCAAAATCTAAAGGTACGGTCATATATGGCAAACATTTGACAATAAATTTCAAATATTTGTTTGCACCTAATTTAAACAGAAAATATTTTCAACAGGCGAACAGAGAAAATCAGTTGAATTTGGGCAAAAAAATTATTTGTCAGCAAACAAAAATGCTCCAAATGTCAACACTAAACTTCAGATATTTTCCTAGATTTTAGGCAAATAATAATTTTTTTCAAAAAAATTTTGTAAGATCAAGCAGCGCAAACAAAAAGTTATAAAATAAAAATAAATTAATTAATTTAGAAAAATTAAAAATATAAGCCCATTTTTTAATGACGAAAAAGCATATTTATGAGGGTGTTCAATAAAGTGTTTTTTATTTTTGTTCGATTAAACGATTTATCGATATTTGGCATTTTTAACTTATTCGATTAAACGAATAAAATTTTAAAATTAATCGAACGATCAAATAATTCGTAATCCAGAAATTTTATAAATTACTAGATTTTTTCGATAATTTTATTTTAGAAAAAATTATTACTGGAGTAAATAAACATTCTTTTTTAAATAAAACTTGTCAATGGAACTTCAAATTGCTGCTTCACTTTCGGCCACTTAGATTTTAAAAGAGTCAATATGACTTTAGTTTTTTTCGAAACTTTTCACGGCCATGCCATCCTCTACTATGCTTCTGGAAATAATTTCCTCTAGAGAATCGATCAAGGTATCTTGAATAATTTATTAATTTATTGGACCACTTGTAGCACTTAAAATCGCGAAAAACTACGGTCGTTTTGAAAATAGTAATTGATTTTCACTTATCGTTCGGTTTCAATTTCACTTCATTTCGATTTCTAGAACATACCCGATCTATACCCTTCACCACAATAAGTTGTGAAGAGTGTATACTAAGTTTGTCATTCCGTGCGAAACTTTTTTATTATTCATCTTAGACCCCATAAAATATATTTTTTCTGGCTCCTTGAGTAAATCTTAGTTGATTTAGCCATGTCCGTCTGTCTGTCTGTCTGTCTGTCTGTCTGTCTGTCTGTCTGTCTGTATGTCTGTCTGTCTGTTAAAAACACGCTCACTTTCGAAAAACTTAAAAGAAATCAACAAACTTGGTATCAAATTGCTTGTAGTTATCCTAAGCAGTTTGAGATCCAACAAAATCGGTGCATAAGAATCTGAGCTATGAATCAAAATGTGGAACCACACCCTTAATAAAGTGATAATTGTGTTACAAAAACTAACCTTAATGGTGGAACAATGCACGTAACGATATAAGATTTTGCAAAAATTCGTTTTATTCGACTGGAAAGCTCGCGGTAAAATTTCGCGAAGTTATGTCTCCTGAGAAACCCAGAAAAATGTCCAATACAGTTTTGGAATCTGCTACCTTGGGGCTTTCAAATAATATCCCCAAACCCCATTCAGGTCTGTCCTAAGTGCCCTTAAAAATAACATAAATTAGCCAATTAGTACTGAGCCACTTTCCTTATTAATATAAATTTGTTTCCAATTTTTTAGAAAAAAGTTAAAATTTATTATGTTTTCTTTATTAATTAATCAAAAGTTATAAACAATTTCGCTTTTTATTTAAAAAATATTAATTTTTAAAAATTTTCCATATTTAACAGTGCGTGAAATGAAGTTAACAGAGGTGTGGGTCGTATTTCACTGACGAATTTATCTTCACACCCTTGAATATTATTATTATTATAAATTAATCGAAATCACCAATTTTAAATTATTCGAACAATAAATCGTCTAAAATTAATCGACTGAACACCCCAATATTTATATTAATTTTTTTGCTCGGTGAGTGGGTTCCAAAATGTCACAAAATAGATATTGTTTAAGCCGCTTACAATTTTTTTTTTATTTAAATTGAGTACAAAATTCCAAACATGGCGCGTTTGCAGACAAATTATCGAGATTGTTCTATATTTGGCACCCATAGGCAATCATTGCAATTTTGCTATGTGCTTAAATTCAAATTAAAGTTTTTTTTGCCGAATTTACTGGAATCGAGATCTATGAGATTATTACGCCTTAAAGTGAGTTTATGGTGTTTGTTTTTATGTGACATATGGTAAATTCTGGACCTATAAAAACAACATTTTTAGTGACTTAGAAGCTACAATTGAAGCTATCGGTAAGACGAACATTTATAAGGTATAGTGATGCCAGCTAAATTTAGTAAGATGATTAGGATACAATAAAATGTTTTTGGAAAAAATTTGATTTTAATACCAACATAATAGGGCACAAAAACTCTTTTCCAGAAAGAAATTTGTATGGGGTCCATGCATAAACCACTTGCCACCATTTCTCATGACAATTGAAAAGTATACATCAAATTGTATTTTACGCATAAGGTTGACATATACAGCCAGGCGAACAGACGGACAGTTATATCGATTCTGAAAAATTCTGACCTGATAGGTATACTAAAAGGTAGGTCCAGGACCATTTTTTTATGTGTTTTATGCAAGATGTGTGGGTAAAAACACCATCAAACACCCGTTAACCATTTTTTGCATAAATTAGAAAACCCTTCCCATTAATGTTGCTTATTTGTTTTTAACCCGGCCCTACTAGTGGTGAGAGAAATCCCAACGAAGCTGGTTTGTAAGTCAGAAACGTAAAATTGTTTGCTTACCTTATCCCTTACGAAAGACATGCATTTTATATGGCGAGTTTCCACTTTGAAGCAATAATTTTTTGACTCAGATCTTTTTGTTACCGTTAGTTTCTAATATTCTCCCATACAAACCTGATTCGTAGTAAGGGAATGTGCAGGCTCTTTAAATGTTATATTTTTTTTGCAATTTGTTAATAATTCGTTCGTTTACCTCCTCTGCATTTCTGCATGTCTTATTGTGAAGCGCACAAATGTGCACATTTTTATTGAATCTCTGTTAGTCCGTCAAGCTTAATCCCAAACATGTTAATCCAAAATAACAATATTATTACTTACTGGTTTCTAGTTCTTGCAAGCAGTTTCCGACTTAAATCCATCACAATCTGTTTACTAGGAAAAAAGATATGGACCCAATCAACCTCCTGAAAAATTTTCTTATTCTGTTACAAACGTTTGCTTAAATAGATATACTACATACTACTTGAAATTTTGTGAAGATTGCTTAAGCTGTTATGATACTATTTTTATGATGTTATGATGCTATTTTTTGTATTTTTTCTATATTGGAGAACAGTGCAAATATATTTGCATAGGAAAACTGACTAAGTGTAAAGAGTATGATTATATCATAAAAAATCTTGAAATGTCAAACAAATATACATGTGTTATCGGTAAATAATCTAAGAATGTCAAAAAATATATAAAATTTTTTTACTTAAAATTGACATTTCCAGATTAATTGTTAGCACTGTTGCCAATTTTTTTAGTTTTTGATCGAAAGAAACGGGTTTTAACTTTTTTTTTTTGCGATTTTTAACTTTAATGACGGTTTTTTGTGGGGAAAAAACGTGGGCAGTATTGTTTGTTTTGTTTACATTTTATCAAATTTTATTTCTTGTTCTTGTTTGTCGGAAATCACATTATTACCACTAAAACCGTTATGAATAATGTTTCAGTTGCGAAACTTGGTCTTATTTTAAAGTAGATACATAATTTATGTGGCACAAACTGTGCCCTGGGCCTGGCTGGGACCACGTGTATTTTGAATGCAGTTTTTGTGGCTGTAGAAAAAACTCCCACTAACGAACCCCTGGGCCTGGCTGCTAATTATTTTATATGTATTACATTACATTTTTTGTATAACATTTTATGCATACACATTTTGTTGTCAAATAGAATAATTTTTCAAAAAAAGGAAAGAAAGAATTCTTAAGTGTTGCGTGTTCTTTTTGCACCGTTTCGTTCTAACATATTTAATAATTACACAGTGCAACAAAATTCGGGTCACTGACACCAGCCTCAATACTTGCAACGCGAAATAAAACTAGACTACTGGTAGAGCAAATCTGCCAACGGGGTTTGAAAAGTTAGAACGGTTTTTCGAAATTTCGGGACTTGCAATTTTCGAATTTTTTGAAAAGGCGTTTGGACTTAGTCAATAGAATATACTAAATGTTTCCCTAAGCTTAATAATTTTTTCAAACGTCTTCAGTAGAATTGTATGGCAATTATTTTCTTTGAATATATTAACCCTCTAAGGGGTAATTTTGGTCCTTTTTCCTAACTTTCACACAAAAGTATACTAAAACGGCACTTTAGAGGTATAAAATGTTCTACGAATATTTTCCGTAAGCAGAAATTTCGTAAACCCGAGCTAACTTTTCAACACGCTTTGGCAGATTTTCTCTGCCAGTAATTTCGCGTTGCAAGTATTGAGGCTGGTTTTTTTATTGCACAGTGTTATAAAAAAAAACTGGAAAAATTCAAAATATGACTGGCCAGGCCCAGGTATACACTTAAGGGCTAATTCAGTTTCATAAGACTTAAAATTACTCCACCAAATTTCGTAATAATATATTGATAATTTACCGTAGGTCGAACCGAATCAAGTTTTATATTATTATATGACAGAAAAAAAAAAATGTAACTTTGTGGTAATCAGCCCATAATTTAATATCCATATGTAGAACCCATATACAGCGACTTCTAGGAATTCTACTTAATACAACTAAGACCCGTTTTCACAACGTACCGATAGCTAAAAGTAGACTTTATCGGCCTTATAAATAGTGTTCAATTATTAAAACTTTACTTCTAACAAAAGTGAGCTAAGTATAAAGGAAATTAAGGTTCATCCTACCTGGAAAGTTAAAGTAAAGTTGTAATAATGGAACACTTTTTATACGACCAATAAAATCCTTCCTTAAGCTATCGGTAAGTTGTGCAAACGGCAGTCCGTTTGTCAGTCCATGTTACCTTGTGCGCAAAGTACAAGATAATTTAATGAAATTTGGTAAATTCGTCTTGATTGTAGACGGACAAGGCGTATTAACAATTGTGATATTCGGTCCATTATTATTAATTGAATAGACTTTCGGAATAGACTTTCTGCTTGTTCTTCAAAATAAAATAAAATAAAAATTCGAGCTTCGGAATTCATATTAAAACAACAATAAACAACTCAAATTTATTTTTGTTTTCAACAAAAATTTTTTATTTTGATTTCAAAAACAAGCAGTAAGTCTCCATAAACCGCCTAATTATGTTGGTATTTGGATTATATTCAATGATCAACAATTGTTTGTTGCAACGTTAATCATCTTTCCAAATAACACTCCCGAAAAAAGCTTTAAGTGCCATAGCTTCCTTATAAAAATATTGATATAAAATTTGGTGCTGATAACTTTAATCCCATATTAACCCTACGACCATATTTCCCAAAATCGCTTTAAAACGAACAAATCTAATGTAGATGTTCATGTTTCTATAGAATTTGACACAAAGAACTTTAATGTTTTTCGGGTCCATTATTGGCCATGGGTTGCATAATCCTCTTTATAAACTCTTGTTTAGGGTATCAAATAATAGGTTTTCACCAACTATACTTTTTTAACTTGCTTGTGCTTAAGGTAATACATCAAAAATTTATTTAAGAAAAAATATACCATCTCCGAAGATATTGATTTGCAAGATGGTTAAGGTCATTTACAAAAATACCTCGTTATTTGTGCTTTATAAATTTTGCATTGAATTTGTACTATTTAACATTTTATTTTTTTCGTATTGCCTAATGATCGTTACTCAAAGAGCAAAAACGAAGCATTAAAGCTTATTAAGTATTCTTGTTAAGAAAGCCATTAAATTTAGTTTAAATATAGAATAAAGATTAGAAAAACAAGAAATTTAATAGCAGTTATGTGCAACCTAAAATTAACGGATGCTAAGCCCAATAAGTTTAAAAGAATTTACAGAAAATTAAAGGGTTTCTTTTTATATTCCCTACGCAAATTCTGCCATTCCGGTTGTAATTTCTTCAGCATTGATTTTAGATCACATAATGTATATATCAGTGTTCGAAAATAAACTTAACATTTTTAAGCGTTCGGCTCACACACCCAGGAACAATATCTAATTTTTAGTGTTTGTGTAGACGAACACAACCCTTGATACCGTTCGTAACTATTTTCAAGAAAGAGAGGAACATTATAAAGTGTTCTAAACCTCGTTAAAAACAGACCAATTTTAGTGATACTGTAGACAAACTTTCTATTTTAATGTTTTATAATCAGGCCTGTCATTTTTTTTACATTGATAAACAAACAAAACATTTTAGCAACGACCGCAGGACGAACAGCTTGTGTGTGTTGTGTACATGTTTTGTTTGTGTACAATTAGTTTGCTGACTTTTTTGTTTTTTTTTTCGTATGTGTATTTTGTTTTTGTAAAAAATTCTTGGTTTTTTATCAGCCAAAAGGGCTAAACTGAACACACTGAAGTTTGTGGTTTAAAAAAAGCCAAACGGAGTTAAATGTTCTCATCTTTTTGTTAAGTATTATTGTTGTGTTCGAAAGATGACAAACAGAGTAACGTTTTTTTTTAATGATTTACTACACAAACACTATTAGCGATTGTGCTTTTCCACAAATCTACTGAACTAAACACTAAGCAGCGATAGTTAGTGTTTATTTTCGAACACTGGCATACTTATATACGTATGGGGGATTTCATGTCAGATGACTCTATTTTTAAATCGATGTCTTCCGATTTCTATGAAATTTGCACCAAGGTTAGTCCTATTGGATAGTAGTCTAGACACATGTAACTTATTATCTATTGGCGTTAGACAAATTTGTCCCAAGTAGTTTAGATAGGTATTTGATCAATCTTTTTTAAAAATATGTTAAACTTTGACCCCCTCTAACTTTTTGACCGATCTTAAGCTACTATCCGATGCCTAAGCTACTATCCGATAGGACTAACTAACCTTGGTACAAATTTCAATCAAATCGGATGACATCGATTTAAAAATAGGGTCACTTGACATGAAATGACCCATATATATTTTGGGTCCTTTTATGTAGCGATATTAATTTCCGTGTATATTTTTTGAATTTCACGAAGATCGCAGATTTGAAGAACATGAATCCTGAATAGTTTGCTATTGCAATTCAGCTTGATTGGTCTACAAATGTCTGCTGTCATCCTTTTAACTAAGTATATATAATACTAACAAAATCGATTTATGCACGCAAAGAAAAAACATGGTTGTGGTAAACATATTCTAAGAGCAACATATTATGATAAGATTCATGATTGTAGTCACCATATTACGATTGTTATTAAATCATATTATGACCAAATATGTACGTAATATAACATCATAATATTTTTCCCTTAATCATATTGTTATCCTGTTAATCATAAAACGTTAAGAAGTTATAATATTACTGTCATGGCAATCATAATAAGTTTAGAAGTAATCATATTATTGTCATGGCAATCATAATTAGCTTAGAAGTAATCATATTATTGTTATGGCAATCATAATAAGTTTAGAAGTAATCATATTATTGTCATGACAATTATAATTAGTTTAGAAGTAATCATATTATTGTTATGGCAATCATAATAAGTTTAGAAGTAATCATATTATTGTCATGACAATTATAATAAGTTTAGAAGTAATCATATTATTGTCATGGCAATCATAATAAGTTTAGAAGTAATCATATTATGATGCAAAGTGATATGAACTGTTATACATAAATTTTTTACATCATAATATGATACAACTTTAAACATAATATTTTTATTGGAAAAAAATACTTATGATAAAATAAAAAACATAATATAGTTACTGTAATCTTTTTGTCGTAGGTCGTAATTATTTATAAATTATTTTATGGAGTTTTCATTATTTTTCTCTTAAAATAACACAAAACTTACCAGTAATGGTTAATATTTTGCACCAATATTTCACAAATTTTTCCACCACTTTAAGATTATTAAAATTTTTTAGCAAAGATATTTTATTTTGTGACACTACAACCCTTTTTTAATGTTTTTTTTTTTTTAATTTCTTGTTTATTTTAATGGTTATTTTGTTATTTCTTTTTAATATTTTTTTTTTAATTTCTTGTTTATTTTAATGGTTATTTTTTTATTATTTAGCCACTCACTAACAAATAATTCGATATGTTTATGTAAAACACGACACAACTGATACAAAATTATTTTACAAATGGCGATACCAAAATATTATTAGAGTAACGATATTTTGATTGCATCTTAAACTTATTATGATTAATGTATATAAAGTTATCATGTTATGGCTATTAAATATCATGTTATGGCTGTGAGTAATATAATATGTTTTGAAAGTTATCTTAATTTAGTTGTTAGAAAAATAATTATTTTTCGGTCAACAATACTCAAATTTATAATTGCGATAAACATTAATATGCTTACAGTAACTATAATATTGCTGATATTTAATAAAAATAACAATTATTTGTGTACAACAACAATATATTGTTACAATAAACACAGTGTGGTTGCCGTAACCATGCCCAACCATATTTTTTCTCTGCGTGTGAGCTACAGAATTTTAAGCAAAAGACTATTTTTCCTTCTAAAATAATAGTAGGATAAGCTACGTAGAGCAAATTTTGGGCAGGCATTAAATCTATTAAAATGTTATATTAATAGATGAGAATTAAATAAATAATTATGGTAACTAGGCATTTTGGAGTTATAATATTACATGTCAAATGTTGGCGCATACTTAATTTTTAATTGTTTGCATTATATTACTTCTGCGGCCGCTTGGAAAAAATAAGGAACTTAATTTTTTGAAAACACGAGAAAAACACACTTAAAGATTTAAACATATTTCACTAATAACTTAATATGAATTTATGTTATTATGCATGCGCGCATTCAACAAAACATAATTTTAAATAATGTTAAAGATTTCTGGTTCCATTGAATTTTCGGACATTAAAACCGACAATCAATGTCAGTTACCTTGTTTTTTCGAAAAATGGAGTTACCTACCTTTTTTTTAAGTTATTTTTTTATTTAACAGAATAAAGGCAACATTATTAATCATTAGTGAAAAAACATTTACTATTTGAATCAGCACGTTAATTTATTTTTTACGAAAAAATTTAGTTTTTACAAAAAATATTTTTTCCCTTTTATTCTTATACATGGTCCGCCAAATAACTTTTTTTTTTTTGAAATTGTTATAAAAAAACTACTCAATATTTTCTTAAATTTCTTTTTTTATTTGAAAGTCCGGCTTGACACTTATTTTTGACGGCACCCCACAAATAATAGTCCAACGGTGTCAAATCGCAACTCCGAGGTGGCCAAACAGGGTGCAAAAACAGGGCGCAAAACATCGAGTGTAGCTTCGGCTGTGTGGCACGTAGCACCGTCCCGTTGAAACCAAATATTGCCAATATCCTCCTCTTCAATTTTTGTGAACAAAAATTCATTCAACATGGCCCGATAACGATCGCCATTGACTGTAAAGGCCACTCCTTGTCCATTTTCGAAGAAAAATTGCCCAATTATGCCTCTGGGCCAAAATCCGTACCAAACTGTGACTCGTTTTGGATGCAACAGCTTTTCAATGTAGCGTGCGGGTTTTCAGTGCCCCACTTGTGATAATTTTGCTTGTTTACATATCCGCCAAGATCAAAATGAGCTTCATCTGAAAAGATGATTTTTTGGCAGGCCCACTTAGCGAAGCGAAAACGCATATTTCCCAGCATTGTTCAAGCGTATACACAACCATATTCGTTCAAATAAGACATGAGCTAAGTGTTACCATTCAGGAAATAAGCACTTGTTGAAAAAAAACGCTACATTGCGGACTCGTTATATATCTAAAATATGATGAGTTTGTTTGGCAGTCATATTCTATTATTAAAAAACCTCATACAAGATTTAATATGCATATAAAGATGCATATATTATATGTAACCATTGAGTTACCTAGTTTTTTTTAAAAAATGCATGGAGTTAACTAGTTTTTACACGTAAATTGGTACTATTCTTATTTTTGTTATATGAGAAATTATATCAAAATTTCGATCTGACAGAGTATTAAATAAAACACACTTTCTACTTTTGGTGTTACCTCAATTTTCGTAAAAAGTGGACTTATCCATGTTGTCCATACGGACACAGGCTTATACAACTTATGGTGTTTTCTTTTCTAGTAAAAATTTTAAGTTTTATTTAAAAAAATGCAGTTTGGTGTTCGTTTTTTTAAATGCTTTGCTCTCTAAAAGGGTTGCTTGTTTTATTTTTAACAATTCACCATTACTAATGGCATAAGGCATTGCACTTTACGCCCCGTATAAATCGGCATTGTTGAAAATACCCTGTAAAACCGTTGAATTCTGTATATATTTCGTGCTACTAGACGCAGTTGAGTCTAATCATCTAATTTTTTTCGTTATTTGATACTAAAAAACATATGAACACTATTAATTGTTAATTAAAGGTTGTCAGTGATAAGAAATTTAATTGGATTTGGTGTAATAAAATTGTTTTTAATATAAATCGTTTAATCAAAAAATTGAAAAACATGGTGCGATAAATCGGCAATCTGGCAAAGGTATATTTTTGTTTACATATTTTATGAAAAAAAAACAAAAGAAATTGGAATTTAAACATTCATTTTGTTCTTTGATTTATTTATTTAATATCAATCAATCATAATATTGCCGAATTAGGTGAATGTGTTCAGCTTATTTCTTTAATATCTCGAAAACTACTTAACATACGAAGATGATTTTAATGTTATTTTAATGAGAATACTTAGGGCTACATACCATGTATATTTAAGAAATAAGCTCAACACATTCAGCTAATTCAGCGAAATTAAGGCATTTTGAATATGACATAATTTTTAAAAAAAATTTTTAAATGTTTTTGCGTTTATATATATTTCTTATAGGATAAAAGGATCCTTCTCTCCAAATTTCATTAAAATCGAAAGGGGTCGGTACACACCTATGGTCGATTTGACATGGAATAACCCGTTATTTTTTTTTAAATATTTTGAAGAACACACTTTTTGTTTTACGCGTGTCTTTTATATTTTAAAGAACGAACTTTTTGTTAGCTGCTAAAATAGGGCGATCCAATTTTGTGTTTTATTCTCTTCAAATAAGAAAATGCATTACTATAATGTTGGCAAGACATTTTATACATGCATATTTTAACAAAGTGGTATTTTTTTTGTAGAAAAAAACATCATTAATTACACTGTACTAGGTCTGGGTTCACACTATGAAAGTTTTCTTTCAGAAAGTCTGAGTTAATGGGTGAGAGAGGAGAAAAGAAAAGCATGTTCTCTTCCCCTCTCACAAATAAACTCAGACTTTCTGAAAGAAAACTTTCATAGTGTGATCCCAGACTAGTTGAAAAAACAGACAAGCTAAATCCAATGGTGCTAACCGTTTTTTTTTAGGTTAGCTCTTGATTTCAAGATATACCGTTATACCGCTAAATCCATTGGTGCTAACCGTTTTCTTAAGCTAGCTCTTGCTTTCAAGATATACGTTATTATATAAAAATATGTAAATTTGTAGCACAGTGTTATTACCCTGTGTTTGAATTTGACACTTTTTCCCCGTCAAGCGGGACACCTGTAGTGCGATTCTCTATGCTTTTTAAACAACAATTGTTTCGTTTAAAACTGTTTACCACAAAATTAACCATTTTGCTAATCATTAACACTTTTAACGATATCTGCTGGTGTTTAAAGCCATCTGTTTCAGTCAGCTTTTATTTTCAACAAAGCAAATTGTGGCATTTTTGGTGTGGTTTAATTTGCATAGAAAAGTGTTTATTTATCGTTGTACCTAAATAGCCGATGGATAATATGGCTTTGAGGTATTTAGGCTACAATTTATCCACTTTTTTTCACACACCAATTTTCCGTGGAGCTTCTTTTTTTATTAATCCTGAAGCCAACAATTTGAATCAAATAAAATTACTTTAATTAAAAATAAGTTAATAAAAAAATAATAATTAAAATTAGTAATGTTTTACGCACTTTGCACAATAATATTTAAAATATATAAATTAAAAAAATTGTTTTTTTTTATTCTTCTTTGTTATTTTATCCTATTTTGATGTTTCTCTTGGTAGAGTTGCTACAATGTATCAATTTGAATAGAGAGAAATGTAATGAATGAATGTTTACCATGATAATAAATAAGTTAGCGAATCACATAGTGGTTAGTGCAAACATCAAAATGTGTGGTTAATTCGAGTACGCTGAACACAGTTGTGCCGGCCGTTCTTTTAGGTTAGCTTTTGTCTTCGAGATATACCGTTATATTTAAAATGCCGGAGGTTGCTCATATATTCGCTTTACTCAAAATTCGTTAAGCCTATTATACAAAGTAAAAAACCGACATTCCACAACTAACCTTTATTAAAGCAAGGTTTGACATTTTTCTAATAATCGCAGTTATTTTAGAAACATATTTTTTTTTGGCAAAATTATAATATACGATTAAAATCTGGTGTGTTTATTCTGGCAGTTGTGATCGAATACTTTTTCAATTCGAAAGCAATATTATTATTAATTGTTTCAGTCGATACTGAATGAATGGAAATTATTTGTTCAGTGTTTTAAAAACTCATCTAAATTCCTTACAACCAGGGCTGTGGAGTCGGAGTTGAAGTGTCAGAGTTGATGTTGTGTAGTACCCACAAAAACTCGCGACTCCGACTCCAAAGTTTTTCGGCATAAAAAAATTTCCAAAATAAAAATTAAATTCTTAGAACACATTTAAAATTTAAATAAATGGTTTATGAATACTGCTCTTATGTGCTGTTTCCAAATAACAGGCAATGGACTGAGTGCTTTTCATATACAGGGGTGTGCTGGAAATCGCAAACGTAAGACGCAAGAATTTCAAAAGTCGTTTTTAAATAAGATTTTTGTAATAAAAGAATTTTATGACAAATATTTAACAAGTATTTTCCTATTAAACAGGATTTTAAACCAAAAATATAAGAATTAGGTTTAAAGTTTATTAAAAACAACTTCCAAATTCTTGCGTTTTGAGTTTGCGATTTCCAGCTAACCCCTGATAAATTTTGCTACATAATCATTCGCCTGTCATTTGGAAACAGCACATTAATGTTTGCGTACGGTAATTGCTTCTCAAAAACTCTAATAAAAGTTTACATCACTGAGTCTCATATACATTTAGCATCAAGATTATAGTAGGAGTACGAGTCGGAGTAGGAGTAGGAGCCGCACTTAAAAAATTTCAGCATTTGGAGTCGGAGTCGGAGTTAGTACTTTTTTCGGACGACTCCACAGCCCTGCTTACAACACTGAAAAATAATATCGATTTGTTTAGTATCGACTGAAATAATTAGAAATAAAATTGCTTTCGAATCGAAAAAGCATTTGATCACAACTACCATAATAAACCCCATCCCCTAAACCGAGGTGTCATGCGACCCGTGCCTATCGGTCTGGTTTGCAGTTGGTAGTTACAATCTGTATTATTAAGGAGCTTTGCTGATACCTGGGCACCTCAGAAATTAGACCACGCCCTTACCACGTTACTGCGGCCTATGGGGCGCCCTGATTTTATTAACAAAAGACGAAAAATTTAAACTAAATTAAAGAATTTCATCCAACACAATATTTGTATGGGAGCCCCCCTTATAAGTGGTGATAAACAGCAATTATATTTTAAGAAAATATTAAGAACAAAAAACTAATGGAGGTCAGGCATACATTTTAATCCCATAGAGGTGACTGCTTGGCAGTTATCGAGCTTTATCCACAATTTATTTCTAGGCCGTATGGAAATTTTTTAATGGGATCCCCTTTAGGTAATGGAGATTGCGGGTAGGTATGTAAGTGCAGAACCACTGATGGAGATGAACAATAAAGTGGGGTTTGTCATACACTTGACCCATCTATAGGCATCGTAGACGCTGCAGGGGCAAAATTTAAGAATTTCACTAAGCCGCCATATTTGTATGATTGAAATTCTTAAATTTGGATTAGGATGCCCCTAGACCAACCCCAACAGTGTAATTAAAGCCAATTTAATTAACATTTCTGCAAAACGAAAAAATTTTAAGAAACTATTGTTACACATTTAAAACGATCAGAATTGCCGTATAATAGTGGCCCAATATTAATAATACGAAATCATAAACTTTTATATGCTCCATTTATGCGCACAGTCAGTCAATTGGCAATAGAAAAGTCAATGAGCTACTTTATCACTATTTACCCATAAACGTTTAAAATTTAAATACATACAACCCTTGAGATACAGAAATTTATGTTGATAATACTAAATTACTCCGTTGCCAAATGACTGAATCCTTTGGGCAACACAATTTGTACGTCACAGACTAATCGGTAGACAATTTTGTGTTTGTAGAAGCAATACGGATAATGGGAAAATCATATCCCTTTGAATGTGTTTGTATATATTTAAGTGTTGGTATGTATCTACGTTAGTTTAAAATCTTTATTTTTTTTTTTTTTTTAATTTCAAATGACCAACTGTGAGGCAGACATACATACATATAAACCATGTTAATGAACTGTAGCTATTTTGTTAAAATAAAAAGAAATTAAAGATATAAAAATTGTTAGAAATGAAACAAAGGAAATTTTTCTAAAAGAGGAGGACACGAGCATTCACATGGACATGAGCTTGGAAACTAAATGCACACTTGCAATTAGTTGTTAAACAAACAAAAGTACATAAGAAGATTTTAATTTAAAACTTTTTATAAAATCTAAACACAATTGTTTGCAGCTGTTAATATAAACGTATTAATTTAATTAGGAATTGAGGATTTTAAGAGTTTCAAAGTCGAAGTATTGTGAGGCTTCTAAAATGTTATTAAGTAAACTTGAAATATTCTAAGAAAAAAATAAAAAAAGTCATAAGAACTTTAAACATTTTAAAAAGTTTTGAAAAATTGCTTAAATTTTACATAAATATTGCACTTGATCAACAAAAACGTAATCCTCATATCTAACCGCTGTGAAAATATCATTCTATTTTGTCTACCTTTTATGATGAATCGTTTGGTTTAAAAATTCTCTTTCATATGACTTTAATTTAAAATACAGA
The DNA here is from genome assembly GCA_949318255.1 of Pollenia labialis. Classification (NCBI taxonomy): domain Eukaryota; kingdom Metazoa; phylum Arthropoda; class Insecta; order Diptera; family Polleniidae; genus Pollenia; species Pollenia labialis. Next base: position 52,153,133 of record OX439142.1, read on the forward strand.
AAGAATTGTTTTTTTCCCCGGACTATTCGTATGTGGAATAACCTTCCTGCCGAAGTGTTCCTTCTCACTTGCAGCATGATTTAGTTCAAATCGAATGTGCACAAGCACTACTCCCTCTATCCTCCTTCCCATAACCTATTTTCCTAGTTCCAACACAATGCAATGCATTAGTAGGGGGCATCCCCTGAGTACTGGTCCTAACAACAACAAAAAAAAAATTAAAAATGGGTCTGCTTCTTCTGAAAATTTTTAAATTTCAATTCAAACAAATTTCGAATTCAAACAAAAAATTTGTAGAATCAAAACATTTTTTGTCTGAAATGAGTCCTACAAACAAATTCACATACCTATTCAAACAATTTATTGGCATTTTGTTTACTGAAAAAAACATTAAGGGTCCTCATGATGTCGCTTAAAATTGCCATTTGTGCAAATGCTCAAACTTACGGGTCTTGTGTCATGAAGCCCCTTTTTTTACTTTTGTGTAATTTTAAACTATTAATGTCAGTTTGTAAGAAACGTCAATACAAAAATAAATTAAAAATTAAAATTCAAAAATATAAAAATTTGTGTTTAAATTTGTGATTAATATGTATGTATGAGAAATTTGCTTTTAAAAATGTTCAAAGAAAGCCAAAAGACCAATTTACTGAAATTAATGCTAAAATTTATTGTTTGTGATTTATAGACACTTGGATTTTTCATTGAAAACGACGTTAAAATCATTAAAAGATCTGTTTGTATACATAAATGCGCAATTGAACAGCGCAAGTTTACGAGACAAAATTGTTGGGCAAATTTACCAAGTTTGTGTAAATTAATTCTCATACAATTTTTGACAGTTCATTTACGAGGGCGTAAAAATGCACAGTTTGCACAGATTACGAAACTTATAAACGATATCAGTGATTTTTTTAAACAAATAATTTATAGAATCAAACAAACAGTTTACTGAAATTCATATAAATTTCAAACAAATAATTTCGCTGAATCAAACAAAACTTTTTGCACAAGCAATGACAGAAAGCAGAGCGGGTGCTATCTTTGAGACACATGTTTTGTTGGAATAATTTTTGAACGAAGTCTTGTTTATACACACAATGTTTTTCTTCATCACTCATTGTTGCTGTATCCTTTCCTTGGCTAAAGAAGAAGAAATGTAACCAAAAACGGCAGCAGACCGACTCGCTATGTTTTCGTCATCGTTAAATTTTTGTATTTGATGTATTTAACTAAACAGTTTTAAAAACTTGAATACGGGATTATGTTTTTCATTTTTTTTTTATCAACTTTGAAACCAACCAAAAATTTATTTTGTTTCTTATAATGTTGTTGTTGTTTCTGTTGTTTAAAAAGAGTTAAACCAAGGCCCATTGAAGAGGTCTGCGCAAGAAGCCTGATGATCATTGCTTATGTTCTTTTTAGTTGTCAAAAGTTGTTTACATGTGCATGTATACTTTTGTATACGCCCAGCGGTAAAACTTTGAAGACCTTCTTACTTCAGGCCTTTTTGAAGGCCTGATTAAAAAATTTTTTGATTTAATTACTATTCTTATGTAACTGCTAAAGAATGCCTCATAGAAGGCCTCTGCTCTCTGGTATAAAAGATAAGATACACCTTCCACACTCGCTTCTATGGAAGCGATAAAAGAAGGAGTAACATTTTTGTTTTGTTTTTCTTTGCACAGGCAAAAGCAAAAGAGTTCAGATTCCTTTACAAAAACAAAGTAACATACATACATAATAAAATAACTTCCAAATGAATACAATAACGTAAATCTTTTTAGTTGATGTTAAAAAGAGAAAGAGTAAAATTTTTTGTTCTGTTTTTTCGCCAAAGCAAAAGCGAAAGAATTCAGATCCCGTTATAAAAATAAAGCTACATACATATTAAAATACCAAGTGAAAACAATAATGTAAATCTTTTTAGTTGTGTTTTGTTCATTGAAGAAGAAGGTTCTGTGTAGGGATGGACACTGTAAAAAACATCGATGTTTTTTTCGATGCGATGCGAATGAAAATGGTCAGCCAATTTCCATTAGAACCGATGCACTTTTTACAAGGATGGTCCGAAAGGCCTTTTAAGAGCCATTAATTAAAAGGCCTTTTAACATTCCTTTCTTAAAAACCCTTTAAGATAACCTTTATTCTAAAGCCTTTTAACAGTCTTTCTCTGGAAAGCCTTCTAAGAGCCATATATTTAAATGCCTTTAAGAAGCTCTGGCGAAAGAAAGGAAAGCGGAAGGCCTTCTCCGCAATGACAACGCGTGTAAAAAAGATATGAGTATGGAATGGAGCACGAAGGCCTTGTACATCCAAAAGAAGGGGTACAGAGGCCTTCTAGAAGGCCTTCGTACTCCTTCTTTTTCCCGCTGGGCGTTTATGGTATGCCACACATACACGTTTTTTCCTTTTGCTTTGTATATGTGGTAGTAAATTTTTGACAACTAAAAAGAATCGTTTTTTTTTTGTACAAGTAAGCAGACCTGATAGATGGGCCTTGAGTTAAACGTTTTTTTACCTGCTATTGTTTTTTTTTACTACAAACCTCGTCACGCTATTTTATCATCTTTCTTATTGTTGTACTTTTTTTAAAGCGTCCAAAAATAGAATGTATGTGTTTTGTGTTATCCCAACAAACACGGAGGTTTGATTTCAAATTGAAAATGATTTGAAATCAAACGTTTTCTCAAACGACAAACGCTTGATAATGATTTGAAAATCATTTGAACATCATAGCGTTCTCATCAAAAAAGGGGAAATTATTTTTAAATTGAAAAATGCCTTTATTTTCAACTTGCTTTCAAACGTAATTCTCAAATGTGTTTCAAATGTGGATTATAATACAATGTGGAATATAAATTAAACTATTTAATTTTTTTAATTTAAATTTATTATTTATTTAAATACACTTTGAGATAAACATTCGGTACCATAGCTAAAATATGAAATTGGCTGCCTTTTATTTTGAGGATTGTAGCACCGCGATCGTTCAACAAACTTTCTTCACTTTCCCGTTTTATTATTTTTCTTTTTTTTCGTATTTTTAATCATTGTAATTTCTCACAAATAATTTTTATTTTTCACAAGAAATAAACTATTCACTTTATATTAAAACTTATTTTTAATAGTAAAACACATGTAACCACATAGTAAAAAAATGTAGCTTTAATCGTAATTTTTAATGCTTACATTTATTTTTCGCTTTAGTATTGCCAAGTTTATTTTTGATTTGATTTTTACATTTGACAAACATTTGACATCAAATTGATAAATCATTTTATACCAAATGTTTAATTTCAAATCATATCAATTTGAATTTAAATGTTAAATCAAACAATTGACAAACGTTTGAGAATTGCGTTTGATGTCAAATGATAAAGTCATTTCATATCAAAGGTTTGACTTCGTGTTTGTTGGGATTGTTCTTAAATTTCACATAAAGAAGTGTTGCTTACGATCAAATAAAAAAAATGCAAAAAACGACAACATTAAACAGCGTTAAATATTTCATACAAAATTATGAAAACTTGAAACCAATTGCGCGTATTTTATATTATTGAATAGTTGTCAACATTTTTGTTCGTTAAATAAAAATCAAACAAAAATTTTTATTGAATCAGTAAAAAAATTTGTAGAAATTAAAATAAATTCCAAACAAGTGTTTGTTTGAAAATAATTCGGCAATAATTTTTTCTGTGTAGTTAATACCTTCTTTTTGATAAAATGCGATATGTATTTATATTCTTCCGTTAAAAGCCCAACAGCTTTTATGAAATTGGAAGGCATATGTACTTTATTTATTTATTTATTTATTTAGAAAAATTAAAGTACAACAAGGGCAATTCTACGCAAAAGTCTACCATAAATGGGAAAAAAGTAATTTCTGATTTTGGTAGTAAAAAAATACTTAACTATGGTTGCAAAATTATGCTACTTTTAAGTTTTTATAGTGGCAACAATTTTTTGATATTTTTAAAAAATAAAATTGATATTTTTAAAAAAAAAACTTTTTAAAATAATTAAAAAGAAAAAAATTTTTTAAGTTTTTGAAACATTTACATTCCTTATTTCTAAAAAGGGTTTGTTTTGAATTATTTTAGTTTCAATGATGGTTTCTAACTTATTATTAGTGATTTCGTTTAGGTGGTGTTTGTATTCAAAAATAGCATTTTAATGAGTTCATTAAATAAATGTTGTGTCTTTCAAATAGTTTCATGGCCATTTTTTCACCGACAAACCGACAAACTGCCTGTTACATAATGTCAACATAAATTTATTAGACCTATAAATTGTCTGTTAACAATTTGGGTTTCTCAATTAACCGACAAAAACATTGTTTTAAGTTGACAAAACCTCTCAAAATACAAGTGAACGTTGATAGTCAGCTGATTGAATTTATCTGTACGGCAAATAAAAGGAAAATAAATAATCGGCAGATGAGTGCTGGCAAGGTCTATCCAATAGTTGTTTACATTTTCCTTATACATGTATATTTTTGTTTACTTTTTTTGTTTTTTGCAACACATACATGCACACAAAATACATTTTTCCTTTTGTTTCGCCTATGTAGTAGTAAGATTTTGACAACGACGGGGAATTTTACACAAGCAAAATGCCTCTTGTTTTTTGTGTTGTTGTATTGTTGTAGAAGTAAGCAGACCTATATAACAGGCCTTGAGTGCTGGTTAGCTTTGCCACAAAATAGAAGCAAATGAGACATTGAGAAAACCAAATTTTTTTAAAGTGCAGTTTTTCGTTGGGACAAGAGATAATAGTGTAATGAGAAAATGGCCATTAGAGTTGCTATTTTATGCGCTGTGATTTCATTTCTAATGTTTCATGTACAAATACTGACTTTTATATTACACAAAGTGAGTGTAGTGTCGGTTTGTCACAATTTATTTTACTAATAAATATTTTTATAAATAACTTACCGATTTTATATTAGCATTTTATAATAGTTTGATTCTTGAACTTTCGATAAAAACACAAATCACAGTTATTACGAAAGTGCAGAGGAAGATTATTGAAGTTTAAAAACACTCTCGAAAACGACTTTCTTTTGCATGCAGTGCCAGTCACGTTTACATTTTACTAAATAAATGATATATCAGAATATCGTTTATTTCCATTTTTTTCTCTATCGGATAGTTGTTGAAACTGTTACATAGCCATGTTTAAATTAATACTAAAAAAATATTACTAATCGTAATATAAGACAAAACAAAACGCAAATTGTGTCAAATGTAGAGTCAGTCACATATGGAATTGCTCACAAGACTTTTAATCTTATATAATAGTACTGCTGATACCTAGAGATTAGCGAAATTATTGATATTAAAAATAAGTAAAAATAGTCAGAAATTAAAATAAAAGTTACAAAAATTTTTAATCAAAATTAAAAAGTATTGCAATGTTAAAGTGCTTAGTATTGCCTAGGATTTGTATATTAGATGGGAGTTCATTCCAGAGACGGATGGCGTTTATTGGAGTTTATTTTGTATCCTCTATTGGATCTTTAAAACGTTGTGCTTTTGTAAAGATACATACTTAGATTGCTAACTATTAATAATTTTGTGCAAAAATTGTAGAGTGCGGTATTTTAGTAGGTTTTCGAGAGGTTACATTAAAGATTTTGTAAGAAAACTGTGATATTCTACTGTACCTAGTTCTACCATAAAAATATCTTGCAACATTAAATTATTAAATGTGTCTTTGAGCTTAGTCGGGCATAGTGAATTGCAGCTTGAAAAAATTTTACAACCATAAAGAGGTGTCGCTTTATTCAACAAACGCTGACGTTACAACGAAGGAATCGTATAATGTTCATATTAATTTAATGGCGGACCGAGACAATTTTATTTATTTAATTTTACTTTTTTTTAATTTGTTTGGTATTTTATTTTAGTTTTGATGACAAACAACACAAAAGAATAATAAATTCAAACCAAATAACTTGCTGATAGCTTTCATTACCTCAACGTACGTTAAATGAAAGTTCTTTGCGTTAACGGAAACGTAAGATATAGGACGAATCTCATAAGAAAAGCTGTATATCAACTTAGTTGTCAGTTGAAAAAAGCCACGTATAAAGAACAAATATTTTTATATTTATTTTAAATACACTATTATTTTTCAAAGATATTTTATTTTCATTGTTTTAAAAAGTAAAATCAAAACAATATTAAATGAATTTTATTTAAAAAAAATCCGTAAATAAAAGTTTTTATTAGGTACATACAAATATTTGTAAGTATTGCTGTAGAAATATTTTTTACCATATTTCCAAATAAATAATAAAGTTTTCAAAGATTTGAAACTTATACATGCTATCATCCTAGTTAAGCATTCTTACAGCTACTTACAATTTAAGTGGAACAACTCATAAAAATTTTTAGTTTACATAAGTTATGTAAAATATTTTATGTAGGTCAGTATTAAATAAAGTATGTATATGAAATACAAGTTCTTAAATTTAACTAATGCTTTTTATTTTTGAGTTCAAAACATAGCAACATAAGACTTTTCTTTGTGTCCCATTTACAGTGTGAGTAGCTGTAAGCATTTCTAATCAGCACCAGAAGTAAAAGTTTTAAGAAAATAAAGTTTTATTTTTTTTTTTAACTTACAAACAAAAGTTAAGTTCGGTAATTTAAGTAACAGTCTAGAGCAAACATAAATACAACTTGTTACAACCAAAAAAATTGCAAAATACTTTCGTACAAATTTAATAATGTGAGAAGAACTGAGATAAGTAAAACACCAAGTTAGCACCTCTTGAATGTGGTGTTGGTATTTCGAAACGATGTAGGAAGAAAATTTTGCAGAATTTTGAAGAAAATTGGTTTGAAAATATTTTTGGGATGTTTTCAAGGTTGGGTATATTGAGTTAGTCATTGATGACTCTAGTGATATGATATTGAAGAACTTGACAGACTTAAAATTCAAAAAAGCAAAACGTTTCCAAAATAAGATTTTTAGTAAAACTATAACAGAATGGAAATGTTTCATATTTGTATATTGGTTTTGCAGACATGTTATAATTTTTTGATAACAAAGATCTTTATTTATATTGTTTCTTTATGTTTATTAAAAAATTGAATTAGGAATTTCAGACATCGAAAATTGAATGGAAGATAAACTACGCCGTATCTCATATACCCTTACTATGGTGCGATAAGAACAGAAAGATATTAGCGGAGTTCAGTGTTTGATGCGAATGGTCTTGCGAAAGTGCAAATTCAAAATATTGTAGCTTTTGTTTGCAATCCAACAACAAAATTGCAATTGTCACACTGTTTAGCTTTTTTTGCTACGTGTACTGCGTTTACTTCACTGATACTCGAACAACTGCCATTTGTCAACAATAATTTAGAATCGTGAAACAAAATTTAAGAAAAAAAAAATTAAAAAGAGAAAACCCCAACAAAAAGTGGACACCAGATGAAAAAAAAACTGTTTTGGATTAGTTGTAGGAGTCTGAAAACATAGAGGTTAGTATTTAAGAGAAGTCCGTAATTTTTCATAAGCAATTTCGTCATCATCCAACATTTCTAGCATTAAAGTATTTACAAGTTAAATGTATGTATATTACCGCTCGATATTTGTGAATTACCTCCGTTTAGAACTGTTTCCTGGGCAACTTCTACTAATGCTGCGATAATATCTTCTTTTGCACTGCTTCTTGGCATTTTAAAACAATTTCAGAAAATAATCAAACACCTTTTTGTAAATTTTCACGACCAATAATTCTGTAAAACAGCTGTTATCTTATTTGCATTTAGTATTGCAAAGTTGATAAAAATACCGCTCACTGTCAATGATAAAATTATTGCACTACCAAACCGTTGCAACCTAAAACGCAACAAACACTGAATACCGCTATTATGTCTATGTGCTCACTTCTACCGGCCCGTCCATGTTGTTTTTTAGAGAAATTGTGTATTGATAACACAGTTAGGTGTACCAAATTAGCAAATATTTTCTTTTAACGTTCTTAACATAAAAAATATTTTGTGCCACGCCTACTCGAACAATCCCAACCATATTTTTTTGGAATGTTGTGTAATAATAACCGATAAGTTTGTACCTCATATCTGATGTCTTTCGAAAACCCGTTTTACTAGACAGACGGACATACGAACAGATGGTCAACCGGATTTCAACTTCACTTCTTATAAGGATCCAATATGTTTGAATATGAGTCAAAACGAATAGGGCAATAGTTAAGCAGGTCAATCAGAATGTAAGTGACATCATTTTGGAGTGCCAAATGTGAATGAGTGCCGTTCTTACTCATACATACTGATTGGCTAGAGCATTATGCAATGAGAAAACCTCGATAATTACATGGCACTCACAGAGAAGATTCGATTATATAAACTATTATAATAAATTAGAGTAAGTAAACGATATTGTTAGATTAAGTATAAAAAGGGCTGTAGCCCAAGAATAAAATAGACTTTATATTTGAATACATAAAGTGGTACTCGTTGCCCTGTTGATTATTTCTAGGCTCTAATCTGGCAGTTCGCAAGAACTCCTAACCATCAAGCTGATCCCCTACAGCTGCAAACAATTATATTGGGCTAGGGAAAATTAAAATAAAAACACAAAGACCTATAAAAATAATACCGCTCCCACTACACACTCTTAGATAATCATTCGCCCAAATGCGGCAATTCTGCTTATTGACAAATCCACTGAGATGAAAATGTGCATCATCACTGAATCACGATGTGCACGATATGCATTTTGATTTGAACGCCCATTTCTATAATAAGCCTGAATAACTTGAACGCGTTGTTCGATTGTGTATCTTTCCATTGTTCAAATCGAGTTAGTCTGAAATTGAGAAATGTCATATGAAATGCTGAAAAAACTTGACGTTAAGGTATATAAGTGACTTGTCCAAGGCGAATTTGTTATAGGTGGTCTTAAAAGTCATGCTGATAACTTTTTTTTCAGCTAAAATCATTGTTGGATGTCAAAATTTTGTTTATTATCTTTGTTTTGTTTCTGGTTTTGACATTGTACAATGATTTTACAAAAACAAATTGCTTGTGGTTTTTGTTCGAGTTGTACTTGCTGTAGTACCGAGATTACCTGGGATGAATTCGCCTTGGACTTGTCTAAAACTGGTGTTTTTTTGAGTGCATAAGAACTTAAAATGACAATACAAGACAGAAATATACTTGGAATAAATTTTATTTATTTATTTATTTATGTGGGCTTCTACAACAAAACTTAAGTTACAATTAGTTAAAATAATTTACCAAAAAAAAAAATAATAATAATTATAATTTAAATAATAATAATATGATAAATTCGGTGTAGAGTCTAGATTTGTTTAAATCGGAAATATTCGGAAAAAATAAAAGTTACGTTCGAGAATAAAACTGAAAAGTTTTCCTCTTAAAATCTAATGCGTTGCTTGCTGCCGTAATGTTTGATGGGATAGTATTCCAGAGACGTAAAGTGGGTATAAAAAACTGCCATTCCGATAATAGAGTTGTATATCTCATAGGTATTATTGTTTTGTTCCTTCAGATCGGGTGAAGTTTAGACGATTATACATTTCTTCGGGTTGATGTGTGTTGATTATTTTATGGATTAGTTGCAACGTTTTTATTTTCATAAGGTCATCGAGTGGAACCCCGGAGATTTGCCTAGAATAGCAACAGATGTACTGACGATTCCCATAGGATTTTAGGCCAATAAAAAATGGAGCTTCCAACGAAGCATGTTTGTAAGGGAGAAACATAAAGGTTTCACTTACCATTGCGCTTACGGAAGACATGAATTTTATATGGCGAGTTCCCACTTTGAAGCAATACATTTTTGACACATGAAGCGCATTATTCATCGCATGAAAAAATTGTTGGTTGTAACGATCAGCTTTACACACTGAATGTTTTGATACAGTTATTTTTTAGTATTCTCCCTTACAAACCTGCTACGTAGTAAGGGAATGCCGTGGCACTTGGAATGTTATATGTTTTTTTTTATAAAACTTGTTAAGAGTTGGCTCACTTACTTTACTGAATCTCTGTATGTCTTATTGCGTAGCGCATAATTGTTTATTTTTTTAAGTGTACCATTAGTGCTTCGCAAAATTATAAAAAAAATTTTTACTGGATTATATTGTTAAATGCCGCGTTTAGCCTCGATCTGCTTTTTGCATCACAATTTAAAAATATTTCACAGGCATATGTTAACTAAGGAATCAAGTATGTTTTCGTCAGAAGTAGTCGGATCGTAAATGGAGTACAAAATTGTGATGGCCAAAGCTACGGAGCCTTGAGAACGTTTTTCCACAGGTTATTGAAATGTGGCCTGCCCAAGTTAACATGCCATTGAACGTAATACCCAAGTTCTTCACTTTTCGTACGACTTCAATTTGTGGGTTGTCAATGTAGAGTCTTGGTGCTTCAAAATTGCGCGATACGACCTTTTATGGAGCAACATACATTTAGATTTTTTTGGGTTTAGGCTTAGACCATTGATGGCAGCCCATACCGCAACTCGTTATAAGTGAACATTAAGCTTATCTTCAAATCCGTTTGTTCTGCTACTTATATATAATTGCGCGTCATCCGCATACATTTTAAAACGACTGTGTATTAGCTGACTGGGCAAGCCGTTCACGTATATAGAAAAAAGGAGAGGACCAAGAATCGAGCCTTGTGGTACGCCTTTGCTAACGGGAAGGAAAGTTGACACTGTTGATAAGTTAACCAATACGTACTGTTCTCGGTCAGTGAGATAGGACTGCATCAATTTGCAGGATGTTGTTGACAAATACATCATTCTTTTTAATTTCTGAATTAGAATGGTGTAGTCGACAGTATCGAATGCATTGGAATGATCCAATAAAACTTATGTTGCCATGCGCCCGTTATTTAATTCTCCCCTTAGGTTTTCGGCTATGTCGGCAAGAGCAGCGACACAACTGTGATTAGCGCGAAAACCAGATTGTTTTGTCGTTAATAAGTTATTGTCTTCGAGGTGTTTGGTTATCTGTTGATGTAGAATTTGTTCAAAGACTTTCGACAGGTATGGTAAATTTAGCTTGTTTCCAACGTGTTGGATAGATGCTAGTTATAATAATGTAATTGAAAAGATATATTATAATTGGCAGTAAAAAAGGAAGGAACAATTTGAGAAAAAAATTAGTAGATAGAATTAAAATTACGGTATTTATTTTTTTAATAAGAATTCCGGCATATGTTCGCCGCGGCTAGTGGTTACATGCATCATTCGATCAGTCCAATTATTGACTTGATTTTCGAATAAATCCGGCCGTGTGGCGTCAATGAAGGTATAAATATTGGTTTCCAGTGCTTAAAGAATTGATATTTGTGAGCATAAACCAATGACTTGGAACTTCAAAAAGTTAAAAAATTAATCAATAATTAGGAACAGTTGATAACGAAGGTTTGAAAAAAATATTTAAAGTAAATACTGCATATGTATGTAATAATTATTTTTAAGTTAAACATTTTGCGTAACTAAAATTAGCACAATAAAATTATTCTTGACTTTCTCTTACTTAAATTTAAACGATATTGTAAAGAAATAATTGTTGTAATTGTTGTTATTATACGTTAATAAACCACATCCGCCATAACTTATTTACTAAGCCCATCCGTGAAAAACAGAATATTGTACAAAAGCAGGGACCGAAACAATTAAAAGTTTTTTAAAACAAACAATTTTTTTTGTATTAGTCTTATATAAATGTAATTATTTTTCAAAAAATGTTGGAGTTTTTGATAAAACTTTAAAAAGTAAAAGTGCTTTATTCAGCTATGCCGAATCTTATCTACCCTTCACCATGGTAGGATAATAATAGAAAGTTATATAAATATCGTTCTCTAGATATATCGCACTTGTTCAACAATAGTGTATTAACTCAAAATTAAAAAATTCAGTAGAAGCAAACCAAGTTTTAATTTTACATAAAACGCATATGTGCGAAAGAATTCTTAAACCAACCGTTTCATTACCAAAAAGTAAACTAAATAGAATGATATTTTTACAGGGGCTAGATATGAATACATATAAAACGTTTCGTTTTTTTTTTCCAAAAAAACAAAGAGAAAAATTTTGAGTTAATACACTATTGTTGAACAAGTGCGATATATAAACCAACTTTATGCCATGCCAAATTGTCCCATTCTTCCCACATTTTGTGTATTGAAAACCAAGATGATAGTACCTTATATGGAAACTTTGGCTCTTACCGTTCTCCAGATATACAGATATACAGAAATCTTTAATATCTTTGTATGGGAAGTGCCACACCAACTTGTCAAAGCTCGCTTCAATTTCGTTGGATGTTGTGTATTGATAACCAAAATTCCAAGACCTAATTTGGAAACTTTGGCACTTGCCGTTCTCCAGATATACAGAAATTTATAATGTCTTTATATAGCAAGTGCCACGCCCACTTTACGGACACAGCACACATTTTGTCTGGTGTTGTGTTTCGACAACCAAAATGCTTGTACCTAATTTGGAAACTTTACTGTTCTCCAGACACACATACAAATTAAATAAGAAAAACATCCACAAGGGATTTTGGGTAAAAATAGATGCAGTCGTGGTTTTTTTTGCTTATACCTAAGCCATTTATAGACCGATCAGACAGACGAGCGTCTTTAAATCAACTTCGTGCCTCATGAGGACGCAGAGGACTTAATTGGGTCTGAGATCAATGTTGTATAAATTACAAACGGAATGACAAACTTATATATACTCATTTACCTTCGGTGAAGTGTTTACAAATCAATATAGCTTTTATGTAGAAACAAAAAAAAAGATAAAAAGATATTTTCGGTTCCTGGTAAAGGCATACAGACATACATACATATAACACAAACTTAATTGAGTATGTGTAGGATGCATACATGTATGTAAGTTGGTCTAAAAGGCATCAAGTCATCTTGCCAGAATACCTACTTTTGCAATTACACGATACATTGTCTATAGTTTTGTTAATGATGTATAGGCTTACAACTGTTTTTGATGATTCTGTTGATTGTTGCTTGAATATTGTTAGAGGTCCCTCAATGGCTACAATACAATAATTTTTGGTTCTTTATACATTAGGGATTTCTTAATTGGAAATGAGGCTAGAAACTGGTTATTATGAAAATGCAATAGGGTTCATTGATGCGTTAAGTAACATTTTATGTCATTAGCAAAACTCGTGCACCTGAAAGAATTTTCGATTCAAATTGCAAACTGACAACATCGGCCTGGGATGCATTTTATTAAAAGATTTAAAGATTTAAAGAATTTAACAAAGAAATTTGTTTTTAAAATATTTTTTTATAGCCGAATCTATGATACCCAATAGCATTAGATGAAATAAAACCACGTATTTTGTCACAAACAAAAAATAACAATATTAATCAGCACTGAATATTAAAAAAAAACACTACACTCAAAAGAAAAACAATCCATCCGTACTCAAATCAATCCTAAGCGGTAATAATAGTACGGCAAGTACGGGTTTTCTTGAATCAAGTACAGAAAGATTTATTGATGTGCGGATTTTCAGTCGCGAACTACGTAACTTATCCACATTCAACCAATCTCAAAATGAGCTTGATTCAAGTGTTATAAAGTTGATTTAATCTCGAATTTGTACTTGAAGTAAACCAAAAGTTAAGTTTAAAGGAGAATTTTACTATGATTGATTAACTTACACGTTTTACACCTTACAGAATTTCAATTATAAAACACCAGCATCATTCGTGATATGGTTTATACTTTAAAAACTGAATGTACATATATAACTGAAAATATAAACTTAATGAGAAGCAAAAGTTCATAATTTTACTTTCTAAACATAAAAATAATCTGTCACGTCTTGTTCTGTTGTTTTCGTTGTTTCTACACCCAACAAGCAAATTGTTTTTTTAAACGAATTGTAGGATGTTGTTGTAGTGTCTGCAACAAACTTTGATAATTTAAATGAGATTAAAACTCTCACTTTTTAATGTTACTCTCAGAGTGGCACTACCAACCAGGCCTGCCATATTTGCCGATTTATCGGCATTTTGCCGATTTTTTGCCTCTAAATTATCAAAGTGCCGATTTGCCGATTTTTGCTCAAAAAATGCCGATTTTTTGATAAAAATCTTAACCAAAGTAACTTTTTGTTGGATTTAGTACAATTTATTAATTTTGGGTACCATTGAAATACTTGTTTCACTAAAAAGAGAGAACTGTTATTAATTTAGCGCTTTTGCTAAGAAAAAAAGGTTAGATTTGTCCTATATTATATGCAGTGTTTGTTATGTATGTTTACCCAACACACACATGTTGCAATTGTAAAGAATTAAAGAACTTTATCAAAAACAAAAAAAAAAATATCAGCAATTTTTTTGACAAAAGCTAAAAGAAGAAAAAAAAGTCAAATTAAAAAATATAAAGTACTTTATATTTGAATTTGGAAATAGATTTTTACTTACAAAAAAGTTGCGGCAAGTTAAATTCAAAATTCACTTTTAATGAAGAAACTTAAATCAAAAAATTATTTTTATAAGCGCATTTGAGGATGATGCAAGTTTATCCGATAACCAATATTTTGTAAGAAAGTCAAGTAAATTAACAAACTTTTTGGCAACAAAATTTAGATTTAAAAGTGAGAATTCTCCTGGTTCATATCCAACAATTTCACATTCTTCCGCCAATGTGGAAAAATGTTAAGCCAAGTCAACCTTAATAAAACGAAATTTTAATGTACCATGCAAATTAATCTTTGCATAGAATTCATCATTCCAAAAATTATTTAAAATTTTAAACTATTTTCATGCTGATATTAAAATTAAGGATATAATAAAAATGTGAATCTTAAATAACAAAAAGTACAAACCTTTAAAATAATTTACCCTAAAGTATAGAATATACGTATACATTTTTGTTTCTAATTACTTACAATTTATTTGTAATACCTACGTTTATTTTTTGTTGAATTTTATGCTATTTTATGATATTTTTTTCCACAAAAAAAGTGTTTTACTGTATTTAAAATAGGTATTTTTGGTTTGCCGATTTTTTTGCCGATTTCTTTCAATTAAAGTGCCGATAATGCCGATTTTTTTTTTTGAAAATATGCCGATTTCTTACCAAACTCACCTGGCAGCCCTGCTACCAACGAAAAGTTCAATTTTTTTTTTTCTTGGTTTAAGAATTTTGTACTTATTTTAATAAGCAACAAAACATTTTGTTAAAATGACAAATTTGTAATTAATTTTTGTTGCCTGTGAAGAATTTTAATTAACAAACGTATTTTTATATATTTACAAATTCGGTTGTTGATGCCTTTTCAATTAAAAAATTAATTGTTTTGATGAATATGGCATTCAAAATGACAATTTGCCGTCATTTCTTGCTGTGTTATGACAAATGTTGTGGCTTCTTTACTACTTATTAGAAATAAATAATGCCTTTCTTACATACTCTAGCTTATCATGAACCGATCTTCACAACATTTATGACTTCCAATCATATACAACGGTGCCTATTGTCATTGGTTTATGTATCATTTTATAACATATTTTTATATATATATACAGGGTGGCCTAAAATTAACGAAGGGGTTTGAATTCGTTACAACTTTTTATTTTAGAAATAATTATAAAATGTTTTTTTTTTTTAATACAGTATATAAATGGGGAATATTTTTGGTTTGGTTATGAAAAATAATATCTCGCAAGTGGTGGCCATTTTCTGCCTCGCAAATTCGTGCTCTTTTTATCATATTTTCGATAAGTTTACGCAAAATTGTGGATGTTTTTATTCTTGTAGATTGAAGAGTAATTCATAATTAATTCCCCAAATCTTTTTCACAAAATGGTGAAAAGAAAAGAAAAAAAAAATTATAATAAAAAAGTTATAGGCAAATCAAACCCCTTAGTTAATTTTGGGCCACCCTAAATTTCATACACCCAAGACAAGTCATTTTAAAAATAATTAATCGGGTTCAATTATTTTTGTTCGTTGTTCGATTTTTTAGTTATTCATAATTAATTCCCCGACTCTCCTTCACAAAATACTAAAAAGAAAAGAAAAATAAATTATAATAAAAAAGTTATAACCAATTAAAACCATTTCGTTAATTTTGGGCCACCCTGTATATATATAGTTTTTTTAAGTTTTCCATTCGGGTTCTAAGCTCTTTTTCTACTAAACGAACGTTATGGATATCAATCCCAAACTGCACAGGAGAACTTGAAATAATTTACCACAAAACTGTTCTTTTCTGTTGAACCTTTCGAAAGTGAGAGTGTTTTAAACAGTCAGACAAACATAACGAACTCGAGCTAGGATAGCCGAAGATTATATTTACTTAATGGGATTTTAGATGAATATAAAAAAGTTTCACATGAAATGAAGAACTAAGTGTACCCTCACTTTCCACTAGGAGTTCTTCGAAGCTCTTCTTCGATGTGTTTAAAATAGAAAGACATAATTTAGAAGAATGAAAAAATCTGTTTGATTTTTCTTAGACGGCGATTTTAGAAATTCTTCATGAAGTAAAAAAAATACTCTGGTAACACTGTTTTAATAATTGATGTTGATGTAAACTTTGCTATTACTATTTTTTCGTATATTATTTTTTCTCTATTGTTTATTGTTTTCGGTATATTTATACATTTTGTTGAAAATTGTTTTGCGATCCAACAACAATACAATAAAATTAGTAATAAATAGTGTAAAACATTTATAATAACAATCAAAACCGTTGACGGCTTTTCTAATTTCTAATTAATAAAATTAACAATAGCTTGTGTGTGATTAAAAGGGGCAATATACAAAATAAACAATATTAATATTAATACTATTTCAAAAACAAATATTTTTTAAAATAATAAATTAAATAAAGCAGAATTCAAGCAAATAACAAAAAATGTGAAAAATTTGTTTTATTGAATATTCAAGATAACTATAAAAACTACTTATTTAGTTTTGAATTTCAACAATGATTGAAAATCAATTAGCAATGTAAGCATTTTAAATGGAATCCTCGTTTTTTGTATTTAGCCCGAAAGTTTCTTGATTCAGTTAATCTTGAAGTTTTGAGAACAAATTCATTTAAATCCTTTCATAGACATTTGTTTTATCCTTAAATTCTTAAATTCGTTTTGTGTGTATAACCAAATGATGTATTTCTCTTACCCAACCATAAAACAATCATCGCCTGAACTGTTGTGTTAAATGTGTGCAGATGTATTATTTGGTTAAAAATTGTTATCTAGTGTGTAGCCGACAAGAGAGAGAAAAGGATATAAAAGCCATAAATAGAATTTCACAGCTTCTTTAACCGAACTGTGAACGAATTTTTGTGGATAAACAATTAATTTTTATGTTCTCTGGTATGAAATTTATGTGTGGCAAGTGGCAGAAATTTTACAACAATAACCAAAAAAGTACGAAAACAATGAAAATTTACTATTGCGTAAAGGAAAGCAAGGAATATTCACATAAACACATGTAAAAGAACAAGATCGAATGGCCTTAAACTTAAGTATTCATTCAAGTTGAAGTGGACGACTTCTTATACAAAGAGTAAAACTGTTAAGGTGCGCTCTAAAGGAATTAAATCTGGTAAAACAAGTATAAACATTTTAAGGCCGAATCTTAAATCCCCTAATTTTTATCTTATCTTATAAAATTTAATTGGATCAAATTTACTTATAATATCATAATTTGTAGATATTGTATTGTGTTATCTAACACACACGTTTTTGTAGTGTATATAATAAAAAGATAAAAATTGTAATAAAAAAGGGTTGGGCATTGTGTCTAGCTTTCAAAATCTTAAATGGTTGAAAACTTTGACAACGGTTAAAAATAACCCAAGACTCGAATTTCTGTAAGCTTTAACTTAAATAATTATTATGGTTGACAAATTAATTTACCCTTCAACCAAATCGAATGCTTCCGCTTCTATTGCACTTCTGTTGTACTTGTGTTATTACATCTACTTCGATTGGTAAATTGGCCAATTAAAATGCGTTGCTAATTCACCTGTTTTATGCTGTCAGTTAGGGAAAATGGGTTCTAACCAATTAATCAACATTACCCCCAGTTATATCCCTAATAGGATCTACCTTATCTTCATAACGCCTTATAACAAGAACTGCGATGATTGTTAAGGATCTTGCATAAACTCCACACAATGTTTTGATTGTTGAGCTTCTGATCTCACCATCTACTCCATTGTTAACAGCATCCACGATACCTTAGCAAACCATTTGCTGCGACGAGTAATAATTAAAAAAAATTATTTTATCCATCTCGTTCAAGAAATATTCGTCAATTGTTGAGCTGCTATCAATGACTTTTTCAAGGTTTCACCATCTGTTGTTCCTTCAATTAGAGGCTTAAAGCCAATAGAGCTTCCTAATAAGAGTGATTTGGTGTAATAACTTCTCAGGATTGATTGGAATATTTGTAAGCAGACGTGAGTTCACTGCTATTTCGACCTCCATAAGCACTGCTCGTAGAAGTTCATCAGATGGTGTACAAGACGCAATTACGTTGAGGAGAACATTTTTCACCGAGCTCCCTGGCACAACCCATATGAGGCGAAGACGGGGGATTACATTTCCAGCCAGTTGTAGCAGTTATAAATGCTTTTATGATATATATTTTGTTTACAGCTAAAGCATACGTCAGCCAACTTACGTTCAGCTCCCTTAAAATTGGTTCAATTGTCGCTCCATATTTCTAAAGGCGCACATGAATTGCATCAGTCAAAATTCCAATTTTTTGTTATCGCCAATTGCAAAAATTTTAATGACATTCGAGAGCAAACATATAAGAACTAGGGTATCCAAAAAACTGAATAAAAATATTGGAAATCTTGGGTGTGTCATGCTACTGCAAACAACTATTTATGTTAATTCAGTACAAATTTAATTTTTGTAAATTTGATCAAAATTAAATTATGAGTTCTCGCAAACTATTAAAAAAAAAGTTTGGAATTTATTTTGTTATATTAGTGGGATAGCAGTCTTTAAATAATGGTTCAATATATTAGTTAAATCCGAATTTCAAAAGAAAAAAACTTGTTAGGGTCAAAAAGGATTAAAGAGGTTTTAGCACCATCAGAAAGCTGAGAGCGTCCTCTTTAACCCCATATGTACTTTTGGAACTGTCTGTTGAACACTTTTTCATTTAATACAATTATTCGCAACATTTTTTTTACACTTTTTATATTTATGAAATATAACACAATACTTTACGAACATTTTGTTTTGAAAGAAAGTCCCAACTAAATATAATAGCTCTGTTTCTTTACTTTTTGGGTAAAGTTCGTGCAAATGAGAGCAAGCACAAATTTCTCTCATAAAAAGACAACATTACACGAAAGTACGGGAACAGAAAAAACAAAATTAATATGAATAAGCTTGCTTAAGCTTCTGTCAAAAATTAACAAAAAACCAATCAAATGTATTTAAAGACACAAAAACAAATTCAAAAACATTAAATTCCTTACGGAAAGTGCGACCAGTTTCGCACTTTGCTAAACCAAATGACAGTTTTATAAATGTAACAAAAAGTTTTCTAATGGTGCGACACATAAGAATCACATGTATTCATACAATTGCTTAAGCCAAGCTAAGCATTTTATAGTTAAGCCTTAATTCTGCAACGCATTTATTATTTTTACTTTATCCATGTCAGATTCATGAAATGTCAAACATAAACATTATTATTTTTATAGTGTAAATCAATGAAAGGGCTTTCAATATGAGTAAAAAAATATTAATTTAAAGGTTTAATATTTTATAAATCTGACATGAATAAAGATTTCATAATGAAATTTGGCATTTTGCAGTTTTAGAAGTTCCTTCAACTGCACACAAAGAAATATTCCCCTTTTTTAAGAAAGAAAATATTATAATTCTTATGGCCTATTTTCAGGAAAGATATTAGAATACATTTATGTTTAAAATCGTTTTAAATACAAAATTCTCTTCTTCACTAAAAACTTAAGTGGAACTTAAGTCACCGATGTGGTACACTTAATTTCAACTTAAGTTTCCATTGTAATATTTTAGCAAGGTGGCCTCAATATAACAACAATACAACAACAATAGGCAGCTGTTTTTTCAGACCACCTTGTAAATAAATACACTTTTTTATATTTTTTTTTTGTATTTAGTAGTGCTACCATACTTTTATCTTAATTAAATAAGATTTTTGAAATAAAACTCAAAAAACCAATCTCTATTTAAATACGATTTAAGTTTTTATGAAAATTAACTTAATATAGATTTAAATACAATCCTAAAAATTTGGCATTAGTCTCAATCAAAAGCATTTTCAAACTACATGCTAAAAAGCATCAACATTTCAAATTTGATCCTTAATTTCTCAACAAGCGGTTGTTGTGGATTTTAATAAAACTCAAACTGTAGGAAAGTGCAAAGTTTGGCAGATGAAAAACGATTTTCACCCACTGTGCGCCGTATAGATGTACATTATTTATTTATATATTTACATAAATTAAAAAACATGTCGCTTAAGATCGCCTTTAGTAGGACTTAGCTTTGTGCCTGGAATAATCCCTAATAATGATATCGTAACATAAATGTAAGCTTCTAAGATTTAATTCTTTTAAACATCATCATATAATGCTTATACATTAATGTATATGCGCTACTTTTATTTACTAGAGATTCTAAATACAACCTTGTAATTGTTGTGCACAATTTTACACGCATTCGCATATTTTTATTTGCTTTATTTTACCACATTATGACTCTATAGTTTTGTTAGAGTGCGAAAGTAAAATTCTTTCCCAGAACAAAAGTATGATGTACAACTTTTTCTGTAAGTAGAGCGTGAGTTGTTAATGAATGCAATTCAAGCATACAAATTTAACGCAAGAATAAATTAAATTAGTTATATTTTCTAAAAAAAAGAGTAAAAATTATTTGTTGCGTTCAAAAATATTAATGAGCTTAACAGCTTTCCAATATTCCAATTTTCAAATTTCGATATTTTTCTTCAAAAAAAAGAATATCTCAGCGTGTTTTCATTCTCTTCAAATAAATAATTATGATGCGCTGTATGTCTTTACAAATTTACAAAAATAAATTTAAATTATTTCAAACTGTACTTCTAGCTATTCTTTAGTTAATGAACCCAAAACAACTGACACTCTTTTATATTAACTTAAAACAGCAAAATAACTTTTTAAAAATTATTTTTAAGCGTATCTCTATTAAAATTATTGTATTTCGAAATTTGTTATAAAATAAGAGTCGAAGCAACAATAATTCTGTTTTTAGTGTAACAAATTGCGATTATAAGCGAAACGCAACATTATTTGTAAATGTCTTAAATGTGTTTATATTTATGATTACAAAATAACCCAATTAACTAGAATCATACTCATAAACCAAGAAATTGCACAGAACCAACATGAATTGTTTAAATTTAACACATCCACAAGAGCGAATGCTCTAATAAGACCCTGCAGGAAACAAATTCGCCTATTTTTTCGATTATGTTGATGATTTTTTGGTGATGCTGTCATCAAATATAAGAAATATAAGAAATTTGTTGCCTCCAACAAAACTATTTTTAAAGAAAATTTTAAACATATTATGATTAATTTAACAATATTTTTTTTCATCGACAATCATACTACCATTAGTCCTCTATCAAGAAGCCACAAACATATTATGGTTGCCTCCGAACACGTTATGTTTAAAAATAACAAAAAACATGTTTAACACTTAAAATAGAATGGTTGGTTTTCTACCATAGCATGTTGCTCTTGGAAAAGAGGAAAATACTATTGTAAATTTTAAAACGAATTATTGTAATATTTAAACATTACATGGTTAGAGGCAACCATAATATTGTTGTGGCTTTTTTATGGATGACTAATTCAATCATAATATGGTTGTAGGTAACAATTATATGGTTATATTAAACATAATATGTTTAAAATGTTCTTTAAATATAGATTTGTTGAAGTTGACCATATTTAAACATGTTTTTTCTAGTATGTAAAGCTAGAATTAGTAAAAAGTGAAGTTTTTTTATAAAATAATTATAAGTTATTTTATTTATTAAACATTTTATTCAAACAAAATATACGCAGACATTGAGATTTAATATAGTATATCTAGGGATTACACTAAAAACAGTCTAATAAAAATAGGTAAAATGTAGAATAGATCTATTAAAATGTACTGATGAATCTCCGGTTCCCCTGTACTCATATAGTCCCACAGGAACTGCCTAGTCGATCGATTTGTTTGTATTACCGTTGACGAAGTCAATCATTAACCAGTACACTTTCACAATTGACATTTCCTGCAGGGAAGAAAGTTCGCGCATACATGCACATTAGGGTGATAATCGATTATATGAAAAAAATAATTGTTTCAAATTTGAGGGGTGGCGGTCGGAATATTGTGCCACTAGGTCTAAAAGTTCAGTTCTAAAAATTTGAACCAAATCGGCCAACGTTTTCTAAGCGCGCATCGAGGTCAAAATTCAGATGTAAAAAAATTTCACTGTTTATATGAAACAACACTGTAAAAATTCTTATTTTCATAAATTATTTTAATATGATATGGTAAGTCGCTTGGGTCTAATTGACCTTCCAAACTATATTAACGTTAAATTCTTAATTAGATAATAAGTTTTGTAAAATCTATGATATAGTAAAAAAAGATTTTTATATGTTACGTTCTCTTTAGCACTACTACAAATATTAACTATTTGTAGAACAAAGTCTTTTTGTAAGTATTGTAAATTATCATTTTTCGAATAGTTTCGAATAGTGGTACATGTAAAATAAAAAAATTTTAACAAAAATTAATAAACAAAATAAGATAGTTATTTTCATTAGATGCTGATGATATTCTTGAATTTATTTGATGCCTCTTTTTGCAGTTTCATCAACAACACATAAGTTTTAATAACATCTCACTTGCTCCTTCAACAAATTCCAAAAGTGCGGATCTTAATTAAAAAAAATAAATAGGAATTTCAAATTTCTTGTAAACATTTTCCGTATACAACTTGCAAAATATCACAAATATCTCTGGATATAAACCTTATAATATTTGCAGTCTTTATAATTAAGTTTCTTGGTATTTCATCATATTAATTTTAAGAAGTGCCCATAGACATATTTGCGACTAATTTGTTTTTTGATGCATCGCAAACACACATCGATGTTGCATCGATATTTCATAAAATACTTCGATGTTTTTTATACATCGATTGTTTTTTTTTAATTATTTTTTATTTTAATCAGGCTTAAGTTCATCAAATTTAATTTTCAATAAATTATTTGTATGAAGAAAGGAATTTTACAACATGAAAATTAATTAAAATTGTTATTGATAATCATTCATTCTTGACTGACCTGAGATTCGAACCCAGGCGGCTGGTTACCATGACATGTTTCGATCGCAACCACTCGATCTCCTCAGATGGATTTGCCGTCTTACACTCGCAGCCATCGACGACCAAATTGTATTTTAAACTTCGGTAGATCGAAATTTGGTTTTTTGAATGATTATCCATTTAAATTGATTTTACATGTTTTTCCTAACTTCTGTTTTTTCCGTACTAATGTCAAGAATTCTTCTTGAAGTCCAAAGTAAATTTTTTTTGTTTTTTCATTTTATCTTTCTTTTTCCTGTTGATCTTTTACAGCACAACTTGAAGGACAAATGTACACATAGAGCTCGTGCCTTAAATAGTTCCATAAAATAACCACAATTCTAATTATTTATTATTTTTATATTTTAAGTTTATTTTATTTTATTTTCCTTTGTTGAACTTGTGCACAGTTTGTTAGCTCTTATTTTAATTACGCGTGGTTATCAAGCTGTTTGTTGGGAGTAAAGATGCCAGACCCGAACTTATTCGCCGCATATAATAGTGTTGCCTGCGCATATAACAGCACATATAATAGTCATGCCAACACGTATAGATATGTATGTATACACGTTTATATATCAATCTACACGTTCTGTATACAATTTGTCATTTCGATGCATCGAAAGAAAACATCGATGTTTTCCGATTGTTTAGGAGCAAAAAAACATCGTATTATATCGATGTTTCGACACAGTACATCGATTGTTTTTAAAACATCGATGCTTTTTGTCAATCCCTAGTCGATTATCAAGCGACGCGTGCACATGCGGCGGATGCTTACATATTTTTATTGAGAACATTTGGCTCACTGCTTTAATCCGACTTCGCACTTAAAATAATCCGAAAATAAGATTAATTTAAGAACAACTATTATTGAATCAATCTCAAAATGAGCTTGATTCAAGAATTATAAAATTGTTTTAATCCGAATTCGTAGTTAAAATAATCCGAAAATGCGATTGATTTGAGTAAATCTAAGATTTAATCAATCTCAAAATGCGCTTGATTCAAGTATTATAAAGTTGACTTTATCTCGAATTCGAGTTTGGAAAAAACCAAAAATTAAATTAGAAAGAAAAAGTTATTATGATTGATTTACTTACCTTACAGAATGATAAAACATGTTAAATGAACATATTTAACTAAAAATATAACCTAAATGAGAAGCAAGACTTAAAATTTTCGCGTTTACCCTTCGTGGTACACATGAGTCTGGCCAGACCTTTTTAAATGTGTATAGAAAATCAAAACATGCGTGAGCCGGAGGCCTTAACACAACGAAAAGCTTAATCTTTTTTTTAATACTTATTTCAAGAAATTCCGGGGTAGATTTTCGAAAGTTGTCCCATTCAGGAATGTTTTGAGTACGTTTTAGTGTTATTCGTACTTGAATTTTTGAGTACGACTCGTACTTAAAGTAATCATAAACTACTTGATTTATCACGAGTGTTTTTCTTTCTGTGTTCTAATAAAATGCGTAAAATTAACGAGTTGTACAATTTGATTTGATATAAACAGCTGTCACCCTAATGCACATAAACACACACAAACTTAAATATTTGACTGCTTCAGCTACTATTCTATGCTTTTCACAACAATTGCTATGGGGTTCAATATTAAACAGAAAGTATCTAAATATCAAAAATTTATGAGCAGACATACTCTCATGAAAGTTTAATGCGCTTGTATATTATATAAAATACAAAATACACCCAAACAAAAAAGTTTGTATACAGTAAGGAGCTTAAGCAACTATGCATATTTTTCAGTTCATTATACAAAATTTAGTAACGTTTTTAAAGCAGTCTTAAAATAAGTTAGAAAGTATCGTTGAATAAAGTCATACCTACTGATGCCTTCACCATTTCCAGGCATCAACTTAATACATTTTTCGCCGACCAGTGATTATAATTACCCGCCCTCACTTTTTATAATTGACAAATAAATCTAAGGTTAGTTTGTGGTGAGGCTGTCCTGTGTACCGAGTCACTGCAACTTGGAACTTGGTGCGGTGAAAAATTGGATAACAGTCTTCTTTTTCAATTTCACTTAACTCCTTGTGGTACATAGGGCATTTACCCCTAATAGAATTGACCAAGTATGAGATATAGAAAATATGTTTAAAATTGATTTGTTGTAGCTGATTGCTTGCTTCCTATCTCTCCTAAAATTTGGTAAATCAAAGTCACCTTACTTCATTGTGTGCTGTGCGGAAAGAATAGGGTGCATCTGGCTAACGATCATGTATATTTTGTGGATAATTCTTACCCTTAAAAAATAGTTGTGTAGTTTGTGTAAGTTCCAACCTGGCCACAATTACCCCAAACATGTTTGGGAATATGTTTGCCTGTTGGTTAAAACGGAAAAACCGCACCTTTAAAAAAAATCTACATATTTATGGATTTTTTTTTGCATGTTTGTTTTTGACAACTACAATTCGAGTCGGAAAGAACCCAACCAATTGTAGGGGAATGTAAGAAAAGATAAACTCACTGTTTATTGTTGGTGTTTTGTTTTGGCTTTGATATTGTTACAAGTAAGACTTTTAGTGTTTATAATTCTTATTCGCTTTAGGGTTTTATTTGTATAATATTTTTGGCCTTTCTAAAATCTTTGGAAAAGGTTTCCTGATGAGCTGGCCTAAACAACCAGTGAAATGCGCATAGAAGCTAGCTTTCCCTCAACAATAAATTTCAATGAAAAACTGGGAATTTAGCACGTCATACGGAAATCGTATTGATAACATTTTTTATTTTTTTTTTTCAATATTTATTTATTGAACCTTCCCTAGAGGGAAGCGAACTGACACCAAAATAGTCCGTGATAGGTCTTTGGTGGTAGAGACCGGTTCTAGTTCTAACACTTTATATGAATAAGACCTATCAGTTTTACATGGGGTTGTCATTGGAGGGGGTCAATTGGCACCATTTGACCAGTCAGAGATCTATTCTAAATGCACGTGCTTAGTGTCAGTTACAAAAATGTAGTTTTAGTTCAATTAAATGTAGTATTATTTCAATAAAACAAGTCCTAGAATTAAATTCAAGAACCAAATTTTAGAAGGTACCAAAAAATGTGTCACAGCACCGTTTAAGACTGTACTGTAATTCATTACTTTTTCTATCTTTTTGTTCCTCACAAACCAGTTTGGGAATTGGTTCTTCTCTCACTGGTCATGAGTCCTTTCTTTTTGTACTTGTTCTATTTTCATAAATCCCAGGACCAGTCTGTTGGACCAATTGACACAAATTTCCCGCATGGTTCATATATTAAATGAGGAGGCCCATAACAAAACTCAACAATTCCACTTTTTATGTGTAATTTTCAAAAGTTGGTAAGATATTTTTATCATTTATTGCTTGTTATGTTTGCAATTTCGTTTTTTATAAGTCTGGAAAAAATTTGAACCCTTTCCGCATTTGCTAATTTTTTATGAATTTTTACAAAACAAAAATATTGAAATTTTGATAAAAAAAAATTGCTTTTTTTCCAAAAAAAAAATTATGTTTCTTAAACGACTGCGCATATAAGAAAAAGTTTTACTTTTCTCAAAGGAAATTTTATTGCGGAATTTCGGGTTTTCTAGTAATATTTAATAAACTTAACCGTTTTTGTCTTACGCGAATTTGTGTTGTGCAACCTCCTCCATTAACGGTATATCTCGAAAACAAGAACTATCCTAAAAAACGTTTAGCACCATTGGATTCAACGTACTCGAATTATGTTAAAGCGCCATGTGGCCGGCTTGTCTAATTTTGCAACAAGCACAGTGTAATTAATCAAATCTTTTTCTATACTTTATTTTATTCAATTTAACAAAATGCATTTTGTTTGTTATTGTTTTAGACTGCAAAGTTTTTTTGCGCTGCTTGGTTTCATTCATTAGTATTCGTCATCAATCAGAGCTGATATGTTTCGTGCGTAATTTGAATGTGTATTATTGAAGTATCTAAAGTGAGAATCCGCATGAAATTAAGCACACTAGTGAGAAAGAGGAAGGAGGCTCTCCACATATGGCTGAAGAAGAAATTATTTTTCATATGCATTTAGTAATACCAGAAAAGCCAGAACTTGTATACCCCCAAATAAGACTTTCCGAGGATAGTGGAGCGAGCAGTCCAACCTACATACATATATGCTATGCAAAAAGGTTGCACTCTGCAAGGCTTATATGGGATGTCTAATGGTACGTATGAGCCAAGTAAAACTTCTCAGCTTTAGGAGGAATTGCTCTATAAATATCCAAGCTCAAATTGCTGTTATAATGACGTGTCCTCGATTTGCGCCAGCTATTGCAAATAACGCCCTCAAATGTATTTTATACTATATGCAATGTAGTCCTTTGCTTCCCTACATAACTTGACTGCTTTAGTAAATACCACGTATAGCACTTAATATCTTTAATTTGTTAAATTTTTTTATAAATTACTTTATTAATAGTTTAAATACATAAAAAAAATATCTAAAACGCTATACTTTTTAATAAAAGTCTTTGTGTGAAAAAAATTCCATTTCAGCCCAAAGGCAACTATATTTGCCAAGCATTAAGCGGCAAGGAGAGAAGCTGGGGCGGAACGAATTTCATTGGTGTAACTAATAATGGGGCATCTATTTAAAAAATAAGTAAAAATCTTTCGACGAAAAATTCGGTCCGCAAAAGATTAATGTTCACCGAAACACCATAAGGGTCCTTGAGTAATTCTAAGAAGATTTACCAATGCCCGTCTATCTGTCCTTCTTTCAAACTCAAATTCACTTTTGTATGACTTAACAGAAAATTATGGTTTTGGCAGCTAATTATTCTAGCTCTTCTAAGCAGATTGGTATTGCAATCAAGTACAATCGGTATAGTAGAAAAAAAACTGAGCACTCAGTTGTGGAACAACCTCCCTAGGATATGTATATTTTTCCGTTACAAAAACTAAAAATTAAATTAAATCTTTTTATTTTTGCGACCTTTTTTTTAACTAAAATAAAAAGTTTTTTCGAGCTCAAGGCCAAAAACTAAACGAAAAATTGTTGGCAGAATGTTCCGATTGTAAATAAATTTTGCGATAATTCGTTCCAAAGTTACGAAAAGTTCGGCCTATTATAAATCGGCCTTCCGAAAAGAGCTTAAAAACCCATAATAGAAGTGAACTTACTTGCCCATTCACTGCACGCAGAGAAAAAACATGATTAATAAATGGTCACTACGAACATTTTTATTCATATTTGCCTAATATGTTTACCCTAATAAGTTAATTATAGTCCTAATATAACATGAACAAATATTTTTTGTCCTTAACATTTTTAAATTCACTATAATAATATTATATGGTGTTTTACACTAAAAAAGTTACTCTGATCTAGCTAAACATATTAAATTATGTGAAATGTTTGCTACTAAAATATTTTTATATTCAAATATACAATTAAAATCATAACACATGTTGCACACAAAAGGTATGTTTAGTACCACAATTTTTGTTTGCTTTAAAACACATTCTCTAATTGAGCAAGCATTTATTGTCAAAAAAAAACAATAAGTATTAAGTCTGCGAGCATCAGTTAATCGGGATACATACTTAAATTATTGAAACAGGTAAGTTATTTATATATTATTTAAAATATACATACAAACATGTATAAACGTTGTCTTTCTTGCAGCCAAAAACACCTACAATATTGAAAAAAGTTGGGAGTTAGCTGATTGAATTTATCTGTACGGCAAAAAAAAACGAAACTAAATAATTAGCAGATGAGTGCTGGTAAGCTTTGCGACAGAATAGAAGCAAATGAGACGTTGAGAAAAAAATTTCTTTAATGCTCAGTTTTTCGTTAGATATGTATGTATTTAATTTTATTTTTATTATATGCTTTAATTTTTATATCTATAAAACAAATTTTATGTACATACATTTGTATTTTTGATAAAAAATAAATTTTTTTGAATAAATTTGTTATTGTTTTTATTGTGAGAACCATGTAACGTGTTGAAATAGACATTTTGCATGGTTTTGGGAAATATAGAAACATGGTTGGAATGATCGTTTGCGTTTTTCTTATGAGCATAATAATATGTTTGAGACAATAATAAGCTAAAAACACTATGTCTGAACATATATTGTTACTCAAGACGTGTTTGACACAATCATAACCACAAACATTAATGATAGTTTGCGATTGTGATTGCATCAACCATGTTTTTTCTTTGCGTGTGGGCACAATGGTTTCAAATACCACAAGTTTATTGAAGGTAATTTTATTACTAAATAACGCAAATTTTGTGTGTTAGATAACTAGACAGCTACACATCTGGATCCAAATGAGATTTTGCCAGCTCATTATTGGTTCGACCTAACGACCATTTTTTATAAAAATTGAGTTAGGTATGGGGTATAAATATTTGATTACACCCTTTCTAAATCCTGTTTCACAAAATTTGTTTTGGTTTCTGAGATATTAAACATTAATTTTGCTCCACATCCACTACTAAAAAGTGAGTGAAGTATTGTTTTGCTCTACACGGCATTGTTTGGCTGCAAATTCCTCAAAACTTAACTCTTGCTTTGCTGCATTCCCTTAAGAAAAACAAGTAGTTAAAGTGAGAGCAAAATAATTTTACTTTTGCTTCGCTTCATTGCCGTGAGAATATAAAAGTGGCGTATGCGGCAGAAAATAATAGCTTTCACTCTGAATAATATACTATTCACATCTAAGTACGCTTATACATTTTTCTTCAAAACATTTGTCAGAAGCAGTGGTGGAGATACAAAAAATTCTATTGGGCATATTTTTAAAAAACTTCATGTAAACCTCCATTATCGTTTTTCTCCATTAAGACTTTTTGGCATTTGCGCCATACCAATAATGAGCCGATAAATTATGCTCTCT
Source organism: Pollenia labialis (assembly GCA_949318255.1). Taxonomy (NCBI): domain Eukaryota; kingdom Metazoa; phylum Arthropoda; class Insecta; order Diptera; family Polleniidae; genus Pollenia; species Pollenia labialis. The sequence continues at coordinate 52,183,451 of OX439142.1, forward strand.
TACCTAGTAGGATAATTGAATCTATACGCAGCTTAAAAGATTCCAGGTCTCTAAACAATGCAAAGGGATTGAGGGTGTTACTTGATTCGTCCTAATAAAATTTCTTTACAAATATGTAGAATTTTCTACACTGACAAACACATAAAATGGATTGATATGTATTTTAAATAGTGGATATTTCGGCATCGACTGTACATATACAAATTTATATTTTCATAAGTATTATGTACAATTGTATGAATATAACTTGTAATTGTTCTTAGAATCTGTTTTGCTGCTTACATTTGTAGGTGAATATGTTGAATCCAGAATTAATCTTGGAAACATGTAAGCTTAACATTGTATTAGAAGAACAGATTATTTGCAAATTATGTACGAAAAATTGAACAAATATTCTCTAGAACAATTATTCCTTTTAGCTAAGAATTTACTACAAATTGCAATTCAACAATAAAGTAATTTAAGCGTTAGCTTAAAGGATGAATATACTTGTGTTCTGTTTCCGTTTAACTGGTAAAATGAGGATAATGAATGATACAATTAAAGCGCACAAGTGCTTAATCTTCTCTAACCTAAGGAACGATTTAAAAATTAAGAATCTCTTAAACTTGCAGTAAAATTTTTTTAGAACCAAAGCTCATAGCATTACCTTTCTTGTAGTTTAAATTTAAATAAATTGACAAGACTCAGTTCTTCTTAATTAAAAATCGATTTAATACTCGTGACTTATTTTTTATACAATTCATTTTTAATTCAATATCCACAAAAACATTTACAACTCACTTAAACAAACTCATGAATATTCACAAATTGTTTACGGAACTTATCGACCTACAAAAACGTTAGAAGAATAGATTTAAAAATATGTACATATGTTTTTTATTGGCTAACTATGAATTGTTTTATTATCAGCAGTTCTTTTGGGAAACATTTAAGATTCAAACAAAAAAAAAAAAAGCTACTGATATGTTGCTAGTAAACTACAATGTCATAAATAAGGCAAAATCACTACCCCGTATACCGAGAGAACCGTTTTGTTTTATTTTATTTATTTGTTTCTGTTATTACACGCAAAGAAAAAACATGGTTGATGCAATCACAATCGCAAACTACCATTAATGCTTGTGGTTATGATTGTGCCAAACATGTTTTAAGTAACAATATATGTTCAGACATAATGTTTTTAGCTTATGATTGTCTCAAACATATTATTATGTTCAGAAGAAAAACGCAAACGACCTTTCCAACCATGTTTCTATATGTTTAAGCCACATTTGAACACTTATGATTTTCTTTTTCTTTCTTTAGGTCTATTTTCATCCATACATGATCTAGAAACTAAATCCGCTATCATATTAGAGTTACTGCAAAATTCCATTTATATATTTTCCAGAGTACCGTGTAAAATGCATCTAATTTGCAAAAATCTAAATTATTTACATACAAAGATGATGTACTTGGCAAAAGAAAAAATTTGATACCCATATTGCTCTATTTAAAACGAAGGGTTGCCACCCCTTTGCATTTTTGTCAAAACGCGAACTAGCGCGAATTTTCAAAAAAGCGGAAACACGTATTTAATAAAATCGACTAAAGATTAAAATATGTTAATTTGGCATTTTTATTACAAACAACCCCGAACAAAAAATTCAAAACCCGTTTTTTTTACAGAAAATCCTTAAAAAAAGGACATGGATGATCGTCATTGGACAAATTGTATATACAGTTGGACGCGCCTTAAAAAAACCTTTCTTATCATACCCCATTTCTATATGTTGATAAGGAAACAGATTCTCAAATTAACAAAACATGCAAAAATAGACCCTTTTTCAAAATGGTCCATTTCACGAGAGGTCAAAGCTGGAGCCGAAATATTTAAAATGGTATCTTAAAAAAGTCCAAGGTTCATTTTTAGGAGGGTACATCGAGCACGAATTTTGCTTCCATACATTTTGAGTCTCTCTAATGTATATATGAAAAATTAAATTAAATACCTACACTTAATGGCCGTTTTCTTCTTTTCCCAAAGAAAAACTGTATATTAAAGAAATTTGGTTTTATCAGTGTCTCATTTGCTTCTATTCTGTCGCAAAGTTAACCTGCACTCATCTGCCTATTAATTATTTTCTTTTTTTTGCCTTATAGATCAATTCAAACTTCTGACTCCCAACTTTTTTCAATGTTGTAGGTGTTTTTGGCTGCAAGAAAGACAACTTTTATACATGCATGTATGTCTTTTTATAATTATATATAAATAACTTGCGTGTTTCAAAAAACGTATAAGTTTTGCAAAGCAGCATGTCTTTTCTACCTGATTAGTTTTAACTTTTTTGTAATAATTTAATTTTCCCGATTAACTGATTAACTCGCAGCCGTAAATGACGTGAAGAAAATTTTATTTTCTTTAAAAATACACATTCTTTGTTTTGACAATAAATGTTTGCTCAATTAGCGAATGAGTTTTAAAGCAAACAAAAATCATGGTACTAAGCATACCTTTTGTGATCAACTTTTATTATGATTTTAATTGCATATTTGAAAATATTTAAATTAAAGTAGCAAACATTTCACATAATTTAATATATTTAGCTAGATTAGAGTAACTTTTTAGGTGTTAAACACAATGTCATATTATTATAGTGATTTTAAAAATGTTAAGGGCAAACAATATTTTTTCAAGTTATACTAGGACTATAATAAAGTTATTGGGGTAAACATATTAGGCAAATATGAACAAAAATGGTCCACCCATTAGTCATGTTTTTTCTCTGCGTGTAACGTAATAATTCTTAAATTGCAGAATGAGTAGCATTGATATCATGCAAAAAGTATTCGATAATAAATGGAGTGTTTGTTCATTTGGTACAACATAATTTTTATATACTAATAAATGTATACGATATCTTAACAAAAATGGTTACACCCACTTAAGTGGTTTTATTTTTTCTGTCCTTCTTCGAAGTACTACAACCGTAAAAACTAATTTTACATAAAATAAATAAATTCTGAGAATATCGCAAAAACCAAGCAACTAAATAGAATAGGGCAAGTTTATTTGAATGCTTCATTGGCTACTGATTGACTTTTTATATGGAAATGGCAAGACGAAGCCAAAAAAACAAGCACATAAGTATAGCCGGTCAAGAGCGATGATATGATACTCTACCCCACAGTATTTAGAGACAAGTTTTTAAGAGTGTAACTTATTTAAGACCCAAACCGAAACCAAATAATATTATGAGGTTAAGATTCATAAAATCTTTATGAAATGTATTCGTCTATAAGTTTTTTTAGGGAAGGGAATTTTAAAGGAACTTTGTACAATTCTGGACCTTACAGGAGCTCTCGTAAAAGGTATTCTCGTAAAATTTTTTGCAGTGTCGACCTCTGTAAGGAAGTTATTACACAAAAAGCAATCTTTGAGAGTGGTATTAATTTAAAAGCTACGTTCAAATATGGACCGATTCTAACAAAATTTTATGAGACGATTAAGATTAAGATAATATGGGCTAAATTGAGTCGAATATCAAGTAACAGGCACACAACAAGTTTCATTAAACTCAAAGTTTACAATGACATCCTGACAGACGGAAGGATGGACATCGTTAGATCGATTCCGAAAGTGCTAATTGGTATACTAAAAGATGAATCTAGGTTAGGTTATTTCGAAAGGAGGAAGAAGCATGAAGAATGCAACTTCATATCACAGGTGATATACCCCTAGGCCTCCACTGGGCATGTTGTGCGCTCACTAAGAACATTGATATTTAGGTGGGCAGTAATATCACCACCTTTTTGGGAGACGTTAACGCCTGGTGTTAAGAAACTCAGTTTATGAGACGTAACTCCTTTAGGGTTTCAATTCGACGTTCTTCAGGGATCCTAAGTCCAGCATGACGTCTCCCTCGAGGTGTTTTGATCTTAAATTGACAAAGGCCTAACAGTGGCAGAGAACGTGTTCCAGCGTCTCACTCGCCGCGTCACATGCTCTGCACTCATCAGCTTCCGGCCGTCCAATCTGGTGTAGTTATGTCCGTAATCCTGCATGACCAGTCAGGATGCCCCACAAAATCTTAGTGGTCCTACCCACAGTCCCACTATTTCAGTTGGCCGTGTGGGTTTCCTTTGCCCACGCCTTCAGTTCCGCTATTGTGCCTGAAACGGTTTCGCATTCGCCAGATTAACTGCCTCAAGTTTCATTCCCCTGATAGCGAGTTTATTGGCCATTTCGTAACATATTATCATCGAGTGGACCGGCACCCATATAATACGTTTCCTACCGCCTGAGGAGAAGTCGGTAATGGCCCTATCTAAAGGAAAGTCTAGGGCATATATTGGAACTATTACATACATCATCACAAATGCATAATACCCTCTCCACTATGGTGGTGTATACACACGCTACACCACCACACAGAAAAAAACAAATTTTAATTTTAATAAAAAAATTAGTGATATTAATTAAAAAAATAATTAAATTTGCACCAGAAAACAAATTAATAGTTTCAATCATGGTAAAATAAGTACAAGCTAAGTTCATTAGGGAGAGTTGATATTATTTACCGATGTAATGTCGTTTGAATTTATTTGATTTTTGACGCTTGTTTTAATTTTTTCCCTTATTTACTTTGACTTGGCTTAATGTGGGTTTTAAAAATGAGAACACAATTTCCAACGAATATACTGAATATATAGTATAAATATGGTATAAATTAAATATTTTTGGATATTTACAACATTTTCTGCACTTGAATAAATTGAAAACTGATTGAATAATAAAATATTCGAGAAAGTTTTCTGTTTAGGGATCTAACGATTCATCATATACGTCTATTCAATTTGAATTCAAGTTACAATTAACCAAACTCAGGTAGAACAATTGTTTTATACAATATAACAGCGTTAGAAACCCACGAATTGAATTTGGATTCATGGTAAAATTAACAAAAAGTTAATTGTTTTTTAGAGGTTTATAAAATTGATATTATGCGATTCGACTTTTGATTAGAAAACAAAGTATTCTCAAATTTTTCCTAGATAGACTATTTCGCAAATCCATTTGCGCTAGCATTGTGATTCACTAACTTTTTTAACGATAATCGAATCGTATAAACAAATTTAACGAAAATTAATGGATCACGCTATTCAGTAACATTTTTAACGATATTCGATTAAAGTCAGCTGTTACTTTAAGCAAGTTTCTTCACGTTATTTTAGCGACAAAAATTGAGGTTGTGTTTATTTAATCGATGAAGTGTATTTTATGTTTAAAAATCAACTTTGGATTTTTGATGATAAATGTGAAGATTCTTTTGCCACTTGGTCTAAAACTTACTTGCTGAAAATTTGAGCCAAATCGTATAACTCTATCCCGTGCACCTTTGAGGTCAAAGTTCAAATGATAAAAAAAAAATTTCCATACAAGCAAAAAAATTTTTTTCGATTTTTTTTCTTTTTATTTTTTAATATTAGCTAGTAAGCTTTATTAGCTTATTAACAACAAAAAATTTCATTTCGATTGGACAAGATTTTCAGTTTCAAAAGTGACTCTGAAAAAAAATTTGAGGCTTGTTAGGGGCTTACTCTAAAAAATTTTCAAAAAAAATTTTTTTTAGTTTTGATAAGCACACATTAAAGATTTTTTGTTGCTCTTATGAAGTCGTTATTTTAAAATGTTTTATTTTTTAATATTAATCAGGGACCGTAACGGTTATAAGTGATATCAAAAAAGTTATTTTATAACAGTTATTTTAAGAATTAAAAAAAACTCAATATTTAACAGTTATTTTTTAACGTAAAAATAAAAGGTCGAAACAAACTCTTAAAAATGAAGTTTTATTTTTCCATCATAAATGAGTTTTATTTTTTCCGTCTAAAATAAAACTAATTTTTGGAGTTTTATTTTTTCCGTCTAAAGTAAAACTCATTTTTGGAGTTTTATTTTTTCCGTCTAAAATAAAACTCATTTTAGGAGTTTTATTTTTTCCGTCTAAAATAAAACTCATTTTAGGAGTTTTATTTTTGCCGTCAGAAACAAATTTTCATATTAATAACATTTATTTTTCACTAAGTTCATTGCAAAAATCTGATTTTTTTCAATTAACAAAAATTATAACTGATTACAATCAGTTGTCTTAATAACAACTCAACTGAGTTGAGTTGAAACCCGTAATAGCGGCCAAAATATAAAAAGAAGTGCTACTAAAAACCCTTAAATATAAATGTAAAAAATACCGTGTTAAAACAGGATTGGGTGTACTTTGTGTAAGTGTCAAATCTTTCACCAGAAAATTTGGAAAAATAATGTTTGTTAAATTAAAAAAATAAAAAAAGTCTGTTAAAAAAGAAGAAAGTAAACAAATGAATTTTAATTAAGACAAAAAAATTAATCTCTTCAAAAGATTTTATTTTATGAATGCGAAATGAGTTTTATTTTAGACGAAAAAAATAAAACTCCTAAAATGAGTTTTACTTTAGACGGAAAAAATAAAATTCCTAAAATGAGTTTTACTTTAGACGGAAAAAATAAAACTCCTAAAATGAGTTTAACTTTAGACGGAAAAAATAAAACTCCTAAAATGAGTTTTATTTTAGACGGAAAAAATAAAACTCCTTAAATGAGTTTTATTTTTGAAGGAAAACATAAAACTCTTTTTTTTTAAGATCACCACAGATTCTGAAAGAGCTTGTCAGTTCGAATCTATTGATATATGACACTATAGATCTCCGTTGGCTCTAACATGAAGAGTTTTTATGTTTAAATTTTCCGAATAACTGTTATTTACGGTCCCTGATATTAATAAATACATAAAAACCAGCATTTAAAAAAAATTGTTGAAAAATTTGTTAAACCTGGGCATTTTTATACTTTGGAAAAAATGGTCTTATTGGACTATTTTTGCTGTAACTTTTGAATGAATAACGATAAATTAGTAAATTAAATTGTTAATTAGAGCATTCTTCATATGCTTTTGTTTAAATAAAAAGATTTAAAAAAAATCCTTCTTTTTTTTCTCAAAAATCACTAACTCAAAAAAGTCACATTAGAACACATTACTAATTTTTATTTATTTCTTTATTTATAAAAAATTACAAATGAACGGATCAGAACAAAAAAAAGAATTCTATTGAAAACGTCTTCTATGGTATTTTTCCTACTGCATTTACGCGAAAAGTACTCCCTGTAACTTTTAAATTCCTTGTTTCCAGCATCTTGAGATTCTTCAGTTAGTTGGTCAATAGGCAATAGGGAAAGCGATGTAATTTCTGGCCCCTTAATGAAGTATTAATGTAGAGTAGGAGGAATATAATACCATTGATAATTTTTAACAAATATCCTGGCAGTAACATTAGCGAAATTTTAAAATCTTTCGATATTGATCTCAATGCCACTGGAAACAGCTATTAATATTGTATGCATATTTTTTATCAACTGCAAATCAATTTTTGTAATTTCTGAATATATTTCAGCATTTTAAAGAATTCCTTGCAGTATTTCCATCGTTTGTATTTCCTTGTTTTGGTTGGTCAACAATCAATCCAATTATCTCTCAAAATTCTCAAATTTTTTTGTAGTATTAGCAATAATTTTTTTGCCTTTTTTTTATCGGGAGTTTATATGATAAGTGAATATGACACTCATAAAACCAAACTCCATGTTATCTATATTAACATCTTTTGAAATCATTTTTTCAATATTGTTGAATTATTTACCTGTGGCGCCACATATATAGCACTTTTGTGTGGACTTTGTGCATGTAAGAGCGTTACAAACTTTACCGTCAATCATCACAAGAATTAGTTCGTGATTGACTTTCACCAATCTCTCTCCAACTAATACTACCGAATCGACAAGAACCTTTTTTCAGTCTCAATCTTTCTTTTCGAGTTTAATATTTTCTTTCGTTTCTTTTAAAATTTAAATTTTCAGGGACAGAAAGAATACGAAAAAACAGAGGAAAGAAGGCGACATGTAATTTGAAATTTAAAATGATAATAACAGCAAATTTCGAACCACCAGTACCTACTACTGGTTAAAAGATTGATGTTCGACTGTTGGCTGGTGGGCACCGCAGTGGTGCAGTGGTTAGAACTCCAAGATCTTCTGAAGATAGAATGTGGTGATTCTTGAAACATGTAAAAACCAACCCGGGTTCAAATCCCAGCTCATCCAAGAAAAATTATCAATAAATTTTAATAAAAATTCCCAGTTGTATAAAAAAAATTCCTTCCTCAGTGAAAATAATTTAATGAAAATTAAATTTTATGAACTCAAGCCTAATTAAAGAATATCAAGAAATTAAAAATTAGCTGTTCAACTAAAATCAAAATTGTTTTTGAAAACTTTAAGAAAATGTTCCAACAAATAATAAAATATTGCTCTGGGCATTCGTCATCAGCTAGTGTTGTTGAAAAGAATAAGTTTTATATTAAAGTGTCAATGAGTTTCGTCGATTCGGCGAACACTAAACATATATTAACCCTGAATCTGCAGAATAAAATGTACATGCAAGGGTCAGGTGGCATGCGAACATTATTTTCCCGATCATCGATTGGTGAGATTTCGAAATTATCTTGGAGAAGAGGTAGACTGACAAAAGGCAGCCATACAGCCATAACTAAACAAAAGCGGAACGCTTTTTCTAGTTATCCAAAATTTTCATGCCCATATAATTTGTATGAAGCATCCCTAAAGGCCGTTTTACACTATCCCACAAAGTCTTTAGTAATTTACGAAAATGCACTCCTGTCATGATAAGTTGTTATTGTTTTTTGAAAATGTTCAAAGAATAATTAGATCAGGGAAGCATTTTTGAAAAATACGTAAGACTTTGTGGGATAGTGTGTAACGGCCTTTAATAGCACCACGTCAACGATTTGCAATTGAAAAATCTGATCTTGACAACGCGTTTAATAGTGAAGTTGACCGCTGTTATTAATAAAAAATGTTTCATCTCCATTTATATTATGTTCGTGACACAACGGTGATGACGCTCTTGTTTCAGTTTGGCATATCAGCGTTAAAGCTAAGCGAAAGAAAAAGTTCTGCCTTTCGCTCTTGTTTAGGTACAGCTGTTAGCCTCGTGGTCAATCTGAACGGCCGAGTTGCTTATAATAATCTAAATTCATTATTGTCTTATAGGTGTTAAAATATTAATCTAAATTTTTCATTGTTTAATAAGTGTTAATAAATCAATCTAAATGGTCTTTTTTAAATGTGTAAATGAAGAATAAAGAGAAAACTAAATTAGTTAATTATTTCATTCCTGGCGTAATTTAATTTGAATCAGGTGGAAAAATTTAATAATTTTGTTTGAATTGTTTCTACACACAGAAAACAAATTGGTTGGGAAACGGTTGCAGTAATAAAATATTGATCATGACATATAATTTATTATTGCAACTATTAAAAATGTATAGTTCTAACTAATTTTTAATTCTCTTGATTATTAAAACGCTATTCCAACTGAAATATGATTCCTTCAATTCTATTATTAGTTATGATAACTAATTTAATTTGGTTCTAAAAATTAGTACAAATGGTAAGAATCACAACCAAATTTAATACAGGGAAATACTGAATATTGGTCATTGCAATTAAAAATTTGCTTTCGTCAATAAATTTTGTAATACAAATTTTTATTTATTTATTGCAGCTAATTATTGATTGTTGGAATAGTTTCAATTCGAGTACAACAAGTTATAATAGTTAAAAGCCCCAATTGCTTACTAAATTTTCTGTCAAAACATTTGATAGATAAAAATAATTTTTAATTTTATATTTATTTATTTATTTATTAGTAATAAAAAATACAATTAATATCATTAATTAAAAGAGGTAAGGGCACTAGCAGCTATGGCTTTCTGCCCGGAGGTAAATAGGTAATTAGATTTCATTAACCATGTTAGCATTTAATATATATTTATATATAAGTTTAATGTTCGTTTCGGATAAGTTCCGGAGAAGATGGGAGTCTTAACGAACCCGAATATGTTTGAACGCGCAGAGTTATAGCTGATGCATTTGTCTAGGATGTGGGTGACGGTAAGTTTCTTGTCGCACGTGTGACAGTGAAGGCGGGGAGATTTTTCAAGCAGGTGCTTATGAGAAAATTTACAGTGTCCCATTCTAAGACGTGCAAATACATATGTTGGATTCTTTTTGGATATGTTTTTTGGGTAATGAGGCTTAGTTCCAAGAGAATTCACGTTTTTGTAAGAATGTTGATACAAGGACCATTGTTCGGCAGTTTGATTTTTGAAATGCACAGAAATGGCGTTGGTGATGTCGTGCACTGCCCACGTTGGAAATGTTAACAGAGGTCGTATTTTTGCTTCTTCTGCCGCTCTGTCGGCGCATTCATTTTCGAGAATGCCAACATGGGATAAAACCCACAAAATTTTAATTGTGCGTTATACAAAGATTTCCTGTTTTAGTAATGATTTGTGATGTTGATACACTGTAGGCGTGGTAGAGTGTTTTGGGAGCTTAGTTAAGGTTAATATTAACACTGATTCATCTAAGAGCCATTGTGGTTCCAATGGTAGTTTTATTTGAATTGGTTTGATATTAAGGTTAGGAGAGTTTTGCGCCCGAAGCTGAACTCAAATCCTCTATTTTTTGGAGAGTGTTTGAAAAGATTTCCCTAGCATTATTGTTGTCTTTAATTTTGGTGAAAATCACTGCACCATCGACGTAAAAAGCGTGTTCAATATGATTTATGCTGGTTAGTGCTTGGCCCAATTGCTTAAAGGCTATAATAAACAAAACTACCGATAATCGCGATCCCTGAGGAATTTCATTCTGAATGAGCCGGTCAAAAAAAAAATATATTGATAACGACAATCAAATCTCTTGTTATGAACACCAATTGTATGTTAATTTTTGGAAATTCGTGCTAGTTCGCGTTTTGACAAAAATGCAATGGGTTAGCAACCCTTCGTTTTAAAAAGAGAAATATGGGTATCAAATTTTTTCTTTTGCCAAGTCCATCATCTTTGTATGTAAATAATTTAGATTTTTGCAAATAAGATGCATTTTACACGGTGCTCTGGAAAATATATAAATGGAATTTTGCAGTAACTCTTATATGATAGCGGATTTAGTTTCTAGATCATGTATGGATGAAAATAGAACTAAAGAAAGAACAAATTTTGCTTACATACAACCTAAGTCGCTCTAATGTACATACATATTTTAAATCTCTGTGTTACTTTAAAATATTTAAATCCATATTACTTAAAATTTGCTCATAAGTACGTATGTAATTTCCTAATAACATCCACCCCTTATTTTACCAAGCATTTAAAAATATTTAAGTTCCTATTTTGTCACTACGTAACACATTTTGTATATTTGTATCTTATATACATATGTATATCTGTGGCATTTTGACAAAACATCTTAAGTCGAGATAAGATAGCAAAAAAGTTTAAAAAAACTCGGTGAAAAAATTACATTTTTATCAAATAGTAAAATAACCGTTTACAATACAAAATTATAAAAACGTAACCAAAAATTTTTTTGAATAAAAACTAGTACGATTAACAACATTTGTTTCAACTTTGTAAATTTGACTTAAGATGTTTTGTCAAAATGCCACAGATATGTATATAATGTTTATTCTATTGTTTGATTGTGTGTTTATTTCCTATTGACTCCTAATCTACTAATCTAATTTTCTTGAAATTATTACAGTACTTTCGTAATTACCAGTCACATAATATAGGCTTTTAATTTTCAAGCAGGCGTGGCACCTGTCACATAATGAATTCAAAAGAAATCACCTCAACAAGTGGGACAAAAACCCACCAGTAGATGGTAACACCAAAGCAGCCAACACACTGGGAAAAAATAAAATAAAATAGGAATTAAAAAAAAAACCTAAATAGCAGCTTCAAAGCGGAAAAATCAGCGTTTTTAAAAAAAATCTTATGTATCACTAAGTTATCTTGTTCGGGAAATTTGGTGTTTTAAGCACTAAGAAAAATTTGGACTGCAATTTTTGATTGATCCTCTATTTTAAACGGCTTTTCTTTATATTGTATTTGCTATTTCAGCTAAGGCTTAGAAAAGTTATTAAAGAACAAATCTTGTTTTTAACTCTTTTCTAAATCTTTATAGGGATACAAAAATAGTTTAAAAAAAATATTGTTCCAAAAAAAAAAAATGTTAAATTTTAATAATTGATTCTTCTTCTATATGACTTTGTTGTTATTTGCTTCCGAAACAACTTTTTATTAAATTTACATACCATATAAGTATTCGTTTTAATGCTTAGAAGTACATTATTTGTTTTTAATACATTTTGTTTGGTACAGTATTCTTCCCAGCCTACATAAAATCTTAATTAAAGGTGCTGTTATAATAAAATTAATATCGTTGCCCATTGAAATATTTTCGGAAGAAGCAATGTTAGCTAGGATTTGCAATAACTAAAGGGAGTTTCACACTTGGAAAATTTTTTCCAAAACTAACCAATTACTCCAGTTACTGTATTATTAGACCCCGTTGTTTCATCGATATTTTCTGTGGTGCGGCGAAAATAGTTGGCAACGCCAACCACAAATAGTTGGCAGCGTCAATTACAAGAAAAGCGACGGCAATAGCAATTGTTTAGAGAAAGGGAGATAGGAATAAAATACAGAACTAGAAGAAGAAGGTAAACAATGTAAATAAATTGCTGAAAACCAAATATATTGGAAAGATGGCGGGTCGACATTTTGCTTATTAGCTGGCGAAAAGCAAAATGCCGTTCCTTTTTCTCTTTTTGCTGGTGTGAAGAATGGTTAGTCCGGTGGCCGCAATAGAAATAATTAAAGATAAGTGGTTTTTTTACAGAAACGTAAAAGTAAAAGTAAACCCAAATATATCAAAATAACACCGAACCTCTTGTCAACATACCACTGCCACTTGCTATCGCAACACATGCCGAGTCAGCACCACCACGCCAGGGGTGTTTGGGAAAAATATTTTTTAGACGTAAGAACTGATAAACTTGGACTACTTGACGGAAATGTCAGAAACCTTTAAAAAAGTAAATTAAAAAATGGGTTAGATTAAAACAAAATTTTATAAATTTAAGTTAAAACAAATCTTTTAGGAAATTTTATTTAAAGTTTTTTTTTCTAACCACTGGTAACCCAGACCGTTTTGGTGATTTTGAGAGAAACGTGCGCGAAAAGTAGGGTTGAGCTTAGGCCTAGAAATCGGCGAGTGTAGGAAAAATAATAATAATAAGTGTTTGGAAAATTAAATCTAATACGATTCCCTAAAATTAAATAATAAAAGAATAAAAAATAGAAAAAACAGAAAAAAACCCTGAAAAAATATATAAGAGCAAAAAGAGAAATTCAATACTTACCGGAAAACGCCTGGACTTCGAGCATCGATGAACGAGCAAAACCTTATAAATTCCATATGTAGTCCGCCATATTCTGAGGAAGAGGAAATAACCCACCGCTATCAGTAGAGAAGGAACTCAATCTAAAATGAATTTTTATTTTATTACATTAGTTTATTAAAAAAAAATTTTGAGAAATTTTAACTGTAAATTTACAGAATTTCTTTCGCTTCTGTTATTTTGTTATCACTTTAAACCTAAAGATTACTGATAGTAAACCAAATGTTTATAACGATTAATTCAAAATTTTAAATACATGTATGAGTTAAAATATTGGCTTAAAAGGTAAATAAAAGCGGTGAGCAAGGGGAAGGAAGTATGTGAATATGGTTAGGTGTAATCTGTTTAGGGACATCGAAGTAAACCCTGAGAATGATGTATGGTGGGCCCAAAAAGTTCAGAATCCGAAAGTCACTAAACGGATACTGTTGTAAATAATTCAAATATCGTTTTATTAAACCTGTTTTATCAAAATAAAATGAAAATGAAAAGTGCAAATTTGTGTTTTATTTAAAATTTTTATTAGAATAATACTGCATGTAGGGTATTTTTGCAAGCTCTCACATATTTTGAAATAGCAATGCAAAGATATTTAATGAAATAAAATTTATACGTCGACTTGAGAATTATATCGTCAAAAGAGTTTTTATGCTACATATTGTTAGTCCCACAGTAATAAAACTACATACATCATACACTGTATTAAAAAGAACTCTTTAATTTTGTAAATATCTTATGGCCTACGTTCTTGCCAATAATTCATCCATATATTTTTTTTCATCAGATAATTATGTTGGAAGATACGTGTTTTCCGCCGACAAAAAATTTGTTTCAAAAAAATTGTTCTTCTACATCATAAGACACCCACTGTATTGAAAATAAGCTACCTTATTTTCAGGGAGTTTATTTCCAGTATCGTTGCCTAATAGTTATATATCTAAAAATTTGTTGGGGATCAGACTATAAGCTTAGAAGTTTCCAAATTAGGAACAAAAAGTTCGCTTAACAATACAATCCATCTGTCAAAAAGCGAGCTAACCAAGAAAAATCAGCGTGAAACCTTCCATACTAAATAATTGTCTAACTATATAAAGAATGATAATAGTAGAAGTATCTAAATTAACCAACAATTTCTTTGTTTTCAATACGCAATAACACGAAATCTGTCTTAAAATAATTTTGTTAATTTTATTTTAACGGCGGTAGCGAATAGCACCGGATTTAGCAAGTAATATATGTATATAATGTAAAAAGGAGCAAATCATAAATCAAATGTTTTTTAACTTACTCACAAAAAAAACAGTATTCTTCTTGCTGACAGTAAATTTTCTTATAAATTTTATAAAAGATGTCAAGGATTGGATGTGTTTATAAGTATATACATATGTATCGTTACACAGATAAATATATACACAGATCCATTTAAGTAAAACATATACAAATTTACATTTACCTACAAACAAATTTTTAAAATAAGAAAGTAAATTTTGAAAGGTACTTTTGTGACTTTTCGGATCTTCATATCCTTAATAAGAATATAGTTAAAAATAAATACAAATATTTATTAGCTATATTAGGGCGGTGCAGATACCAAACATTTTAATACAGGGTGGCCCAAAAAAGACTGAACGATTAAAAATAGTTATATCTTTTTTGTTTTTAATAATTTTTTTTTTTGTCTTTTGCAGGTTATTTACTGGTTTTTGGAGATAAATCATGGCTACATATGATGTGCAGAAACGCGTCAAAATCATTGAATTTTTTTATTTTTTTTTATGAACGAATAATTTCCAGAAATTCTGATTTTGCTTGGCCTCCACGTTCACCAGATTTGACTGCTCCAGACTTTTTTTTGTGGGGTTATTTGAAAGGAGTTGTGTATATCAATAAACCCCAAACAATTCAAGAGCTTAAGCACAACATTCAAGCAGAAATAAGCAACTTGGAACCAGAAACTCTACGGGCAGTAATGGAAAGAGCCAATTTTTGTTTGCAAGAAAATGGACACCATTTGAGAGATGTTATATTTCACACTTAGATTTAAAAAATTTCCATGAATTAAATATTTAAAAACATAAAAAAAAAATTAATAAAAAATAAAAACAAAAAAGATATAACTATTTTTAATCGTTCAGTCTTTTTTGGGCCACCCTGTACAAGAGTGGTTCTCTTAAGTAATCACGAGCTTTGTCTACATAATTTTCTGCAACAATATGGTTACTTAAAATTAGAAAATATTTACGAACGTGGCTTTTCAATAGAACCGAAGATGTGAATCTTTTGTACGAGATTTTTAAAACCTTTTACAACCACTAGTGGTAACTTCATAAAATTTGACATTAATCAATTTGATAAAATGAGATTCTAGGTCCTTAATGTAAAATAGGTGGGAAAAACTGCTCACAGTCCAAAATATTTTAATACAAATAATCATTTCACGATGAAGAATTTTCCGCTGACAATTTTTTAAATTTAATTGCGGATTCTTTCTCGGAATGGCATCATTTCAACACTAAAGTGCTGTCAAAATTTTAGATTTGTTACTCCTTTTGCGAAAAAAATCATGGGAAATATGATTCCCATTCGTCATCAAAAATAATATTCTGGAAACAACTGCAGTATCCGATTCAGGTGCTGATCGTTTGTAAAATAGTTTGCATGACCATGATTTTTGTTTTATTTATATTGCGAAGCACTCAAAAACAATTCAACTGTCCATCAGTTTGAATGCCGCGATTTGTGCGTAAATTCATGTTTTAAGTTGCGCTTTGAATAATTTTATGTAATTTTTTTCTAAATGAAAATATTGCATCGCTTCTACTTAGGATTCAAGTGTTTTGGATAATTTAACGGACTAAGAGATTTGTACCGAAATTAAAATCGGAGATATTCTACTGACCGAAAAACCATCAACGAGCAAAATTATTATAACTGATAGGGCAATTGCAAAAGGAGTTTACAAACCAAATATTGCCAAAAAAAAAGCCAATCAAAAGTACGAGCATTCAAAGGTTAGCGATAGTTTGTGAGTTCGTCGCACTAAAAGAGTACATAATTAACCAAACGAAACTTTATTGTTAGCAGAAAGGTTTTCTATTTTCTATAAGTCAAGAAGAGTTGAAACAATTTTTTGGGATGACTAAAGTAATGAGTATCCATAGACTTCTAGATAAAAGATTGTACTGGTCTACGATGCAAATATATTCAGAACCGTTTATTTCTTAGGTTATGACTCAAGACCGTTTGAAAAAATTTCACGAGGATCCGTTAAATGGTTAAAATGGGTGCGGTATCAAATTAAGGTTGATATTACCAAACAAGAATAAAAAGAGAGTCAGTAAGCGATGTCTTGTTTGCACAAAACATGGAATCGAAAGTAGAACAAACACAATTCGTTACGTATGCGAAAAACCAATATGGAACAGAAATTATTTTAAAATTATTTTAAAACTTTTTGAGTTTTAGTAATAGGTAACGTTACCTGGTAAGTAGTTGTCCTTAAAATTGTCATTACTCTGAAAACTTCAATAAGTTCTTACTAGTAATGACCTTAGCAACTGCTTATTACTTCTATTATTTTCACAACTGAATATTTGCCTACTAATAATCAGCTCAATAACTACTTATAAGTTGTTTTGTTTTCAGTACTGAATATTTACTTACTGGTAACGTACTGAATAATTACTTATTAGGTTTCTAGCAAGTATATTGGAGTGCCCCGGTAGGCTAGCTAGTAGTGAGCTAGTCTATCAACCCCGGGGTCGCGGGTTCGATTCCCGCCAAAAACTCTGGTTTGTTTCCTGCAGACAAGCGTAAAAGCTTCGCGGGGATTAGCGTAGGGAATTAAAAAAAAAAATAAAAAAAAAAAAACTTACAATACAACTTATTCGTTGTTAAATAATAACTAGATATTTTTTGACTTCTAGTAAGTTTATTGTAAGTACTGAATGTGGACACTAGGGATGCCAATACCGAAATCCCGATCCCTAAAATCCCGGGATTCGGCATTCGCTAAAATTTTTTTAAACCCGGGATTTTCGATATTTTGTCAATCCCGAAATTGTTAACATAATTTTTTTGTTTTACATTTTTTTTCTAAAAAGAAATTCATTATGACATTCCCCATGAGAGGATAGGGACCACAATATTGATCTTTAATATTTATTCGATTAATTCTGTTAAAACTGTCATTGAAAACGTAAGAAAATAGTTACACTTTGTTATTATTTTCAAGCGGGTCCAATAATTATAAAGAACTTTTAACGTGAGAAATGCTGAAAATAATTAAACAAGAGAATGTGTTAAAGAAAAAAATGTTTTTGAAATGCAAAAAACAATTCACTGGTGCACCAAATACAAAATTTAAACTTTACTCTTTACAGGGTTAAGATTATTAAAGTGTTTTCCGAGAGTTGACATCGAACCTACGGTAATTAATGGAGCGATTTCACAATATTAAGAAATGTATTTTATACACTACATAATTCCTACCGCAAGTAGTGGTGGTTATAAAAATGCGTTTTTGTTAAAATACGATTTTAATGGTTAACTAAATAAATTGATTTTTTTAGTTAATTTCGAATTCAAATTTCAATTATTTATTTAAATTCATTTAATAAATTAACATCTATGTTGCGTTGTTCAATAAGCATATTAATTATTTTTTTTTTATTTATCTTGAATGAACTGAGGCAATTGAATCAAATATAGATTTTATGGTAATTATTTTTTTATTGAATCAAGTAACACATTGTTTAAAAGCGTACGTTGT
This sequence comes from Pollenia labialis, assembly GCA_949318255.1. Taxonomy (NCBI): domain Eukaryota; kingdom Metazoa; phylum Arthropoda; class Insecta; order Diptera; family Polleniidae; genus Pollenia; species Pollenia labialis. The sequence goes on from OX439142.1 coordinate 52,201,625, forward strand.
TTTTTTATCATATTTTTTTATTAAATTAGTCATTAAATAAGAAAAGTCACAATTTAAAATTTTTACAAATTTAAGTAATATTAGTATTAATACAACTTAAGAAAAGTAATATTAACCTTTAAAATAATAAATTAATTATAAAACCTTCGTTTGTAAACTTATTTAAAAGACGTTTTTTTTAAATAAATATCTATGAAAAGCATTTATCTCTTAATTTACAAAAATCCCGAATCCCGATATCCCGTAAAATTTGATTTTTTGTAATCCCGAATCCCGGGATTTGCGAAAACCAGTCCCGATTGGCATCCCTAGAATGAACTAATGAATTCCAGTATATCACTTAGGTCGACTGTAAATATCATGTCTAAATGTAGCGTTTGGTACGATAATGCCAAAGATTTGCGTGAGCACCTACTATATTTGTCTATCTCACGGTTGTCTCAGCACCGGGTCACAAACAAAGCGTTTACTGGGTAGAAAAAAAATTGCACCAGTCACCGCCTAGAATTAAGGATATGTCAATGAAGTTTCAAAAACGGGAAAATGTTTTCTTGCGGCCACTCGGTGCCGGGTAAAAGACACTTAGATATATCACAATTCTTGTATAGTCGCAAATCCCAAAAACCACTCACACAACTATCAATATCATAAAAAAATTCTATTAAGTCCATCCTGTGACATTTTTTCACTATTAGCTCTTTATTGTAACACAAAAAGTAGTAGGTCCATAACACATATATATCTAGCTCCCACAAATGCCCTTCTACCAGAAATATCTATAAAATATTGACAACGAAATAAATATAAGCATGGACCGCTCACCACATAAATAAAAGATTCCCTAATAAGTACTAACAGCCACAAGGAAGCTTCTTTCAATATCTAAATATTAGCAGTTGCTCCTTCTGCTTCTCTGCGTTTGTTGTACTTTTTAACAAAAGTTAAATGTGTCTAAGTAACACATACTACATGCGTATGTCTCTACATTTCAGTATAAGTATTAACAAACGGATGTGCTTATTGCAAGGGAGATAGGGAACAAGAACGAGAAAATAAAATTATACCAAGTTTATTTATCCTTGGTATGTGAAGATTCTTCTTCATTTAGCCATCCATCCATATATCAAAATTCAAAATAATATATTTAAATCCTTTAAATATTAAAGTTAAATATGAAATCAAAACTGCTGGAAATAATTCGATTAAAGCTTTTTTCTGCAATTCCTTTTAAATCTTTTTACTTCCTTTTTTTAAAAAAAGATAATTAATTTTACTTAAGCAATACATATGTTGCCATACAATTTGGCATTTTTTTTAAGTAAAATATAATTAAGATAGTTTTCAAATTATTCAACACTTTTTATGCGCTTACCAGTAACCATGTTCTGTAACTTTGGTGAGATTTATTCGCATCGAAAAGATCTGAAACAAAATATTTCACCGTTTCTCGAAAATTGAGGAAGAAATGTGTCTGTTACTCATGTCGAAAACTATCAAGAGATAATTAAACAAGATTTTGTTTAAATGTGCAAAACTTCCATTTCATACTATTGATAAACTGAAATTTATTATTGAAGGGATGAGCTATTCCTATGCACATTTCACTAGTTGCTTTGGTCAGATCGTCAGGACACATCATCCGAAGATATTATCCAAATGAAATTTTTAAGCGAATAAGAATTTTAAACTTGTAACAATATCAAAGCTTAAACAAAACTAGCAACAATAAACAGTAATTTTATCTTTTTCTTACAGTCCCGACTACAATCGGTTGATTTTTTGTCAACTTTATATGTAGTTGTAAATAAAACTGAACTGGCAAAATAAAATGAAGTAATTTGTTGTTATTCTTGTCTTTTCTTTACCCACTTAAAACTACATTTAGAGATGACAAATAATCAACTTATCGTAGCCGGGACTGTAAGAAAATATAAACTCACTGTTTATTTTTGTTGTTTATGTTTAACCTATAAATCACCCTTGTGTGAAAAATCACACAAAAGCAATAATTTTTACACGATAAGCAATTGTTGAGGTACACTAAAGAAACTTCTTGACATTGTTAGCAATAACAATTAATTACTGAAAACAAATTTTTTTAATAAAAAAAACTTTTTGGTAACGAAATATTTTAGAACCTACTTAAGTTACGCTCGTGTGTGGTTTTCAACACTTATGTAGTTTCTATGTAATTTGAACTAGAGACATAATTTTCTGTCGGAAAGTTTGAATACTTTGATGGTATTGCGAACAGCATGCAGCATACATATGTTTTATATAGTGAGTGGTAATATAAAATTCACACAAGTTTTGTATGATTTGTTGTGGATCGCCAACGGGATAAATACATCATTAATGTTACGTAAATGATGACGTTGATTACCAATGAACTATAGTGCTAAAGCAAAGAAGACAGTTATTACATATGTGTGAAAAACCACACAAGAGGGTAACTTACGTTAGTTATTTTGGGGGTGATTTATAAAACAGGATACAAATTAAAACTTACATAAAAATGCGTTCATTTTGGGACGTCCCTTGTAAATTTCATTGGTTCATTCAGTAGAATTGGAAGTAGTATTTTTACTTTTTCCTGATAACTTAACACATTATTTTGTAGGCGAAGTTTTTACTAGGTAAAAATATAAACTTATACACAAAGCTTATTCTGTCAAAAAAACAAAAAAAATTTCAAGAAGATTTCATCTTCAAAAATTGACTCCGAGATTCATTACTATAACCGAATGAAATATACATATGAAATTTTTGGCTCCCGAGGTTTACTAGCATTTACTTTTATATGATTAAAAAATGTTAGTCTCGAAGAACTAAAAAACTAAAGAAGGCGGCCAACTTCTGAATATACCCTGCAAATATTATTGGACCACCAAATCCATTTTGATTAAATGGACTCCTCCATGGACTGGTCCGATGTAATGCAAGCATGGACCATATCATTGTTAAAAAGTGTTTGTAGTTTTTTAACGACATGTTTTCGTTTTTAAACGAAGTTAAAACTAATCCTCTTGTGTATACAATGGACTAGTTTTAAAACAACTACTTTGTAGTCCAAAGCTGGGTTATATGGTCCTGCCCTAGTACATCGTAATGTTAAATAGGCCATGTTTTCCATACGTTTGGGTTACTTTTGGACTAGTCCTAGTCCCTTGTGGGCTACATTTTACACGCGTGTTTGGACTAGTCCTATTATTTGCTGGGTATCAACAAAATAAATACCAAATAATGTATAGTGCGACTTTAATCGTTGCTTACAAGATAGCCTTGAAAACATTCGTATATAATTAACAATAAACAAAATACTCACCTCTGCCGTCTTATTATTGATTGCATTTAAAGTTTGGTGGTTAAATTTTTTCTCATCCCATTTTTATTCGTGAGTATATTTGACAGTTCAAAGCAGGAGCTTTCTAATAAAAATTTTACAGACACAGTTTTTCTGTAAATTGGTGAGTAATTTCCTTACGTGAGAGAAATTATTCGCCACAAATGTTACAGACACATTTAAGTGAGATAAACAGTTGTCTGTTTCAATTTATGGCATTTTTGCTTCATATTTTCAATCAATAAGTTTTTCGAGCGGGAGCAACAGAATATGGACACAGACCTGTAAACGATTGTAGTTGATTTAATTGCAATCACATTATGTCTCTGTAATGATTGCTTGCTTTTTGATTGCATTAAAAATCAGAAAATTTACTTTAATTGACTTGAAATTTTTTGATTGCAATTAAATTTTCAAGTCAATTTATATTATAATTGATCGCAATACTTTAATTGCAATCAAATCCAGTGATTGCATTCAAAATTAAATTAGAATCAAAATCTTGATTCTCTTTAAATGAAAATCCTTCTTCTAGAAATATAGCTGACCCTGATAATATTATATCTGGGCCATAAACTTATGAACGAAATTATGCAACTAAAATAAATTAAAATAATTTTCTCTGATATTTATTATTTTAGTAAATGTTCTGATTTATTTTTTTCAGTCATAAGAAAACGACAAATAATACAATAGAAGAAGAAAAAATAAGGTATTTATCATTTAAGAAGATTAAGTAAAACATGTGTCTATTTATTTGTTAGAAAAGAAGGCAACACATTTTTGTAATACCCCTACAAGAAATGGATGACCGAAACTAAAAAAAAAATTTTTTTTACTAACACAATTGCAACAATTTTACATCAGTTGTACCACTCTCACATATATGTTATAGTAGAACAACTAAAAACACTTCACAAAAAATGCCAATTTTTTAATAAATTTTTGTTATACACTTTACTGGCTAATATTTGCGAAAATTTGTAATTGTTTAAATTTAATTCTGCAAAATATTATCTGCTATTAGTGTTAAGAAAAATAGTCCAGTGAACAGGGTGATGAATTCGCTGGAAACAACGGAAGTAATGTACGAAGCGGTCGTGTGTAAAGGAGTGGTCTTCCAACAGGTTGCGGTCATTCGGGTGGTGGCTTTGGTCAGGATACTCGTTTAAGATTTGGTGGTGGCAATAAAAGAGCAAATAATACCTGATTATGAAACACCTGATGACTTTTCAAGTAGGTATGTATGTATTTGGTTTTTTGGTCACACAGTGTTAACAAAATAAGTTGGCTTTTTAAGATCTACGAGAAATTAATTGGTCACAAATACGTTTACCCCAATGAAATGAACTTTTATAGTTAATATGAGCTATACAAATTTGTACTCGATAAGAATTTATTTAATAAAATCTTTAATTTGAAATGAAAATTAAAAAAAAATATATTATTTTTTAAAAGTGTCTGGTATATACATCAGTACTGACTAGTCAGCTGTGCCCGGTATATACAACAGTACTGATCAGTCAGCTGTGTCCGGTATATACATCAGTACTGACTAGTTAGCTGTGTCCGGTTTATACAGCAGTACTGATATATAAACAGTATAAGAGTAAACAGCTCGGATATATGAGTCGTTTATTTTGAAAGTGGTTTAAGTCCATTTTTTCTAATATTGATATATTTAAGGGTTTGTGTTTGATTTGTTTCAAAAATATTGTTAAGTGGTATTCATTTTTTTATAGCTTTGTGACCTTAAACATGTTAGAATATATAACGTAATACGTTTTGTAAACTTTACTAGAAAAATATCTAAGCTGTGTTTCAGAACCTAAAATTGACTTAAACCACCTTCAAAATTAATAATATGACTTTTTTGTTTGTGAGTCCACTTATAACCAGAAATTTTATAAAGACATAAAGTGCACATAGTGCAAAAAATTAAACATGAGACGCCAGACGCGTGAGTTTTCTTTTAAAGAAATAAAACAATATAAATTGTAAATTTTATGTTTGATGGAGATGAATGTAATAGCTTTAACATAAATAAGGAATCTTTAAATTTAGATACAGATTTGTATTTATGAAATTAAAAAAATGCTTTAAAAAATAAATATTAATTCATTTATTAAAAAATTTAATTTACATTCATATATTAGGATAATATTACAGATTTTGCCATATTATTTCTCCTCATTTAGATTATGTGTGAGGTTGTTAAAATATAAATGGTGCATAGGTGGTATATACCATAGTAACTCCATCATATCCTTATACTTAGGAGTTGAAATGGGACGTACATTTTTGTATGATGGTGTTAATTTTATTCTGTTGAAGTTCCTTGGTCTTTCCCGACAAGGTAATGAGTCAAGTATTTTGAACTCTTTATCCACTTCCATAGATTCTTTATAAAACATTTTGTAGGGTTCACTTTTTATAAATCGCATCCAACATATCCTTAGCCAATTAACAGGTTCGCAACAAGTGTTTTTTAATCTTTTAAGAATTGCTTCTTCCAGAGGTTTTGTTAATATTAATTTATTACATAAAAGATGACAAATATAAATTTTTTATTTCAGTGTACTTAAACCGTTTTCAAAATAATTTTTTTTTTATTTCGTTAGCTAACTAATTTTCAAGTGCCCAAAATCATGCCGATTGTAATGATACTAGAATTAATTTTTTTATAAAAAAAAGATTATATAGGATTGTGATTATTGTTATCATTAATTACTTTTTTTTAAAAATGGACTTAAACCACTTTCAAAATAAACGACTCACATGTTTTATCAACCACAAAATTCACAAAAGGATGCAAAATCACACGAACACAAAAGTTTCCATCAGTTTTTTCACTTTTACCTTCTACACGATGATGGATATTTACATTCGAATTACCAGTCATATGACAGGTCAAAGGACTGTCACTGCTCTTGTTGGGACGTTATGCTGACTTATTAATGCTTATTATCTGTATTCATAAAATTTAGATTTTAATAAACTTTTACAAAACAAATTTTCTATGAAAATTTTCCCTAATAAACGTTTGTTAAGGTACGGTCACATATGGCAAACATTTGTCAAATATTGTTTGCCGGCATTTTTTTTAAATTTGATAAAAAAAATAAAAATTTTATTTGCTGGTCACACTACGCACATTTATTTCCCATTTTTGTTTGTTCAAACAGATATTAAATACCTTCAAATAAAACATGGGAAAACATGTTTGCCCTGTGTTCACATATTAAAATATTTGCCTAAAAATAAATATTTGAACAAATTGTCAAAAATAAAAATTAAATAAATAAAATTACTTTTCATTAAAACTAAAAATTAACATTTTGATGCAAAATATTGAAACTTTTATGGTTTTATGGTACAGAAGAGCGAGAACAGCAGTTTTAAAAGTAAAAGGGGATTAAGATAACAAATAAAGGGATAAAGGCAATTTGGCGAAGTAATTTTCAGTCTTGTACAACTAAATTAACATAAATTATGAAACTAAAGCATTATTTGTTACGGGTTTAGACGCAAGCAATAAAGTGTTTTAGACAGTGGATCTATTGTAAATTATAGACCGATCTTCACGAAATTTGCTATATGATTTCTAGGCATATAAATTGAGTTCGTCCAAAGTTTAACGATAAAAGGTGCTTCCGCCACCAATTTGCGTTAGGTTTTGTAAATAAATAGTGATTTTTTCGAGAGGTTGTTTCACATTTCGCTCCATAACTCTTTTCCTACTGAACTAAAAGTACTGAAGAAATTCCAAACTACTTGGACGAACATGCGATCAATATTTTTATTGTTCGTCAGCATCCTTTTCTAAATCGATCTAATAATGTCCATCCGTCCGGCTACTGTCGATGTTAACCTAATTCAATTTTTGAGATAATCGGGTGTGTTCTAGAATCCGAATTCATTTGAAAGTAGATTACTTCAGCATTTTTTATGTTCTGCAAGGGGTTAGTGAAAGTAAAACGAATCGACTTTAATTCTTAAGGTACGGTCACATATGGCAAACATTTGACAAATTTTGTTTGCCGGCATTTTTTTTAAATTTGATAAAAAACATAAAAATTTTATTTGCTGGTCACACTACACACATTTATTTACCCATTTGCTTCTAGATGGGTCAACTGTATGACCAACCCCACTTTATTATTTATTGCCGAATTTCGGTTTTTTTTAGTTATTTCAATAAACTAAACCGTTTTTGATTTACGCAAATATATGCTGTGCAGCCTCTTACATTTTCGAAATAACGGTAATTCTTGAAAACAAGAGCCAATCTTAAAAAAACGGTAAGTCCCACTGGATTCAGCGTGCCTAGGGTTTTTTCCCGAGATTTCCCGTCCCGGGATTTCCCGAGAATTTCAATTATTTTCTTTCCCGTTTTCCCGGGATTTTTGTTGCGGGATCCCGGGAAATAAAAGTTCCTCATAGTTTCAGAAAAAAGCTATTTATACTTTGAAATTTAGTTTTATATTCTCTAAAAATTAGCATCCATTGATGGGTTGTCGATTAGATCAATAACAAGAAGTGAGTACGTTCGTAAATCAATGTCTTCTGACGCAATAAATCTACCAAAAGCAGAATGTGCCGTGCAACAGTTGATAACTAATAAATTTAGTGAAGTGAAGAGTTTATTAAGAACGTAAATTCAAAATAAGATGCAGGTAGTACATTTTAATTGTCCATGGACAAGTCTTACAAATAGGAGATATCAAAAAATATCGCTCCTTTATTGCAGCAAAATGCGATTAAAGTTTTCAAAATGTACCGACTTAAAGATATATTTTGCTATAACTTCGGTTCAGTTTGAGATAAAACCGATGTTTTGTAACGAGAAAGTAGAAGGAACACTTTGCTTAATTAATTTAAAATTAAAAAAATGTTGAGATATGAGGATATGTTAATAAGGTGATAAACATAAATTTGTTTCATTTTGTGACGGCTTATATAACTGGGAAGTGCTGGGAAACAGAAATAAAAAAAAAACTATGGAAACTCGTGTAAGATACTACAACATACAATTTTAAAAACACATTGTCCTAAATATTACAGGTGGATCTTTTAAGAAGAAGTCCGTTTGATGCTATTTTTTGCATCAACCTTGACCTACATTTGACTGATATAGACGTTGTTTATAAAAAAGAAAAATTACTTCGGATTGTGAATTAGAAATAAGCAACAACTTTTAACTTTTTCACTTTAAACTATTTGTCCAATCTCGGTAAAAAACTAAACGAAATGTTTCGGAAGCATGGTAATAAGTAAATAAAATAAAAAATATTCTCGTTGCCGACTTTCTAAACGCATTGAGTGTGTCCTAGTATTATTTCCTAAGCTGTTAAAAAATGTTAATATATTTATAAAACATATTTATTTAAAATAATTTATCTATTTTATAAATTTACTTTTTGATCTCAAAACTTGAGTACCATAATTTTTGTTTGTTTTTATTATTGTTTTATGAATTTAATTTTATTTATTTTATGTTATCTTTTTATCTTGTATCTAGAGCATAATGATACGAAATTTACATATGAAAGCGTAAGGTAATAATAATTCAAGTTCCCCTTTCAACCTTTAATTAAATTTTGGGAGTATTTAGGCATTTCTTTTACTTACCTTGTAAACAAGTTCCCTTACGCTTTTTTTAAAAAAAAAGTTTTTTTCATTAATTTAAAACAAACTTACTTTGTATTATTTATATGGAGCGGCATCCCCGGATCCCGGGAAATTTAAAAATTGTTCCCGTTTTCCCGGGAATCGAAAAACTCCGGGAAAAAAAACTCTAAGCGTGCCCCAATTAGGGCAAAATGCAAGGTGCGCGGCTGGTCTGTTTTTTGCCACTAGCACAGTGTACTTATTGCTCAAAATTACAATATTAAAATTCTATTTTAAGATTATTTTTTCAAAGGTTGCGAAAGAAAAAAATCATATCTTAAAAAAGAAAAAAAACACCTCCTTCAAAGTTTCAGGATTTTTTAAGAACAGTTTGGGGTATTATATAAAAAAAATCAGCCAAATAAAAAAATAGGTTTTTGACTTAGTCCGTTTTTAAAATTTAATATTTTGCAGATATTACATTTTTCAAAAAAATTATTTCTTTTCAGTATATGGTTTGTAGTCCCAAGTATTCTCTTTAAAATGACATTTAAAGCATCTTCGTATGTCAAGTAGTTTTCGAGATATTGAAGAAATAACCTCAACACATTCGGCTAAATCTGCGAAATTATGACATTTTGAATATGACATAACTTTTGAAAAAAAATTTTAAAATTTTTTTTCGTTCATATATGTTCCTTATAAGATAAAAGGAACCTTCTCACCAAATTTCATTACAATCGGAAGAGTCGTGTCCCACTCTTGGTCCAGTGGATCTATTGTAAATTATAGACCGATCTTCACGAAATTTAGTTATATGTTTTCTAGGCATATAAATTGAGTTTGTGCAAAATTTAACGATAAAAGGTGCATTCCGCCACCAATTTACGTTAGTTTTTGTAAATAAATATTGATTTTTTCGAGAGGTTGTTTCACATTTCGCTCCATAACTCTTTTCCTACTGAACCAAAAGTGCTGAATTACAATCCAAACTGCTTGGACGAACTTGCGGCCAACATTTTTATTTTTCGTCAGCATCCTTTTCTAAATCGATATAACAATGTCCATCCGTCCGGCTAACTGTCGATGTTAACCTAATTCGCAAAGTACATGTCGCAATTTTTGAGATAATCGGGTGTGTTCTAGAATCCGAATTCACTCGAAAGTGGATTACTTCAGCATTTTTTGTGTTCTGCAATTCACCTCCACATGTTTTTATTCGTTTTCAATTAGAGTGGTAAGGTGTTAGTGAAAGTAAAATGAATTTACTTTAATTCTTATATGTATGTGAGAAAATTTTTAGCAAAAAAACATAATTTTGGTTTTTAGTTTCAAATGTTTTTATATAATGAAAACAATACGTATTTTTACACAAATATCGCAAATTTTTGCAAATTTCCACTGATTTAGCAATATTTACAAAATTTTTACCATTCCTTATAATTTTAGGGACTTTTAATCAATTTTATGACTTGTTTGAAATATTAAAGATTTTCGCGAATTTTCGCTATTTTTGTAAATTTTTTTTTTCGTTTTTTCCGACATTTTGTTTTTTAACCGATTTGGCATTTTCAAATAAATTTTTTGGCTTTGCAATTTACAGCTTTAACGATTTTTAATAAATACATATTAAACTTTGCTATCATGCCGCTATTAGCAAATTTTTGCGAATTTCCGCTAATTTAGCCACTTTTATCGAATTTTTGCCATTCCTTATAGTTTTAGGGACTTTTAATCATTTTTGCAATTTTCGCGTATCTTTGTTGCTTATAAAAACTTATTTCTGGAGAAAAGTTTTGTGCCCCCAGACAATCTATTATCACCAAAGCTCTTATACAAATACTCATTCTGTAAATAGCTTTTAATGCCATAATAATCTTATAAATGTTGGTTTTGGCAATAATTTCTATAATAGCTTGTATGTCGTGTCAAAATGTTGTCTTGGTAGGCCGAGAATTGGCTCTAGGTCACTTGCTACAATCACTTCAAGACGACAAAATTTCATAAAGATGTCGATGTCGGTAAATTATTCGGCACTAATAAGTTTTTTATAAATCTTAAATTCATTATATAATTTTATTTGGCGGGTCCATGATTGTCCACTGACCCCAAACTGGTACATTCTCGAAAATGTATCTGTTTAAATAAATACGCCATTCTTGCAATTCATTATTCGTAACATTATATTATATGAACCCATATTTAATAAATTACCCATTTACTTAAGAAAAAGCTATTTTGTAACATCTTGAAACCTACTTACCGCGCAACTCTTTGCTAAAAAGAGAACACAGGAAACATTTTTTTACATAAATAAGTTTTTTCGCCATTAAAAAATTATTTAATTTTGGTAATTTTTTCAATTTTATTAAATAATTTTTATTTTAAAGCTTTTTTATTTGCCGCTGTTTGGTCTTACAAAATTTTTGTAAGAACAAATATTTATTTGCCTAAAATCAAGGAAAATATTTGACGTTAAATGGTCATATTAGGAGCATTTTTGTTTGCTAGCAAATAATTTTGTTTTCCCAAAATCAGCTGTTTTTCTGTTTGCCCCTCAAAAATATTTTGTGGTCAGATTAGGGCAAACAAATATTTGATATTTTTTGATAAATGTTTGCCATATGTGACCGTACCTTTAAATTTAAAAATCCCTTATGAATTCGAAGGCATATGTTCATTAATTTATTAATTAATTATTTATTAAAAACCCGAATTTTTAGAAAAGACACGATTTGTTATATGCACATGCTTTGACCACTACTGTAGTCACAATTCTTCAGAACATTTTGATACCGGAAGATGCTTTTTCACATTTTCCGTCAAAAAAAAAATTAATTAATCAATATCTTTTTTTTCAGGCATTTCCCAAATTTTTAATGTGGAAATGTAAAAAAAGAATTTTTCAGGTTCTTCGAGTAATTCCACACGAAGAAATTTTTATTTTATGTGTTGAATAGTGTAATTAAATACATTTTTACCAGAAATTATTCCCCGTTCAATTATTTTACCATGTATGAATATTTGTTAATTCTATTGCCGACAACATGTGTTAAGGCAAATTTGTATCCAAATAGCCTCTTAGGGATGACGGGTACAAAAAGCTTTATAAATTTCAGTTAAATATTTTTTTTAAATACCTTAAACTTAATTACTGTTACAATAAAGCAGACAATTTATAGCGCTTATAAAATAAAAATGGTGAATTGTACCCATTCTGATGGACGAGGGTTAAAGGATGTGTTCGCTTTCTAAATGAAATTGAATAAACATTTTAGTCGCTTTTTTTAACAAAAGTTAATAGATGTTTGTAAGCACCATGTTGTTTTCTTTCTTCTGTTCATTTTTCCATCAACTTAATTTTATTATCTAAGCCTGATTATTTAAATTTTATTTTTTCCTAACAAACATAAAAAACGATAATGGAATTTAAATGACTTTCATGTTGCTATTTAAGTCTTAATTTTATTCTTAATTTACATTTCTTTTAATTACACCAAACAAACACTGATTAAGCAAATTAAAAAAGAAAGAAAGATTTCGTATATGAGATACAAAATAAATAAATCTTTTTAAAAATCGAAGACGTCTTTAAAGTATGCAAATAAATATTTATCTTTTATTAGTTAAATAAGAAAACTCAGCTGGACTTTTAGCACCATTCGGTAATTTGAATAAAATTACAAAGAAATATACTTGAAGCAAGTAAATTTTGCCAAAAATAAATTATTCTGAATATATGTGTGTCTTGGTTTAAGCAAAATGTTTCTTTATTTAAGAAAATTTTACTAAATACGAATGAAATACGAAATTATTTTGAATTTTCTTGTTTTCTTTCTGGGTAAAACTGTAGCAAATTGGTAATTAATAGAAAATTTGTTTTTGCAAAATGTTTTAACTTAACCGTCGTCGTCGGTATGGAAAGATAATATCCGTCACAAAAACAAGTATGACATATCAAGGTTAATAAAATATTCTATATATATAACTCCTTAGCATGTTCCTTTACGCACTATCGGAGGCTGCTTGCAGACCTTCAGGCGTATTCTGTAATTCGCTTAGCTAAAGAATTAATCCCGATCGCTAAAATGCCTTAGAGAATACAAAATTTAAAAATCTTAGCCCTGACATCATAAGCTTAAATTTCGTCGAATTCAATTTTTAAAGCATTTCCAAACTTACAAATGCACGTTACAGAATTGCATTCGTAGCCAAAAATCGCTAAATCAACTTTATAGATTTTTAGCGATAGAGATTTAGCTTTAGCGAATTACTGAATACGGCTGCTGATAAGAGGAAGCAGGAAAAAACTATAATCAAAAAATACTAAAGAACAAGAAAATTATTTTCCTTAAAAAAGACGCTGCTTTTTCTTTAGCACAAAAGTTGACCCAAATTACATCAAGTCTGAAAGCTAAAAAAATACAAAACAAAACAAATAAAAAACACTAGATTCAGACAGTGATTTTTTCCATGAGTTTTAAGACATGAGTTTTGGTGTTTGTTGGCGAACGGTGTAGAGAAGTAAGCAGGGTAGAAAATAATCAAATTTTCTGTTCTCTCTCGTTCGTATTTTTGTTTTGTTACAAAATTTTTTTTTTATTTCAATGTGGCAACATCTCTTTACTAAACAAAACACGGAGCACATTTTATTGGTTTGCAAGTAAAGAAAAATTACCGAAAACGGGTAAAAATCAACGTTTAAATCATGGGGAAAAACAGATGATTCTTACATCACGGTCTGAGTCGAGTGATACTTGTTCGTGCATCGTCGTGCAACTTTTTCCACCCCCTTTTCTATCCTACACCTCTAAATAATAAACAAAATCTTGCACGCAAGAGTTGCGGCGTTAATTGTATAATGTAAATACGTTCATAGTAGTGATGATCAATGCCTATAATTACTTTTTTGAATTGAATCTGGTATTGATCTCGTTATATAGAAAATTAAGGAGGTTGCACCATACAATTTGCTTTTACTTGAAAACTAGCCCTTCGACTTAAATTTTTAACAAAAGTGTTGTCAAATAATTTTTAGGCTGCGAGATATTTAGAAGAAAAAAATTTGTTTAAGAAATGATTCTGGTGTTTTATAAATGAAATTCCGTAAGATGTAAAACGGGTTAGTAAATCAAGCATAGTAAAATTCGTCTTCTAATTTCACTTTTGGTTTATTTCAAGTACGAATTCGGGATTTAATCAACTTTATAATTATAAACTAATCGCATTTTAAGATTGATTCAATCTTAGTTTTACTTCAATCAATTTCATTTCAGATTATTGCGAGTGCGAATTCGGGATTAAATATGGATAATTTAAGTATTTTCCGATTGAAAATCCGTACTTGTATCAATCTGTCACTTGATGCATAAAAATCCGTTCTCATCGTGTTATTAATACAGCTTTGGATTGATTCAAGTACGGATTGATTGATTGGTTTTTCTTTTGGGTGTAGGTAGGTTTATTGTTAGTTAGATGGTGTAATAGCGAAAGGTTTGTTGGTTAGTTTCCTGCCTATAAATCTGGCTAACTTAATAGTTTTTACTTCGTAAATAATGCTATAATATCAATTATAATTGTATTAAAATAATATAATAAAAAACGTATGCCTTCGTGTTTAAGTAGAGTATAATTCAGAAAAATTCATCTCAAACTAAATCATTTTCAAAATATGTAGGACTTATTTTTTTTTAATATTTAGTTAAAACCTTATCCAATAAGCAAATAGGCATACATATTTACATTCAAATAAATGAATAAATTGGCTTTATTTTCAATAGCCAAAAATTCAATTGGCTCTGCTTGATCGTATTACCCATGAAAACATTTAAAAATGAACACAAGTTAAGAGAAAGTAAGTGAAACATAACAAATAGATAACAACTCTTTCCCATTCAATTTGACTGAACTAAAACACAAATTTACATTATCACATGCAAGCCGAGAATTGCGTACGTTCTGATTTATTGTGTTAAATTCAACATTTTGATGAAAAAAATTGCATACATTTGGGGTGTTAACAAGGTGTGCTATCATGTTATACTGTCATAATGTTTACAATGGTTTAAAACAATTGTTGTTGCTTTGTAAACAAAAAGTGTCTTAAATTAATAGAACTTTGCTTGGTATGTTTATTGTGCTGTCGTAATTAATCGGAAGAGAACTGCGCTGAGCGGCTGAGCCGAACCGCATTAGTTTTTTAGCAGTCGCTGTTGATGGTATAGTTTTATCCGGCTAATATCCGAATTTAACCTGCGGCTAGCAATTTTTGCAACAAATCACTTGCGGCATCAAATTAGATCGGCTTAGGACCCTGATTTTTAGTAAACAAACAAAATAAAATTTATTTGTGGTTTACGTCTAAAAAATGGAATATAGACAGGAAAGGTCCAATTTAATTTATTAATTCATGGATTAGAATTAAAAAATATATTTATTTTTGGTAAATATTTATTTTTTATGTTTGTTTTAAATCAGCTGACTTAAATTCAAAATAGCACACTAAATTTTGAGGGGTTGTTCACAACAGTCGTATATTATTTTAAGACTTATGACTTTATGACACCTTGTGAATCCCCCAATTGTGTTGTAAACAAACACTGTTATAGTATTATTATTCTTAAACTGTCTTAAAAAATTTAAATTTTTTATTTGTTTTTTTTTTTTAAATAACCCTGTACACTTCATTACCTTGATATTAGAGAAATAATTTTTTTAACTGACCTTCTTTAAAATATTAAATCCATTTGTATGGATTTAATTGTAAATGTATATTGTCATAGTATGAGCGGTTACCCACCTTCTTCACTGGTCAAGCTCACAACAACTCAGATGTTGCTTAAAGCCGTTTTACACTATCCCACAAAGTCTTACGTATTTTTCAAAAATTCTTCCCTGATCTAATTATTCTTTGAACATTATCAAAAAACAATAACAACTTATCATGAAAGGGTTGCATTTTCGTAAATTACTAAAGACTTTGTGGGATAGTGTAAAACGGCTTTTATTGATAAGATATATGTTTAAAATCTAACTGCCTGTTTGTAGAACGCGAGCGCAAAAATGACTCGTTTAACTAACATTCAAAACAACAACAAATTTTGAATTTTTGTTTTTGTTTTAAATGTTAGTTAAACGAGTCAATTTTGCACTCGCGTTCTACAAACAGGGAATAAGTATTGTGGTTTGACCACCGTTTACTATTATATATTGTCCTTTTACTAAGCGTAGCAGTATGTAGGAAAACATTTTCTGGATTTTCCAAGTTATGATGGCACATTTTTATGGAAATTAGGTGTACCCAATATCTGAAATTTAGCAGAATTTAATATTGACAGATCGCGGCTGATCATAAATCCAATCAGAAACAAAAGCAGATAGTATCCCCTGTTGGCACGACACCGAACTGACTATTGATTGAGCTTCTTCGTTGATCAAAGTCGCCTAAAGGAGTATCTTAATAAGAAACCCTGTTGGAAATTTGTGTCAATTGGTTTTAAGGCACCTATCGGCTGACCAGTGAATACACCCTATAGGGAAGCAAACTGACACCAAAATAGTCCCATGATAGGTCTTTGGAGGTAGAGACCGGGTCTAGTTCTAACACTTTACATGACTATGACCTGTTACTTTTAAGCTGAAGGTCACACCATGCATTGATACGTCTGTCCTTTTTATGCATCTGGCAAAAAAGTATAATCAGCGAAATTTTATGTGACAAGTTATACAGCAAGACGCATGGAATGTATACACGTTTCAACGGATCAAAGCATGTTTAATTTCTACTTTTGTATCCTGTTTTTTTTGTCAGCTGTTTTTGATAGCCATTGATGAGATATGTTTGTGTGGTGGATATCTTTTTACATTTTTTTGGTGTAAACAAATTTTTAATATAAGAAAAAGCTTTCGTTAAAAAGGTTACAATAACTTTCAAGAAAAAAATACATAAAAATAAATGTTTATATTTTGATTCTATTTATCGATTTGTATTTTATTTATAGATTACTTTTAAGTACTGAGTGCCATCTCTGTTGTGAATATTATTATTTTAAAAAACAAGTGATTCGGAGAAGAAGCTTATGCTGTCAAAAATGGCGAACATTTATACAATAAAAGAGTTCTCATTACATACATATATATCGAGCCCTAACAGCGAAAATAGTGTAAGCGACATAAATTTCAGGTTTCGTTTTTTTTAATAAATGACTTTATTGGCAACACTTGCATCACCTCCTAAAATGTCATGGTCACATAAGGTACCGTTACGATTTTATAGCAAGAACAGTTTTATTGTAAGCGATAAATTTCATACAAAATTTATATAAAATAAAATAAAAAAGCTCTCTCCTGTAAAATTAGATTTTTGGCGCTTACACTATTTTCGCGGTTAGGGCTCGATATGTTTGTACTTATGCATAAATTCCATAAATTATTTTTAAATCTCAATTTCACTTCCCATATTGCCAAAATTGTGTTTATTTGATAACAATTTTAACACAACAGCTGATCATGAAAAAAATAATAATATGGCGCATAAAACGCATTGCATGTAACTTGAATTAAGAAACGCATAAAATGCACAAAAAGTATTATACGCATCTACGCATGACGCATGGTGCGGACCTTCAGCTTTACATGGGGTTGTCAGTTGAGGGGGTCAATCGACACTAGTCTAGATCTATTCTCAATGAACGTGCTTGTTGGACCAATTGACACAAATTTCCCGCAGGGCAGTTTTATAATTGAAAGCAACGAATTGTGATAGGCGAGAACAGAACATTTCACTTTACTGGTGACAATGTGTTTTAAGAGAAGTTATTTCAGAATGTAATTGATAAACAACTACCTGTTTACCTGTAAAGGGGGATCTATTATATAAACATGGTTCATTCGGGACAGTATCTGCGACAGGCATTTTTTCACATTAAAATTTAATGTGTCCATTTTGGTAACCTGTTGAAAAGTGTCAAAAACGTGTCAATTAACCCCTCCTAGGTTATCGCCATGTTAAAGTGACAAGTCCCCTTTATATAAGTGTTAGAACTAGAACCGGTCCGTACCACTTTACAACTGTAACGTGATAAGTTTAGTGTTGGTTCCCTTTCCCTAGGGAAGTAAGAAGGACTGATTTTCGAATACTTGTAGGAAAACTTTGGCCGCTGACAGATCTCCATCGGTACTATTGCTATTCAAAATGCGCTGGCTATTCCAAAAGCAGCGAGGTGCAGTTTCGACTCCCAAACAACGGAGTGTATAATTCTGCCGAATTGTACACTCCAAATTACAACCTGTGTATATTAGTGGAGCTCACAAACGGGGAAGGTTAGTAAACGCGGTTAGTCACGCAGTAGTTAAGATTACCATGAAATTAGATTGTAAGGCAGGTGCCCATGTAAAGCTTACATACTGTTTCGTTTTATTATTTGAAAGTGTACACCTTTCTGCACTTAACGGCGTAATTTGTTTTTTGATATGAATACTCACTCATACTCATATGTACAGTTTTATATATGCACTCATTGGTACAGTGTAAAAGTTGGAAAATTAAAAGATATATTTTCAAAAAAAAAAATTTTTTTTAAAACATTTTTAATTTCTAATTCGTTTAACATTTAAAAATAACTTTAAAAAAAACTTTTTAATTTGTTTTGCATCCATAATTTCTTTATTAATTACCAAATATTTAATCCAAATACTTGTAATAAATAAATAGTCCATGTCAATTTTTTTTTTTAGCAGAGAAATTTGAAATTGTGTTTTGAGAAAAACTTATTTCATCTTATTCTACACCCTTCTAGGTACCAGAATCCACTCTTAAGTCCAATCCCGTTTTGTGACACACTTTTCTTGGATAAGGTCACATATTTTAAGATACCCAGGTTTAATTTATGCCACAAAATATATCCTTTTGCCCCAATTTGCAGCGCTGCTTGATTCAAAACAGTAGCTGAGATAATATACATAGCTTCAATTCCAAAAAAAGACGCTTCAGAAAAATACTGTTAAAATTTCATGAAAATTGGTTCAGTAGTGTAGGAGCAAAAAAAATCCACATATACTAAAGCCCACAAGCAAACGCAATTAAATTTTCATATACATGTCGTCACCTAAATGGCAAAGGCCCTATCTAACATTTTGCAAATTTTACTGGAAAAGCAAAAACTATTAAAAATGATAAATTAATAAATTTCCGTAAACGGTTTATAATTTATTTTTCCAGTTTTGTTTGACAATTGACAATGTTGCATATTAGGCAAATTATTAGGTGCGTTTGAGTACTTTTGCAGTAAAATGCAGTTAATGAGTAAACTGAAAAATTTGCTCTCACAAAAAGCTGTTGTGCAAAAAAGTACGCGAACGCAAAATTTGTAAAAATTCGTAAAATACGGGCAACAGCTGATGGCAAATAATTGAAGTGTTGAAAAATGTTTACACTTTTGACTACTTAACTCGTTTTCTTATCGGTACTCGATTAAAAACTTTTTATAACACGAAAATTTTTGGAAAATACAAACAAACTATTTTATTTAATATATCATATTTTTTTGTTTTTAATTTTATTTGATTTTACTAATTTGTAGCGGGTTAAATTATTTAAGAGAACATTAATAATTTGTTTGCTATTGGTACTTCACACTTTTTTAACTCTAAAAAATTAACTTAACAAAAAAAATTTCATAAGTTTGTATTTAGCCAAATAAATGCTTCACAAACAAGATTAATTTATTAATAGTTATTCACTTTTTGTTTTGGTTTAATTTTGATTTAAACTTTTCTTTTATTTAACAATTTTTTCACAATTTATATGCATTTTATTTGTTACTTTTGTTTGTTTACCTTTCTCAGTAAAAAAATACTAAATACTCAGATAAGAACTGTTACTTTACGCTCTCAATTTGTGTTCTTATTTACTGTATTTTGTGTACTCGAACGCAATTTTGTAAAATGCAGTAAAGTTCAGTAAAAAATAGTAAACACTTTTGTGTTCTCGAACGCAGCTATTAGTAAGGCCGTTTAGTGTTTGGTCGAAAGATTTCAAAATTGTTTGTAGACATTTCAGTGAATGCAAAACATCAGAATCAATGAAAGAGTAGATTTTTAAATTTTGGTTGGTTAAGGCATTTTGGGTAGCGTTATCTAGATTACAACGTTTCCTTTTTTTTAGAAAATTATTCCGGAAATATAAAATTTTATAGAAAATATTTCAAAAACACAATTTCAACGGATTTTTTTTTATATTTGCAACTTTATATTAACCTTTTCGCCAAATTGCAATTTCAAAGGGAATTCTTTCGAAAATATCCAGGCAAAAATCCATAATTTTACAAAAATTGCAAAAATATACATTTTTTTTAAATTAATTTTTGTTCCTCAAGTTATGTTTTCTTTTTATATCTAAAGTATTTCTTCTAGAGCTTGAATCAACCTAAAAAACAAAGAAGTTCCAGTAGCTGGTTGTTGATGATGGGTAATCAGCAACAATAAATTTACATAAAATGTTTCATAAAACATCACTAACAATGTGTGCGTATATGAGAATGCCATGAAGGTTGTATGTTCGCAAAAGGAAATGTTATCTCTGACATCTTATTGTAGTTTAAAACTGCTTAAAATTCTAAACGGAAAATAAGAAAAAGAAGATATGAAAACAAAGTTCCTGTTACCACTTATAGGGACTTGTGGTGCTATTGTGAGCTCTACTACAACTACTTACGCAACAAACAAACAAACAAACTTGAGTATATAAATTTTTATAGCATATGTTTAGGAAAAATAAAAAACTTGTTTAAAAGTTACTACAACTACTACTAGTGTTGTTCTTTCTTTTACGATAATGTTGCTTGTGCTGTTTGTTTTCTGATTGTTGTTAGTGTTAACATTAAAAAAGTTGTTGTTCTTTTGTTGTTAGTGTTACAGCTACTTTTGCATTTTTTTCATGCTTAACATGTTTTAAGTATACTTTTTTATGGTAATTATGAGCATTTAGAAAATATGTTTTAATTTACCTAAATCTCTCAAGGGTGCCAGAAACAATTACAGGTGGTCGCTTATTTACAGCAAAACAGAATAGACAGAATTAATTTGACTAGTAGGACATATGCGAAATTTCTTATGAGTTCGCTGAGGCTTAGAAATTATAAGACGCTTAAAATGTCTCTTTTATTTTGATAAGTACAATAGGAACATTTCAACGTAGTCTAAACCTCCGAAACATATTTTGTCGACCACTTTTGTAAAATCTGCCTTTTCTACTAAAAAAAAAAGAAATGGGAAACAATGGGACATTATAAAACCAAATATCATTCATTAGATATTACGAGTAAGGACCTTCAATAACAGCCTTACATTTTTAATGTGTAACTTCAATATAAGGAATTTTTTTTGGCAAATTTTAAGCGATTGGAAAACGTTGGTACAATTCAAATTTATTTAAGATGTTGGATGACTATATAAAGCTGCCTGAATTACTTGCCATAATGACTGCACTTTTTTTTGATACCAAGAACGAATTTCACAACTAGTTGTGAAGACGGTTTTACATCCCTTGTGAAACCTTTTTTAAATATTCGTATAAAACCCCACAAAGTATATATTTATGGGTCCTTATGTAATTATGTGTCAATTAAGCCATATCCTTTTGTCTGTCCGTCTATTGGATATATACTCATTTCCGGAAGACTCAGGAGAAAAGAACAATTCTGTGGTTTTCATGGGCAACCGCGTATGTTCATATTTTTCGATTTTGAGATAGTTCTAAAAATTTCTGAAAAAAGATGGACAAATTCCGATTTTTTATCATAAGGACCAACTTACAAAAGTTCAAAATCTAGCCAATAGTTTGATTAAAGCCCATAATTTCTACAAATATATATCTAGCGGTGTGCGATAACTTTTAGGTTGTGATAACTGTTAGGTACACACACGACTAGATATCTGTTTGTAGAAATTACGGGCATAAGAATGGTTTTTGACTCTCCTGAACATTTTGACTTTAAGACACACGCGATTACCCATGAAAACCGCAAAATGTTAGCGTCAAATGTTTTTTAGTTATTCTTAGCAGTATGGTATTTAAACCCAGCAATATCACAACATTGTGGAACAACCTCAGTAAAAAAAATTATATTTCTGTTGCAAAAATTAGCACTTATTCGTTTCGCATTGCACCGGTTCTCTTTAATATTGTCATACTACCAAATTTTGTAAACACCGGTTCATAATAAACACTAGGTCCCATATAAAGCCCTCGGAAACTTGTAACGAATATTGACATTCCTGTAAATTTGGGTCTGTCGAAGGTGTATAAAACACACTGCCAAATTTCATGACGTTTACTGATAATTTACCTAAGGTTCCACCACTGTCGGATAGCCAAGCCGCTCTTAGAGCAATTGCTTCTTTGGAGATGAAGTCCAGGCTAGTCATGGACTGTTGTACATCTCTGAATAAGTTAGGGAAGCATAATGGCTTGATTTTTGTGTTGGGTAACAAAAGGGCTGATTGCTTGGCAAATATGGGTGCTCACCATCCATTTATAGGCCCTGAGACTTTCTTCAGCGTCCCTGTTTGTCGGACATTACAAAAATAGTCCGAATGTGAATTCCTTCAGACATAAACATCCATTTCTGGATTAAGACAGTCCAAGAGATTTGCGACATTGTCCCGCAGCAGGGTTATATGGGTAATGCATCGACCAAGCTTTGAAGATTTTGTAAAGCCTTGGGGACTTCTAGGCGAACATTTTTCGGCAGGACAATATTGAGCCCAACTGATACTGTACGCTTTTATGGGACAAGACGTTTAAGCGTCTAAAATCGCAACGAATTATAGTGCTGTACGGCCAGTTTTTAATACCTATAGATTCTGTATAAAGTCCAATACTGAGATATTCTTGCTCTCGGTGGAGGGTATCAAAAATTTGTAATAGTGATATTTAGTTGCAATTTTTTAAAAATTAATAAGTAGAGATAACATATCTCGCATATGATGCTTTATTGGAACATATGTTGACATTTTCGAAACAACGAAAAAAAATTCCTGTTTACACTTGTTCAATTCACAAGCTCTGTCGCATGGCTTATCGTTTAAATAATATAATTTTTGTGTTTGCACTGCGCTTGTGAGCAGTCGAATTTTTTGTATTGTTTTTTTAGTGCATTGATAAATGTCAAAAATGGAAACTTTTTAAGAATATCAATAAATATACCTTTTCTAAAATATATCTTTTCTAAAAAATAAAACAAAATATGAAAAGTGAAACTGAAACTCAAAAAAGTAAATTTATTTATGCCTTATGCGACCATTTAATATTGCAATGTTAGTGATATTTTTAAGTCAGAGTTTTTATTTTCTCCATACCAAATTTTCCCATTAATTCGATACCATGGCATTAAGACAGGTACGGGAGTTTCAATATCAGGTGGAATGATAATAAATATAATTTGATAAGAAGTTTTAATGAAAATAGAAAAGAAATCAACTTATGTGTGTAAAAACTCACCAAACAAATAGAGCATTTCCAAGCCTTCTCCTACATCATTTTTCATTTCCAACAAGAAAAATGTATAGTTCGACGCTAATTCGTGCTTGTGAATTGAACAACTATTTCGTTCATATTAAAAGTGCGATTTTTAATTAAGTATTATTAAGTTCCCTATCTTTGAATTATAACACTGGTTCTCAAATGTTTAACTTTTTATTAATAAGATTTAATTTTATATTTATTTTTCTCAAGAAGCGTTCCCGAGATATACGTGATAACCCATTTACCGATCTATTTGAATTTCAATAGCAAACAGTTCCGAACCATATGTGACATAAATGTACAATAACCTGGCCCCCATCATATATGGGGTCTTCGGAAAACCTATTTCAACAGACAGACGGACAGACGGACATCGTTAAATCAACTTTGCTTTTCATAACGACCCAGAATATATATACTTTATAGGGTCTAACATCGATATTATAGAAATTACAAACGGAATGACAAACTTATATATACCCTATTCACCACCTGTGGTGAAGGGTATAATAATTAAGTATAAAATGCGGCGAGGAGTGCTTGTGACTGCTTAACAAGGCCTTTCATTAGGCCTCTTTACTCATACTAGTTACCGCTGCGACGTAACTGTTTTAAAATTGTAAAGCAATTTATGCATTTTACATAATCAGAATAAATATTATAGGAAGGTTGGTCTTCAATTGGGCTTAACTTTCAGAAAAGTCATTTTAATAGGAAGGGTATTTTGTAGCGGCATATAATATCATAGAAAATTTAAAAAAGGAAAGGTTGTTGAATGAACTTTCGGTGAGTTTCGGAATAGATTCAAAGCAAATTAAATACTCTTAAATTCGAATGCAATAACATCTAAGTTCATTATTTGTCAGTACACATATAACTCTTAGTAAAACGTATGCGATATAAGCCGAACAGAATTCTATATTTCGGATAAATTTTTAGATATCATATATGAATTTTTTCACACATCTTTAAATCTCATAGAATAAATTGCATTTAAACATGACCATTTGCCATAAACTAATACAAGCCTCACACCAACTATTCTTTTTACATCTCCGAAATCTCAAAATTAGAATTGTTTTCATTGTTTATAACGTCGTAAGTAATTTATATGCAAATATAACTCATGTTGTGAATAAATAATATTGTAGTTACAATGTGAGTACTCAGACTCTATTCGTATTGTACATTGTGGTTATTTATTTGCAGGATACATTAATGTGTGACATTTGTATTAATTTCATATCAAGTTATTTTTGTACTCTCATTTTTAGTATTTTCGGTTGGTTGTAAATATTTTTTGTACTCCTTGAATTTAAAATAAGTGTGTCATTTAAGTCAGACACAAACAGTGGGAGTGTAGTTTAAAAGTAGAACAAAAATATACATAAGTAAAGAATAATGTTTTATTTATATATTTTTTTTTTGTTTGCTTTATTTTTATTTATTCCATTTTATAAAATTCATATTAAACTCGTGACTGGTTTAACTACTGGTAACTTCTTTCGTTTTTTCTTTCTTATTTTTCTACTTCAACTTCTAATGATTATCACATTCAACACTCGCACATTCACTTAGAAATACAAATACTTTTCAAACTGTTTTGAACTGATACAAATGCATAAAAGCGCACATGCTTGGTTATGTTTAGGGCGTAATAACGTGGAATGTAATATACGGTACAAGTGCCAACGCTAGAATTATAATGCTATTTTATAATACGCTAATAGTAACGCAAAAAAGGTTTTTAGAATGTAGTTGCTTACGACACACACTGTATTGATTCCATATAAAGAGTGGCCAAAAATATAAGGAGTTTTCTACAGTGATGAGGTTTTGTATACATGTTTTAAACAATATTGAACCTAAAGTTTGGTCATTTAAATTCCAAGGCGTCGTGTCCTTCCCATACCTGCAATTTAAAATTGTCATAACGGAAAGAAAAATAGAGACAACGTTATGGAACGTTTGTGAACACGCTAGTTTTGGCATGTCCAATCTTTAATGCAAATTTTGTTCAATTCTGATCAAAGGTGCTCCTATTTCAAATATGTGTTTTTAATAAAATTTAAGCAAGCTAAAAAAAAATGTATTACCTTGGGTCAAGAATCATTTATAATTAATTAAATGTGTTACTACAAATTGTTAGCTTTTTGCTTAATGCATAGTAAGCTGTTTCCCAGCTCCCATATATCCTTAAAAACTTTGTAAATCCAAAACTTGCACCACTAATTAAAAATAATAATTTAATTCAACATTTTTTATTTTTCGAATTTATTCTATGAGTCAAATTTCAATTTGTAATAGGACTATTACAAAAAAGCTTTATAAAATACGTAACTGAAATTTAGCTCATAGAATAAATTCGAGAAAATAAAAAATGTTGATTATAATAAAGTAACATATGAAAGGAAATAATTCCCAGTTTCTACACACAAAAAATATTTGCAAAAAATTATTCAATTAAATAATTAATTGGTGTACATTAATTATTCAATTAATTTTTTGTTTGCTGCAATTAATTTTTTTAATCAAAACCCATAAAATTAAATGTTTGTGTGTATGTGGTGTATTTTTTGTTTATGCAATTAATTTTTTAATTGACTAAATTTGTGTCCCATGACTCGAAAATACAAATCCGTTAATTGATATTGTTTGTTCCAAATCGTATTACCTTTAAATTTATTTTTCTATCACTGTTAAAAACAGAAATCATAATTCATTTTTATTAACGTTAAACTTTTTTGTTGATGTAAGCTTAAAGTATGTTAAACCGAATTTACAGCTTGTTACATGAACATAGTGGTTAGCAGAACAAATATCAACATAATGATGTAATAGTTACATTAAATCTTTTACATTCGTCTTTACATTACAGCATTGAATTGACTGCTGGATGTAGGGGAAATTGTCGCAGAATGTTGTAAATAAGTGTACATTATTAGGCCTATATATTTACGAAATGGAACTAAATACTTACTGTTGAATTCATATTTAAATCGACAAGACGTGTTTTCTTTCTAGAAAAATTTGAATTTAGTTTTGAAAAAGACTCGTCCACCATTTTTAACTTTAAAAACTCTTAAGGTATAACATTTTGGCGCCCGAGCAGGAACATATCTTTTTCATCTTGTGGCTAAATTTCTAAAAATAAAAGTTAACTTGTTAATTTGTTACAAGTTTGGCTCATTATTTTGTAAAGTTAATACAAAATAAATTACTTTGATTGAGCAAAGTTATTGCAAACAACTCAAAGGCGTCTTGTGAATTCATCTTGTGTGGAGTTCGTCATACAAACTCAAATTTACCAGTTACTGGATTAATTATCATCCTTGATGTCCTGCTGTAGGTGTCGTTGTCGTAGCTGTAGAAGCAATCATCAGGAAAGTAACACTGATTCTGGACACTCGGACATAGAGGTAAAGTGCAAACAAGTTTTGTGCGGGTGTTGCCTAAAACCTGTAAATTAATCAGGTTTTAGAGATAAATTATATTGTTTAAAAGAGGGAAAATTAATTTTTCCACGTTAAGTACGAACATAAAGCACAAAATTTTTTGCACTCCATTTTATAATTGTACATTTTTAAATTTCCATAGCCTGGAAGAAAAAATAAACCACAGCCGATCGTCACACGAAATCTTTTACACAAAGTTGCCCGTTACTTAATAACAATTCGGGTTTTCATAATTATAAATTCGTTTTATTATTCGTATATATTCGTTACACAAATTAATTTTTATTTAAATTTTACAAATTGTTCGCGTGTGTTTAAAAACAAATTAGCCACAAAATTTGTTTACATTTTTTGCTTTAGAGACATCGATTGGTTTTCAGCTGTCATTACAATCGGTTTTCTAACCGGTGTTGCCAACTAATCGACAAGTTGTTACACTCAGGAAAATTGAAGAGTATATTTAAGGTTATTTTTAGCAAGGTCTAATTATAATTAATTTACTCAGTTTGTTGGTAAAAATACAGAGATCCGTTTGTGTTGGTATATGAGTGTGTGTACGTATGTATACGGCTGGGCACATACTATTTGTGAATTATTTGAATTGAAATTGAATAATCATCAAATAGTTTAACGCTGGCAATACCCTGGTGGTAAATTGAGGCAGAAAATTATCGATGTTGTAAGAAAACACTATACCATCCCTAAAACAAAGTTAACAAATGTGGTTAGTAAAAGAAATCTATGTGTGAAAAAATAAAACTAAAGTTTGTTTAATTAAAATAAAGTTTTATGCAAAAAATCTACAACAACAAGAGCAGGAATTTATAAAGTGCGGTGGAAAAGTTTGATTGCTATAGTCGAATCAATTATGTCCTACCACAAATTCGCTGATCTGGTTTATGGACTCTACGTGGTAATTTATAAGTAAAGAGGTCAGGAAAGCAGTTTAATATTATCAGGTATATATTAAAGAAGGAAATAGATTTAATGGTTAATTGAACTTAATCATTTGAATACATGTAGGCACATTAGGATTTAACGCATATAATCGCAGTGAAAACATAATAATTTCTGTGTACATCGGATTTTAATATTTGTACAATACCTTTTGAAAAGATTTTTTGTAATAAATATACATATTTTAATTAATGTTCCTCTTGAATATGTATACGTTAATAAATAATAAATAAAGTGAAGATAGGATCCAAATTAAATTATCGAATTCCATTTCATTTGTGCAAATAAGTTTTTATAAACCAAGTTGTTTTGAGAGTGACAATATGGCTGGTGGTAGAAAACACCAACCGGTTCCCGAATCCGATGATTTGGGAAAATTGTTGCAGCGAAAATCCAAAGTGATTGAAAGTATATCCAGAATCCGTAAATCTATAATTGAGAAAACAATATCTGTCAATCCCTTTGAGGTAGACTGTCGTTTAGAAATACTTAAAGATTATATTAATCAAGCTATGAACTATCAATCGGAGATAGATATTCTTGATCCATCAAACGATGAGAGATCCGAGCTTGAGGATCTTTGTGTTACAACTAAGTCGCTCTTATTAAGTCTACAGGTCAATAGCCGAAATTCAAATCTTCCTGAGACTTCGTTTAGCACGACCAATCATCATTCAAGGTTACCTAATATGCGTCTTCCCAAGTTTAGTGGTAAATATTCTGAATATAAAAATTTTATATCTTTGTTTGAAAACTTAGTTGATAAGGATACTTCATTGACAGATATTGAGAAATTTAATCACTTAATTTCATGCCTAACCGATGAGGCTTTAGGCACAGTAAAAGCATTTCAGATTTCTGAGGAAAATTATCCAAAGGCATTGGCTAGTCTGAAAAAAGTTTACGACAACGACTGTTTAATATTTTTCGATAACATTTCAAAGCTTTTTGACCTTCCAGAAATCTCGAAACCTTCTGCTTCTGCTCTACGTAGTATGATAGATACAGTATCTGCAATTTATGATTCTCTGTTATCCATCGGTGATGACAAAAAGATCACAAATGCGATACTTATTCATTTAGTAATGTCGAAAGTCGATCCAGTCACCAAAACCAAATGGGAAGAACAATTAGATTTTGAACATCTTCCTTTTTGGGCTGACTGCGAAGCCTTATTAAATAAAAGATATCAGCATATTGCTGCGGATGAAACTTCAAATTCAAGGCTTAAATCCTCAAAAAACAAAAATGAGTATACAAAAAAACCTCAAAGACATCATTGTCCTGTGTTAAGTCGAAGCAAACACCAGACAAATGTTTGTTTTGTAAGTCTACTAAGCATAGTATCTGCAGTTGTCCTTTATTTGCCGCTGAGGCTGTTCAGCAAAGATTTGATTACATAAAATCTCTTCCTGCATGCATTAATTGCCTTAAAAAAGGGCATACTGTATCGAGATGTAATTACCGGAAGTGCGGTGTTTGTGGTGGATCTCACAACAATCTCTTGCATCGCTTTAATACTGAGTCTCAAGGCTCCACTACTGTTCCAAATTCTTCCACCACATCCGAACGTCCGTCTACCTCACATGCCTCAATTAATGTGGCTTCATCTGATGAAAATGTTATTCTGGCAACGGCATTAGTAAAAGTGAAAAATAGTGCAGGGGATTTTATTTTGGCTAGAGCTTTATTGGACTCAGGTTCTCAAGCGAACTTAATTACGGAGGAGCTAGTTCAAAGATTAAGACTTAAAAGGGAAGGAGGTAGATTGAATTTGAGTGGCATTGGCAGGACTAGTTCAAGGTCAAAGTCAAGCGTGGAAGTGACGATGAAGTCAATAACCAATTGTACCCAATTTAATTCAAAATTTTGGATTTTAAGTTCGATAACTAGTTTTCAGCCAGATCGTAGAATAAACACAATTGATTGGGATATTCCTAAAAATATTCAGTTGGCCGATCCATATTTTTACAAACCACAAAAGGTGGATATTTTACTAGGTGGTGAATTATTTTTTGAGCTACTTTGTGTAGGTCAAATAAGGTCTTTTCCAAACCTTCATATCCTACAAAAAACGTCGCTGGGGTGGATTGTAGCTGGAAAACACAGTCAATTAAAAAGGTCTAATTCTAGTGCGTTGCACACTCATAGTTTGATTGAAAATGAAGAATATATGGACGCCGTTGTTAGAAAATTTTGGGAGTTAGAAGAACTTCCCCGAGATTTTGTCCTTTATAATGAAGAACAACGAGAATGTGAGAAAAATTTTAAAGAATCAGTGAAGCGCTTAGATTCAGTTCAATTCATGGTTTCTTTGCCATTTAAGAAAGACCCGTCAGTGTTAGGATCTTCATTTGATGTTGCCAAGAGGCGATTTTTAGCCCTAGAGCGTAGGCTTTCAAGGGATACGATAATGAGAAATATGTATCACGACTTTATGAAGGAATACAATGATTTAGGCCATATGTCACTTACTGACAGTCAGATCCCAAATACCTCTCACTATTTTATCCCCCACCAATGTGTGTTACGTCCTCAAAGCACCACTACGAAACTTCGTGTGGTGTTTGATGCATCTAGTAGAACTACTTCACACATTTCTCTGAATGATCTATTAATGGTCGGGCCAACGATACAAGAGGAATTATATTCTATTTTACTTCGTTTTCGCTTTCACAGATTTGTAATCACTGCCGATATCGAAAAAATGTACCGCCAAGTGTTGATCGGCGAGTCTGATAAGAACTTTCAGTTAATCCTTTATAGAGAAAATCCTTTAGAGGCCTTAAAAACATATCGCCTAAATACAGTGACCTATCGAACTTCGTCCGCACCATTTCTTGCAATTAGATGTCTGTTTTATTTGAGCGAATTGTATGAGCAAACGATGCCAATTGGTGCTAGAATAATAAGAAAAGATTTTTACGTGGATGATTTGCTTACTGGTGCTGACAATTTGGAAGATCTCCTAATAATTCGAGACCAAGTTACAGAGATTTTAAGTTCTGCGGGATTCAAATTAGCTAAGTGGTTTTCGAATTATGAAAATACAGATCATTCTAAGAGGCTAATGCAAAATGAATCAGACACATCCAGAACTTTAGGAATACGTTGGGCTCCAAAGAATGATTCGTTTGCGTTTCATTTGGAGGACACATTTAGTGATTTAAAAGCGACGAAAAGAAATATTCTATCTGTATCAGCGCGTTTATTTGATCCTCTCGGATTGATATGCCCAATTGTAACAAAATCGAAAATTCTGCTTCAGGAGCTTTGGCTTCAGAAATTAGATTGGGACGAATCAATCCCCATGCTGCTAAATACTTCATGGGAGAATTTTAAAAGAAATTTGACAAAAATTGATTCGATTGACATACCGAGATTCGTTCAAACAACTTCAAGCTCGAAGGTCCAAATTCATGGGTTTTCTGACACATCAATTAGGGCGTATGGATGCTGCATTTATGTAAGGAGCGTTACTGATAACAAGGTTTTTTGTAGACTACTCACTGCAAAGTCTAAAGTAGCTCCACTTAAATCCAAGTCACTTCCGAGGCTTGAACTATGTGCTGCGCACTTGTTGGCAAAATTGTGGACAAAAATAAAAGGCATCATTGAATTTGAAATCGAAACAATAAATTTTTGGTCCGACTCTGAAATAACATTGCATTGGATAAAAACGCATCCAGCTTTACTTAATACTTTTGTTTCCAACAGAGTTGCTGAGATTCAAGAATGTTCAGACCGAGGGGTATGGCGGCATGTTCCGACAAAACAGAATCCGGCTGACATCGTCTCAAGAGGATGCGATGTGGATGAATTAAAAGACTCGATTTGGTTCGAAGGGCCCCCATTTCTTCTAAAAGATAGTGTGTGTTGGCCAGATAACAGTAGTCTGACCTTGTGCCCTGAACAAGAATCGTTAGAAAAACGAAAATCTGCGATACTAATCTCCTTAGGAGAAGAAGTTGTTAGCTCTAAAGGAAACGGTGTGTCAAACATATTTCTTATACTATTAGGTAAATATTCATCTTATGTTAAAGTTCTGAGAATAATGAGTTACGTTCTTCGATTTGTTGACACCATGAGCAAATTCAAGACTGTAGGGTGCAGCGTACCCACAGCAAGGGAATTAAACTTAGCTTTTCTAAAATTCGTCGAGATCATACAAAAAGAATATTACGCGGATGAAATACAAAAAATTAAGAATTGTCAAAAGTTGCCCTCAAATATTCAGCGATTGACACCTTTTATACACAATTTTAATGATGAAGGTCGCTCTTCATCTCTCGTAAGAGTTGGTGGTAGGTTACTTAATGCACCATTGCCGTACGACACAAAATTTCCCATTTTGTTACCAAAACGGCTATATTTCGTTGAACTTAATTTGCGGCATTTACATATTGTTAACTGTCATGCTGGTGCTAAAGCCATGACATCTATTTTAAGGGAAAAAATTTGGTTAATAAATGCCAAGGAGGAATGTAGAAGAATTGTTCGGAGATGTGTTCATTGTTTTCGATACAAACCGAAATTAATGTCACAAGTGATGGGTGATTTACCCACTGATAGAGTGAGGGCTATGAGACCATTCTTGGTTGTCGGTGTTGATTTTTGTGGACCGGTTCACGTTTCATTAAGAATTCGTGGAAAACCGCCAATTAAAATGTACATTGCCGTATTTGTGTGTTTTTCTTCCAAGGCTGTTCATTTAGAACTAGTTTCGGATTTGTCTTCTAATGCTTTCATTCTTTGTATTAAAAGGTTTGCTGCCAGGAGAGGGCTTCCCAAGAGAATCCATTGCGACAACGCAACGAATTTCGTAGGAGCCAGCAGAGAGCTAAAGGATCTGCAGGAAGCATTCGAGAACCAACGAGACGATCTGGTATCATACGCAGCGTCAACAGCTTCATACCACCTCGCGCGCCTCATTTCGGGGGTCTGTGGGAGGCAGCGGTCAAGCAAGCCAAGTTCCTGCTTCTGCGGGCAGTAGGCAGCTCATCACTAAACGCCGAGGAAATGGCAACCATGCTGGCAGAAGTGGAGGCGGTGCTGAACAGTCGGCCCATAGCACCGCTATCATCAGATCCCAACGACACCGAAGCAATAACTCCAGCACATTTATTGATAGGAGGGGGTCTGCATTCGCTGCCGCCAGGATCCGAAGAAGGCGCGAAAGGCAACGTGCTGAAGTCCTGGAAGCGATGGCGTCTGCTCTCAGGACTCAAGGAGAGGTTCTGGCAAGCCTGGTCGAAAGAATACGTGTTGGGGCTACAGGACAAGGGCAAATGGCTTCAAGACGCGCCCAACTTACAAATAGGCAGGTTAGTGCTGATTCACGAGGACAACCTGCCCCCTCAAGAGTGGCTGACCGGGAGAGTCGTGGCCGTAACCGAGGGCAGAGACGGCAAGGTCAGAGTGGCAGAGATACGAACAAAAAACGGCGTATTTAAACGTCCTATTCAAAAACTTGCGCTCATACCTATGGATTGAAGACCTGAGGTCCTTCAATGGGGCCGGCATGTTTGTTCCAAATCGTATTACCTTTAAATTTATTTTTCTATCACTGTTAAAAACAGAAATCATAATTCATTTTTATTAACGTTAAACTTTTTTGTTGATGTAAGCTTAAAGTATGTTAAACCGAAATTACAGCTTGTTACATGAATAGTGGTTAGCAGAATAAATATCAACATAATGATGTAATAGTTACATTAAATCTTTTACATTCGTCTTTACATTACAGCATTGAATTGACTGCTGGATGTAGGGGAAATTGTCGCAGAATGTTGTAAATAAGTGTACATTATTAGGCCTATATATTTACGAAATGGAACTAAATACTTACTGTTGAATTCATATTTAAATCGACAAGACGTGTTTTCTTTCTAGAAAAATTTGAATTTAGTTTTGAAAAAGACTCGTCCACCATTTTTAACTTTAAAAACTCTTAAGGTATAACAGATATGATCAATTCCTTTGCAGGGGCAAAATTAGTTAAATATTTAATTGTCTGAACGAATTGTTTAATTAAAGTCGATTTTCTATTTTTTCTGTGTAATAATAATTTAAGTCATCATACATACAATTTACTTCTTTTTAAACATACAACACATAGCTAGATACGGGGAAATTATACTAACATCCGAAAAACAGCATAATATTGGTAATTACAGATATGTCCATAAACACGTACATATACATATAATATTCTATTCATTATCACTTGTACTTTTATACCAGTACCTCAATTCTGTAACTTTTTAAGTAACGAGAAATCTCTTTTACTTTAACGAATTTGTTATTCTCTATTTTAAATAAACTCATTTTTTTGGTTTAGAAATATTGACCACAAATATCGGTAAAATATAAGAACGTCAAAGTTGAAATTTTTTGAAATTAAAAAAAATTAAACAAAAAATGAATGGAAATGTTTAAATATTGCTTATATTTCTAAACAAATGTGTTAGTTTATAATCCTTTTATGCAAAGGGAATAATTTCGAGGTGCCTAACCCTCCCTAGCACAACATTCTGATCTTACTTTTTATACCCACACAACTGTGTATGAAATGAAACATTTAAATGTAGGTTCTTGGCCCACCTTTTAGTATACCGATTGACAAAAATTCAATTTTAGAGTCCATCTAACGAGGTTCGTCCTTCTATCAGGCTGGCTGGTTGTCTGTATAATATAACCTTGTGCGCAAATTACAGGGCGCGATTTTGGAAATAATTTGATCAAACTTGGCACATATGCGTTTATTGTCACAAGGTCGAAGCCTTTTCAAAAGCGGAGAAGCGGTTATTTATTTTTCATACACCACATGCAAACTTCTTTCCGGAGTAGGGTTTTGTGCCCATAACCCATCTTGTTGTAAAGATATTTGGATTTAATTAGGTCCAAAAATATTATGTTGTTACCTACAAAAATCAGCAGAACAAATTTAATTAGAATCGGTCCATATTTGACCACGGCTCTCACACGAACCCACATATAATAAGTTAAATTAGAAGCTATTACTATGAGATAACATAGTTGTAATCATAGTTATAGTAGTAGATATTTAGTTATTATTTGGCAAAAAAAAATCTCTTTTGGGTTCTTAACTTCTTTTTGGGTCTACTTTCATAAGCAATTATCAGAATTGAGTCCCGAAATCATGTGTTGTACCTTGTAATTTAGTTGTTAGAAAAATAGCTATTTTTCGGTCATCAATACTCAAATTTATAACTGCGATGAATGTGTTTACAGTAGCTATAATATTGCTGATATTAAAAATAACAATTATGGAATACAACTCTCATGTGTGGGCCGGTTCATCAAAGTATATTTAGGGGCTTCTCGACTGCATAGGTTCTCATTGGTGACAGTAGGGTATCCCTTGAGCACCGTCGCAATGTGGATTGTATTTGCCTGTTTTATCGTTACTACAATGGGATGTGTTCTGACGAAATTAGGGATCTGGGTTCCGAAACCCGTACGTTTGCTCGTAATACACGTTTTTCCTCAAGAGCAAATTCTTTTGTGGTCGATTGACAGGTGAATCATACAACGCATTACGAAGACAATTCGTTTTTTTCCCGGACTGTTCGTATGTGGAATAACCATCCTGCAGAAGACTTCCCTCTCACTTACAACATGAATAAGTTCCAGTCGAATGTTCACAAACACTACTCTCCATATCCTTCTTCCCATAACCAATTTACCTGGTTCAAACACAATGCAATGCATTAGTATTTATTGGTCATCCCCTGAGTGCTGGTCCTAACAGAAAAAAAATAAAAAATTGTGCAAGCACTTTGTTCTGCAAGTCCACCACAAAACGGCCACAGTAGGTCTTATTTAGGTAACCCCATTTATCTGTCATTGGTTATATAACAAAACTATACGATTTTTAAATAAACTTGCTTAAAGTCCTTACTAAGTAACAAATATTACTTCGAATTTTTTTGAATGTATGTAAAATATTTGTATGGCAACTTATTTGTGGCACTGTTAACTTTCCAATGCTTTTAAGCATTAAACTATTTTATATGTGTATGCTCTGGAAACAAAATATAAAAAAGTCGAAACAGCAAAAATACTTTAAAAAAATTTTTTCTTCCTCGAAGAAAAAAAATTATCTTTTTTTTCCTGCGCTTCTGTCCGTATGTCTTTTCGTCTATTTTGTTGTAAGTGGCGCGTTTATATCAAAGATTACTATTGCAAAAAAATAACAGCTAAAAATTCGAAAAAAGATTTTTTACTTGTGATAATTGGCGGATTTGGTTTATATTATTTTAGTTTTTATGTTCGTTTTCCAAAAAGATATTATAGCATTAAAAAGAAGGAACATAAAGAAGCCACGCTCAAAGCACCTTTTTACTGTTAATACCATAAATGGTAATAACTAATGGGAAAAGTTTGTGTGAGCATTTGTTTTGCCGTTTGTGCTCTGAATAATTTCTGGTAAACGTGTATAATTTGCCCAATAAAGAAAAAAAAACATTTTTAAATTTATATATATTTTTTGTAAACCTTTAGGGAATATTTAATATTTAAAATAAATGAAGGTGACACTTAAATGTCTGATAATGTACAGTTAGTGGCAAAAAAAAAATAAATGGAAGTTTAAAGGTATTTAGTTAGTTTTAAAATGGAAATCGCATCATCATGTTAATAAATAATTTTAAGTTGCTTATTGTAAAATTCGTTAAGGGCAGAAGAAGAAGCGAGAAAAATAAAAACTAAGTTAATATGGGAGAAAGAAAAAAAGATAAATATGGTGACATAAAAATAAATTTATAGGAAAATCTTATAACTGTATTGCACTGTTAGTTGTAATCTCTTTCGTACAAAAACTTTGTAGATATTTTTCAATCTTTATTTAAATATTATTTCCATTGTCTTTTTCTATTTCACGCTGTAATAATCTTTCCACAAAATCTGAATGACATAAGATTTGCATAAGATTTGCTAGAAATACTTTAAACGTATGGCATTAAATGGAAGTAAGAGAAAAAAGAAGCAAAATTCAGACAAAGATATCTAACAAGTACTTAGGGTATTTGGGCCGTTTAACCCTTGTCTCTGCTCCCTTTTGAACAACTCAAAAAAAAAGAACAATATTGGTTTAAAATTGTTTCTACACGCAGAGAAAAAATATGGTTGGGCATGGTTAGGGAAACAACACTATGTTTAATGTAACAATATATTGTTGTCGTACACAAATAATTGTTACTTTTCTTTAATATCAACAATATTATCGTTACTGTAAACATATCAACGTTTAACGCAATTATAAATTTGAGTATTGTTGAACGAAAAATAATTATTTTTCTAACAACTAAATTATGATAACTTTCAAAACATATTATATTACTCACAACAATATAATGATATTTAATAGCCATAACATGATAACTTTCTATTCTTTTATCATATTATGTTTAAGATGCAATCAAACCATTTTTACTCTAATAATATTATGTTAGCGCCATTTGTAAAATAATTTTGTATCAGTTTTGTCGTTAATTTTATATGTGAGCGGTAACACAATTTAAAGATAAATTCCCACAAAAAAAAATAAGCTTAAAGAATTTAAAAAAATTAAAATATTAGCGGAGTTCATTCAGTTTAGTGATTTAATAGTGCAAAGGGAAATTATCGTAGTTTTTTTGTAAAATTCAACAACAAAACACATAGAGATTTCGTTATATTTTATAAAAGTGTTTTGATATTTCTGTGGTTTTCTTGGGCAACTGCTTATGTCTTAAAACAAAATTTTCAGGAGAGCCGAAAAACCATTCTAGATTAAACTATGGGATAGGTATTGTGCACCACGTTAAAAAATCGGAATTAATACATCTTTTTTCAAAAGTTTTTAGAAACATTTAAAGAGCAATTAAAATTAGGCAATATGGCATCAAGATCTCAAAATCGGAAAAGAAAAATAAGAAAAAATGGAGAAACGCGGTTGCCCATGAAAACCACAGATTTTGGGTTTTCTCTTTTGCAAGCCTTTTATTGAACTCCGCTATTTGATTTACATTAACAAAAATTGGAAAAAGCCACAAAATAAAAATCGATGCAAGAAAATTTCAATTTATTTTATATTTTTATGACAGTTATGAAAGGTGCTGCATCATAATGTGATTGCTTCTAAATTTATTATGATTATCATGATAATAATATGATTACTTCTTAACTTATTATGATTAACATGACAATAATATGATTGCTTCTTAACTTATTATGATTAGCATGACAATAATTTAATTACTTCTTGAATTAGTATGATTAACAGAATAATAATATGATTAAGGGAAAAATATTATGATGTAATATTACGAGTATATTTAGTCATAATAGGTTTCAATAATAATCATAATATGGTGACTACAATCATTAATCTTATCATAATATATTGCTCTTAGAATATGTTTACCACAACCATGTTTTTTCTCTGCGTGTAGTTCTCCCAAGACGCTTAGGATTGAAATCTTGAAATCGGTTCAGTAGGATAAGAGTTATGAATCAAAATGTAAAACAACCATCATCTATATGAGTACCAAATAAAGCCATCTCCACCAAAATCCTAATTGTAGGTATCTAATTGAGGGTATCAAAGATTCGGCACAGCCGAACATACAACTCTTACTTGTTTTTTTACACTCAATGCATGCTATGCAAGTTTCGAAGTAATTTATTAATTCTTACATGCTGTATATTCTTATTGACTTAATAACGGAGTAGGAGTCGCAGTTGAAGAGTCGAAGTTGGGATTTTGTACCGGAGTCGAAGTACCCACAAAAACTAGCGTCTCCGACCCCAAAATTTTTTAGCGTACAATTTTTTCTTATATTTTCCAAAATAAAAAAGTTTTTTAGTTTAATTCCTTCGATCTTTTTAATATATTTTCTTCACAATAAATAAAAAGCTCAAGGCCATTTTTATATAACAAATATTTTTGATTATAGATCTCAATAGATAACTTCTTCAGAGATTTTGTTTTTTTTTAATTTTAAGCAAATTTTTTTAAACAAATGGTGTGTGTTAAACGGTAGCAAAGTTCTATGGTGAATTAAAATTGTCAATTATTTCTACGCTACTGTTAAAAATTATACTAACTCCCAGGGCTAGTGAGATTTTATTAACTTCAACATTGTTAAAATTTTGCTACCATGAGTACTTTGCTACCGCTTCACATACACCCAAAATTGTCAAATATGAAAAATTATGAAAATTATACACAGGAAAAAAGCAGTTTGGTCCCGGCGCTGCTCGGGACTTTCTAAATAAAAAATGAAGTACTGTAGAATTTTGTTAATAACTTGACCCCAGAGCTATCTACCATTAATAAAAATAAATTAAAATATCACGACAACAGCGCCACCTATCAGTAGTTTTTTTTTTATGAAACATCAGTGAAAGTAGAATTTTCCAACGCATGTATTCGTTTGAAAATCGGTTGAGTAGTTCTCGAGTTATAAAATCAGGAACTTAGGACAACTTATTTTTATATATGTATTTATATAGACTGCACTTGAATACGACATGTACGAAAAAAAAATTCGCTATGGAAATGTTTCCAACAACGAACTTTGGCAATGTAGTTCCTATTTTATGTTTAACTTTATGTATTTAGGCTATTACGCAACAAATACTTTCATAATAAAATTAATACTTTTTTAGGAATGGGTGTTTTATTAAGAAATGTCAAACTAATAACTAAAAATTTGGCTCACATAAATACGGCATACATCTATAAAGCTTTTCTTTTATTACTTTTTAGTCAAACAATAAAATTAATAATATTTCTTGATTATATTTATAATGTGTTCTTCCACCTTTGTTTGAGATAACTTCGAAAATGCGGCTTGGAATGGAGATATAAAGACTTCTTATATAATCCAAAGAAAGAGTATTTCAAGCTTCCTGAATGGCTTCAATCAACAATAAATTTCAGTTTCTCAATAGTATGAAATGGGAATTTAGCACATTTAAAAGAAACCTTGTAGTCGGGACTGAAACAAACGATAAACTCACTATTTATTGTTGTTGTTTTTGTTTAAGATTTGATACTGTTACAAGTAAAACTGAGGTTTATAATTCTTATTCGCTTAACATGTTTATTTGTAAAATATCTTTAGCTTTTCTAAAATCTTTGGATGAAGTTTCCTGACGATCTGGCCAATGCAACCAGTGAAGTGTGCATAGGAATAGCTTATCATTTCAACAATAAATTTCAGTTTCTCAAAAGTATGAAATGGGAATTTAGCACATTTAAAAGAAACCTTGTTAATTAATTTTTGATTCATATTGTTTTCCGGACTCATAAACTTTTCGCGCTAAAAATTCCCAAACATTTTTAATTATATTCAAGTCTGGGGAGTATGGCGACCAATCGAGTCATGCTACATTCTGTTCTTATATTCACTTCTTTACAGCATTTGCTGTTTAAATGGGTGCATTATCATGTTGATATGTCCATGATAATGGGCTAAAAATATTGAGAAATTTTGGAAATGCCTTTTCCAAAACAGTTTTGTACGAATTAGCATTAATTTTTGAGCTCAAAAATTGTAATTCCACAGTTCCATAGTACGATATTGCTTCCCAAACCATCACGCTCCCAGCACAACTATGATGACGGTCCAAATAAATCACCTCCTTACGCAAATCATGAAAATAGAATCTGTAGCCATCAGGTCCCTCTAAATTAAATTTTTTTTTAAACGTAAAAAACTACTCGGTGCCACTGTTTTGCCCATGTCATATGATTCCGACTAAAAAGTAATCTAGATTCTTTTCTAGCTGGGTTAAGAGGTGGTTTCTTTTTAATTTTCAATCGTTTAGGATTACAGGATGATAACAATCCCGAAGAAGGGGGACCTCACCCAATGCAAGAACTGGCGGGGAATAACATTATTAAATGCAATCAGCAAAGTAATGGCAAGTTTGCTTCACCTACCCATCTCCCCTTCACTTGATTCCATTTTACGCAGTTAACAAGCTGATTTCCGTCCAGGGCGATCTTGTGCCGATCACATTAACTCGTTGCGCATAATCATTGAACATTCAGTAGAGCTTAACACACACCTATATCTTCTATTCATCGATTTTGAGCGAGCTTTTGATACTGTCTATCGCATCGCTATGTGGAACGCTCTTATGAACAAAGACATACCTACAACAATTGTCACACTGATTAGTGAGCTGTACAGAAATGCTGAAATAAAGTTCGCTTCAATGGAAGGGAAAGTCTACCCTTCGAGACCCACAGGGGTGTAAAGCAAGGGTGTATGCTTTCACCCATCCTCTTCCTAATCCTCCTGGATTCTGCCTTAGAATCAACAAATAGTCAGGCACCTTATGGCATTCGCTGGAACGTCAATAACCGCCTGGGTGACATCGATTACGCTGACGATATCTGTTTTTTCGCGTACAGTTTCGAACACATTGAAGCCAAACTTAAATGCCTGTCAGAAAATGCTGCTAAGGTCGGTCGGAAAATTAATATTAGAAAAACCAAGCTTATGAGAATAGGCACAATAAAATTTTAATCCGCTTACTATAGACGGGCAGGTCATTAAACAGGTTGACAGCTTTTGCTACCTCGGCATTAAATTTACCAAAGACGGGGGATCAGAGGCAGACATCCGCGATCGTATTAACAAGGCTAGAAGTGCATTTCTTGCTTTAAGTAAAATTTGGAGATGCAACAACATATCGCGTAAAACATAAATAAGAATTTTCAACTGCAGTGTCAAATCCATTTTACTATATGGCTCCACAACTTGGAGTTAGACACAGGCAGCAACTCGCAAACTCCAAGTTTTTATCAACCGCTGTCTACGCTAATTATTAAGAATATTCTGGCCAAACCGAATTTAAAATGAAGAAAGGCTACTACGAACAAATGCTAGTCCCGTCGAAATAGAAGTCCGAAGAAGGTAATGGACCTGGTTAGGTCACATCTTACGCCGCCCACACAATGATATCGCAAGAACCGTCTTAGATTGGAACCCCCAAGGGCAACGTAGAAGAGTACGCCCAAGAAACACCTGGATGCGCTGTACTAAAACAGAACTAGATTCAGTCCAAATACCCTGGAATCATGCAAAAACACTGGCCAACGATAGAGTTAGATGGAGAGAGCTTGTCGATGCCCTATTTTCACCTTGAACTTTTTACAATTGTTTTATATGCCATGTAATTTAATTTAGTTGTAAATAAAGGACATATATTACAATGGAAGGCGTACTGCATGTTTAAATAAAAATATAGTATGTGCTGTGTAGGAAAATTTATATGAAAACCACTCAAAGAACTGAGTGCTTTTCTTATAAATTTGTATACACGTTCAATCACTTGTGTTGTGAAAACAGCACAATATTTAATTTTCCTGAGAATGATTAACAAAGTTGATCGAAATATTTGACTTAACAAATAAAATGAAACCAATTGGCATATATAAACACGAGGCCTTACTTCACCATTTACAAAAAAAAAACTCCTGTTGGTCTTTGCCTATACAAATTCAGTGCTAAACAACACTAAAGGCTAAAAAATGAGAGCAAGTCAAACTCTCTTTTTGGTTTAAAATGTGTTTAAACCAATAAATCTATAAATCACTAAACATATAAACCACATTTAAACGCATAAAATTGGGCGTTTAAACTACCAATACAGACCATATGAATTTGACAACCTTTATCGCAGTGCTGCCATATGTTATATTTTAAGCTGCATATAATACATGCGGTACTGATTTACTGCTGTTGAGTTTAAGTTACATATAAATTCAAGTTTAGTTCAACTAAACCAGCGTTTAAACCATCAGTGATTTATTAGCCATAAGTACACTTATTGCCCTTTGCGCCTAAGCAAGTTGGGTTTGGTGTTGCTTAAGGGTTAAAACAAAAACAAAATTCGAAAATTTGTCTTTGTTTCAAATGTTATGTTCTATACGAACGTTAACATTCGAAATCGTTAAACAAGCAGTTAATGTTTGAATATGATTTCTGCCATGAGGCCGCGACGACTTGTTCGTAGAAGGCGCAATCTAGAACACAAATTTTTAACAACATTTCGCAGCATTTGCGGCCGTATTTCGGCGATAACCCTTCGAATGTTGATTTCCAGGTTGTCAATTGTTTGTGTCTTATTTGACGTAAGCAAGTGACTTAACATAATAATTTTTTCATCATACGCTTCTTTGTGTAAATCAATTGTAGCGCCCGCTGTGTGGCATGTAGCTCCGTCCTGTTGGAACCACATATCAGCAAGATTAATGTCTTCGTTTTTTAACGACATGTTTTCGTTTTTAAACGAAGTTAAAACTAATCCTCTTGTGTATACAATAGAGTTGCTTTAAAACTACTCATTTGTAATCCAAAGTTGGGGTATATGGTCCTGCCCTAGGACATCGTAATGTTAAATAGACCATGGTTTTCCATATGTTTGGGTTACTTTTGGACTAGTCCTAGTCCCTTGGACGCGTGCTTGGACTAGTCTTATTACTTGCAGGGAACAGTTTGTATTCACACCATCACACAAAGAATAAACACTCACACATGAAATAAAATGCAACCCTGATCCAATGAAAAGTATTATTATCAAAGTTTTACTTGGGATTCAAAAAATTAATTACCAATGTTTCGTTTAAAATTTTTCAAAAAACTATGAAGTCATATGGGATGTCAAACTATTTTCATAATACTTGTCATTTTCATCACACATGCATTCATACTATCCAACTTTTACATATTACTTGAGTTTTTGACATGTATTAATACAAATTGTAATAGTGTAAACTAGCCCTGATGAATACTTATGAAGGAAAATGTATGTTCACATATATTTGACGGCAAAATGCGGAAAAAGCGAGACCATTAAATTTGTCAGACTTTAGCCTTTTTTATCTCAGGAATAATCGTCCTTTAATGTTATTAATAAATTGTTCAAAGCAGTTTTATTGAGAAAACGCTATGCCTAATCAAAGAAATATTTAAAAAAAAGTGTTTACATGTGGCGGGTCAAATATTTTTAAGTCTGGTCATAGCTTGAGAATATAAAATCAATCAAAATTAGTAATATAAGTACCCGAGAGAACATATTTTATGATGTAGTACAGTTATTCATTCGAATTGTTAAATTCAATATTTTGACTTGAATCCGTATCATACCGAAATTATATAAATTTTAACTTTTTATACTCAAAATACCGATTTCATAATATTGACCTGGTATTGCAAACCCTTCAAAGGACAAAATGTTAATTAAGTCTTTTTAGTTCAACAAAGACAAGCATTGGCATATTTAACAAAACAAGTGCTATGAGTGTTTTTTAAATATATGTAAGTATTTTAGAGAAAAATCAAAATTCAAACAGCCTTTCTTTTAAAATAAGTTTTAAGCACTCTGTGTTTAATTGCGAGCAGACACGAATGCTTAGAAAAAAATCTTTAATATTCAACAAACAAAAATATGTTTCCTTTAAAATATTTATACAATTATTTTTAAAAATACCTGACAGTAGACAGTAATAAATAAGTGTTAAAATAAAAACAACAAAAAAGGATGTAAATAAATATTCGGAGGTGGAATGGTGTAAAAGGAAACAAAGCAATTTCATGGTTAAAAAGACAAGAAAATATAATTTCCTGAATACATATGCGAAAACAATCGTAAAAGTTACTTAAAAATTTAGAGTGGGG
Organism: Pollenia labialis; assembly: GCA_949318255.1. Lineage (NCBI taxonomy): Eukaryota > Metazoa > Arthropoda > Insecta > Diptera > Polleniidae > Pollenia > Pollenia labialis. Next base: position 52,246,217 of record OX439142.1, read on the forward strand.
TTTCATTTGTTATTCTATTAAATTTTACAGTGAAACTAGATTCCACTCATTAATAATAATATCGGCCAATTTTTATCTTTGATAATTTAACACATTTATGTATATTTAAAATCGTTTTAAATACAAAATTCCGTTTTTCATTAAGCACTTACATAAGTGTAACTTAATTCACCAAGCTGGTTCATTTAAATTCAACTGGAGTTTCCATTGTTATAACTTAGCAAGGTGGCCTCAATTTCACAACAATACAACAACAACAGGCAAAGCAATAACATAACAAATCAATACAATTTTTTATGATCTTTTTTTGTATTCAGTAATGCTACCATACTTTTATGTGAATTAAATAAGACTTTTCAAATAAAACTCCAAAAATGTATTTGTACTTAAGGACGATTTTGGTTTATATGAAAATTAACTTAATATTGATTTAAATACTATCCTGAAAACTGGGCATGTGCTAGTCACTAATTTTAGCAAGATGGATACCCTACAAGTAAAGCTTATTCGAGGACGCTTAAATTAGTGGGGATAGGGATTTCTTAAAGTTAACGCTCATTTTTCAATAATAAAGTACCATTAAACGATATTTTATACTTTTATGATTATTCTAAATCTAATCCATCTTTGTTGAAAACGATTTTGTGTTATTTTTCGCGTATTATCTTGCAGCTTCTGTAAAATGTTAAATCGCGTACATCGCAAATACGATCGCTTACTTTGAAAAACCGATCACTTTTGAACTCAGCGTATTAAAATGAGGTTTACAAGTGTATTCAATATGGTTAAGAAAAAATTTCTTTTAAAACAAAAAAAAAAAAAAATCGCAAAAACATTTTTTTTTGCGAAAAAATTACGTAAAATTGTATTTAACAGAGTTGGATTGATCTAAATTAAACAACGATCCTAAAAGTATAAAAGATATCGTTTGATGGTACTTAAGTATTACCGAGGATATCGCGAGTGTGAGAGCAAACTTTGAAGAATGACTAACACAATTGACTTCAATAATTAGTATTGTGGTAATTTTGTTGAACTATTTATGGTTTTTAATCCAAATTTTCAATATTTTAATCAAGCTTAAGATCATAAAATTAAATTTTCATTAAATTATTTTTATGAAGAAAGGAATTTTACAACATGAGAATTAATAAAAATTGTTATTGATAATCATTCATTCTTGACTGACCTGAGAATTGAATTCAGCTCAAATAAGATTTAACGGTAGGTATTCCTGTAGTGCCATTCACAGACTTTAAAAACTTTTAAAGGTGTTATCTTTAACCACATATTTTGATATTTGCATTAACCCCTATGTGATTCACTTACTTATTTATAACCATGGTAAACAGTTTTATATTTCTTTCTATTCAAATTGATAAATCGTGGTAACTCTGCCAAGAGAAACCTCAAAATAGGATAAAATAAAAAAGAAACTTAAAAAAAACAAAACAAAAAGTTCGTTTAATATGTTAAGAAATCATAAAACGAAATTTCGTAAGCATCGCTCCACAATACTCACTCTCTTACAAATAATGCTATTGTAGTTAAATATAGTAAACTAAAACATTTTGGTATGCCCAAAAATGTAAGTGATGCTATTATTGCAAAATTTTGTCTATCTGGACTATGAGAAACCAATACTTCCATAAGATTGGAAATTACAGCGCCGAATTCCATTAAGAACGTTGCTTAATATACCATAGGACCCATATTAAATCCCTTCTCGGAAATTACTTTAGTAAAGCTATTGCCGTAAACTTTCGTCTGTCATATGGCGTTTATTTTCTGATAAATATTTTGCATTAATTCTGCCTTTTACATTTCTTTATGTTCTTTTCGGAAAAATGTGTTATGTTTTAAAAGTGCACTGTATTCTTTTCTGAAGATGTTCCCCGTAAGAAGAAAAAAAAGCTACATGCTCAACACTTATTTTAATTAATGGGGCATTAGTGTAGCACTAGATTAATAGCTGGTTTTGTTATTAAATCAGCAAAAATAAATTATTTTTTTAGTTCGTCTCTCGTATTTTTTTACTTAGAAATTAGCGGTATAAAAGGCCCCAAATGTTTAACAATAATTTTACATTATTGTTTTATGCCGAAACTTGTGTTCGTTTGTAAACGTAAAATATACAACACTTCTTAAAAATCAGGTTAACATTTAAAAATGTTGCCAGATCCTTTGTAACACTTATGGTACACTTTTTTAGAAAAGAAAACGCCAATAGTTTCAGAAGACAAAAAATCATACTTCTAACGATTGCCTCATAATTTACAACTGGCCCCATAAAAAGGCCGCTTTTGGAAAGAATGACGCTGTTGTAGCATAAATTTGCCTGTCATATTTTTATACGACAAGAAAATACGGTCTCAAAATTTGTATATAGTGGTCCTAATATCAACATTGACAAAAGCGGCCACAAAGAACGTAGCAAAATTAATAGCAACCACATAACTCTTAAGGCCCAACCATAATGGGCTTAAATTGACTTATGCAAATGTGCGAATACATGGTTATTATATGAGGCAAACCATATTGAACTTAAGGAAACTTTTTCAAAAGTTTAATGAAACTGTCATTTGCTTAAGCAAGGTGCGAATTAAATCGCACATTCCGTACGGAATCAAATGTTTTTTTTATTTTTTTATGTTTTTTTAAATACTTTTGAGAGACTAAGTAGACACCTTATTTGTGTGGCACAAAGTGCCACCTGGGCCTGTCTGGGACCACGTGTATTTTGTATGGAGTTTTTTGTGGTTATCAAAAAAACTCACTTATAGGTATGGAGTTATATGACCATAGCTAGAACAGTTAAGTGTCAACTCGAATAATTTTTCGAAATAATAGTAAATAAAGAATTCTAAGTGTATTGCGTATGCCTATTGATACTTTTCGTATGGCCAGGCCCAGCTGGAGTGCCTCGTTAGGATAGCTGGAAAGACTGGAAAGACTGTATATATATATGTACATATATATGCACAAAATTTTTATTTGGCCAATTGTTACGCCCACGGTGTTATCACTTACATTTTTTCTAATTTTTCTTGTCAAAAAACACTTTGGTTGAGATATACATACATAAATTTTCGTTCTAATATATTTAATAATTATATGAAAAAAATGCCTGGCCAGTCCCACACTCACAATATTCTGGACATAAAATTAACTGAATTTTTAATATAAATTAAATGAAAATTCAGTAAAAACCCGGTCTACTTATTTTTCATTTATTTTTAACGAAAAGTTCTTTTAATTTTTACTGTCAAAAATTCAACCTCGTGTTCCGTGTAAACAAATAAATTTTCAGTTATTTTATTATATTCAGTAATTGTCATTTACGCCACACAAGAGCCGAATTTCTAAAAAACACCAGACAAACACCTGCCCGCTTGTTTTTCTAATGAGAGAGAGTACATTATTGTTTACTTACCCTGTTACACACGCTTGTTTTACTTTTGTTGTTCTGACCTCGTTTGTTTACAGAAGAACTCCATATCATAAGATACCAGCAGCATGACCGATATGGTTTCGCAAATCTTTTACTTTCAAATTTGATGTATTTAACTAAATCATTTATACAAATAGAAAATGGGAATTTGTTACACAAAACAAGCACATCGTTTTTAAATGATAAGTAAAAACTAATTTATGGTAGTTAAATAACATAAAATAACTGAATATTCTATTGTTTTTACGGAATGTTTAGTTACTTTTTTGACAGTTAATTTGTATAAAATAACTGAATATTTCTTTGTTTTTTACGGATTATTCAGTAAATTTTTTGATAGTTAATTTATATAAAATAACTGAAAATTCATTTGTTTTTAGGGATTTCGCGGTAAAATTTTTAAATGAACTTTTCGTCACTTTAAATTTCTTTTTCATTTAATTTTACATAAAGAAGAATTTAACTTAATTAACGGACAATGTTAACTGCAACTGAAAATCCGTATTAATATGCACTTAGTTTTTTAAATAACTGTTAGAATCAGTTAAAAATAAATTTGATTTGAAGTTTAAATGTTTATTTATTTAAAAATTACTGAACGGAATACTTCTTAATTAAACTACAGCCCGTTACTGTAATAATATTTGGAGTGCAGGTATACACTTAAGGGATAATTAAGAAACTGGGTTCTTTAAAACCACACAATAATAGCGGATAGGGCGTTATGCATTTGTACTGATATTTGTCGCAATTTCGCAGAAAATTTAATGAAATTGGTGCATGCATAGATTCTTTGGCACAAGGACCGAGCCTATTGAAAATGGGGCGAATCGGTCCCTAATTTCACGTAGTCCCATTCAAGATTCATTCCGGAAAAGAGTCTTTGTTAAGGTTAAATTTGTAAGGTTGCCAATTAAACCAAATATCAAAACAATTCAAAGTTAATTTATCCTTTAATTCTTTGCTCTTAATAAATTACACTATTTCTGCTAGTATCAGTGCAAGAGCAACTGCTTGCAAAAGTTCAGCTCAACAAAAAATTGTTTTTTTCCAAATTGAGTGTGGGAACTCCCCCATTGGTAAAACTATGTGCAGTTAAAAGTTTGTCCAATTTTATTTCGTTATCCATAAGAATAAAATTGTTTTAATTCTCGTAAAAATCTATAAAACTTTATGGCAACTAAACACTTGTCGTTTACCTCTGTGCATTTGAATAGTATGATTTTTAAAAGCAAATTATTTTTGTAGATACTTTTTTTTGTCATTTAAATTTAAGTTTGGTTACATGCTAAAATATGACGAAGTATTGATTTTATTTTTGTTTATACCCTCAACCACAAATTATGAATGGGAATTTATTTAAAAAAAAACTTTGTCTTTAATAGTTGTATACATTTTTAAATTCTGATAGTGCATAGATAATATTTCCGGAAAATATTGAAGGAATTAGAAATGCTTTTAAAATTGTAATTTGACTTAGAATACACATTCGAATAAATATGAAAACTTATATATGGAAAAAAAATGTTTTAGTAAAATAAAAAACAAACAAATATTTTCAATAGTATGTCGCTACAAAAATAATTTATGAAAATTACTCAATTTGTAGCGTGTGTGATTTTTTTGTGTGTGAATTTTTTTAAATATTTGTTATTTAACAAAACAAAAGAAATTTATAATTAAAAGTACATTTTACACAACTTTAATTTTAAATTAAACAATTGTTAAAATATTCAACAAGAATTTGAATTTAAATACATTTTAATAAAAAATATGTTTTAAACAAAATGTCAAAACGCACATATACATATACACATACAAATGGAATAACAGATAAATAATAAGACTTGACTCGTGAAAACGCCGAAGCTGATTCAAAGAAGAAAATGTGATAAGTTTGTCAATAAGACTTGCATTGTGGAAATTGGGACTAAGAGCGTTCTGCAGAACGATTCACACATTTCAGAAAATTCGTCCGGAAAAACAAGGCTACCATGTAGTTTACAGATGTTAACAATTATACAATATGGCAGCACAACTAGAAAACCTCTTATTTTAAATTGTTTTCTAAAAGTGTGTTAAAGAAAATGGACGAAAAACGTAAAGTGATTTTATTGTTTTTAATTATAAACCTTTTGTTTATCTTGCTTAATTAATTTTATATTATTTTTTTTAAATTATTCAGCAAAAAACAATAATTTTTACTTTTATGTGCAAATTAAAAAAAAAGTGGAATTTTCGTTCATTTTGTTCTGAGCATAAATTAAAATTAAACCAATTCATATATTTCCATGGTTTTATATGATTTAAGTTGGTGCCACTCTATAAAAAACACCCTTTTTATATATTTTGTATACTTGTGATTAACGTTGTTGATAAAACAATGTCCGCGTATGTTGAAATGCTTTTTCATATCAACCCAGATCTTTTAAGAACTTGGTTGTTATATATTTATACCACACATAGTCCGGAAAAGTTTTCTATTAAAATTCAACCAGATCGCTGCACAAATGGCTGTAATTTGAGCAAAAACCTGGACCGCACCTATTTTGTATCTAAAAAGCTTTACTTTTTGTAGTCTACTGATTATTTATGAACTTTACGTAAAAAAGTTCACCTCCAAAAAAGTTTTATGGAATACATAGTAGCGGTGTTTTTTTAACATAATTGGCCATCAAGTTTTTAAATTGTATAAGCTTCATCGACACTGTTGTATACAAAAGCGCCATTTATTATCAATTGATTAATTGATCAATGGTGAAATTTTTGTCTTTAAGTGCTTTTGTTAATAACCAGAATTGTTTGTACCAAGTGGCAACATCTGAAAAAATCGCCAACATTTTTTTCGGTCCAACTAAGAATCACAGCTGTCTTTATATTTAACTTTCATCTATGAAGGTATTTTTTCTTAAGCCAATAATATGTACTGAAAAATCCAACAATTATTTTTGCAAAGTTTGCCTTTCTTTGACTGGGATTAATTTGGACGTTTCCTGCACAGTATTAATCAAGTTGCTGATATTTTCTTCAATGTCAGTTTCCGTAACAACTCCACTGTGCAATTAATATTTTTTAAACTGACCTTGTTCCCAATTTCTTATAAAATTACAGTAAACTTTGTTATACAATGGAACTCTGCATTATTTTACCAAGAAGAACCAAGAAAAGAATACGTCAGTAGAACATCATGATCCGAGTCAAGTAAGTTCTCATAAGTTGTAATCGACGAAATCAGTAATCAACAGTTTTACAGCAGTTTGTTATTCAAGACAGCTGTTGACCACACAAATTAGGATAATATAAAAAATTGACCTCAAGCTTATAAAATTAAAATTAGTTATAATATAAAAAATCCACAATTAATGTGGTTGTTAAAAAGATTTATTCCAGCTGACGCAAAGAAAACACATGGTTAGGGTAAACATATTCTAAGAGCAACATATTATGATAACACTCATGACTGTAGTCACCATATAACGATTATTATTGAAACATATTATGACCAAATTTATTCGTAATTTAACATCATAATATTTTTCCCTTAATCATATTCTTATCCTGTTTTTCATAATAAGTTAAGAAATAATCATATAATTGTCATTTTAATCATAATTAGTTAAGAAGCAATCATATTATTATCATGTTAATCATAATAAGCTAAGAAATTAGTCATATTATTGTCGTGTTAATCATAATAAATTAAGAAGTAATCATACTATGATACAGCACCTTTTATAACTTTCATAACAATTCAAAATAAATTAAAATATTTTTTGTATCGATTTTTTATTTTGTGGCCTTTTACAATTTTTCTTAATGGAGATACAATAGCGGAGTTCAATATTAGGCTTGCAAAAGAGCAAATTTTCTTAAGCTTATTTTTTATGGGAATTTATCTTTAAATTGTTTAACCGATCACTAACAAATAATTCGATAGGCATATTTAAAATAAATGACACAATTGATTTAAAATTATTTAACAAATGACGCTAACAAAATATTAATAGAGTAAAGATATTTTGATGACATCTTAAACATATAATGATTACACGTATAGAAAGTTATCATGTTATCACTATTAGTTATCATGAAATGGTTGTGAGTAATATATAATATGTTTTCAAAGTTATCATTATTTAGTTGTTAAAAAAGATGATTATTTTTCAGTCAAAAATACTCAAATTTATAATTGCGATAACCATTGTTATTTTTGCAATAACTATAATATTGCTTATATTTTATAAAAAATAGAAATTTGTTGGGGTACGTCAACAATATATTGTTACAGTGAACATAGTGTAGTTGCCGTAACCATCTCCAATCATATTTTTTCTCTGCGTGTGTGTAGTTCGGATGAAAGTCCATGTCGAGAGTTGTTATCATTTATGTGCTGACGTAAATCTCACTACACGATTGTTTATATGTATAGAAATTAATACAATTCCCATCGCTGAAGTTGGTAGTTTTAAGGCCGTGGTATATTTCGTCGAATTCCTATTCACCCCTACCGTGAATAAAAATTCCCTGGGAGTTTTTTCCCTTTTTCCATTTTTCTTATGTTAATTCAATTGCAAAAATGGGAAAAAACTCCCAAGGAATTTTTATTCACGATAGGGGTGATTATCATTTCCCTGCCATGCAAAATGCGATCTTCTCTATGGCTTTCTGAGTTATTAATATTATAATAACCTTCGACAAGAGCTGAATAAATTTAATTGATTAAAGTAAGAAAGTTTTCCAATTGGACAATGGCAGACGGACTTGCTATGCACTGAGCATATATATACATATATATATATATAAATAAATATATATTTGAGTGCATTATCTGAATTCTTTAATTGATATTTAATTTTATCATATGTTGCGGCCTAATTTTTAATAAGAACCCAATTTTGGGCATATTTATTTTTACATTTCTGTAGTGCTTCGTCATCATCCTCAGTTTGTGGCCCTAATTAGGTCTAATTAGGCATTAGGCCAAAGTTTTAAGGAAGATTTTAATACACTGCTGTTATTATAAAAAGTTTTTCCTTTGGAGTATCTGCAAAACGTTGTTAAGAAGTTTACTTCTGACGTATTTCTAAATATTTCTTTCGAAAAGGACATCGGAAGTCATCCGCTTGATGATATAAATGCAGTTATAATAAATTACATTAATAAATTACAGAACCATCTGCAGAAAGTTTGTCAAAAGCTCAGAAAATTAATCGCGAGCATCGCCTCATCCTAAACAATCGGGTTTGTTGTGAAATATTGCAGCATAGTGTCCGACGCGACCTTAATCGTAATATATCTCCTTGAAGTACATCGGTATGTTCAAATCTTTTAGTATTTTTTTTAATTCCGCTTATCTGCACGTTAGAAACGAGTCTCTGGCGGGAATCGACCTCGCAACTCCGGCGCTGATAGACTACCTCACTACCAGGTAACCTACCGGGGCACTTATTTTACATTTAATTATTTCGATTGTATTCGAAATTAAAAAATACAACAATTAGTTCGAAAAAAAACGCTTGAATTTCCATAATTTTTGTATTTTCGACTTCAAGCTTGCAAACCCTACTCCTATGTTTTTTTTTTTGGTCCTACCACAGTAGTGAGATATAACTAATATTAAATCTTCAGAATAATTTTTCCAAAACTTGAATTAATGAAATTTTAAATGAAGGTTAAATGCAAAATTAATTTCAAAGTATTCTCTTTAACCTTCAATTCACCCTTCTGTGAAAAACAGCCCAAAATGAATCATTTTTACAGGATTAACAAAAAAATTGTTGAGGCACACTAAAGAAACTTCTTGACTTTGTTTAGTACTGAAAACAGATTTTTTGATTAAAAAATAATTTTTAGTAAAGAGATATTTTTTTGAACTAACGTTTTTGGTTTCCCACACATACATACATACATATGTAGTTTCTATGTAATTTGCACTTGAGACAATATTTTCGGTCAGCAAGTATGAATAGTTTTCATATTCTTGAGAACTGCATGCAACATATTTTTTATAAAGTGAGTGCTTGTATAAAATACACAAAGCTTTGTATGGTTTGTTCATGGTTTGATCACCAGAGGGATAAATACATCATTAATTTAGTAAATTGTTATTTTGATTCCACATTAAAATAGACATAAATTGCATATGTGTGAAAAACCACACACGAGGGTAACTAGCGTAGGTTTTGTTGATGGTGATTTGAGGGTTAATTTATAAAATATTTAAATTTTACGGAAATTAAGAAATAATTTAGCACCAAATGCGATAGGTAATTGAATCATTTTAGCTTGTTTGAGGTTAGTTTAGTTTGCCAAATCCTCACTAATAGATACCCGATATAACAACGTTTGCAAATTGTTCAAATTTATTTTTAAAATCATGTTTTAATTTCTTACTAACTGGTCGACAAACACATCAAGGATTATTATATAACATCAGATCGAATAGTTGGAGATTCTAGGGATTGTTTTTGCATACATAAAACTTTAAACGATAATATGCTTTCCTTATTATATTCTGGATATGTAAAATACAGTTTACACTGACTTCAGTAAAGCTTTTGATAAAGTCAATCATAACCTTCATCTCTGTAAACTGGACTCACTTGGTCTTAATTCGAACAGCCTTAATTGGATCAAAACATACCTGTGTGATCGAACACAGACTGTCCGATTTAAAAATAAATCTTCTAAGATCATACATGTTATTTCTGGAGTACCTCAAGGAAGCCATTTTGGACCTATTCTTTTTAGCTTGTTTATTAATGATCTTCCAACAATAATAAAATACTGTAACATTTTATTGTACGCTGATGATGTCAAAATTTTCTTTAGCTATAAAAACCCATACGAACATATTTTTCTTCAAAACGATCTTGATAATTTTTATCAGTGGTGTAAAGCTAATCTTATGGATCTTAATCTAAAAAAGTGCAAATATATGCGATTCTTTAGGAGGAACTGCGTTAATGTTCATTTCGTTTTAGGAGAACATAAACTGGATCGTGTTGATGTTTTTCTCGATCTTGGAGTTTTACTCGATCCAAAACTGAGTTTTGTTCCACATATTCATATGACCGTCAATAAAGCCAGAGGTGTTCTTGCCTTTATCAAACGATGGGCAAAGGAGTTTACCGATCCCGATATTACAAAACAGCTGTATACCTCACTTGTAAGACCGATCCTTGAATATGGATCCGTAATTTGGGACCCGCAATACAACGTACATAGTAACCATATCGAATCTGTTCAAAAACAATTTCTTCTGTTTTGTCTGCGAGGTTTACAATGGAATCCGTCTATAAATCTACCATCATATCAAAGTAGACTTAGTCTAATTAAACTACCAACTTTAAAAAGCCGAAGAATTATGCTAAATGTATCCTTTATGTTAAATATAATTAATGGCGATATTTCATCTGAGTTTCTTTTGGAAAATATTACTTTCAATGTCCCTCAAAGACATACTCGTTACTTTTGCCCCATAGCATTACCATTTTTTCGCAGCAATTACGCAAATGCTGATCCATGGCGGAGAGTTGGAAAAAATTTTAATGACTTGTATAAATTAACTGATTTCTCACTAACCACTACAATTGTAAAACGGAACATAATAATTTATTTAAACACTTAAAACAAAAAAACTGTATATTTTTTTATTATTCTACATATTTTATGTCACATTGTATAGTCTGTAAGGATGTAATCCATAGACTTAATAAATAAATAAAAATTAAAATAAACGAAATTAATCGCAGCGAATATTCGACGCGTTACTTGCTAACTATAACCTGCTTCAGAGAGTGTATGACAATTGAACCTCAAGGTTCTACTATGTACTCGCGTAATCTGTTTCTAGTGTCCTAACGATATTGCATTATGCCTGTAGATATATGAATTTAAACGCGTCCTCTCAGGTGTGTACTGCATTACAAAACCCTTGATTTTATTTATTTTCAAAACAAAATGCTCTCATAATATTTGGAAATTAAACTGTCCTATTTTATAATGATCAGTTCATAACTTATCATACTGCCATTTAGGGCCCACCCAATAAAAGAATTTTACTGACTTGTCATGAAATTTGGTTTACACTACTTATATATGGCTAAGTATTTTGTTGGCAGGTTTTATCAATTATTTTAAATTATGGCGGCCACACTCGCTTAAGGAAAAGAGTTGCTGCAGGACTCATCCGATTTAATTAGCGCTAAACAACTTGAAATGTGATAAGAAACCGTGGATTGAAAGGTTTTCGTAAGATTCAATGCATAAATAATGAGTCCACTCTTGAGAAATTCTAAATTTGTGTGTAGAATTTTGTGTAGTAATTAATAATGACACTGGTCGGCAAAAAAATTGTTTTAAACATCAAGTCCGTTTTTATCGCGTCTAGTTTTTTTTATGGGCCTGACTTATATTTTGCCTGAAATAAGGCGGTTCTGCTATTATTTTTCATCATAACTTGAGTACGATTTGATTGAATAAAATAACAAAGTTATTGCTCCCGCTTATTTTTTTTGCCGACCAGTGTAATCAATTTCTTAATAAATTGTATGTATATTTTTCATTGCGTTGCCTTAGAATAAATGTTGCTTTCCTAAAAATACTTTTAACACCTTGAATTGTTTGTTCTTCCTTTTGAAAGAAAAAAGCTTGTAAAGTTTTGGAAAATACAAATTAAGAATAACCACTGTTTAGTTAAGTTTATATTGTTCATGTGTATTCTGTCATGCAAGATTCAAGAAAATACAAAAAAAAAAAACACGACAATGTGAACAAAAACATGAACAGCAACATTAACAACCCAACGAAAGTGTTTTAACATTTAAAGGCATTTTGTTTTCTTAATTTTAAGCTCAAGGAAATTTGACTCTTTCTAATTAATTCGTGTCACGACTTTTTAAAAATGAAACAAAAACAAGAAAAGAAACTGAGAAAAACATTCAAACTTTTATTGGTATAAGATTGATTAATTTTGCAGGAAGTCAAATTGTTTGTCATGTACTTAAGTCTATCACTGTTTTTTTTTGTTGATTGTGATCAGAAATGTAATTTATGCCACGTAGAGCAATGAGTTTTTTTTCCAAAATTATTGCACATTTATTAGAGTTCTTTTATAAAGTACTTTCAGTCAGTTGGCTAATAATAACTTATTACACAGTGCAGCACTAAAATCTTGAACCAATTGAGAGCCCCAAAATGAAAGAAGAAAAACACTAGCTGGGTTTTGCATTTTTAGCTAAGTGTCCTTATTTTTCATTATTTACGTTCAAAATCATCAATTTTTCTAAGTTTTTTGACAGTTTTGCTCTTTTGAGTAAGATGTTGTTGTTTTTTTCGATTTTATCTTAAGGTAAAATTTTTAGATCTGATGAAGAGCTTAAAATTTGCCAAATAGAGACAAGCGATAACTTGAATAGTTCACGAGATATAGACCTAAGAATCAGTACATGTTTTTGAAAATTGTACTAAAATACACCCCCAGTCGAAAACTTCAAAACCCACCTAGGGTTTTTCTACTTCCATCATAAGCTTTCAGATTTTGGGGGTCTCTATTGGTTCAAGATTATGAAGTTAAAAAATGTGCTACTGTGTTATTAATATTTTATGGTTGGTAATAAACAATAATATTCAACTTATTTCCAAAAGCTCTATTAGAAATGACAAATTAATGTTAGTACTTATTATGGATGTTAAAAGACAGCCATAATATGGTTGTGGCTATCAGATTCAGGACCACTTAAATCGTAATATGGTTAAAGGTGATAATAATACGCTTAAAGTAACCATAATTTGTTTAAACATTTTTCGTTTTAAACAGTTTTGTTGGGGTTGACCATACTGAAATGTACTTCCATGAAAATTTGGATGTCCCAATTAACACGTTCAAATATACATTTTTTATTGAGTTTATATTTGGTTTAATGACAAAATTATTTTTCTGTTCACACATATACAATTAAGCTAACTCAATAAGCATCCCTAACATCTTTAACCCTTTGACGAAGAAGAATTTTACGCTTATCTTACTCGGTAGGGCAACATTTCAAGACTAAAGTGCTGTCAAAAATTTAAAAATTCTTACTCCTTCTGCGAGAAAAATCATGAAAAATATGTGTCCCTTTCGTCGTTAAAGATTAAAATTTGGCCATGATTTTTGCTTTATTTACATTGCGAAACATACAAAAACAATTCAACTGTTTGCATGCTGCGATTTGTGCGTAAATTTGTGTTTTTAGTTGCGCTTTGAAAATAAATCATTTATGTAAGTTTTTTATCGTTAGCAAGAATACTAAAGAAAACATTTGTTTTTTTTTTATCGAACAGCACGCATTAGATCAAAATCCATTCGAAAATGTAGATGAAATGTCGAAAAAACTAAATGTTTATCCCTTTCTTATCTGACGGTACTAATTCGTACCACATTTTGTAACGGCCAATTTACAAAACATAAGATCGCAGCAGCTTACTCTCTGGTTCAATATCTCTTCTAAAGCAATTGTGTTGTCAAAAAAAAATATTTTGTGTTTGTTATACCATAGAGGAAAAAATCTTTGCGCCCGCCCAAAGGCCGGCTGTGCAGTTAAGCTTTAGTTAGCGAAACCGGTATTTGTTATACCATAGAGGAAAAAATCCTTTAGCCCAAAAGGGTTTTCGTTATATATTTAATATATATACCCAGAGAAAAAGCAACAAAACCATTTTTTAAAAATATTTAACCATAATATGTTTAATTTAACCAAATCATTATAACCTACAACCATATTATGGTTAAATTAGTTTCTTTTAACATAGTTTTGTTGGTTGTCACCATAATAAAACATGTTTTCCTCGGCGTTTATGTAGATTTTTTTTGAAAGTGTCATAATGTCCATTTGCAAAGTGTCACAGTGTCCGTGGACGTTATGTCACAGTGTCCATGGACACCATGACACTGGACGTTATGACATGCCACCGACTTGTATTTGTGTGTTTTCTAAAATATTTTTCAGCGTACAAAGAGTTAAGGTAGAATATACATAACACGCGTTAGTTCGTCGACGTGTGTCGTGCATTTAAAAACTTAAGCACTTGAACAATTCCAAGTTACACAACGCGCGTTGCAAAAGACATTTCTGTCAGCTGTTTTTTATTTGTTTACTTATTTGTACATTGAAAACGGTTTCGAAAACATATCAAGATTTTTTATTTCATTGTATTTTTTCTATTTATACCTACAAGTGCTTGCCTAATGATCGAAATTCAGCCATACATTTTTTTTAATATTAAGAAAATATACTGGATCGATGTGGCGACGGACCAACCTCCGGTTCATGTGTTATATTCCACGTGAGCGGTTGACAAACAAAGAAAGTTATCGCCCTTAATTGGTTTGCCCGTGCCAATTTATATATAATATTCATTTAGTAGAATTATCGACAAACCTATTTTGTTATTATTTGATCATTGGAAAGAACAAAATTTTTATTTATGTGTTTTGCATATGTGTTAGTATCAAATTTGAACGCTTATTACTCTGAAAATATTGAACAGATTTTAATAAAATATATATATATTGTGCACTTCTGGCAGTAAATGCCTTTCAAATTGTGTGTTTTTATTCTAGTCACTAGGCAAACAGAGGAGAAAAGTGATCTTAACGGTTTTGCCTTAGCCGATTTATATATACCCAATAAGCATTTCGGTTGGAATTCAAGTGGAATTACATTTGAAATCCAGTCACAATTTCCAATTTCTAGTGTTGAATTACAGTTGAAACACAGTGGAATTCAATAGCGAATCCAGCTAAATTAACCATTGAATTACAGTCGAACAAAACAGTACCTTTACAGTCTAATTCCAGCCTTAAATAACAGTGTGATTCAAGTTGCACCGAACCTGTTTTTACACTTGAATTCAAGCATGGAATTGCAGTGAAATTCAAGTCGAACCGAACCTGTTTTTACCGTTGAATTCAAGCATGGAATTTCAGTATTATTCAAGCAATGTTACAACAGTATTTAAATATGATGCTGGTTAAGGATTTGCAGTAAACTGTTTATTGCAGCATTCGCAATGTTATGTTGGATCGCCCATACAGCCAGCTGTATTTTTAAGTCCCCGTCTCCCACAGAATTAATTTTAGTATACGATTTACCATCTTTGTTTATGATAGTGTCTTCACTGACAGACGGTTCATCATTCAAAGCGACGTGTACATCGTGGACATCTTTGGAAGCCATTCCCATTAGTTGTATATTTCCCAGAATATGCTGATAAGCAGTGCAAAAATTTTACGAGTATCTGCTTTTGGCTTTGAATACATACCTTTAAATTTATTTATTCCAAATTTCCTTTATGTTGTTTTATTTTCAATGCTTTATTTTCTTTTTGCTTATTTTCATTTTTATTTCTTTATTTTCACTTAAAAACTTTGTGATTTTCGCGTTGTAAAATTGTGCACAATTAATATTTTCTGATTGACATTTAGAGTACATAGCTGACTCGATTTGATTTAACAAACTTCAAACAGACTGGAAAAAGGATGGATTTCAAATGTAATTCAAGCTTGGATTCATACTGGAATTCCAACATTGGAATTCACAAAAAATTTGTGCTTATTGGGTAGATTGTATGTTTTTTAACCTCCTCAATAATTAATTGTTCTATGAAAAAACACTAGTTTAACTGTTTTGACAGAAGTCTACAGAGCGCGCGCACACTAACGTGTGTTATGTACGATGATTGCACGAGAAACCACGCAGTTGCAAATAACTGTCGAGTTTATGTGTATTATTGCATGTTTAAATGTCCCGTGTGGATTTTTTTTTTTAATAATATTTAAATTGCAATCTATCAGTACAAAATGATAATAAGCAAATTAGATGAATCATAAAAATGGCAGTTGTAATTGTACTTTATCAATAAGTACAACTATAAAAATAGAAAGTCAATTCTGTGCTTTGCAAAATTTCAATAAACAAGTACAAACTAGATAATATGATTGTTAATTTTTAATAAATACCCTGTAGTAAATAAAATAGTCAGTTGCAGAAAACACTAACTATAAATTAACTATTTTTCAAATGACTACAAATTGGTTTAAATCTCATGCAGATATCAACCAAACATATTGCATAGAGGCACACGTAAAACACAAATAAAAGAAAAATAAGTGAAACAAGCATGCCATGAAGTCAAATGAAAAAATATATACAAATTTATAAAATAATTAAAAATTAAAACGATTCAAATCTGTTTATGTACTAGAAATTATGTACCGTATTTATTTCAGCACTATTATACAAAATCATTTAAAGCAATTTGATGCAAAATGTTCTTAAAAATTATTTCGATATAAAAATATGCATGTTTGTTGATAGGAACATATATTTTTTTGACAAAAATTATTTCAAATTTAAATAATTTATTATAAACAGACTATACTATTCATTAACTACAAATAGGTTGAAAAATAATTAGTTAGTAGTCAGTTAAAAAGTCATGCTAAGATGGCCAATTGACTACTGCCTATGATATGCCTATGTTAAAATAATGAGTCGTCGACAAGGAAAATAGTCACTTAATCAACTAGATGTGGTTATAAAAAAACCAGTTTGAAATTGCTTAAAAATGTGTTTGACTTCCTACAGGGTAATTAATGACAAGATTTGTAAGTACATATACATAAGTGGCAAAGTAAATAAAAAAAAATAAAAATAAATAAATAAAAGTACAGCCGTGTGCAATTAAAGAACCATATTTGTTAAAACCTAGTTTTAAAGTGTGTACAAATATTACTTTTGGAAACTGGGAATTATTTCCTTCCGAAGGTTACTTTATATTATATTCAACATTCTTTATTATTCGAATTTATTCTATGAGCTAAATTTCAGTTATGTATTTTATAAAGCTTTTTTGTAATAGTCCTTTTCCTTCAATTTTTCAGAAACGACTTTATACACTACCAGACTATTACATTGTATTTTCTTGTTACATTTTACCATAGGTTTCCTTTGGAAACCAATGAGGAAAAGGACTATTACTCTATCAACATTATTTCATAGATATTCCGCACAAGTTTTTTATAATCCGAAATAATTTTTTGTTATTTGATTATTATTTTTATTCAAAATTTATTTCAAATCAACTAAAATGTTAATTAACTCTAAATTATATTTTTAATTTTCGTTCAACAAAAAAAATAATTGATTCAATTATTACATTACAATTAAATATAAATATTTTTTAAATAATTTTTTTAATTGATAAAAAAAAACTACTAATAATTTGTTCTGTGAACTTTAAAAGCATTTTAAATTTATTTTTTTCCTTGCATAAATGATTTATTTATTCAAATACTTTTACTTACTTTCAAAATATCTAGATTTAGATAAGCAAACACGGCGGCAAAAAAGATGTAAGAAGTGTTGAAAAGAAAAGTTTAAGGCAGATCTTATCGAATTGTAAAACAAAAAATTAAAAAGCAGGGAATGATGCAGAATGCTTAGAAAGGTAGATAACTTTGCCTGAAGAAAAAGTTTAAATGATTAAATAGGCAGTATGATATGCGTACAAAACAAACCCAAAACAAGAAAATAAACCTACCCAACTTAGTTAAGTTTAATTTAAAAAAAACTTATCGCTAGAAGATTAAATTTTTTCATTGTTTTATTAACCGCAATATCACAGTGATGTAAACCAACGTATAGCTGCTGCAAATTTCAACTGAACTAGAGTTGAGTTGTAAACCGTAAATACGGCAGAAATCTTCTAATTAAATATTTTCAACATTGGACAGAACATAATACACTAAATTTTAAAATTGTGAGGTTATAATTTGACATAAAAAACAACCATAAAAAAAGTTAAACAGTTTGTGGATTTTATATTACTTAAGTTTTTAATGATTTTTCAGATGGCAGAATCAAATATCTAAAAATGGTTTTAACAAATATTTTCAATAACTAATACAGATTTACTCAGTGTTAGAAAATAAACAGAACATTATTAAGCGTTCGGCTCACACACCCAGGAACGATATCTATTTTTTTTAATTATTTGTGTAAACGAAATAACGCTTAATACCGTTCGTAACAATTTTCAAAAAAGAGCCGAACATTAGATAGTGTTCTGTTCTTTGTTAACAAACAAAACAATTGTAGTAATACTGTAGACAAATATAACATTTTATTGTTCTATAATGTTTCTTTTTTTTACATTGGTAAATAAATGAACAAACAAACAATTTTATCAATGACCGCAGCACGAACAGCTTGTGTTTGTATGGTGTGTGTGTTTTGTTTTGTAAAATTTTTGTGTTATGTTTTTTTGTATAAGATAAAAGGGCGCTTAGCACAACTGAAACGAACGAACAATAATTAATGAGCTGAACCGAATAGAATAGAGTTTGTGTTTTATTTAAACGGAATTAAATGTTCTCATCTTTTTGTTGAGTTGGATAATTTTGTGCTTGCAGATGACAAACAGGGAAACGTTATTTTTTTAACGATTTAAGCGTTTGTATTTTCCACATATCTACCGAACCTAACAGTAAGGAACGACATTTAATGTTTAGTTTCAAACACTGGTTTTAATACACTTATAAAAAAGAACTATGGTATCATTGTAAAGAGATCAAATTAAATTTGAAAAAATTTAGATAAGTTCTTGCAAAAATATGTTTTAAATCTTACTCATAAAAGTCTGAAGAAAATACAAATTTGAAAAGTAAGCAAGCGTATACGAAATATCTAAGCCAAATTAAGACGCTTAAACTAAATCTTTCCGGTCGCAATCATTTCGAAACCCTTTTTTTGTTTAAACACAATATAAAAAATATTTGGACTAATCTTTATTGTGTTAATTTGTTTAATTTAGCCCATTTTCAATACAAAACAAAGTGTATAAGCTAATAGTATTTTGTTAAAATTTGCTGTCCCAAGTTTGCTGCAAGTTTTTAAAAACTATATTTCTTTTGCATGGGGGCGAATTAAAATAATGAAGCTATTTGGCACACTTTAAATATTAAACCACATAAACTGCCATTTAAGAGCCAACTTTGTACTATAAACTGACGGTGGGAAATAAGTATCAGGACGACCTAAAACAATGAGTCAAGTTGGGAACACCCTGTCAACAACAACTCTGTTTGCTGGTGACTAAAAAACGGCAAAAAAAACTACTTGTTTCTAGGTACGCCTAAACACGGGCTGGAAGCTAATCCACTTATCATTCTTAATATTTCTTTCTTGATTTACTCATACGCTTAAATTAACATCAATTCTTTGCCTGCAGCGTGGTCTTAATGTGGTCTTAATTGGCTTTAGCGTGCCGAATAAAGATTTGTGGGCTAAACCATAAGGCGGTTATGCTAATTCATTTTATCTTAACTTGTAGTAGAAACAACGGTAACGCTGCTTGTATATTGTTTTTGTATGTGTACCTATGTGTGTTTGCGTTTCATTCAAATTTTTTTTTCCGAATCTAGCATATGAAAATTCTAATACGTACTACATAGCAACTGCTTTATAGGCATCAGAGCAATGATTGCTTGCTTTGTCTTTGTATATGCCCAGCGGGAAATTTGTGTCAATTGGTCCAACATACTGGTCCTGGGATTTGTGAAAATAGAACATGTACAAAAAGAAAGGACTTAGGACCTGTGAAAGAAGAACCAATCCCTTAACTGGTTTATGAGAAACAAAAATGTGGAATAAGTAATGAATTAAAGGACAGTCTTCAACGGAACTGTGGCACATTTTTTAGTACTTTCTAAAATTTGGTTCTTGAATTTAATTCTAGGACTTGTTTCATTGAAATAATACTACATTGTATTAAAATAATACTACATTTTAGTAACTGACACTAAGCACGTTCATTGAGAATAGATCTGAGACTGAATAGTGTCAATTGACCCCTACAATGCCAACACCATGTTAGTGTTAGAACTTGAACCGGTCTCTACCACCAAATGCCTATCACGGAACTACTTTTGTGTCAGTTCGCTTTCCTCTAGGGTGTTTTTAACCAAAGCCATCATTGAAGCAAAGCCAATACGCTGTGCATTTCTTGAATGAATTTAACTAACAACAGCAGCGAATATGTGTGGCTGAGAAAGTTTGATTGCATGAACGCAAATGAATGTATATGATGGTGTTCATAAAATCTTGCAATCACACAAACCCGTTAATGCCAAAACTATATACATAAGATTATTTATTTTACAGCTGCTATAGTTGGACAATAATTTTAACAACTTGTATCTTTTTAAGTCCTCTCCCCTAGAGGTTGTGCGCCGAACTCGTACTTAAAATAATCCGAAAATAAGATTGATTAAGGTTAAACTAAGATTGAATCAATCTTAAAATGCGCATCATTCAAGTATTATAAAGTTGACTTCATCCCGAATTCGTGCTTGAAAAAAAACCAAAAAAGAAATTAGAAAGAGGAAATTATTATGCTTGATTTACTCACCCGTTTTACACCTTACATAATGATAAAATACCAGCAACATGTCCGAAACGGGTTTTACTTTAAAATCTGACTGCCTGTTCAACGATTTCGAACGTAGACGTTCGCATAGAATTTTATAGTAAAACTGAGTGTTTTTCATATAAATTTTCTATGCGAACGATAACGTTCGAAATCGTTGGACTGGCAATTCAATTAAATTTTAATAAGTTTGGTAAATGGGGTCCCATATAATCGATCCATATTCAATAATCGGCCTTATAAGTTAAGGTTTTTGTAATATACGGATCATCGAACTCTCTTGCCCAGCGTTTAATGTATCCAAGTGTTTCTCTAGCTTTATTTATCATAAACGTAATATGCGTATTAAAGCTAAGTTTAGGGTCAAGTAACATTCCAAGATCAAAGAAGTTTTCCACTGTATCAACTTGAATACCTCCTGGAAAGTTATTTACTATTGCTGGATTATTTCTTGAAAAACGCATTAGTTTACACATTCCGTAATATAAATTTTGCGTTATTAATTTTTCAAAAAATTTAGGTATGATACTAAGTTTTGCAATACCACGGTAATTTTCAATATCAGATCTAGTACCAGACTTAAACAAAGAAACAATAAAAGATTCCTTCCAAATTTTCGAAAAATACCCAAATTTAATTGACGTATTGGACAATATTGTTAAAGGTATAGATAAGGCTTCTGCACACATAATCAAGATATTACTCGGTATCTTATCAGGACCATATTTGTAAGAGCATTTTAGCTTTTGTAGACCATTTGCGACAGTTTGGGTATCAAAAACCGAAATTGATATAGATCGATTTTCTGCTGTCGGAAACGGATAATTACCATTTTTTATCATAGATAGAATCTGAATAAGTGGTAGAAAAAAAAATCAGCGAACAAATCACTTATACAGGTTGCATCACATGATTCATATTGATTAAATTTCATCACTGTAGGATAACCAGTTGTTCTTTTTTTTAATTTATTAAATTGTAGAATGATTTCGGATCATATTTTATAATATTTTGGATTTTATTCAAGTAAACACAGAAAATATTATTATTAGTGTTTTATCAATTAAAAAATTATTTAAAAAGTGTTTAAATTTAGTTAATGTGATAATTTAATCAATTTTTATTTTTGTTGAACGAAAATTAAAAATATAATTTTGATTTAATTAACATTTTAGTTGTTTGGAAATAAATTTTGAGTTAAAACAATAATCAAATAACAAAAAATTTTTTCGTTTAAAATAAATTATTTAAACTTGTGAAATTGTTGTTGGAAATTGTCAAAATCAATCAACACATTGTTCGAAACGGCAAAGTTTTTTGATAATTTTTTTAATTGAAAAATTGAAATAAAAAATATAATTTATTGAAAAAAAAAATATTCAAAATATTAAATTTTTACAATTTTTAGTAATCAATAATCATTTTGGTAATAGGTGCAAAATCAACAAATGGGTTGCTTGATTCTATGAATTTGGTATAAAATTGGTGATTAGAGAAAATTTTTTATTTTTTCTGTCAAGTGTATATATTGCCATTTTAATTTTAAATCATGAAAATAATATCCCAATAAGCAATTTTGCTGGAAATCAAGTGCAAATTAATTGGTATTCCAGTTCAAATTACGAGTTTCAAAGGTTGTAATATGCTTTTGTTACAATTTATTTCAATAGCATTCTCCATTTGAAATCAAGTGAATATTATCAATATATTTTGAAACTGAAATAGCATTTAAAAATACATTTGATCTCAAGTTTACTACCAATTTAATTTAAACCATTTGAGTGCTTATTGGGATTTGTGTTTCTTCTTGCTCTGTTTTTTTTGTTGTTTCTACAAACAAAAAGCAAATCTTTTTATTCGAACTTGTGTTTGTTGTACGATCTTGTAATTGTTAAATAAACACACACGTATGCACGCATAAAAATATGCAATGCTGAGAGATGAGACCACGGTTATTTTGGTACAGTTGAAATCTAAAAAGTACGCTGGTACCCCCGTGACTCATTTGGTACTTTTTCAAAATTGTTCACTACCCTGCAGATTTTATTGGACTAGGTGATCCATTTTGATGAAGTCGACTTCTACATGGACTGGTCCAATGTAATGCAAGCATGGACCATGTTATTGTTAAAAAGTGTTTGTAGTGAGACGACATGTCATCGGTTTTTAACGGCATGTTTTCGTTTTTAAGCGACTTCAAAACTATTCCCCTTGCGCATACCATAGAGTACTACTCCTTTGTAATCCAAAGGTGGGTTATATGGTCCTGCCCTAGGACATCGTAATGTTAAATATATCATGTTTTTTCCATTCGCTTAGGGTACTTTTGGAGTAGTCCTAGTCCCTTGTGGGCTACATTTTACACGCGTGTTTGGACTAGTCATATTGTTTGCAGGATATAAACGGAGTTCTGTGCACTTTTTTGTTGAATTAAACAAAACAGCTATGATATTTTGTATTTGCTCTTTTGTAAGAGCATTTGCACCAAATACTGAACTACGCTATTGTGAATAGATTTGTTGCACTTGTTCATTGGACGTATGCAGTCGTCCAATGAACCACATTGGCCACATTCTAAAATAAGTATCAATGGCAGCATATAAGCTTGCATTTTCTGATGATATTGACAAGTTTTTTTTGAGATAAAGGAATCCACTTCTGCAAAAGTTCTAGTGGTAAAGACGAATTCCTCTCATTTCAAGATTGTTTTGGAAAGGAAACTCATAATATTTTGAAATATTTGCCAACAAGATGATTGTCTCGTCATTATTATTTTACTCTGAATAATTTTGAAGGAGATTTTACAAGCGCTAAATTAAATTTTATTATATTCAGACTTTCTACTCCAGCTTACACAATTTCTTTCCTCTTTCTGCAGTATATATTTCCTTTTACTCCTCTGGGGAGCATAGGGCCGCAGTACATATTGAAAATTGTAAACACAATAAATTTGGAAATGCCGTCATAAAAAACTCGTATACACATAATTTTAGAACGCTTAAAGTTTTTGTTTCGTCAAATGGGACACAATCTTTTAAATAAGGAGTTTTTAGACAAATTCGAATTATTAAAGCTAAGATTTGAAGAAAATTATCTGCAACTTAACGTTATTTATAAATCGTAGATATCAACATATTCAGAAATAACATTGAAAGTATAATTCTATGTAACATTTTGCGAGGCTTTAAAAAATAAAGTTATCTTCAGTTTGTGCTTTGTTGTGATACAGACGTGTATTATTAAACCCGCATACTATTTGAATTAATTAAATTTGATTTTTTTTTTATTTAAAATAAACATTCCGCGAATGAACGCAAAATACATAAATAATTTTTAAATAAATTATTTAGCATAAAAGTGATCAATTAATAAAAACGAAAAATTAATAAAGATAAATAAAAAATATAAGTGAATATATGTACATACATACTTATGTATGTATGTAGGTATACATAATCTTGCAAAAACATTTTAATTTTGTAAAGAACAAAATAAAAAAAAAAAAAAAAAATAACAAAAATATTAAAAGCACAAAGTTACGTTGAAAAACAAAAACAATATTTTGTATGAACAAAAACAATGAGACAACAATAAAACTCAACGAGAGAAATTGCTATGTAACAGTTCATGCAAATGAAAATAATGAAATAAATAAAACAAAACAAAACAATATTAATTACCTAACGGCTAAGCCAATTATTCGTACACGTTCCCTCTCACCCTCGGTATTTACACAAACGGTGGATAGTGACTCATTAAAAAAACTAAAACTAGACCTGGTGACAAGTGTTGCCAGGCCAGAAAGTATTGCCGCGACGTCAAAAACAAATTTAGTGGGAAATGATACCATGAACTTAAACACAAATGCAATGGAAAACCCCCCTGTAAAAAGTTGTCAAAAGCCTCAAGTCCAAGTTG
The DNA here is from genome assembly GCA_949318255.1 of Pollenia labialis. Classification (NCBI taxonomy): domain Eukaryota; kingdom Metazoa; phylum Arthropoda; class Insecta; order Diptera; family Polleniidae; genus Pollenia; species Pollenia labialis. Next base: position 52,271,058 of record OX439142.1, read on the forward strand.
GTATGGACAGGTATATAACAGTCCTTAAACGGGGTCGCAGCCCTACATCTTCAGCTGTTGCTTCGGCCTCAAAAATGCCATTTTTTGATAAAATAAATTCCCAAAATCGCTTTGCAATTCTGGAGGATGAATCCTCTGAAGCACCAAACGTAATAAAATCGTCCAAGCCTCCCCCGATATATCTTAGGGAGCAAAACTCAAATGAGTTAATAAAAAGTTTGATTTCGGTAATAGGTGAAAATTCCTTTTACGTAGCTTCAATAAAGCGAGGTATGATTAACGAGACTAAAATACAGGTGAATAACGAGGATGACTTTCGAAAAGTAATTACAAGATTTGAGGCTCTTAATAAAAACTTTTATACATATCAACTGAAGAGCAGTAAAGGTCTTCAGGTAGTGATCAAGGGCATAGACTCATGTGTAGACCCAGGAGAAATTAAAGCTTTTTTGGAAGAGAAGGGCTTTAAAATAAAAAACGTGACAAATATCAAAAATAAGGAAAAAAATCCCCAACCACTATTTCGAGTGGAGTTAGAACCCGGCGACGTTAAGCTCAAAAAAAATGAAACGCATCCAATTTATAACCTAAAGTATATTCTATACAGAAGGGTAACTATAGAGGAGCCGCACAAGAGAAATGGTCCTGTTCAATGTCTAAACTGCCAGGAATTTGGCCATACAAAGGCATACTGCTACTTACCCCCTGTTTGCGTAGTATGTGGTGAACTACATGGTACAGTTCTTTGCGATAAGTCTAAAACCGACCCCAACGTAAAAAAATGTAGCAACTGTGGCGGTAATCACACTGCTAATTATAGAGGATGCCCCGTATACACTATCGTCAAGCAGTCGGTTGGACCGAAAACTAATCCCCCTCAAATGCAGGTAACAAATCAGCTAAACACTAATAACATTCAGCGCCCGCAGCCTAGTAATAACAGAACCTCCTATGCTAACGTCCTAAAATCAAACCATGTGCCGCAAGGTGCTTCGCCAAGTAATGACGAAACTCCAGATTCTAATATAAGTCGTCTAGAAAAAACCATGGAAACATTAGTGCAAACAGTAAACAATTTTACAAACACAATGGGTAATATGTTACAGGAAATTCTGAGAATGCAATCGATGTTATTGCAAGCTGTACTTAACAAGCCATGAACTGTTTAAAAATTTGTTTTTGGAACGCAAACGGCATCCGCCAACATAAAAATGAACTAGAATACTTTCTCAAAAATAAACAAATTGATGTTATGATGGTTTCTGAAACTCATCTGACCTCAAGAAATACGTTTAAAATCAATGGCTACATACTATATGATACCAAGGACCCTCGAGATAGAGCTTGTGGAGGTTCTGCCATTTTGATAAAAACCCGAGTCAAACACTACTTAATGTGTGATCATCGTGAGGATTATCTGCAAGCAACAAATATTCGTGTTGAAGAGCTTAATCGAAACATAGTAATTTCATCTTTATACTCTCCACCTAGATTTTCAATATCAGAAAGCCAATATTGTGAATATTATAAATCCCTAGGACCCTGTTTCCTGGCCGCTGGCGATTATAACGCTAAACATACCTTCTGGGGGTCACGACTTATAACACCAAAGGGTCGTGTTTTGTTTAATACAATCTCTAAAATGAATTTAAATGTTGTCGCGAGCGGACAACCAACATATTGGCCTGCTGATCCACAAAAAATTCCAGATGTCATCGATTTCGGCGTGGTTAAAAACATCCCCACAGAAACGATTCACGTTGAAGCCTCATTAGAATTATCTTCTGATCACACACCTACAATTGTTACTATAACAAACACCAATATAATTGTATCTCCCTCTATTTACATAGCGACGTCAGCTACACAAATAAATTGGTTAAAATATAAAAAATATCTCAGTACTCATTGCACAGAAAATATTCCGCTTAGCACACCGGAGAATGTAGATCTCTCTATTGCCAATTTTGACAGTTATCTTAAACTAGCGGTTCAACATTCCTGCAAAACCCTCAAAAAAACTTATAATAATAAAATATATTCTACAGATGTCGAGCGCCTCTTGAATGAAAATGGAGAGTGCGAAGAGAGTGGCAATTGCACAGATCCCCCCAACTTAAGAACTTATTAAAAGAGTGCACAAAAAAGCTAAGAAAATTACTTCAGTCTCGGAAAACGGCTTCCGTGGAAAAATATCTTAAGGACCTGGATGCAACACCACAATCAGACTACTCATTATGGCGTGCAGCCAGAAATCTAAAAAGGCCAGTTATCACGAAACCACCATTAAGAAACCTGAATGGAAGTTGGGCAAGAAATGATAATGAGAAAGGAAACCTGTTTGTAAATCATTTGAAAAACGTATTTACCCCAAATATATCTGACGACATAGCGGACGAGTTACCACCTGTTGCTGTTAGAGCAGCTGTTCCCCTAAGATTTGAGATGAGAGAAATCGAAAAGGCTATTTGTAACTTAAACCCCAAGAAAGCCCTTGGTTTTGATAAGATAAGCAACAAAATGCTTTTGGAGCTACCTCGAATAGCAAAGAAAATTATTCTTTATATTTTTAATGCTATTTTACGCCTTGAATACTACCCTCAAGAATGGAAGGTCTCCTTAGTAAAGATGATACCAAAGCCAGGAAAAGATCACACAAAAGTTGAGTCATATAGGCCTATTAGCTTATTGTCTAATATATCAAAGCTGTTTGAGAAGCTCTTAGCGTCAAAATTAACCCCAATTTTAAATGATAATGGGTGTATACCTAACCATCAATTCGGTTTCAGAAGAGAACATAGCACAATTGAACAAACCCATCGAATAGTAAACGCCATAAGAAAAGCCTTTGAAGAAAGAAAATATTGTTCCGCTCTCTTCATCGATGTTTCTCAAGCTTTTGATAAAGTCTGGCATGTAGGCTTGTTACATAAATTGAAGCTAAACCTACCGGTTAACACACACAAGCTGCTAGAAAGCTACTTGGTCGGTCGAAAATTTATTATTAAAGAAGGTGATTTTGTAAGTTCTCCTCAGCCAATTGAAGCTGGAGTCCCTCAGGGAAGCATCCTGGGCCCACTTTTTTACTTAATATATACCTCGGACATGCCAACAAACAATTACACCCTAACCTCAACTTTTGCTGATGATACAGCTTTTCTAAGCGTACACGAGAACAGTCGTGAAGCATCTCGATACCTGCAGGATCATATATTTCAGCTCGAACTATGGTTAAAGCAATGGAGGATAAAAGTCAATGAGCAAAAATGCGTACATATAACATTCACTTTGCGTCGGGAAACATGCTCCCCTATTAAAATCAATAATCAACTAGTGCCTCAACAATTGCATGTAAAATATCTCGGTATTCATCTAGATCGGCGTTTAACATGGAAATGCCATATAGAAGCAAAATTAACCCAAATGAAACTAAAAGCAATCCAAATTAACTGGCTTATTGGAAGAAATTCAGTTCTTAGTCTCGATTGCAAACTACTACTTTACAACGCTATTTTAAAGCCAATATGGTGCTACGGTATTCAACTATGGGGCACTGCCTCGGCTTCAAATATCGAAAAAATTCAAAGGCGCCAAAATAAACTTCTTCGAATAATCACAGCTGCCCCTTGGTATGTTAAAAACTCAAATATCCACAAGGATCTCAATGTGCCACTGGTAAGGACTATTATTACGAAGTATGCGGTAAAATATTTAAAAAGGCTAGAGTTGCACCCTAATCCACTAGCTCGAAATATTTTAAATGATAGTGGCCACACTCGCTTAAGAAGAAGAGACACTGCAGCACTTACCCATTAAGATGAGCGATTAACACCTACATATGTGAACAGAACCCGTGATGAAGAAAATTTTTGTCTGGCACTGGCAGGACATAAAATAAATTTTTAGGATAAGATTTGATTAATTATTGTTAGTTCATATTTAATATATGAAGATTCAATAAATAAATAATGAAAAAAAAAAAAAAAAAAAAAAAAAAAAAAAAAATCTTCGATGACGAAATTTTAACCTGGCTAGCAAAATTTACTGCAGAAAATATGATTTCAGTAAAAACCAGTACAGTACAGCTTTTATTAAAAATATTTCTATATAAAAGTAAAAATTATGATACTACTAATAACGAGTTTCAAGCGTTGTCGGATATAGATTATTTACAAAACTTTAAAAAACGAAAATATTTATATTGGGACCACAATTAGATCAGTTAATATTTCCAGAGCTTAGAAGAATATTTTCCCTTAATTTTAAGTCTAATCGGAACAAGAATTTTTCTTCAATAAAAAAATTATAAAAAATTATTTAGTACTATTGGTGTCGAAAAAGTTCGATTTTAAAAGTTCGTTAGTACGATATTGGTTTTGCCATTTATCATCCCTGGATGAGACTAATGAGTTTTTGAGATTAAAAACCGCACTTTATAATTTTACTCTCAGCGTGGCACAACCAACGAAAAGTTCAATCTTTTTTACTTGATTTAAGAATTGTATACTTATTTAAAGAAATTCCGGGATTGATTTTCGAAAGTAATCCCATTAAGGATTGTATGGAGTACGTTTTAGTGTTATTTGTTCTTGAATTTTTGAGAATGTAAAAAGCCAAATTTGAGCGCGTTGTAGCTTTCCAGTGGCATGTCATTGTGTCTATAGAAAAATTTACACACCAAAAAGTGTCACAATGCCCATTTAATAGCGGCCTTCGGCCGGTTGTCAGACTTTTCTCCTCCATGGTTTAACGAACGCCGGCTTCATTAACTAATTCTGCTGAACTCGGAATTTAATATATCAGATTTCTGAAATTCGGGATTTAAGAAATTCTGGATATTACCATTTCAAGATTTTGATACTACCCTAAATTATAAATATGTTATTTTGTTAAAGGTTCATAATGTTCATGGACCATGTGATCTTCTACACATGGACCTTATAGCAATTTAAAAATTTATGTTCATGGTCATCATGACACTTTTTGTGTGTGTGATAATTTGCACCCTCCTACTAGAGTCAACCTTAAGTATTATTTAATACAATTGTATTTTATTACAACACTTAATCACTCAAGCTCAATCGGTTCTAGTACTTACACACTTTCCACAGCATTTTAAATATTTATGATTAATTAACCTCAATCCATCACTTGAGTTACCGGGATTTCTTTCAATTTTATTGCAATCTAATGAATTTGTAACAATTGTTGTGTGAGCTTTTGCTTTTTGAATTTACTGTTGATAAATTATTTCGAAGGTGCAAATAATAAGTATTTTTTTCTTTCTACAAAATTCTTGTAAAATGAATAATGTGTTCTTAGATTTCTTAAGGTATAATTGTACTTAATTATATATTTATTTTCATGTGAATTAATAAATTATGTTGCGAAATATGTGAACAACAGATCAAGAGGGAGAAATAATTTTAAGCTAATTTAATAAATTTTATTTTTGCTGTGCGTAGAATTAAAGATTAGGAAAAAATGCTGATGGAGAAAATGTTTTAAAAATTAATTTAATACTGAAACGAAGGCATTTGTTGAAATATGCATAAAACACGATAAAGATATCCTAAAACACTTCAAATATACACGAACATAAAAGTGTTATTGACTTGAAATATAGTTTGCTTTTTGTCGGCTTATTCTCGCAACACACAGATTTAAGCAAAGCTAAATTTAAGTAGGTACCCGGAATTGTAAATTCGAATTATTGTAATTTAAAAAAAAATTTATATGTGGTTTCAAAAGTTTATTATTTGTACTATTCAAGACGTTTGAAGAAACAAAAAATTCAAATATCAAAACATTTTAAAAATTAAAAGGTAATTTATTTCTTTCTTCTAAGAATTTGCTTAACTCTTGTCCAAACAAACGCTAGTGATTGGGTGGAAAGGTATTAAAAAGAACAAACGATGATTTTTTTCATCTATTTTATTAAAAATAACAATAAATATGTAACTCTAATGTGAATGCCTGTATTTTTAAATTGTATGCATCAGATTGTTCTTATATTTAAATAATTGAGTGATTTTGAACACAATGTCGTGAATTGAATTAACGAAGTGATGGAAAAAATCGGTTAAATAAACACATATCGTAACCTTTACTCGTAAAGGAGCTTATTCGAAATTTTTTAAAAATTCGGTTTTTTATGCAGTGCAAAATTACATAGTTTGTGGAAAAGAATAATATTATTTTATATGTTTTATTTGTTGATTTGCAATTTGACCTGAAATCTTGGCCAAAACTATTTTTTGGATTAACAACAATAATGTTTTTGTTAATGATGTTCGATTATAATTATATCAATGCAAATAACTGCACATTAGGTTTAAGCAAAAAACGAATATCAGCTGATTAATGGGCAGTTGAAGTTGAAATTTGCAAGCAACGTCAACAGTGCAGCAATAAAAGTGTAATTTTGATACAAATTTAAAACATTTGTTATCTGTTATTAAAAAAAAGAACGAAATCTTTAATAATATGCTAAAGAGATGGAATATTAAGTTATTAAAAAAGCCAACATATTTAGGTGAACGTTATTGCTTTTGTTAACAAAACGTGTAATTCTAACTTAAGCTCAAATAAACGACATTCTCCTTAAATAAAAAATTAGCGTAAGCTTTTGATAATGTTGGCCGTGTTATCCATTGATGAAAAGGAATAATAAAAACATTCTGAATTTAAATTTTCAAAAGATTTTGTTATTCGTGCTTAATTCTGAATTTATTTTTTGTTATTTTACGTTTCGGTTTTTCATTTTCTTTTAGGCAGTCTCAGCTTGAAATATAGCGAACTTTCCAATGTTTGGATTTGTGAAAAAATATATTTGTTATCGTATTTTATTATCAGTGACATTAATTCAAATAATCTTCCAAAACAAGATTTGGCTTCGTTTTTTAAGACCAAAAGTTCATGCAATTTATGTAAAACAGGGTTTCAAGAAATTCAAAAATTTCAAGGCCATGAATTGCGAAAATCCGTTTTACATACATTGCACGAACTTTTGGTCTTAAAAAAACCACTTGTAAAATTTGATGAAGAAAATATTCGCAAAACTTTTTAACCCTCTAAAGTGCCGTTTAAGTATACTTTTGTTGGGAAGTTAAAAAAAGGACAACAATTACACCTCAAAATGAGTGTTAGAGGTTTAATATATCCTAAGAAAAGAATCGCCATACGATTTTACTGCAGACATCTAATATTATTTTTTAGCTCAGAAGTACATTAAGTATATTTTTTCGGCTTATACCAAACGCCTTTTCAAAATACTCAAAAGCTTTAGGGGCCCATATTTCGGGAACCCAAGCTTACTTTACAAAATTTACTGACGAAAGCAAATTATTAAATTCGGTTGTGATTCTAACCATTTGTACAAATTTTTAGAACTAAATTAAATAAGTTATCATAACTAATAAAAGAATTGAAGGAATCATATTTCAGTTAGAATAACGTTTAGATAATCAAACGAATTAAAAATCAGTTAGAACTATACATTTTTAATTGTTGCAATAATAAATTACGTAACTTGATCAATATTTTATAATTGCAACTGTTTTCCAACCAATTTGTTTTCTGTGTGTACCATATTTTTTGTTTGTTCGTTTTAGTTCAAGAATTGTTATGTTTTTGTTATTTATTACTTATTAACACCAAATAATAAATACTTTTAAATTTGTATTTATTGAAATTACTTAATTTATAAAAAAAACTTTATTAATCGGTTAATAATCGAGTTAAAATCGATAAACCAAAACCTCGATTAATTAATCGAGCTATTAACTGATTAAAGCAAAAGCCCGTTAAATGAATACCCTAGTATTAACACAAGGTTTAACCAGCCGGATGAAAAAATTGTGAAATTGTGTTGTATAAGTAGCATAATGCAAATAATAAAAAATTAATTATACGCAACCATTTGCCATGCAATATTAGTGTTGCAAAAGTATGCAACACTTTTTAAAGTACATACTCCGTTAGCGCGTATGAGCGATATTAGTTGCATAAGTAAAATTTCTTATAACGTATACGTAATATAAAAATCATGGTTTTTTCTGTCTATAAGAAAACGTACCATTATGTATATATAAAGCGTTTTTCAACAGTGACGCTACAAAAGTAGACCGATAGAGACTGCAAACGACGCCATATTTTTTGCCTCTCATTTGACATTCTCTTCAGTAAGCTTTGCCATTTCATGATGGAAAGATATACAAGCCAAAAACGAGTCGAAATTATTAAAATTTACTACCGAAATTCGGAGTCAGTGGCCTCAACGATAAGAGCGCTACGTCCAATTTATGGTCGTCATTATCGTCCTACCAGATCAACAGTTGGGCGTCTAGTGGAAAAATTTGAATCCACAGACACAGTAAAAATGTTCCCGTTCCAGTGAGACAAAGAAGTGCCCGTAGTGTCGAGAGTATTGTTGCCGCAGAGGCTTCAGTTGAAGAAATCCCAAATGTGTCTCTCACTCGTCGTTCTCAAGCGTTGGTCATCTCTGTGACGTCGTTGTGGCGAATTTAGCGAACAGATCTTGGCCTACATCGTTACAAGATCAAATTGACGCAAGAACTGAAGCCGCTTGACCACCAGAAGCGTCGTATGTTCGTGAAAAATCATCTTCAGCGATGAGGCTCATTTCTAGCTGAATGGCTTTGTCAATAAGCAAAATATGAGTTATTGGTCAGACAGCGATCCACACGTACTCCATGAGTCATCATTACATCGCGAAAAAATTACGGTTTGGTCCGGTTTATGGGCCTTCGGCGTCATTGGGCCGTACTTGTTCCGTGATAATTATGACCGGCACGGTACTGTGAATGGGAATTGCTACCGTTCAATGACAACAGAATATTTTGGGCCACAATTGGATGATATGGGCTAGGAGGACATGTGGTTCCAAGAGGACGGCACCACAAGCCACACAGTGAATGTCACAATCATTTTATTGGAAATCAAGTTTGTGATCTCACGAAATGGTTGAGTCGATTGGCCGCCTCGGTCGATTTGACGCCGTTAGACTATTTCCTGTGGGGCTACGTCAATTCTATGGTCTACGCCAACAAGCCAGCGACGATTGATGAACTTCGAAGCAATATCGAACGTGAAATTGCAGCAGTATTGGCCAAATTATTCTTGAAAACCGTCGAAAATTGGGTTCAGCGTCTGGACTTCTTCAAGCGTGCCCGTGGTGGCCATGCAAAATAAATCGAGTTCCATTCATAATGGCATCGATCGTACTTTCACAGGAATAGAGAATTTCATTGATATCCAAAACCGTTTTTGTTTCATTGAAAAAAAAACTTTTGTAGCGCTCTTATTGAAAAACCCGATATATAGTTTTTCCAAAACGCACTTTTTCATAGTCTTTGCCATTTTTTTGTTTAGTTTAATTTTTTGCTTTAATTAAAGATGCAGTTCATGTATAAATAAAACTACAATTAAAACTCACACTAACTCAATTTTTCTGTCTTTTTATAAATGGCTTTTCTGTTACTGAGAGACATTACAATCGATTTAAATTCCAAAATGAGCTTTCTTGTTATTTTTAAAGCACAAAGCACATTTTCCAACATAAAAGTGATTTGAAATCAAACATTTAATATGCACAAAAAAAATTAAAAATTTTCTCTAATCACCAATTTTATACCAAATTCATAGAATCAATCAACCCATTTGTTGATGTTGCTCCTATTACCAAAATTATTATATTGATTACTAGCAATTGTAAGAATTTAATATTTTGAATTTTTTTTTTCAATAAATGATATTTTTAATTTTAATTAAAAAAATTATCAAAAAACTTCGCCGTTTCAAACAATGTGTTGATTGATTTTGAAAATTTCCAACAACAATTTCACAAGTTTAAATTATTTTATTTTAAACGAAATAATTATTTGGTATTTGATTATTATTTTAATTAAAAATTTATTTCAAAACAACTAAAGTTTTTATTAAACCAAAATTATATTTTTAATTTTCTTTCAACAAAAAAAAATAATTGATTCAATTATTACAATAATTAAGTTTAAACACTTTTTAAATAATTTTTTTAATTGATAAAAAAACTACTTATAATTTTTTTTGTGTGCTGACTTATGGCAGTTTGGCGCATATACTAAGAATTTTTTACTTCTAAGCACAGAGCATACAGAGGTGTCACGAGACAGAAAATATTGTGTTTAGTTCTGTCTTTTTCTGCGAAAGCTGCCCTTTTTGCATTTTTTGTTTTGATTACGCTATTCGTGTTGATAGTAGCGGCCTGTTTTTACACATTGCCACTTTACTACCAAAAAAAAATTTTCTTTCTCTTTCTTCGAAAGCTGCCCTTGCAACTGATTTGGGCCTTTTTCACAGGTCTGTGTATTCTGTGCTTCTAAGTACATGCCATTATCAGGTTCGTTCCTCAGTTTTCCAAAACTTTTATATGAGCAAAATAGTACGTTTCATTCTGCTGCTTCTTATTTATTATTTTTTCAGTATAATATAGAAATATTTTTAAAGCCAACTCTAAACTCTTCTTCGTTAATAAGGAAGCCACTTAATTTTAATTCTATTCTTTTAATGCCAAGATTTTTTGAGGTTTGTTCAGACCTAACAAATATTTGACGAAAAAATACAATAAAAAACTTGACCAATAAATTGATCAAACTGTAACTTAATTTAAAACAATTTCTACCGATTTACTAAACTTTATTTGTAAGAAACTGTTGAATGGTGTTTGATCTAACCAAACGTTTTGCTTAAGCAAATAAATTTTAAGTAAGACTAGGGGCTACGTGTAGTACGTAAAACATTTAATAGGTGTGTACATAGCTTTAGTTCAAAGAAATCTCTTGCTGCCAATTTCAAACATGTGTAAATTTATTTCAATATTATTATTAATTCCATATAGTGGAAGTTTTTTGTTCTTCCTTTATTTTGGTATTTGATCGATTAGAAATTCTGTTAAAAATGTTTGCATTTGTTTGGCGAATACTCTGTGATATTTTTCTGAACTGGAATACTATTTTATTTTCATACAGCAATACTTAGGATTCATGTTATAATTAAAATGCTAAGACTTTGAAAAACAAAGCAATTAAAACAGAAGTAAAAAAAGCAAAGCAATGAGTATAAATGAATGACATCAAAGAAAACGTTTGTATTTGGTAGCAATAAGAATAAGCACTTTTTACGGCCTACCAGTGTTTCCAGAGAATTTGCTTAAAAACACGTGCAGAAGCAATACGGATTTTCTAAATAAAAATTTCTGCAAATCAATAAAAAAAATCAATTTTAATCTAGCACGTTTTTTTAAGAAATTCAATGTTTGATGCATTGAAATTTTTTTAAGATTTATTTGGAAACGATTAAACTGATGACTATCAAAATAACAACAAAGATTGTGTTTTTAACATAAACATTTCAGGCACTTCAGCTTAACAAAACAGTAGAATCCATTTATATATGGGCGAATCACAGAACCAACCCACCAACGAAACATTTTTCAAATTAATTTTTTTTAATGGAATATAAGAGAAGATGTATAATTTCATTTTTATACTAAAAACTATGTATTTCTGTAGTCATTAATACAATAATTTTTACCAAATCCTACCCCACCCCTGATCTCTTAATGTTACACGTGAATTTAATGGTGTTTTTTTTTCTACAAAAAAATTTGCTTTTTAAAAAAAATGCAATTTTGTGTCTGTTTCTTAAAAATTTTGCTCCCGAAAAGCATGAGTTTTTTAGAATAAAACAAGCCACCCTTTTCGGGAGCAAAATTTTTAAGAAAAATACACCAAATTGAATTTTTTTAAAAAAAGGCACATTTTTTTTTTGGAGCAAAGAAAACACCATAAGGTCTTAAATTTGCACTTACAGCAGACTTTTCAAAATATTAATTTCGTTAAAAATACATTGATTAATAATCACAAAATCAGTATAAGAAATGCAATTCATAAAAATATAATTAGTTTTGTTTGTTTACTGGAAAAAATGTTGCGTGCGTTTTGAGCCGTGCGTCACAAACACAAGATGTTTTGGATGCGAATAAGTGATTTTAGAATTCTCCTATATTCCGTTTTCTTTAAGGAAAATATTTTTTATACCTAATGATGAAAAATTTGGTAAAATTTAGGAAAACACACTTCAACTTTTAAAGTTACTTCCACTTTTTGAGACGCACGCACAAAACTTTGTGATCAATTATTTCGCAAAAAATACCTGTTAAGAAATTATGATATATGCCATTCGTAAGTACATATTAATGTCAATAAATTCTATATATATATAATTTGAAGCTATCTCTTTTGAAAGACCAAAAAGTTTGTATATATCAATCACAAAACGCGAGATTTGTCCATATAGCACTTTTGTAACACATCAAGAGGCTAACTTAAAAACAGTTCCTACAATTTAAAGAACCAAACAAGTCAATCCGATTTTCCCTACGCTTTTTTTTTGTAAAGAAAAAACGAACGTGTAGTAATTTTCCCAACTTCTGGCAACACTGCGGCTAACACACATATAATGAACAGTTTTAATTAAGTACCTGTCCCATATTCTACCACTTACATACTAAAAGCTAACACACTCTCATACACAAGTATATGAAAATAAAATGCTCTTATAAGTGTTAGCGCAAAAGTGCTTTATTATGCATTTATCCTTTTTTTCTTATTTACGATTTAAGCCTCTTTTATGTTTTTTAGTTCTATTGTTTTAAGAATTTAAATTATTTTTCCTATTGAGTAAAAAGAAAATTGCCATGGGTTGTAAAGGCATTTCAAATGCTGCAATTTCTTTTTTGCTTTAACTTTCAACTTTTAATTTTCTATTTTTTCCATTATTTTCTTTATCTTTCATTGTCTTTTTTTTTTTTAATAACTTTTGTAACATTTGCAAGTGTACAATTATTGCCTTTGCAACATCCTTTAGAACTTTCCTACAAAACCGACCGTCGGTACTATAGAAATCTTTTCTTTTTCATGTATGTTGCTTATAAATTTGACATCGTTGGGCGAGGAGATCGAAGAGAAATTTGTATTAGTCGCTGGAAAACTATTCTAGCACAAAATTAATTGTTGGCTGGCAAAACACACACGTTAGATGCATTGGAATGGCCAAATAGACGAATGGACGGATGTACATATAATTGATTGTGCCCATGTATGTATGTAGGAATGCTTAAATTGCATGAAAGTGGGTCAAACATTAAATGAGCTGGGTTATCCATCAATGTGCTTGCGGTTTAAGTCCTCTCTAACTGCCAGTCAAAGGATGATGGCGAAAAGCGATTAGAATAAGCACAGATAAAGAGTTTAAAACGTAACGTTAAATGTTTTTAGAAAAGTCATTGTTCATATCGTTTAAAGGTTTTCTATTAATTATTCGATTTCAGGAAAAAACACATTTTTGAAATGCCATATTTTTTATGTTTATATTTATTAGGGAACTGTAAAACAGGGTTTATTGCATTGCTAGCTTTATGTAATACGGGTTATATACATATATTAATTTTCCCAGAATTGTAAAACAAACAAAAAATTTTGCTTATTTTCAATGTTGCCATTACAAAATTATCCTAAATTAAGCTGGGTCCTATTTACTGGATCGATTTGTTTTACTCTAGCATTGATTAAATGGCTTCTGAAAGATATTATGACTCATCAGCTGGCTCGTTGAACAGCGATAACGTGGTTATGCCTGCACGACGATTTTGAGGTACTCCATTGTTCCTGATTAGATGGAGTTTTGCACGGCGCAAAAAATGCAACACATACTGCTTTAAGTATTAAGGTATCGTTTCCCAGAACCAACCCTAAGTCGTGGTTCAAAGAAAGTAGCAGAGTTGATGGGAGTTTCTACGGCTCCACGAAAAGCCCCCCAATGAAATAACACCCAAACGAGAAATGAAATATTCCCCAAATTTTTTTCATACATTTTTGGGTGTTATATCATATGAAATAACACCCAATTTTTTTGGGCCCTTTTACATTTTTTTTGGGAATTATTTCACTCCTCATTTGGGGTTTTCAAATTATGAAATAATCTCCAATGAAATAACACCCAACAAATTTTTAAAATTCGGGGCTTTTTTCATAGCGTGTATAATTTGGGTGTTATTTTATTTTTTATTCGGGGGTTATTTCATTTTTAAAGCTGTTGGTTTTTGGGGGTTATCCTTGCTGAAACTGACTCTTTTATGAATTTTGGGCATAATTTCATTTGTGTTGCTGATGGGGCTTATTTCATGGTTTATTTTATTTTCATCATTGGGTGTTATTTCATATGAAATAACTCCCAAATATTGGGGGTTGTTTCGTTTTCGCTTTGGGGTTTAGTTCATTTATTTTTCGACGTTATTTCATTCACTGTTTTTGGGTGTTATTTCCTATTTTTTGGGATTTATTTCATTGGGGGTTATTTCCTGGGCGTTATTTCATTGGGGGGCTTTTCGTGGAGCCGTTTCTACACTGATAGCAGAGTTGCAATTGCAGCTTTAGAAAGTATCCCTACGACAGCTATATGAACTACAGAATACCGGATATCATATCGTTTTAAATAAAAAATTCAGATCGGTTAACATATGGAGGAGAAATGACCAAAAAAAATTATTTGAATTTATGTTTTTTTTTTTTATTTACCATTAACATCGTACGAGTTGATTATATAATACCATTATTCATCATTGTTGGTGGTAGAGGCTATAAAACAACTTCCTTATTTTAGGTTTTATTTTACCAATCATAGTCCATTAAAGAACTTATGCCCGTAATTTCTACAAAAAGAAATCTAGCTGTGCATAGAAATCTATGGTGTAAAAGCTGCCATATTTTAAAGGAAAACTGAAGGTAAAAGCAGGTAGGTAGGTAAAGATAACTGTTGGGTACGAGCATGTCCTGCTTTCTTTTTGTAGAAGTTACGGGAATTACTTCAATAAATGAAATATTTTCTACTTAATGTCTTTAAGCTAAAACAATTATCCATTTAATTTATTCTTGTTACCTTATGAAAGCGTGCTTGTCTCTCAAAAACAAAAAAAAAAAAGGAATTTGCACAAAACGTAAAGGTAAAACTTTTCGATATATATCACAAAACTTTTTTTCATAATTATTTAGATCTATCTTTCCCAAAAAAAAAAAAAAAACTTCTTTATGATTTGTTACATAACAAAATAATTTCTGCAAAATTTTTTACACTAGAGAAAAGTAGAAAATAAATCTACTTTAAAAGAAAGTTTAATATTTCTCAAAGATTAATTTTCAACATTATGAAAATGTTGCTGAACAAATATTTTATTTCAACTTAAATAACTAGCAAGATTGTGCCGAATCTTATATACCCTTCGCCATTGTACTGAACAGCAGATTTTACCCTGGCAAAATTGCTATTCCGGGAGCATATATGTATCGACGCTAGTTGAAATAATAGGTTGATTTCGATAATTTTAGAAATCAAACAAAATTTTTAAGCGTAATCTTAATAACATAGCTTGGCTTGTTTGGACCTATTAAAGCACAACCTTTCATGGAATTTATATAATGACCGATTTGTCTGATTTAATGTTCTTTTGTTTAAGAAATATCTAAGCTAAATTGGTGCATCTTCCTTATACAATACGATTCGAAAATTCGATAGAAATTGGTAGTTCTTTGACACAAATTCCGTCTAATATTAACTTATATTATTATTTTCCGGTTAAGTGTACTTAAGATAAATCGAGCAGATAAATTTTATAGATCATAAGGAGACTTCAAAAGGAAAAAATAGAAGAAACTTATGGGTAATAACTAGAGAAAATCGTGATACAATTAGCCATTTGAGGACCAATCGGGCTGAGTTTCAACAGCGAGCTTTTCCGGACAATAAGCAACATTAATATATAAAAACATACTCAACTCAACCAACTCCCAGACAAACGGACACTATTAAGTCAACTTCGTTACGCTTAAGGACCCAGAATATTTATACGGTATAGGGTCTATATTCAATTCTGTAAAAAATTACAAACTTACAGACAAACTGATATATACCCTTTCCACCTGTGGTGAAGGGGTACAATAATAGAAAAGTTTTATTTTAACAAAATTTTATTGAAATGCTTTATCATCCATTGCACTTCAATTAGGCCTAGACCTTTTTTTATATTCGATGGAACACTTAATTAGGTAATCTACATTAATTGATTTATTAATAAACCTAAAGTTAATTAAGATTTATTTAAAAAGCAACAATTACTGCTTTCTTTTTATTTGCGTTCCAGCGTTTCGTCGTTGCTCCGACAAAATCAGCCATGTGTTTTTTTCCTGGTTTGTCAGGAGAGCAAAAAACCCGATTTATGTAGTTACTTTAGCACATATTTTTAAAGTGAAACGCTTAGTTGAACAAATGTTAACATTACTTTAAGTATTTCGTGAAATAAAACTCAACTTATTGGCCATTGGCCAAATTTTATCGAAAAACTTAATCTCATTTTGTTGGAGCATTTTAAATAATAATTTTTAATTTCTTTTACACAAAGCTGTTGGTTTGAAGAAAGAATTAATATTTTTTATTAAAACTTAGCATATTTTAAGCAATATCCGAGTTAAATAACGAATAGTATAATAGTTTAAGGACTTTGAAGAATTGTAACTTTAGAAAAATGTTGAAATACCTGCAGATATAGATACCGTTCTACCTAGATTAGACAAATATATTGAATCCGATAAATCGAACATATAAATCAATGAATGGGGACTAAGGGAGAATGCCTCGCCCAATTATGACGAAAATAATGACTAGTCCAATTTCAGGGCTTGGCACAATAAATTTTGCAGCCCCTTTTGTATCTTTCAGATGATTTTAGACTTTAAGACATCATTTATTTTTACTGCAATCATTTTTTGACAACTTATTCATGAGCGTAATCTTACTAAAAGAGCTGCTAAAGCGTTATACGAAAATCGGGTTTTAAGGAATTGAAGTTAAAAAGTAAACCACAGTTGATTTGCAAATTTGATAGCTGAATGCCCACTGGCATCTTAAGTTGCCGGATGTAAACACAAATTACTTAATTGTATCCGCGAAGTCACTGAACCAAGTATGTAGAGTATGTATTTTGGACAAAAAGGACAATGTGTTTCATTCCACAATTCCAAAAAAAGTTCTGGCTAATAAAGGGTTAATGTTAATTAATTTTGGGAATAGAGTGAAAACAGAACATTAAAAATTTTACTAAATAGTAAATTGAGAGCAAATGATTTAAATTATCATAAAATGCGTGGTAATCTTTATGCATATATTTTTTTGAGTGATTGCATACTTCAATATTTTGATCCTTCTATTAACAGTTCCTAAGTGCACCCAGAGCAAACATATTTTACAATATGGTCACCTCCAACAAAATTATTACTAACGAACAACTTTAAACATATTGTGGACTATTAACCATAATATAGTCACCAGCAACCATACTATGGTAAAAGAAGTTATCCATCAAGAAGCCACAACCATATGGTTCCTTCCGAAAAAAAAACAATATGAAGTTTGTTATGTGGTGTTATAAGTGAAGAATGTCGAAAAATAGTTTTTCATTAATTTTCGGGTTTATCTAGGGTGTTCAATTAATCGGGTTATATTTTTGTTCAATTAAACGATTAATCGATAGTTAGCATTTTTAACTTATTCGATTATAGGAATTAATCTTTAAAATTAATCGATTAATCGAATAATTCTTAATCCAGAAATTTTATATATTACGAGATTTGTTTTCTAAAAAATTAGTACTTGAGCAATTGAAACTTCTTTTTTAAATAAAACTTGTCAATGTAGTTCCAAATTGTTGCTTCACTTTCGGGTACTTAGATTTTTAAAGAGTTAATATAACTTTGCTATAACTTTTGTTTAAAATATTTATTCATTGGACTACTTGTAGCCTCTTTGATTTGGTTGATGAAGCATCTTCTTGAAGCATTATTATTTACTTATCCGTCGTATAATATTTTTAAACCAAACTCATTCGAAAGAGAGAAACGCATGAACTGTTTTGTTAAAAAATACGGGCGTGTTCTAGAAATCGAAATGAAATGGACTTAAAATCGAGCAAATTTTAAAAACGACCCTGTAAAGAAAGTTCATAAAAATATACCATTTTATCTACTTTATTCTTTAAGTATCCACTATTTTTGCAAGAACAACATATAAACGTGCATCAACGTTTCTTTAAATATTGGGGCTAAGAGTATTTTGTCTTGTCAAAGATAAACAACTTAACTGTCTAAAATGCTGATGTAAGCGGCTTATGAAAGTTGCTTACGCTCATAAGCCAGTTTGAAAATTACAGGTGTAAATGCACTATAAATCAATAAGTTATGAGTGTGAAAAAGTCAAAATTGTTGCATATAAATAAAAATTAAACAGTATGAGAATCTTAAATATTTATTACAATGTGTTCGGATTTCAAACTTATCTTTGTTTCTGATAAAAAAAAAAAACTAGCAGAAATGACGTACAGTTGGCGGCATTAGTTTAAAAATGCTTGAGTGAAAAGTTACAACTTATAAAACATAAGTTTTTAGTTTCATGGTGCTCTGTACTTTTGCATTAAATTAAAGCGAATGGAAGCCTGCTCTTTAGTTTACGACTGTAAAATCATGGAAAGGCAGTTTAAACGAGGTACCACTGGCCGCAACGGTCATCCGATTTAGGTAGTCATGCAATTAACAATTAAGAATATCTACTTTGTAGTATTACATGATCGTCAGCTGTATGGGCATGATAATTGCCCCGGTAGGCTTGCTGGTAGTGGGCTAGTCTATCAGTGCCATGGTTGTGGGTTCGATTGTCTGTCTCGTGCAGACAAGCGTACAGCTTCGCGGGATTAAAAAAAAAAAACAAAAAAAATATAGTGCTTTACATCGCACATTCGTTACCAGCGTCGTTAAGACGTTTCAACAGAGTGTTTCACCGCGAAAATTCGCAGTTATGTATGAGACTTATACCCACCACTTTTCAGGTCAAACAAAGCAACAGTAAATGCAGTGGTGTCCAAAGAAGACCAAGATATTTTCAATTGCAGACAAGGATATGTCGTCTATTTTTTGGCATACTCGTGGGATAATTTGTATTGATTATCTTTTAAAAGGAAAAATGTTATGCCAACTTACTGTAGTGTAAAATTGATAAAACAAGAGCCCATCCTTTTGTGGTCAATTGGGAGGTGAATCGTACAAAGCATTACAGGGAATATTCGTTTTTTTGCCGGCTTGTTCGTATGTGGAATAACCTTTCTGCTGAAGTCTTCCTTCTCACTTTCAACATGAATAAGTTCAAGTCGAATATTCACAAACACTACTCCCTCTATCCTCCTTCCCATAAACTATTTTCCTAGTTCCAACACAATGCAATGCATTAGAAGGGGTCATCCAATGAGAGCCAAAGAAAAAATAAAGGTAAATGTAAAACCCGCATTTGGCAAAAGTGAAAATATTGTTTTATATGGCCATCCACTATTGCAATGGCCATTATCAATATTTTGGCTCCCCGGAACTCTTTGCTATTTGATTAATATAAAAATGGCTCGGTGCCTTGTTTACAATGAAGAGTTTAAGTTTGCGGTTGATGGCTATTGAAAAGAGTTAGACAGTTCCAACTTTAACAGAGGTATTAGAGGTATTGAACAGCTCTAGAAAAAATTTCTTGTGCTGAAAGGAGATAATATTAAAAAAAATTAAGTGTACCCATATTTGTTGTCTGTTCTTTTTTAGGTCGGCTAATTTTCTAAAAAGCTTCTAAACTGTTAGGTATAAAAATACAAATTATAAGATTTTCAACTTAACCATACCGGACAATTTGGTATCGAATTTGTTTTGTTCTTAATTATTTTTACACAAAAGAATTTCTACACATAATTTTAATATAATTTGCTGCTTACAAGTAAATATGTACCTGAATACAAAATTAATATTTTGCACTCAAAATTTAAAAGTAAAAAAAAGGCAAAAACCAACAAGAGGAAAACCCAAAGCATAAACTTTTTGATTTTCTTGATTTGATACAAATAATTTTTTTTATCTTTTGATCTGTGCGTAGGAATTTTTCCGCAACCAAAATTTTGTTGTTCTTACAAACACGTTTGTGTAAAAAGTTTTGGTGTTGGTTGTTTCTCTTAAATTCTTTAATGTTTACGTTGCTGTTGTTTTCGAGTTAAGGAAAGCAGAAACAATGAGTTTTTCATCTTTTTTTTTTTTGCTGTAACAAAAGAAAACTTTATCCTTTTTTGTTTCTGAAATTTTTTAATTTAACAGAGTGTGTGTGTGTATTAACAACGGAAATTATTTGTTAAAGTGTATATAAGTAAGGAAATAAGTTAACAGCATAATGTTTGTAAAAATCTGTAGGTATTTGCACGCATACGTGAGCGTAAAAATTAATAATGAAAGAAGAAAATGGGAAAACAAAACATATTTAATTCCTGGTATTTAACTTGTTGTGTTTATTTAAGCCAGTGACTGACACGATAATTCAATGTAGTTGTAAAAAAAAAAACAAAACACTTTCGTCCTCTCTAAAACTGTGATGGGTAGAAGTGTTTTCCTGCTAGTAAAGTGCCTCAAAACCAATAAGTGTTTTTATTTCATTTAAATTGTGACATTTTTAACAAAAGTCCCTTTTTCTGTTTTAATGCCACTAACGATAACAAATACAACTTTAGCGTTAAGCCAATAACTGCACCCATAACAAAAAGGGTCGATTGTTCTTTTTCCTAACTTTTGTTTTGCCTTCTTCATCAAAATTTTAGAACAAAAGATTTTCTTCTTAGCTTATTAAGCCATTTAATTCTTAAAAAATTTACTTTGGGAAATATAATATATTTAATACCCTGTATTAAAAATTTAAATATGAGGGCAGTTCAAGAATTTCGTAAATTTCTGCTTAAAATAAACTTTTTGCGCAAATAAATGATTTTGTTATCTTAACAAAGAATCCTTAAAGCTAGATGCATTAATTTTTTCTAGTCTTTATTTTCTCTAAATAACTCGATCTTGCAACACAGCTTCGAAACGGGTATTTATTACAACGAAAGGGTATTCATTTGCATCAAATCTCTTATTAGTCAGTCATATGTGCAACAGGCTTAATCTAGAGATTGTGCTAGATTCTCTAAAACATCGTAGCCCAATTAATTGTTTGATGTTACAGTAAATACATTGTCATGTGCCCATGTCCTGTAACTCCCTCGTCGAGAAACTTTTCGATTGAAATGTGAGAAATTTAACAAAAATTCCATAAATTTAAATAAACAGATATTTTTTTTTACTTAACTGTGTATGTAACATATGTGGCGATAAATAGCTGCTACGTATGGAAATTACTCGCCAATAAACAGAAAATGTGTGTCTGTCAAATTTTTGTAAGAAAGTTCCCGCTTTGAATTGTATAATATACTCACGGATAAAAACGGGATGAGAAAAAATTTCAACATTAAACAATATACATAAGTATATTAAAAATGCAAAATGCAATCACACGGAAGAGGTTTTTTTTTTTTTGTTTTTGGCAGATTTTTAATTGTTTATTTATTTTGCTATTTTTTTTTAAATATACTAATGTTTTTAAATCTTTTTTTGCAAATAAAAAACATTAAATTCGTATTTACATTGTTTGTTATATCCGAAGGCTTTTTTTCGCCGCCACCGTTCAAAAGTTTTCAAGTTTAGTTAATTTTGGTCGCCTCCAACGATGTTTGTGACTGCCGTTTGCAACGTGTGCAATTTCACATCAGCTTCGAGTGGAACATTGGAACAACATTTATAACGTAACGACGCAGTATTTTTTTTTTTTTTTTTTTTGTTTGCTTCGACATGAGTTTCAGACACAACTTTTTCTCACTTTTCGAGAAACAATGGAATATTTTGTTTTACATATTTTCGATGCGAGAAGTTCTCACTATAGTTACAGAACATGGGTACTGATAGAACAACGCTAGGTTTTAATTTAGATGACTATTTATTGCCTAGTTTATGATTTTTAATGAATAATTTCTTTCATACAAATTCATTTAAAACGAAACTAGCATCTTAATATTTTCTGTGTTTCAAATGTGTTTGTAAAAATCAATTAATTCTGGAATTAGCTACGAGAAAGTGACCACAAGAATCCATCTGAGTCTAGTAGTCGACGCACAGTGCTCTGTCCCAATATAGTGAATAGTCAAAACTAGAGTTCCTCTATCATATCATAACGGTAAAATTAAGCATTCTGATATTTAATGTCTTAGTTAAGAAACATTTTAAGTTTCAGAAAATTGCCAGGATATGCCTACCTCCTGTACATCCATAATTAAAAAAAAATTTGATTTTTAGACACAGTTTGCCTACATGTAATATATCCTTTAACCAAAAAACTATGTTTTTAGAATGAACTTTAAATTAATTAACTCGTCTAAAGTAATGATTTATAGTTCTTTAAAAAATGCGAATATATAATGTTGTTTTCTTTTCTACAAAAAATGTGGTTTTTTATCTAAATAATGGAATTTTTCGTCGCCCCAAATAAATCGAGAGTGTCGTAAGTGCCCTATAAAAAAGGTTATATATGATGTTTATATATGTATGTGGGTTTTATATAACGACGACGATTGTCTCAAAGAGCAACAAGACTACCCGAAAATTGCAAAAATTCGGAACGGCAAAAATTTATAGAATTTTTATTATTATTTCAAACCAGCCATAAAATTGATAAAAATTGATAAACTATAAGGAATGGCAAACATTCTGTAAAAATTGCTAAATAAGCGGAACTTTGCAAAATTTTGGAAATATTTTTTAAAAATCGTTAAAGCTGTAAAGAATTACAACCCTTACAGATAAAAATCGCTTATATCACAAACATGGCTAAAATTCGCAAAAATCGCAAAATTTAAACAAACGCAAAAATATAATTGAAATCTTAAATTAGCTAAACAAAATCAAAATATCCGAAAATAACAACAAATTTTGCAAAAATAGCGAAAATTTGCGAAAATTTTTAATTTAAAGTCCCTTAGACTATTAGGAATGGCACAAATTCTTTTAAAATTGCTAAGAAAGTGAAAATTCGCTAAAATTTTCTAACAGCTGCATGATAGCAAAGTCTAATATTTATTAAAAACATTTAAAGCTCTAAAGAATCAAATAAATTACAGTAAAAATCGCGTCTACCGCGAACATGGCTAAAAGTCGCTTCAAATTGCAATATTGGAAACAAACCCAAAAATGTATTTGTTATTGCTAAATCGGTTAAAAAACAAAATGTCAGAAAATAATGAAACAAATGCGATTAAAAATTATCTATAATGATGAAGAACAATTTTCGTCATGTGTTAAAAACAGGGCATTTAACTTTTTCATATCTTGTGTTTTGTTCTCGTTAAATATCAAATTGCATTATAACAGGGCTCGCAAGACATTTTATACATGCACCTTTTTAGAAGGCGATATTTGTTGTGTAGAAAAGAAAACACCGAAAGTAAAATATAAGTTAAATGTTATTGTTTTTTTTTTATTATAGAATGTGAAGCTTTTGTTCCATATTTCGGCTTAAAATAATTGCCATCCAGTGGTCTATAAAATTAAATTATAGATTTTATTATTAACTGTTGTACAAAACATTTTACGAAGTGACTTTTATTGTTGATAAACGATAAAATTTTTATAAAAATTAATTAACCGCTATACGCTAAATTCAGTATTCTTTTAAACAAAATATAACACATTTTAATTCAACAAGCATTTGTATCTTGTTGGAGGGTGAAGCAAAAACACCAATGTAACGTTTTGTGATATACATATGTTACGTGGTAAATTTAAACAAAGTTTATACTTGCAACATCTAGACCAACATCTACATATTTTATATGAAATTATGTAAAAAACTTTTCCGTCCAGACATGTGTAATTAAACAGTTTTCTGAGGGTGTAAAAAATACAAAATTTTAATTTTCCAGCAGACGATCAATGGACCTCCTAACTTTGTATACAAATTCATAATAAAATCAAAAATTTTTTTATTTATATACACTTAAAGAAATCACATGGTTATGGTTAACATATGCTAAGAGCAACATATTATGATACGATTCATGATTGTGGTCACCATATTACGATTATTACTGAATCATTCTATGACAAAATATATTCGTAATATAACAACATAATATTTTTCGCTTAATCATATTATTATCCTGTTAATTATGTTGAGTTAAGAATTTATCATATTATTGTCATGTTAATCATAATAAGTAAAGAAGCTATAATTTATTGACATGTTAATCATAAAAAAATAAGAAGTAATCATATTATGATACAGTGGTGCTATAACAACAATTAAAAAAAATTGAATTTTTTGCATCGATTTTTTATTTTGTGGCACTTTTTAATTTTTTTTTAATGTTAATACAATTTCTTTTTTTTTAAATTTTTTTTAACTGGTTTTTTTAACAAAAATATTTTGATGGCATCTTAAACATATTATGATAAATGTATAGAAATGTATCATGTTATGGCTATAAAATATCGTAATATGGTTGTAAGAAATTTAATATGTTTTTAAAGTATTCATTATTAAGTTGTTAGAAAAATAATTATTTTTCAGTCAACAATACTCAAATTTATAATAGCGATAAACATTGATATGTTTACAGTAACTATAATATTGCTGGTATTAAATAAAAACAACAATTATTTGTGTACGTCAACAATATATTGATACAAAAAACATAGTGTAGTTGCCGTAAACATGCCAAACCATATTTTTTCTGTGCGTGTATATTTTGAGTATCGTCAGATGATAACTATAATTATGATTACTTAATATTGTTCTTAATTGTTTTCCTAGTTTTTTTTTTAATACATATAGTACTTACACACAGAAAAATATCAAGTTAAGAACGTCGAAAACAAGGTTGATTTAATATTTGTCGGTGGTGATTTTGCTTCATACGTTTTTCATGTTAATTCAACCTGATTTTATAATTACATGCGAACAACATTTTTTTCTTTAAAAATAACTATAATTCATGTTAATTTAATATTGCAGTAAAGTTAGAGCAAAATGTAATTTATATTGAAATAACAATTCGAATTCAATTTCATGTTGAAATAACGTGAATTTCATGTAGAAACTAATTGGTTTGAGTGTGTTATAACAGTGTGAAGAAGCTTCAGAGAATTAAAGAATAATTCAAAACACTTACCCCTGTAACACATGTTTCACTTATTTTATAGTCTCCTTTGTTAGAAGATCAATCAGCAGAATGGCCCGATATTGTTTTCGTCATCATTCTACTTTGAAAACTTGATGTATTTCTTCTATTTGAGTCTTGCAGTGTGTAAAACCAACTATATTTTTGGAACCCTCTCAAGCTGCAAATATGAAATATAAGAAGGTTTTTTGTCTCTCCTCTTAAATGTGCTGAAAATGAGTTAGCAGGTTTACATATCACATGTATTTGAATTTGCTTCATTGTTAACCCTCCGTCTTACACATGTTTTAATTTTCACATTCGAAACGCATGAGTCTAGCCAGACCCAACAAACTTTTGCATAAATAAAACCAATTTTTTTTAACTAAATGTTATATTATATACATTTATAATTTAAATACATATTTTCATATTTTATTTAAATTTTAAATGTGTATAATATTACATTAAGTTAAAAAAAAATTGGGTTTATTTATTCAAAAGTTTGTTGGGTCTGGCTAGACTCATGCGTTACGAATGTGAAATTAAAAAACATGTGAAATTGGGAGGGTTAAATTGAGAACTAGATGGAGCTAATAGTTTGTGTGTTTAATAAAAATAAATAAATAATAGATAATTTAACAAAAAATAATTAAAAACAGCAAGAAAGAAAGTTAAAAATACGGCATCTTCTATACAAAATATATATGGGTCTGGCCAGACCACATGTGTTACGAATGTGATGTGTGCAGTAAAATATTCGAATAAGTTTCCTTATATATCCTTTCCAGGTTATATTTTTCAAATTTTTATAGTAAACTAAATTTTAGAAGGGTACCTGAAATTTCAAGTCCTTACCTGTGCTTTAAATATACTAAAATAACATTTAAAATCGAATAAGGTCTGACCAGACTCATGAGTAAGACGAAGGGTTAAATTATATCCAAATGTCTAAAAACAGGATATTTTAATAAACAAAAATAGAAATTTATTAGGAACAAAAGTAATTTCCAAAAAACAGCGCATATTGATATTTCATTGGTTCTTAGTTGTTTGCTTTTTTGTTGTTTCACTGGGAATAATAACAACCTTTTTAAAAAATCTAAGTCGCAGCAAAGTAAGGAAACCATATTGCTTGTTAGTTTGATCCTTAGTTAATGTTTACTGTTTGTGGTCCTTTGTTTTAAATTTGTCCTGCATTTACATACTTTCAAAAATTGTTTTGAAGTTTTAATTTTTCCCCCATTCTCTTATTCCAAAAAAAAATTTTAATGGTGATGACAGCTGAATATTTGCCTAAAAAAACAAAGACTTTGTGACCTTTTTTAAACAAAAAACCATTTATCACATGAAGATTTTTCACGCTATTTTTCAAGGGTGTGAGGAATTACTCTGCGGTATGAGTAAATCTTGATATACATTTTGACACACTATTTGTTTGTAAATATTTTCGTGTCAAGCATGTGTTCAAAAGTGAATCGTTAAAGTTTTGTTTATCTTGTTTTGATTAGATGGTGATTTGTTTGGCTTAAAACTTCCCAAAGCGCAAACATTTTTTTACGGCTTAAAACCATTAATAATGACTTAAAGTCGTAACACATCAAATAATTTTGAATTCGAAAAATAAGTTATAAATTTGTTTGGCAAGCAAATTTCCTAAAAAGTAAGTTTTACATATTTGAACTTTTAAAGGGTTTTGTAACCGTGTACAGTTAACGTTTTATATGAAATCTATGATAAATTAAAGACTGTCATCATTAAAGTTGGAAATCCAAAAATGTTATGACATTCAGCAGGCACACTTAGACACTGATTCTATGTCAGTTTGTGAATTGCAGCGCCAACTTAATTTTTTTTTTCTTTTCATTATTTATTTATTGAATCTTCATATATTAAATATGAACTAACAATAATTAATCAGATCTTATCCTAAAAATTTATTTTATGTCCTGCCAGTGCCAGACAAAAATTTTCTTCATCACGGGTTCTGTTCACATATGTAGGTGTTTATCGCTCATCTTAATGGGTAAGTGCTGCAGTGTCTCTTCTTCTTAAGCGAGTGTGGCCACTATCATTTAAAATATTTCGAGCTAGTGGATTAGGGTGCAACTCTAGCCTTTTTAAATATTTTACCGCATACTTCGTAATAATAGTCCTTACCAGTGGCACATTGAGATCCTTGTGGATATTTGAGTTTTTAACATACCAAGGGGCAGCTGTGATTATTCGAAGAAGTTTATTTTGGCGCCTTTGAATTTTTTCGATATTTGAAGCCGAGGCAGTGCCCCATAGTTGAATACCGTAGCACCATATTGGCTTTAAAATAGCGTTGTAAAGTAGTAGTTTGCAATCGAGACTAAGAACAGAATTTCTTCCAATAAGCCAGTTAATTTGAATTGCTTTTAGTTTCATTTGGGTTAATTTTGCTTCTATATGGCATTTCCATGTTAAACGCCGATCTAGATGAATACCGAGATATTTTACATGCAATTGTTGAGGCACTAGTTGATTATTGATTTTAATAGGGGAGCATGTTTCCCGACGCAAAGTGAATGTTATATGTACGCATTTTTGCTCATTGACCTTTATCCTCCATTGCTTTAACCATAGTTCGAGCTGAAATATATGATCCTGCAGGTATCGAGATGCTTCACGACTGTTCTCGTGTACGCTTAGAAAAGCTGTATCATCAGCAAAAGTTGAGGTTAGGGTGTAATTGTTTGTTGGCATGTCCGAGGTATATATTAAGTAAAAAAGTGGGCCCAGGATGCTTCCCTGAGGGACTCCAGCTTCAATTGGCTGAGGAGAACTTACAAAATCACCTTCTTTAATAATAAATTTTCGACCGACCAAGTAGCTTTCTAGCAGCTTGTGTGTGTTAACCGGTAGGTTTAGCTTCAATTTATGTAACAAGCCTACATGCCAGACTTTATCAAAAGCTTGAGAAACATCGATGAAGAGAGCGGAGCAATATTTTCTTTCTTCAAAGGCTTTTCTTATGGCGTTTACTATTCGATGGGTTTGTTCAATTGTGCTATGTTCTCTTCTGAAACCGAATTGATGGTTAGGTATACACCCATTATCATTTAAAATTGGGGTTAATTTTGACGCTAAGAGCTTCTCAAACAGCTTTGATATATTAGACAATAAGCTAATAGGCCTATATGACTCAACTTTTGTGTGATCTTTTCCTGGCTTTGGTATCATCTTTACTAAGGAGACCTTCCATTCTTGAGGGTAGTATTCAAGGCGTAAAATAGCATTAAAAATATAAAGAATAATTTTCTTTGCTATTCGAGGTAGCTCCAAAAGCATTTTGTTGCTTATCTTATCAAAACCAAGGGCTTTCTTGGGGTTTAAGTTACAAATAGCCTTTTCGATTTCTCTCATCTCAAATCTTAGGGGAACAGCTGCTCTAACAGCAACAGGTGGTAACTCGTCCGCTATGTCGTCAGATATATTTGGGGTAAATACGTTTTTCAAATGATTTACAAACAGGTTTCCTTTCTCATTATCATTTCTTGCCCAACTTCCATTCAGGTTTCTTAATGGTGGTTTCGTGATAACTGGCCTTTTTAGATTTCTGGCTGCACGCCATAATGAGTAGTCTGATTGTGGTGTTGCATCCAGGTCCTTAAGATATTTTTCCACGGAAGCCGTTTTCCGAGACTGAAGTAATTTTCTTAGCTTTTTTGTGCACTCTTTTAATAAGTTCTTAAGTTGGGGGGATCTGTGCAATTGCCACTCTCTTCGCACTCTCCATTTTCATTCAAGAGGCGCTCGACATCTGTAGAATATATTTTATTATTATAAGTTTTTTTGAGGGTTTTGCAGGAATGTTGAACCGCTAGTTTAAGATAACTGTCAAAATTGGCAATAGAGAGATCTACATTCTCCGGTGTGCTAAGCGGAATATTTTCTGTGCAATGAGTACTGAGATATTTTTTATATTTTAACCAATTTATTTGTGTAGCTGACGTCGCTATGTAAATAGAGGGAGATACAATTATATTGGTGTTTGTTATAGTAACAATTGTAGGTGTGTGATCAGAAGATAATTCTAATGAGGCTTCAACGTGAATCGTTTCTGTGGGGATGTTTTTAACCACGCCGAAATCGATGACATCTGGAATTTTTTGTGGATCAGCAGGCCAATATGTTGGTTGTCCGCTCGCGACAACATTTAAATTCATTTTAGAGATTGTATTAAACAAAACACGACCCTTTGGTGTTATAAGTCGTGACCCCCAGAAGGTATGTTTAGCGTTATAATCGCCAGCGGCCAGGAAACAGGGTCCTAGGGATTTATAATATTCACAATATTGGCTTTCTGATATTGAAAATCTAGGTGGAGAGTATAAAGATGAAATTACTATGTTTCGATTAAGCTCTTCAACACGAATATTTGTTGCTTGCAGATAATCCTCACGATGATCACACATTAAGTAGTGTTTGACTCGGGTTTTTATCAAAATGGCAGAACCTCCACAAGCTCTATCTCGAGGGTCCTTGGTATCATATAGTATGTAGCGATTGATTTTAAACGTATTTCTTGAGGTCAGATGAGTTTCAGAAACCATCATAACATCAATTTGTTTATTTGTGAGAAAGTATTCTAGTTCATTTTTATGTTGGCGGATGCCGTTTGCGTTCCAAAAACAAATTTTTAAACAGTTCATGGCTTGTTAAGTACAGCTTGCAATAACATCGATTGCATTCTTAGAATTTCCTGTAACATATTACCCATTGTGTTTGTAAAATTGTTTACTGTTTGCACTAATGTTTCCATGGTTTTTTCTAGACGACTTATATTAGAATCTGGAGTTTCGTCATTACTTGGCGAAGCACCTTGCGGCACATGGTTTGATTTTAGGACGTTAGCATAGGAGGTTCTGTTATTACTAGGCTGCGGGCCCTGAATGTTATTAGTGTTTAGCTGATTTGTTACCTGCATTTGAGGGGGATTAGTTTTCGGTCCAACCGCCTGCTTGACGATAGTGTATACGGGGCATCCTCTATAATTAGCAGTGTGATTACCGCCACAGTTGCTACATTTTTTTATGTTGGGGTCGGTTTTAGACTTATCGCAAAGAACTGTACCATGTAGTTCACCACATACTACGCAAACAGGGGGTAAGTAGCAGTATGCCTTTGTATGGCCAAATTCCTGGCAGTTAGACATTGAACAGGACCATTTCTCTTGTGCGGCTCCTCTATAGTTACCCTTCTGTATAGAATATACTTTAGGTTATAAATTGGATGCGTTTCATTTTTTTTGAGCTTAACGTCGCCGGGTTCTAACTCCACTCGAAATAGTGGTTAGGGATTTTTTTCCTTATTTTTGATATTTGTAACGTTTTTTATTTTAAAGCCCTTCTCTTCCAAAAAAGCTTTAATTTCTCCTGGGTCTACACATGAGTCTATGCCCTTGATCACTACCTGAAGACCTTTACTGCTCTTCAGTTGATATGTATAAAAGTTTTTATTAAGAGCCTCAAATCTTGTAATTACTTTTCGAAAGTCATCCTCGTTATTCACCTGTATTTTAGTCTCGTTAATCATACCTCGCTTTATTGAAGCTACGTAAAAGGAATTTTCACCTATTACCGAAATCAAACTTTTTATTAACTCATTTGAGTTTTGCTCCCTAAGATATATCGGGGGAGGCTTGGACGATTTTATTACGTTTGGTGCTTCAGAGGATTCATCCTCCAGAATTGCAAAGCGATTTTGGGAATTTATTTTATCAAAAAATGGCATTTTTGAGGCCGAAGCAACAGCTGAAGATGTAGGGCTGCGACCCCGTTTAAGGACTGTTATATACCTGTCCATACCAACTTGGACTTGAGGCTTTTGACAACTTTTTACAGGGGGGTTTTCCATTGCATTTGTGTTTAAGTTCATGGTATCATTTCCCATTAAATTTGTTTTTGACGTCGCGGCAATACTTTCTGGCCTGGCAACACTTGTCACCAGGTCTAGTTTTAGTTTTTTTAATGAGTCACTATCCACCGTTTGTGTAAATACCGAGGGTGAGAGGGAACGTGTACGAATAATTGGCTTAGCCGTTAGGTAATTAATATTGTTTTGTTTTGTTTTATTTATTTCATTATTTTCATTTGCATGAACTGTTACATAGCAATTTCTCTCGTTGAGTTTTATTGTTGGCTCATTGTTTTTGTTCATACAAAATATTGTTTTTGTTTTTCACCGTAACTTTGTGCTTTTAATATTTTTGTTATTTTTTTTTTTTTTTATTTTGTTCTTTACAAAATTAAAATGTTTTTGCAAGATTATGTATACCTACATACATACATAAGTATGTATGTACATATATTCACTTATATTTTTTATTTATCTTTATTAATTTTTCGTTTTTATTAATTTGTGGAATAAACTTCCCGCAGAGGTCTTCCCCGGTACTTACAATTTATTAAGATTCAAGTCAAATGTCCACAAACACTATTCCCTCTTTCCTCCTTCCCAAACCTTATTTTCCTGATCAACACAATGCACTGCATATATAGGGGGCATCCCCTGAGTGTTGGTTTATCGCTAAAAAAAAAAAAAAAAAAAAAAATTGATCACTTTTATGCTAAATAATTTATTTAAAAATTATTTATGTATTTTGCGTTCATTCGCGGAATGTTTATTTTAAATAAAAAAAAAAAAAAAAAATCAAATTTAATTAATTCAAATAGTATGCGGGTTTAATAATACACGTCTGTATCACAACAAAGCACAAACTTAATTGACGCTAAAATTTTGTGATTGAATTAAAAGTATATCATAAGAATTGTGATAGCTGATAAATTATTTTGAGTTCAACTGGTACTACATTTCATATGGTTTGGAAAGTAATTCTGCCCAATGACGAAGCAACCTAGGTGGAAACATATGTTGCTAGTCAAGATTCAGTTTTTACACCTTCGATGAAACGGGAAACAAAACATGAGAATTTTTTGTTCTTTAAGTATACTATTTTAAAACATATATATTTTTGCTTTTATGTGTCGCCTTTTATGTCCAATAAATCTAAAAAAACAAAAAATTCTAAATTTTTTCTAATTTTTATAATTTGCTAAAGCACAACGCACTACAATATTGTGGTTGGAAACAAAGAATTTTAGGAATTGTTTTCATAGTAAAGAAACGAAACAATAACTCGATTACCAACCAGAAATATTACCACACAATGAAACATTGATTGACATATGCACATGTTTCTACTAAGTTGCGTTATTGCAATGCCCTAAAATTACTCAAGTATTTGATGAATCAATTACTTTTTATTTTACAATGAATACCATGAATGAATAACCTGAATGGAAGCGTTAAGCAAAATGTGAAAAAGAAGAAAAAAAAAGTGGCGTGATCTTTTTTAGTTATACATACTTCATTAACAGATTTGTTTCTATTGCATCGCCCATTCTTGTACAAACCATTGATCACAAAAACTGAGTTATGTTAATTCTTATAAGAGTTATTTGTGCCGAATATTATTTAGATCCATATGAGATTTTTTGTCTAAAATGGATTTTAGGGACGGTCGCTAAATTGTTTATTAATGTTAACATTTAAAAGGAATTTAAAGCTGTTTATGTATGGGAGCTTTGGGCAAATGTGAACCGATTTTAAAAGAATTTAATTAAAATTTTCCTTAAAAATAGTTTGGTTGGAGGTGACCATATTTAAACATGTTTTTTTTCTCAACGTTTAGGCATCCAAAAAATTAACATGTATCAAAATATGCCTCAAAATGGCAAAAAATGCGCTATAATCTTCAAAAAATGATGCAAAATTGCCCTTTTCAACCAAATTACGCAAAAACATGCTCCAAACGGTAAAATATGCAAAAATATGCACTAACAAATCGATGCCAAAATTCAAAAAAAGATCTAAAACGGATAAATATATTGTTTCTGCCTTCATTGGTCGCACAAGGAAAAACATGCAATTGCATATTTTTGGTTTCCATGTTAATAACACTTATCCTACTGAACACTAAAAAGAAAAACACAATGCCACAAAAAAATTAACCTCAAAAATTAAAAATTTTTTTCTAAACTAAATTGGGGCTGCTGAACACGAATATGGCATTTATTTTATTAGCGTTTAAGGGATATACGCGAAACAATTTGGCACTAACATCGTTATTTTCTTTTATTCGTTTGAAAGTGAGCGTAATTTCAACAGACGGGCATGGCTAAATCGACTTAGAATTATTCAAGGACCCATAATAGACATATACTTTATGCGCTCATAGATGAATATTTTTAAAGTCTCACACAGAATGACAAGGGTAAAAAACTATAACACATTTTCTATTCGAATTAGCAAATTCACAAGGTATTCCAAAGTGAAGGGGTCTAATCACCGCATACGATATCGAGCAAAATTGGTCGAAATTAATTATTTTGGTATCAGAAATCTCGATATTGAATGAAATTTATTGAATTTGAAATAATAGCATTCGATATCGAGTAACTCGACATTACATTTCTCGAGTTTTCATTCGATACGTCAGTGTCTATCGTATGCAAAAAAATCCGATAGTTTATTCGATACGAAAGTATCGAATGCGGTGATTAGACCCCTGAGTTCTTTTCTTAGGCTAAATATATGACTGCTGTGGGCAACCGCTTATAGATTAGATTTCTACAGTTATGACGAAGCAATGAACACAGCATTGACCTTTTTATTTTGTTTGAAACACAACAATATTTTTTTAAAGCACATTTTAACGAAACCTTGTTAGTAAATTTTTTGAATCCCAAAAAAAAACTTTGAAATTGTAAAATATTTTTTAGGGACTTAAAAGCACACCTTGTGGATCCCCCATATGTATGTATATAAGATTATAAGTTAAAACATAACATTAAATATATCAGTTAATTTATCACACATGGAGATTATAGTCAATTATTTAATTACACATATAAAGTGGGGAACATACTATCTATCGAACATGAAAGCCAGTTTGACTCAAACTTTCGCTTGCTCGATAGTGTGGCCGCTAATTTTGGTCAGTCAACAGTCAAACGCAAATTAATTTGTGATTGAATGATAACTGATGTGCTTTTTGACTGGACTTTCACTCAAGTTCGATAGTGTGTTAGTTGTACATTTTACAAGAACAGATTTTATTTCCATTGGCCCTATTCATAAAAAATAAAGCAGGTTTTTAAATGTTTTTCTAACTAATTTTATATGAAAATTTGAAATAAACCTTTTTTTAAAACTGAAATATTTTTTAGAATAAGAGGGCATATCTTAAGATGTGCTTTAGAATTGATGGACAAATGTTGTTTAAAAAAAAGTACAAGTTATATCATTGTTGCATTAGAATATGTTTGCAAATCATTTTGTAATTAAATGCTTCTTTATATCATTCAAATACAACCGAAAAACTGCAGTGATTTAAAAACATGTTTTTTGAAGTAAACATCTGCAAGACAATTTGGACTATGAGAGTTGGGCGTCACTGACATACAAACATAGATGTAAATTTGTACACGCAAAAAAAAGGATTGAAGGTAAGCATATTCTAAGAGCAATACTGTCCAGATTTGGTGAAAGCCATCTTAACACACACGCAGGCAAGACGACTTCATCAATCCAAGTACGCTAATTAGTAGAGTCCGGATTACATAGATGAAATACTTTAATCAATAATTTAGACGCACAAACGGAATGAGACATTTATGTATACCCTTTCTACCTGTAGAAACGAGACAATCATTTTTCACTGTCATCTTTAATATATATATATTTTTTTGTTGCTATTCTTAAACTAATCAATCACCAAAGAAAATAAAATCTGGCAAACAGAGATTTATACACCAAGTACTCAAACACATGTTCGTACTTGGACACCTGTCTAGGCAACAGCCTTTTTCGAAAACAATTTTACAATTTACAAATTCGTCAATTAGCCAAAACAATCGACAATATTTTTAAAGTATTTGATAGTCTTTTTTTATACAAGCGACACATATGGATAGAAATTTAATAAAGAGGATGTATTCAATTTAAACCAATCAATCAATCATTCAATGACGAAGATTGTTACACATATCAAGGTTGACTACCTTTACGTTCGTTAAACCTTTTTTGGACATTGATTTGGGTTTAAAGAACTCAAACTTGCCAATTTAGAAGTTGGTGTATTTTGTTAAGTTAATCAAACAACAAATGCTATTTAATGTTATATTAACCCGTTTTGTACCAGCGGTCGAGATCTAGACCACAAACGTTTGCTGTTGTTCAATAAAAAATTATAAATATTAGGTAGGGAAATAAACATATTTTCTTAAATTTATAATTAACGTTGGCGTATTAGCTTACTGACCTGAACTTCTCTCCACCCTCCCCCTTTTACAGTTCCACCTGGTTTTATATTGTATGTAATAATATTAGGTTTTGTTAGAGGTGACCATATAGAAAAATATGTCTTGTTGTGAAAAAACATTTCCTTAAGGACTTTGTCATGTTTACTACTCTAAATTTTTACCGAAAGAAAAGTATTATCACCTTTGTTTATCTATTACTTAAAGACGTAAAATGGTGTTGGAATGAGGAATGCTCCTCAGCATTTAAAAGCTGTAAATAGTTGTTGTGTAATAATGATTTACTCGTGTACTTTGACCCTAGTAAACCAATAGTAATCGCTTGCGATGCATCTCCCTAGGGGGTTGGTGCTATTCTAAGCGTGGTTGTTGACGTTCAGGAGAGACCTTATTATATGGTTTCGTCAACTTTGAGTAAAGCAGGGAAAAATTACTCTCAAATTCGCCGAGAGGCGTTAGCGGTGGTATTTGCTATAAAAAAATTCACAAATTAGTGTATGGTTACCCTTTTATAGTATATACAGACCACCAACCTCTTGAAAAACTCTTAGGAGATCAAAAAGCTTTGGCAAACATTGTTTCTGTTCGTTTTCACAGATGGATTCTGTTTCTAACAAATTATAATTGCAAAATCAAATACCGTCCGGGTATAAAACAGAAAAATGTTGATGCTTTGTCACGTCTTCCACAGGAAGGTGAGACAAATGTACAAAATTTTAATGTAAATTTGTTTTATTTGGAAGATAATGCATCATTTTTTTAAATGAGATAGTTAGATTTTCGGAAAAGGACCAAATAATCCAGGAAGTAATCAAATGTGTAAAAGATGAAAATTGGCCTAAATCTTGTAAATCTTATAATTAATTAACTCCATATCACAACATAAAATTCTCCTTAGAATACAAGGATAATTGATTGTTCTATGCAGATCGTCTAATAATACCATCAGTATAAAGAGAAAAATT
Organism: Pollenia labialis; assembly: GCA_949318255.1. NCBI lineage: Eukaryota > Metazoa > Arthropoda > Insecta > Diptera > Polleniidae > Pollenia > Pollenia labialis. The sequence continues at coordinate 52,307,570 of OX439142.1, forward strand.
GTTATATTTATTTCATGAAACACATATTGGTGTCGTTCGTATGAAGTTGTTAGCTCATACTAGAGGTCTGCTTTGAATAACTCACTTGTTTGCCTTTACCCAAAGTGCACAACATTTATTTAATTATAAAACATTCAAAAAGATAAGAAGAGAGTAAACCATATACAAAAATAAAAATGAATGAATTGAATAAAAAACTTGTTTACTGTAAATGAATTTGAGAGTCATTCATAAATAACAAAACATTGGAATGACCCGTTAGAGAGAGCAAGTTTACAAAATATGTTCAAATAATTTTTGAATTATTGAATGTGCATACATTTATTTGAATACCTTGCCATAATATGTGTGTAAGCATGTGGCTTCTTTTATTTATAAGCGTTAAGCTTACACATACATACATAATGTGTAGGTACAGATATTTCACATTTAAATTATATTTGAATATTCAACTCATTTGACTTGAGTTGACTGAATTGAATGAGTTTTTGTTTGTTTTGTCTGGTTATTCTTTCATTTGTTTCGTTATTATTGGGTGCTCGACACGTTGTAGTTTAAAAACAAATGAGTGTGTTGAAATTACTTTTTATTTATTCTTGCAGACCTATAGCGCATACTACATTTTGGTGGCCTTCAATTGATAAACATATTGAACAATATGTTTCAGCTTGTTTAACATGTTAAAAAAATACAAAATAGGACTAAAGATTGCCCAAATTTTACATGGCCCCCAACATCGTACCATTTTGAACGTGTTCACGTTGATCTTTTTCAATTCCAAACTTTCGATTTTTTAATTGTAGTTGATGATTTTACAAAGTGGATCGATGTGCATGTGCTAGTAAAAACAACAACAATTTTGGTAATCGAAAAGTTAAAATGGTTATTTTCGAACTTTGGTTTCTGTAACACTCTGGTGAGTGATAATGGGCCTCAATTCCCAAGTGAGGAATTTTCGTTATTTCAAAAATCAAACGGAATAAATCAAAAGTTTAGTCCTGCATATCATCCTCCAAGTAATGGGTTGGCAGAAAGGGAAGTACAAACCGTTAAACGTAGTTTAAATCAAATTTTTTGTCTAACAAGGAAAAAAAGTTATCGATGCAAACTGTCTTATTTAATTTTTTATTTAAATATCGTAACACAGGTATTTGCCCAAGTGGATTAGTTTTCGCATTTAACATTATAACAATAACATTATTGTCATATTGTACAACTAAAAAACATTCGGAAATAGAACCAGTTGCTACAACTTACAAAAAAAGGAAAAAAGGAGGAAAAACCACTATTTGAAAAGAGTTTTAAATACAAAAACTTCCATTTTAAAGTTGGTGAAATTGTACTATTTTTGAATCCTAATCAAAATACTGATGTAAAATGGATTAAAGGCACTATTTGTAAAAAAATAAATAACACATTGTATGTAATAGAGGTTCATAAGCGCCGTAGAGTGGCCCACAAAAATCAATTAAAATTAATTAGTAACAATTTAGTATTATCGGAAACAGCTCAAACTAGTAACATTGATCAAGATAACAGTGACGAAGAGGAATTTTTCGATGCAGAAAATCCCCAAGTGGAGGTAAATATTGCACAAGAATTACCTTGGAAAGAAAGATTAAGAAAAAATCTAACATAAATTATAAACCATAAATTGTATTATAATTTTATATTATTTATATTGCTGGTATTTTTTTTTTTTTTAATAAAATACGAGTAATTAACTCCAAATTTTAAAAAGGGAAAGAAATATAATGTGTGCACCCCTTCTACTTATAATAATAATAATAAAATGAACACACTCTGTAGTTATTAACATTGTTGCTGGTTAAAAATTAAAAATTTTGTTACACTTTTATGTTATCAATAAGAGATGATTTTCTTTACACTTTTAAACAGTTGGTCTTATTTATAATAAAGCTAAACAAATTTTATTTCTATAGCTACCCTGCGGGAAACTTGTGTCAATTGGTCCAACAGACTGGTCCTGGGATTTGTGAGAATAGAACAAGTACAAATGAAAGGACACATGATCAGTGAAAGAAGAACCAATCCCTAAACTGGTTTATGAAGAACCAAAAGGTAGAAAAAGTAATGAATAACAGTACAGTGTTCAACGGTGCTGTGCACATATTTTGATAATTTCTAAAATTTGGTTCTTGAATTTAATTCTAGGACTTGTTTTATTGAAATAATATTACACTTTAGTAACCGACACTAAGCACGTTCATTGAAAATAGATCTGTGATTGGTCAAATGGTGCCAAATGATCCCCTTTAATGACAAGCCCATGTAAAAGTGATAGGTCTTATTCATATAAAGTGTTAGAACTAGAACCGGTGTCTACCACCAAAGACCTATCACGGGGCTACTTTGGTATCAGTACGCTTCCCTATAGGGTTCTTAAATCTCGTTTTCGTTACTTATGGCAAATTCCACCAGTTCTATTAAAATATCAATTCATATTTAACCATAGGTTTTTATATAATTTTATTTGTATTTGACATGATAAACGAATTTTAAAAATAAATTGATATATAAATAAATTGGTAAAAACTTGTAGTACAACAGTGTTTTCACACCTTAAATTAAAGCCAGGTTTTAATATTTTAACTATTTACAGATGATTTTGCGTTCGCATTACAAGTTTTATTAAATCAGTTTTTAACTGACAGTTTTGCTAATCGATTGGCGCAAAATAAAAGTAATTTCTCGTTAAAATATATAAAATTTGTATAAGAAATGTATGAAGGAGATGATTGGAAATTAAAAAAAAAAACTATTTTTTTTTAATTAATTTATTTTTATTGAGTGCCATCCCAGCTAGCATTTGGGTGATACATTTTTGTAATTATTACCTTAATAATTCTTATTAGATCCCATTCGATGATTTACCACTTACGCGATTTAAAATAGCGTTACCTAAAACGCAACAAACGAAAAATTAAAAATCGTGTTTTTCATTGATTCTGATGTGTTGCATCAACAGAAATATCAGTAAAATGTTGAAATTTTGGAATCTTTCGACAAAGCTATTTTAGAAACAAACAATATTCGACCCAATATACAAAATAATAAACGATAAACGCTTAAAGACTAAAGAGCCATGTGTATAATATGCAACATTGTCAATTATCAGCACAGTGTTGCCAAAACTTGGAGACCAAAAATGCCTAAATTTACGGGGAAAAATGGGCTAAAAAATGGCTTAAAGCTTTTTTAAATAATTACACATTAAAATTCAATAACAAAACGTTAATAGCTAATTTATTTTAAGTTGTTTACGATGAAATTGTAAGTGAAGATCAATTTCTTAATTAAGAATAAACGATATTTAATATTTTGAAAGATATTTAAAAAATTATATCATCAATAAATTTTATGTCGTAATTGTTCATCTCATAGGAATCACTCGTGCGTATTAGTTTAAAATAATTTTGATTCCAAATCTACAATAAAAAACAAGTAAGAAAATATAGTCGGTCAACCCCGACTATATGATACCTTACACCTCATTAGAACCTGTGTACCAAATTTTATTAAATGATCTGCAAATTTGCGAATTGTACTTTTTGCACAAGGTTTACATGGACAGCCAGCCGGACAAACATCGTTAACTCGACTCAGAAAGTGGTTCTGAGTCAATCGGTATACGAAAAGGTGGGCTTAGGACCTATTTGTTAAGGTGTTACAAAGATCAGCACAAACCCTCTCCACTATTATGGTGTTGGTATAAATATTTCATTGGTAAAATCGAATTAACGGTTGCTAAATGTAACCTATTTCTCAAATTACTATTAACGATGTTTACTTGGCGAAAATGGAAGTGAGAGCAACTTTATATTGAATTCTGAAATTTCTAAAAAAAATTTGTTGCCGCCTGTATCTCTTTATTGAAATACTTGCAACCGTTTTATAAATTTAATATTGGAATACTTGTCCTTAATTTTGAAAGATGTTTCACCATCATCGTTTAAAGCAATTTTCAACATTTGTAAAAGTTGTGATTTAAATTAAAGGCATTTTAATTGTTAAAAATGTTTATTTTGCTTTTATAAATTTTTATAATAAAAAAAAAATTATTCTTTTAAAAGAAAACGGCAAGAAAAATTTTATGGCTAAACAAGTTGAAAAATGGCTAATGGCTAAATGCATTTTTTAATGGCTAAACAGGGTGAAAAATGGCTAAATCTAGTCACTAAATTGCTAAATTGGCAACACTGATTATCAAAACGACTTATATGTAATTTATCATTTTGAATAGTTTTTTGCTTCTTCTGTAAAAAATTTTATAAAGTTAGGTAGAACCTTTTGCGTATTGTGTACCGATAAGGTTCGTCAATGTGTTAAAATAATGATTTCTAAATATTTTTATATTTTATGAATTTTTGTTCATTCGTCCCGTCAAATTAAAAAAGAAAAATAGAAGTTGTCAGCCAAACGAATAAAAAGATTTGCTTAAAAATAAGCGCAAAATTTACTATCAACTAATGAACAAAAATGTAAGTGCGAATGGTTTCTTATTTCCTTTGCGAGAACCCGATAACTTTTGTTTGGTTCAAAATAAAGTTGCTGGGAAAAATAGAACTTTCTTGTTGAAGCGATATTTATTTTTACTCAAAGATATATAATTTGTTTTGTTCTTTCTTAAGAAGCTCATTAAACATAACGTGAAGCTCATATTAATATTCATAGCTAATCAACATTTTTCACGAAAAAGTCCAGTTGATTGTTTTAGGTATTAAATTATCATGGCCCTAAAATTTTTGAAATTGCTAAACATAATTTAGCTCAAATACAAATGTGTATGACAATAAATTGTTTTATTCCATAGCAGGTGCCAAGCCTTTATAGCACTTCAATCTCCGTAATACTTTCAATATCTTATACATAAATATGTATATTATTATTTAGTGTTAGATTAAAAAAAATTACTTAAATATTTTAGTCCTATCCCTGGCATTCGGGCGTTTATTTGTGACGATTATTAAGTCCTTCAATGCTATTGAAAAACATTTTAAACATAAGAATATAAAGTGAACTAATATTGGAAATATATGAGTATATTTTCTTTTGTATACACAGATACGTTCACCACATCATCATTGAAGCAGATTTAATTTTAAAATTGTCTGCAGGGCTGATCTAAAAGGTCCAGTTGTCCGATACGGCAACTAATTGAGATTATTGGATAATTTTCAGCACTCTGCCGCATAGCTTCTACGAATATTTCGTGCGAATATTTCGTTGAGCACCTATTCCAGGACGGCCAATCTCTGGACCACGATCCTCAAAACAACCAATTTAATTCATTATCAAGAAGGCTGTCAGAGTTAATCTTGTATATTAATAATGGCAATATTTTCGCTGTGTTATAAACAACTGATCGTTGACAATAATTATAAAAATCGATCATTTGAAGGAGTTGTTGTTAACTGTACTCATTTATCATAAATTTCCAAAAATTTTGTTAAAATATGCAAAAAAAATACCGGTCTTTGTTATACCATAGAAGAGCAAATCCTTGAGCGCGGCCGAAGGCAAAGCCGGTATTTGTTATACTATAGACAAAAAAATCCTTTAGCCCAAAAGTGTTTTCGTTACATATTTAATATATACACAGAAAAAATTATTAGTAGTTTTTTATCAATTAATAAAATTATTTAAAAAGTATTTAAATTTAATTAATGTGATAATTGAATTGAATTCGTTGACTTTGAAAGGGCATTTGACACAGTCTCAAGGATTCACTTGTGGGATACCCTTTTATCGAAAGGTATTCCCAATAAAATTGTTATGCTCATCCGAGAACTATATAACGAGTCGACCAGTCGAGTACGTTTTAATGGTAATACCAGCCTACCATTTTCTTCCTCTGCTGGAGTTAAACAAGGTTGTATTCTTTCACCTACACTATTTCTTCTGCTTCTTGACATCGTACTTGAGCAAACCAATATCGAAGCCCCAAATGGCATACAGTGGAACTTGGCCGAAAAACTAAATGACGTAGACTATGCCGACCGCATTTGCCTAATGGCACACCGCTTCGATGATATAGAAGCTAAATTAAATAAACTTTCGGAAAATGCGAGGAAGATTGGTTTGAAAATTAATTTAAAAAAGACAAAGCTTATGCGTATAGGCACAACTTCAACAAAACCACTAAAACTGGCAAACATATTAATAGAAGATGTAGAATCTTTTAATTATCTAGGAAGCGTAATAACAAAAGATGGCGGCACTACTGATGATATACAGGCACGTATTAACAAAGCAAGAGTTGCCTTCCAATCACTGCATAAGGTATGGAAAACCAACACCATCAGTAGGAAAACAAAACTTCGGCTCTTTGACTGCAGTGTAAAGTCTGTTTTGTTGTACGGCTCTACTACATGGGGAATAACACAGTTCAATTTGAAAAAACTTCAAGGGTTTATAAACCGTTGCTTGCGCCGGATTCTTTGTATCTTCTGGCCTAACACCATATCAACGGAAGACCTCTTGAAAGTTACAAACAATATTCCAATAGAAAACGAAATAATGAAACGCAAATGGACATGGATTGGCCACATTTTGAGAAGACCTGAGGATGATATCACCCGATCTGCACTTCAATGGAATCCTCATGGCCATCGTAGACCTGGAAGACCACGCACAACGTGGATACGAGCTGTTAAACAAGAATGCAATACAATTAATAAATCATGGAATCAAATTAAGTATCTTGCCAGGGATCGTAGAAAATGGAAGGAAATTGTTTACGCCCTATGTTCACCATGAACTTTTATTTTTTTATATTACATATACATATGTATTTCTTTTTTATGAATATTTAAAAATAAATAAAGGACATATATATATATATAATGTGATAATTGAATCAATTATTTTTTTTGTTGAACGAAAATTAAAAATATAATTTTGAGTTAATTAACATTTCAGTTGTTATGAAATAAACTTTGAATTAAAATAATAATTAAATAGCAAAAAATTATTTAATTAAAAATCAAATAAATCAAACTTGTGAAATTATTGTTGAAATTGTCAATTAACACATTGTTTGAAACGGCAAAGTTTTTTGATCATTTTTTTAATTCAAATTAAAAATATCATTTATTGAAAAAAAAATATTCAAAATACAAAATTTTTAGTAATCAATATAATCATTTTGGTAATCAACAAATGGGTTGCTTGATTCTATGAATTTGGAATGAATTTGGTGATTAGAGAAATTTTAAATTTTTTTCTGTGTAGGTATACACCCAGAGAAAAAGCAACAAAACCATTTAAAAAAAAATTAACCATAATATATTTAATTTAACCAAATCATTGTAACCGACAACCATATTACGGTTAAATAAGTTTCTTTAAAAATAGTTTTGTTGGTTGTGACCATAATAAAACATGTTTTCCTCAGCGTATATGTAGATATTTTTTGTATTTAACTTCTTTAGTAATTACGGACCTTATGACACTTTTGAAAGTGCCATAATGTCCATTTGCAAAGTGTCCATGGACACTATGACACTGGACGTTATGACATGCAACCTTTATAAATATTTATTTTCTGTTAACTTATCTAAGTTTTATTTAATTAACAAATGTCCATGTATTACATGCATACCTGTACTTTGACGTAATTGCATGGTGGGTCTTAGCCTACCCAGTGGTAGGTATACAGAGTTGACGAAGCTCGAATATCTTGCAATATGTAGACAGTTGGCGGTACTTTATACATTCAAACTCCTTCCTATGAAGTTTAAGCTACATATGTATTCCCTGCTGCATTGTTCGAACCTGTCATGCAACTCCTGCTGAATAGCAACAGGACACAGATGTTTCCTCCTCACAACCAAAACCACTACACTGATTCCAGTTGTAATTCGGAAACAATCCACCCGCGTAAGTTTGGGTAGCACCTCAACCACCACTTAGTAATAAAAGCATTTTGAATCAGAAAGCATCATTTTTGTTCAGTAACAATAATCTTTTGGAAAGAAACAAACTACAAACCAAGATCTTATTTTGGATAAATTTCCGGAAAGGCATGCAACGGGTACCAACGGAGAGTTTTCACTACCTTTCCCTCGGACTTTTACTGTTAAAGGGCACAACAGAAACAACCGTATCAGAATGGCATTACTCATCCCATCTTGGTATCATAAAGTCACAAACCTTTCCGACCAGACATAAATGTCTTGTCCAGTTTGGCTTCCAAAAACTACAATGTAGTGCAATAATTAATATTAGTGCCTTTCACACTTTCTTTTCAGATAGTTATCTGGACTGATGTGAGAGTATCATAGTCCCCACAAAATACCCAGCAGCGTACTAACTAAGAAAGCTACTTATCAACATATATAAATGTTCACTGCATCACATCTGACACTTCTTGAATACACTCTACGCTGACGACCTGTCTACCACGCTAGACGGAACATTCTTTCACAAAAAGCGTTACAGAACAGAAATGTATCTCTCTGATTCAAATCCTTTACCATTACAAGAGTCTCCACTGCAAGTGTCTGATTAAACAAAACCTCATCCAATGATCAGCACAGGTGGCATGGTGAATACTTCATGCCATTGAATTCTTACTTTTGGAAGTCATCCATGCAAGTCTCAACTAGAGCCTTTTATTTTAGCCATCTACTAGAGATGTTACAGAGATAACCACGTGGAGGTAATACATAAGCGTTTGTTGCAAGTTGAAGGTATACCACTAGGGCCGTCCTTCTGAAAAAGCAACTTAATCTCCTTTTTAATTTACAATAGTAACAATTTAATTTTCTTCTTAGTTCACTTTAGCATTTTTTTTCTTTTATTATTAAATTTTTTTCTTTTTATCATGACCTCCATCTGACTGGTTAGAAGTTTATACAAAGGGTGATTTTAACAAATTTACTTTCGCAGACTCACCTCACTACATGTGTGGTGGCCTTATGCCACCTACGCATGTAGTCCGGTTCAATACGATAAAGCTTACACGGTACACATGGGCCAATCAACATCCCATGTCCACAAAAATTAGACGCCAATTTTTTGGTATTGAAATTCAGCAAGATATGACTGTCTCGGATTTTTTTCATAAATCTTTAATTTTTACACATAAGCTATTAATTTTTTAAGTATTTTTATTATTAACCAATTTTTACTTCTGTCCATACCAGAGATCAGCAATGAATCACTTTTTCGCTACTCATACTGACTCATGCAATTGTAAGTATAAGTGCGTAGAAATCATTTAAACTAAACTACTCTGACTCACTCATACTCACAAGAGAAATATTTATAAGTGCGACGTCGACATTATACGCATACTCAGCTTGATTTATAATTTCAAGAAAATACTTACAATGATTCAAATCATTTAGCTCAGGCATTTACCGTTTTAACACAACAGACAAAACACACAACTTAATAATCAGCGCTGCCAGATAAATTTGCCGAAAAATCGTCCACTTCATACATGTAACTTTAGTAAACTGTAATTGCCAAATCGTCACTTTGCTATTTCGGGGACAAATCTGGCAGCCTCGCATTTTTTCTTTGCCTTTACGCATTGTGTTGAGTAGATTCTAAGTCAAACACTACAAATGTTGCTAAGTATGAGTACGATGAATCAAATTAAACTTTTGAGTGAATATGAGTTTGAATAAAATTGCAATAAGTATGAGTGCGTATAAGTACAAGAATTTATGAGTCATGATTTAGCTCTACTCACTTTTTCACTACTCATTGCTGATCTCTGGTCCATACCATTTATCAAGAAGTATTAAATTTGGCTTAGATAGTTTTGCAGAAGAGTATAAAATAAGTTTTAACCCTAAATAAAACATGCTGGATAGAAGATTGCGTTGATTTTGCTTATTATGGTTAACTTAGAACTTATTAAAAAAAAGAAGAAATTTAAAGGAAACCTTTAAAAAAGTCCATATTTATATAAACAATTTTTTGTGCATTTGTGTAGCAGTTTGTGAGCTTGTGATGTGGAACATATTAGATACGTGCTTAAAGCCATTTTAAATTAATTTTGTTTGTAGTTTCTTATAACATATTTGTTTCCCTTTTCATACCCTTCACCACTACAAGTGGTAACTAGAGGTATGTATATTAAGTTGTAAGACCCTATAATGTGTAAACATTATGGACGCTTTTGTCGATTTAGCAATTTTTGACCGTCTGATATAAATTTGCTGACATACAAAGACTCCACAAAAAATAATAATTATGGTGGGATTAAAGACCCAAAATTTTGATTATTTTTTTAATTTATTCTAAAAAATTTTAAGTTTAATACAAGGTACAAAAATTTATCATAAAATCAAAGCCGAAAAGGAGATTTCGTCAAAGAATTTGGCAAAAGGTTATAATTTGAAATTGAAATAGTATTCGCTCCATTGTTAATAACAGGCCTGATAAAAAGTCCACTTCCGAGAACATTTTAGCATTCCTAAAACCGCAACAAATATTAATGGAGGGTATTAAGGATTCTGCACAGTCAAATATATCATTATTATTTGTTCTCAAATCATCCATTATATTTGATTCAAACTAAAGGGGGCAAGAATTTCTTTTGTGTAGTTACTTTTATACATACAAACATTGATTATGTTTTACTGGTATGCACATGTTGGTATTTCATTTCCAATAAACATTCAGTAAAAATGTCTGAATAGAAACGTATTCGGGCGTAATGAATGTAATAAAGAAAAACCACATACGTGTGAAAAGCAAAAAGGTAACTATGTCAAATATAATGCAAATCAACCCATGCTAAGGAGCATTGCCTTTTCTTTTTCATATTATAGATTTAGTAAAATTGTTGTTGTTAAAGGGAAGTTTGAAAATTATTTAAAATGGAACAGCTACGGATTCAAAAAAGTTTAAAATAAAATTTGATTAAAAACAGGATTTTTTTTTTAAATATCGAGGAGGGTGGAATTAGTGAAGTGTGCGTGGCAAATAAATCTTTGTATCTGGAGTGCCGCAATAGGCAATAGGTACAAACAGTTTGTTTCTTAATGCAAAACGACGGTTAGCAAGAGAACGGGATGGGAGAAAAGGGCGTGGCTCAAAAGAGAATTCTATATATCAGGCAGTAGCTACAGACCGTTCAAAATGAAACGACATGTTTTGCTCTCAAAATTTTGTATGGGAAAACAAGTCGGTTCAATCATGTTTGGGGCGCGAAACAGGAATAATAGAGCGAAACACGAACATTGCTGTCCATGTAAAAATATAAAAAACGAAATGAAAAACACAAAACGAGTCGTTTTGTTTTCCCCTCTTTCTTCTCTACGCCGCTCGCCGACAAAACCAAAAAGACCTCGACAAAGCGACGTCGTAAAAGCCTCCATGTGAATTGGCTGATAGAAATCTAATGAATTTTGTTACGACTGCCAAATAATCTAATTTAACATAACAGTTTGTGTTTGTATTTTTTTCAAAATACTTGTCATTTTCATCACACATGCATTCACACTTTGAAATATTACTTGAGTTTTTGACATGTAATAATACAAAGTATAATAGTGTGAACTAGCCTTTAGCAATACATTAAAAAGTCAAAGAGTGGGCAGTATAAGATAAGTGTACGCCCATTTGAAATTTTACAAATACTTATAGCCTAAGTCAAGTGTCGGATAGTCACACAAATAAAAACATTTTTTAAGTAAATTAAATTTAAAGTAAATTACAGGATGTAGCCAAAATAAAAGCCAATTTTATTAAATAACCACTTATGGCCAATTTTCAGGATTATTATTAAAACACATTTATTTTTAAAATCGTTTAAAATACAAAATTCTCTTCTTCACTAAAAACTTAAGTGGAACTTAAGTCACCGATGTGGTACACTTAATTTCAACTTAAGTTTCCATTGTAATATTTTAGCAAGGTGGCCTCAATATCACAACAGTACAACAACAACAGGCAAAGATTTAACAGTCAGCTGTTTTTCAGACCACCTTGTAAATAAATACACTTGCTTATATTTTTTTTTTGTATTTAGTAGTGCTGCCATACTTTTATCTTAATTAAATAAGACTTTTCAAATAAAACTCAAAAAACCAATTTGTATTTAAATACGATTTAAGTTTTTATGAAAATTAACTTAATATAGATTTAAATACAATCCTGAATATTGGGCATTAGTCGCATAAACTATGTGACGCTGAATGGCGAACATGTTAATTAAAGCTTTCTGAATAACAATTGACTAATCGGAATTGAAATTGACGCTTTCTAAATAACATTCGACTAAGCTGAATTACAACTGACCCTGTAGGAATTATAATAAATGCTTTCAGATTTACAATTGGAAATGGTGTAGTGGTGGGGGTTTAACACAACGGCGTTTTATTGAATAAAATTATCGTACCTTTTTCATTTCCGGATTGATTTTTGAGCAGAGTGATATAAAAAGGACCCACTGGAATTAAAGAAAACTCGCATGCTCTTTCGGGAATATAACAAATCCGGGAAATTACAAACCCTTATTGGAATGTACGTACGAGTTATATTAAGAAATGTAAACATAACTTAATCCTACAGATAATTAAATTACTTGCTTGTTTATAAAAAATTTATAATTCGAAAAATGTTACATTTATCCTAAAGAAAGTTTAGTATCCCTATTGATCGTCTTATTTGTCATTTGTAGTACAGTGTTTTGAAAGATATTTTAAAGAAACTTTTCAATAGACACACGTTAAATAGGTATTATTGAAGCTTTTGTTATTTGTTTTATCACTGCGTCATTATAACGTGTTTGTTCTTTTTTTTGTAACTAAATAGAAAATCGAGTTTTTATTTGAAACGCCACAGGGGTAATTATAAATGTCTTAGATTATTCGATATGTTTTCTCGGCTAAATGGTTTGTTTTACTTCAAGCTGTTTTCGATTTCCTTGTCTGTTTCCTATTTATCGAAAGTTATTTGCAACACAATCACCCAACACAGCAGGTAAAACATCATGTTTTATTTGTATGTGGGTAAATCTTCTTTTGGGTAAGTATACCTGTATATAAATATGTATAAAAAGTTCAAATCATGCTGTCAGATGTTATACAGAATAATGAATATCAAAGAAAATTTAGAAAATATGTTACATACATATGTGTTTAATAAGTAGCATAATCATCTGAACACTATTTATTTAAGAAATTTTTTTTATCAAACTACATTAAGGCAATTTACTTAAACAGTGTCATAACTCAAAAAGCCCGATTTTTTAGCTAAGCATTCAGGAATGGGCGCAATATTATGATGGATATTGTGTAAGAAAATCCTTTACGAATCATTTTACGGTAGGAAAAAAATGTGCCGTTATTTCACTTGTTATTACGCATTTTTTTATTATTAAAAAAATTAAACATTTCAGTTTTGCAAGGAATGTCATAAAGTTAAGTTCGTATGTTTTTCAGTCACCTCCAACAAAACTATTTTTTAAGAAAATGTTAAACATATTATGTTTAATTTAGACATTCTATTGTCTCCGACAATCATATTATGGTAAATATACTGCTCTCTCAACAGGCCACAACCATATTATGGTTGCCTCCGAACATGTTATGGTTAATATTAACAAAAATATGTTTTACATTTACAATGGCATTGTTGGTTTTCAACCATGGCATGTTGCTCTTGAAAAAGAGCAGAATACTATTGTTCATTTTAAAACAAATTATTGTCATATTTAAGTATAACAACATGTTTAGAGGCAACCATAATATGTTTGTGGCTTCATGATGGTGGACTAAATTCAACCATAATATGACTGTCGGTGACAATAATATGGTTAAATTAAACATAATATGCTTACAATTGTCTTTAAAAATAGTTTTATTGGAATGCAGATGTTAGATGTTGATAAGTGTGAAAAGTCTGCGGGATATGGTTTAAAATATTAGAAAAAAATATTTATGGAGGGCCTTAAGATATTGAATTTTGAAAAAACGAAGAAACATCTATTTTATTCAAATATAAAAGCGTGTAATTCAGTGAAAGTAAACACCGCCAAGATTTGGGCTGTACGATGGAAAATACACCCTTAAAGTGTGGCATATTCAGGTTCAGCAGCCCAAATTTAACATTGATAACATGTGAATTTTAAGTACTACTGACTGCCAGCCATCGTCAATGGCGTTGACTCTTAAACGGAAAACCCCTCCGTAGAGATTGTGTAGTTACATAAATTTATTTAAATATTAATTTTTGTTTCAAATTCGTTTTTAATGTCAAATAAAAATAAAGTTATATGAAAAACTATATTAAAATATGAATTGATATTAAAATAGAGTTGGTGAAATTGGCCATTAATATTGTACAATTCCTTACTTCATAAAAATAATTTAAGAACATATAAATTTAATGAACTTTATCCTCATTAAAAATAAATTAACCGCAGTACTAATTTTTGTTATGGCAAAAATTTTAACCAGTGTAAAGCCTCATATAAAATCTTTTCTCGAAAACGTAACTTTAAAATAGGCCTAAAACCGCAATAAAAATTAATGCTATGATGTCAGTTTTTATTTAGATTGACCCATAACTTAAATATTCCATATTAATCCCACTTCTGAAATATTCCTTCTCTCGATGAAGGGTATCAAAGCTGCAGCTCAGCCGATTATAGTACATACTTTTACTTTTTTTCTAAAAACTAAATTAAATTTTTATATAACAGAAAAAACTACTTAAGACAATATATACTTGAGTTGCAGGTTTGACATTTTTTTATTCTTGTAATTCTTGTAATTCTTTTGTCGTTAAGTTTTAACGAACAGGAAACAGTTGAGCAGGAAACAAACAGCAGGTGGTTGTTATAAAACTTCGGCATTAAGGGGAAACTTTTATTTTCTAGGATTTTATTTTTTGCCAAAATGAAATAACTACAGCAAATGTTTATTTAAGATTTTTTATATTTTTTGCGCAAAAACTACATTGTTTCCTTTAATAATAAAGAAAGAAATTTAATTAAAAGAACATAAGAAATATTTTCTAATTTGGTAAAACAAAATATAAAAACTTTCTTCTGACTTGTATTTCCTTTATAAAAGGAAACAAAAATACATGTATTCATTTTATTATGATTTGTGGTACACAGAATTTAACTTAAAGCTGGTTTTACATTTAAGGTATTCGGCGCTCATTTTAGGAAAAGAATCGTCATACAATTCTACTGGAGACATCTGGAATAGTGTTTTAGCTCAGAAGTACACTAAGTAAATTTTTTTGAAATGTACCATTTTCAAAAAATTCAAAAATTTAGGGGCCGATATTTCGGTAACCTGAGCTTACTTTTCAAACCCTTTAGAAGATTTGCTCTACCAATATTTTAGTTTCATTTCGCGTTGCAAGTATTGTGGCTGGCGGCAATGACCCGAATTTTGTTGCACTGTGTTACTAAAACTTAACTTTAAACAATCAGGACGGATCGTTTATCTTATCGCTCACTTCAAGTTTAAGTAAAGTTGTAATAATACAACATCTTTTATACGGCCGATAAAATTCTACCTTTAGCTTTCGCTAAGTTGTAAAAACTTAAAAAATAACACCTTTGCGCTACAGAGGACAAATTTAGTAGGATGCTTCTAGACGGGTAAAATGCATGACCAACCGCACAGTAACATACCTACCCCCTATCACTAGGATAAAATATAAGACCGTCCTGCATTAGTTTTTCGTTATAAATATTTTCTCAAAATACACTTACGCTTATATATGGCGTTTTATTAAATTCTTAACTTTAATTAAAATTGTTCGTCTTTTATGAATAAAATCAAAAGTTGTTAGCAGATTATAAACATCTATGGCATGTTTTGTTTGCAACTTCGTTTTTTATACGTGTAGCTATTGGAATCATCGCTGTATTTCCCAATTTTTTATGAATGTTTAACAGACAAACATTTTTAAATTTGCGTAAAAATTATTTTTTTCTTTGCAAAAAAAATATGTTTCTAAAATTACTGCGCATATAAGAAAATAATTTAACTTTACTTAAACGTAATTAAAAGTTGTTTAGTGTTTTCAATAAACAAAACCGCTTTCGAGTTCCGAGAAAATATGTTGGCCGACCTCTTCCATTTTCGAAATAACGGTATATCTCGCTGTGGAGTCGGAGTTGATGTTTTTGTGCCGGAGTCGGAGGCGTAGAACCCACAAAAACTCGCGACTCCGACTCCAAAGTTTTTCGGCATAAAAAATTTAAAAAAAATTTCCAAAATAGAAATTATCTTCTTAAAACACATTTAAATAAATTGCTTATGAATACTGCTCTTATGTGCTGTTTTCAAATGACAGGCGATGGACTGAGTGCTTTTCATATACAGGGGTGTGCTGGAAATCGCAAACGTAAAACGCAAGAATTTTAAAAGTCGTTTTTAAATAAGATTTTTGTGATAAAAGAATTATATGACGGCAGGTGCCCGGCTTGTCGGTTTTTTCAACTAGCACAGTGTAATATAAAGATACAGTTATTAATTATCGAGAATCGGTTTATTACTTTTCGTTATTTATTATACGCTGGAAAAATTTTGTATGTAACTTTTTTTATACTTCAATTAAGTTATTCTAAGATATGGTTCTTGAGTGCATCAGCTATTGTGCAATTGAAAAATTTAGAACAACAAATATTTTTGTTCTTTATGTTTATGTGCCATAGTCATTGATGCCTGCGCATCCAAATATGGAAATTCAGAACATCCGCTTAAACATACATGTAAACAAACAACCAGGGCTTGCAAATAACGATTCTTTTTCAAACTTTAACTAAAATCACTTAACTAAAAGAGAAGTGCTACATGCATACGGAATATACCAATATAATCCTTGTTACATGGACTACTTTAGATGTGTTGCTTTATATTAACCGATTATTTTCTTAGTTTTATTTATTCCTTAGAAAATAAAAATTATTTTTGAGTTGTAGATTTTGCTTAGAAAATAACATAAATAATTTTGTTTTATTTTTTGCTTAGAAAATAAGTAGAGATGGGATTCTACCCGGTTTTTACCCGAGGCATGGGCAAATACCGGGTAAATAAAAGATAAATACACTTACAATATTATTACAGTAACGGACTGTAGTTTATTTAAGAAATATTCCGTTCAGTCATTTTTAAATACATAAACATTTAAAATTCCAAGCAAATTTATTTTTAACTGTAAGTAAATAAAAATATTCTCCCTCTCTCGCTTATAAGAAAAACAAGCGGACAGGTGTCTGTCTGGTATTTTTTATTGAATATGGTGTTGAATTTTTGACAGTAAAATTTTACAAAATAACTGAATATTTATTTGATTTTACGGAATATGGTGTTGCATTTTTGACAGTAAAAATTAAATGAACTTTTTGTTAAAAATAAATGAAAAATAGATAGACCGGTTTTTAATTGAACTTTCATTTATTTTATATTATAATTTCAGTTAATTTTACGTACAGAATATTGTGAGTGTGCCTTTTCTGGGAATTTATGTGGGTATTTAAAAAAAACATTTGAAATACATATATATGGCAAGCTCTGTCTGTCATTTAACTGAAACGACATTTGAAATGAATAATTTCTTTTTATGTTGTTAAATATCAAAGGTTTTAAACCGAATTAAAGTGGATTAAATTGAATAAAAATTGTGGAGAAGGTATGTATTTTTTAGTGAAGCTATTAATGATGTAATCAGCAATAAACCTTAATCATTTTTATGTGCAATCATGGGAAGACCTAAAAATGAAAAAATATGGAAGCATTTTGCAAAAAGTGGAACCAACACAAACACTTCTGTTTGCAGATAAGGAGAGCAATTAAAGCTTCCAGTTAAGACGAGATGGGGCAGCTACGCATCATCCCTAAAAACTTAATAAACAGCAAAGTTCCGCTTCATGCTTTGGCTGTGCACGAAAATGTGAAACTAAAGGCTACAACAAAATCATCACTACTAAGTGAAGATTTTTGAGATATGCTGGACGTTAATTTTAAACTATTTCAACCGATGGCGCAATGGATTACTATTTTCAAATCCAACCAATTTAGTATTCATCAAGTACATTTTGCTTTTAAAGATATTCAAAATAAGCTACGAGATGCATTTATAGAAGCAACTGGAATTGATGATAATAAAAAACAAGAACTTATGTCTTCGTTTGATAAAAGGATGGAAATGTCTATTAAACCAATACATTTGGCTTCAAGTTTCCTTGACCCCAATAATCAAGGACACGATTTAAGTTCATCCGATTATCTAACTGCAATGGAGTTTATTTATGAAATGAGTACCAATTTAAAAATAAATGTAATGGAGGACCTAGCAAGCTATAAAGCTAGAGAGGATTTGTGGGCCAAAAAGTTTGTGTGGAGCTGCGTAGAAGATATATATTCTTCTACATGGTGGAAAAGTATTTGTGTGTCCACAGAATTGAGCAAGATAGTGGTTCGTATATTGACTGCTCCATGCACTTCTGCTGCCACTGAACGCTCATTCAGCACTCAAAGTTTCATCCACTCAAAAAAACGAAACCGATTAACTGCAGATAATGCCGGAAAAGTATGTTTTATAGCACATAACTGGAATCTCGCCAATAAGGACATACGACAAAAGGATAGTTCCCCAAAGATTGTACCGGTTGAGGAAACAGCTTCCACTTCCACTGGTATCACCCATTCTTCACCTAATTGTTCGTATAATAATTTGCGGAGTGAAAGTGACGATGAAAGCGACAGCAACAGTGATTTCGATTTAAAAATGTAATATTCCAAAAATAAATATGTATCCATATATGTATAATATAGTTATTGACTTAAGTTCTTATTTTCCAACTGCTCTGTAATCATTTCAATTTTTATTAATAAAATTTAATATAAAATTCATTAAATTTGGTTGCAAAATAGTTTATACCCACCTTTTTTGTAAATACCCGGGTATTTACCCATTTTTACCCAATTTATCTGTTTTACCGGTTATTTACCATTTGGGTATTTACCCTTTGCCCATCTCTAAAAATAAGTATTATTTTTGGTTATTTCGTCAGAAAATAAATTTTATTTCTTGATATTTGTTTATTTCTCAGATATAAAAGTTATTTTTGGAATTTTATTTTTTTGATTGAAAAAAAATGACATTTCTAATATACATATGTAAATAAAATATTAAAAAAAATAATTAAATGTAACAAATAAGAGTTCTTACACAGACTCTGGGGATAAATTCGCCTTAAATCGGTACAAATTAATTTTAGCGCAGAAAATAATTTTTATCTCTAACCAAAAAAAAAAATTCAAAAAGTAAATATTATTTTCTAAGCAACAATTAAAATTAAAAAATTATTTTTTTCTCTACTAAATTGATTTTTTATTTTATTAACTGTTTAGTAAAATTTATTCAAAATCACATCACAAAAACCATTGGAACTTATTTAGGTAACTAATGTAGACCCGCATTGAATGCATTATCCCAATAAAAAATGGAGCTTCCAACGAAGCAGGTTTGTAAGGGAGAAACATAAACGTTTCTCTTACCATTGCGCAGACGAAAGACATGAATTTTATATGGCGAGTTCCCACTTTGAAGCAATACATTTTAGACACACAAAGCGCCTTATTCAGCGCATAAAAAATTGTTGTATGTAACGATCGACCTTAAACACTTAATGTTTTGATACAGTTATTTTTTAGTACTCTCCCTTACAAACCAGCTTCGTGGTAAGGGAATGCCATAGCACTTGAAATGTTGTCTTTTTTTTTAAGTTTTTGAGAGTTCTTTCACTTACTTTACTGCATTTCTGTATGTCTTATTGCGTAGCGCATATTTGTGCGCAAAATGATAAAAAATGTTATTGGGATGAGTTTCTGGCATCAACACAAAACGGAATCTTCATTCATTATCATTAACAGTATTATTTAGAAAACTAGAATTTATAAAAGACCAAGGCGAATTTATAAAGGTGACCGCATCATGAGATAGAGCTATGCTAGCTATCTCTTTTTTTAATTACATACTATGTGTTTTGTTATTGTAAAAAGTTAGAGTGATTGTCAAAATTATTTGTTTATAAAATATACACAATTGCTTTAGAAGTTAAATTTTGATCCTGTATTGCAAATTTATTGTGGCTCCACTTATTCCTTACGCCTTTTAAAATCCTTGTGTTTAAATTTAATGTTTACTTTTTTGTTATATAACATTTAAATAGGTTTTTTATGAATTTATTTTTTTATTGAGTTTTAAATTTTAACAAATTTTTTTCATAAAATGTAAAAAACAACGCTTGACATTCAGTATACAAACAAGGAAATAAACATTAAACAGATGACTCGAAAATGTCAACTTTATGAATTCGCCTTGATATACACATTCATTTTCTAAAAAAAAAAGATTAAAACAAATTGTTAATATGACAATTTTAATTAAAAAATTTTTAAAAACATATTAAAAAGGTTTAACAAATTTTCTTAAATGCTGTCTAAGCAAAAAAAAAGACTTTAAACTAATTTGCATTTTCTGAGGAATACATCTAAGTCAAGATATTATTAAAAAGTAATTTTTAAAATTAAACTAATAACTGCTACGGTCCCTGAAAACCAACACACTTAACACAATTTAAACCGGCAATACAATCTGTTCAAATAGTCATGCCAGTACTTTTTGCACTAGGATTTAAATGCAAATAAATACAATATTTGTATGACAATCAACTGTGTAAACGCTTAGGGAAAGAAGCAAATACAATAAAATACAAATGTAAATATAAATATAAAAGGGATATAAATAAATACACCTACACTCATGTGTAGTCTTTGTGTATTTAAATACATTTTCCAAATGGCTTAAAAGTATGTAACTTAGTTTTGATTGTTTTACGGCAGTTATGTGACTAAAAATTGCTCAAGGATATGGAAAAACAAAACCTTAATTACACAATACTACAGAAAACAGTAGACATTACATTCAGCGTTTGTTATTATTTATGACTAAATGTTTTTGTTTTCATACACTCAAAAAATTAAGTAGTCAAATTCAAACGAAAATTCATTTGAAACAACTTAAAATTCATTTAAAAAACGGATCATTTACATTTCATTTAAAACAAATGATTTTTACATTCATTTTTAATTTTTTTATTTATTAATTAATTGAATAGTTTTTACTTTTAAAAAATATATTTTAACCGAAAAAAATCAAACTA
Organism: Pollenia labialis; assembly: GCA_949318255.1. NCBI lineage: Eukaryota > Metazoa > Arthropoda > Insecta > Diptera > Polleniidae > Pollenia > Pollenia labialis. Next base: position 52,328,751 of record OX439142.1, read on the forward strand.
CATAACAAAATAAATACGGAAAAACATTAATTTTTGGTTGTTTGTTTTTTGAATAATAAAATAAAATTATTCGTAAAATAACTATATTTTTATTCAGTTTTAACAGTACGGAAAACGAATTTAATAACCCACAATCAGTTACTGTAATAATTTTATAAGTGTATAAATTATGTGTTTCTGTGTTAAGCAAATATTAATTATAGACTTAAAGGTATGTTTAAATATTTGACGAAAATATCAAAAAGAAAAGCGTGACCATATAAAACTTCTGCTTTAATTTTAACAATTTTTATTGATTTATTTGACTTTATTTGTAAGAAGATAATTGAATTTAGAAACATTTATATAATGTTTGATCTAGTGAATGAAACTAGTGGTTTCATTGAATGTCAAATATTTGATAGGTGTGAACATTGCTTTATATATATATATAAATATTACAATTTCATTCATCATCATGTTAAACTCACAATTTTTTGTTTTTACGTACGAATAAATGGCAATAATTAAATTTTGTTTGTTTATTATTTTGTTTTTGTTTTGTTGATTTACATTTTATTAAATTTTGCTCTTAATGATTTTTAGCCTTCGACAAACATTCAATTTTAATTAATAAACTGTTTTTCAGGTTATTTGTTTATGATTTTGTTACATTTTTTTGCATTCACTTTCATTTTTCATTCTAAATTTTATTACTTGGATTTTGTATTTTTGCTCGAAAAATAATTTTTTCACGAGCAGTTAATATTAGCAGGCAAATCAGAACTTGAATTTTTTTACTGAAAATTAATTGAAGCCAATTGCATGGGGTCTAGGTGAAAAAAAGGAACGTTCTTCAAAATTGCATTACTTATCTCTATACACATATTTTCAACAAAGTCGTAACCAAATGAATCTGACACCTTTATGTAAAATTCAAGTGCCTCGGCTTTTTAAGACGGTGTAAGATATACACCACTCCATCTGATCTCCTTACTATTTAAACCACCTACATCCGACCGCGTAAGGAATACAACTCTCATGTGTGGGCCGGCGCTCCAAAGTCTATTTTGGAGCTTCTCGACCGCGTGCAGGTGACAGTAGGGTATCCAATTCTATTGACTCCCTTGAGCACCGTCGCAATGTGGGTTGTATTTGCCTATTTTATCGTTTCCACAATGGGATGTGTTCTGACAAAATTAGGGATCTGGTTCCCGAAACCCGTACGTTTGTTCGTAATACACGTTTTTCCTCAAGAGCCCATCCTTATGTGGTCGATTGGCAGGTGAATCGTACAACGCATTACAGAGAGAATTCGTTTTTTTCCGTTTGTTTGAAGTTTTCCCGTATAACAACTAAGGTAGGTCTATTGTACCCACTCCCCTTTAGTTGGCCAAAAGACCCTTTGCTTCCTAAAGGAACCTAAGTAAGTATTTTGCCAGTGTTGCACCGACTCGGAACGTGCCATAAGTGCCTTTTTTTGTCCAATGCCAGCGCCGGGCAGTCACACAGTATATTACCTGTGAACTCGGTATATTACCCAACTGGTGATAATTGACCGTGTAGTGCGCTATCAGATAAGCCACCAACAGTGGTAGTTCCCGTCTATTGCGACCCGCCGTCACTATTGTTCTCCCAAGCAATATCAGTTTCTTTGCCTGACGCATTTCCCTGAACACTCTAAAAGGAACTGTGTAGTGTCCAAACTTAGCCCAAAAAAGGACTCAGGGCCCACCATTTGGGCGTTAAAGGCTGATTTAGCCAGCTGATCAACCGAATCGTTTCTACGAATCCCTGAATGCTCCGGCATCCAATAGAGCCTCACTATGTTCCTTGCGTCCAGCTAATGTATCTTTCTTCGGCATTCCTCCACGAACTTAGAGACTAATTTTCACGAGTGCTTTAATTGCCGCTATCAGTGAATATCACACTGCTGTTTCCAACCATTCCCTTGCCACACGTTAAGGCTATTGAGATGCAGTTAATGTTAGGTCCAAATACGTCCGCTCCCACTCTATGCTCCGATTTCGATCCATCAGAGTGTAGTCACTGGTTTCCATCAAAGGCATTTCCACTGTCCCAGGCTCCAGGCTCCAATTGCAGACACCTCCCTTTCACTGAAAGCCTAACAAGCCTGAAGTTATACCTTCTTGTGAATGGAACTGCGAATACCTTATGGGGATTGAATATGCATCCCCTTTCATGGCAGTATTCGAGAACCTTCTCGAAGGCACCCTGCATCACCTCAGTGATTTCGGGTTAAGAATTTTAGAATTTTATACTTATTTCAAGAAATTCCAGGATTGATTTTCGAAAGAAATCCCATTTAGGATTGTTTTGAGTACGTTTTAGTGTAATTTGTTCTTGAATTTTTGTGTATGACTCGTACTTAAAGTAATCATAAAAAACTTGAATATTCCGAGTGTTTTTCTTTCTGTGTACAGGTGGTGTCGAAACGGCATCTGATTTTGACAGTTTGAGTTTTTTGTTTTAATTTGGTAGTGTTTTGCTAAGAATGGTTGACATTTCGAGCTATAAACACTAACAATGCAATGCAAAAAACCCTATGTTGCTTCTGTTGTTCTTGGATTGTTGTAGTTATGACACCACTTGTAGTTGAATTCGCCTTGACCTGATTCACGTACTTAGAGATGCCAACTATTCAATAGCAAAACCTGCCGACCGAGCAGTCAAAAAGAGCTAAAAAGTGCTAAATTCAAAAATCAAAGATCCATTTATTATTATTCAAAAAAAATTTAACATATGTACCATGTACATTTTAATGTTTAGTAAAATTACTATTTAAAAATTGTATACAAATATTTACATTACAATATGTATCATTTCAATTAATAAAATTAAAAATATGAACATTTATTTTTAAAAAGTGTTAAAGTTTTCTTAAGGCCATATGTTTGTTTCTATTTAAAATGTTGACTTTTCATTCAATTTAAACATAAATTTTTGAATTGAATTTATTTTTACAAACATGCTTGCTTCGCAACGGTTATTTATTGCTAAAAATGGTGTATAAAGCTACATTTGTGGCGAAATTTACGTTTCTGTCGGAACATCTGGGTTAATTATTTATATCTGGTTAAATGGCATAATACTTTTTGTATGTTCTTGAGTGTCCGAATGGCGTACTAAACGAATATGTAAAGCTTTTATAATTGAATTGTAATATTTGCATAAAGCTTTTGACGGATATTTTGTTGGTGCAAACCATTTTTTTAAGCACATGATTTGATTCCCAAGCCTTTCGGGGTAAAATTGCGACTTTAGTCGTGCAAACGGTAACCCTATCTGGTAGTAAAGTCAATAAACAGACTTTTATTTTTATAAGTACGTTATTTTTGTAACAAAAAGAAATAAATTTGAATAATATTTATTGCTTGTTTAAACTAAAATTCAATTTTGCAATTTATTTATATTCATTGATTTTGAAGTGCTCTCTTGAAAAATGTATATAAGTATTTTCATGTATGAGTATTTGCATGTTTTGAATTTTTTCTGTTGCGATGCTAAAACAAAAACGCATACCACATTGATAAAGAATGAATAACAAGATGGGGGGAAAACACTGGTTTTTGTCACAATATTTACTGTCAATGTGTTAACGTTACAATAAAAATTCAAACACTTTAAAATTAGCTTGAGTTTGTACTTTTGTTTGGACGTCAAAAATAATAACAATTTAGTTGCAAGAGTAGCTTATTGAAATATACATAAAAAACGTCGCAAAAGGTTATAACGCACTCAAAAACGATACAATATTATATATAAAACATGGACGCCTCATACAAACACGTTAAATGCACTAAAATTAAGCTTGTAATAATTCTGGCAACCAACTAACACAAACCTATATGAGGTTATACTTATTCCTTAGGAGATAAAAATAAAATTATAAACCTAAGTACATATGTGGTTATTTTAGTGAACTGTTTATGGTTTTAATCCAAATTTTAATATTTTAATCGGGCTAAAGCCCTTATGACACTACATTTTTTATACCCTCCACCTCAATTACATAGTTGTGAAGAGGGTATACTAAGTTTGTCATTCCGTGTGAAACCTTTTTTATTATTCATCACCGACCCCATAAAGTATATAAGTTTTCTGCCTCCTTGAGTAAATCATATTAGCCATGTCCGTCTGTCTGTCCATCTGTTGAAAATCGACGTACACAAAATATCCAGGGATAATGTGCCTTATCACTATATCACGAATGATATGCATTTTGATTTAAACGCCCATTTTTATAATAAGCCTGAATAACTTTAATGCGTTGCTCGATTGTGTATCTTTCCATGGTTCAAATTGAATTAGGCTGAAATTAGGTAATGCCAAATGAAATGCACAAAAAACTCTACGTTTAGGTGTAGTTCACATTCTATATTGGCACTTAAAATTTAACCAACCTTTATTTGCACGGTTCACCAAAACTTAAACAATGCATTAAAAATGTAGTGTCATAAGGGCTTAAAGTTCATCAAATTTAATTTAAATTAAATTATTTTTGAAGAAAGAAATTTTAAAACATGAAAATTAATTAATATTTATGGATAACTTTTCATTATAAACTGAACTGGGAATCGAACCCAGGTTTTGACATTCCGATTGCCCTGATATGTTTTGATTGCAACCACATTATATCTTCTGCTTAAAATGAATGGTAGATTGCAGAGAGTAAAGTTTAAAGCAATAGAATTCTAAAGTAAACAGCATATTTTACCGACCAACATGACAGTTGAACATGCAATTAAATTAACATAAATAAAAAAGCAATAGTTTCATTGAAATAGTTTTTTTACCAGTTTTTTTATGAAAAGCGCCAAAAAAGACTACCTCCCAAAAATTTATTTTGAGATATTTATCTTGTTTACAAGTTTTTGCTATAAATGATAATTTAAATTTAAGAACTTAACACATTTCGTCCCACCGATTTTTTTCAAGTAACTTTATAAAACTTCGTGGTTGATAAATAATTTGGGACTAGAAAACACAAATCAGGGGCCTGATTCTGGCAGACGTGATCGAGTACTTTCTCGATTCGAAAGCAATTTATGGCCTGTTCAACTATATCGACAGCAAATCGAAGCGATCGCCATCCATTCGCTCGATTTCGAATCAGATTGGGTTCAACAATCTCGACAGCTTTCGATCGCTTGCTCTTACGAGTGCAAATATTTGTTACTTACGTACTAAAAAAATTAAGTATTGCCATATAAGATATTTCTATATTTTGTTGCTTTTTTGTTCAAAAGTATCAAAAATAATACTTATTTGCTTGATAACAAATACAACCACGTTTGAAATTTTATCAGCTGTATAAAAATGTCAAAAATAAAAAAACCTTTTTTGTTGAAAAAAAAACTTAAGAAAAGTATAAACAAAAGTTGAATTTAAAAAAAATAATACAAAAAATAAATATTTAAGCCAATCAAACAAAATGCAAAAGAAAATTAAATAAGTCCCAAGTCAATATTTGTATAGCATCAGCTTGCTCCTCGGCAGTAGTTGCATTTGGTGACAAATTAACTACAGTTGTTCCTTAGAAACCGTATTCCTCTTTTTTACCTGAAGAGCAGTTTGTATTTTATTTCTCACTATGGACCTCTATCCTTCATCGTTTGGATGAAGTTTTAAATTGGTTGCTGTTTTCCTCCAAAATTTTTAGTGTTTCAAATAATATTAAGGGACCTGTCGCAGCTTTAGAAACTCTTGGTGGTGATTCTGATATCTGCTGACTGAGTTTCAGCACTTTTAACTTTACCCTCCAACATGCTACAACAAGGTGTTACAGCCGAGGACCAAAGCAGCTTCGGATCAATTATATGGTCTAGCGAAGTTAAATAGTTTTGTTTATAGGTACCACCAACAGTGTCTTGCAGGCTTTTGTTGTTTTCTAAAATTTTTTCCCACTTTGCAATTGAACGCATGGATGGAGCCTATTATTTTCGGTTACTCGTCCATCGAAAATTTATTTGCTCCATACGCTGGTGCACCTCTCGCCAAGTTAGGATTTTCCTCTATGTATTCGCCTAATGTTAGCAGTATATGGCACTCATTTATTTCTCTCAAAAAGCGTTTTCGAGATATTGGCGAAACATTTGTTTTTCTGCAGTTGTTTTAGCTAGTTATTTTGAAAAATCTCAAGAATTGTTCATCTGAATTGTTAAAACTATTGAATACAAATGATTTCCCTCTTTCAGCACATACATATGTATTTATACTGTGTTGATCGGTTAAAAATTTACTATACCCACACCACAATAGTGTAGAGGGTATTATGCATTTGTGCTGATGTGTGTAACACCTTAAAATATTGGTCCTAGACCCACCTTAAAGTATACCGATCGACTCAGAATCACGTTCTGAGTTGATCTAACGATGTCCGTCCGGCTGGGTGTCCATGTAACCTTGTGTATAAAGTACAGGTCGCAATTTTGGCACAACGACTTAGCCTATTGAAAATGGGCCAAGGGGAGATAGGGGGCAATTTCTGTCCCCCATTGTTAAAAAAAATAGGACCACGAGGGGAGATGAGGGCAGTATTTGCCTCTCAGAAACATCAAACCGATTTTAATGAAATTTAAAACATAGATATATATGTATATATATCTTTATCATATAGCCATACGCTCTCGAAAATTTGTTTTTAAAAATTGTGGTGTAGGGTATCATATGTCGTAGATTTCGACATTTTTGGATATATGTAATATAACTCCAGACAAACACGATTTTCGGGAATATATCAAAAACGCTTAAGAGAGAAATAAATGAGTGACATATTAGTGTTAAGCCCCCCCCCCCCAATTAAGCTTAAACAAAATCTTATTTTTAAGCCTAATTTTTTGTGGCGTATTGTAATCAATAAAAGGTTTTTATTTAATATAATAACCATTTGTTCTTAATTTTAATTTATAATTTATTTAAATTACTCTTAAATATTTCTTGTTTTTTTGTAAATTCCATGATTCGACAACAAAACAACAAGTGAGTGGCTTTGACATTTGTTTTCGTAATGTCGACAATACCTTCGATATTAATAAACCGCTTTTTGTATGAAAGTACTTACGTTTTCTTTCGAGTTGTCGTCTAAACGAATGTTCGTATAGAATAAAGTTAGTTGAACCCAAAACAGTTTTCGATCGCTTAGAATGCGATCGAAGTCGTTCTTTCGAAATCGTTGAACAGGCCATTAATATCTAATAATTTCAGTCAATACCCCGTAAAAATTTCGCTTACATTTTCAAAATGAATAGCTTCTTTAACCCATTATTTAGTAGCTTTCTTTTATAACTACATCAGTAACAAGTTCTATAACTACTTTTTCCTGGATGTATTAAAGTAAAAAAATAATGATAAAGAAAATAATAAAAAAATAATAACAAAATAAAATACTAATAATAATAATAATAATACTGAACGAATCGGAAATATTTTTGCAGTGTTGTAAAGCATTAATTTGAGTTTCACAATACTGAAAAAACAATTTCGATTCATTCAGTATTGACTGAAAGAATTAGAAATAGAATTGCTTTCGAATTGAGAAAGTACTCGATCACGACTGCCAGAATTAGGCCGCTAAAGTCCAAATTTTTTATGGAGAAAACATTAGGCACTATTTAGCATTTTTGTTTTATTGCAACTATAGATTGTATAAACGGAAACTTATTCATTTTAATAAACTAAAGAAAAATAGAACACCTATTGGGACATATGTATCCCACTGAATGTTCCCAGAGTCCTAGTATTAAAGTGTTTCACTTTAAGTGATTCAAAATTGTCCCATTTAATTATTTAGACGTTTCAGTATAAATATTAAACAAAGTTTTGCTAATTAGCAAATCCAAAATGTATGAACTAGACCGTAAATCACAGAAATGGTGGAATAAAGTTTTTATAGATTGGTGATGTCAACTGCAAATTCGTGGATCATATATATGAATTCACATCGTTAAAAGAAACCAATTTCTTGATTTTGTATACCCTTTTTTATATGTTTACGACTAATGGGACTTATATGTCCCATGCCAACTCCTGATGGGACATACATGTCCCACCCCAAGTCTCTTCCCTGGGTAGGGACAAAAAGATAAATATTGGTTTAATATGCATATCTTTGTAAAAATAACCACTTATAAAAGCTTGCAACTAATTAATCGTCTCCCGTACCGAAAGGGTTCAAAATATACAGCTAAACCTCGATTTTCCAGCTCTCACAGGACCGGGTTGAGCATGGATAGCAAAAAAGGCTTGAAGAACAATTTATGGCATTTACTGTTTCAAAATGATATCATGTAAATGTTGGCCATGACTACGTATGAGGTGGTCCATTCGAAAGGTAAAATGGGCGACTCGTTCGAGCATAGCGATTGGTATCTCGCGATTAAAACGAGAAATGTTGGCTTTCAAAGCGTTAATCGAAAATCAGCAACATGTATCAAAAGATGTTATCAACATTTTCCCCTGATAGTGGTTACAAAATGTTACTCCTCTATATATTCGGTACGAATAATAATTTTAAGTCGTACAAGTATGGGATGTTTAATACACTGGATTTGCAAATCACTAAGACCACAGGAACAATTCTTATTAAATTCTTGAAAACCCTCCTTCCACTAGCAATTTATGCACTCTTCATCCAGGATAAATGGAAGCACATTCAAAACTTTAGTTGTTGGAGTTGGTAGAATTTTCTTTGAAGAATTAACAATTGCACTAATTAAAAAGAATAACGCCAGATGGACTGGTGCAGGAAAACTGTTGTAATAATCTTGATTAATTTTTGTTTGTTTTTGATTTTAAAGGATTCACAAAAAAATCAATAAATTGTATTCTTTTATTTATAGGACTTTGAATATACTTTATAAGTTTTTAGGTTTGAAAAAAATGAAAAAGAAGGCCATGTTTTTGGCAAGATTAGATTTATACCCAGGCTTTAGCATTGCGTAGATTGCTTAATAAAAATAAGCGCGACATTTAGTTTGCTAAAAAGTAACTATTAAAAATGATATGGTAAGATTTAGGTACTACTTGTCACGAGTGGAGAGAACTATTTTGATAAACATAATAAAGGTAATTTATTTATTAATGATATATTTGGATGAGATTTAATATAATCTTTAATTTGTCTAGAATTTATTAAAATTTTCCGCCGTATTAAAAATTTGCTTTATGTTTACAGAATAATTAGAGATTATATTTTTTTTTAATTTTTAGTAACATTCAATGCAAATTTAAGTTAAATACATATATATATATATTAGGGCGGACCAATTTGTTTGGAGCCGAAAATTTGTTTTTAAAAATAAATTCATAATGTCTCCTTGAAATGATAGGGAACACAATAACCCACCACCTACCACTAGTAGTAGTGGGAATATAAATGTGTTTTTGTTAAAATAAGATTTTTTTATGGTAACCTAAATAAACTCATTTGTTTAAATAATTTAGAATTCAAATTTTAATGTATTTAAAAAAAATTTTAATAGAATCTTAAAAACAAATCAGTTACTCGTTTGCTCCATTCAATTACAATATTAATTATTTTTTATTTAATTTGAAAACTAAGTTAATTGAATAAAATATAGATTTTATGGTCATTATTTTTTGATTAAATTAGGCAACACATTGTTTGAAATCGAACTTTGTTTTTTATAATATTTTTAGTTCAATTAATCATTAATTAAGAAAAAATCACAATTTGCTACCAAAAAACAAAATTATATAATTTGTTTTTGTTTTAAATGTTAGTTAGGCGAACAAAGTCTTCGTTCGGAACAGGTTGTTTATGTAGCATAACTGCTTCTTATTGTAATCATTTTCTCTTTAGGAAATTAATCAATGAAATAAAGCAAAACAATAATTTTAAATTTTACCTAACTTACAGAATTGTGAGAGTCTCCATAGACAGATAAGACGTTTTTAAAGCCAAAATTACTGAAAATGTTTAGTGTTTACATACTGTTTAAAGTCTATGCAGCAGGTCTGCATTTAGTTTTATCTCTAATGATGTTAAAAAAATGGTATTTTCACCCTCTTTTTCGTACCACAACATCTGTTTTCCTACACAGAATTATAACACTCCTACAAAGTAATTGCATGAAGTTGTTGGTTTGTAACCAGTGCTTTGTGATTGTATTCTTTTTGTATTTGTGGTTTGTGCAAGTGTCACAACATCAAATGAATGATGACAATTCCTTGGGGATACGACTTGCATCAACAACAAGGAAAAAATTATGGCAACAAAACCAAACAGTGCGAAATATTTCAATGCAAGAGTAAGGAAAACAAATCTTTTGAAAATAATCTCATCGATAGCAATTCCTAGAATACAATTTTAGCTTTACAGCTTGAAATGTTTTGTCGTAAAAACTAAAAGCACTTGGCCTGAGGAAATGAAACATAAAACAAGTAAAAGTGCTATATACGGCTGTGCCGAACCTTAACATGGTGTTTGGAAAGAAAAAAAGTTATTTGTCTTTACTTTAGTCATTTATAAACCAAACTTGACCGTTCTGACTGAACTTAATTAGAGAACTCTTCCAGGCTGTATGTGATATAAATATATAAGGATAAGATCTTCAGAAAATGCGTTTGAATAGACACACGGATAGACAGATATCGGTAAGTCAACTTTGCTGCTCATATAGATCCAGAATATTAATACTTTATAGGATCTCAGATCTAAGCTATCAAACGATATGACAAACTTATAGATACCCCTACCACATGTGGTGAAGGGTATAAGAAAGTATAAAGCCGTTTCTTTTTTCAATGCCAACAAGTTTTATATGCAATACAAATACGCACTTGCAAGCAACATAATCAAATAGAAATGTACTTAGGTCGGTGGTAAGATTGAACAGAATTTAAAACAGAAATGCCAAAGCATAAAATGTGAATGTAAATTTGAGTATTCACATTTGCATTTTTGCAAATATCGAATTCTTCATCAAATATTTATAAATACTCTGAAAATATTAAGAAATGATATATCTTTTTTCGAGATCTCTGTCGCACTAAACGTGATGAAGTTTTAATTTAAGTTGCTCATTAAAGTATTTGATACTGATATTTTATTGCAAATTATTTAGAATTTTTTTTTCTTTCATTAATATAAGCAAAACAAATTCAAAAAAATAGCGATATTAAAACGATAATTAGGACGTATTGCTAAAATCATATACATACATACTTAAAAAATTTGTTGTTCTAATTGAAAGTTTCACTTTATTTCGATTGGATTTTTCTAACTGAATTTGTACATGAGGCGGTTCTTAATCAACAGCGCAGTAGTAAATGCGCGGTAAGCGCTATCAAAGTTGCAAATGTTATTTTTTGTCGTTATGTAAAACAGCTCGTACTTTTAACTTGATATTTTTTCATTGGACCAAAAAACATAGTTATTAATCATTGTTCTATTGATTTTTTTTATAAACTATAAAGCATAAAAATATATAACAAAAATGTACCATATATGCATGCATATTTATATGATAAACAAATACAAATTAAAAAAAAAAATTTATTGGGGAAAGCTTAGAAATTACATTCGGTGCGGAAACTTTTTTTTTACAAAAATGACATTGAGAACAGCAATATTGCCCATAGCGTGAAATTTTGTATAAAAAAGTTATAACCTAATGTGCAGACATAAGTATAAAGAACTTTTGTTTCAATTTATAACTCATTGTTCTGAAGCCAATAAAGTAGTTAAACTTTAAATAAATTTCGATGTTTAATAGAATACAAATTAATTTCTATTATTAATAAAACTGGGCCTGTTAAAATAAATAAAAGGCAGGATCATTGATAAATACTACAGTATCCACTCGATTAACCCTTAAGCGAACGCATTTTTGATTTTTTCCAGTTTTTTTAATATAATTATTAAATATATTAGAACGAAGCTTTATGTTTTCCTCAATCAAAGTGTTTTTTACAAGAAAATTAGAAAAAAGTGTAAATCTTAACACCGTGGGCGTGGCAATTGGCCAAATAAAAATGTTTTTTTTTCTTTTTTTTTTTTTTTTTTTTTTTTTTATTTAATTTCCTAAGCTAATCCCGCGAAGCTCTTCGCTTGTCTGCAGGAGAGAAACCAGAGTCTCTGGCGGGAATCGAACCCGCAACCCCGGCGCTGATAGACTAGCTCACTACCAGCTAGGCTACCGGGGCATATTGTATCCACCAGGGCCTGGTCAGGCCCAACCCTATTATAGTTGTACTGTAGTAAATTAAATCCAAACGAAACGTATAAAAAGCATACGCAACACATAAGAATCCTTTCTTTACTTTGTTTTTCGAAAAATTATTCTATTTGACAACAAAATGTTCCTGCTATAGCCATACAACTCCATACATATAAAAGTAGTCCCAGCCAGGCCCTGGGGTTCGTTAGTGTGAGTTTTTTCTAAAGCCACAAAAAGCTCCATTCAAAATACAAGAAGTCCCAGCCAGGCCCTGAGGTTCGTTTGTGTAAAATCATTTTGGTGTTTGCTTAATGGTTAATAGTTTTTCGATTGTTTGAGGAATTTTTCGCCATTATTTGATCGGATAATAAAAATACTCATTTTCGAATAAATCACACTTCGAAGTTTATTTTTTTTCCAGGATATATAAGAAGTACTCGAATCATTCCTCCGACATTCTGGATTTTTTAGTGTTTTTATCTTTTATGAAATGCCGACATTGTGCGTTGTTTATCTTTAAAAAATATTCACTTTGGCGCTTCGGTTATTTCAAGTGTCAGGTTTGGTGTATTTTTGATTGCGTTAGAATCTTCTTAAAAGGAAATTGTAAACTAAAATAATTATTTTCGCAAACAGTTTGTAGAATAGACCACTTAGAGGACTATATTCATAGTTAGGCAACGTTAAAACAAAAATTTTAAATAAATGTTATGAGCAACGAAAAATAAATATAATAGGGGTTTTCATGACAACTCTTAAAAGTCTCGCAATCTGTGCAAACTGTGAACTTTTTTATTGTAGTAGGCTCTACGCGGTATATACACATCAATATGGGCATTATTTCGAATCAGTGTGTTTTCCGTTTTATCATTAGAATCTTCCAGCACGCTGAGTATTTCCATCATGCATAAGACTTTTTTCGTGATAATGTTACACTGTTATATTATTAGCACGCCAAGCAGATGCATATTTTCTATTTTTTTTTGTTTTTTTCTTAGTTTTCTACCCAGAAAAAAATTAAGGAGAAATAAAATTTTTGAATTTCAAACAAAATAAAATCTGGTCAGATACATGCGCTACGTATGTGATGTGTAGATGAAAAAATCCACATAAATTGTTTTTGTTGTTTTTTTATGTTTTGTTTTCATAAAACGATAGCTAGCAATATTTGTAGAGGGTACCTGGAGACTCAAACGCATAGTTGAATTAGAAATTTATTTAAATAACTGTTAAATTCTTAAATGATCTGGCCAGATACAGGTGCATGATGGAGGGTTAACATAACATTCTCATGTACCATTATTTCAGCACTAACATAATATATGCGTATTTTTATTTACGTGCACAAACTAACTAAAAGGCAGGCGTTTTTCGCCGATAGTGATTATAGTCACCACAATATTTCTGTGGCAATTAGGAAAAGTGCTAAAGTCAATTTTTTTTTTTTTTTGGTTTTATAGGAGAGCAATTTGTTACTTTGAAAGTGATTTTTAAAATTTACTCCTATTTTTATATAAGCATTACTTGCCTACGGCTATATTTTTTTTAACCTAAGATTTTAACTCAAATCGTATATTATGGAAAATAGAAAGGAAAAAAGTTATTTTGCTATAACTTCCGGAAAAGACGTACAAAATAATTAAAACGTTTTCATTGCACTTGAAGATCTCAAAGGTGCCATTAACTCGTCAGACTAGAAGTCAAACTGCTTGTCTTGGTGAAGAGCAGTCAATTACTTACCATAAACTCCACTATCGGAAACCCTGTAGACCGCCTAATATCGTGACAAATAATGCTATTGTATAAAAATTTGGTCTCTCGTAGGCCTATAAGGCTAGACATCAAATTGGCGAATTTCGTGAAGATTGTTCCACAATTTACCCAAGGGATCATATAAATCATACATTTCGAATAGACTTTATAAATTCCATTTTAAGCCACTACCAAATTATTCTTATTGCCGGTGGAGCATTTTTAGTTATTTTTGATTAACTTAGTAAACTGGTATCTTGTGAGCGGAAGACATATTATGATTTGCACACACGTGCACTTTTTGACTTACTTTCTATAAATTTTTGCAAAATTGCGGTTATAGTGGTCTTGATTTCCTTTCGAATGTTGGTTTTTAGTTGAGGAATTGTTAAGGTGTTTTTAAGATACGTTAACTCTTTTTTTCAAACAACCCCAAAAAGCAGAAATGTCGGGAGCAGCTATCGTCAGAACTGCAAATATCATTTTCAAAGAAAGAAAAACCAAGTTAGATTGCTTTATTCGGCTGGGCCAAAGTGGACTCTATATGTATGATATCTATATATTATTAATTAATGTTTCCAAAAACGGGCGTAAGAATTAAAATTGGTTGCTGTTTAGAACCTATATTAAATTATTGACCGACAATCAGAATGTTTCATGGTTTTTTTTTTTTTAGTAATTTTAACTAACTCCTCACTAGAAGTGCTTTCTAACATATTCTAAAGTTCGAATAAAATTGGACAAATCAGATCATAGATGTGGTAATTTTTTTATTCCTACCTCTTACGTCAACCGCAGTTCAAGTAACGACGAGCAACTAACAAGTTTTTGCTAAAAAGTCACTTATTGTAAATATTCACACATGAAAGCAAAGAAGAATGCACAAGTCTTTGCTGAAACACCCGTTATTTTAAGTATTCATGCATAAAAACAATTTAAAATGGGGAAAAACGCAAATAAAATACAAATAAACGAAAAATCACTAACAACAATATGTACTTGTATACCCGGGTATGTTTGCTGTTGACGTAAGTATAATTTTTCAGCTGTTGACATAAAGGTTAAATGATTTTCAGGAGGGGAATTATAATGGACCTATAGTAAATTATGGAGTATCATCCCAAAATTCTGAAGACTGATTTCTAGTATTAAAAAGCATAAATTTCAATGCACAGTGAAATAAGTTTTATCGTTTACAGTGAATTTCAGAAGGCTTCTTGATATGGGATATAAAGCAAACTATGGACCGTATACACAAAATTGAATGACATTTTTTCTGCCCATATGCAGCTAAAATGGCACAAATTTTACCGCAATACTTTATATGGGGCCTATGGTAAATTATGAACAGCTCATTGTGAAATTTATTAGTGTTATTTCTAGTCATATACAACTCAGAAGTATTAAATTTAAATTAAATTTTTAAATATTAAAAATTACGATATTTAAGGCGTAATTTAAAATGGTTAATTTATATATCGGGTGCTTTATCGTAAGGTTTGATTAATAATGTTTAATAAAACATATAAATTTTAAAGTGAACTTATAATTTTTATTATCGGTGAAAATAACAATTTAGGACATTTACTGCTTGAAAATTATATCATGTAAATGATGACCATGACTACGCCTGAGGTGGTCCATTTGGAAGGTCCAATTTTGGGCGACTCGTTCGAACATTTGTAACGGACCAACCATTAAAGTTTTGAACTGAAGAGACTGCTACCTGATTTTCCGGCCGAGCTTAGGGATATTGGGATAGTTTCTTGCCCCTAACAATTCAAATTAAGATCTATTACAATTTAAGTGTATGCAGCTTCAAATCGACAAAAAATAAATTAAATTAGACGAATAAACCAAATAAACCCGAATTGAAACAAAGCAAAGAGATTTAGATGTTGCCATCTCTCCATTGTTCTTCACCCTCCCTACCAATGCTATTCTGTTAAATTTTAAAATGAATAGCCCGAAATGTACCACCTAGTTTACACCCTTCACCTTTCATGATTATAATAAAAAAATTCAATTAATCATGTTAATTAAATATAACAAAATTTTATTAAAATAATCAACTTATTAAAATTAACTCGTAATAAAAGTGTTAGATGTATTTTACTGAATAGTGTAATTATGTATATAAATACATTTACTCAAAATCATTGTATAAAAATAAAATAAAAGAACGAATGAAAATATTTGACTCTAATCTTAAATTTCATATTTAGAGTAAAAACAAAACAATTAAATGAATTCTTGAGTAAATGTAAATATTTTTAAGGGTGTGTTATTTTTTTTACATTGAAATTGAGTGTTTTTTTTTATATAATATTATATTTTAGTTTTTAATTAATTTTTCTTTAAATTTGATTCTGACTTACCAAAACTTTTCTCCAACGACGACAGGCCTGATCTTCGAAGAAGTTTAATGGTTTTGTTAAAAATTTTTTTTTTAAATATTTATGTTTTTTTTTTTTAAAACACTTCACACTCAAATTAAAGGTGTGTAATTATATGATTGTATGTGATATGCTAGTGTAAATGAAAAAAAATGTTAACCAATAAAAAGAATATCTTAATTTAAAAATTAATAAAGGAATTAAAGAAAATAGTTAGGGAGCGTCTGATAAATTATGAATTAAGATTAAATATGGCAGGTAGTTTAACATTAGATATTGGTAAAAACTAAGATATCAAAAAAAAAACGATTAGTGTAATTAAGGGTTTAGCTTGTGTTTTTGTATTATTCTACCAACTATGGATTTATTCCTTTTTCGCGTGTCGCAGATCTCGCCGTTATTGAACGGAACTTTAAACTGTGGACTGGAAGGTAACCCAAACCTAAGCCTAATCTCTCCGATATATATTTTCTTAGGTTCTGGTCTCCGGAGGGTTGGGATACATCACCAAAAAAAAATATTATCAATGCTTCCGACACCTATCAAAGAGGATTAATAATTAAATGGCGTTTCCTTTTTTTACTTTTTTTTTTAGCTATAATACAATATCTTACCTTTCAACTTATTTTTTAACGTTTAAATATTAGGGTAAAATCCTTTAAGCACTATATACAAAATGCCAATTACATAATTATAATTTCCTTTCCTCCAATGTTCTATTTTTTCTTTTCACAGAAATACGTGTGTACGTATTCAAATGTTATTTTAATAATGAAATATTTTATTAATGAAAAAAAATATAAAAATTTTGATAAAGAAAATTCCTGGCTAACTAAATTATATATTTTATTTTTCATATATATAATGAGCTGAATCAAGCCTCACACATTTTGGCGAAAGTAAGGTAATTGCTTTAGGTATTTCCAAGGCGTTTGACAGAGTCTGACATGGTGCTCTCTTGTCAATTATTTTTACATTTTGTGTTGGTGATAATTTCTCTCGATTTATGTTGAGAGATTGCACTACATGAGTTGTTATAGATGGGGTTTGTCAAACATGTGTAAAAACAGAATAAAATTATTCCTTTCAAATTCGTTAAACAAAAATTTAATATGATAATACGCGATGATTCAGTTACCCTTCTGAGAAAAAACAAAAGTGCTAAATCGTGCCCAGTGTTCGACAAATCAAACACTTCCTTTTATAACTAAATAACAAAAACACAATTGAAAAAACGGATATTTTTTTGCTGTTTTTTTGTTTTCAATATTATGCTAAAATTAATGTTTTTTCTTCCCCCCTGTTTTTATAGGGAAGAGTGAAGTGCTTAAGAACTTTTATTTTAATAATTATAGCTAACCACTTAAAATATATGATTGTTTAAAAAAATTATGTTTCTGTCTTACCTAAAAAAAGTAAAGAAAACCCCATGAAATCGATCATTTCGGAATAGCTAATCCTTCAACAATTAATTTATCAAAAATAAAAATTGGGTATAAAGCACGACTTACAAAATCTTGTAAATAAAAATTTTGTATTGCCAAAAATTACTTAGATAATAAATATTTATCTTTCATAAAAGTTGCTTGGCATAATGTCGTGTTTGGATTTTTCTACAACAAGCATATTTGAAGGTAGTACCCTTAATATCGATTTGAATCTGCATTGCATTATCACTATATACAACTGCAAAAGTTTTAGCTTAAACTATTTTTTATCATTGTATGGTATTTTTTTTTACTATTTTTTCACTATCACTAAATCTCATTGAATGCATAAAATCTAAATTCAATTCAAATAGTGTTAAGTTCGAAGCGCCATTTGTAAAATAATTTTGAATCAGTTGTGTCGTTTGTGTTATATATGCTTATTGAATTATTTGTAAGTGAGTTGTTGAAACACAATTAGAAAAAAATACCAATGAAAAAAAAGTTTAAAGAAAATAAAAAATAGAAACTGGGAATTATTTCCTTTCATTGGTTACTTTTATTATATTCAACATTTTTTTTATTTTTTCGACTTTATTGTATAAGCTAAATTTCAGTTATGTATTTTATAAAGCTTTTTTGTAATAGTCCTATTCCTTTAATTTTTAGGAATGGCATTATACATTCTGCTGGTGTCTAATAATTGTAAATTTTTCTGTACATACAATATACTTCATTGCTATCCAAGGGATAGCTAAGGTAAAATGTAACAAGAAGATACAATATAATAGTCTGGTAGTGTATAATGCCATTCCTAAAAATTAAAGGAATAGGACTATTACAAAAAAGCTTTTTAAAATGCATAACTGAAATTTAGCTCATAGAATAAATTTGAAAAATAAAGAAAATAAAAAATTGTATTCACAAAAAAAAAAAAAATTGGAAAGTGGCACAAAATATAAAATCGATGAAAAATATTTTAATTTAATTTTTATTGTTGTGAATGTAGTGCTGTATCATAATTCTAAATTTATTATGATTACAATGATTACAATATGATGACTTCTTAACTTATTATTATTAACATGACAATAATATGATAAATTCTGAACTTATTTCGATTAACATGATAATAATATGATTACTTCTAAATTTATTATGATTAACATGATAAGAATATGATTAAGGGTAAAATATTATGATGTAATAATACGAATATATTTGGTCATAATATGATTCAATGATAACCGTAATATGGTGACTACAATCATCAATCTTATCTTGATATGTTGCTCTTAGAATATGTTTACCACATCCATGTTTTTTCCTTGCGTGTGTCTACGGCTTGTTAACAGAGGTTCGTGACTCCAAAAAAAAACCCACAAAAAGTCTAGAACGGTAAAATAGAGTGAACTTAGGTAGGTCCTGCAGTATGCGCTGCTGCTGTAACCTGCTAAAACCACATGATCGCCAGTCCCAAAACGTTTAGTTAATACTCGGGCGTTTTTGGAAAAACAAGGCTCGTATTACCACACCCTACAATATTTATAGGCAGGTGGTAAGGCAAATTGTATGTTACATGCAGAATTGATAGTTCTGCTTATTCACTTATCCTCAGAGATGGAAAAAGATCTCATCGCCCACCGTGATTTCCGATATAAGGTTTCGCAATAAAAATCGAAGCCATTATTCCGCGTTCTTAAGGATTATAGCATTCCATTTTTTTATTGACGTGAATTTTGTATCTGTTTACTTCACATTTGTCAAAGCAGAACTGACATCTAACGCCATTTGGAAGAAATTATAGCATGTTCCTATAGGGTGATAACTTTTGTGCCACCTTGTATGTGTATATACTTTAACGTTTAACACATGACCTTTTAGTCACCTAAAAGTTTAAGGTTACTTACAAATGTCAACATTCGCCCATTTTTAAATTCAATAGATGCTAAAATGAAGATAACGTTGGCCTTACATTTTTCTGACACATAGAGAATTAGTTCAAATTATTTTCAAATTTTCTTTTATTGCAATGCTGCGTATTTATGTATAGTGAAGAACGAATAAAGCCTCATGTAAAATATTTTGAAAGAAATATTTTTCGAAATTTATTGTTAGAGAATAACGCCATCAGGACAACCGTTTAAAGATAATATTTTTTTTTTATTTCTTTTTATTACATACGTTTTTCACTTTTAAAGAATAACATTTTAAAATGCGAATATATTCAATTCTAGGAATATTTTTTAAATGGTTTTTGCTTTGTTCTTTATTCCCATTCAAAAGTTTAGTCTAGCATTAACTTAGGAATTCACATAGAAAACCAGGAAGGTGAACACATATCCACATGTGAACTCAGAACGTATATATGTATGCACTTTTACTTAAATCCAATTATTATATACCCAGCAAACATGAAGCCAAATCTGGAATATAAAATATTTTATCGTTGGATATCAAGACAATTCTCAAAATTGTTTAATAGTTTGATTTAAATATAGCAATTTTTTATCAATTCGCTATGAGATTTGTGAAGTTTTTAAATTAAAAATAAACCGTTTAATATGGGGATTAAAGTCTGAAGCCTTTTACATACAAACGGTTTGCTTGTGATAAGATATGATATAAAAATATCGAGCCCAATTTGCGTTTATATTAGTTTTATATATGTATATGTATATTTATCGAAATTTGTTTTATACACCTACCACAGTAGTGAAGAGGGTATTATGCAATTGTGTTGACGTGTGTTGTTCCTAGACCCACCTTAAAGTATACCGGAATCACTTTTTGAGTCGAACTAACAAAGTCCGTTCAGCTGGCTGGCATACTGTCCATGAAACCGCAAAGTGCAGGTCGCAATTTTGGAGATAATTTGATAAAATTTGGGACTTAGGCTCTTATTGGCACAAGGACCAAGTCTATTGAAAATGGCCCGAATCGTAGGGTCACAAGGGAAGATAGGGGGCAATTTCTGCCTCTCAGAAACTATCAAACCGATTTTAATGAAATTTACATCATACAAGCTACAAGCTATGCACTTTTTTCAAAATTAGGACGTCAAGGAGAGGCAAGGGGCAATTTCTGCCTCTAACAAACTTTCGAACCGATTTGAATGAAGTTTGTAAACATAGATAAATCCATATTTATTTGGATACATAAGCATGATGTGTTTTTAAATACTGTGGTGTAGGGTATCATATGGTCGGGCTTGACCGACTATGCTTTCTTACTTGTTTTTCTTGCAAATAGGTTATAAGTACTCGTTACAATGACGAACAAATTATTGGTCTTTGAATTCGAACCAATGCAGAGAAAAAGCCCATCTAGATCCAAGTTGAGAATTGCGCTGCTAAATTTGCCTTTTCGCTTACGTTATAATTGCAAATAGGACTCGATACATGTTAGAATTAGTAACTATAAGTAAGAATGCGAATAAATATAAGCTAAAACAGAATAGTGACGAAATAATAAATAATTGTATGATCAAGATGCTACACAGGGCTATGGCAATCCTAATCGAAAAAAAAAATAAAGAATAGGATTTTGTCTTTCCAAGAATTTGACAACGAACAAAACGATTGGGTTTCTACGATGAAACAATTTGGGTCTTAGGTCTTTGCATGCCGGGTAATGACAGAAAAGATGGTCCGTTGTTACCTCTTTTTCCTTGTCGTTCCAGCTTCTGTACAGATCGTTGCAAGGGAGCTCTAGGCCATTTTCAAGCTAAGCGCAATTACGTTTTTATGGTCAAGTCTGGACAGCTGAGTCCAGTTTTGATTTAAAATGGGCATGATGTTTCTGGTTCTCCCACAGGTAGTAGTAGTAGAGTAGCAAAAGGACGCAATTTGTGTTCGATATCCAATGTGCTAACGCTTAAGCCAGGTTCAATGATTGAAATCATATTTAATTTTAAATCAAATCTGGGTGTTTATTGGGTTAAACATGCACACTTATACAAAAACGAATGTATGTGTTTATGTGGATTATCAACAACAGAAATATTGACAAGAAAAACGAATGTGAATCCATATTGTTTTTATGCAAATTTTCTTTGATTTTTTGTGTTGGTCCATTTTAGTTTTTTGTTTTTTACAAAATACTTGCATATTTACAAAATTATCGCATAGGTACCAGTGCTGCCCATTGGTCATTCAGTGACCAGGTTAATTCACTTTAATTTTAATTGGCAACATTTTAATTAATGTATTTTTTTTTGGTAAATTTAATTAATTTTTAATTATAATACAATTTTACTTTTATTGCTCTAAAAATAAAGAGTAAGAAAGAGTTGGCAGCACTGATAGTGACGTCCGCATCGCTTTAAAATTAAAGTTTAAATGCATCTGTGTATGAATTCTTTTTAAAGTGTGTAAAATCGACTGATACACATATCGCTCATTTACTTCAATAGTGACATAACTCTAGTTAGAAAAAATAACGACACATTATTTTCAAACTGAGAAATTGTAAAAGATATAAAGGTGCATTTTATACACAATTGCCGTATTCACAAAACCCCTTGTATCGTTGTATCTATTGTATGTTGTATAAAAAACCAATACTGAACTATGTATTTTAATACAACATACAATTGATACAACGATACAAGAGGTTTTGTGAATACGGCAAATATAAAGAAAAATATGGCGGACAATTCTGCATCACTAACTCCAAAATTTCCTTTTTTCAGTTACATCACTATTGAAGTAAATGATCGATATGTATATGGCAGACATTTTGCACCTAAAATGTTTAAAGTATTTATTAGGTTTTTTGTCGGTTATATTTTGTATTTATTAGGGTTTCTCATTTCCCGTACCTCTTCTATTTGCGGGAACGCAGAAAATTTTTCTTTAAATCTGAGGAATTGCCGGGAAATTGCTTATAAAGAATCTTATACAATAAAACTCAACCGTTTTAATTATATGGAATATATTTCCGAAATTAGAGTTCCGAAATTAGAGTTCCGAAATTTGCGATTTGAAGAAAATTCAAATTTTCTCATTGCATTTCAAAATGTTTTAAAGAAAAAAATCAAGGCAAAAATAACTCGAAATAATGATGAAAAACATTTGGGCGGATACGTTGTAGGATTTGGTTGAAACCAGACGGTTTGACGCTCCTTTTCAAAAACCATGCGTTCTCCTTTCTTATCTTTATTTAGCCTATAAACTGCTTTAACTTTAATAGTCTTCAACAACGACATCAACTTTTAAGACCTAGTATGATTTATGTCAGTGCAATCATGGAATAGCTCATGTAAAAAGATAAGGATGTAAGGATATTGGTGTTCATTATTTCATCCTCTGGACTACAAAAGAATTTAATTCTTAAGGTCCTTATAAAACAAATAAATAATTAAAGTCGCAAAACAAAATTTTGAATATCTAAGAGAAAGCCATAGATATCAGATGATTCGTGGGACCTAATCGAACGTCGCTGATTGAATCGAATAAAAAAGAATTATTGGAATGGTAAAAAAAGTCTGCAAGGAAGAGTAGAAGGAATTATTATGAAGAGGGTTTTCAATTAATGATAAAAAAATTATCAAGAAATTTTGCCGTTTCAAAAAATTTCTTAATAGATTTAATTTAATATTGCTCAAGCTTTGACAATTCCCAACAGAAATTCTACAATTAAAATTTTTTTTTATTTTAACCTTTATGTCAACAGTAACGTACCCGGGTATGTTTTGAATTTTAAAAACTCTGTATTTCTGAAAGTGGCTATCATAGCGCTCTGAAATTTCTAACATATTCTAAAGTTTGAATAAAATTGGACAAATCAGATCATAGATGTGGTAATTTTTTCATTCCTACCGCTTACGTCAACCTAAACCAAAACTAAGTAACGACGAGCAACTAACAAGTTTTTGCTAAAAAGTCAATTATTGTAAATATTCACACATGAAAGCAAAGAAAAATGCACAAGTCTTTGCTTAAACACCCGTTATTTAAAGTATTCATGCATAAAAACAATTTAAAATTGCGAACATTTTTTTCTTTTAAAATAACTATTATTCATGTTAATTTAACATTGCAGTAAAGTTAGAGCAAAATGTCATTTATATTGAAATAACAATCCGAATCACGTTGAATGAAAGTTATTTCAAGTTGAAACAATGTGAATTTCATGTAGAATAAAATTGGTTTGAGTGTGTCATAACAGTGTGAAGAAGCTGCAGAGACAACATATGCATTTATTTAAGAATAATTCAAAACACTTACCCCTGTAACACATGTTTAACTTATTTTGTAATCTCCTTTGTTAACAGATCAATCAGCAGAATGGCCCGATATGGTTTTCGTCAAGGCCCATTGAAAAGGTCTGCGCAAGAAGCCTGATGTTGGTTGTTTATGTTCTTTTTAGTTGTCAAAAGTTGTTTACATTTTCATTACATGTGCATGTATACGTTTATGGTATGCCACACATACACGTTTTTTCCTTTTGCTTTGTATATGTGGAAGTAAATTTTTGACAACTAAAAAGAATCGTTTTTTGTTTTTGTACAAATAAGCAGACCTGATAGATGGGCCTTGGTTTTCGTCATCATTCTACTTTGAAAACTTGATGTACTATTTAACTAAATAATTTTAATTAAAAGAATACGGGAATTGTCTTCTTTTTATAACATATTTTAAGAATAAAACAAACAAAAATTAAATACTTAACTATGTATGCATGTTAATTTAACAAGATAAACTTTTGATTTTAATATAAAACAGGTTTTTTAATGGATTCAATATTGAATCCATATTTATTTATATTTTAATATTTTTTTTATTTATTTTAACAGTGAATAACATTTAATAAGCGTGAATTAAGATTTTTTTAATATATTTTCATTTAAAATTAACATGTAATATTGATAAATTTAAATAATGGGCATACATACGTTTGCAGAAATTTACTATGATTCTCAATCAACATTTTTCCATGTTAATTTTACACTTTTGAATAATTTTCTTTTTAGGTGTCTGTAAACTTTTTTGTCCTTCGCTATTTAAATTCTTCCTTGATCGATCCTTAAGTTTCTAGTTATTCTGCTATGACAATGCATGTAAATTCTTAAATAGTTTGCTGTGGCATTTTCAAACATTTTTTGGTGTTAAAGAAATTTGGCTAAAGTGTTTCTACCGACAACAACTACAAAATTTATTTTACTGATTACAGAGCAAACAAGAAACAAACACCTATTCAAACATGCATATACGAAATGCAAACAGTGCACGAAACACACATCTCTTTTTAGAATTGTCCTTTGTTAGAAGCACTAGTAAACGTCACTTTGGTATTTTTGGAATAGTGCCACCTTAAATACACTGGGTTTATGTATACAAATTTATATAGATATACATATGTACATACATAGGTATAAACATATAAACACAAGGATGTAAATGCAATTTTTTCAACCGTTTAACAATGCAATAAAAGTATCAAAAACTTAAAAAAAAAAAACACACGCACACACGGCACCAAAAACAAACATTCAAAATATATTTACTCTTAAATGCAAATCGTAGTCAAACTACGAGATATGTACTAAAAGTAGTTTCAAATTATCTAAATTCTTTTTTTTTTTAAATAACAAAGGGTTCATACCACAAAATTTGCAGAAGGCCAACGAGGTTTAAAATGGTGAATATTGAAAGTTGCCATTTAGCCCCATGGCTGAACTCAATATTCTCCCATGGATGTTTTACCACAATCTAGAAAGACATTCAACAAAATTTTCATCCTGCTCTTAATATGTTTGTTATATGAATGTTCGCAGTTAACAACCAGTCACATTTTTCTAGTAGTTTTTATCTCTGCTTGTTTTTTTTTTTTTTGTAGTAATAGCCCAATTTTGTTGCAATCATAGGAAAAATAGGTTTGTTATTGCTGCCGAAAAAAAACAAGATACAAAATAATATTGGCTTTAAAAACTGAAATGTGGAACAGTCATAAAACTAAACGAAAAATAAAGCATTTGTAAAATAAAGACAGAGAGAAGAATATTTAACAGGTGAGAGGTAGTAAAAACATGATAAAATAGATATAAACACATAGTAAATTGTTCCACATGGAATGGTATATTAAAGTGTATATTTTTAAAATATGAATACTACAAAAATGTATTAATACTATAAAAATTAATACTGCTACAACACTTTATATACATCCCAGCTAGCATTTTCAATAGTCTAGGAGTCAACTGGGAATCTCACAAAGAGTGTTTTCGATCGTCGACGAGCTCATTTTTTAATTGTAGACGATTCCTCGCACGGGAGTAAATGTTACACGTGCCGATTCGTATGCGAGATTCTTCCATAGCGCAGCGAAAGACGCTTGTGTTAATAATAAAGGAAATGGTTTATGATGCATGTAACAATTATCTAACGAGTCTTTCAAAAAGCATGTCAAGAGTCGTATGAGACTCATGTTGGGATTATTTTACAACTCGTAAAATGCTCAGCCACATAACTGAGCTACCTAAATAAGAGCATTAAGCTTATTTTTCATGTCAAAACTTCTAGTTTTCATACAATTTATATAAAACAAACCTTAAGGTCGCGAAATCAACACCATCGAGTCGGAAAAATCCTTTTTTACAGGTCCTTAGGCCGGTTTGTTTTATTGAAATTGTATTGACATTAAAATTTTCATTTTTCAAAAACGCTCTTATTAAAGTAGCTCAGTAGTAATTGTTATACGAATCTTACAGAGAGTCGCAAAAGGTTCATTCCAGAATTAAAAGACGAGCGTGTTATGTATTGTTTTTGTTACTCGTCAGATAATCATCAGAAGATTCTTTTGGGAGTTGTGTATTAAACATAATCATCAAACAAACAGCCTACTGCTAGCTGGGATACTTTAAAATAATTGTTATTGCGCCAACAGAAGGAACCTAATATGGTTCAATAAATTTATATTCGGCCCTATTGTGTAAGGCGTTGTCGTTAACGCCTGAGTCGTTTTTAATAATAGATAAAAGTAACAAACACAACCCGTCTTCTTTAATCAATCAATCACAAAAAACGACTAAGGTGTTAACGACAATAATAAGGCCGATTATTTAGTTCTTAACAAAACCATGCAAGTCCACTTGAATTTTTTTTTGTTAAACCAGTATATTGGTTAAGTAAAAGGATAGACAAAGGGTTTTTTGAGTCACTGTATAATTTATTGAGTTAAGTTATTTTTTTTTTTAATTCCAATAAATATTATAAATGGGTTAGCTATTAAACTAACTGACATACTACGTACATGGCAAATCAGCATGCACTGATTACCGCTTGCACAACGGTACTGAATCATTCAAATTTACTTTGCGATTCGCTAGCCGATTCGAGCAGCTTCAGTTACTGACTCGAGCACTTAGCGATTAGGCTAGTTTTTGGCTTCACGGGTTTGTTGTTAACAAGATTTTCATATATGGAGTGAGATTGACGCTACAGACTCCATTACATCCAGAAAAAACATCCGTTCGGCGATGTTGTGTTGATACATTCTGCCTACTGCAGCCTACTGAACATGTTTAACAAATATTTTTTTATTCTTTAACCAATTAAACAGCTAACTGGACATGTATTGTAGAAAACCTCGCTTTACATTTGTGATAAGTTTTCTTGAGCACTTATTTAGTTTACTTGAATTTTTTATAGTTGTGAAGCATCAAAACTTAAAAAATGAAATTCTTGATATTTGAATTAGGCTTAGGTTCATTAAATTGAATTTTCATTATAGAAAATTTGCACTACAACGAAATCTAGTACTAACGAGATTTCGAACCAAATATAGTTATTTTTCTGCAGAAGTAACTCTCGCGACATAAAATGTCATATACATTGTGTAATATCTATTTAGTTTCTTTTTAGCACATTCAAAGAAAAGCTTATTTTTTAAAAGATTTTTTATCTTGAGCGCATGTTAGTAATAGCTGCTTTTCAAAAAAGAATTTGTACTTTTAATTTTTTTTTTACTCGCATTTGTATTCTCAGTAATTCCTTGTATTTCATACTCGTATTGTAGGCAAGCATTCAAAACTTAGATCGCTATTTTGTATCTTGAGTGACATCAATTTATTTTTCGAGTTATTCTTAGCAAGTGCTTTAATTTGATACATATTTTGTATAAATGCACTTGCTGTAGAACGTTTTCTATGTTTCGCAATCTGTGGATGACTCATACACTTACACTCCCTTTGAAATCCGTATGTTATTGGTATCAGGGGTGTGCTGGAAATCGCAAACGTAAAACGCAAGAATTTTAAACGTCGTTTTATAATAAGATTTCTGTAATAAATGAATTTTATGACGATTATTAAACAAATATTTCCCTATTAAACAGGATTTTAAACAACAAATTATAAGAATTTATTTAAAAGTTTATTCAAAACAACTTCCAAATTCTTGCGTTTTGCGTTTGCGATTTCCAGCACACTACACAGAAAAAATTATTGCTGAATAATTTTCAAACAAACGCTTTTTTGAAAAATTTTTTTACTGATTCAATTAATATTTTTGTTTGATTTTTATTTAACCAACTAAAATGTTGACAACTATTCAAAAATGTAATATACGCGTTGTTGGTTCCAAGTTTTCATAACTTTGTATGAAATATTTAACGCTCTTTAATGTTGTCCTTTTTGGCATTTTTTTATTGGATCGTAATGATTATGTGAAATATAAGAACAACAACAAAAAGCACATTTTAGGACGCCTTAAAAAGTACAACAATAAGAAAGACGATTAAATAGCGTGACGATGTTTATAGTAAAAAAAAAACAAAAACAATAGCAGGTAAAAAACGTTTCACTCTTTTAAAACAACAGAAGCAAAATAAATTTTTGGTTGGTTTCAAACTTGGTAAAAAAGAATGAAAAATAAAATCCCGTATTTAATTTTTTAAAACTGTTTAGTTAAATACATCAAATACTAAAATTTAAGCCCTAAAATTGTAAAACACAACGCAACGACAAAGAAATTCATTGAAAGCAAAAACAAATTCATAAATATTTTGTAATTTTGTTGTTGCCTCTAACAGAAATTCACTTTGGTTTTTAAGATTTCATACGCCTCATTGCTTGTGGCGTTGAAAATTTTAAAACGGTAAATAAATTTCTGTACAAAGCAACAACAAAATTACAAAATATTTATGAATTTGTTTTTGCTTTCAATATAATACTTTGGCGTGCGTTGTGTTTTACAAAATTAGGGCCTTAATGATGACGAAAAACATATCGAGTCGGTATGCTGCCGTTTTTGGTTACATTTCTTCTACTTGAGCCAAGGAAAGGATACAGCAATAGTGAGTGATGGAACTTCTTTATTTAGATGGACTCTTTTAAGTTCTTATTTATTAGAAATTAATGAATTTAAAATGTATTTTTAGAAATAATTTTATGGAAAATGTAACTAAAAACACAATTTACACCTTAAATCTAATTTTGTATAAATACCGGAATTATGTACATATTTCGATTTAAATCGTTTTCATAATAAGAAGTATGTTGTTTTAAAAATTTAATAATTTTACTTGTTTGCCCTTGTTGTAAAAAAATTTTAAAATTTTAAGCGCCATCATGAGGACCTTAATGTCTTTTTCTTTTTGTGTATGTCTGCATGGTTACGCAAAAAACTTTTAGTCAGTTGTTTTATTATAAAAATAAAATCTCGCTAATGTCAAAAAAGTATAATGTAAGCGCACTAGATTTTGAGAAAGATTTCAAATTTAATCTACTGGATTTAGTTGAAATGCAACTGGCCTATTAAATTATTTTTATGAAGGAAGCGATTTAATTTAAAGTATCAAAAATTTTAATTAAAAGACAACAGTTCAGTTTAATATCACAATTGGTTTAAAAAAACAGGTCAGGACAAGCTCTATATGTTTACGTTTGTCTTTCAAATTGTATAAAGAAAGGTCAACGAAAAAAGAAAAAAAAAACATACAAAACAAATGTACTTTCCTTTTTTTACAACAAAACTTATATTCTTTTGTTCATGTCAGAAGCATACAAAATATTTTTAAGACTTCCGAGGGTAAAAAATTTTATGTTCAGAATACGTCGTGGTTCCCATGTGCCCCAAATTATTTTCATATGTTTTAGCCACATACATGACTTCAATAATGCGATTTCTTATAACCTTTGGCCACAGATGGAAAGGGTATACATATATAAGTTTGTAATTTCTACAATAGTGATTTAAGACCCTATAAAGTGTGCTTATGAGTAGCGAAGTTGATTTAGCGTGTGTATGTTAAGCCTTAGATGTCTTACATGGTCTGGCCAGACCATATTTGATTTTGATATCTTATATCTTTTTTTGTAGCAAAAGTTTTAAGAAACGAACGCTATGAATTCTAAAAGTAAGTTGTCCTGAATCGAATAAAACAAATTTGGAATCAATTGGGTCACATTTAGCGCACAAAAACCCTCCCAAAAGAAAAGGTTCGCTTAGTGCACCTCAGGGTCTGGCTGGACCACAGGTACCTTCAAGAAATATTACAGGGCCAAAATGCTAACTCGCAATCCGAGCATGTACAAGAGGTACTGTACCCGTTAAGTTCAACTTATTACCGTCCGTTGAGAGTTATTTGTAAAACCACAATCAAAGCTTAGAGAAAGGCTCGTTTTTGCTGCGGTAACTGCAGCAAAGCTATGTGCCTTGCATTGAGACAAAAACGTATTTTTGCAACGATCGTTTAAGAGAATAATTTCAATATTTTAAAATTATATTAAAAAAGACTGATTTATTTTAAGTTAACACAAAATAAGTACAAAATTTTGCTTAGGTTACTTATTTGGCTGGGGGTTTCAATCGTGGTCTGGCTAGACCATGTGGTGCTCTTAGGGCTAAAAAATCAGAGCGAGTTAAACTCTCTTTTTGGTTTAAAATGTGTTTAAACCAACAAATCTATAAATCACCAAAGAGATAAACCATTTTTAAACGCATAAAATTGGGCGTTTAAACTACCAATACAGACCATATGAATTTGCTAAGATTTATCGTAGTGCTGCCACATGTTATTTTTTTAACAACATATAATACATGGGACACTGATTTATAGTTGTTGAGTTTAAACAACATATAAATTCAAGTTTAGTTCAACTAAACCAACGTTTAAACCATCAGCGATTTATAAGCCATTAGTGGTACTAAGGTTATAGAACATTGAAAGTCTCAGATGGGGTTTTCGAAAGCACTAGTTACTATGAGGACAAGATTCTTATACATTGATGTAACATTTACTCCATTTAAGTTTGCGATTGAAATTCAGCCTGATCGCTTCACAAGAGTTTGAGAACTAAGACTACCTATAGTTTTACCCATAAATACCTAGTTGTTTTTTTTTTTTCTTTTGCCTGTATATCTGGAGAACGGCTAGAGCCAAATTTTAAAATTAGGCACAAGCATCTTGGTTGTCAACACACAACATCTAACAAAATGCGGGCGGGATTGAAGATAGAATGAAAAGAAGACAAAAATTGTCCAAATTTGGTACAATTAGATGGGTTGACACCGCATTATGTGTTCTCGAATACACTCAAAATATAATATAGTTAAATTCAAAAGAAAATTCATTTTTAACAACTGCACAGATCTCCTCAACTTAAGAAATTATGAAAAGAGTGTACAAAAAGGCTAAAAAAATTACTGCAGTCCAAGAAAACGGCCTCCGTGGAAAAATATCTTAAGGACCTGGATGCAACTCCACAATCAGACTACTCATTATGGCGTGCAGCTAGAAATCTTAAAAGACCAGTTATCTCGAAAGCACCATTAAGAAATCTGAATGGAGGTTCAGCATGAAATGATAATGAAAAAGGAAACCTGTTTGTAAATCATTTGAAAAACGTATTTACCACAAAAATATCTGACGATATAGCGGACGAGTTACAGCCTGTTAATGTTAGAGCAGCTATCCCCCTAAGATTTGAGATAAAGGAAATAGAAAAGCCTATTTGTGAATTAAACACCAAGAAGGCACCTGGTATTTATAAGTTCAGTACAAAATGCTTTTGGAGCTAACTCGCATGGCAAAGAAAATTATTCTTTATATTTTTAATGCTATTTTACGCCTTGAATATAACCCTCAAGAATAGAAGGTCTCCTTAGTTACGATGATACCGAAGCCAGGAAAAGATCACACAAAAGTTGAGTCATATAGGCCTATTAGCTTATTATTTAATACATATGTATGTATATCAAAGATGTTTGAGAAGCTGTTAGCGTAAAAATTAACCTTAATTTTAAATGACAATGGGTGAATAGCTAACCATCACTTCGGTTTCAGAAGAGACCCATCGGATAGTAAACACCATAAGAAAAGCCTTTGAAGAAAGAAAATATTGCTCCGCTCTCTTCATCGATGTTTCTCAAGCTTTTGATAAAGTCTGGCATGTAGGCGTGTTACATAAATTTAAGCAAAACCACCACCATTATGGATAACAATCTTGAAGCGATGTGGTGGCTTAAGTCTTGGCTGTGGTACGTGCCTTGGCCCGGGTGTTTGCCAGCAACTGACGACTCCCGAGGTGAAGGCAATGAACTTTAAAGGCCTTGGCGACGAAAGGTTATCCATCCCCTAAACCGAGGTGTCATGCGACCCGTGCCTATCGGTTGGTTTGCAGTCAGGGGTTACCGACTGTATTATCACGGAGCTTTGCTGATACCTGGGCACCTCAGCAAATAGACCACGCCCTTACCACGTTAACGGGGGCTATGACGTGGTGGACCTCTCCATTCCCCTACACTCGTGGGACCAAAACATGAAACTTTCAACACAACAAAAACAAACACAACAAAAACAAGCAACGAAGACAGATCGAACAGGCGAGAACAAGGACAACGATGGACAGTAAGACGAACAAGCCAACGGCTGTAACAGCCCAGGCAATCAAGGAAGATCGGCCCAGGTCGATCGGAATTGGTAAGGCAGCTCGACCAGAAGGCGGCTGCTCTAAAAACGGCGGCGAGGTACCCCTGAACTTCGCTCCAAGTACCTCCAAAGCCGCACAAGCCCTTTCCGTCATTGGAACGGATAAATCCCCTGCTTCGGGTGCTGCCAAGTTGAATGCGACAAAGTCGTCCAACAATGCAGCTTCCCATGTGTCCATTGTGCAAGGAGGGATGACGATGATAACATCCAATCCCAAGGTTGCACCACCCCCCGCCAAACTCGGCGACCGCAGAAAGTCCCCTTGGCACAAAAACCCTACAAAGAGGGCATCTAACACAAGGCGTGCTGCCTTGCGTTTTATTAATCTTTACGGCTCCAAGAAAGCCGAAGATCTCACCAATGAGCAGAAAGCTTCATTGGCATGGGCAAGAGCCTACATAGCTGGGCTGCCAAGTGCTACTCCTCCAGTCCCTGAAAAGGTGACAATGCCTAAACGGCAACGTTCGGAGGAGGAAGCTGCAGCCACGAAACAGCAACCAGGGACGAAACGTCCCAAAACTTCATCGAAACCGATGAACAAATCATTCAGCGAGGTGGCCAAAGGTCACCTTGTTCGAGCCATCATCGACAGGAGTGTCGACAATGGTGCCATTTCTCATACCAAGTGGGATCTGGTAAAACAAAAACTCATGGGTGTGTTCTGGACGATCCTCAGGGAGAATCCAGGACCACCCCCTCAATGCGATGACGCCGGCTGGTACCAGGGTCACGTGAAGCTGATGGCTTGCGCAGATGAGCGCTCAGCGCTGCTTCTTAAGCAGGCCATCCAACTACTAGGAGAGGTTTGGGAAGGTGCCAGGCTTGACGTGGTGTTAGTAGGAGAGATACCACGGAGGCCAAGATCAATCGCCACCATCCCCGCCGAACCATCTGAGCCTGAGGAGATCTTGAAGATCATTCAGTGCTGCAACCCTAAACTACCCACACAAGACTGGAAAGTAGTGAAGGTTTCAGCTGCTGAAGGGTCCTCGAGGACGGCGATTGTGGTTATTAACCAGCAATCCTTGGAGCCACTGAGGGAGAGGCAGGGCAAGCTCTACTATGGTTTTAGTACGATCTTGCTCCGTGTCTATCGCAGTGACAACAAGGGCAATCCGGCTCCATCGGTAAGTGAGGCCAAGCAACCTGTAGAAAGCATGGCTTGCGACGATGCCGTGGGCTCAAGCGACAAAGAGGATACCCAGTCTCTCTCAGGATTGGTGGGTGACTTCTTTGATCACTTGGGTGATATGGTTGATGAGGACGTGCTGCTGGAGTCTGACCAGGAGGACGTCAACATCACAGTGGTCGCCAAAATGGATCATGGTGAAGGTGCTGCAGATAAACCTCCACCACTCTAAAGCAGCATCTGCTGCACTGCTTCTCCGTGTGGTAGAAAGAAGGGAGGAGCTCGTGATGGTCCAAGAACCCTGGATCCACAAGAATCGGGTTTGCGGACTTAACCTCAAAGGCTACAAGCTATTGTTTGCGAAAGGTACAGGAAACATAAGATCTTGTGTCTTAGCTAAAAACTCGTTGAATATCTTCATTCTTTCTGATTACAGTGACGAAGATACCACAACTGTTGCCCTTGAGACACCGGACGGTATAGTCTGGATGGTCTCGGCGTATATGGCGCATGACCACGGGCAGGACCCACCCAACGGGCTCATCCGTGATGCAGTTTTGAAGGCCGCGAGCACTGGAACACCGGTGATAATCTGTGCCGATGCTAATGCGCACCACACTATATGGGGCAGTACGGATACAAATGTAAGAGGTGAGTCACTATTCTCCTTTATTATTAATCATAATTTAGGAGAAGTAAATAGGGGCTGTGAGCCTACGTTTGTTGTTGCAAATAGGTGTGAGGTTCTTGATGTCACGCTAGTTAGTATAGACCACACCGATATGATCGAGGGCTGGATGGTGTCGAATGACTGTTCGCTCTCTGATCACAGATATGTGGAATTTAGGCTAGGGCTTAGGTCTTCAGGATCGATGGCTATATTAAACAGGAGACGTACGAACTGGGGAGTTCAATACTCCTCTCTGGTCCGGTCTCTATCTGACCCTCCTGGGGTTGATGATATCGGGGGGATCGATGCAGCAGTGGATCTGCTTTCGAACTCACTGCAGTTGGCGACTTCCTTGGCATGTAGGCCAAGGGTGCGCAGGGGTAGGAACCGACCACCATGGTGGGATCCTGACATTGCGCAGGCAAGAATTGACTGTCGTAGGTTGTTCAATGTGGCAAAGCGCCATGGAAACTGGGCGGACTATAAGTCATCATTGAATAGGTTCAGAAATCTGGTTAGATCGGCGAAAAGGGTTGCTTGGAGGAACTTCTGTAGCGGCGTGGAAGGATCCTCTGAGACGAACCGTTTACGTAAGGTAATGGCCTCGAGCCCGGTTGTCCCGACGTACGTCCGGAAATCGGATGGTAGTTGGACCACGAATAGTCAGGAAACACTGGAAGTGTTGATTGATACTCACTTTCCTGGAAACTCCCAATGGGGTTTGCGGGATCGGTCGCGGGAGGCGACTCCTATTCCTATGTCCATACCATTGGACTACGATAGGATTAAGTGGGCTATCGATAGCTTTAGCCCATACAAATCTCCGGGTATGGACGGTATAATTCCTGCGGACCTGCAGAGGAATTCGACCCTGATAATACCCTGGTTGTTGGCCATATACAGGGGATGCGCTAGATTTTCGTATCTTCCC
Source organism: Pollenia labialis (assembly GCA_949318255.1). NCBI lineage: Eukaryota > Metazoa > Arthropoda > Insecta > Diptera > Polleniidae > Pollenia > Pollenia labialis. The sequence continues at coordinate 52,364,172 of OX439142.1, forward strand.
GTGAAATGGACCCTGTGCAGGGTGGTCTTTATACCCAAAGGGGGTAAGGCTTCTCACACCGAGCCGAAGGATTACAGACCGATTAGTCTTTCATCCTTTCTTCTTAAGACTCTTGAGAGGGTTATCGATATACACTTGAGGATGACCATCCCAAGGGACTTACTCTCTGCCTCTCAACATGCCTACACAAGGGGCAGGTCTGTTGAGACGGCTCTTCACTCTCTGGTCGGAACCATTGAGAGATCGCTCGAATTTAGGGAGTACACACTTGTGGCCTTTCTCGACATAGAGGGGGCCTTCAACAATGTCAACCCGGACTCTATCGTGATGTCCATGAGGAGTCTGGGGATCGACGCTGGCATATGTAGATTTGTGGACAATCTACTACGGAATAGGGTCATTTGTTCTACGATAGGTGAAACCAGTGTTCAGAGGCTGGTGAACAGGGGTACTCCTCAAGGGGGAGTTCTATCCCCACTATTGTGGAACCTGACTATGAACACCATGTTAACAAGGATGGACGACATGAGGATCAAAACGGTGGCGTATGCTGATGATGTTGCAGTGGCCATCTCAGGGAGGCATTTGGGCGTAATGTCCCAGTGTATGGAGGCTGCTTTGAAGATACTCAGTACCTGGAGTGCATCATGCGGTCTGGGTGTAAATCCGTCTAAGACGGAACTGGTACTCTTCACGAGGAGGTATAAGACCGAGGACTTTAGGCTTCCGAGGTTGAATGGAATTGAGCTTCGGATATCTCAAAGTGCGAAATATCTGGGCGTGGTTCTGGATAGCAGGCTGTCATGGGGACTAAATGTCCGGATGAGAGTGGAAAAGGCAATAGTTGCCATATATGCGTGTAGGGGTGCAATCGGCAGGAACTGGGGTATGAGCCCGAGGTGTGTCAATTGGATCTTTGAGGCTGTGGTAAAGCCGACCCTGTACTATGGGGTCGTTGTGTGGTGGACTGCATTGGATAAGGGCGTACACCGTGCGATGCTTGAGAAAGTATACAGACTTGTCGCGTTGATGATTACGGGATCAATGCGATCTACTCCAACGAGGGCGCTGTTCACGATACTGAACTGGCTCCCGGTGGATATAATGGCCAGACAGTTGGCTCTTTGTTCGGCGACGCGGCTGCACGCGGTGAATAGCTGGTCAACACGTGACTTTGGACACGCCGGGATAATCAAACGTACGATTGTCCCTGATGTAGTGGATTACTGCACCCCGGTGCCATTCTTTGGTGCGGGGTTCGTGGTGCAAATGGCGCACAGCAGTGTGCTGTTGGATACTTTCCGTGAACCGACCCTAGGGGTCTACACTGATGGTTCGAGGAAAGGTGAGAGGGTCGGCGGAGGTTTCTTCATAGAGGAACTGGATGTGAAGGTTTCCTTCCGCCTGCCGGATGGATGTAGTGTCCTGCAGGCGGAAATCTCGGCTATAAGGCGGGCGGCAAACTGGCTGAGGTATCATCGCATATCGGGGGATATACGTATATTTACTGACAGCAAGGCTGCCCTTGCTTCCCTAGCGGGTGTCTACACGACATCGAGGTTAACTGTAGAATGTCGGATGTCTTTGGATGAGATTGCGAAACATTCAAGGGTAACGCTAATATGGATACCGGGGCACACTGGGTGCCCGGGCAATCAGGTAGCAGATGAGCTGGCCAAACAGGGTGGTCGCATGGATGATGCATTCATTGACCAATTCATTGGCCTTCCAATGGCTCACTGTAAATCACTTATAGGGCGCGAGTCCTATAGAGTTGCGCAAACGCGGTGGACCTGTGAATCCACCTGCTCGATATCCAGGATCCTTTGGCCTGGATATGATGGACGGAGAACTAGCTCTCTACTTGGGCTCAGCAGAAACCAGATTAGGACTGTGATATCGGTTGTAACTGGACACTGGCCGGTGGGGACTCATGCTAGGAGAATGGGTCTGGAATTTTACGACTACTGTAGAAGTTGTCAGAACGAGGAGGAGGAGGAGACTGTGCTCCACTTTCTCTGTCATTGCCCTGGACTGCGGGGTATTAGGGTGGAATGCCTAGGGGAACCGTCGTTTGCCTGTTTAGAGGATCTATCTGGGATGGAACTGAAATCGCTCCTTCTCTTCACTAGGAAGACGAGGTGGTTGGACTTTGCAGTGACGCCATCTGAGTGACTGCTCTAAGGGATGGGCATTGGCGCAGGGTATCACAAAGGGACCAATAAAGGACCCAAGTGAGCTGTCTTTGATGGCTGCCCATGGAACCTAACCTAACCTACCGGTTAACGCACACAAGCTGTTAAGCAACTTGGTAGGACGAAAATTTATTATTAAATAAGGTGAAATTTTAAGTGCTCCTCAGCCAATTGAAGCTGGAGTCCCTCAGGGAAGCATCCTGGGCTCCCTTTTTACATTATATGTACCTCGACATGCCAAAAAACAATTACACCCTAACCTCAACTTTTGCTGATGATACAGCTTTTCTAAGCGTACACAAGAACAGTCGTGAAGCATCTCTATACCTGCAGGATCATATATTTCAACTAGAACTGTGGCTAAAACAGTGGAGAATAAAAGTAAATGACCAAAAATTCGTTCATATAACATTCACCTTGCGTCGGGAAACATGCCCCCAATTAAAATCAATAATCAAATAATACCTCAAAATTCGCATGTCAAATATCTCGGTATTCATCTAGATCGGCGTTTAACATGGAAATGCCATATAGAAGCAAGATAACCCAAATGAAACTAAAAGCAATTCAAATTAACTGGCTTATTGGAAGAAATTCTGTTCTAAGTCTCGATTGCAAACTACTACCTTACAACTCTATTTTAAAGCAAATATGATGCTACGGTATTCAATTATAGGGCACTTCCTCGGCCTCAAATATCAAAAAATTTTAAGGTGCCAAAATAAAATTCTTCGAATAATCACAAAGGATCTCAATGAGCCAGGACTATTATTACGAAGTATGCGGTAAAATATTTAAAAAGGCTAGAGTTGCACCCGAATCCACTAGCTCGAAATATTCTAAATGATAGCGGCCACTCTCGCTTAAGGAGAAGAGACACTGCAGCACTTACCCATTAGGATGAGCGATAAACACCTAGATATGTGAACAGAACCTGTGATGAAGTAATTTTTTGTCTGGCACTGGCAGGACATAAAATAAAGTATTAGAATAAGATTTGATTAATTATTGTTAGTTCATATTTAATATATGAAGATTCAATAAATAAATAATGAAAAAAATAAAAAAATTTAAGCAACTAAAAATTTATTTAAAAAACGGATCATTTACATTTCATTTAAAATGTGTAAATGAATTTCACATTAATTTTGTAATTTTTTATCTATTAAACAGAATATTCAGTAAAATTTAATAGTTGTTTCTGTTTTTAAAAATATATTTTAACAAACAAAAATTAAAACTACAAGCAATAAAAGTACGGAAAAACATTATTTTTTGGAGTTTGGTTTTTGAATACAAACATAAAGCTTTGTTCACAATAGGCAGCAACATTTTCACTAGTGTTCATAATTGAGCAACAATTTTTTTTTCGCAACAACACAAGTTTTAAATATGGAAACTGTTTGAAAATTTTGTCCAGAAGAATATTACCTATTTATTATTATTTGTTGGAACATTTTGTTAAAATTTTGTTTGTCTTGGACCGTCTTTCGGCTTTCCGGTATAAATTTGACCATGTAATGGATAGGAATTTGATGAATCACAAGCCCATACTTAGCCGGCTTAGAAGGTATATACTGAGCAAATTTGGTATGGCCTCTAAAAGGAAATAATTGTTCGTCTACTGTGATACACTCATATGGTTTGTACGCATTCTCTAAATTTTTGTTCATCATTGTCCAGATATCCCGAATTGGTGCAGCTTTATCGTCTTGTATTCGCGCTGCACGTGTATTTTCGTTGTCGAATCGGACAAATCTTAGCATCATCTTGAAGCGGTCTCGAGACATTGCTGCACGTACAAGAGGTAAAGCATCTGCATTCCACATATCATCCAGGTTGGTTCTGTTATCTCTTTGTACACCAGCTGCAATTAGAATACCCAAAAATGTATCGAACTCAGTTGCAGTGAATGGCTGAAAGACTTTTTGAGATGAGTGCGCAGAAGAATTAGCATCATAAACTCTTTTAGCTTTTTGATTTGTCTCCCTCAATATAATGTCACACATTTCAGGAGTTATAATGTGCTTGAAAAGATCTCTTTCTGTAAACAGAATACTTTTCAATGCAGGTCCACCTTTTGGACGCAAAACGTTACGCGATTTGGTTTGTGCGCTAGACATTGGTTCACTATACCACTTTGTTCCATCTTTACCGATCAAAACACTGCCTATATTTGGAGTTACCAGTTCATCTTCAGCACTTTCATCTGAGTCATATTCTTCTCCAGCTTCTATAATAATTTTAGGTTCAACATCTGACTCTTCGTCATTATCTACACGTGGAAAATAAGAGTCGTCGTCGGATGCAACAAAGGGATCTTCTTCATCATCAGAATGTTCAATTAGTTGCCTTATTTCATTGGATGTAAATCTTTTGTAAACATTTTAAAACATTTCTTTATATAACAATATTCTAAAATAAGTATTTGATGATATTACGGTTACCTACAAACGCGGTTGCGTTGTTCCGTTTCAATACCACTCATAGTAAGAAATCAAAATAATTTACCAAAATATCTTCTTACAACACACGCAAGTCAATAAGACACACTGATACTAATGTGAGAGTTAGATTTTTTGGTATTCAATTTTTCTACTACTTGTTTTTTCTTTACGGGTATTCCCCTGTTTGTATGTTATCACAACAAAGTACTATTCAAGTGTACACTCACAATATTATTACAGTAACGGACTGTAGTTTATTTAAGAAATATTCCGTTCAGTCATTTTTAAATAAATAAACATTTAAACTTCCAAGCAAATTTATTTTTAACTGATTCTAACAGTTATTCAAAAAACTAATTGCATATTAATACGGATTTTCAGTTGCAGTTAATATTGTCTGTTAATTGAGTTAAATTCTTCTTTATGTTAAAGTAAATAAAAATGTAATTTAAAGCAACGAAAAGTTCATTTAATTTTTACTGTCAAAAATTCAACCGCGAATTCCGTAAAAACAAATCAATATTCAGTTATCTTTTATAAATTAATTGTCAAAAAATTAACTACATATTCCGTAAAAACAAATAAATATGCAGTTATTTTATAAAATTTTACTGTCAAAAATTCAACACCATATTCAGTAAAAACAATTAAATATTCATTTATTTTATATAATTTTACTACCAAAAATTAATTTTTACTTATCTATAAAAAATGAATTGCTTGTTTTGTGTAAGCAATACCCATTTTCTATTTGTTAAAATAATTTAGTTAAATACCTACATCAAATTTTAAAAGTAAAATAATTACGAAGCCATATCGGTCATGGTGCTGGTGTCTTATAATTGAGAGTTCTTCTGTAAACAACGTGGTCAGTACAACAAAAGTAAAACAAACGTGTGTAACTGTGTAAGTAAATAAAAATATTCTCCCTCTTTCGCTTATAAGAAAAACAAGCGGACAGGTGTCTGTCTGGTATTTTTAGAAATTCGGCTCTTTTGTGGAGTAAACGAAAATTTAATGAAATAACTGAATATTTAATTGTTTTTACTGAATATGGGGTCAATTTGACAGTAAAAAATTGACAGTAAAATTTTAATAAATAACTGAATATTTAATGGTTTTTACTGGATATGGTGTTGAATTTTTGACAGTTAAATTTTACAATATAACTGAATATTTATTTGATTTTACGGAATATGGTGTTGAATTTTTGACAGTAAAAATTAAATGAACTTGTTGTTAAAAATAAATGAAAAATAGGTAGACCGGTTTTTAATTGAACTTTCATTTATTTTATATTACAATTTCAGTTAATTTTACGTACAGAATATTGTGAGTGTATTTATATGTACATATAAGGTGATAGCACTGGTGCAACAACAACAATGCAAACAAAATAAGAGTTTTGTTTACATAGTATGTACTGACCAAACGTCAAACATATCTGATTGGAATTGCAAAAAATGTATACATGTGAACGTAAAATAAGTTTTTTTTAGCCAAGGGCCTGTTCTATCATTTGTTTATTAACCCTTTCGGTACTTCTTTTTTGTTTTTGATTAAAAAAAATTTTTTTTTTCGATTTTATAACTCTTAAACCTTATGCTATTTACAATCAATGATCTTTTTTTTTAAATTTTGTATCAAAAGTGGTTTTTGAGCATCATGCCATATGGCATAGAATGTATTTAAAGGAAAAAAAGAAAATAATTTTAATTAAAATTTTTAATGCAATTTCTAAAATTTTATAATCAGAAAGTTGTATAAGAGATTTATTTTTTAAAAAACTATTCAAATGCATTTTCTTTATAAAATAAAGCTATTCTTCTAGAATCAGAAAGACAAATGAATTAAAAAACACGATAATTTTTATTAAATATTTGTACATATGTATGTATATTTCTATGTTATTATTTTTTCCTTTGAATAAAATCTATGCCAAATGGCATAGTATGATTTAAAAAAAATCGGACACCTTCTTTGAACAACACTTGGGATCTAACTTTTTCTCCACTTATTAAGGCAATGGTAATCTGCTAAAAACCTTATGGAAAGTTATAAAATAACATTATTTTCATAACAATATTTACAAAATTACAAAGTGCCCTTTTTTGGTAAATTACAAATCTTGAAATGCATGTTTGCTTTCTGGCCTATCGGTATGCACTGGTTGTACCAATCAAAATATTTTATTTTTCAATTTCAATAAAAAGCTTTAAATAAAATTACAAAAATATCAAAAAAAAATTATTTCTAACTGTTTTGCCCCAAACAGGGGCTTGCAAAAAGTACTATGCCATATGGCATAGAATAACCGAAAGGGTTAAATAAGAACAGAATAATTTAATTACAGTGCACTCGGGAAAACGGCAACACTCGTTTACGTCAACATCCCAAAACGTCAACCCTTTTTTTTTACATTGCCTACTCTAAAACGTCAACCCAACCATAAAGCTCTAAAACGTCAACTCTGAATAAAATAAAATTTCGAATTTAGCAGCAGTTAAAATACACACATTTGTACACACACACATTTATTTTATGAAATCAATTCAGAAATTGGGGATCCACCTGGATAATGTTTCTAATTCGTGTGAAATTGGGGAGTTGGAAGTGATCTATGATGAGGAGAACGATTTAGATACAAATGTGCAGACAATAAAACCAAGCGAAGCCGTCGAAATATTTAACAGGGCTTTGGATTGGGCTCAATGCCAAAATGTTGAGCAAAATGACTTAAATGAATTAAGACATTTAAGAGAGAAGGCTTTTTTCCAAGTGTTGGATAGAAAAAACAGCAGAAAAAAATAACAGATTTTTTTTTAAATGCATATGTGTGCATGTAAAATTAAAAATATGATCTCGTTTAAAATGTATTCTTTTAGTTCCAGTTGTCTTCTATGGTTTTAGTCAGGTTGAATGCCTTTTTTATTTCCTTTTTGAATTTGTTTATGTTTGGATTTAGTTTATAATTAATAAAAACGTTTAAAAGCACATTATCGATATGTTTTTTATTTAAAAATTTTACATTCGTAAACGTCAACAATTTGTTAAACGTCAACACCCGCGGTTTTAATTAGTTGACGTTTTCTAGAGTGCACTGTATATTAATAGGAAAAGCCATACATATCGTGTTAAGTATATAAGGGTACACTCACAATATTCTGTACGTAAAATTAACTAAAATTGTAATATAAAATAAATGAAAGTTCAATTAAAAACCGGTCTACCTATTTTTCATTTATTTTTAGCAAAAAGTTCATTTAATTTTTACTGTCAAAAATTCAACACCGTATTCCGTAAAATCAAATAAATATTCAGTTATTTTGTAAAATTTTACTGTCAAAAATTCAACACCATATTCAGTAAAAACGATTAAATATTCAGTTATTTATTAAAATTTTACTGTCAATTTTTTACTGTCAAATTGACCCCATATTCAGTAAAAACAATTAAATATTCAGTTATTTTATTAAATTTTCGTTTACTCCACAAAAGAGCCGAATTTCTAAAAAATTCCAGACAGACACCTGTCCGCTTGTTTTTCTTATAAGCGAGAGAGGGAGAATATTTTTATTTACTTACCCAGTTACACACGTTTGTTTTACTTTTGTTGTATTGACCACGTTGTTTACAGAAGAACTTGCAATTATAAGACACCAGCAGCATGACCGATATGGCTTCGCAATTATTTTACTTTTAAAATTTGATGTATTTAACTAAAATATTTTAACAAATAGAATATGGGTATTGCTTACACAAAACAAGCAATTCATTTTTTATGGATAAGTAAAAATTAATTTTTGGTAGTAAAATTATATAAAATAACTGAATATTTAATTGTTTTTACTGAATATGGTGTTGAATTTTTGACAGTAAAATTTTATAAAATAACTGCATATTTATTTGTTTTTACGGAATATGTTGTTAATTTTTTGACAATTAATTTATAACAGATAACTGAATATTGATTTGTTTTTACGGAATTCGCGGTTGAATTTTTGACAATAAAAATTAAATGAACTTTTCGTTGCTTTAAATTACATTTTCATTTAATTTTACATAAAGAAGAATTTAACTTAATCAACGGACAAAATTAACTGCAACTGAAAATCCGTATTAATATGCACTTAGTTTTTTGAATGACTGTTAGAATCAGTTAAAAATAAATTTGCTTGGAATTTTAAATGTTTATTTATTTAAAAATGACTGAACGGAATATTTCTTAAATAAACTACAGTCCGTTACTGTAATAATATTGTGAGTGTACAATTGTACCCATACCACCTTTAAACGTTGTAAAATTCTTCCGCTGGACAAAGGTTAAAAATATCTATATTTTAATTCAATTTTAACAGTACGAAAAAGCAATTGAATAACCCCAATCAGATACTGTTATAATTTTCTGATTATACACACAGAAAACAATCAAGTTAAAAACGTAGAAAACAAGGTTGATTTAAAATTTTTCGGTGTTGATTTCGGTTAATACGTTTTTCATGTTAATTCAACCTGATTTTATAATTAGATACTTGCGAACAATATTTTTTTCTTTTAAAATAATTTAACATTGCAGTAAATTTAGAGCAAAATGTCATTTATATTGAAATAACAATTCAAATCACGTTGAATGAAAGTTATTTCAAGTTGAAATAATGTGAATTTCATGTAGAATCAAATTGGTTTGAGTGTGTTTTAACAGTGTGAGGAAGGCCTGCTTGCTCCATTCCATACTCATATCTTTTTTACACACGTTGTCATTGCGGAGAAGGCCTTCCGCTCTCGCTTCTTTAGCAGGTCATTAAGAATGGCAACGGGATAAAAAAAATAATTGTTTTGCTTGTGCAAAAAAAAAACAATAAAAAAAAATGTTACTCCTTCTCTACTCCCTTCTCATAGAAGCGAGTGTGGAAGGTGTATATTATCTTTTACACCAAATAGCCGAGGCCTTCTATGAGGCATTCTTTAGCAGTTAGATAAGAATAGGAATTTAATCAAAACAATTTTTAAGCAGGCCTTTTAAAAGGCCTGAGGTCTTCTGAGTTTTACCGCTGGGTATTTAAGAATAATTCAATACACTTACCCCCGTAACACATGCTTCACTTATTTTGTATTCTGTTTTGTCAACAGAAGCATCAGCAGAATCGCCCGATATGTCTTTCGTCATCATTCTACTTTGAAAACTTGATGTACTATTTAACTAAATAATTTTAATTAAAAGAATGCGGGAATTGTCTTCTTATTATAACATATTTTAAGAATGAAAATAAAAAAATTAACATACTTAACCCTTATGTGAGTGACAGGGTACCCGGGTAACTTTTTAAACTTTAACTGCGATTTTTTTTTGTTTCAAGTTTCTTGAGGGAGTGGAACCTCTTGAGAACTCTTATTATTGTGTTTTAGATATATTTGGATAAACATTAGCTTAGTTTCTTATTTTGAGAGGGAGCTGTGATTCAATTTAAATTGTTCACCCTTAACGGAGTGACAGGGCACCCGGGTACCCTAATGAAAATATTTAAAATAAAATTTTTTTATTAGTATAATTTTGATTTATTTTAATGAAAATGAGTTCAAAATCATGTTGGTTTATTCAATCTGCAATATTTTCTTATTTTTGACATGAATGAAAATGAAAAATAAAAAGACAATGTTAGTTGTTTTGTATATTTCTTTTTTTATTTATTCAAGCACGCTTAGCACGAGTAAGGTCGTTATCAAATCGAATAAAACGTAAAAATAATTTAAATCTATCATAAGACATTGATGCGCGAAAAAAAGGTAAATGGTATGGTTTCCATAATTCTGTTAGGTGCTCTGAATTTGATTTTTGCACGCCACCAAAGATCAATAGTCCCAAAAAGGAATCTAGCTCTTTTTCTGAAAATGGCTCAAATTTTTTTTCTCTGGCCGATTGCAAGCGTCTGGATATTTTAATTCAAAATTTTTGTTATTGTTATCAGTCACTCTTTTTCCTTTTCTATTACTTTCACGCAAAATTTTATCGCACATCTCCTTGGATAATAAAGTTTTGAATATATCCTTAGGTGTTCCTATATTTAGACCTGAAGCAGGACCTCTACGTTGCCGTAACACATTTCTGTTAATTGGTATTCCGGATAGGGATCAAGACGCCAACGCGTACCATCCTTTCCACAGAGTTCAGTTATTTCTTCAAATTCTTCACTCTCGTCAGAATCATATGAATATTTTCGGCATCGGATGCTTCTGATGTCATGTCGCAAATATTCAACATATGTTCATCTGATAAAAATTCTCCATCATCACTCGCAAATTCGTTTAATATTTCGTTTATATCGGTTGAATTTAAACGTGCTTTTTTAGAACAAGTAGCCATTGTATAACACTTTACCTTCTCGCGCTCACCAAACTTATTCATGTATGAACTTAGTAATGTGTGAATGCAGTAGCAAGTAGATGAATTTGTCGATCAAGCACAAAGCCAGAGGGGAATCCCCAGATGTTAGACATTAAAAAACGTATATTTTACATTTCCCAGCATTAATCTTTTATATATATTGAAATATAATATAAAACTTTCGCATATATTTTATGTGGTACCCGGGTACCCTGTCACTCTGTTAAAGGTGTTTTTTTTGTCACTCACATAAGGGTTAACTATGTATGCATGTTAATTTAACAAGATAAACTTTTGATTTTAATATAAAACAGGTTTTTTAATGGATTCAATATTGAATCCATATTTATTTATATTTTAATATTTTTTTTTATATATTTTAACAGTGAATAATATTAAATAAGCGTAATTTTATATTTTTCATTTAAAATTAATTAATATGAAATAATGATAAATTTAAATAATGGTCATACTTTTGCAGAAATTTACTATGATTCTCAATCAACATTTTTCCATGTTAATTTTACATGGGTATTTTTTTCTGTGTGTAAGTATTACTCAGAAAATACTGTGTCATGTCCTTTTGGGTTTGTAGGTCTAGACTTGAACATAGGTTATATATTAGACAGTTATAAAATTGGCGGCATGAAATAGCCCCTCTAAAATATAACCCCCCAAAAACATAATGAAATAACACCCAAAAAATTTGTACAGAGAACAACAACACAGATTTTTGTGGTTTTTTTAATTTTATTTGGGGTGATATTTTTTTCTTTGAATTGGGGGATTATTTTGTATGAAAAAATCATTATGAAATAAAGCCCCAATATAAGACTGGTCCTTATTTGCTGACTTAAAAATGGTGAAAGCAGGACCGCCCTTTAATGTTATTCTTAGCATAAAAATCATTCTGAAAAAGTTTCACATCGATATTTTAATATATGCCATTGAAGTTTTTACGTATGTCGTACATATGCACCTTTAAACCTGAATAAAGCACGTTTTAATACTAAATTTTGTTTGGATTATTTCATTTTTAAATTTATATCGAAACCGTTTTTGGACGCAATGATCTTCTCCTCTATGGCATACCAAACACCGGTTTCGCTACCTAAAGCTTCTCTGCGTAGCCGGCCTTCGGTCGTTAGCAAGGCCGATTTTAGGAGCTTTATATAGAGAGTCGATATTTGTTATACCATAGAGGGGAAAATCCTTGCAGCTTTAGTAAGTGTTGTTATGAACGTATTTTATTCTGTTTGTAAAACACTTTATTGTTTTATACTTGTTTGTTTTTTACTAATTGATATATTGATTTTTTATGTTTTGAATATTTTGTAATTGTGAAATAAAAAAAAATTTGTGAGATTGAGACATTGTAATAAAATTTTTCCAGTATCTTTTTTTTAAATAATTATTTTTTTAATATAAATCATCGGTAGGTTGTTTTAAAACTGGTATAAGTTCAGCACCTACCGTTACATAAAACCTACAGGAATTTTTAAAATTGTACGCAAGAGCACAGGATTTAATAGTCTCATTAGCTCATGATAATTTAATTGGATATGTAAGAGATGAGAAAACAGCAAAGGAAATATGGAAATCTTTATGTGCAACATTTGAAAAGAAATCCGCTTAGAACTAAACATTAGTAAGAAAGGAGCTTGCAAAATTACGTTTTGTTTTCGTGATGGAGAGAATATGTCAACGCATTTATTATAATTTTAATCTTTGATTCGTCAATTTAAATCTACTGGACTGAACTGTGTGTGACTCTTCCTGAGTGATATGATGCTGTGATTACGGTTTCGATTGTCAAACAACGTTTGCTTGCAGAAGAATCGAAGAAGAAACAGAGGCAATCAGAAATTGCAAAAGAAACAATTACAGCATTTACTTCAAGAAAAAAGAAACCCAAGTTTAATGGAAAATGACACAAGTGTGGAAAATACGGACATATAAAAAAAAATTGTCGTGTTAAAGAGACAAAAACATTGCAAGTTCAAGCTGATTCAAATTCACAAGAAATCAAGAACAATGGGGAATTGGTATCTTTTGCATTAGATTCTGGTGCAACCGATAATTTTATAAATAATGTACAAATTTTTCCAAAAATAAATAATTTTGTTGAGCCACGGTATATATGTAAGTGTAGTAAAAGGTGGTGAATACGTCAAAGTCATGGAAATTGGAGAAGTTTAAGGTTTAAGTAACAATGGGGTTATGGTTACCTTAATAAATGTATTATATAGTCCCAATTTTCGAGAAAATCTTTTGACTGTGAGCCCTATATTTGAAGCTGGTTTCAAAGTTAATTTTAAAAAGAATGCAGCTGATTTAGAAAAGAAAGGAAATGTTGTAGCTACCGTGAAAAGAGTTGGAAATTTATTTGAATAAAAAATAAAGATTATTGGGTCAGTATAAAATTTGTCTCAAGTCGAGTCAGGACTTTTTTGGCATAGTCGTATGGATCATATTAGTCAACAAGCTTTTAATAATTTAATACACTCACAATATTCTGTACGTAAAATTAACTGAATTTGTAATATAAAATAAATGAAAATTCAGTTAAGCCCCGGTCTACTTAGTTTTCATTTATTTTTAACTAAAATTCTTTTAATTTTTACTGTCAAAAATTCAACCCCATGTTCCGTAAAAACAAATAAATTTTCAGTTATTTTATATAAATTAACTATCAAAAAATTAACTAAATATTCCGTAAAAACAAAGAAACATTAACTTAATTAACGGACAATATTTACTGCAACTGAAAATTCGTATTAATATGCACTTAGTTTTTTAAATAACTGTTAGGATCAGTTAAAAATAAATTTGATTGGAATTTTAAATGTTTATTTATTATTATTACCCGGAAGAAGGCACACAACGGAGTGCCGAAATATTGGTTTAATAAATTTAATATTTTTAAAAAAAAGAGACCTCTAGCTTAATTAAATAATAATAATAATAAATTTTGTATAGTTGAATAAAAGTCAATATATATAAAATTTGTATTTATTTAAAAATGACTGAACGGAATACTTCTGAAATAAACTACAGTCCGTTACTGTAATAATATTGTGAGTGTAGGTATACCTAATCAAATACCATTAGTTTTTGATGAAGTTTGTACTCAAAGCAAACAATGGCGTTAACCATTTATTGGAACTCGTTAGAACATATAGAATACAGAAATCTAATGAATTTTGTTGCGACTGTCAACAAATCTAATTAAACATAACAATTTGTGTGCACACCATCACACAAAGTATAAACTTCCACACATGATTCAATGAAAAGTTTTAATGTTTAGAAATTTTTCAAAAAACAATGAAGTGGTATGGGATGTCAAACTTTCTTTTCATAATACTTGTCATTTTATTAATATCAAATAAGAGTAAAGGCTCAGTTAGTCTTAACTTTCTGTTGCTGTCACTCACAATTACTTAATAACTTTTTAATATTACAGATTGGACCGTAACAGAACAAAAAAACTAATCAATTTCACAGGGTTTTTAATAACAAAAAAAAACAGCTGTTCGTAACTAGAGTTTTTTTCCCCGGACTTTTTCGATTCCTGGGAAATCTGTAATTTGAATCGGCATGTATATTTTCATGCATAATAAAGAATCAAAAAAAAAGTCATCAATGTTTTTTTCAAAGAATTTTGTGTATATCTCGAGCAAATTTTTGAAATTCATACCTTTACTTAATTGTGAATAAAAGCGAAACGCGTTTATCGATTTAAATGATTTATGTCTCATTTTGTTCATAGGTTATGTGACTTTACGTGAAAGTAATAGGACTTGACACTTTTTTTACTGTTTTGGATTTTTTATGAATTAAAAATAAAAAAATTCAATTTTTTGGGCAAAAAATATTTTTTTCTTCATATATTTATTTATAACTGCGAAACTGTTGCTTATGTAGCGAAACGTTTAGAGTTTTTTTCCCGGACTTTTTCGATTCTCGGGAAAGCGGGAAATTTTTTAAAATTTCCTGGGATCCCGGGATCCCGCTCCATATAAATAATACAAAGTAAATTTTGTTTTTAATTAATGAAAAAAACTTTTATAAAAATACGTAAGGGAACTTGTTTACAAAGAAAGTAAATGAAATGGTTCAATACTAAAACATTAATTGAAGATTGAGTTATTATTACCTCACGCTTTTATTTCTATTATAATGCTTTTATTCCGTATTATTATGCTCTAGATACAAGATAAAAAGATGACATAAACATTGCAATTTAATTCATAAAACAAAAATAACACAAAATAAAAATTGAGGTACTCAAGATATGAGATCAAAAAGTTAATTAATAAAATAGATAAAATATTTTGAATAAATATATAACATTTTAACGGCTTAGGAAATAACTTTCTGACACACTCAAAGTGCTTAGTAAGTCGTCAAAAAGTATATTTCTGATTTTATTTTCGAATTATCATGTTACCGAAAAATTTCGATCATTTTTTGCCGAGGTTGGACAAATAGTTAAAAGTGCACCGTTGGAGCATGCTTCGGATTCACAATCAGAAGCAATATTTTCTTTTTTATAAACAACGTCTTTGTCAGTCAAATGCATGTCAAGGTTTTTCAAGCTGTATGTTGTAGTATCTTACACGAGTCTCCAAAATGCTATTATATTTCGGTTTCCCCGCACTTCACTGTTATATAAACCAACACAAATTGAAAGAATTCGCGTTTATTCCCTAATAAACATATCGCTCCTTCATTGCATCATAGTCATATCTTAAAAAATCGAAAATTTCAAGAAACTTTAGCAAAGTTTTCCTTCACACCTTCTCGTATTATATCTCAAACTGGATCGAAAATATAGCAAAATATATCTTTAAATCGGTACATTTTGAAAACATTAATCGCATTTTGCCAAGATTGTTTGATTTTGTAGATAAGAATATGCAATATGACATGCAATAAAGGAGCGATATGTTTAGGTATCTTCTATTTTTAAGACTTGTTCATGGACAATGAAACTTTACTGCCTGCATCTTATTTTGAATTAATGTACTTTATTAACTCTTCACTTCACTAAATGTAATAATTACCAACTGTTGCACTGCCCATTCTGCTTTTAGTAGATCTATTGCACCAGGAGACATTGATTTAAATATGTACTCACTTCTTGTAATTGATCTTATCCGCAACCCATCCACAGAAGCTAATTTTTAGAGAATAGAAAACTAAATTTTAAAGTACACTGAAAGAAAAATGCTTCATATATTTAATGAATCATTTTCATAAAAAAATTTTCATTGGTTAAATGAAAATTTTCATTGTCTAAATGAAATTTCATCAGGGACCGAAAATAAGAGTTATTTTTCAATTTTTGAAGAAATAAATCATACATAAATAAACATCGTAGAAAACTTTTAATTACACCATCATGATTTTTAGGCGAAATGCATCCAAAATATTGCATGATATTTAAATTTTTGATTTTTATTTTAACAATCAAAAATAAGAGTTATTTTTGATTTTTATTTTTTTAAATGAAAAATAAAAGTTATTTTTGATTTTTATATTTTTAAATAAAAAATAAAAGTTATTTTTGATTTTTATATTTTTATATCAATAATAAAAATCAATTCAAAACTCTTATTTATTTGTTGATGCCGTATGTATTATAATATGCTGCTTCATTCAAATGTCTAGAATATAATACATTATGTGACTTATCCATTACCAGCTATAAAAACATGAATGCATAGAAATAGCTTATAAGTTTTGGCTGCCATTCAAGTCAGTGTTAAGAGTTCGTTTTCAGGTGTTAAATTTTACCATCATAATTGATTTTAAATGTTCCTCAGATAAATTATATCTCAAATCTCCCAATATTAATCTGAGTGCTGAAAATGACCTTTCTACACTGGCTTGCGTGGCAGCCAAAACTTATAAGCTATTTCTATGCATTCATGTTTTTATAGCTGGTAATGGATAAGTCACATAATGTATTATATTCTAGACATTTGAATGAAGCAGCATATTATAATACATACGGCATCAACAAATAAATAAGAGTTTTGAATTGATTTTTATTATTGATATAAAAATATAAAAATCAAAAATAACTCTTATTTTTCATTTAAAAATATAAAAATCAAAAATAACTTTTATTTTTCATTAAAAAAAATAAAAATCAAAAATAACTCTTATTTTCCATCTAAAAATATAAAAATCAAAAATAACTCTTATTTCTTGATTTTTTTGATAAAAGTCATAACAGTTACGGTCCCTGAATTTCATAGTTACAATGAAGTATTTTCGTTAAAATCGCTTCATGGGATTTCGTGATTACGTTAAAAATTTTCATTGGATATATGAAAACTTAACATTTTACAAACGTAACTTTATTCATAAATTAATACAAAATAATAGTTTCCTTAAAAAAATAATAAATTGTTAATTAAAAAATTTAAGATTTAATAATTTCATACATCTAATGTAATATGCCATTAAATTTATGAAATCAAAAATTTTTTTATAGAAGCAACATATTTTAATAATTGAAAAAAAAATTATTTTTAACATTCAATAATAGTCTCAATAATTAAGAGTATAAAAATATGTATAAAAAAATGTATTTAAGAGGATTCTTCAAGCTACAAGTAAGACTTTAGGAGAATTTTTGCAAATGCAATTTAAATTTATATATATTGAATGTGATATTTATAATCTTTGTGTGGGCTAGAAGCTCTAATGGAGTAATGAATTTGTTTAATGCTCTATATTTCCAACTTGCATTACCTTAAATATATAAAGAAATTCGACACCATTTCAAAATTTTTGTTTTTAATTAAACTTTTCTACAATGTTTTTAAGGGTTTTATTGAACTTTTTCGACTGCGTAGATATTTTTTTTCAATAATTTCTTGGATTATTGCTTAGATCCATAATAATTTGTTGTGCCATAAATGAATTAAACCGCAAGATATTAAATACGGTTAAATATTTATTACAAATAGCCATAAGAGTATCCTTAAAAATTCTTGAAAATTTTTGTTGAGGTTACCGCAGGAACTACAGGTAACATAATATTAATCTTAGATTTTTTTAATGATTTTTTTATAGATGATGAAGTTTGAGTGACTGACTATACTTTTATATTCTTTGTTTTTTTTTTTTGTAAGCTTCTGTGTGAACATTGTTGCTATAAAATTTTGTTGATTGCTTTGAACAAAATTGTAATAAAATTGTGGAGTATTTGACTATTCGCCACATAAAGTACAATGCGGCTATAAAGTAAATATCAGGAATGGGATGTGTTATTTTATGTAAGTACTTTAATGAATTTCGAATGCGTATTTTGCATCAAATTTAGTTTCATTTAAATATGGGGTGATGCAGAATAAGCTATATTCCTTGAATTCCTTTAAACTTTTTTATCTATGGGATTATTTTAAACGAGCGTTTTCAGTACAGTATATTATTTGCGTATTTTGTTTGATAAGCTTTAGAAAATGGTATTCTCTAAGTGATAACCATTTTCTGTACTTAACGTACTTTTTCATCTTTTTTTATCCCACTTACATCAAAGAAGATTGAAATCTAACATCCTAAAACTTTGATGTATCTATTGAAGAGTAAAAAACTTGTTACCATTTCCAGGTACATGTACTTTCTTATGGTGGGGAGGGGTAATAAAAACCCAAAATTTTCCAACAAATATTTAATGACCAAAAGAGGACATTTTGTTCTGCTGCTCCTCGTATATGCATTTAAAATCTCTGTTTTCCATATCTGTTTAAAACTGACCGCCAACGAGGACATTTTAATGGCTATAAGTGTCTGTGTAAATTTGTAGTCTAAACACAAGTTTTATGTCACTATTAATTTATCTATATTGTT
This sequence comes from Pollenia labialis, assembly GCA_949318255.1. Lineage (NCBI taxonomy): Eukaryota > Metazoa > Arthropoda > Insecta > Diptera > Polleniidae > Pollenia > Pollenia labialis. The sequence continues at coordinate 52,383,065 of OX439142.1, forward strand.
TGTGACTGCAGTTTTCATTTTAACACATTTTATGTCGAAAAATTGCTTTAAATACTTCGGTAATGCACGTAGACACAAACAGATATAAATGTTCGTGCATGATAACGGGCATGCATGTGAATAGATTTAAGTTTGGGAAGTTTGAAAACATGTTTTTAAACTTTTCGGTTGTTACTGAAATTAAACAAGGAGTAACTAGTTCATTTTATTAGGAGTGTTGGTTAAATGTAATGAAGTAGATAGAAATTTACATGCATAAAGAGAAGATTGATTGCTTATAAAAACCACCCTAAAGTAATCAGAAAAACTAACAAGAATCGAAGTTTACTCCTACAGATTTGACAAAACGAAAACCAGCAAATACTTAAAAATTTTTATGGCTCTTTTGCCATACCTATTTTTCTAGATCCAGACGCACTACAATTACCAAAATCACCTTTGCTTACATAAATCTTACTTTGATATCAAGATTAATTTTAGAACACGTACATAATGTTTTTAGAGAAAAATATATAATGCAAGAACAATGGCATTGAATTTGTGCCTTCTATATTTCAAAGCAATTGTTTTAGGATTAACGAATCGTTACAATCATTTTTTCGTGTGGTCGGCCTTCGTTCGGGTGATAGGCGATGCATAGCTAGCTTTAAATTTTTTTTTTAATAATCAGTATTGTGGTTATTTTGTTGAACTATTTATGATTTTCAATCCAAATTTGTTCATTAAATTTAATTTTTATTAAATAATTTTTATGAAGTAAGGAATTTTACAACATGAAAATTAATTAAAATTGTTATTGATAATCGTTCATTCTTGACCGTGGCCGGGGCTCGAGCTCTGGCCGGCAGGTTACCATGACATGTTTCGATCGCAACCCCTCGATCTCCTCAGATGTATTTGCCGTCTTACACTCGCATACATCGACGACTGCTGACGTTAATAGTCAAACATCAATCCTTAAACCAAATTGTATTTTAACCTTTGGTAGATCGAAATTTGCTTATTTTTTTGAATGATTATCCATTTTAATAGATTTTACATGTTTTTCCTAACTTCTGTTTTTTTCCGTACTTATGTCAAGAATTCTTCTTGAAGTCCAAAGTACATTTTTTTATTTTTTAATTTTTGTCTTTCTTTTTCTTGTTGACCTTTTTCAGCACAACTTGAAGGACATATGTACACATAGAGCTCTTGCCTTAGCTTTTACAATAATCAGTATTGTCGTTTTTTTGTTGAACTGTTCATGGTTTTTCATCCAAATTTTGATATTTTTATTAGGATAGAGTTTATCAAATTTTATTTTCATTAAATTATTTTAATGAAGAAAGGAGTTTTACAACATGAAATGAACTAAATTTATTGATACTTTTTCATTCTTGACTGCCGCGGGAATCGAACTCAGGCTTTCACGTACAGATTGCTTGTTACTTGTTTAAATTGCAACCACTCAATTTCTTCAGAGAGTATTGCCGTTTAACACTCAGAGTCATTGACGAATGCTGGCAGTCAATAGCCAAACATCAATCTTTAAACGAAATTGTATTTAACATTTGGTAAATTGAAATAGGCTTTGAATGATTATGGATTAAATGTTGTATTTTTATACTTAAGAAAACTCTGATTTTAAAATAAATTACCTGTTTTTCTTTTAATTTAATAATTTTTTTTATATTTTTATTTATAATTTTGTTAAAAATAGTGTGCCATATTAAAAAAAAAAAACAAATAAGATACAACAAAATGTTTTAATTGCCAAATTAAAAGGAGTCAAATTTACCACGACGTCAATGACTATTTATTTAAAAAAATTTTTCCTAAGGAATTTAAGGTTAATATATAAAACAAAATATTAACAACACTTGTTGGTTGTAAACTTTTAAATAATTAAAATAAGCTTAAGCAAAATAAAGCAAAACCGCATTTAATAATTTAAAATTAATTTGTTCTTCCTCCTGTAAAATTTAATAAAGTTGACTTAGCTCTTTTACCACTGAAGGTGACGATATTTTGGTGCAAATCTTTTGAGCTTTCAGCAACAAAATTGTCCTAGCGGCTTAGAAGGTTTAAGAATGAAAAAAATTTTGTAATCCCATGTCAAATGGGAGTGTAGGATTTTACCATTAAAAATACCAAAATTTTAAAAAACTTATGAGCTGTTATTCCAATGGGAGAAAAAGGGTAACTGGTACTGAGTTTACTTTGGTTTGCCTCCACAAGAATGGTGACAAGAACAAGACTTACACCCAATTATGGTGTTTTATTTTTTGGTAGAAAAAAATGTTTAAACAAAAAAACTAAATGGTGGTAATGCCAACCACAAACACAGCCGCAATCACGTGTTAATACTGACGAAACAAAAGAACTTTGTGATTCCTTAAAGATACAAACATTGTATCATACAATTAAAAAAATAAATGAAACAATTTAAATGTGTGCGACGATGTGTGGAAATAGTACAAAAATATCCTGCAACAAAGAAAGAAAATGGTTTCCTGGCATTGTTTTTATTTCACATTTTTTCGTAGCTGAGCACCACACATACACAGTCATTTTCGTCTGTCATCAAGTGCCAAGTGACTTCAATTGTATTGAGTATTTTTAATTCTTATTTTTACTTGTTGTTTGCCTTTGTGTCTTCGGAACAAACCCTTAAGACTTTTTCATGATCCCTTTATTACTTTCTTCGCTAACGCTCTTATATTTATTTTATTTGTTGCGTTACATTTAATTTTAATATATGACAAGGACTACGTAGGAAAACCATTGCCAGAATTAATTATCCGTACTAATTGTCATTACTACTGATTATGGTTTTTAACAGAGATGAGCTGATAATGAAATTATTTGCCAAAAACAGCAAAAGAGAACTGAATTTTACTCAAAAGGAGCCAACAATTTCTCCATTATGAAAAGAAAAACAAATTGAGCTTTTGTGTCAAGGGAGAAGGCAGTAGGAAGACTAAGTTCAATCAATATATGCCAAGTTGATGTCAAACTTTTATTACAAAAATTACAATAAGTATGTAGAGTGTAAAAAAAATTCCTGGGAAGTTGTATAAACAACATTATAGATAAAAATATTAGCTTAAACTTAGTAAACACACTTATTAGATATAATTTTATTAGCAACTTTCCTTTTAATAAGCTACAACTTTGTCAAGACTTTTAATCAGATTGACTTGATTATCCTTTGTTTGTATATTTTAGTGCAATTATTTGTGTATGTGTATATGCATGATATGATGTATATGGGTTGTTATTCCATTTGTAACACATCAAAGACATTCACCCTTTTCGTGGTTGGCGTATTTAAAATACGCCTTATACTGTTTGATAATAGATTTAAGGAAATAAGTTAACGTTCTCTCTAATCTATTACCAAACAGTCGCAGGGGTATTTTAAATTTACCAGCCACGGTAAGGGTGATTATATTTGTATATAAAAATTAATCGAAACGACATAACTGGTTTCTATATTTCCTTCTGTAGGTTTGTTCGTAATTGCTACGAGAAGGCGTATGACCTTCTGAAAAGTTGCATGCATAAAATGTTTTGCGAACCCTGTTATAATGCTATCCGTTTTTGACGAGAAGAAAACAGAAGTTATAAAAAAGTGAAATGCCCTATTCTTAACACGTCACGAACCAAATTTTCTTATTTTATGTTATTTTCCGATATTGTTTTTAACCGATTTAGCGATTTAAAATAAATTTAAGGGTTTATTTCCAACGAATTTTAGCCAAGTCCGCGATAAACGTGATTTTTTCCTGTAAGTTTCCTAATTCTTTAGAGGTTTAACAATTTTTAATAAATATAAGACTTTGCTATCATGCCGCTGTTAAAATATGTTGGCAAATTTTCGCTAGTTTAGCAATTATTATCGAATTTTTGACGTTCCTTGTAGTTCTAGGGATTTATAATCAATTTTATGGATTATTTTAAATATTAACTGCCGTTTTCATAAAAACTTATTTATGATTAAAAAACCGTTTTTAAGAGAAATAGTCTATTAATCCTATAATAAACCATTCATAAAGTAAGAAAATTTAATGTTGTGTTAACCATTCTTTAAACCAAAAATAAAATGACATTTTGAAAATGGTTTGCATTTTTTGATATTATTTTTGTGAAATATGTTGCAAAATAATGCAAAAAATTTTGTATTTATTAATAAGGACATGTTAAATACATTCTTTTTAATATTCTCTTTAATTATTTTTTAAATTATTGCAACGATTTGTTTTTTTTTAAACAACAAATTATGCTTCAAAAATATTAAAAAAATAAACAAATCATAGCAATAGTGATGTTATTAAAAAGTTAACAACCATTTAGTTCGAATACTTTCTTATCGAATATTTAAAAGAGATTCAAACAAAAGTTTTTATGATACCTTTTGGCATCATTTTGTTGAGTAACTAAAATAATATGTAGTTTTATTTGATAAGAATAATTTTTAAGGTCTAAAATTAAAAAAAATAGAATCTGGGAATTTATTTCTCATGTTGAGTTAGATTTTTATTATACAAATTTTCATATTATTCGAATGTGTAATCTAAGTCAAATTACAATCCTCAAAAGCTTTTATACTTTTAATAGTTTTATTCCTTCAATATTTTCCAGGAATATTTTGTATGCACTTTTTGTTTATATATTTCTGTTACGAGGCTTACTTTAGCTATCCTTTGGCTAGCTATAAAGTAAATTTCGTAGAGATTTGATGAAAGATCTGAAAGTTTACTATAATACAAAAACTTTTTTCAGCTATATTATTAACCAACAATATTTTCCATTTTTTGTACGTTTAGTAGTAAACAAAAGTACAAAGTGCTAGAAGAATGTATTACAAATTTAATTTTTTCACTTGTTTTTAGTAAAGCAGGTTAAAGTGTTTTTTATTTAACGGTAAGCTCAAAAATTGTTTGATTTTGGTGCCCTCCACTGTAAACAAAAAGCGAAATTATGAATTATACTTCCAAATATATTTAAGGTACATTGTAAGCATCACAAAACGGATATTACATAATTATTCTAAACCCATTATTAATCATTAGGCAAATAAATGAACTACAAGAACAAGCTTTGACATGAATACTTTATTTTTTTTTACAAAGCCCTTATATCAGAATAAGACTTTTGGCATGATGGCGCCCATATACTATAAATCTAAAACGAAATGTGCCATTAATATTTTTCTTTTATAAAAAGTTTTTGTTGTCGAAAATTCATCAAGTTGGTTATTGTTACACTTAGCTCTCATATAAATGTTCCCTCGGCATAAGATATTTATTACAATAGCTGCAAAGCAGGCAGAGCAAAAGCTACACAATATTTTACAAAATGGGGGTACCGTTTTTAAAATGGTCGAAAACAATGAACTAATTCATAGCCAGCTACAGCTTCTCTTACCAAATAACTTATATTGTAAAAAGAAATTTCTTTAGACACTTTACTACAATAATTCAGCAGACTGTGCTATGAACGTTGCTGGTTGCTTTTACACAAAGAAGCGGCTGATAAACGCCTTGTTCATTACCTACGGGTCAATACTACCACAGACAGGGGCTAATGTACACAGAAAAAATTCTCCAAAATTGTTCACCAATTAAAGCATTAATCAAAAATAAAATCACTTTTAATAACAAATTGAATCAAGTGAATTAAACGTTTAGTCAAGTGAATCAAACGTTTAGTCAAGTGAATTAAACTTTTAATATATACTAATAATTTGTTTACTGGTACAAATGTAATTATTATCACAAAAGTTTTAATTGAAATCCATTTTGATAATTTTTCCGTAAGTCCTTTCTACTACTTGCCTATTTATTCAGTGACAAAAACATATTTTGTAATTTGATTAAAAAAGAGAATCAGAGTTTTTTGTTGGGGGGAAAACAATCAAATATGTTGTATGCATTTTATATTAAAATTAAGCACAAAATAATTATTGTGGGAATTTTTTAGCCTCTAATAGGAAAATTTAAAACAGCGCGTAAGAAGTTCAATTTTCTAGCACCTCGCTTTAACAACGATAACCTTAAATATGAGCATCAAAGCTGTGCCATTAACAGTAATGTGAACTTATCTTCTTAAATAAAACCTACAAAATTAAAATTAAAATTGAGATAAGCCCACTTGGTTGACGAAAAAAATAGCTGAATTGCCATTACTGTTCAACAATAGCAGCCACCTTCACTACTTAACGTGCTGTCAAAATCGGATTTGCCAATTGCAATGTCAACTTCACAAATTTTGTATGAGCATGAGCATTTTTGACGGATGGAATACTAAAATTTTTGTCCATTGTATAAATGAAATAAATACCTTAAACAAATAAGAGACCGGCTCTTTTCATCTAAAATTACTGCACCATCAAAACAATTTTAGTTATTGGACTTCTAAAGTTTCGTCATGAGAGTCTTAAGTGGTGCTCAAAATATTGTTATAATAATTTTATACAATGTTTCTTTTTGCATCATTGTTTTCTCGCTGGATCCTTACAATTCCCTATATATAATGGTATGTGTGTATATTTCAACAACATTGTGTAATTCAATTGTTTTGTTAATTTCATTTCCATTTATATTTTCTTGGTATTCTTATTGTTTTTGTCATTATATTTCCTCAATATTAGCAACACATCTTAATAGTCTTATCACAGATTAATGAAAGGTGACCGACCACCTCTGCTATTGTGTTGATTATTTTTAAGGATATTTTTAATGAAGATTAATATCATTTGATTAGGCTGAAGACATTTAAATATCCAGTTTATTTTTAAGTGACATAGAAGATTAAGTATTTTTGAAACGAAACCTTTACGGAGAGATAATATTTTTTTCATAATGGCTCAAAACTTTGATAAATTGTCTTAATCAGTAACTTAAAAATTTATTTTTAAATTCATTTCAAATTTATATTATATTAGTCACGGTGAATTAATAACAGATTATTTCGGAGCAACAACTAGAACAACTCCGACAAAAATTACAAGTAATTTGTTTTTCTAAAATCATTGTACAATGTCAAAAACAGAATTAAATTAAAGCAGAAACAAAAAAAAAACAAAACGTTTTCATCCAAAAATTGAAGCACAACCGCGAATAACTTTGTAAGTGACAAAATAATTATTTTTAACGGTTTTAAGAGGCAGGATTACTTTTTTTAGACACTTACAATGTACTATCACTGGCTGACTTTTTGTTTTGCATTTTGAAGAGGTTAAAGTGCATAATTGGGTGATTTGATGTTTAAGCAATGCTTAGAGGCAACAATAACATGGTTGTGACTTCTTGATTGAGGGCTAATTCAATCATAATATGGTTACAGGTAACAATGGTTATATAAAACATTATACATATGTTTTAAATTTTATTTAAAAATATTTTTGTTGGAGGTGACCGTATTTTAATATATTTTTTCTCTGCGTGAACCATTGTCAAATTCCTTTTTAACAGTTTTTTGGCCAGGAGCGTGCGATAAGAAAATCGTCCATGTTTATTGTATAAATATATTGTTGTCGTACACAAAAAATTGTTGTTTTAATTATATATAAGCAATCAAAGTTGTTCTTATTCGACCTTTCGAAATTTAAATAAATACAAATTAGTCAAGCTCGAGGCCAGTGCAAGTCTAGATGTCGATGTGTAAACAACATAGTTTTAAGTTTTTGTGCTTATAAAAATTCACTGAAAAGAAATTCCTGATGATGATCTTCAAAGAAGATCAAAATATTGGAAGCAAATAAAAAGGATTTTTTATTACAAGAATGGAACACAGTCGTTTAGGCCCTATGCTCCTTATATTATATATAATGGGAAGTAATAATAGCAAATTGTGATAAATCTTCATGTGCCCACAAAGGTACCCGGGTACCTTTGGCGTTTTCAACTAAGTTTTGTTCATTGAAACTATAACTTTTATGAAACTTTATATTTTTGCAGCTGAACAGCTAAATTTTTTTTGTATTTTTCTTGCGACACCAACTTATTGCTTATACCCTAAAATGCGCACCCTTGTACCCGGGTACCTGTGCGTGTTTTATATTCGAATGTGTCCACTGTAAGTTTATTTTTTTACGTTCTTGGTAGTTCTGCATAAGCTTATGATAGTCTACATTCATATATTACATATTAGCTTAAACAATTTATTCATAAAACAGAGAAACAGAAATATAAAGAAACCAAAAATTCAATAAATGATTAAAAAAATATAACATTTTAGTGTAGATCTTTTGAGCAGTTTAAACAGATTGGACAATTAATAGAATGTTTAAATATTTAATATATGTATCAGTTGTATGATCGCGGTATTAATGTTTTACAGCGTTTTAACCCGATATTTAGTGCGAAAATGCATGTTATATACGCAACTTTCATATGGGTATCCTGGTAACTTGCAGCGCATTATAAGGTGTTTTTTTGGTGGCGCACATAAGGGGTAAGAGAAAAATATTATGATGTAATATAACGAATATATTTATCATAATATGATTCAATAATGAATTGAAATTTTTTTTAATTTCTACAAATTTTTTTACTGATTCAATAAATATTTTTGTTTGATTTTTATTTAACCAGCAAAAATGTTGACAACTATTCAATAATATAATATACGCTCTATTGGTTTCAAGTTTTCATAATTTTGTATGAAATATTTAACGCTCTTTAATGTTGTCGTTTTTTGCATTTTTTTATTTGATCGTAAGCAACACTTCTTTATGTGAAATATAAGAACAACAACACAAAACACATACAGTGAAAGCTTTGAAAAAGTACAACAATAAGAAAGATGATAAAATAGCGTGACGAGGTTTGTAGTAAAAAAAACAATAGCAGGTAAAATAAAACGTTTAACTCTTTTTAAACAACAGAAACAACAGCAACGTTATAAGAAACAAAATAAATTTTTGGTTGGTTTCAAAGTTGATAAAAAAGAATGAAAAACATAATCCCGTATTCAATTTTTTAAAACTGTCTAGTTAAATACATCAAATACAAAAATTTGAACGATGACAAAACATATCGAGTCAGTCTGCTGCCGTTTTTGGTTACATTTCTTCTTCAACAGTGAGTGAGGAAGATAAACATTGTGTGTATAAACAAGACTTCGTTCAAAAATTATTCCAACAAAAAGTGTCTAAAAGCAAGCCGCCGCTCTGCTTTCTGCCTTCATCTTCTCCCTCAGTGATAGCTTGGGTGCGCGTCATTCATTGCTTGGGCAAAAATTTTTGTTTGATTCGGCAAAATTATTTGTTTGAAATTTATATGAATTTCAGTAAACTTTTTGTTTGATTCTGTAAATAATTTTTTTGAAAAACTCGGTGTTTTTTTCAGTAAACAGAATGCAAATAAATTGTTTGAATATACGAATTTGTTTGTAGGACCGATTTCAGACAAAAAATGTTTTGATTCTACAAATTTTTTGTTTGATTTCGAAAAATAATTTTTTCTGTGTACTGTTCTTTCAGACATAGTTGACCAAAATAATATTCATCGAAAAAATCATGCAGTGTCTCGTTTTTGGATCTGGTGAGTTCATCAACAAGATCATTAAGATATAATGAAAATAGTATCGGAGTTAATATAAATACGGCTTTCAGTTTGATTTTTAGAATTTTGCAAAATACGAATTACTTTAGAAGACAGACCAATAACGGAATAGTCGACAAAAAAGGCATAAGTATTTTTTCCATTTATTTGATTTAGTTTTACAATGTTTGCCAGGTTGAAAATATTATCGATAGTTGAGTAGTCATCCTTAAACCCGCTTGATATTCATTTAGTATTTTGTTGTTTTCTATCAATTCTGTTATTATTCTGTTTAACAAGATTGTGTTGGAAATTTTACACACTGTATCACAAATGATAACCCACGATAGTATGCCGTTAAAGATGTAGCTACTTAATTAAAAAGCGGGATCAAGATCGAACTACGAAAGCTTTATGGTGTCTTTTCATGTAAAAATATTATGTTAAATTTTGTCAGAATTTCGTGAATAAAACAAGCAGGAGCGTATTTATAAAAGTCATACGTTATGCCATCTTGACCAGGAGCTTTATTACATTTTAATTTGTTAACAACGTACAAAACTTCACAAAATTCAATGCACCAGCTCATTGTGTTGTTGTCAGTGTTGCCGTTAGGATACGAAAGATACATTTTTCGTATCTTTTGATGACTTCATGTACCATGTATAATCCTGACATTTTTCGTATCTTTTGAATCTGTACGTAAAATGTGCAGAAATAAAATATTAAAATTTAATTTAAAACTATGAGCCGAGGTTTAAAAATTTAAAAAAAGTAGTTGGTTTAAAATTTGTACTTCCATTTTCGAATGCATGTGTTGAGAGAATTTTAAGCAAACTTAAACTTATTAGGACTGATCATCGTAACCGACTCAATACTAATATAATTGCCGCTTTAATTATGGTGAAAGAGAACATTAAGGAAGTTTCAACATACGATCGAACTAAATCGATGATTACTAGTAGTGCGAAGTAGTTCTGAGGAAATATACATATGAATTTTTTGATATAATCACCCTAGTATAAACGCCTTAACTCGTATATTATATATATAAATGAATTTGTTTTGATAACATCCAAAGATAGTTACATATAATAATTTTTAAAGTTTGCTTACTGTATTTTTGAAAATTACATACCTAATATTTATGACTATTTATTTAATTTATTGATAAAAATGAATTTATTTAATATAATTTTCTTTACAATATTCATTAAATATGAAATAAAAATGTTATGTTAATAAATGTTAACGTTAAAAACGGATTTTTTTCAAAATGTATCTTTTTGGGGAAAAATTTATCTTTTTTGGAAACTAAAATGTATCTTTTTCGAAATTTCGCTGGCAACGCTGGTTATTGTTTTCATTATTTTGTAACAATTTGCTAAAATGAGTTCGAAAATCATCTGCTCTTAAATTGCCTTTGATAACCTGTTTACATGCTCTCATTAATTTTGACAGTTTTCACCAATCATTAATGCATTTGACTGTATTTAACTCGTCTAAATTGTTGTTGTAGTTACATTTCTAGTTTTTTGTCTTTGCGTAATTTTACATCAGGGCAGTGTTGCCAGCGAAATTTCGAGAAAGATACACTTTAGTTTCCAAAAAGATACATTTTTTCCCAAAAAGATACATTTTGAAAAAAATCCATTTTTAACGTAAACATTTATTAACATAACATTTTTATTTCATATTTAATGAATATTGTAAAGAAAATTATATTACATAAATTCATTTTTATCAATAAATTAAATAAAAAGCCATACATAATACGAATGTAATTTTTAAAAATACAGCTAGCAAACTTTAAAAATGATTATATGTAACTATCTTTGGATGTTATCAAAACAAATTCATTTATATATATATATAATATATGAGTTAAGGCGTTTATACTAGGGCGATTATAAAAAATGATTTTGCTTTTATTCCCAAAATATGAGATTTTTAAATTTGGAATTAATTTAATTTTGTTCTCTTATATTTTTTACTGAGATTTGATTTTCATATGTGTAATATTTTATTGTTATCTTATTTTTTTTACAGTTTTTTTTATAAGAAGGCCCACTGTGTTTCAGTTAACTCATCTCGCCCATTCGGCTTAAGGTTTGTTACAAATTGTTCAATTTGAGTTTCACATTTATACGTTTGGTTAAACAACAACACTTGCATCCATTGTTCATTAATTAATTGCAGTGACTTATTTCGCAAACCAAACACTTGACAGCAAACTACAACTGTAACCTTCATGTTTGTGTAATTTTACACTTCATACCTATTTTCTGCATTTTGTAACTCAACACTGAGTTGCAGAAACAATGACAGAACTGCGGCACACAAGCTGAGCGAAAAAAAACATGAACTATTGTTGAATAAACCAAATAAATAAAGCAAGGCTCATTATGTGTTTACCACTAAAATAAACGAAATACAGTAGCAAAATCAGAAACGAATAAAAAAAATCAACATAAAACCGCATTAACTTGGTAACTAAAATGTACTTTGAATAAAACACAATTGTGAAATTAGTTTGTAAATGTAAGTAGCTCTACGAGCTTGTATGTACATATCGTCGCTATGTTGCAAAATGAGCTCAATTCCCCCTTTTTGTGAAATGGACTTAATTATGCAAATGTGTCCAAAAGGTCATAGTCTATAGCTGGTAGGAGTTTAAAAAATCCCATATCTTTTCAAAGTAGTTTTTGTATCAAAAATATTCATTCTTACTTATATCCAATAACCATATTATGCTTGAGTTAGTCCTTCATCAAGAAACCACAACCATATAATAGTTGCCTCCGAACTGAAACATGTTTAACTATTGGTAATTTAAAAGCAAATTATTGTCATATTTAACAATAACATGTTTAGAGGCAGCAATAGTATGATTTTGTCTTCTTGTTGGAGTTCTATTTTAACAATAATATGGCTGTACGTGACAATATTATGGTTATATTAAACATAATATGTTTAAAATTTTCATCAATAAAAGTTTTGTTGGAGGTGAGCATATTTAAACATGTTTTTTCTCTGCGTGTATATATGTATGTGTATATACATATATGTTCGTATTGATCCTTTAAGTAACATAGAGCCTTAATAAATTGATTGAACATATTCCTGTCTTGTGGCAACGCTCTCACTTCGCCCCAGGTTTAACACATTCCGGCCACTTCTTCATCTATTTGCCTTCTCCACGTATGGGGGTCCTCTTCTTCGACTTCCTTGCGGGTTCAAGCCTATGACATTTCTTGTGATGTCGTTCCTTGATCTTCTTACCGTGTGGCCAATCCACCGCCATTTACTACTTTTCATTTCTTTGGCCATATATTGTTGGTTGGATTGTTCCCAAAGCCAATTGTTGGACACCACTCTATGCCAGAATATTCGCAATATCCTGCAAAGACACTGACCAACAAACACTTAAGCTGGGATCACACGATTGCCGCAAATGCACCAATATGAATATGTCAATTACGGATTGCCCAAAGAGAATTGGTTGTAGATTTGAGTGTTTATAGCTGCTTTTGCTTATCATTATTGCCTTTGATTTTTTGCGCTTAAACAATGACCATTTATCAACGCCCAAACTTTATCGAAATCATGGTTTAACTATTAACTATTGATACTGGATGGCGAACTGCTAATGAAAAGTTTTACATCATTAGCGTACATGTGAATTTCACAATAACTGACTCTAGACGGCAGGTCATTGGAATAAATTTAATATAGAAGAGGACCCAGAATTGAGCTTTGCGGTACACCACTTGTTGTCAAACCAACGACAGATTTTTCAGGTCCAGATCATACACATTGAGTTATGATAAAATTAATTTAACAGCTGTGTTTGAGAAATGGCACATGTGTTTTAATTTTGGCAGAGTACAGTGTGTTCGACAGTATCAAATGCCTTTTAATGATCAAGTAAAATTAGAAATTATATCATCTTATTATCCATCTTTTTTATTTATTAATTTAATTGAATTGCTCCATACACAAGACTAATGGTGTTTTCTTTTCTACAAAAAATGTGCCTTTTTTTTAAAAAAAATGCAATTTGGTGTCTGTTTCTTAAAAATTTTGCTCCCGAAAAGCATGAGTTTTTTAAAATAAAACAAGGCACCCTTTTCGGGAGCACAATTTTTAAGAAAAAGACACCAAATTGACTTTTTTTTAAAAGAAGGCACATTTTTTGGTAGAAAAGAAAACACCATAAGAGTTTTATTTTGCAGCATGGAACTGAGGAAATGGTAAACAAAAATCATTAATTAATTAACAACTTAAAAACTAACTAAAATTTTTATATAAATTAGCAAAAGAACAATTAAATTAAAACAATAAAAAAATATTTTAATCAAACAATATATTTTAACAATAAAATTTTTAATAATTTTATATATTTTAATCTCAAGTAATTATGTTTCAAAGTGCTATGATGAAAACAGTTTAAAAATATTTTCCTTAAATTTTCGTGTGTTACTTAAAAGCTGAAAGCTATAGGGTATAGAATTCCAGAGAGATACTGAGAATATGACGAAATGCCACTCAGAAATTAAACTTGTATATCCAAACGATCTAATTATTTTCCCCCTACTTATGTCAGAAATACAAAGTTTTCCGTACAGGTACTTGTGGGTATATAAGTATTATCTTATGTAGAAATGATCGTAGTTCCTCACAAACATCGATTAATGCAGATACACATCTATGTTAGGGTCTGAAACCCGATTGCCTATCAGATAGTATTAATTTATTATAGTTATATGACCTTCTCCGAGAAAAGGGACCTAGTGAGTGAAAATAAAGTTTTGAGAAAAACGCAATTCATCTTATTCTACACCCACTTTGATACCAGAATCCACTCTTAAGTCCAAGCCCGTTTTTTGACACACTAGGTCCCTTTTCTCGGAGAAGGTCAAATATATAAGTGCTTTGTCATTTGCCCGTGGACTAATCTTTCAAAAACTTTTGCCGATACGGTAGTATTGCGATAGGTCTATAATTTTTATCGGCGTTTTGAATAGGTTTAATTTTTGCATGCTTTCATATTAATGGGAAAGTTGACGTTGTTATTATTGTGTTCATCAAGTGTGTTAATATAGGAATGGCCAAAAAAATCGATATATCAAAATATCGATATTTAAATAAAAAATTATCTATTTAAAATACCGATATATCAATATATCGATATTGAAATACGACTATCGAATTTGATTGACACAACATGTTTTTTTAAGAATTGGCTTCATAGCATGCATCATATGTTTTCTTAAACTAATATCAAGATCCAAAATAATTGGCATTTATAAAAAGCAGTGCCGGATACAAGAAGCAGATTGTCAAGAGAGCACATAAAACAGAGAGTGCTCCTGATGTCCATATCTGATGGTTACTGGTATGACTAAAACGATCAAAAACATTTATAGTTAATGTTGGTACTTTTGGGGTGCAATTCAAATTTTAAGGTTAGTTGGTACTTCCATTTAAATTTTTCGTAATTAACTTTTTTTTGGTTTCATATGATTTTTTTGCTTTCTTTCCTTTTTTTTTTTGTTATAATTGAATTTTTTGTTGTTATTAATTTTTTGAAATAAAACGAAACAATAAAAAGTAACAATGTAATTACATATCGTTACTTTAATATAGAAAAGCCCTTACTCATGTTTTCCTTACTTTACAGGAGAAGGAAACAACTTAATAAAAATTATAGTGTTGCAGTCACGATTTTTTTAAACGCAGTTTTTTGTTCAATTCTCTAAGCAATTTAATAAAAAACTGGTTTTAAATAAAATCGCAACTACAAGACTATAATTTTTATTAAGTTTTTTCCATCTCCTGTAAAGTAAGGAAAATATTAGTTAGGGGTTTTCTATATTAAAGTAACGATATAATATGTTTGTTCATAAATATGTATGTGCAAAGTTATATAAAATTTTTTAATTTGGTAAAAGTTTCAGCAAAATTTGTTCGATATTTTTTAAATAAAAACTATCGATACCGATATATTTTTTCAATTTGTCCATCCCTAAGTATATATGGATTTATAAATTTAGGAAGAATGCCCAAACGAATCTGCCTTTATATCAAAAATGGACTTCAGGACTTCTTCCTGGGTAGTATTCGTTAACTCAAATCTTACCTGGTGTTCATAATTTGTAGTGTTAGTATAAAAAAAGGCAAGTATACCAACTTGATCACTCAGTATTTAGTTGGTTCACGTTAATTATGCTCGCATCATGTATATAATTTTTACGGATTTCCTTCCATTTCCTCTTTGAGCTAGTAATTGATTAAAATTTCTCTTTATTGTATTTACATTTTGCAGATCTGATCTTTATGTTTACATTTCTTCTGCTGATCTTGAAAATATTGTAAAGTTCACTGGTGTTAAATCTATTCAACCTTTCATATGCTATATTTCTCTTATAAATTGAGGTTTTAATATCGCTTGAGAACCAGGGGTTATCAGTCTTAAGCTTCTTAGTTTTAACCGGAATATATTTTTCGTATAAGTATTGTATGTTATTAGTCAAGTATTTTACCTGTTCATCACAAGATGGCATTTGGAATGACTGGCTCCAAGGAATTGTTGTCAATTCACTTTCCCCCGATTGAATAAATATATTTTTAAAATTGAAAATTTATTTTTAAAATCTCTAAAGGTTATAGTTTCTTCTTAAGCGGTTGTTTGAAAATCACAACAAATAAAGATTAGATCATGTTTGGAAAATACAGAAGCAGAAAGCTTGTAGAACAAGAGTATACGGGAAAGGTCATCAGTAAAACATAAGTCAAGCAGGGTGCTTGTAGTTGTTGTAAAATGCGTTGGTGTTGTATTGTTTATCAAAGACAATCCGATAGCATTCATTTCGTTCTTCAAAGATTTATCAACTATGATGTTAGCGTTGAAATAACCGGTTATGACTATATTGGTGTAATTAAGACTGAGTGTGGATAGTGTTTCTAACAATGGTGTTATATTAATTGTATTGTTTGGCCTATTTACTGTACACAGAAGCAATTTTTGATTATTGTGGGATATTTCAAGAAACAAATACCATATAATGGTTGAATTCGTCCTTCAACAAGAAGGCACGACCATATTATTGATGCCTTTAAACATGTTATGGTTAAATATGACAATAATTTGTTTCAAAATCGACAATAATATTTTCCTCTTTCCCAAGATCAACATGCTATAGTTGAAAACCAGCCATGATATTATTAGTGTTAAACATGTTTTAGTTATTTTTAACCATACCATGTTCGGAGGCAACCATAACATGGTTGTGGCATCAACCATAACATGGTTGTCGGTGACAATGAAAGATGAAATCAAAAAATTTAACTCAATTTAATTGCATGTTCATCGATTTCGAACGAAGGGTTCGTTCGCTTAAATTACATTTAAAACAAATAAAAAAATAACAGGCAAATAAATTGAATTAAATTTTTTCGATTTCATCTTATGTATAATCGAGTTTTAAATATCGAATATCAAATCGAAACTACACCAAGAGAAAAAAATGTTTCAATATGATCATCCACAGCAAATAACTAATACCTAAAATAACTAAAAATGTTATGATTAATATGGTCCTACGCCAACAACACCCAATCATATTAAAGATGGCTTTGGATTTGTTATTGTTAACAAAAACAAAGATATGTTCAACACTTATAATAGCATGGTTCATTTTCAGCCATATCATGTTGCACTTTAAAAAGAGGAAAATACAATTGTTAATTTTAACCCTTGTGGTAGTACCCAACTTTATCCACATTGTTTAGCACCCAGAGTACCCGGGTTCATTGAATTCTTTGAGAAGTTAAAACGTGTTTGTGTTATCCCATAAAGTGTATTGTATTGTATTGTATTGGGTACCGGGGTACCCGGGTGCGCATGTTGCGAAATTTAAAGTTGAAGCAAAATTTTTTGAGTATTAAAAAAGCAAAAAATAAATTTAGAATCTAAATTCGCTTTCTTTTAAGTTAAATAACGACAATCGAGTTTAAAAATTTAAATCCCTAATACATTTTTTTCAAGTAAATAAACCTAGGTGGGTACCATGGTACCCGGGTACTAACACAAGGGTTAAACCAAACAATTATTAGTGGTAAGCAAATTATTGACATTTTTAACCATAATATGTAAGAGACAACCATAATATGGTTTGGATGGGGGAATAATTTAACCATAATATGTTTGGCGGTGACAATAATATGATCAAGTTGACAATTATTTGCTTGTAATTTGTCGGAAAAATTGTTTTGTTGGAGGTGACTGTATCAAAGAATGTTTTTTTCTCTGCGTATACTAAATGATTTCTCCAGCTGCCATAACCTTTAAATCTTCAATAAGTAAGAAACACAATTATGTGGCATGAGTATTTTTTGCAGCATACTGGCGATATTTTCTGCATTTTCCCAGCAAATACAAACTGAGTTTTTGTTTAGCTGCTTTTTCAATATTAAAGTCCTTTTTATTACTAACAAAATATTTTTGTGCAAAGAAAAGCAATAGTTATTAGCTAATGTGCTTGGCAGTTTTCAGGAGTTGGATAATGGGGGCAAAGCAACCTTATTTTAATGTCACAGAGATATTATATACTGGATTTTGACCCTGGGTAATCTTAGAATTGGTGCCTTTCTAGCATTGTTATACAAAGGACAAATACAAATTTCTAAAGAATGTTTTCTATGTCACGTTCTATTCATAATGTAGTAATATAATGTTTACTTTATGTATTTGAAAGTACAATGAACATTGTTTTTGTGTTACAAGTGCAGCATGCATGATGTGTCAAGTGCAAAAAAAATATCATTGCTTTTTTTCCTTCGTTGGATTTCTTTGGCATGCAAGCGAAATTGTTTTTAGTAAATTTTATTTTGATTTATATACGAAAACCTGTGTTGGTGACGAAATGTAAGATTTAAAATATTAATAAAGAATAAATTTAAAGCAAGAATACAATTATAGTAGATGGTTTTTTAAGAGTTTTTCATACTTGCAATATGAGAAGACAAATCAATGTATGTTTGTTAAAAATCATATTTTTTTCATGTGCTTTTTGTCATGATACACACTATTGACAAGTATTAAAGTAGCTTTAAAAATTGGTCATTTATGAAATAGTTTAAAATATGGGTCTCAACAAAATTTTCATGATTTCTTTAAACTTACATAAGAATTACTCTTGTATTTGTGATGCGCTTTACCATTAATGGTGAATAAGGTTATATGTACTTAGTTTATCATTACGTGTGAGATACCAAGAAATGTTCATCTACCATCGTGATTACCGTTAATGTAATAGAAAAATTTGCCAAGTGCAAAGAGTCCAGATGAATTGAGATAAATAGCAAACTGTAAAAAATTTAAAATAAGTTATCGATAAAAAATGAAGTAATGTCAAAGAAATGTAAAATTGTTCAACTTAAAATTGACATATCAAGCTTGAAATAATAACAGTGTTGCTGAATCAGCGGGTTATGGGCAAATTCAGCTATTTACCGCTTTTTGTTTTTATGTTTATCATAAACCAAAAGATGGCAACATTTAATAAAACAAACAAAATCATAACAAAAGAAAAATTGAATAAAAACTTTTGTTTACGTTTTTTATAGTTTGCTCTTTCCAACATTTGCTGTTTCTTTCTATCAATTTAATGAATAAAAAATTTAGTGTTTATAGTCGGACACACTATTACAAGTTGAAATATCAGAGAAGCTTTTATTAAGAATGTAAGCAATATCATTGCAGTTTAATCGCCAATTTTCCATTATTTCAGCAAAGAAATTAGTCAAACACTGAATATAAACTGAAGTAAGACAAGAAGATATTAATATTAACTCTATTTGACTGCAGACTATTAAAAAAAAGTAAAAAAAAATTCTTTAATTATTAACAAAAACTAGTATCTACCAAAATGGTCCTATACCTAAGATTCGTAAGTTTTTCTTGACCTAACAGCAGGGTTAATTTTTATATATTTACTAGATTAACCCGGTGCGCTTCGCTACACTGCTTTAACCACTTTATCGGTTGAGAGATATTTAATATATGCATCCTATGGAAGGTAGTTCCCCCCTGCGCCTATCCGCTTTATTTTTATTTTCAAAAGTGTAGTATACCATAAGAGTGGCTTTCACATAGTTTGAACATTCTCACTATAACAGTTCTTAAGATATGCGATATTAAACATTGGCGTCCTATTATGGGCACAACTTCCCCCGCTGCTATTTTATTCCAATTTTGGTGCTCAGAAGATCCTACTACCAAAAGTTCAACCAAATGCGTGCAGTGGCTATTATTTATATTTCTATCTATGAGGGGTACTGCTCCTCCCCTGTTCACCCAGCCCATTTTTATACTGAAATTTATAGTTTGCCATAGTAGTAGCTTCAGGCGCGGATCCAGCTCGAGCCTTAGGGGGGGGAAATTTTTTTTTGATACAAAAAAGTAAAAAATTTGTTTTTAAAAAAAACTCAACAATATGGTTAAATGAAATATAAGATCAGTTCATTATAAATTGATTTTTTTAAATAAGCAATTTATGAATTCCTCGTGAGGCGAATTTAGATAGTACAGTCTTTTTCTGTCATTGTTGATCTGAGCCATGTTTTTATTAGACGACGGGTAAGAAATGACCTCTCTCTCGCAGCATTACTGAAGAGTAGGGGAAGTTTTTTATTGCATATCCCATTTTTGCCATTTCTTCACATATATATTTAAATAGAAATTTTTGGTCCAGCTTGCCAAAGAATAGTTTTTTGCAACCTAGAAAAAAATTTTTAAATAAGCTTAGCGAATATGAGGCAGAATCTATTAAAAATGCTAGCTGAATAATGCAAAAATCGGACGTAAAAAGTACTTTCAATGCATCTGCTCAAGCCTCTTGAAGTTACAAACGAAAGCGATTTCTATGAATGAAAGCTTTGGCAGTGCTAAGGAAAATAATACAAGATGTCAGTAAAAAAGATTTTGTTGAAAAGTTGTCGGTAAATTATTCAATACTCCTGAAAAATCTATATGGCTTGGCATTTTAATTTTTAATAAAGTGTTTTAATCAATTTTCTCCCAATTTTGATTTAATGAAAGTGAGACGGATGAATTTATTGACAACCTTTCTCCATCTGAACTTTTAGTGTTCAAATATGCTCCAGTTACATCTCGCGACGTTGAAAGAGTGTTTTTCATTTATAGAACTGTTTTATGTGATAACAGGAAATAATCAGGGGTATTCTAGAAATCGAAGACTCAAAACGCAAGAATTTTAAACGTCGTTATTTAATCAGATTTCCCTGATATTATAAAAATATTACTTTATTAAACAGAATTTTAAAACAAAAATTAGATTAAAGTGTATTAAAAACAACTTCCAAATTCTTGCGTCTTGCCACAAGAATTTTTTTTTTTTTTGACAATTTAAAGAAACATACTATTGTAATAAAATAAATGTTTCTTAAATAACATGTTTATTTTTGCCATTTTGCCAGCGGTTTAAGCCATTTTTCGTGCCATTTTAAACTTGCCCTACTGACGTGCATTAAAACGAAAATTTGAAATATTTTTCTTAGATTTCAGTAGACATCTTCATCACAGTTTATTAAAGCATCTACAACGTTATCTGGTAGATTTTCAGATATTTTCCATGTTTGTTGCCAATGCAACAGTTCAGACTCAAGTTTAGATGTAAGTAGGTATTTATCTCTTTTATCAAATATAATCAGCTACTTGTGATTTTAAAAGTTGTGTATCTGTATTTGACTTGATTACACTTTGAGGTAGAAGTTTAGGTATGTTCAATACATTTAGGATATCTATTGGGAAACGTGTTTTGAGATTTTCTGAAATAAATGCAAAAAGAGGAATGTAACCTACAACATTTTGAATGTGATTTGAACCTTGATTTGAACGCAGATAACTTTAACTTTTTCAATAATTTCTTTAAATAGTTCTTCGGCTTTATTTCTTTTCTCTTCAGGGATTGTAGTTTTGATAAGGCTTGATCCTTTTTGAAGATCTATATCGTGCTTGTGTAAAATGATACTAAGCGGCTGTGATACAATAAGTATCACATTTAATATGTTAATTCCGTAAATGAATTCAAAAGTACTAAGCGAGTTCCTTAATATAAGGCTTTTGATGAAGTATCTCTACTTTTTTACTCAGATATTTTTTCCAAAGCTTCTACTATATGATGTACACTAGTTGCAAAGTGTAAAATTGAGTCGTGATGATCCAACCATCTTGTCTCGCATAATGTAGAGAGTTTGGCTCCCAAATACTTTGCTAAAACTGCGTTTCGCTTGGGATTATTATATTTAATAAAACTTGTTTTATAATTTTTTTAATATTTTTTTCTTGTATGTTGAAATATCTTTAAGATAAGGAAATCTGTTTTCGTCAAAAATTATCGAATAGAATTTTGATTCATATAATAAAGGCTTATTAATAATTCAACCGCATTTTCAAGTCAAAATTTATTCTTTGGATATAAATAGATGCCACCTGCTGGGATTGAATGTAGAATAATAAGTATTTGAATACTATTAGAATTAAGTTTTGGATACTTATTGTAAATTTCGTTAGATTCAATAAAAAAAAACAAAAAAAACCTTGCTGGGATTTCCTAAAATTTTGTGCATAAAAAAAAATATTATTATTGGGAATTCTTGTATTATCGTGATAAACCAAACATATTTTTATAATTTAGGGGGGGGAAATTTCCTTATTTCCCCCCCCCCCCCTGAATCCGCGCCTGAGTAGCTTTAACCACGTTTGAAGACACCCCCTTTAATAGTTCTTCAGTTAAGCGATATTTAACATATGCATCCTATGGGAGGTTTTTCCCCCCTGCGCCTACCCGCTTTATTTTCATTTTCAAAAGTGTAGTATACCATAAGAGTGACTTCCACAAAGTTTGAACATTCTTACTATAACAGTTCATAAGATATGCGATATTAAGCATTGGCGTCCTATGGGGGGAACCACTTCCCCCGCTGTAATTTTATTTCAATTTTGGGGCTCAGAAGATCCTACTACAAAAAGTTCAGCAAAATGCGTCCAGAGGCTCTTAAGATATGCGATAATTAATATTGGCATCCTAGAGGGGGTACCAATTCCCCTGCCCCTATCGAAAAAATAAGTAGCCTATTTTATTTTTAGGGCTCACGTGATGTTACTATAAAAATTTCAGGAAAATCGGTTTAGTAGTTTCGGAGTCTATAAGCCAACAAACAAACAAACAAACAAACAAACAAACATACAAACATTTTTCATTTTTATATATATAAGATAGATAGAAGATAGATATCAAAAATAAGCCGAGATTGTTTGGCAGACGTATTCTATGAATCAGAAACTTGAGAAAAGACATAATATGCATATAAAGAAAGCATATATTTTATACCTTTTTTTTCAAAAATGCATGGAGTGATCTTATTTTTTGTGGTGCCTGTAAAACACCTAACAGAAAAACACTTTGCAAATTTAAATTAAATTTTTTTATATTAAAACTGTAAAATAGTAAAAAAAGACAAAGTTTTGATTTTATTGTTATTTTAACTATTGATGACGTTGTTAATTCCACAATTTCTGATGTGCAGGTTAATCTTTTTATTTTCGATAACAATTTTCCGGCAAGCAACGTTCAAAAATGTTTGAGGTTGACTTCTCTTGATGATCTAACACATTTTGTTAAAAATTTTAATAGTAAAAAATCTGTTGGTTTGGATAACATTTCGAATTTTATTATATAAAATATAAAAACCATTTCATACCTTGTAATTATTTTTAATAATTGCATTAACCCATTTCGCTCCGAAATTAAATTTTTATTTTTCTTTGATGAAAAAAATAGTTTTTTAGGGTAATTTGGACTCACTGATTCCAAAAATTTCGGTAAAAATTTTTTTCCGATTTTTCGTTTTCCCAGAAAAGCTTGTTCGAAATTTCGAACACTGGCGCTTATCTTATAAGCTTTGTGTGCAATTAAAACATTAATATTTATTTTATTTTTTATTAATTTATTGTATTATTTTTGAATCAAATGGTACAAAATTTAATAAATTTTGTAAAAAAAAATGTTTATTCAATGTAAAATAATAAGATATAGCCGAAAGATTAGTTGATAAAAATGCTTTTACTCAAGTTTCTGCTTGAAACATTTTGTGTGCAGATGAACATTGCATTTCTCGCACATATAAATTGTGGGCTTTCCACAACCTCTCAATTGACAACGACGATGTTTTCCTTCGGGATTTCTGATTATAACGTGTTTTTCCTTAATTTTTGGAAGATTTTGTGGTTGATATTCCTTATCGTCA
This sequence comes from Pollenia labialis, assembly GCA_949318255.1. Lineage (NCBI taxonomy): Eukaryota > Metazoa > Arthropoda > Insecta > Diptera > Polleniidae > Pollenia > Pollenia labialis. The sequence continues at coordinate 52,406,929 of OX439142.1, forward strand.
ACATCATCATCATCGGTAGTTTCTTTCCTTTCAGCCAATAGGAAGCTTCTGTCACAAAGATTTAAAATTCTTTTTGACTCATACGTTTCTCAGCTTTGTATTTTGCAATTAAGCAATGCAATTTCCAGCCATTGACAACTGCCGAATTCAAGGTAGGGCCAATACCATTTTTCCACGTATATTGATTCGGTAGTTTTGAATTGCATTGTCGTGCAAATTTTAATATAAAATGCAAACACACTTGATAAAAGAAAAATATAATAAAGAACAATCACAACTAATGCGCATCAAATATAACACAAAGAATGCAAAATGTCATTCAAGTATCATGGTCAGACTGTTACTATAGGATAAGCGCCAGCGTTCGAAATTTCGAACAGTCAAGTTTACACATATGTGAAGTCATGCATGTGCATGCAAATCACGTTTTTTATGTTTTATGAAACAGTTACATTTATTGACAATAATTCCTCATGATTATTTTTTTAATTTTATTTTTTTTATTATTTTTAAAAAATAATTTAAAAAGTGTCTAAAAATATGGGTTGCAGAAATGTACCGACACCATCGAAGGGGAAGGGGTGGCCTCGGTGGCATATTTTTTTTATTTGCTAAAAGATGAGCCTTAACATGCATACTAAAATTTACTGCAAACTCCACCTCTTTCATACCCAAATATTTTCTTGAAAAAAGGTGACTTTTACTGTTTGAAAAATCGAACAGCGGAGCGAAATGGGTTAATAATTCCTATTTTCCCGATGTTTGGAAATTGTCCAAAATAGTCCCGATTAAGAAAAAACTAAATAATTATGTTGTAAATAATTTAAGACCAATTTCAATGCTTTCAAATATAGGAAAATTGTTGGAAAAAATTTTACGAGAAAAAATGGATTTCGGAATTATTGAGTCGTATATCCCAGAACTACAATTTGGATTCAAAAAAAATCACTCAACAGTTGATGCTATGCTTAAGTTTCAAGATGATGTTGTTAAACATCTTCGCATTAAACAATGCACAGTGGCAGGCAGTATCTTTAGATGTCGAAAAAGCTTTTGATCATGCTTATCACAAGGGTATTTTGTATAAAATGATTCAATTAAGGTTTGATTCTTTTATTATTAAAATGTTAAATAGTTTTTTCTCTAATAGAAAATGTTGTGTTCATTTTAATACAAGTTTTAGTAGTTTTGGGAATGTTAACTGTGGAGTTCCTCAAGGCTCAATATTTTCACCTCAGCTTTACAATATTTTTGTACATGTTTTCCTCATTTTAACACTCAGTCAATTGGCTTATTGTAAGCTGACGACTCATTGCTTTATTCTTACAGTGAATTTCCACAAACTACATTAAGTCAGGTTTCAAATCATTTGATTTTAGTTAAACATTATTATGATTATTGGGGAATTAAGCTTTATACCTCAAAATGCGAAGCAATATGTATACGAAATGCTGCCGGAAAATGTCGAAGATTTGTGGTTCCTGAGAGTAAAAATTTAAATCTTTTTCTTGATGGTATTGAAATTCCATTTAAGGATCAAATTAAATATCTTGGTATTACATTTGATAAGCTTTTAAAATTAAATAAACATGCAAGATTTGTGATAGGAAGATCTTATAAAATAATATCGAGGGCCTATATTCAAAATCCTCTATCTTAAAAAACACAACTTTTCAGGAGAGCCAAAAAACTGTTTTTTCGCGTATTAATTGAGTTATTAAAATTCGGTATTCTACAATATTTTTTAAATTAACTACTGAATCTCACAGATAATTGGTTCATTAAAATTTTGCATTATTGGGGACTTTATGCAAGATAGAGGATTTTGCTTCTCAAAAATATTCAATATGTATGTATGAAAATGAAAAGATAGAGGGTTTTGAATTTTAATAAAAATAAATTATTTTGATTTTATTAATGCCATCTGTCGGTGTATAACCTTGTATATTTAAGATAAAGGCTAATAATACAACATAAGATAAAAAAAATAATAATTTAAAATATTAATCAAAAAGTTATAGCAACAAATATTTTTTTTGTTTTTGCTATTTTGATAAACCATTAAAAATGTCAAATTCATGTTCAGCTTGCAAAAAATAGTAAAAAAACATGTATTGGAAGAACAACTTGTTCCAAAAAATATTTGAAAATTAATTATTAGAAAAGATAGAGGGTTTTGCATTCAGAAAAATTAATTGTGTAAGATAGAGAAAATACAAAAATGCAAATAAAACAGCAAAAAAAATTTGATTGTAATGAAAATCACACCATACATGAGGTTTGTTTTACTGAACATTTTACCATTAAAAAGTCATTTTCGTCAAAATCAAAGATAGAGGGTTTTGAATATAGGCTGTCGATATGTTATTTTAGTAAAATCCTTAATAATAAAAATTTATCAAAAAATTCTTAACTTTTATTGTACAAAACTTGTATTAAACCTGTCTTTTTATATTTTTTTACATTTCTCCTAAAATAATTAAGGAACTTGAAATTTTGGAACGAAAATTTTTACGTTGCTGTATTGGAAGCTTGTTACATTTAGTCTTAAGTTTTCTTTTTGTTTATTTACTTTGTACTTTTAATAACGTTGGAAAGGGTCAATAAAGATAACTTTAACTTTGTTATTTTAACAATAATTACATTAATTAACTAATTAAAAATATTACTTTACATGCTTTTTTTTCAAATGAATTAGGAAAAATATTTTGCCATGTCAATTTTATTCACATTTTACTGTCTGTTTAACGATTTTTAACGTCAACGTTCGCATAAAAAACTACATTAAAAACAAAAACAAATTTTCAAATATTGTTTTTGTTTTACATATAATTTTCTATGCGAACGTTAACTTTCGAAATCGATGAACAGGCTGTTAGTTTTTATGTTTGATTCTGGTTCGTATAATTCTTTACCTACTTGGAATTTCACAATTCTACAATTCAATTTTTAAAGTGAAGTACACTTCTTATTTGTGGGCATGACTTTTTTATTTTCTTACCTGACCTATTGGTGAAAAGTTTAGGTATATTTTAAGAAATGTGTTTGTCAGTTGACTTTAAGAATGGACTTTAATACAACAAAAACCGACTTGTTATTATTGTTTTTGTTTTGTAACTACTGTATGCTTTTACTACAGCCATACTTTTTACTTGTCTTTGTGCGATAACGAGTGCCATACCCAGCTAGAAAAAAATGGTACGGAGGCCTTCTAGAATGTACAAATCCTGCCCGCTCCATTCCATACTCATATCTTTTTTACACAGGTAGTCATTGTGGAGTAGGCCTTCCGATCTTGCTTCTTTAGAAGGTACATAAGAATCGTAACGGGATAAAAAAAAATAATTCTTATTTTGCTTTTGTTTGTGCAAAAAAAAAACAATACTTAAGAAGCGGGTATCTTTTATACCGAAGAGCCGAGGTCTTCTATGAGGCATTTTTTAACAGTTAGATAATAAAAGTAATTGAATCAACATTTTTAAGCAGGCATTTAAAAAGGCCTCAAGTAAGATGGTCTTCTTAGTTTTCCCGCTGGGATAGTTTCGGTACGGAAACTTATCTTACTGCTTGTTTAATTTTTGTTAATTAAATATTTAAATTTTAACTTGAAAGTTCAAAATTCACATTCATAACAGTTGAAATTCAGCCATCACCCCCAACTAATGATAAACATATAATTTAAGCGTCTCATATCAATAGATATAATTAAACTAAATTACGCTCAAGACCATTTAAAATCAACCCCTTTCCATCGGCGATATTAAGTTTCAAATATTTTAAACATAAACATGGAGTCGCTACTAGCAATTTATATTTTGTCTGTAAAAACAAAATGTATTTTTTCCAAATTACAAAACCACAAACTCATTTTACACTATAATGAAATTCAAAATCGAATACAACACATGCATCCAATAGCAGAAATGCTTTTATACTTTTTCATTTTACAATAAAATATGTACCCTGCAAATTATGGGTCCAGTCCAAACACGCGTGCAAAGAGTAGCCCACCATTCCATGGAGTAGTCCATTTCATGAAATTGGATCAGGGGGTCCAATAATATTTGCAGGGTACATTGATATAATTTCATGAAATGGACTACTCCATGAACTGGTCCGATGTAATGCGAGCATGGACCATGTCATTGTTAAAAAGTGTTTGTAGTGAGACGACATGTCTTCGTTTTTTTACGACATGTTTTCGTTTTTAAACGAAGTTAGAACTAATCCTCTTGTGTGCACAATGGAGTAGTTTTAAAACTACTCCTTTGTAGTCGAAAGGTGGGTTATATGGTCCTGCCCTAGGACATCGTAATGTTAAATAGACCATGTTGTTTCTATACGTTTGGGTTACATTCGAACTAGTCCTAGGCCCTTGTGGGCTTCTCTTTACACGCGTGTTTGGACTGGTCCTATAATTTGCAGGGTAAAAATGCACACACACACTTGTATATACTAACAAGCCATATTCACTGGATATGGCAACAAAGTTTCATATTGCATACATTTATATGTATGTGGCAAGTAAATATTTAGTTCAAAGATATCATCTCTTCACTCTTTTGTATAGAAAATTGTATGGATTTAATTAAATTACTGTCTGGTCAACTGAAATTTATTCATTCACTTACTCATTCATTTATTTATTCATTCAATTTAGTTTTTTTTTTTGCTTGCGTTGCCAATAAAATAAATTTGTGTTTCAATTTGTACTCATGTCGAAAATTTTGATTCAAAGATAAGTTATTTTTTTGTGTTGTTTTCTCAGTATAAATATATTAAAAAACAATTTAATTAAAAGCATCAATTTTTAAAATCAAAAATTCTAATAGAGTTTTATTTATCAGATTTTGCAAAAAAAGGTTATAATTTTGTTTAACATGATTTTGGTTAAAAAAAATAGAACAAAGCTTAAGAAAAGGATAAAGTTCAGTAGTGCAAGGTAAAAACCCTAAACGACCTTTAGATAAAAATAGCAAATTCATATTGCAAAAATAATTTGAAAACATTTTATTTGTAGAAAACACAACATATTTTAATATTAATTAAATTAGATTTTCGCTACAAATATTCATACAAATAGTTTTTTGTAATTGAACTTTAAGGCTTAAGAAAAAAAATAAAACTAAAGTTTTCATATAAAAGTGCGTGTGTGTGTATAGGTATCAAGTTTATCTGCAAATGATTTATATGCTTTTTATCACGTTGTTGTAATCATTTAATTAGTTTTAACCCTCGAGTTGTTATTGGGCGTTTGATTAATAATAAAACCCATAAAGTTGGGTTTCAATTTGGTATAATGTATTACACAGTCACAACACGAAAAAAATAATAACCATATACGGACAATAAATAACCATAAAGGACAAAAAAAAAGACTCTTGTCTCCCAATTTTGCCCAAAGGCATGCACTTTTTAATTTATGGGCCCTTAAAGATTTTTGCGGTGTTAAGAAACATTCTAGGAAGTTCTTATGCTCTAAATATTGAGATCTAAGGTACATTTTTGTAGTGTATTGTTTCTTTTAATTTTGAACGGTTTGCTACCTATGGACCTAAACAGGGGGAAAAAGGTAAAAAAAAATCGAATTTTTTAAAGTTTTTTTGCGATTTTGATCTGGAAGATTAATTTTTTTAGATTTTATGTGTCCACAATTTTTGTTCTTAATGGCTACAAAGTCTCAAAGTGTAAATCAAAATTCCAAACAGTTTGCAAGATATGAGCCTGTTTTTTTTTATCCGTATATGGGTTAATTCCAAAAGTAGTGTACATGAGCATTTTTTTTTTTTTTTAAGGTTGAGGAATTCATTCTCTGAAATTGTTTACTTGCATTAAGATTTGTGCAGATTGCGAAATTACTTTTAGTTTCTTTAAAAAAAAATTTGTTTTGCTTTTTTATTGCATTTTGGTGAAATATTTTCCGGAATGTCACTTTTTACAAAAATTTACAAAACTAAGAAATGAATGCAAAAATGTTAGAACAAAGCCTACTATCGCATTCGTTCACTTATTATTTACCAGCTTTGGATGTTTTTCTTAAAAAAACGGGTTAGTAATAGCAAAAAGTTATTTTTCGAAGAGATTCCAATTATTTTTTTTCCTTTTATTATTCAAGAATTAAAAAAAAGTAATTTTTTTACAAAAATTTGTTTTTGTGCAGCTTACATTTAAAGTAACAAATTTGCTTCAAACAATTTGGAAGAAATTGTTGTATTTTGCTGGAAACTTGAAAAAATAAAAAGTGACAGTACGGCATTTTTTGTGACAGTAAAGAAAATCCAATTCAAATTTCAACAACAATAGTCATTCAAAGTAATATAACAAATTATCTTTACATCAAAAGAACTACAGTATTGAAATCAATCAGAATTTTCGAGAAATAAGCTTTTAAAATAAAAAAAACCTTTTTACTTAAAAGTGACAGTAAAGAAATTTGTGATATTTTTTTTGTTTTTTTCTTCTAAAAAGTTATTTCACGGAAAATAAAAACAAGAAAAAGTGATCAAAACTTCGTAATATATTAATATACATTTTTATTTATTTTATTTTTTACGATTTTTTATTAAATAACTGTGTGACAGTACGGAAATTTTTAGCTGTACTTACCATCGTGCGATTATAAATTCACTTGAAAACACCAAATAATTGATTTTATTATTTTATTTTTTATCTTAATCAATTTATCACTTCTTGCACTTTTTAATAGCGATGCACATAAAGCAAATGAAACAGCTCAAGTAATGATTATGACTTAACCCATATGGTTATTTTTCCATGACTTAAAAAATTACACACAGTGTTACTGGTAGACAGACGCTGGCTTCTTACCTGCAGACAAGCGTAGAGCTTCGCGGGATTAGCTTGGGAAATTAAAAAAAAAAAAACTTATATTCACTTATTATTATTATTTAAAATTAAAAATTTTATTTTGTGTCTATAAATTAGTTTGTTTAAGAAAATTTTCTCAGCGGGCAGAAAGTAAAATGCTAAATTTTAAATCCTTCTTTAGTATATTATCATATATTAAAACATGAACTAATAATAGCACTGTACACGAATTTGACATCTATTTAAAAAAGCTGGGCATCCTACCATTAAAACTAAGTTGATTACTGTAACGAGCGTTGTATATGTAGCTGTATTTATGCTTTAGGAACGCGGCTAGCTGTAATACAGCTGTGCTCGTTGTTTAGGGGGGGGGGGGGGGGGGTTTGTCAGTATTGTTCCTTAAAATGGTGTATATTTGATCATTCACAATAGATTTATTCTAAGGTAGCATAAACTGGAATAACTCGCAATTATCTAAATAAAAAAAAAGTATAGCTTATGGTGGAATTTGCTACACTGGCTATCAAATGAAATGGATTGACACTTACGATTTTTTTTAGGTCTAACGATGTCAGCAAGCTTTTGGATATTTATTCAGAATTCGATAGTCAGAAGCAAAAAAAAATTGTTAAATGTAACTGTGGATTAAGTTATTTATTGTAATTTAAACATGCTAACTACCTGTATCCACACCCTGGTATATCGTTTGGACGGGTGATAGAAGTCGAAACTTCTAGGTGCTAGTTTTTTTTGTTTTGTGTTGGTATTTAAAGTATTATGAATGTAACAATTTAGATGACCAATTTAATGTAATTAAATGTAAGTAAATATATATGGCGGATTTCATGTTTTTGCACCAAGGTTAGTCCTATTAGTTTAGCCACAAATTTTCAAGAAGATCGGTCAAAACATTTCTGAGTTAGAGTGGGTCAAAGATTGACATTTTGGCCATACAGGCGTTATTTCTCTTCCATGTAACTTATTACCTATTGGTGTTAGCAAAATTTATCCCAAGCAGCTTCGATAGCTATTTGATCAATCTTTTAAAAAAAATTGTTTTGTTTTTTTTTAAATATCAAAATAATTTTCATGGGAATACAAAGTTTAATTTAAATGATTTTGTTATTCGTGCTTAATTCCACATTTTCATTATTTGATAAAAACACTGAAATTTATTGTTGATGGGATAAGCTATTCCTATGCGCATTTCACTGGTTGCTTAGGCCAGATCATCAGGAAACTTCATCTATAAAGATTTTAAAAAAACTAAAGATATTAAACCAAATAAAACTGTTAAGCGTATAAGAATTACAGCAACAATTCTTCTTGTAACAATATCAAAGTTTAAACAAAATCATCAACAATAAAACGTTCGTTTCTCTCTCCTTACATTCCCCACCAAAAATCAAAACCATTACTTGAAATAATCCGAAAATTAGATTGATTTAAGTAAAGCCAAGATTGAATCAATTTTAAAATGAGCTTGATTCAAGAATTATAAAATTGTTTTAATCTGAATTCGTACTTAAAATAATCCGAAAATGAGATAGATTTAAGTAAAACTAAGATTGAATTAAATCAATCTCAAAATGCGCTTTTTTTAAGTATTATAAATTTATCCCGAATTCATGCTTGAAAAGAAAATAAGAAAGAAAAAATCATTATGATTGATTTACTTACCCGTTGTACACATTACAGAATGATAAAACACCAACATCATGCCCGATATGGTTTTTACTTTAAAAATCTTATGTACATATTTAACTTAAAATATATACCAAATGAAAAGCAAGATTTCAAATTTACTTTTTAACCCTTTGTGGTACACATGAGTCTGGCCAGACCTTTGTTTAATGTGTATAGCACAGAATACCACAGATCTGCGAAAAGTGACGTGTGAAAAGGGCCCAAATCAGTTGCGAAGGCAGCTTTCAAAAAAAAAGACAGAAAGCTTTTTTTTGTAGTGAAGTGGCAATGTGTTAAAGCAGGCCGCAACCATCAACACAAATGGCGTGATCAAAACAAAAATAACAAAACACAAACCACGTTATACAATTGCTTTAGTTTAACAAACGTTGTGTTTGGTGAAAAAAATTCATTTAGTTATATTGTTTTGTTTTATAATGTTATTTACTCACTTAAATATTATTTACTAGTGTTGTGGTAATTTTAAAAGTTAATTTTTACAACAGTTTTTCATGTTAATTTCAACTTAATAAATTTGTATTGTGGCAAAAAAGATGGTGCAAAGAGAAATGCAAAAAGGGCAGCTTTCTTAAAAGGAGACAAAAAAAAAACACAAAATCTTCCGTCTCGTGATAGTTCTGTGGTATTCTGTGGTTTATAGATAATCAAAACATGCGTAAGCCGTAGGGTTAAACATAAAATTAATACATACATATATATATGAGACAGCGCATAGAGAAAGGGACCTAAGGGAAAGAAAAATCAATTTTCACTTTTTTTTTTGATGTGGACAACATCTGAGCATCGAATGAGACCGATCCCATTTCCCAAAAGTGTTCCCTCCCAGAGATATGAGCGTTTTATGACATTGAAGTCGACGATTCTAAGCGCAAATAGAGAGGGACCTAACGGTAAAATTTATTTATTTTCATTTATTTATTTATTTTTTCCCTGGTTTTTGTAGCGTTTAATTCCCATTGTATACAGGAAGAAGTACATATCACGGCATATCGGCAAACTTCGAAAATAATATATCTGATTGCACCGTGTCTTCATAGCTCGCGATCACAAACTTTTGACCTGAGCATTGGATCGCCACGGTGAGCTGCCAGATGTGCAAGAATAACTAAATCTTGGGATTCCTTATCTAAATTCATGAAAAACGTACGAAAATCCACATCGATCTTCTTAGGGATCACTTCATTGCGTAGTCGAGCAACTACCTTTTCTTCGCGGATATCAAGATCAAATTTATCAAGGTACATATTATCGGTATCCTTTTCAGATTCACTATCCGATAATTCCTCGTCATCAGGGAAGCGATAAAGTAAATCTACTTCTTCGAATTCGTCCACCATTTCATCATAAAACAGTCAGTAAGAATGTTATTAGTTTTAAAAATTTTTTTGCGAATAACATAATAAGGTTATGTGATAAAATTTTCGTACCAACAGAGTGATGTTAACGATTTAAAATAATTATAAATGCGTATTTATTATAATTAGGGTTGCCATACGTACTGTTTTTAATAGTACATGTACTGATTTTTGGCAATTGTACTGTTGTATGCATAATTTCCAAAACAGTACGCAAATGAACTGTTTTTCCACTTTGTACTGTTTTTTTTCTTCAGTCTACAAAAAACCAAGATATTAAGAAAAACTCTTTTAATTAAGTCATATTTTAAAAATATTCTAATATTTAACATTGCAAAGCTTAAAAAAAAGTTGTGTTTCAAACATAAAAGTTCTAAAATAAGAAGTCTTTTTACGCTGTGGTAATTTTTTTCTCATAAATACGCAGTAGAAATCTTAATTATAAGGGCGACTCACAGCAGTTGTATATTTTTAAGACATATGATTTGTACAAAAATACAACTGTGGGAACAATTTTCAAGTTCTTTTGTGAATATGTTGATGAAAAACATTAGCAAAAAAATTGCTTAATTCAGCAAGTTTTTAGCTAAATTTAGCAACTTTTGCTGAATTTCGCAACTTTTTCTGCTAGGATTCTCCAAGTTGCTCCATATAAAACGTATACAGGTACGCAGGTACAAAAGGTGCAAATTGATATGCTACGCCCCCCACTACTGATATTGTATATAAACACCTATGAAAATATAATAATAACAAAAAGTTAGGAGTTCTCATGAAATTGTAGAATTGTAGACTAACAACTTTTATAAAAAATTTCGATTTGAAAACGCAATAGGTACACAGGTACCTGTCCACACACATAAGGGTTAATTGAATTTGTTTCTGGTAATATGTAAACGCGTTGTTTCAACTTAAAATAACTTTCATTCAACGTGATTCGGATTGTTATTTCAATATAAATTACATTTTGCTCTCACTTTTTTTATTTTAATAGAAAAAATGTTGTTCGCAAGTTATTGTAAAATCATGTTAAATTAACATGAAGTAACAATGAAGCAAAATCACCACCGAAAACGGTAAAATTAACTATGTTTTCGACGATTTTACATTGATTTTTTCAGTGTGTAGATACCATATATGCAATTAAAATAATTTTTCTTTCTAAAAAACAGTTTTGTGGTAATGATTTATTTATAAATTTTAATTGGATACAATCTTTAAAATCATATTGCAATACTCATAAGTAATGCAAGGCATAGTATAATAAGTACCAGGTATGTTCATTAGGGAAAGTTTTCGTAATTTACATTTTGACGCTTGTTTTAATTTATTTTCCATATTTTTTTTTGTTTGACGTTATATGGGTTTTGAAATTGTAAACAAAATGTCTAATGACTATACCTTGTACTTTTTCTACCATGATGTAAGGTATACTATTTCCGGGCTTGTACGATAAAACCTTTTACTGAACTGATCCAATTTTGCTTGATTTTAAGCTCAATATTTTTAAAAGAACTGAAAATTATTTTTTTTACAAATTTACAAATTTATTTACACACGACCCCTTAACATTAACTTTTTAAATTTGGTTATATATCAATATATTCTATTAAGCTAGAATATTCCTATTTTAGTTTTAACTACACAACCTATAAACCAAATCAATTTCAAAATGCTAAAATAACAAAATACACATTATTTAACGACTAAACCAATTTTAAATAAAGCGATTACAAATCAATTAAATTATACGTGTGTGAATAGTTGTGCAGTAGATTTTGCGTCGAAAGGTTTTAAATTTTTTAGTTGTTTCATATAAAACAACATAATGTCAAACAATAAAAACTGTAATGTTTGATGATCTTAATCGTATTTTATATAGATTTTTCCATTTTAACATAAATTTATGACACTTGTTGAATAAAATTTGTTAAGGATACGCTCACACACACTGACCCACATTCATATATTCAATAAATTACACTTGCATTGAAAATTTATTTTAAAATATAAATACCCACGTATAAATAATAAAGCTATAATCACACCCATCCAATATTTAACGTCCTACATGTAACCACTAGTTTTACGTAATTGTTTGATTTTCAAAAACGTTGGATAAATCAGAAATCATTTAGCAGTTTATAATCAAATTATACAATAATCTTTTTTGAAATAAAGTTAAGTAAGTTAATAGCAATTGTTAAAAATTAAGCTAAAATTTGATCAATTACTGGTCACACTTTTTGGATATGTTCGGCAAATATTTGTTAAGACTTAACATACCTTTATAACAACATACTAAAGTGAAAATAAAAGTGTGTTTGTGTGAGTAGATTTCAAGCTGGTTGGTTGGAAAATGAAGAATGCCCCAAAACAACAACACGCATTTTTGGATAAATTTTTTGGTTTTTGGAATTTTTGCATATTTTCGGTGGGGAGTTTTCGCTTTTTAAGTGTAATGGAAATTACCATATCAAGAATGGGTAAACTACTCCAAATAACTCATTAACTTACTCATTTACTAATATAAAATGCAAATTTTAAGAAATTAAAAATTGCAAATTAGCAAATATGTAATATTTTATCAAAATTCACGATCATTTTAGAAGTTAATTATGCTGCACTTTTAAAAAAGTAGCAATCAGTGTTTTCAGAACTTTAAGAGGCCAAATAAGCAAATAAGAAAAAATTTTAAAGAATAAATCTTCAAAATCTGCATTCGGTTTTATACAGTCGTTAATTTATTTCTTGTATTTGATTACAAAATATCTTTGGCTCTGGAGTCGTCAAGAAAAAGTGATAACTCTGACTCCGACTCCATCCGATGAAATTTTTTAAGTACGACTCCGACTCCAACTCCGACTCCTTTGCTTCGCAGTTAATTTGAGACTGGTCCTTACTTTTAAAATAAAAAAAAATAGTAAAATCGATGAGGCCGTTTTCTGATTTAAGGTAAATTAAATAAAGTGGGCGGGTAAAAAATTTTCTTTCCGTAAAACCTAAGTTGAACCATGTGATCATAAGAGAGAAAAAATCGTGCAAATCGGTTCAGCCATTCTGAACTGATGCGATGGCCAACGAACTACATTGATTTTTATTTATATAGATTAAATTTTGAAGTATTTTGGTCATAAACTGTCTCAAATAAATAATTTTTGGTTGTTTGAACAAACTTATTTTTTTTATTTAAAAGGCACAAACAAGTCTCCTGGACCGGATGGTACACCTGCACTGGTCTTAAACAGTGCTCTGCTCTTTGACGCTAGCTCGTCCCTTAGAAAATCTTTTGATCACTTTATACCATGCCGGGGAATTTCCCGTCTGCTGCAAAATTGCTAAATTGAAATGCCGTCAAAATGCATATGAAAAAAAATTGTGGGGATAAAGTATTAACTTAATATTAAAAAAGAAATAAAAAATTAAAATAACACAATCGGTAACAGTTTTTTATCCATATTTACTTTTTTTATTAATTTTTTTATTAAAAAAAAATAATTTTAGTAAAATATATGTGGCGTTTTTTTACATACTCGAAACAATGTAGCATACTTTGAAGGAATAAAAACGTCAAATTGTACAAACTCGTAAGATTGGTAACATTGATAAATGCCAAAATTTTCGTGTGGAATAATCAATGTTGCTCAACATTTTTCACAAATTTGAACAGAGTACTAGGCTTAACAAATTAAATTTATTGCTTCCTTGTTAAATATATTGCTAAAGTTGAACAGTTTTTAATCTCTAAATTGGGAATACAGATCGCGTTTTTATTTTCATTAAACAAATTTGTATAATAAAATTGTAATGGAGACAAGCTTGTGTTTAAAAGTGTTTCAGCTGCATTTAATTCAATTCAATTCAATTCAATTCAATTCAATTCTTGATTTAATATTTAATATAACTTACATCAATTTGCTTAAACATGATTTATCGAAAGAGTTTAGAAATTTTTATTCCTTTTCTACTTTGTTTGGCCTATACATAAGCTATTTTTAATATGGACACAAACTATTTATTATATCACTTGGTATGAAGGAAAAATAAGCAAAGAAACAACTTTTCTGAGCGACACATTTATAATTTAGATAATTCATAGGATTTTTGTTTTTACAGACAAGATTTAATTATTTTCGGTAAAGTCTTGTTTTAAAAAGTTGCTCATTATGTTTTATTAATTTTTCCATTTGGGTACACAGACTGTGGTTGTCAGTCTTAAAAAATTAATACATTTCCCCAACTATTTTATTCTATAAAAAAAATCTGCAAATCTGCACACTGAAATTATAGGGGAATAAAATCTGCAAAAAGCAGATAAACCTGCACTTCGTAGTAAGATCATTTCAAATATAAACAAGTAAAAACGCTATATTCGGTTGTGCCGAATCTTTGATACCCTCCATCGACAGTTCGAATATTTAAGGAGTGATATCTATATTATATATTCAAAAGATTTTCTTATTCGTGCTTAATTCCCAGTTTTTATTATTGATAAAAACACTTGAAATTTATTGTTGATGGGATAAGCTATTCCTATGCGCATTTCACTGGTTGCTTAGGCCAGATCATCAGGAAACTTCATCCATAAAGATTTAGAAAAACTAAAGATATTAAACCAAATAAAACTGTTAAACGTATAAGAATTATAGCAACAGTTCTACTTGTAATAATATCAAAGTTTAAACAAAACAACATCAACAATAAACAGTGCGTTCATCTCATCTTACATTCCCCACTACAATTAGTTGAAATTCTCTCAACATTAATTGTAGTTGTAAGTAGGTTAAGAAAAACAAAATAAAAACAACAACAACTTACAAAAAGATGTTGTCAATTAAGTGTTTTTTATTGTTGATGTTGTTTTGTTTAAACTGAATTTTAGAAGGCTGCTAAATATAGAATCTAAGGTAAATTTAAATAATAGACCGTATATCACAAAATTGCATGACATTTTTTCTGGCCATATAAAGCTGGGTTGGAAGAAATTTTAACGCAGTATCCTTATCTGCTACGGTTTTAGGCGTTTTAAATTAATTTTACCAGAGTGGGACCTATAGTAAATTATGGAGAAGTATTAAATTTAATTCTGATAGCATTATTAATTACGGTTTTAGGCTTACTAATCTGTTTTCCTGGAGAAGAGGTTTATATGGGGCCTAGGGTTAATTATGGACGGATCTTCACGAAATTTCACAGTATCATTTCTAGTCCTATAAACTGTGGCGTACCAAATTTTGTAATTATAGCGTTATTTATTACAGTTTTAGGCTTACTAAACTGTTTTTCGGGAGTAGGGTTTATATGTGGCTCTTCACGAAATTGTACAGCGTGATTTCGAGTCGAATAAAAAGAATTTTTTTTCAAAATCTCATATCATTCCGTGCATTGTTCCTCCATTTATGTTAGTTTTGTAACACAATTACCAATTTTTTAAGGTGGTGGTTCCACATATTAATTCATAGCTCAGATCCTACAGAACCGATTTTGCTGAATTTCAATCTCAAACTGCTTAGGATAACTACAAGCATTTTGACACCAAGTTCATTCATTTCTTTTGAGGTTTACGAAAGTGATTTTCAATAGACGAACAGACAGACGGACAGACTGACGGACAGACAGACGGACAGACAGACGGATATGGCTAAATCGACTTAGAATTATTCAAGGAAGCAGAATATGTATATAGTTTATGGGGTCTGAGATGAATAATAAAAAAGTTTCACACTGAATGACAAACTTAGTATACCCTCTTCACAACTAATTGTGGTGGAGGGTATAAGAATTATTTCTGAAGTGAAGCTATTTTTATTTTCTAAATAAAATATTAAATTAATTTATTTTTTTTTTTGATAAAAGTTTGTAAGTTTTCCTAGAAAGCTTAAAAACAAATTTAAGAAAAAAATCAATTAAAAAAGATAATCATTCAGAGCAGATTTCGATCTACCAAAGGTTAAATACAATTTGGTTTAAAGATTGATGTTTGACTATTGACTACCAGCAGTCGTCGATGGCTGCGAGTGTTAAGGGTAAATTGTCCGAAAAAACGCCTGGGTTCGAGCCTCAGGTCAGCCAATAATAAAAAATTATCAATAAATTTTAATTAATTTCAGGTTGTACAAATCCTTCATTCATAAAAATAATTTGATGAACTCTAGTCTAATTAAATATCAAAATTTGGATTAATAATATAATATAGAACTTTAACGTATAAAATTATTTTCCTTTAGTTATTTTGTTTATTTTCTAATAAAAATGTTAACTTCTTAATGAAAAAGGCAAATTTTTCTAATTTTGTAAAACATTTCACGTCACCATAAAAATTAATTTGGAATTTTACAACAATTGAAAAATTTAATTTAAAAAGTTCTTGGGATAACAATCAAGTCCCGAACTCTTATTATATAGAGGAGAAGCGCCTTGTACCCACTCGAAGGCCAGCTATGCAGAGAAGCTTTAATTACCAGAGCCATTGTTCGTTAAATTATAGAAAACAAATCCTTATTTGCGGCCAAAGGTCCAAAATTCTATCTATAGTGCAAGTTTTAGACCAAAACTGCACAATTAGTCGGAGTATTGATGCTCAAGATTTTGAAATTTGGATTTTGAAAATTAAGATTTGGATATGTAACTTTAAATAAAACTTTCTGTGTGTGTTTTTATTTATTTATTTATTAAACATTTTAAATTTTAAAATAAAAAATTTATAGTCACATTTAAATTTATTTTTAAGGGCTATTTTCAATTTTTTTAAACTTTCATTATGAAAAATACCTCGAATTTTGGGGTAAATTTTATTTTCGGGGCCATATTTCGCAGCGCCAGTTTTGGCTTATAGAAGGAGCTTATTTACACGTGACGATTTATAACGTTATCTATAAAAAAAAAATCTTGATGATTTTTTATTATAAGCACATGTACAAAAGTATTATAACTTTCTCTCTCCCTTTTGATTACTGTTGATTTATGCGTTTGTGTTAAAAAGTATTAAATTGGATTTTTATTGAAATGGGTTAGTTGGCTGTATTGGATATACTTCAAATACTCATAGTTGGATACAGCTGAAATGTATATCTACTTACAATGACTGTTTTGCAAAGTGGCAATCAATGCACGCAATAATATTGCCATATGTGTTTTATACATTTATAAATTTATTTATGAAAAACTTTTAGTAGATTTAGTAAGAATAAAACTCTTATGATTCTTATATATTCTGCTAAAAGTTTTTAATAAATAAGGCAACTATAACGAAAGAAATTCATTGTTGATAAACTTTGTATTAGAATAAATATTGGAAAGTTCGAATTATTACGTTTTTGTCTGACGCCAAGAAAAAAAGGGCAAAAAAGGTTTAGAAATGCGGCATACACAACAGATGGCGTTTTTTTCTTTTAAATTTTGAATGGAAACCACTTGTTATTAAATGAAATATTGCAAACAACAATTCGGTTTTTTGTTTCGAAAATGTGAAATTTTGTGCCAACAAAGCATTATTTGCGGATAGCTTTTATTAAGTTGTCAAAAAAAGCTTGTCCTAAACGTGTAGCATCGATCTTCGTGCAAGAGATGGATTGTGCTGTTCCAGTAGTAGTTTTATTAGAAAAGACAAAGACCATGCATGCCAGACAAAAAAAGAATAATAAGTATTTACTGTACTGTAGATTATTAGCAAACTTAAGGAGAACTTGCAAAATCATTTGTTTTGTATTACAATTAGAAAGTCAAGATTCATTGAAAGACGATAAAAAGGTTATATCACGACAACAAGCCGAATCAAGGCCACAAACAAATATACATGGCTCTTAGGTTATGGTCTGTATTGGGTGGCACCAGTAGGCTTCAATATTGTATGAGTTGTTAAAATACTTTTAACAGCTTAAATTTCAGACCTAACTTTAGTTAATCCTAAAAACCATCAACTAAGGGTATAAAACAATATTTTTTCTTAATTTTTTGTCGCTTTCAATAAAATATATGTTGTTTTTAATCTTGGTTAGCCTTGCTCTGGCCAACGATTCGAATTACAAACTTTTTCAATTAAAATATTATTATTAATATTTTATAAAATTTCCCTTGCGTGTTTATGACAGATAAGCTATTATGTAAAGTCAGTCTTCAGTTGGTTGCATATATCTAGGTTTAAACTGCTCATTGAAATTCCTTTATAATGGGTGTTTTTTTTAGCCCCATAGAGCTTGTCATACTAATTTTAATTGTTTTATCAGGCATATCATCATGAATAGATTCATGCTTGAACAACGACACCAAATTACCCAAATTTACTTTGAAAATCAGCCATCGATTTTCGAAACTTATAGGCAAATTCATGATTAAACTGACGCAACATTTTTTCAAAAATGAACTCGATGTGTTGATTTCGAGAAAATAAACCGTCAATTTGTGAAGTCACTGGTTTATGCTGATAAAACAGCAGCAATTGACGTCTTGGAGGTCAACAGTGCTTATTTTATTCGTGACAGGCAGCCAGCAATGCTCAAAAAAGAGGAAAAAAATTGGACGTCTGCAAGGCATTTCGTCAAAGACAGGCGCGGTGCATATTTGTTTGAAATCAGTTTCAATTAGTAATGCCGTGTATTAATCTGCGATTAAAATTACTTTTTTTTTGTGTTGTATAAAATTTTAAGATTCATGGTCTTAAAAAATATCCTTACCTTTTTTAGTAAACAAAATGCCTGCTGGGTTTTATACAAATGTACCTTTCGTAATTTAGTTTTACAACTGATAAGGGCGTAAAATATTCTTCAAGCTAAAGCATTTGAAAGTTGCCAGATAAAAATAAAATTAATTCTCGATATGTCCAACTGCGCCGGAATAAAACACGAACCTTTTATTATCAGTACAAAATGTATTTAAGGACGAGTCCTTTTATTCACAATTATTATTTCACAACTAAAAGGCAATTATTATTTCACAATTAAATGACAATTCTTATTTCACAATTTAAAGACAATTATTATTTCATAATTTAAAGAGCGAATTAATTACTTTACTAAACGAAAGCGCAACCAATACCGACGTGTTCGATGTCGTAGCCAAGACTGCCAATTTCCACTTCCACTTGTTGCCTAACAACCTCTGCTTCCTAAGTCAATCACGTTGAGCCATCATGTTCAGGTGCCTAAATGCTGTTCTAGCACAATTGCCTTTACCGTGTGAATTGGTTGATCGAGCAAAAATACATTGTCTGGTAATTAAACTCCTCAGTAAACCGGACGCGCGTGTGGAAGTTGGTAAACAAAATTAATAGCTGATTAGGCTAAATTAATTTTGTTGGCACTGTTGGCCGTATCGTTAACTGATATTATAATCATGTTAATCATAATAAGTTATGATATTATTGTCATGCTAATCATAACATATTTAGAAGTAATCATAGAACTTATTTTTGGGAATACAAAATTTTTTATTTATTAATTAATTTATTAATTTTTATTTTTGATAAATGCACTGAAATTTATTGTTGAGTGAAAGATAGTTTCTATGCGCATTTCACTGGTTGCCAGATCATAGGAAACCTTTTTTTTCTAACTTCGACCTAATTTTTTAAATTTTCTATTAAGCAAATAAGCCTGCGCCATACTTATTATATTTTAAAAAAACTTGTATTATGTGCTCTTTATAACATTACAAGTTACGCAAATAATGACTTTAGGCGCTTGTTGATGTAGGCTTTAAATTTTTCAGTCCCACCCTTTTAAAATTTAAACCAAATAATATGTATACGACACGTTTTTTTTTTTTTTGTAAGTTAAATTTGAGAAATTTTTTTATTTACGTCTTTTGTAAATTCGACTGATGATATATTACAATAACAATAAAAATAATATATGCAATTTGTAAATAAATACTGATAAATTTTAAATACAAATAAGCAAAAAAAAAAAAAAGGCAGAAAAAACATATTTCATGAACATCGATTGTGTTATAAGTTTATACATGCGTGTAGAGAAACAGGTGTTTATTAAAGTACAATACTATCGCATTTAATACATCTCGCACAAAGCTACTAACCGCACATGTATGCACACACTTCAACGAGTTTAACACTTACCCATTCGCAACTAGTGTGCTATTTTCCACCTCAATAAATTGAAATAAAATGGTTACAATTTTGTTTAACATGACAGCGACAGCCAGCTTAAATTTCATAACAAAATGTCAATAAAATAACTGTTTTCTACACGCTATCCTGACAATCACCGCTACGTGTTTCACCTTCACCGCCACGAGTAATAAATGTTGGTATATTAAGGTTGTCTTATTGTATGCACTTGCATGAAATGTTCATTTAAGGTCCTGTAAAATAAATATAAGAGTTTCCATTTAATTACTCCGTTTTTTTCGGTAATCGATGAATTCCGATAACAAAAAATATTATATATTTTGATATAAAAAGAGGTAATAAAAGCGAGTTAGAATGAAATTTTCTTCATGTATTGGTAAATTGTTAGATAAGATTTAGCAACCGTAGCTGTATCTTTATCTAAATAAATGAAAAAGTTATGTGTGTTTTGTTGGCTTATAGAATCCTAAACTACACGTAGAGAAAAAATATGTTTAAATATGGTCACCTCCAACAAAACTATTTTTATAGAAAAATTTTAATAAATATATAATCATTAATTTAACAATATTATTGTCACCGACAACCATATTATGCTTAAATTAGTCCTCCATCAAGAAACTAAGACCATATTATGGTTGCCTTTAGTGATTGTGTAGACGAACGCAAACCTTAATAGCGTTCGTAACTATTTTCAAGAACGTTATGTATTGTTCTGTTCTTCGTTTAAAAACAGAACAATTGTAGTGATACTGTAGAAAAACATTATATATTATATATTCTATTATGTTTCTTTTTTTACATTGATAAAGAAATGAACAAACAAAAAATTTTAGCAACGACCGCACCACGATCAGATTGTGTGTGTATATGTGTTGTTTGTGTAAAATAATTTTGCTGGCTTTTTGTTTTTTTCGTGTTTGTATTTTGTTTTTGTAAAAAATATTTGGTTTTTTTTGACAGCCAAGAGGGACGAACATTAATGAGCCGAACCGAACACAATAAAGTTTGTGGATTTTTAGAAAAACCGAACGGAATTAAATGTTCTTATCTTTTTTTGAGTTTGATAAGAACAGTATTATTTTTGTGTTCGCAATATGACTAACAGGGAAACGTTATTTTTTTTTAATGTTTTTCTACACAAACAATATTAGCGTCTTGTTTTCCACAAATCTACCGAACCGAACACTAAGGAGCGATACTTAGTATTTATTTTCAAGCACTGCTAAAAACATACAATTTGCTAATAAAAAGTCTACAATTTGTAAGTAAAAACATTTAAAACAACAAAAGCTGAATTAAAAGTCCAGCATAAACTAAAAACTAGTTTTCTAATAGGTATTTTTGTAAAGCAAATTAAATTTATTATAAATAACATTGCATTACTAAATATATTAGGGAAGTAAACCTATGAATATGAATACTTCTTACTGCATATTATTCCGGGTACCGAATATCAAAAATTAAGTATTCATATATTTTCGTATGTTATTGAACTGGGAACAAAATTAAGAGTCATGG
The DNA here is from genome assembly GCA_949318255.1 of Pollenia labialis. NCBI lineage: Eukaryota > Metazoa > Arthropoda > Insecta > Diptera > Polleniidae > Pollenia > Pollenia labialis. The sequence continues at coordinate 52,428,424 of OX439142.1, forward strand.
ACAAACTAAACAATTCTAAAAGCTTCCACAGAAGTTCATTTAATAAATAAATTTGCTACGAATTTATAATTATTAAAATGAATTCATCAAGTACCAAAAACAATATATACTTTGTAGTCTAAATAACACATATATTACAACACTATATTTTGTGAGTAGTTAAGTCAAATTAGCCATTTATGATGGTAAACTCAAAACTGGGCGTATGTCAAAATAAGCCCCTTCTCTAAAATCCCTTATAGACAAAGAAAAAAAAATATAGATACTAAAATACAGCAAATGTATTGCAAAACTAACTTTTATATGAATTTCAAGCTCATAAAATCAGTTTGCTTTGCCGAAGGTACGTTGTTTATAAAATACTATCCAATTTGTTAATGATCGGTCCATAACTTAACAAGAATCTCACATCAAGCCCATTACGAATTACCACAAAGTTGCCAACTATAGCGATATTCCACTTTCTGCTAAAGGGTATCTAAGATTCGTCACAGCCGTAAATAACACTTTTACTGATTTATAAATAAACGGAACCAAATGGAACAGAGCAACAATTTTTTTACCCTCCGCCACAATTAGTTGTAAAGGGGATAAAATAAGTTTGTCATTCCGTTTGAATATTTTTTATTATTCTCTCAGACCCCATAAAGTATATATTTTCTGACCCCTTGAGTAATTCTAAGTCGTTTTAGCCATGTCCGTCTGTCTGTCTGTTAAAAACACACTCACTTTCGAAAATCTCCAAACAAATGAACAAACTTGGTGCCAAATTGCTTTCAGTTATCCTAAGCAGTTAAGGATTGAAATCCAGCAGGATCAGAGCCATGAATCAAAATGTTGAACCACCACCTTAAAAATTGATAATTTTGTTACAAAAACTACTATCAGACAACAGCTCAGAACGCCTAAAATCGTAATAAATAATGCTATCAGAATAAAATTTAATACATACTTCATAGTTACATAGGACTAGAAATCACACTAATAAATTTCGTGATAATCGGTCCATAATATACTATAGGACCCACTCTGGTAAATCAATTAAATACTCCTAAAACCGTAGCAGATATAGATTTTGGGTAAATTTTATTCCAACTTAGCTTCATCATGCAATTTTGTGGCTTACGGCCAATAATTTACCTTAGATTCCATATTTAGCTGCCTACTAAAATTCATTGTAAACGCTAAAACTAAATTCACCGCTGTATTGAAATTTATGTTTTTTAATACCAGCTACTACTCTTCCGAATTTTGGTATGATTGGTTCATAACTTACCATGGCTCCAATATAAATTCCCCTCCTGAAAACTATTTAAGCCCGGCTTAAACTGTAACGAATCATGATATTTTTCTGAAGCTGGTAAAATTTGATAAAAAAAAAGCATAAAACTTTCGGATTGTCGGTCAATATTTTAATGTAGGTCTAAACCGCAACCAATATTAATGCTGTCTGTTTTCATAAAGATAATCTAAGCCAGTGAATTGCGCATAGGAATAGCTTATCCCATCAACAATAAATTTCAGTGTTTTTATTAAGAATAAGTAATGGGAATTAATCACGACTAACAAAATCTTTTAAATTAGAAAGATTAACTAATAATTAATAGATATCACTCCTGAAATATTCCAACTGTCGGTGGAGGGTATCAAAGATTCGGCACAGCCGAACATAGCACTCTAACTTGTTTTGTTAACTTTATTTTCGTTACATACTTGAATAATAATAAAATCTATTGAAAAACGTATTTTAAACACACATAATACACGACATACACAAATATTTATGTTGGTAAGAGTGTAAGTATTTTATGTATGTATGTATTTCCAGTGCTTAGTTGGGTCCAAAAGGGCTGAAGTGTCAGTCAAATGTTTTGTTTTCGATATTAAAAATGTAGACAACCTTCGTATGAGAAGAGTACAGTTGATAGCTAATATGGATTATTTGCAGAAAATTGAGGAAATGACTCAAAAAATAAGAGTTTGTGAAATATATATGGAAACATACATACATAGATAAATTTTATTTAAACTTATTTTCGATATTTTATCACGAAAATAATTTATTAACATAGGATTGAAAATAATTATTTCGACATTTCATATGTCTACAATTGGTTTTGGATTGAGAGTTGGGACCAGGGATAATCCCTACTAATTCATTGTATTGTGCTGGAACTAGGAAGATAGGTTATGTGAAGGAGGATAGAGGCAGTAGTGATTGTGGACATTCGATTTATTCATGGACGACTTCAGGAGGAAGGCTGCTCCATATACGAACATTCCAGCCAAAAAATTAATTTTCAAATTTCAATGAACACAACCCACTATAGCAACGTTAAAACGGGCATATTTAATATAGAATTATATACTCAACTGACACCAATGAGAACCTTCACCCTCTCCTTTACGCAGATAAGCTCCAAGATAGATTTCATTCGTAGTCGGATATAGTTGGTGTAAATATTAAGGAGATCAGATGGAGTGAATTATCGTTTACACCGTTTTTAAAAACCAAAGCACTCAAATTCCTTTTTCGACAGCTTGAACATTTGTTTAGTTCATCGGACATCACATTGTATTTTCTTGCCCAGTAGTGCGATTCTCTATGCTTTTTAAACCACAATTGTTTCGTTTAAAAATGTTAACCACAAAATTAACCATTTTGCTATTCACTAACACTTTAAACGACATCTGCTGGTGTTAAAAGCCAGCTGTTTCAGTCAGCTGTTATTTTAAACAAAACAAATTGTGGTTTATTAACACCAACATTTTTGGTGTGGTTAAATCCGCTTAGAAAAGTGTTAGTGTTTTTCTTTGTACCTGTATAGTCGATAATTGATATGGCTTTAAGGTATTTAGCCTACATTTTATCCACTTCTTATCACACAGCAATTTTCCTAGAGCTTCTTATTTATTTATCCTATTTATTTATAATATTCTTATCAAATAAAATTAAAAAATTAAATTAATTAAAATTAAATTAATAAAATAAAACAATTAATATAATAATAAAAATTAGTAATTATTTACGCACTTTGCACAATATCATTTAAAATCTCTAAATTAATAGGTTTTTGTTTTGTTTTTTTTTATTCTTCTTTGTTATTTTATCCTATTTTGATGTTTCTCTTGGCAGAGTTGCCACGATCTATCAATATGAATAGAGAGAAATATAAAAATGTATACCGTGGTTATAAATAAGTTAGTGAATCACATAGTGGTTAGTGCAAACATCAAAATGTGTGGTTAAAGTAAACACTTTTTAAAGTGTTTAAAGTTAGTGAATTGCACTACAGAACATCAAGAGATTCTGTCTCTTCAGTAATAACACCATGCATACGAGGCACCTTGATCTGTCGCAAAATTATGCGTACCCATATAGCCAAAATCACCCGATATATACATCTGCAAATAATACTAACCTGCACCAATGGAGAAATATTTTTTTGAAGATAATTGAAATCCAAAAAATTAGTATAATTCAACTGGACTGCTTGTAGCAGAGCTGGAGATGTTCTAGCCTTTCGGATGACTTATCTTTCTCTCTATGACGGAGTGGTTTGCATCATATACCATTTGGGTACGTCAATTAAATAAGCAGTTTTGTTTAATTATAATATTCTTTGCCGCGCTAAAGTGCAAAAGTAAAGTAAAGCGTTTGCAAATACTTATGTATGTATGTATATGCTAAATAATGCAAGTTGTAAATATTAATGCTGCTCATTACTTTCATTTGCAACATATTTATGAGATTCATGCGAGACTGAATGTAATGTCAACATAAGAATCTGAACATTTCATCGCGTTCTGTTTTTCATAAAAAATCGCAATCTTCGTTGTATTCGGTTCAGCACATTGATGTTTGTTCCTTTTAGCCAGTAAACACTACAAAACATTTTTAACAAAAGTGAAACATTTATACAGTACACATACAAAATATAATGTATGGATACAAAATCACTACAAAAACAGAACACTACGTAATGTTTTTTTCTTTTGTGACAATAGCTATGAACGGTATTAAGGGATGTGTACTTATAAACAAACACTAACAAAATATATATCGTTTTGGGTCTGAGTACTGGGGTCTAATCACCGCATTCGATACTATCGCATCGAATAAAATATCGAATGTTTTTGCATACGATAGACACTGACGTATCGAATGAAAACTCAAGAAATGTAATGTTGAGTTACTCGATATCGAATGCTATTATTTCAAATTCAATAAATTTCATTCTATATTGAGATTCATGATACCAAAATAAATAATTTCGATCAATTTTGCCCGATATCGTATGCGGTGATTAGACCCCTGTACGTTAAATAATTTTCGGCTTATTTTCAAACACTGGTTGAAAGTAAAATCCACCCAGTATATTTTTAGCTAAATTCTAATTATTTTGGCAGCAGGGAATTTAAAACCGTTTTCATGTCTTCAGTTGTTATGAAAGTAATTTATAACGCTTTTTATTTAATTTGGTCTTGAATTTTCAGTCAACTTAAATTAGATTTAGTTTGTATACCCTTTTAAAAGATTTTATAAAGATTTTATATAATCCTTGTGAAATTGGAAATCGATTTCGCCATTTAGGTCTGTATTAACATTGTTCCTAGTTCTGCTGAGCAGCTTATTATTAAGCTGAGCGCAATCTGGTATGAAGGAAAAAAGTTATGAACCTTCAAAAAAAAAAAAAAAAAAATACTTTTCTATACTGTTCACCCTATATTTACTTTTAGAAAACAGTACTTAGTACTGATGCTCTAAAACTTGTGGCGAAATGTAGCAATTGTCATGAAATTTGGTACAAAAAGTTTTATGTGACTAGCAATTAGTTTGCACCCTTTAAATAACACTGGTTCCCAAATTTTTAACTTTTTGCCATAACCTCAGAAATTAGATGTTATCTAAGATAAATCGCTAATCACGAATATGGCATTAATTTATTTTTCTCAAGAAGCGTTTTCGAGATATACGCGAAAATCGTGTTTGTCTGCAGCTGTTTTAGGTATTTCGAAAAATCTCGAGAACTGATCAACTGAATTGAAAGAATTAAGAAATGACGGCATATTGAGTGAAAACATCCAAATTTTAATTCTCATACAATTTTTTTTTAAGAATGCTACTGTTACACTGTGGAACAGTAAGTTTGCTGTCTGGAATTTGATTGCAAATTTGTACTTATTTGAGGTCGATGATTTCAAATCTAATCTTCATTTTTCTCTATCAGCTCTAGTTTTCGAGATATACCGTTGTCCTGTAGTTTCAGAGATATCGTAGAATTTTTGAAGAAACAATTTACTGAGAAAACTGAATATCTATTTTCGATTATCTATTTTTTTTATCGTTTTTTCCTTTTTGCATGAAATGAATGCCATATTCGTGATCAGCAGCCCCAATTTATCTTAGAAAATATATAATTTTTGGGGTTTAATTTTTTTTGTGGCATAGTGTAATCGGTTCATAATTAACCATACACTGAACTGAAAAGGTACTTGGAGTCAACGAAAATGAACATTAAGCAAACGAAAAATGTATTAATTTTCGTCCAATGATTTTGTTCGTTGTAACAATGAATGGCTGTTCCTTAAAAGATTTTATTTTAATAATTTAATGAACTCTTCGTTGATGTAACGAAAAATGATAATAACAAATTTATTGACTCAACGGACACAGAATAAACCATTTTTTTTATATTTCCCCTCGCTAAACTATACCACCTGTACGACCCCTCATAATTTGCAACTGTAACCTCAACCACTCAACCGATTTTCAAACGAGTAAATGCGTTGGAAAGTTCTACTTTTACTGATGGTTTGTAAACAAAAGACTCCCGATAGGTGGAACTGTTGTCGTCATATTTATTTTTTTTATTGATGGTAAGTTATTATTTATTTATTGGGGTCAAGTTATTAAAAAAAATTTTCAGTATTAAATTTTTAATTTTTTTTTAGAAAATCCCGCGCAGCGCCGGGACCAAACAGCTAGTTTTATCTATTGTTTTCTTCTTTACAAAACTGTTTGACATTTATTGTAGTACATATCTGTGGCATTTTGACAAAAATTCCTTCCTTCAGTAAAAATAACCAGAAAATATCAATATAAAAATTGACAGTTCAACTATAAATCACAATTGTTCTTAAATTTTATAGTAAACTCGTTTGGTTTTCAATGGAACTTGGTGCCTCCTTTGTTAATTTGGACGTCAATGAACCACTTGATGCTGATCTAAATTACCTAACAACGAACCCACCGCACTTGATTTTATTAAACACAGATACTACATAATTTTCTGAATCGAATTTAACTCACTAATGTCCTTTTTCACTTTTGTTTATTTAGAGATAGTGTGTTTTTTACAGACACGACAATATTTTTCATTTAACACCGCATGCTTGTATTTGTTTCATTTAAATAAATGTTTCGTTACCTCAAAAAATATTTAATTTACTTTAACGTACATTTCAAATGAAATATTTAATAAATGCATGTTCATTGTGTCATTGAACAGTAATTTAATTTTAATAATTTTTCTTTTTATTTTAACGAATAAATCATAGAGCCAAAGAAAACTATTTTAATAATCGTTGTGCGTTAATATTATGAACACTTTTTGGTTCAGTGAAGGTCTCATATAATCATGCGCTCGAATTACGTTCTTAAGGTGAAAAAAATATTGACTTTATGGTAGAATTTGGTTTATTTAAATATTGAAGGACTAAAAAAATGCCGTTTAATTTTGTAATTATCGATCCATAGTTTGCTGTTTGTCTCGTATAAAATAATCCTCATTTAATCACTTTAAACCCCTTAAACGCTAACAAATAATAATATTGTAATAAAATTTGTCCTTTAAAGTGCAACAGGACTAGAAATCACACCACAAATTTTGATAATCGGATCGGAAAATTCTTAAGTTTTATTTTTAATCCTAACAGCAGGTTTGATAATTTTCATCATTGAAAATTCTACTTCCAGTAGCTGATTTTCTTGATAAAATTGATGTATGATCTATAAAAATTAAGTTTAGTATCTTTAAGTCTAATCGAAAAATAGTCTAAACGAATTTAAACTTCACTGTCAATTGTTTTTGTCAACTTAGTTGGAATTAAAAATTTGTACATCTTTTGTTATTTTGTTTTACCTCGAGCTGTAGTTTTGGCTGCTGCCAACTAAGTAACTGTTAGAAAGTCATAAACTTCTTTATTTATTTTGACAGTTTTCCGGAATTAAAAAAATCTTATAAATAATTTATTTATTTTGTTAGTATTTGTAAATTTGCTTGTACTTAATATTAATTAAGTTTTTGTTTAAAAAAAAAGAAACTACGACTTTTGTGTTAAATAAATTGTCAGTCAAATGAATAATTTATTTTAATTACAAGACCATGAGTAAAGTAATTAATAACAATTTATTGATTTAAGCAGCAATAAAAAGCATTTTGTGTATTTGAGTTTTTGCAGTTCATGATAAAAAATATATTTTATTTGTGAGGATTACGTTCCAGAAATTTATAGCTGAATATATTTATATTGCAGTTTTCATTTTTTTTAACACAACTTAAACAATAATTTGAATATTAAAGCTTTGTTCACTCCTATTAATTATTTGACGTCCTACATGTAACCACTAGTTTTCTTAAAGAATTGTTTGCTTTTGCAAACCGTTTGGCTAAATTAAACATTATTTAAAAGTTTCTATATTTCATTATACAATCATCATCAAAGCAATTAAGTTTAGTAAATAAATAGAAATTATTACGAATAAAGCTAAAGTTTGATCAATTTACTGGTCATGCTTTTTTGGATTTGATCGTCAAATATTTGGTAGGTCTGAACAAACCTTAAGAATATGACATAAAATTTTTCGAAAAAATGTCTGAAATTATTTACAAAAGTTCGATAAAACATATTTAAAATTTCGATTAACTCTTTCGTTTGCTACAATATGCGCATCTGCAAAAATAATGAATCTTTTTTTTTAAAGTAGAAATTACAATTTAATTTTGTTACAGACCGATATACCGTCGATACTCAGATTTGCCGATATATCCTGGTAAGGAGGAATGGGTAAAGGGGTCTACCTTGAGGATATAGATACTGAAGGTTCAAATAGGCTTCCTGGCGGCTGCAGTGCATTTTTGGCGGGGGCTCCAGGGATTTTGAAGGCCGTAGAATTGGTAAGAGATAACATTGCGGTCACTATATTTGCGGACAGCTCTAAGGGCCTTGATGGGCAATGGATTCCAAACTAGTTAATTATTCTGGTAAAGCTCTATGAAGTGAGCGTATGCTAGGTACCTGGTCACTGCAACATCGCCGCTAATGAAATGGCCAATAAGTTTGGGAGACTGGGCTCGAAAATAGGAAAATACTGGATGTTTGGAGACAGTCAGATCTCCATTAGGATTTTGATTAATAAGGCAATGTGTTCTGAGGTTTACAAATGGCAATACAGTCAGCTGGAACATTAATTTGTTTGTGCTTATTGGCCCATCAATTCACGCACATACCTCCAATTTCACAAATGAAGCACAGCCGCGAATAACGTTGTAGGTTACAAAATTATTATTTTTCAGGGGAGAAAAAAAAAAACGTTTTTAACAGGCAGGATTAATTATTTTTAAATTTTTTTTATTATCAAATAGAATGATAATAAAAGAAAAATATCAAGAAATTGCATACAAATTCGCAGTTTTTAATTTTTTTTTAGTAGAGGACAACGTAAGCGACCATTGCACAAAGGCCTATTCGTCTGATCTAGCGTAACGAAATCGAAATTTTTGACTTTTAAATTCAACCAAAATTTGATCTCTGCTCGTTAGCTTACCGCTCATGAAGCAAATCGATGAATTCCAAATTGATAAATTTGCTATAGTTGATCAACTCTGAGCATTCGAACACAGCATATGTTTAAGCAGCTGCTACGGCCATTATCAACTCGATATTTTAGACCTCTTAAAATAATGTTCGCAAACGTCTGAGCTGTTGTCAAGTTAAACACAATTTGCAGCTTACAATGATCGACGGCAAAGTGTTAAGCGTTATTGCAGAGACTTCCTCGCAAACATGCATTTTTTTTAAGGCCTCGCCTTAAATGATGAATAACCTAGATCTGGCCGAAATCAAAAAGTGGCAGGTTCGCGGATTAGACAAGAGCATAGTCAACCAGAGAAAAGTAGAGATATAAGGCAAATTTAATGTTGCAATGGTTTTATTGGTGGATATTGCAATGCAAGGTTCCGGCAACACAAGCAGTGGCAATACAGTTCAAACGCTTTTTTAAAACCACGAATTGACTGCGCAAAAAACCATCGTAAATGGAAATCTAATTAAAATACTTGGTGTAATTTTACGCTCTTTGGCCTCCGGATATGCGGTAAATATATGCAGTTTTCGTGAGTATACCTTACAAACCGTACAGATATTTATAAACGAATATCCATGGTTATACGTGCATAGCGCCGTACATAATATGTTGCTTCACGGAGCTAATTTAATTGAATGTGTACCACTTCCTATTGGTATGATGTCGGAAGAAGTCGTGGAAGCCAGGAACAAAGATTTCAGAAAATTTCGGCTTAAGCATACACGTAAAACTTCGCGAATAAATAAAATGAAGGATCTTATGAACGTTTTATTAATTTCTTCAGATCCTTTAATAACGAATTAATGCAGAAACTAGGGCTGTGGAGTCGTCCGAAAAAAGTACTAACCCCGACTCCGACTCCAAATGCTGAAATTTTTTAAGTGCGACTCCGACTCCTACTCCGACTCCTACTCTGACTCCTACTATAATCTTGATGCTAAATGTATATGAGACTCAGTGATGATGATTTTATTTTTTCATTACCGTACGGCCTTCTAAAAATTAGAGTTTTTGAGAAGCAATTACCGTACGCAAACATTAATGTGCTGTTTCCAAATGACAGGCGATTGATTATGTAGCAAAATTTATCAGGGATGTACTGGAAATCGCAAACGCAAAACGCAAGAATTTGGAAGTTGTTTTTAATAAACTTTAAACCTAATTCTTATAATTTTTGGTTTAAAATCCTGTTTAATAGGAAAATATTTGTTAAATATTTGTCATAAAATTCTTTTATTACAAACATCTTATTTAAAAACGACTTTTAAAATTCTTGCGTTTTACGTTTGCGATTTCCAGCACTCCCCTGTATATGAAAAGCACTCAGTCCATCGCCTGTCATTTGGAAACAGCATAAGAGCAGTATTCATAAACCATTTATTTAAATTTTAAATGTGTTTTAAGAAGATAATTTTTATTTTGGAAATTTTTTATGCCGAAAAACTTTGGAGTCGGAGTCGCGAGTTTTTGTGGGTACTACGACTCCGGCACAAAAACATCAACTCCGACTCTTCAACTCCGACTATACAGCCCTGGCAAAAACCCATCCCGTTTTTTTTGAAAAAAAATACACTTTTTTAGAAAGGGATATGAAGTATGTACTTTAAGATGCTATTGAAAATCAGAAAAGTCTGCTTCAGATTGGAGTACTGACTAGGCATAACTTTATTAAATACGCCTTAAAATTAGAAATAAAAACTACGATTTAAAACATGACAAAATACACGTTTTGTTATTTAAGTTGTCGCCATCTATGTTATATATGCGACAAATTCAAAAATGTCCTAAAGTCATCGTTGACACCATTTGCGTCTATGACCATTTTGCTAACTGGGTTCATATTAATAAAACAAAAAATACATAAAAACCAAACATCCATTTTTATTTAATAAAGTAAAAAAATAGTGGAAAGATAGAATTGTAGATCACAAATCGTTTATTTTCGTTTATTTCATTCAAGCATGGAGCGCGAAAATATATAATTGTAGATCACACATTAATTTCAGTTGTCTAGTTCAAGCGCGGATCGCGAAAATCATTGCGTTTTTAACTTAAAGGCTTAAAAAGTCTTGAAAACATATCAGATAATTTTTTAGGAAACAACACCTGCTCAAAACATATGTGGCGATAATTTAATCTGGTTTATTTCTGGATATATGGCATACGAGCAAGGTCAACAAGTCACCCAACCGACACACCAACAGTGGCTCCATAGGATCCTTGGTGGTTATCTGGGACGTACTTACGGGCACCACATCCAGTAGGGCAGCTCTAACACCAATACTTAATGCGAGTCGCTATTTTCTTCTACTTGTAATACCAAATTGGAGATAGTAAACATAGGCTCGGATACAATCATTGCAGAAAACTGGCAGGAAGTTTTCGATGTGACTTTGGTAAGCATGAGTCTCTCTGGCTTATGCCCGTAATTTCTACAAAAAAGAAAGCAGGTCGTGTTCATATCTAACAGTAATCTTTACCTACCTTAACGTTTATTTTGCCTACTTGTTTTTACCTTCAGTTTTCCTTTAAAATATGGAAGCTTTTACACCATAGATTTCTATGCACAGCCAGATATCTTTTTGTAGAAATTACGGGCATTAATAGGTAACTGAAATGTTTATTATGCTTGTTACATCTAAGACCACAAATATGTGGAATTATACTCATGTTCATAGGATAAGAACGAAACGGGGTTATGAGGCTAATCTGCTCGCTGATTTTCAGGAGACTGAAATGACGTTAGACTTTTTATCGAAGAGACTGCGAAAACCACCATAGTGGCGCCTTGAGGTCTTGCAGAGAATGGCATAGGTTATTTATTTGCCTAAGCTGTAGATGTTAAATGACACATGTTTTCTTGGCAACTCTCTGCCATCACCTCGGGAGATCAATTGCTTGTCAGAACCTGGACCTGTTTCTATTTATCGTGGCTATAAGAGGCTCAATTTGGCTATAAAGAGCTTTGACTTCCTTAAGTCACCTTTTCTCGACGGTATTCTGTAGTATTTAGTCGGAAAATTAAACGTATTGAGTATAATTGAGTTATAAAAAGTACTTTTAAAATAAGTTTAACCAATATTCATCGAATAACCAATTCGATTTAGAACTAAAAATAAGTCAAATGTGACTAATACCTTAACTAACCCCAAAAGAAAATATCCTCTTTAAAATGGGACTGTAAATTATTAAATACCCACCGTATAATCGTTGTCGATGAAAGTTTATTTTCTTATACATACACAGTGTATTTTTCCTACATTGCAACATTTTAGTATTCTCGATTTGGCAATGCAGTTAAACCTTCTCACTCATACTTTTTCAATTAATTAATTTTAAAAAAAAAATTTATTAATACTAAAGTACATTAATAACAAACTTTATCGAAAAACATGCAAAATCATGTTATATCGTAATTGTCCTGAAAACCACTAAATTAAGGAAACAATTATGACAAATTATTTTAAATATTTATGTATGTACGTACCAGTAGTAATTTATAAACAAATGTTTGTTTTTATATTTTAACAACTAACAACAAAACTATTTGCTAAATAAATATATCTACATAATGTAGTTGTGAAGAAAAAAAATTTAGTTTAAAAATATTGTTTTTTTTTTAACGAAATGGCATTTTTGTATTGCGATGGTTGGGCAGAGGTTTCAAACATTTTGTAAAACTCTTACTTATACGGAAATATATAGATTTTTTATTGCGTTGGCAAGAGATATTAACAACAATATAGACAGTAGCCAGAATTAAGATATGCATATGTAGGGTGATTAAATCGATTTTCGAAAGTAGAAGTGGTTTCCTGCCTTTCACTGCTAACAAATATATTTCTTTGCTCTTTATTAATACGAACTTTTATAAAAAATATTTTAATTTTTATGTTTTTTTCGATGTTTGTGTTATTTTATGGGCGAAACAAAGACAAGAAAGCAAGAAAGAGAATTTGATAGTGCACGAATATGACGATTTTGTTGAACAAGAATGCTCAAAATGAGTGCCCATGACTGTTATAAATTAGTACAATTAGAAACACGATGGGTGATATCCGGACTTTGAGCATATAAAGTAAATCTTTCATATGTTTTTTTAGATAATATATTTTACAACAAGTATTCATATATTACAACATATTTTAAACAAATGTTACTTATTTTTTTTTTAGACTTGATAGTTTGTACCAGCCGACAGGTTCGACTATTTTAGCACATCACTAACGAATATGAATGAAGTTTGTTCGATTTTTGCGTATTTAATAAAGATTCCTTTATCTTTTTATCCGAAAGTACGTATAAGTATTATAAAATATTGCTCATACGCAGTGCAGTCTGATTTTCTTTGAGCTCTATCGCCAAGCCAGATGTATAAAATCGCCAATGGAAAAAATAATCAAAAGTGAATTTTGTTCAGTTTTTGTTTAATTTTCTTTCGTTTTAAAAAATGTACTGCCTGTCCCAAGATTTCTCTTAAATATTTTACAATTTTTAAAGATTGTACAGGTACAAGTGTACCTTCAAAGCCTTTGTATGAAGAAAAAAATTTTAGAGCAAAATAAATTAATTTTTTACTCTTTTATCAAACCTTCAGACTTAACGTACGGTCACATAAACCAACACAAATTGAAAAAATTTGTGTTTATCACCTAATAAACATATCGCTCCTTCATTGCATCATAGTCATATCTCAAAAACTCAAAAATTGTAAGTAACCTTAGCAAAGTTTTCCTTCATACCTTCCTTCTCGTATTATATCTAAAAATGAACCGAAGTTATAGCAAAATATATCTTCAAATCGGTACATTTTGAAAACTTTAATCGCATTTTGCCAAGATCGTTTGTTTTTGTCGAAATGATTTTGCTGCAATGAAGGAGCGATATGTTTGGATATCTCCTATTTTTAAGACTTGTCCATGGACAATTAAAATTTACTGCCTGCATCTTATTTTGAATTAATGTACTTTATTAACTCTTCACTTTACTAAATTTATTAATTATCAACTGTTGCACTGCCCATTCTGCTTTTAGTAGATTTATTGCATCAGGAGACATTGATTTAAATATGTACTCAATTCTTGTAATTGATCTAATCCGCAACCCATCCACAGATGCTAATTTTTAGAGAATAGAAAACTACATTTTAAAGTATAAAAAGCTGTTTTCTGAAATTATGAGGAATTTTTTATTTCCCGGGATCCCGCAAGAAAAATCTCGGGAAAACGGGAAATAAAATAATTGATATTCCCGGGAAAAAACCATAGTTCACATATAAAAATAGTTGCCTAAAAATAAATATTTGAACAACTTGTCAAAAACAAAAATTAATAAATACAACTACTTCTTATTAAAACTAAAAATTACCATTTTCATGCAAAATTTGGAAACTTTTATGGTTTTATGGTACAGAAGAGCGAGAACAGCAGTTTTAAAAGTAAAAAAAAGCAATTCGGCGAACTACATTCCAGTCTTTTACAACTAAATTATGAAACTAAAGCATTATTCGTTACGGTTTAGACACAAGCAATAAAGTGTTTTTAGAGAGTGGATCTATTATAAATTATAGACCGATATTCACGAAATTTAGTTGTATGATATCTAGGCATATAAATTGAGTTTGTGCAAAATTAAACGATAAAAGGTGCATTCCGCCACCAATTTTCGTTGGTTTTTGTAACAGAAATTACGTTTTTTTCGGGAGGTTGTTTCACATTTCGGTCATATACATAACTATTTTCCTATTGAAGCAAAAGTGCTGAATTTCAATCCTTAATGCTTAGAAGAACTGGAACGAACTAACATTTTTATTTTTCATCAGTATCCTTTTCTTAATAATAACAATGTCCATCCGTCTGGCTAGCTATCCGTGTTACCTTATTCGCAAAGTACCTACATGTCGCAATTTTTGAGATAATTAAGTGTGTTCTAGAATCCGAATTCACTCGAAAGTGGATTACTTCAGCTTTTTTTTGTGTTCTGCAATTCAACTCCACATGTATTTATTCGTTTTCAATTAGAGTATTAAGGGGTTATTGAAAGTACAACGAATCGACTTTTATTCTTATATGTATGTATATGAAAATATTTTTAGAAAAAAAAATAATATTGGTTTTTAATTTGAAATGTTCTTTAATGAAAAAAATATGCATTTTCACACAAATATCGCGAATTTTTGCAAATTTCCACTGATTAAGCAATTTTTACAGAATTTTTGCAATTCCTTATAGTTTTAGAGGATTTTAGTCAATTTTAAGGCGTGTTTGAATAAAAATTATCGCTATTTTTGCAATGTTTTTTGCAGTTTTCGCGTATCTTTGTTTCTTTTTTCGGCAATCGTCGCCATTATTAAGATAGCCCTGTTTTACAGGGCACTATCAAAGAAAACATCATTCATTTTTTTTAATTATACGGATTCAAATAATTTTTCGTTTTCAATACGAGTCGACAATACTTAGAAAACACTTGATAGTAATGAAATTTGGTATTTACGTTTTAATTGTCATAAGAGGTGGAAAGAAAGAAGAATAACTTATTTCTGGAGCAGAGTCCTTGTTCCCATATATGACAATCTATTATCACCTTACCAAATGTTATTGTCGATCCATATTTTATAATAGCTCTTATACAAATTCCACTTCTATAAAAAGCTTTTAATGTCATAATAATCTTATAAATGTTGGTTTTAGCAATAATTTATATAATGGCTTGTGTGTCGTGTCAAAATTTTGTCTTGGTAGGCCGAGAATTGGTTCTAGTTCACTTGCTACAATCACTTCAAGACGAACAAATCTCATAAAGATGTCGGTAAATTAATTGGCACTAATAAGTTTTATATAAATTTTAAATTCATTAATTTTATTTTTGCGGGTCCATGATTGTCCACCGACCCCAAACTGGCACACTTTCGAAAATTTATCTATTTATATAGATACGCATAATTCGCAACACTGGCTCATATATTATATTCATATTAAATAAATTACTTATTTACTTAGGAAAAATGTATTTCGTAATATCTTGAATCCTAATTACCGCACAACTCTTTGCTAAAAAGAGAACACAGGAACAATTTTTTACATAAATAAGTTTTTTCGTCATTAAAAAATAATAATTTTGCTACTTTTTTCAATTTTATTCAATAATTATTATTTTAAACCTTTTTTATTTGCCACTGTTTGGTCTTACAAAATTTTTGTAAGAACAAATATTTATTTGCCGAAAAACGAGGAGACAATTTGACGTTAAGTGGTCACATTAGGAGCATTTTTGTGTGCTAGAAAATAATTGTGTTTGCCCAAAATCAGCTGTTTTTCTGTTTGTGGTCAGATTAGGGCAAACAAATATTTGATATTTTTTGACAAATGTTTGCCATATGTGACCGTACCTTTAGAAAAGTGCATATATTTATTGCATTTATTTGCCAGAAATACATGATTTAGTCTGTGTTAAGTGTTAATCACAAATAGATTCACAGGCAATAATAATGTACATATATTCGCATCGTACGTGACATTTGTACGCCTTCAGAGAGTAGTAACTGGAAAATGTTGTCATCATTATGTTTCATTTAGAGGGTGCTACATAAATTATCACATTTGAAACTTTTATGTACAATATATCGAGAAAAACAGGTGCATATCGTACGTTACATAAAATGAAAGTCTTTTAGGGGTGAACGTAAAAAATGCGAAAATCTGCGAACAATGGGAGTTGTTTTTTCCTTTATAATCCGTAATTGGATGAAAACAGATTTTTCTCTTATTGTATTTACTGGGCATAAAATATATTTTTTTGTAAATTCCATGTCAAATCGACCAAGAGTGGGACCCGAACCCTTTCGGTTTTAATAAATTTTGATGGGAAAGGTTCCTTTTATCCCATAAGGAACATATATGAACGAAAAAAATATTTAAAAATTGTTTTTCAAAAGTTATGTCATATTCAAAATGTCATAATAATGTGTTGAGATTATTTCTCCAATATCTCGAAAACTACTTTACATACGAAGATGATTTTTAGTAATTTTTTTATTTTGCTGATTTTTTTTATAAAATACCTCAAACTGTTGCTTAAAAATCCTGAAACTTTGAAGGAGGTTTTTTCTTTCTTAAGATATGATTTTTTTTCTTTCGCAACCTTTAAAAAAAAAAATCTTAAAATAGAATTTTAATATTGTAATTTTAGCAATAAGAACACAGTGCTAGTTGTAAAAAACAGAAAAACCGGACACCTGGTATGACCACTTAATTATTTATTGCGGAATTTCGGGTTTTCAAATAATTTCAATAAACTAAACCGTTTTTGAGTTACGCGAATATATGCAGCGCAACCTCCTTCACTTTCAAAATAACGGTATATCTTGAAATCAAGAGCTAACCTAAAAAACGCTTAGCACCACTAGATTCAGCGTGGACTAATCGTTCTACTTCTATTCTATTTACTATTTGAAACTAACTTTTATAACATTTTTTAAACAAAAGTTTTGACCTGCCTACTTAGATGGGAGCTTCATCACAAAAAACATGATTTCATGTATTAACGGGAGAAAATTTTTAAATCTAGCAAAAAATCGATAGCGGAACCATTGTTCTTACAAGTTAGTTGTGTACTAAAAAATTTTGTAATGATGGGTGAATAGTTACTACAAGTCCCTTATTAATTCCCGAAATTTCTACAAATATATGTTTATCTAGCTGTGTAAGAGTCCAAACACAATGTAACGATAATTTACTGCGGTGCAATTTTTCATACGATTTTGAAGTAAAAAACCGCAGTGCGGAACGAAATAAAATTAAAATCTATTTTATTTTCATTGCGGTCTTTCTTTCTCGTCCAGAAAAGCGAATTTAATTCGCCTTGTCTCTCAATTTTTGATAATCGTTCTCATTCTGATGTTGCCATAGTTTTTGAATAATTGGCTATGTTTACAACATTATTGAAAACAACCAACATGATAAACATGTATGCACAAATAAATTAATAACAATTTAAACAAAAAATTACAACTATTTCCGTCGCCGTCTTCCGTTGTATTATGTTTATTTTTCTCTCCCGCAACGAGAAATCGCACCGCACCGCAAACATTGTGTTTAGACTCTAAGGTATCTATGGTTTTTATTATTTTAAAACATACTTCTAATCTACGGGTTGAATAAAGTGTTATGTATTTTACACAATTTTCGATAGTTAATTCACGTATGCGAAACTGGCGTTGAAATTAACAAAAAAATGTTACGGGGTAGGTAGAAATAACTGTAAGGTACGAACACAACTGATATCTGTTTGTAGAAATAACGGCCTTAAGTCCGCAATCGATAAACTTTTTCCCGTCTAATTTATTAACAATTTCTATTCCATGATAATAACGCTGCATTAGGAAAGAATTTTGGAAACTCTGAATTATAATTTTCATTAATGGAATTGATTTGTTTTTAAATTGACTTTATTTTACCATTTGTGCAAAACATTAAATACTTAATCAACTGTAATAGTTCAATTTGTTTAATTTTTTGTAAAATTCAATTTTGTTTGTTTGCTGTTTTTCATTAATCTAACAAAAACAAAAAGTAAAACACATGCATAATATAAATAAAGCAGTTTTTAAAAACAAGCAAAAAATTTGGCGAACTTTTGCAATATGTAAAATTTTTTTTAAATAGTTTGTTATCGGTATGTACATGAACAAAAAAAAATCAATAATTGTTGAAAGACAAAGAGCGCCTTTTAGTCATCTGCATGCTTTAATTATCCTTTCCGTTACTTATGAGTAGCGAATTGATTTAAAATGTTTCAAGTGTCTGTCAAACAGTGTGTATGTTGAAATGAGTTTTCTGAAGAACGAAGATATGATGGGGACCAGAATGTTATAAACTTATATCGCGTTTAGTACGGAATAGTTTGCTATTATAGTTCACCTTGATAGATGCGCAAATGGCTGATATATCAAACAAAAAAAAAATAGGACGAATACCTCTAATTTTGTCCAATAAAGCACTATTTTACACCATGAACAACTTTTTTATTGTTATTAGAGTGTTTCGGTCCCCATACAAAAAAGAAAGTTGGGCCAGTCCTCCTTAGGATTAAAGATAAGTTGAAAATAATTCCAGATTTTTTTTTATTTTTTGCCACGCCTCCGGATACCGCCCTTTTAGTTTTTTTAATGCTGCGTCGCCATTTAAATTCCGATCATAACATGACATTTTAATCCGACATCAAATTCTAGGCGCCTCTTACGCCATCTCGGAACGTACACCCTAATGTCCAATTTTTTGCATGTGGCAAGAAAGCCCTTTTAAAACTTTGTACTTCTATCCCTGCAAACAAATGGAAGATATCCCCTAAGGCAATAGTTAAGCAATATCCCCAAATTGTCATCTAAAAGTAAATAATCAAAGCAATTTTTTATATTCTAAAGAAAATAAATTTATAAAATATTTGTTCGTCATAAATAAAAAAATAAGAAATATTAAATCTAAAATATTCTGCAGAAGGTAAATTTATAATTTAAATAAATCTGTAATATATTAATCTGTTTCCTTTTCAACTTAATCCAGATATTACTCAACCCTCATAATGGATGCAATTTTAAAGGAATTTGTTGGAAATTAAAAAATTATTTTATTTTACTTTATTTTATTTGTAAGTATAATTTACTTATATGTATGTTTGTGATAAAAAAAATGTATGTTAAATTAAATGAATGTTTTTCAAAATGCAAAATCTTCTTTGTATCATCCCAATGATATTTTGGCGATATCTTCTTATTTTCTTATATGTGGTTTTCTGGCGATATTGCCAGTTTATCATCTAGCAGAATCGCTTTCGTATTGCTAAGGAGTATTGCTATCGAGACACGTTTCTTCCCGAAGGAAGTATCTTCCGCAATACGAAATCGATTATTGCCGCAATAATATTTTTCATCCAGGCAATACGTTTGGCAATACATGTGTTTGCTGGGATGGCATTCAAAGCTGTTTTGGG
Organism: Pollenia labialis; assembly: GCA_949318255.1. Lineage (NCBI taxonomy): Eukaryota > Metazoa > Arthropoda > Insecta > Diptera > Polleniidae > Pollenia > Pollenia labialis. The sequence goes on from OX439142.1 coordinate 52,448,279, forward strand.
GAGTAGTATTTCTATGGAAAGCAATCGTCAAATTTGGACCGACTCCAATAAAATTTGTTAAGAGTATTTAGATTGAAATAAAATAATCTTGGACAAATGTAATCTATATATTTACCAACATAATAAGAAGGTTTATAGGCAGAAGCACTCTTCCGAAAAGAAGTTTGAATGGGGGCCATATGAAATAATGTATCGATTCTCACCATTTTCAGTAGGCTTTGACGTTGTGTATTGAAACCATTGTACACAATTTCATCGAATTACCTAAAATAAAGCGACCTGTTCCTTGCGCACATGGGTACATCGAGAAACAACCAGCCCAACGGAGAGACAACGTTAAATCGACTCAGATTGTGATTCTGAGTCGATCGGTATGTAATGTATTTATATTTCTTAGTGCTACACACAAACGCATTATACCCTCTTCACTATAGTGGTGTGGGTACACAAAATTAAGAAGAAGCAACAATTTATATATTTCTCTGTTTTCTCAAAAGCAGACAATAAAGTAGGCGCTTTGTTGACAGTGCCACCAAAACAATATACAAAAGTGGCGATTTGGGAACACTTGATCCAGGTTTCCTACAGGGATACGAGTACATATGCTTATGTATGCATGTCCTAAATATGGTAGTATAGAATAATGAACATAAATAAGCAATAATGCAATTTTTGGTAGTTCAAATTTGGTACAATTGTACCACAAATCCCATCAGTGACAAGTGGTGTAGAGTACTTAGTATATGGTTTGACTATATCGAATTTATTCCCACTTGTTTTGTTTTTTCTCTCTTTTTATATTATTGTTTTTTCTTTTCTATTTGAATTTTAATTCTGTTCAATATTTTACGAGACATTCCGGGTGCACATCCGACCTCAAATTGCAAAAAAAGGGAAAACAAAATCACCGTGCCAAACAATCTCATAATGGACAAAATTTCACATAGAAAAATTATGCATTTACATACATATGTATATTAATGAACATATGTACATATGTGTAAAGTATTAAGTTTTTTGTCAGATGAATTTTACTGACCTAGAAAAATTAATTGTCAATTGTCAGGAGGCCTTTATCTCAACATATCATAGAGAATACCATTTAAGTTATCTGAATGGTTTTTAACAATTTAAGATTTAAAGCCAATTTAAGAAAAAAAAATAAATGTATGTGTTATTTTGTTAAAGTCTATTTAATTGACGTTTATTAAGTTCATGTTAAATTTATTTTGTATACCTTAATTTAACGGAAAATAAGACATTTGTTATAAAAGAAGAATATAATTCTTATTTTTTTTTACTGTAATTAATCCAGCATTTGGTTTTTCCTGCAACCTACGTGTTGGAATTATTAATGAAGACATTCTATATTTACAGCCATATTTATAAAAACTTATTTATGATTAATTAACCATATTTAAGGAAAAATTGCTAAAGTTGTATTCAGAAACGAAAAATAGTCTATTAAACCTTTAATAAACCATTCAAAAAGCAAGAAAATTTATTGTTGGATTTACACTTCTTTAAACAAAAAATAAAATTACATTTTGATAAATGTTTGCATTTTATGATATTATTTATATGTTGAAAAATAATGGAAAAAACGTTTTATTTATTAATATGGAGATGTTTAATACATTTAATTGATTTTTTTTTGTTTAAGACAACTAATTTAAAGTTATATTGTTAAATATTTTATACATTTTTTTATGATTTAAATGAATGCGTTCAGAGGCAAATGCAGATATTCTCTTCAATTATTTTTAAAATTATTGCAATTAGTTTTTTTTAATGTTTTAAAGAACGAATTGTTGTTCAAAAATATAAAAATACGGAAAATAATAGTGTTGCTAATAAAAAGTAAACAAACTTTTAATTCGAATATTTTCTTATCGTATATTTAAAAAAAGGTTCAAACAAACATTTTTGTAATACCTTTCCGCAAAATTTTGTTCAGAAACAAAATTAATATGTATTTTTATATTAAAAGACTAATTTGTAAGATCTTAAATTATAAAAAAATATATTAATTATAGAATATCATGTGAATTGAATAGAAGCTTCATGCATCACTACAAATTAATTATATGTAATTACATTGTTACTTTTTATAGTTTCATTTTATTTAAAAAAATTAATAAAAACAAAAAAATTCAATTATAACAAAAACAAAAGGGAAGAATACAAAAAAAACCATAAGAAAAAAAAAATAAATTACGAAAAATTTAAATGGAAGGAAATAAGTCATGGAAGTACCAACTTTCCTTAAAATTTGAATTGCACCCCAAAAGTACCAACTGGTTTTAGTCAAACCAGTAATCATCAGATATGGACATCAGGAGCACTCTCTGTTTTATGTGCACTCCAGCCAATTTTGTATCCGGCACTGCTTCTTATAAATGCCAATTATTTTAGATCTTCATATTTGTTTAAAAAAAACATATGATGCATGCAATGATTCCAATTCTTAAAAAACATATTGTTTGAAAAACGGCTAAAATTTTGAGTTCTTAATGAAGACTGACTTTAAAAAATATCGAATTCGATAGTCGTATTTCAATATCGATACATCGATATATCGGTATTTAAAATATCGGCGATATATATCGATTATATTTTTTTTAAATATCGATATTTTGAATTATCGATATTTTTTGCCCATTCCTGCTAGCAACAAAATGGCAACAAAACGTAAAAAAAAAGTTACCATACTTAAACATAAAATCGCTTCAAACAGTTAATAGTTAAAAAAGCGTTGTTGTACGTTAATGAATACGCATTTTTATAAGAGGTTTAAAGACATAAAGCGTTTTATAGTTATAACATACTTTAAACTTAAAATAAGAACTTTTTATGAATATTGCCTTTAATCTATATTCATATATAAAAGCTTTAAATTTAGACCAGAGATTGGCCACTCCCCAAATCGATACACTAAGACTGGATTTTTGGAAATTCAAATGTTTAGAGGGTAAAAAAGGGTAAAAACACGAACATTTGGTAACCTTATATCTCCAAAACTAAAAGAGATACAATAAAAAATTAATACTTATCCATTTTGGCTAGAAAAATAAGAGGATAGGTGTCTGGTACTTTTTTGGAATTCGGCCCTTTAAGGGAGTAAACGGATTAAATCTGTATTTTGGCACTTTTTTACCACCCTATCTATCTTTTAAACCAATTAATATAGGAATAAGGCCTATATTACATTAGAACCTTATCTCAAAAATACAAATATTAGTTTGATACTTTTTCGAAATTCGAACGTTTTAGGGGTAAAAATCTTAACTATTTTGGGAATTTTTTTACAACACATTTTTCTAAATTCATTCATATATACGTATACAATATTCAAATTTTTGACACTTCAGTGGGGATAAAAAAAAAGAACCAAAAAGGAAAAATACGGGAAAATAAATTTCTTCTCTTAGCTTTTTTGTTCCACAACTTGTACTTTTTTTAACTTTGGGTCACATTGGACCCAGAACCATAAAATTCAACATGCAATGTCCTGAGTATATAAGGCTCAATGAGGGAACTTTTTGGTACTTTTTTGTTCTTTAACTGGTACTTTTCAAATTTTCGTTAGTATTGGACCTAGAAACATGAAATTTAACATGCAATGTCCTGAGTGAGTGAGTATTTGTAATAGGGGTCTTTTCGGTACTTTTGCGTTTTTTAACGGGTACTTTTTAATTTCCGTTAATATTGAACCTCGAAACATGAAATTTAATATTCAAGTTCCTGAGTGAAAGAGAATCTTTAAGAGTTTTTGTTACTTTTTTTCTTTGGCTGGTACATTTTAAATTTCCGTTTGTATTGGGCTTAGAAACATAAAATTAAGCAGGTGCAGAAAAATGTTGGAACTTTTTTTAAAAGGTACCTACAAACATTGGCATATTAACATTTCCATGAAAGAAAGTGAGACGCTAACGCAGTAGCGGGATAAATGCTAGTATTATCTTAATATATATTATAATATTTTTTAAAATGTCGTTATATCCATGATCATTGTGAGACTTTTTGGTGTGTCACAATTTACATGTATTTTAGGCCATTGGACGAAAAATTTAACATCCAAATTTTGTTGTCTTTGAGATATTTTTCAACAATAAAAACAAGTTGTTCTTTTGAGAAAAGTTCCATTTTTACTAACCTCAAACTTGTATCTATAAACTCTTTATAAAAGCAATTTAAATGTTTTTTTAATTTTGGGACACTGTTTTTTCGTAGCAAGAGTTTTTAGGGGAGAAAGCAGTTCTAGAGCTGAGCTAAGACTACAAAATTGGTTTTAGTTATCATCTACGGCGGGCTAGCTGATAGTGAGCATGTTTATCAGTGTAACGGTTTTGAGTTCGATTCTTGTCAGAGATTCTTGTTTTTTTTCTTTAACGGCCTGAAATTCTTTGTTAAATATACACTTAAGTAGACACCTAATTTGTGTGGCACAAACTGCCACCTGGCCATGGCGGGGACCAATTGCATTTTGAAGGGAGTTTTTTGTGGCCTGGCTTGGACTACTTTTAATTCAAATGCCAAAATTCCAAATTAATTTTTTTCGGTTTCACAAATATGCTTTAAAAATCTAATACCTTTAAAGTTTTTTAAATAATTTAAATTTTAAACCCAATTTATTATAAAAAGTTATTGCTTTTTCCAAAGCATTTATTTGGCCTAAATTAAAAAAAGCAATCATTTGTGTTAATCTCTTTTTAATGTTTTACAAATAGCAATAAACTGTTTTACTTTTTATGTTAAAAATATAATATAAGCAAAACCAAACAAATTTCGATTATAAAAAAACCAGTTAATTACTTTTGCAATAAATAGCCGAAATAAAATAATATGCAAGTTTATTTTCACACACGCAGAAGCACACACGTGTGTAACATTTTACTTTCAGTTAAATGCTTTTAATACAATTTGCAGTTATTTGGTTGATTCAATTTTTGGTTGACTGAATCGAATATTGTTGACTTTACAATTTTTATGATGATTGTAAATCATTTTATTACCGCTTCAAATAAAAACCACAATAAACCTGAGTTCTTTATTGTATTCCACGTGGGAGTGTGTGGCCTTGTAGGTTGTTTAAGTGTATGTATGTCTGTGTGAGGTTAAAAACGACATTAAACGCACACATGTGCATTGCGTTATAATAGTATTATATGTTTAAGTTGTTACTTTGTATAAATATGTGTATGATGTGGTTTGGAAGGTACTCACATTATCTTAATTTAAATCTCATATGTTTAATGTACGTACATAAATTGCTGTGGCACATTTTATTTACGAAGTTAATCAATTTCAATAATAATATTTTCTTAATTTTTCTTTTATTGTTGAAATATGATGTTAAATTATATGCAGGCATTTCTTTTATTATAATTTTAATAGTGGTTGTACATTAGGGGTATAACTTTTGAACAATTTTTTAAATTATCAAAAAATACCTATCCATGCCATATAGACCATGAAAATCTATGATAAAAATTGGGGTCACTTTTTCGCGGGCGTTAAAAAAGTTCCCCCCCAAATCACTTTGAAGTTTAGTATTTGTATTTTTTTTGTTAATTAAAAATACAATATCTCTATTGTAAAAACAAAAAACATTCAGTTCTATTTTACTATTTCACAAATAAGCCTTATACCAACAATTATACTACATCCAAACAGTTAAAATTATGTTAAAATAACACGGAAATTCTTTTTTTGAACAAAATGGAAAAAACGGTTTGGGGGAGAGGTTTTTTTTATCCAAATTGATTTCAAAACACTGTTTTCTTGATATATACATCAGTGGCCACCCCGTCGTGATAGGTATTTTTTTTTGGTTATACCCCTATTGTACATATTACATACTTAATTTTATAACCGCTTAAAATTAATAACAATATTATAACATAAAGAAAATAAGTTACAGCTGCTAACGACTTAAGTAATTTTATAAGCATACAGAAGTTTATGAATTTTTTTTGTTCCGCTTGTAGCACATCGATAAATCATGAAAAGTGTGAAAATTTAAGGTCCATTACGGAAAGAAGTTTATTTTCTAAAGTAATCAATTTCGTTTATAATAACAAGAAAATCCAAAATCCAAAAATAATTTCATGATTTTAACTTATTATGCTCGTATTTATTAAAATTTTCTTCAAAAAGTAACATTTTCTCATGATCAAAAAATTCACGTTTTAGGTATTTGATCGATAATTTCTTAAAACAAGAAATACAAAACCCAATAAAAAATGGAGCTTCCAACGAAGCAGGTTTGTAAGGGAGAAACATTAACGTTTCACTTACTATTGCGCTGGCGGAAGACATGAATTTTATATGGCGAGTTCCAACTTTGAAGCAATACATTTTTGACACAAAAAGCGCATTATTCAGCGCATATAAAAATTGTTGTATTTAGCGATCGACCTTAATAAACACTGAATGTTTTGATGCAGCTATTTTTTAGTACTCTCTCTTACAAACCTGCCTCGTGGCAAGGGAATGCCGTAGCACTTTCAATGTTATTTTTTTTTTTGTACAAAAGTTGTTGAGAGTTCTTTCACTTACTTTACTGCATTTTTGTATGTCTTATTGCGTAGCGCATAATTGTGCGCCTTTGTTTTAAATGTACCATTAGTGCGTCGCAAAATGACAAAATTTTTTATTGGGAAGTGTCTTGTTTTTATTAAAAATAAGAAAGATATTTCTGAAACCAAGCTGAATCAATTTAATATTAGTTTGATTTTCTTGATTTTTAAATAGAATCGAATATTTTAATCAAATTAAAAAGAAAAATTATCAATACTTTTAAATTAATTTCATGCTGTTAAATTCGTTTTTTCACTAAAATAATATTTTAATTAAATTAAAATCAAGTGAAATAGATAATCATTCAAAGCTTATTTCGATCTACCAAAGTTTAGATACAATTTGATTCATGTTTGACTATTAACTGCCAGCAGTCGTCAATGGCTTTGAGTATTAAACAGCAAAACCGTGTGAAAAGATTGAGTGTTTGCAATTGAAACATGAAGGGTAACCTGTCCGTGAAAGCCGGGATTCGATTCTCGCGGCAGCCAAGAATGAAAAATTATCAATAAATTTTAATTAATTGCATGTTTTAAAACTCCTTTCTTGATAATTTAATGAAAATTAAATTTGATTAACTTTGTTCTTAAATCTTTCTGATTATAAATCAAAAAACAACTATATATACAACCATTAAATTAATTTTCGCATTTAATTATATCTTAGCGAAACACATGAAAATAAGAGTTCAAAGGGCTGCAAGAGGTATAACTTTTAATTAAAAAAGTAACAACATCTTAAAATTAAAAATGTGTCTAAAGGACACATTGCGACTTTAGGACAACAAGGTTATAGTTGGTCGTGATATTTTGATTGGATTAGGGTTATAGTATTGTATGTACGTGAAAGCCATGAACACCGCGACCAAATGGATCTTTGGTGTAGCCTATGTGTCTCACCTTGTCATGATCATAAATGTCAGTCGGGCCCACCAATTGGCCCCTGAAAAATTTCGGCCTAGAAGTCCCCAAGGCGGACAGCAGCAGAGCAGATGTTCCGACGTTTCGTCATACACCTCACAGAATCTGCATAAACTGGTAGTTGTAGTACCCAGATTAAGCTGGTGGTACACAAAACCACAGTTCCCCGTGAATAGGCCAGCAAGCAGTCTAAGTTCCGCCTTTTCAAGCAGCAGAAACCTGCCTGCCCTGCTCCGGGACAATGCCACAAATCTTTTGGACTGTCGTAATCCAGAAGCGGACGTCCATGCGTGAAGGAATTCACACTTGGACCATTTTTGTAACGTCCCCCTAATGGGACCCACAGGGATGCCGAACAAAGGCTCAGGGCCTATAAATGGGCGACGAGCGCCACTGTTTGCCAAGCAATCAGCCCCTTTATGGCCCTCATGGCCGGGAACCGAACACAAATTCAAGTCATTGTGTTTCCCTTACTTATTCAGAGAAGCAAAACGGTCCATGACACGCCTGGACTTTATATCCAAAGAAGAAAATGCCCTAAGAGCGGCCTGGCTATCCGACATTATATACAGTCCCAAGCCCCTTGCCCCACTCCTCCAACATTCCCCCGCGAATACGAGGATGGCGTATATTTCCGCCTGTAAGATAGAAGGCTGTTTGCCTATTGGCAAACCTCAGTATCACCATTTACCTGTTTCAAACCGTCCGTGAACAAAATCTGGTACGCGCATGCGCGCCACCATGATTGGTCCCTGTCAGGTATAAGGACATTAAAATTCCTATTCAAAACCAGGCCAGGCGGCATATTATCACTCACCACAATGGACGGGTCATACCTAATAATATCCAGGATCCGCATGTGACCCACCAGGTCACCTGCTGTATATTCAGCCTCTGCAGGCTTCCTCCTTTATAGAAATGTGCAATGGAGGAATTTGCAGGATCGCTTCCAAAGCAAGAGTGGGACAGGTCAACAGGGCACCCGTAATCGACACCTCATTAGAAAATCCGATAACCCTACCGTTAAGGGTCGGTTCCTACTCTACGTCTTGTGAATAGTACCAGAGTAGTTTTTTGGGATTAATGTTATGTCCCCTCACCCTGCATCAGCCAAGTGTCAAGACCAGGGCCCGCTGCATCGCTTCAGAAATCATTGCGTCATCAAAACCGGTCACAGATATAACCAGATCGTCAGCATAGCCAGCATAGGCAGGAAGCCCAGGTTAGTAAGAGTTTCCAATAGTTCAAGATTACCAAGGTCCACAATAGATGCTTCAATGGTTGCTTTAATGGTCCTCGGCGAACCCCCATGTCTAACTTGATCACCCTAGACGTCAGCATCTCCCCTATCCAGTTTCTTATGAGAGCTGGAATACCCTCCCTCGTAAGTGCAAAGTTGATTGCCCCATAGGAAGTGTTATCAAAAGGCACCGTGAATGTCGACGAACGCACACAGAGCTTTTTGCCTTGCCTTCAGTGCCATCTCAATCGTACTCACAACGTGATGAATGGCGGTCACTGTAGGCCTGGCCGATTTATACGCAAACTGAAAGCGATGTTACGAGGTTACCGATAGATATTCATCTCTTATTAATCTATTTATGAGTTTTTCGATGGTCTTCAGGAAAAAAGGTAAGACTTAATGGTCTGTAGGACTTGGTCAATTGTTCGGACTTGCCCGCTACCTTGGGTATATAGACCAATTTAACCTCCTTACATTGTTCTGGCACGTTGCACGCCAGTTAGCTGGATCTGAAGATCCAAGCCATTTGAGAATTGATAGTCCCCCCCTCGTTTGCTAAAGGCAGCATTGAAGGATACCATCCGGTCCAGGTGATTTGAAAGGGCTGAACGTGCATGCACTGGTGTTTTCACATCTCCTACAGACCCAGTTCGCTCAAATTGTTGCACGATTTTGCCGATTTTGCGCATATTTGGATGATTAAATTGACCGAAAAAATCACGAAGTGCACGATACGCATTTTGATCTTTCCATGGTTAAAATTGAGAAATGCCTTATGAAATGCAGGAAAAAAACTTGACGCTTAGGAGTGGTTCACATTCAACATCAGCCCTTAAAATTTAACCAACCTTTATGTCCCATGTTTTGCTGGAATGCAATTAAAGCAGTTTAGCTTATGTTAAAGAAATAATTATAAGTTCTTAACATTAATTTTGCGAAAATAAAACATGTTCTATAGAACATTCAAAACACAAAACTAAACACTTGTTTTAATTAATAACATAACTCGCATTCCTCGAGTACGGTGTATAATTTCCATACAATTCGCATGTAGGTCTAGCATACCTAGTTGTATCACTTATGCCAAATAATCCCTAAACCTCCTAGGGCTTATAAAAGCAATTTTTAATTTAGTTCAGAAAGTTTAAGCCTCAAAGATGTAGCTTAGTTTTATAGAAATCAGTCCATGTTTGACCATAGCTTCCATACAAACTATACTCCCGAAAATCATCTTCACTGATTTAATTCCTTAAAACGATTTTCGTTCATTTTGCTCTTGAAATTTGCTATTTTTTGTTCAAGGACGATAAGTTTTAGTTTAGTTTTATGATCACAAATTCTCATATTTTTTTCTTTAAGTCGCCTACAGATTTTTCGTATACAATATAAGGGATTAATGATGTTGTTTGTCTTTGCTTAAAGCTTTCAAAGTTGTCATATCAAATCGCCTTTGGAATAGATGTTTTGCATACAACATAAGTGATAACAAATTTTCATATTAAATTGATTTGGAGTAAAAAGTATAAGTGATCTCAGATTTTGTCTATTTTTGTTGATTTTTATCGCAAACTTTAGTTTATAATATACTCTTTAGCTTTTTAGTTCTTAGTCCAAATTAATTAAATTTTCTTTAAGACAAATTTATCATTTAACCACAACTTTTAATCTTAAACACAGAACATAAAATTTGGCATACCACAATAAATTTTAACATGAATTTCTACAAAAAAACTTTTTTATTTAGCGTTAACATGCCAACATTTTGTGGACAACATTCCTTTGAAATTTTTCACAAAATTGCACAACTGTTTTGGTTTGGGACTCAAAACTGAAATAGCCAAATTTTCTACAATTTCTACAAAAATGTACACGCTACAATGAGTTTTTGGTTGACATAAGGTTGTTATTGTAATTTATATCTGCCACACTATGGTAATACGCTATAGCAATTGGGAGACTATTATGCGTTTGTGCTGATATTCCTGACATACAGAAATAATTTATTATAATCTGTTCTTTTGTCCATCTGGCTGGCTACACTCCAAAGAAAAATCAATCCATACGTACTCAAATCAATCTGAAGCGGTATAAATACATAGTACGGATGTTCTTGAATCAAGTACAGAAAGATTGATTCAAGTACGGATATACAATCGCAATCTACTTAAATTGTCCATATTTAATACCGATTTCTTACTTGAAATAATAAGAAAATGAGATTGATTTTAGTAAAACTACGATTGAATTAATCTCAAAATGCGCTTGATTTAAGAATTTTAAAATTGTTTAAATCAGAACTCGTACTTAAAATAATTTGAAAATGAGATTGATTTAAGAAAAACTACGATTGATTCAATCTCAAAATGCGCTTGATTCAAGCATTATAAAGTTGGTTATATCCCGAATTACACAGAAAAAATTATTTTTCGAATTCAAACAAAAAATTTGTAGTATCAAAACATTTTTTGTCTGAAATCGGTCCTACAAACAAATTCGCATATTCAAACAATTTATTTGCATTTTGTTTACTAAAAAAAAACACTGATTTTTTCAAACAAATAATTTACAGAATCAAACAAAAAGTTTACTGAAATTCATATAAATTTCAAACAAATAATTTTGCTGAATCAAACAAAAATTTTTTGCACAAGCAATGCAATGACGCGCACCCAAGCTATCACTGAAGGAGAAGATGAAGGCAGAAGCAGAGCGGCGGCTGGCTTTAAGACACATGTTTTTGTTGGAATAATTTTTGAACGAAGTCTTGTTTATACACACAATGTTTTTCTTCATCACTCACTGTTGCTGTATCCTTTCCTTGGCTAAAGAAGAAGAAATGTAACAAACAACGGCAGCAGACCGACTCGATATGTTTTTCGTCATCATTTTATTTTTGTATTTGATGTATTTAAGTAAACAGTTTTCAAAAATTGAATACGGGATTTTGTTTTTCATTCTTTTTTTTCAACTTTGAAACCAACCAAAAATTTATTTTGTTTCTTATAATGTTGTTGTTGTGTCTGTTGTTTAAAAAAGAATGAAACCTTTTTTTTACCTGCTAATTTTTTTGTTTTTTTACTAATAACCTCGTCGCGCTATTTTATCATCTTTCTTCATGTTGTACTTTTTTAAAGCGTCCAAAAATAAACTGTATGTGTTTTGTGTTGTTTTTCTTATATTTCACATAAAGAAGTGTTGCTTACGATCAAATAAAAAATGCAAAAAACGACAACATTAAAGAGCGTTAAATATTTCATACAAAATTATGAAAAATTGAAACCAATAGCGCGTATATTATATTATTGAAAAGTTGTCAACATTTTTGTTGGTTAAATAAAAATCAAACAAAAATATTAATTGAATCAGTAAAAAAATTTGTAGAAATTAAAAAAAATTTCAAACAATCGTTTGTTTGAAAATAATTCGGCAATAATTTTTTCTGTGTACGGATATACAATCGCAATCTACTTAAATTGTCCATATTTAATACCGATTTCTTACTTGAAATAATAAGAAAATGAGATTGATTTTAGTAAAACTACGATTGAATTAATCTCAAAATGCGCTTGATTAAAGAATTTTAAAAATGTTTTAATCAGAACTCGTACTTAAAATAATTTGAAAATGAGATTGATTTAAGAAAAACTGCGATTGATTCAATCTCAAAATGCGCTTGATTCAAGCATTATAAAATTGATTATATCCCGAATTAGAAAGAAAATATTATTATGATTGATTTACTTACTCGTATTACACCTTACAGAATGATAAAACATCATGCCCGATATGGTTTTTTCCTTTCGAAATCGTATGTACATATTTAACCGAAAATATAAACTAAATGAGAAGCAAGAGTTCAAATTTACTTTTTAACCTTTAGTACACATGAGTCTGGCCATACCTTTTTTGACTGTGTATAGAAAATCAAAGCAAGCGTAAGCCGGAGGGTTAAACACAAGGAAAAGTTTAATGTTTTTTTACTTGATTTAAGAATATTATACTTAACTATTTCATGAAATTCCGGGATTGATTTTCGAAAGTAATTCCATTAAGGATTGTTTTGAGTATGTTTTAGTACTTGAATTTTTGAGTATTACTCGTACTTCAAGTATCATAAAAAATTTGATTTATCCAGAGCGTTTTTCTTTCTGTGTAGTTTTATATTCAACATATTTTTGTGGCGCTACAGCGCAACGGATTAAGTCCTCAATAAACTAAGTCCCAAAATCAACAATGAAATTATTCTTATACGAAGAACAACAGCAACGACTTTTAGGGAGCTTGTTTTTTTTTTTTTTTAATTATTTTTAATTTTGTCATAGGGAATTGTTTCACAATTAAACAAAATCCCAAATTTTGTATATAAAACAAAACCCAATTATTTTTTTAAGGACTTTTTCAAAACGCACTTGATCATAAAGAGTGTATAAAATAAAAATGATTTTTTACCTAGTTTGTTTTAAAATCTTTTTGCTATACTCTCTCAACTAACGATGTGTTTTCCAAATCCACATAATATACACTTTTGAGAAAATTTAAATTAAAGTTTTTTATAGAAGAGTTCTTTGTAAAATCGGCCAGCTTAACACTTTTTGGCTGTCCCAGAAAAATAAAAAAAGTGAAGGTGTGGAATTTGTTTGAAGCAAAAAAAAAAAAATTATATTTTTTGGTCACACTTTTATTTTCCTATTAAATAGCTTCAAATATAGGAATATAGGATTGGAAAACATTTTTGACATGTTCACACATAAAACTTTTTGCAGAAAAATAAATATTTGAACAAATTGCCAAAAATAAATAAATAAAATAACTTTTTACTAACGGTTTTCTGTTCTTAGTAAATATGCATCTCACAAATCAACATTTCAATGCAAAATAACGAAATTTTTTGATTTTATTCTACAGGAGACCGCCACACAGTACTTTTTCCCCATATACAAAAATAAGGTGAAACAATGTTGTTCCAATCAAAGTTTTTCTTGGGATTCAAAAATTAATTAACAAGGTTTCTTTCAAATGTGCTAAATTCCCATTTCATACTATTGAGAAACTGAAAAATATTGTTGAAGAGATAAGCTTCAACAATCGTCAGGAAACTGCATCCAAAGATTTTAGAAAAGCTAAAGATATTATACAAATAAAACTGTTTAGCGAATAAGAATTATAAACCTCAGCTTTAATTGTAACAATATCAAAGCTTAAACAAAAACAACAACAATAAACAGTGAGTTTATCATTTCTTAAAAAAATTACTGTACTGTATTCGTATCTAAATACATTACATGTAGAAAGAACCTTTTTTATGTTAAATGCGTAAAAAAATTTTGGTGGACAAATAAAATTGTTCTCTGCCGTTTAATAAACCAATTGTCCGCCACTAAGAATCTAAAGAGATACTTACCACATTTTAGTTCTAACTTAGAGATATATGATCTTTCTTAGAGGCCCAAAACGCATTTTTTATTTTTGATAGTTTAGAACTTTAGATTAAAAGCTTTTTACTGTGTTTAAAAATTAGCGTTCTGAAGAATTTAGTTTCAAGGAAATTTCTACCGTTATTAGACATTATTATATAGCCATACAAAAATGCAGGTTGTTTGCTCCAAATATATGAAAATCGTCAATATTTACTTTAAATTAAAAAAAAACTGAGTGCACCGTTTTTTCAGTTTTTATTTAAGAATACATAAAGAAAAAAATTTACAAAATTTTGAATTTAAGTTTAATTTTTTGTGCTTTTTCCGGAACACCAAATTTTTTTATATTTTTGTATGAAATATTTTAATTATGAAATATATAAATTGTCTGTATCATTGTTTGTGTATCCTTGCTAGAATTTAAAAAAAATTAAGTAGAACAATTTTAACATTATATTTAGATACACTCACAATATTCTGTAAGTAAAATTAACTGAAATTGTAATATAAAATAAATGAAAGAACAATTAAAAACCGGTCTACCTATTTTTCATTTATTTTTAACAAAAAGTTCATTTAATTTTTACTGTCAAAAATTCAACATCATATTCAGTAAAGCTGTGTTCACATTATGTGTATTTGTCATATGGAATGTCACTTTTCTACCCACATGTGTTTTCATGTGTATGTAAAAATTTGAGTTTTACATAAGGTTTTTAATTTACATGTTCACATAATGGTATGTAACGTACATTTGACATAACCTATCAAAAATAATAAAAACATTTTTAATAATTAATTTGTGCATTTTTAATCTGTTTTATTATTTATTTACTATTTTAATATTTATGTATTACAATTTCAATTAATTTTTGCCGCCACAAACAATTTTGTTAATAAAAATCAGCTGATGTCAGATGCTTTGTCACTTGAAAATAGAACACGTTCTAAATCAAAATTGTCATGTGTACTGTACACAGAGAAATAACACATGATAGTGTTTGAAGGGGTTCAGACGATATGTACATATTTAACATGTGAAAAAGTGACAATCCACATGACAAATACACATAATGTGAACACAGCTTAAAAACGATTAAATCTTCAGTTATTTATTAAAAATTTACTGTAAATTTTTTACTGTCAAATTGACCCCATATTCAGTAAAAACAATTAAATATTCAGTTATTTTATTAAATTTTCGTTTACTCCACAAAAGAGCCGAATTTCTAAAAAATGCCAGACAGACACCTGTCCGCTTGTTTTTCTTATAAGCAAGAGAGGGAGAATATTTTTATTTACTTACCCAGTTACACACGTTTGTTTTACTTTTGTTGTACTTACCACGTTGTTTACAGAAGAACTCTCAATTATGAGACACCAGCAGCATGACCGATATGGCTTCGCAATTATTTTACTTTTAAAATTTGATGTAGGTATTTAACTAAATTATTTTAACAAATAGAAAATGGGTATTGCTTACACAAAACAAGCAATTCATTTTTTATAGATAAGTAAAAATAAATTTTTGGTAGTAAAATTATATAAAATAACTGAATATTTAATTGTATTTACTGAATATGGTGTTGAATTTTTGACAGTAAAATTTTATAAAACAACTGCATATATATTTGTTTTTACGGAATATGTAGTTAATTTTTTGACAATTAATTTATAAAAGATAACTGAATATTGATTTGTTTTTACGGTATTCGCGGTTGAATTTTTGACAGTAAAAATTAAATGAACTTTTCGTTGCTTTAAATTACATTTTTATTTACTTTAACATAAAGAAGAATTTAACTCAATCAACCGACAATATTAACTGCAACTGAAAATCCGTATTAATATGTACTTAGTTTTTTGAATAACTGTTAGAATCAGTTAAAAATAAATTTGATTGGAATTTTAAATGTTTATTTATTTAAAAATGACTGAACGGAATATTTCCTTAATAAACTACAGTCCTTTACTGTAATAATATTGTGAGTGTAGATTTGGTAGTTTTCAACAATTCAACATAAAAAAAGGATATATGGGATGTACATGAATCCTTTGACTGAATTTTTTCAAAATTTGGTTTATTATTATCATGTATACATCCATGCAAAATATGATTAGTCTGGGTCAACTCCTTCTATTTTTGCACAATTTTGTTCTACATCAAAGTATTGTGCGACACCTGCAATTTTAAGTATAGAGTGTTCCAGCCAAAACGCACAATCTTAATTGTAAATAAATAAATTTCAGAAATGTATCTTAATATTGTTATTATTTTAATATGAAATAAGGTGGTATTACAATTATGTACATATGTGCAAAATAAAAATATCGGCCAGATGATCCCCACGGTTTCGGTGGCATACCTTTATCCGATATTTTCAATGACTCCGAGACATAATTGAGGTTCAATATCGTTAATTTACCGTGTTATAAAGTCCTTTAGCTCTTAAATTGTTCCTGGCTTATTGACGTACACTTTTCCTTTAATATATGCCCAAAGAAAGAAATCCAAAGGTGTCAAATCGCATGATCGTGGCGGCAGAGTAACATCGCCACGACGTGAGATAACACAGCCATTGAATTTCTCGCGCAAAAGATCCATTGTTTTGTTGGCTGTGTGGCAATTGGAACTTTATATACTCAAATTACCATGTTGCGATAGCAAGCACCATTCACGGTAACTGCTTGGCCGGCCTAATTTTCGGAGAACTGCTGCCCCGCCAGCACATAAACCGCATCAAACAGGTATTTTCGCATTTCCTTCAGACCAGGAATGCTGACATTTGCATACAATTCTCCCGAATGTGGGCCCAGTTGGTCTATTATGCTGATCAAAAAAATCACGAAGTGCACTAAATGCATTTTGATTTGAACGCAAATTTTAGAAAAGGCTTCAACAATCTGTACACGCTGCACAGTTGTGTACCTCCCATGGGTCAATTCCACGCAAAAGTCTACCATAAATGGAAAAAATTAATATCTGATTATTATTATTATTATTATTATTATTATTATTATTATTATTATTATTATTATTATTATTATTATTATTATTATTATTATTATTATTATTATTATTATTATTATTATTATTATTATTATTATTATTATTATTATTATTATTATTATTATTATGACCTGTGGTGCCTATGGGGAACAAATGGTAGTAAACAAATACTTAAGTATGGTGGCAACATTATGTTACTTTTAAGTTTTTAAAGAGGCAAAATTTTTTTGATTTTTAAAAACTTTGATATTTTTTTATAAAAATTTGAATTAAAAAAAATAGTTTTTTTAAGTTTTTGAAACATTTATATATCTTATTTCTAAAAAGGGTTTGTTTTGAATTTTTTTAGTTTAACAAAAATGGAATTTTTACGATTTCAAAAATTTGTATCTTTCAAATAATTTTAGAGTTCCTATTTTCTGCGCTGTGATTTCAATTCTAACGTTTCATGTAAAAATACTGACTTTTATACTTAATTAATTTATCGCTTTTATTTCAGCATTTTATAATATTTTGCTTCTTAAAATTTTGATAAAAAAAAAACAAATTAAAGTTATTACGAAAGTGCAGATGAAGATTATTGAAGTTTAAAAACACTCTCGAAAACGACTTCCTTTTCCAGGTAGTGCCAGTAACGTTTACATTTTACTAAATAAATGATGTTTCAAAATATGTTGGTTGACACTTTGTTTTTCTATCGGATAATTGTTGAAACTGCTACATAGCCATGTTTAAATGTATACTAAAAAAATTTAACTTATCGTAATATTAAGACAAAACAAAACGCAAATTGTGTCAAATGTAGAGTCAGACACATATGGAATTGCCCCATGGTTGTGGTTGTCAAACACTAAAACAAATAAATTTCATATTAAGTTGTGGAAAAAACAATTGGGAAAACACTGATAATACGACTGTAAACACCAGAAGTTTTCCTTTTCTTTTTATTTCTTTTCATAAATCCAAACATAAGAATATCTGCTGTATTTAAAGCTAAAGCTGTCTAAAAGAAAATGATATAAATCATGAACTAAAACCAAAAATAACAAAAAATAAGTTCAGAATTCTTAAGTTAACAGCAGTCCACAGCCAACATGATCAAATGCTTTTGCAAAGTTTATATTTATGGAAAAAGTCATTAATTTAAGGTTAAGTTAGAAAAACACGAATTGTAAATGGCGAATTCGATACGCGATGGGAAGATATTTAGAGATTTAAAAATAAATTTTTCTCTAAATGTGTATTAATGGGCAGCAATTTTCCCCTTCTATTACAACTCGATTCGGCAGCTTTTCTGCTTTCCACTCCGATCTATTGTGTAGTGTATAAACATGGTAACGAATATTTGTGCACATTCAAACATACATATCTTTATATTTGTAGGCATAGAAATGCAAAATCTTTTTCTAAAGCAGTTAATTTTTATTACTAGACAATTTTGTTTTCTGTTCATACAGACGTTTTTTTTCGTACATTGAGCGCAACAAATTATAAAATAATCAATATTCGTTCAGTGGATTAATAAAATTATTTTCCAATTAATAAACAATTTTATAACTAAAATGTGCACGTGTTGAAGGCAAAATTTTATTTAAAGCTGTTGAACGTTTTACAGCACTAGTTCTTGTATATAAAATTTAACTATTGCTAAAATTAGTATTCACTTTTAATTACACAGTAATAAAATATTTAAATTAATTTTATTTTATATTGCGTTATTAAAATGTATTTATTTATAATTTTTAAGTAATTTAAATTCATTAAATGGTGTTTAGTCGATTTTAATTCCTAATTTTAATAACAAAATTATCTGTTTTTAATATGTTACATTATTTTCTATCTTAATTACCCAAGCAAATGTAAGGTTTATGTAACTCCCTTGCACAGCATTACAAAATTTTCCTGTTGAAATATTAAACTATAATAAAATTGGATGAGAAACGGAATGTCGATAATAGAAACTAGAATTACAATTTTTCAAAAGTGTAATTCTAATTATTCTAAATTATAAATTTACTCAAATAAGTAATTATAATTAGTAGAGATTGGGAAAAAAGGTAAAGAAAGGGTTCCTTCCTTTCCTTTTATTTTTTGTTGAAGATGGGTTAAGTAAATGCTTACCTTTTGTAATAAAAGGTAAGTGTTTTCTGTTCAACCTTTACAATTTAGTTTATTAACAATTAATCTAACAATTGGTAAGTAATCTTGAGGGTCTTGTGGTTAGCAATTAAGGCTTCATTTACACTGGGAAAATTAGAGATAAAAATTTCAACAACAGATTAGTTCAATAGATAAATGGCAAGTAAGCCAAAATAGGATTTCTTAAAATGGTGCAACGTTGGTTTTTGTCTTCTTCGGTAAAACCAAAGTTCGGAAAACTAACCGTCTTATTTCAGAGAATGCTAAATACACTCGCAGAAACTTGAGTTAATTATAAAGATAGTTCAATGAAGCGTAGGGAAATAATAAAGTGTTAAAAATTCAATACATTGGAAAAAAACGCCATCTGCCTTTTTTGTTGCTTGAAAAAAGTTCTCGCGTCAAACGTGTTGAAATTAAGGATATATTAAAAAAAAATTATTAGTAAAGCGTGATCCATTTCGAGGTTCCCAACTTTTTTAAAGAAAAAAAAAAACACTGACAATTCAAACTTAATGGGCAATGTTTATTATCATTTGAAAGAACATTCTTTGGCATTTTTTTTAAGATCTCCTCCAAGGCCTGAATCGAAGCGGATTTGTCCGCAAAACTTTTAGACTTAACATATCCCCACAGGAAAAAGTCTAACCGGGCCAAAACGCGAAAGGTTTTAGTAGAAACGTATCACTGCGCGTGGAGTAATAAAATTTACCTTTAACAGTGATGAGGAATTGGAACGTGTCAAAGGACTGTTCCTTCTCTCATCACATGTACACTGGTTGAAATTTTTCCTTAGGAGGTGATACAGGAAACCTTATACGAACAGAAGAAAGACTAACTGGTCTCTCTATGCAAGTGTACTCGAGGACAAGGCCTATCCAATAGGTCTGCTTACCTCCACAACAATAAAACAACGCAAAAAACAGGTGGCATTTTGATTGTGTAAAATTCCAATCAAACTGCCGGTGTGCCCAGTTCTCATAGGCAGTGTGTCCATGCTCGACTCCGTAGTGGAGTCATTGTTGAGTGTCCTAATTGAGGCAATAAACGAATCCTGTAAAAGAATCGACAGGAAGGGCAAGGCTAAGCCCATATGGTGGAATAATGAAATTGCTGAAAAACGCACAGAAAGCACGAAACTCTGTAATGAGGCAAAACGTTATGGTGTTTGGAACAATTACAAGTCCTCAGTAAATGGATTCAAAAATCTTATTAAGAAGGCCAAGAGCCAGTCATGGAGGAAATTCTGCAGCGAAGAGAAAACTCCTCGGAGACAAGTCGGCTGCGCAAGATTTTATCATATATACGGAAGAAAGACGAATCCTGGAGATGAAGTCGGGACACTTTTGAGGTCCTGATGAATACACGCTTCCCAGGTTGCATTGATTATTTGCCCAGGGGGAAACATTTAGTTGCGCTCGGGATATCTCTAATATTCCGATCACTCGCCATCGTGTCCAGGCCATGGCTCTTGGCGATACTTAAAACCTGCCTGAGTCTCTCACATGCCCCATAAACTTGGACAACATATAAGAACGTCGTCATCGCCAAGGGAGGGAAGACTTCTCACACTATGGCTTAGGACTTTAGGCCAATTAGTCTATCCTCCTTTCTACTTAAAACACTGGAGAGGATTTTGGATATTCATATTTGATTATCATAAGGACATAATACCTTGTCTCTGGCTCAGCATGCCCACACGAAGGGAAGGTCCACTGGAACTGCGTTTCGCTCATTGGTGGGTCACATAGAGATCCCTGCACTACAATTTATTTGCTTTAGTTGCATTCCTGGATATTGAGGGAGCTTTCAATAATGTTAGACCTGAATCGGTTATTAACGCTATGAGACTTTTGGCTATCGACCCTGCGATCATTCAACTTGTCAGCAGTATCCTGCATTTCAGGTGTATCGAATATAACTTGGGCGCCTCCAACATTTCCAAGATTGCGAATAGGGGCACTCCGCAAAGTGGTGCACTCTCACTTTTACTTTGGAATCTGAATATAAATACCCTACTCAGGGCCATGGGAAAGACGTGCTTCAGAACGGTTGCGTATACGGATGACTTTGCAGTTGTAGCTATTGGAAAGGATCCCCGATTATTGTCTGAACTTAGGGAATCCGCATTGGACGTCCTAACAAAATGGTGCCAGGGATGTGGACTGGATGTAAATCCTGCCAAAATAGAACTGGTACTCTTCATAAGGAGTTACAAAATTTCCAAATTTGATACCCCGAGGATAAAGGGGGTCTCACTGAAACTGACAGCGCCAAGTATCTTGGGCTTATACTGGACAGCAAACTGAACAGGAAGATGAACACCATTTCCAGGACTACTAAGGCGGCAACTGCATTATATTGCTGCAAAAAGGCCATTGGCATGAACTGGGGAATTTACCCGAGGTATGCATACTGGCTATACGAATGTGTCATTAAATCCATTCTATTCTACGGGCAGCTGTTTGGTGGCCGGCGCTCAAGGTGAGGAGCCATCAAACTAGGTTTGAACTTGCGATGAGAATGGTGGCGATAACGGTAACAGGTGCCATTAGAACAACCACCTCTAAGGCATTGTTTACGATCATGAACTGGTTAGACATTTTGTCGAAAAGGCTAGCCGCAAACACGGCGGTAAGACTAACGGCCACTGGAGCATGGAGCGATTGCAATATCGGACATGCTAAAATACTGTTTGAGGTAAATTTGCGCATGGATGTTGATTATGCCACACCTGAGCCAATCTTTGACCTGGGCTTCACCTTAAGCATTTTGAATTATATGGTTCACTATGATGACCAACAAATTCCCGCGAATTTTATTCAGATATTCACTATACGGTATCCGCTCTGGCATATTCTCTGAGCAGCTAAACTGGACTACTATTCCTATAAGGCTGCCGGATCACAGCAGTGTCATTCAGTCTGAAATAATGGCCATCTACACAACCTCGAGACACATTCGGTAGGGTGAAATATCTGATATGGAAACTGTATGGCGGACTCGTTGGCGCATGCAGGCACCATTTTGAATCAAAACGATTCAACATGCGTTATAGGTGTTTCGCTCCAAAGGAGTAATCAACTTCTTGCACAAATGTTTCATATTGCTGCCGGTTGGAGATGGCTTGATGAAACCACCTGTGGGGAACCAGGAAAATCTGCCCATCATAGATGAAAAAAGGACAAGGCGTGCATAACAGAGGAATCTTATTGCGGTTATAACTGGCCACTGGCCAATCCCAAAGGCTAGAGCTCCCTTACAATGACCTATGTAGAAGTTTCGGTGACGAGGAGGAGGAGGAGGAAGAGTCAACGAAATATCTTCTTTGTCATTGCCCGGCATTCGGAGATCTAAGACTTAGATTATTTGGTCGAAGAACCCTTGGAGATAAAACTTGTCTCTCTAACACTGATTTAAACATAAACAACTCCTATGTTGAATCGACTGTGTGGCTGAGTGAGAATATTAGCAGCCAGGTAACATAGGACCCTTTGGAGACGGTGCGACATGGTAACACAACGGGAACTAAAATGGACCCACGTGAGCTGTGCTTGATAGCGGCTGCCAATGGAACCTAACATAACCTACCTTTAACAGCAACTCTATAAAACATACATACTATGTACATAAATCAAAATTCTTTTAAAAATATAATATTAAGTTACATACGGTGACAATTAATAACTACAGATATAGAACTTACTAAATGGCGAGATATTTACAAACCTAATGATGCTCAAAATACACATTTATATGAACACTTTATTTTCATGAAAATAATTCTTAATGCTCTATTCATTCATAAAAATATTTCAGGATTCTTAAAGTTTCACATAACAAATTCCCTGTGACAACTTGTTTAATTAACTGTAGTCAAAATATTCACTACGAAAATGTCGGTAACATCCCCTACATGTCATATTTTACCTCATCTTCCTTTTTCTTCAATATTTAATGAGCTTTTTCCTGTAAACCATTATGTCAACATTGCATCGGGGATGCGATGTATGAACCGATTTTAATAAAATTTCGTATGGTGATTATGATATAGTTGTATGACTGAGTACAAAGACTTTATTCTAGGAAGAATAACTCTAGATTGCCCTAAATAGGATGCTTCTAACCATTAACCCTTATGTGGCTGATAATATACCCGCGTTTAGAAATTAATTTTTTAAACCTTAAACTTCTTGGGAGCTCCCTTCTTTAGTAATTTTTATATTTTACAGGGGAAAAAGTTATTGCATAGATGCACTTTTCAGATTATCCGAAAGTTGATGGGGTACAGGCATAAAATCAGGGAAGTGAACAGTAAAGCGTCATCATAGATCAGTGTTAGCAGATAAGATAACAGAGAGGCGTTAGCAGAGAAGTGTCAGCAGAGAAGTTTTAAGCAGAGAAAATAACAATGAGGAATCAGCCGAAAAGTACAACCATGCAGTGGAGAAGTGTCAAGGAGAAGCAGAAGCAAGCCACCGATAAAGTACAGCAGGCACAAAAGTGTAATGACGGATTACCCCTATCCTCTCAAACGTAGTAGGAATGTGGCAGCTAAAAAAACACATTTATCTATCTGTTTATTAATAAATAGGAAAGGAGGTGAAATAGATATATCTCGCTCTTGGTTTTGTGGTACAAAAGGGAAAAATTAAACGCTGTAAGAAAAGCGGTCAGAAAATCTGCAACCGCTAAAAAGGTAAATATTGAAAGGTGCATTGGTGACAATCCCTTGATAATAAAGACAACCAGTTAAGCGGGGAGAATTAAAATCCAACTTATCTTGTATGAGATTTACATCCACACTGGTGAAGTGTTTAGCACTTAATTATGGTTAAGCTTTAGATATTTCTGGGATATACAACCAGAAATCAGAGGATCACATAGACGAGTTTTTTAATTACATAAAAATTAAGCGAAGGGGTGGAGTTGGGGGTAGGAGTGGTGTTAAAGGAAAAAATTGATATTTATAAAAAAAAATGTAAAGCAATTGTATTATTAAATAAATTTTTATAAATGACACTTAAAGCGACTGAGTAGCATCCGAGCGCCAAACAAGAGGTTCCTAACAGTACCCAGGTACCTTGTTAAGAAATATAACATATAGTTTTTTTCATTAAAATTTTAAGGGAATTAATATCGTGCGCTTAATCCTTCAGTTTCTTTAAATGTCATAAATATTCCTTTAAATACTCAGTAAAAAATGTGCCCCAAAAGGAGCAGGTTTTATGTATGAATGCATGCCTCAAATCGCTTCAAACCTGCTGATAAGATGCCTGATTTTTGTATTAAGTGTTCCCGGTTTGGAGAACTATTTAATGCTGACAATCAGCGCTTTTTTTAACATGCAAACAAAGCACTTCTAAAGCGCTTTTTTAAGGGATAACTATATTTCCATATTCATTGATTTTTTGCTTTTAATTGCTTAAATGCATTGTTTCAATAATTTTCGTAAACCATTATATATTTGTATTTTTTTTTCGCTTTAAAACCTCATCGTTGTCATCACTAAAATAGCAGCTTTTTTCTATATTTTTTTCTTTATCATTAACTGCTCTAAAAAAGCTCTCTTATTGAAGCACTCGATTATGTGCTTTTTCTCTAAAGTGCTTCAAAAACCCCAAATTTTTTTTACTGGGTAGTAAAATGCATTAAATAAATTTAAAACGTGAAACACTGGCTTTGCTTTTCTTTTAGCAATAGCTTTAATATTTTTATTTTGTCCAATTTTTATAATTATTTTTTCTCATTTTTAAAATTTTTATTTTAGTAATACACACAGTTATATACATAAAAATTTAATTTTAAAAGAACGTCAAAACATTAAATTCTAATAAATAGTAGTCCTAATTAGTGATGCCAAAAGTTTGTTAATCTTTATGTATTTCTTAAATAAACTCTGTTCTTATTTACGTTAAAGCTAAAATCAATAATTGGCCCAATTCCCAAAAGATTGTTTGAATAAACTTAAGTGCAAAGTGGAAATTAAATAATACTTCTAAAAATGGCTTGCGAAACACGGAAAATTATGTCTGCAAAAATTAAACAGAACAATGAACAAGCAACGTCTCATAAATTATTAATTTACTAAATATATATTTACAATGCGACAGAAACACTGTAGGTAACTTAAATAATTATAGGAAAATAATTAATTTTCCCTAGAAACAAAAAAAAAATCCCTTTTGCAAAAGTGAAAAGGGAAAATAATGTACAAGTTTATACGAATTAATTTTTCCCTGTTGTTTAAATGAATAATAAATGTTTTTAAGGCTTTCGTTAGCATGTGCTTTAATGTATATGTGTTTTCAACTTAATTTTGTTGACTTTTCTACAGATTATTTTTCATGTAAAGAAGTTTTTTTTCAACTTTTTTTATATTATAATGAGCAGTGTAATCATTACATTTTGTCTTGATTAAATGTGTAAATGCAAATTTTTAGAAGTGGTAAAATGTTTTTAGAATTAACAGGCGACTTTGGGAAGGATGCTCAAAAAGTTTACAAGGGAATATAACAAAGATGTTTCTTTTTTCATTTTTAAAGAAAAAAAGTAGTAAAGAAATCATCTTGGTAAAGGAAGAAACCGAAAATAAGAGTTATTTTTCAATTTTTGAAGAAATAAATCATACATAAATGAACATCGTAGACAACTTTTAATTACACCATAATGATTTTTAGGCGAAATGCATCCAAAATATTGCATGATATTTAAATTTTTGATTTTTATTTTAACAATCAGAAATAAGAGTTATTTTTGATTTTTATTTTTTTAACTGAAAAATAAAAGTTATTTTTGATTTGTTGTTTTATTATTTTGGCTTGAGGTCTTATAGGTATAAATAATAAATTAAAATTCAAAAAACTTATAATTTTAATATTATTTATTTATTTTTATATTTTTAAATAAAAAATAAAAGTTATTTTTGATTTTTATATTTTTATATCAATAATAAAAATCAATTCAAAACTCTTATTTATTTGTTGATGCCGTATGTATTATAATATGCTGCTTCATTCAAATGTCTAGAATATAATACATTATGTGACTTATCCATTACCAGCTATATAGCTTATAAGTTTTGGCTGCCATTCAAGTCAGTGTTAAGAGTTCGTTTTCAGGTGTTAAATTTTACCATCATAATTGATTTTAAATGTTCCTCAGATAAATTATATCTCAAATCTCCCAATATTAATCTGAGTGCTGAAAATGACCTTTCTACACTGACTTTCATAAAATTAAAAAACATTTCCGGTGAGTGACAAAAATGCTTTTATTTTTTTCTACATATTTTTGGTTCTTATAAAATGAACGTTATCCGATAAATGAAAACAAAAGTGAAAAGAAGACGATAAGTAAAAGGCATTCGTTTAAAAAACAAATCAACAAAAAAGGAAAATAGCTCCGATATTTTAAAGAAGGAAACCTAAAAAACTAATACTTTTATAAAATATTCTACAAAGGTTCACTTATAATTACATAAATATGTATTTACAGGTTAAACAAAGTCTAGAAACAATGGAACTACAATAGAATACGCTCAAAAATATGTACATATTAGGGTGGGTCAATTTGTTCGGGGGAGAAAAAACGTGACAGGCATATACCAAAATCGAAATCTACGTAAAATTCTAAGAAAATTACCCATAGAAAGTATGGTTCTAAAATGAAAACCTAGCTCCCGCCGAGAGGCTTGTTTATGAAAAATAAAAATGTAGCAACATCTTGTATATCCATACACAAAACACATATATAGTTGCTTTTTGGACCTTTTTATTGCATTTTTTTAAACCTTATTTGATTACAAATAAATTATTATGTTCCCACTAACTATTGATCAAGATGTATGGAACATTGTTGTTGGATCGATATAATGTTTTAATTTTTATACGAATTACGAAGATTTAAATAGAAAATGATTTTTTTAAGCCCCGTTAGAAAGGAAACTTGTCCGTGAAAGAGCCATTAACAAAATTTTGTATTGTCGTGAACAATTGTATGTATTTTAATTGCACAAGTTATATGGATTTAGTCGACTTGGATAATGACAACATATTATCTGAGCCTCCATTTACTGCAAGCATCTCACACGAGCACCTATTAGAGTATATTAAATCTGATGATGTACCACTGCCAGATTCAGGAATTCCGTCGCACATTCAGGAAACCGAGCGGTGTGTGCTGTTGCTAACGCATGTATCACGACGAGTAATTGCAAAAAATCGTGATAGTGTTATGGCAGTGACTATAGAAAGTCGAACCAAAATACCCCGAATGGATTGTAAAATAGACTTGGGGTCTGTTGTTTTAATTACGAAATAAAACTTTAATTAAAAAAAATTGTGTTCTTACCTTTTGTCCAATAACATTACAAACTTAAGTTTAAGGTAAATTTGATAAATAAAGGTGTTTTAAAAATGGCTCGAAAAGATAAAGCAGAATTAAGCCCAGACTTATTAAATAAAATGAGCCAAGTATAATGCTCGCATATGTAAGGTTCTGTACTACGAGTACCGTGCAATATATGTATTTATATATCAAAAATTTACAAAATGGATTAAATGATATCTAAAGATACGTTTTTTTTTTGTTTTGGGGCACCCTCTATTTTTTTAGCAATTTACTTTTTTAGTATTTCTTGTACCACCCATGCAACTACATATTCTGTGAAGTTTCGACCTCAAAGTTACAGCCAAAATACAGTTTATTCTATGGGGACACCTGTAAGCCTTCCTATTTGTAGTTTTTTTAAAGTGTTTGTTGTTGTAGCGGCTACCTAACTACATATTCTGTCTTAATTTAAGCTCTTTAGTTCTTACCATTTCTTCACCGTTCCGGAGAATGGGCACTGTGACGGACGGACGGACAGCCAGACGGATGGATGGACGCACGTACAAAGAAGTCTCAGTAATAAGGTTTCATTTTCACTCTTTGCGTACGGAACATTAAAAATGTGTAATTTTTGCATAAAACAGTTATTTGCTCTCATTACCTATTATTTTTTGAAACCAATTTTCAAGATTCCATTATGTCTCTCGGCGGGAGCTAGGTTTTGATTTTAGACCCATACTTTCTTAGTCAAGTTTTCTTAGAATTTATTGTAGATTACGTTTTTGCTATACGCCTACTTACAAAAAAAATTGACCCACCCTAGTACATATGCATGTGCATTAGAGTGGGTCGACCTCCTTTTAAAAAAATATTTTGGCAGTCACCCCCTTAAGTGAAAGGGATGTCAATGATGTTTCTAAAACAGTAACATTTTTACTGCAACGCCTCCATATAACGCCATTTTTGTTTTTTATATGCATATAGCGCTGCCATTTAAAGTCCATTCTCATCATATCGCATATCGTTGTTCATGGCTTGATATTTACAGTTCTTGAAACTTAATACCTAAATATACCTTTTTTTCAAGGGCGTCATTAGTAGAAATTTTTTGTATTGGGTTAGATGTATGTGAAAAAGAAAAAAAGGGACTTAATTTAAAGGCATTTTATAAATGTGGGTATATTAAAAGTTATAAATTTTAGAAGGACTTTCTTAGTAAGTGGAAAAAAAATTAACATTTTGGGGAAGGAGCCGAGTTGGCATAAGGATGTAGGATTAAAGAGTCACCACAGGCACAAATTTAGCCACTGTCAAGCCATGAACAACGACATGCGACATGATGAGGTCGGGCTTTAACCGCCAGTGCTATATATAAAAAAAACAAAAAAGGCTGTATTTTGGGGCGTGGCAAAAAAATTATTCCTGTTTTAGAAACTTCATTGACATATCTTTCATTCATTTAAACATTTTATGTTTATTTAGTTTTTTAAATATCACCAACGTACTATTATCTGTGTGACTGTATATACAGTGTAGTATAAAATAACACCGTTCTTCCGAAAGTTCCAAGAAACTAGTGATATGACGCAAATATCTTCTACATACATATATATATATATATGTTGATGTGCAGCAAAAGGTTTTCTTATGTATTTCTTTTATTTATTTCTATTATTGTTAACATTTTAACACTTTATAAAATATTTTGTTTTTGAAATTTAATTTTAATTTTTTTTTTGATTTTTGTAACCAAAAGCCAGGGTTATCCACAAACACAAATGACGGTAGTTTTTCGTGGTTTTGAGTGTGGTTCTTCAAAAATAATCGATACTTAAAGAATGAAGTAGATAAAATGAAATATTTCTATGAATATTCATTGCAGGGTCGTTTTTAAAATTTGCTCGATTTTAAATCCACTTCATTTCGATTTATTTTACACGCCCGTATTTTTTAACAAAAAAGTTGATGCGTTTCTGTCTTTAGAATTAGTTTTGTTTAAAAATATTGTACGAAGGATTAATCTAATATTGCTAAATGTCACAGGTGTCCAAAAATGTATTAACGTTAATGTTCTTAAACATCTTCACTTATTTACCACTTATACACTGCCTAAAACATCGTATTTGAAGAAGATGCTCCACCAACAAAATCAAAATGGGCTTCAAGTGGTCCAATGAATAAATATTTTAAACAAGATACTTCGATCGATTCTGTGGAGGATATTATTTGCAGAAGCATAGCAGAGGATGGCATCTCCGTGAAAATTTTAAAAAAATCCAATGTTATATTGACTCTTTTAAAATCTAAGTGCCCGAAAGTTAAGCAACAATTTGGAGCCACATTGACAAGGTTTATTTAAAAAAAAAGTATATTTACTCAAGTCCAAAATTTTTCTAAGATTATCACAAAAAAATCTCGTTATTTATAAAACTTCTGGATTTAGAATTTTTCAATTAATCGAATAATTTTCAGATTTTATTCGTTTAATTCAATAAGTTTAAAATGCCAAATATTGATTAATTTTTAAAATCGTTTTTAGTAAGATTTTCGTACTAAAATAATTTTTTGATAAATATTATGCAAACATTTCTCTATTAAACAGAATGTTATAACAAAAGTTATAAAAATCATGTTAAAAACGTGTTAAAAACAATTTCCAAATTCTTGCGTTTTACGTTTTCGATTTCAAGCACACTCCTGTATGTTCTACTAAAGATTTCCGATCTTTTGATATACAAGGCATATCCATAAGTCATATCAGAGCCCTAAAATTCAAGTTTTTATACAATGTTTGGATTTTTTCTTTAAGGAAGGTTCCACGCTTCCTTCTCCAATCCCGCACACATTTGATCGAATGCTGTGTATTAATAACCTAGATGTGTGTTCCTAATTTGAAAACTTTGGTTCTTACGCTCTCAAGATATACAAACATCTATAATATCCTTGTATGGGAAGGGCCACGCCCACTTGTTCAATAACGCCATATTTTGTCGGATGTTATGTATCGTTAAGCAGACGCTTGTATCTAATTTAGAAACTTTGGCTCTTAAAATTTTCCGATATTCATAATAATAAAATAAAAAAAAAACAACAGAAAGGGATTTTTGGGTAAAATTAGAGGCAGTCATGGCTTTTTGCTCATACCTCAGCTATTTGTGTACCAGACCATATTTGACATAAATAAATAACTATCGAGTCCCCGTCATATCTGGGGTCTTCGGAAACCCCATTTCAACGGACAGATGGACATAAATAAATCAACTTCGCTCTTGATATGGACCCAGAATATACATATATGGAGTGCTCAGAGCTAAAGCGATCCAAGTCAAAAAAGAAAATTCGAAAATATATTGAGTTAAAGTAAGTAAATTGCCATTAATTACTGGAGCCACTGACTTGGGTTTATTACCGTTACCTTAGGAACGAAACTGTTTTTGATTTACCCCATTACAGAACTGGGTTGAGTTCAATTTTGCGGAGATTTTCGCACAGATTTC
The DNA here is from genome assembly GCA_949318255.1 of Pollenia labialis. Taxonomy (NCBI): domain Eukaryota; kingdom Metazoa; phylum Arthropoda; class Insecta; order Diptera; family Polleniidae; genus Pollenia; species Pollenia labialis. Next base: position 52,479,418 of record OX439142.1, read on the forward strand.
AAATACATATACGTGATATATTTTATGACTTAGTTCGGTTCAGCTCTGAACCATCCATATACTTTATAGGGTCTAAGATCAACTATATAGAAATTACAACCGGAATGACAAACTTATATCGAGCATTAACCGCGAAAGCAACTTAAGCGCCAAAAATCAAATTTTACAGGAGAGAGTTTTCTTTAATTTTTTTTGTATAACTTTTGCATGAAATTTGTAGCTTACGATAAAATTGTTTTTTGTATAAAATCGTAACGGTACCTTCTGTAACCATGACATTTTAGGAGATGATGCAAGTCATTTATTAAAAAAAAAAACGAAAATTAAAAATGATGTTACGTTATTTTCGCGGTTAGGTTTCGGTGAAGAGTAATTTGCACATGTAAATTTCCGAACCTGTGGACAGATGGTATCATGAATAAAATGTGTTGTGGAAATTTCGGAATGTTTACATTTTTTAACTCCGAAAAAAATTACTTGAGAATTTGCTTTTTTTTTCAAAAAAATTCCCACGATTGTAAATAGCGGACATGTGAAATATTTTTACAACTTATGAAAAAAATAATTCACAAGGAGTTGTCGGTCGGAAAAGGAAGAAAATGTTAGTTTACATTTTAAATTAAAAAAAAAACGCTTTAAATGCACAAATTTTATTTATTTAATTTAGCGATCTCAAATTAGTTTTAGGATATGTTTCAAGTTTTGCAAATTTTCGCGAATTTCAGCCATGTTCACAATAAAAGCGAATTGTTCCTATAAGTTTTCTGATTCTTTACAGCTTTAAAGATTTATAATCATCATCATGTCACTGTTTGCAAATTTTTGCGAATTTCCGCTAATTTGACAATTTTTTCCGAATTTTTGCCATTTTATGGGTTGTTTAAAATATTAAAAATGTTCGCTATGTTTGCAAACTTTCATCCTGTTCAACGATTTCGAACGTCAACGTTCGCATAGAAAACTACATTTAAAACAAAAACAAATTTTCGTATATTGTTTTTGTGTTACATATAATTTTCTATGCGAACGTTGACGTTCGAAATCGTTGAACAGGCTGTTTGTTTGTTATTTTCCGACACTTTGTTTTTTTTTTAACCCGTTTAGCGATTTCAAATAACTTTTAGAGTTGGTGTACGAGTCAGCAATTTTTCGCGAATTTTATCCATGTTGCAGCTCTAATGATTTCTAATAAGACTTTGCTATCATGCCGCTCTTAGCAAATTAGCGATATTTAATTCAAATATGGAATTCAATTCCATATATTGTTACAAGTAAGACTTTGAGTGTTTATAATTCTTATTCGCTTTAGGGTTTTATTTGTATAATATTTTTGGCCTTTCTAAAATCTTTGGAAAAGGTTTCCTGATGAGCTGGCCTAAGCAACCAGTGAAATGCGCATAGAAGCTAGCTTTCCCTCAACAATATATTTCAGTGTATTTATCAAATATGAAAAACTGGGAATTTAGCACATCATGCGGAAATCGTATTAATAATAAATTTTGTATTCCCGAAAATAACTTTGATAAAAAAAAAACATAAACTTTTAATAAAAATGCGTAAAATTGTGTTTGTTTTACCGAAAATATGTGTTGTGAAAAAGTGTTACTTTCATTGAACGTCCAGAAAATTTTACTTTAACCTTTGTCCGGCGGAAGAGGTACAATTGTACCTTTTTCGTTTTTAAATTGCAATAACGTTTTTTTTGTTAATACTAGATATCTAAAATTTTCTGACATCTCTAAACTTTTATTACGGATTGCATATTTGAAATTCAAAAAAAAAGAAATAAGTCTTTTTTGACTTGATATCCCTAAAAGGCTGATTGGGTACAATTGTACCTTCATATAAGTCGTAAGAAAAGAACAAGAAAATAATTGCAAAAAATGTATACATGGGTACGTAAAATAAGTTTTTTTTAGCCACGGGCCTGTTCTATCATTTGTTTATTAAATAAGAACAGAATAATTTAATTATATTAATAGGAAAGCCGTGTTAAGTATATAAGGCTACAATTGTACCCATACCGCCTTTTAACGTTGTAAAATTTTTCCGCTGGACAAAGGTTAATTATAAATCTTTATTTTGTTCAAATATATTTTTATTTTTTTGAATTTCTGTTATTAAAGTTTTATTTCGAACTTTGGCTAATTCAGAGACTACTATTTACCCAAGGATCAAGATAAAGAATACTTGATGGGATCTTAGGTAAATATTTTTGGTAATTCATGCTTTTTATACATAATTTCTTTTCAATCGGATCCGCCATCTTAAGTACGTATTTTGTTTCTATACTATCAGGGGCTCAATGTTAACAAAAATTTAGTGCTTCCATGATCTATTTTCTAAGAGTAAGTTGTATCAGGTAACGGCTTCCAGGACCAGTTAAAATATTACAAAAATTTCAAGCAAAACGATGTATTTGTATTACAAATAGTCTAAAATATTGTGAAGAAAACATACGCAGTTATTTCAATATTTAAAGACATAAAATTGTTTCATTAGATTTAAATTTAAATCGCAGGGTTAAGTGATTTTATATAACTTTTTCATATTAAATAAAGAAGTTAAAATAATCTCTTTACTTAGACCCATATACATTAAAAATGAAATACTTTTTCATAGTGTATTTAGAGATACTTTAAAAAAGTTTTTTTCTTAGAAAAATTCTTCTTTTCGTAATACATTCACACAAAAATTTTTACTTTGAAAAATATGTTGTTTCAAAAAAAAAATCAGTTGTTAAAATATTTTTCAACGGCAGCAATAAAAGCAGAAGCAAAAGTTCTGCTCTACTTAGTACGTTTTGTATGTTTAGAAACTTTTGTTTACTTTTAGCTTGTCTTAAACTAGGTGCCACTAAGATGTTTTTCCTAGGTTTCATCTTGCTGTTGTTGCTTGTCTCCCTCTTCATTTTTAAATAATATATAAGAGGAAGTGTTTCACCCCCTCCTCCCCGCCCCCCCCCTTCACCACCATCCAACAAGCCAGCACATGTTGCCTGGCTCTGATGGACCTGTTTTATTGTTGGTGATTGTAGTGTATGAACAATTTTGATGTTCACAACGACGTTGATGACTATTATTAGCAATCAGCGTAGAAAATTATGATGTTTCTAACAAATGTTGTTGTTACTGTTACTGTTACTGTTGCCTTTGTTTTATTGTTGTAGCTGTTTTTATACTAATAATATTGTTAACAAGTACGTAGGATACACACATACATACATTCATCTAGTCAGTAAACAAACTAACCCTGTCGGACTTTGAGTTAACTTAAAACTAACTTATTGTCAACCAGAAATGAGTCACAGGTGACTAAAAAGCTGGCTCATTTCCCTTGTTAAACTCTATTCAGTTTTTACACGTAGTGTCATCAGAGCGAGTCAGTACTCACTCACTCTGCATAAGTTTCAGCTAACCACAAGCTAGCTCATTATGAGTTAGCTTGTAGTGCATAAAGTAAGAGTGCACTATGAGTTAAGTATAAATTGACTAACTTATAGTTGGGTTTAACTAGGCAGCTTGTAGTTCATCAGAACAAGTCAACACTCACTCCACCCTTCATATTTATATTATTATTAACTAATTATGTATGTATATATTTTTATTAATATTTATAATAAATTTTATGTATTTAACATAATAGAATCTGGGAATTTATTTCTCATGGTGAGTACATTTATTATACATATAAATTTTCATATTATTCGAATGTGTATTCTAAGTCAAATTACAATTCAATTTAAATTTTTTTCATTTTATGAAATAACTTGACAAATTTTTCTCTGTTTAATGAAAACAAAAAATATTTCAACAAAATAAAGTTTCACCTGTATGTTTTTTAATTTTTGTTTATTTCTGTATCAGATTTGAGTTATTTCGAAAGTTAGTTAAAAATGAGTTAGTTAAAAGTCAGCCTTATTTTGAGTTAGCTCATAAAAGTCCGACAGGGAAACTTTATTTCCCAACACTAGCAGCAACATCGGCACTGAATTGAGTACAAGTACGAAGAAAATAAAAAAAATTGCAAAGTTTTGAAATTGTTTTGTGTGTTTTTGATTGTTTAAAGTTAAATCCTTAATGTCGTTCAATGACGAAAAGTTTCTGGTGTTTTAAACAAAAAAGGACTGCAATAACTCGGAAAATTATTTTCATGGAGTCTTTAAGTGACTGATGTTTTCTTCTGTTTACACTACTAAATATTTTGGGCATCAACACTACTTTTGAGGAAACTAAGGTTGAATATGGTTTTTTTTTCTTTTTTAAATCCAATTCCAATAAATTTGAAAAGAGTTTTTTAATAATTTCAATTTAGTCCTTAAATATTATTATCCTTTAAAAAATATCCAAGCTACTTTATTAGTTTTTGCACAAATTGAGTCTCAAAAAATCGATAGAACTCTGTTGTTCAACAATAAGGCACATGGATGTGGTACAGCATGGTTATTAGTACCAAATGGGACTATGTTATATGTTATTAGGAAAGTTTGGCAGTTTCGTACAAAATCCTTTAGCGAGTTTTTTTGCTCAACATATGAACTTATAATATTTGCAAATACAGGGTCTTTTGATGCATTTTTCAATAAAGATTAAATTGGCGGCATCTAGCGCCAATAATTTGTGTATTCGGCAAATAGAAAAGTATTGAGGCTTATTCTTTTGGGTGGGACCCCTTTGCAAGCAAGAGCGCTTCATAATGCGTTTTGGTTCTGGGTATTAAATGCTTTTTCAAAATCGATAAACAACAGGTAAGACTTTTACGTGGTCTACATAGGATTTTTAGAACCGGAAGCCAGGTTGTTCGGGCCTTAGATCCCCTAGTACATTATCGGATATTCTCCGGTTCTTACAGTTTATCAGGTTACCCTTTTGGGGATATTTACCATTAAACCTTCTTTTTAATTGGAATCAGGTTCATGTGTGAGCCAGAAGTTTTGGATAATATCAGGGAACATATTATCCAAACACCGGCTTCGCTTGCTAAAGCTTCCAAGTATAGCCGGCCTTTGGCCGGGCACAAGGATTTTCTCCTCTACGGTATAACAAAATTTTTTCATTTATCCCAATATTTGATACGAATTTTAGCACTATGTTGTGTTTTCAAATTAATTATTTTTTTAAAGCTTTCGTCATCAGCTAACGTTGTTGTAAAAAAGAGCGTAATGTGAATACACACAAAAAAATTATATGTTAAAATGTAAATGAGCTTCGTCGATTTGACGAAGAGGAACCGTGCAGGATGAAAAAAGTTTGTTTAATTTAATAATCGTTTATAAATACGGGGATGATAATGGGTGATTTTTTAAGAGCTTTTGGATTTGATTTAAAAAAAATACCACCAAATTTAGAGAAATGGATTAAATATTTATTTGAGTCGATAGAGTGGTCTATATAATTTAATGTTCAAAGACGATTTCATGCCAATTTTGACCGCGGATACTCCTTAAATGGCTCTTACGCTATGTCCAATTTTGACATACTCTCTCTAACATATCGGCCGAAATCTCACAAATTAATTCTTCAATATTGGCTTCCAGTGCGTCAATCGTTGCGGGCTCATCTTTATAGACATGAGCCTTAACATGCCCCACAAAATATTCTAAAGGCGTTAAATTCCACAATCCGACCCCAAACGTAAAATAAACTTTGTTGGGCAAACAAATTTGTAATCATTGCGTGGTAGCGCTCGCCATTTACAGCAACTTTCATGCATTCATCGTCTTTAAAAAAGTACGGTCCAGTGATGCCACACCTAAAAGCACTTTTTTGGGATGCATTGGCAGTTGCAATACTTTTGGCAGCTCTTCACACCAAATACGGCAATTTTGCTTGCTCACGTATCCATTTAACCAGAACTGAGCTTAGTCGATGAACACAATTTCCCTATAAAAAGGGCACGATGCACTTTCTTAACCGAGCTTGAATTACGTTGCTCGTTTGTTAGTCGATTCAAGGTTTAATTATGGCCCAAAAGTTAAAATGTTTGACAGTAACAGGTTACACGAAAACAGATGATCTACCAAAAAGAAAGTTGCTGAAAAATTACTCTTTAGTTCGTTTAAACTTAAAGGATAAATAATGAAAACTAACAAAAATCCTTTAAATCCTTTTAATGTTTTTAATAAATCATTCTTTTCTTTTTCCTTAGAGCGCGAATTCCTGGTAGATTAAAATTTTGAAAATATCTTTCTACAACTGATCATTGATATACATAAAAGAGCTGACTTAAAAATAAGTAAATTATACTTAAATTATAAAAATACCAGGAGATCGACGTATAAATTGCAGCTTAAAACATCGTCGTGCTTCCCTATTTTGTATTTTTATAAGCCACTGTGAATGATAAAAAGCTTTTTCTTTTTAACAAACAACAAAAAAAAAATAACTTAAGCCATTAGAATATTTTTAACCAAAAAATAACTTTAATCTTATAAATTTTAAATACAAACACATTCATTAGAACAACCAAAACCAAAAAGTGAATTTATTGTTTCCCCTTCCATAAAAATACAAACGAAAAAAAGTTTTGTTGTGGTAAAACCCAGTGAACAATTGTTGACGATTTATCAGACAAACTCAAAAATGTTTAGTTTAGTTTTAAATAACTCTTCAGAATTGATATCTAAATTTTTTTTTATTTTGTATTGTATTTTTTGATATTCGACAATCTTTTTACTTTGAAATCTTGATTTTACTTTGTAATTAAAAATTTTAACAATTTATTTAATAATTTTTGGGTAGAAAATTATTAAAGAAATTTATTGGCATCAAACTTAAAAAAAATATCGATGACGCTCGAGCTGCTCTCCCACATAGAGAAATCTATTTACATATATTTTTTTAATGACAGACAACGAAACAACTCCGACAGGTTGCTGAAAGTTCGAATTTGTTAATGTTTAATGAACTTTTTGTTTGACAACCACTTTTGAGTAACGAAAATTCCCTTAGAATTTGCCTAAAAACTTGTGTCAGAATTTCCTAAGAATTCTGTCCGACAATTTTGTAGAAACTTACATTCAAATGGTTGCGTGCTTATTACCCTTATTTTATAATGATTTAACTGATGATAAAATGATAACATTTACAAAATTATAAATTAATTACATTTTCATACTCATTTTTAAATTATTTCGTACTGTATTGTTTCTTCATCAAACAATTGTATTCAATTTTTACTGCATTGCAACGTTTTAAGATTTTCACAGCAATAATGGAATGAAAATGAGGAAAATTTAAAAATAGAAGGTCGCCATCCTCATTAGCATTTATGTTCATACCCCAGACACAGTGAAAGCTTGTTATAAATATATTTACTAAAGATGTCAGTATTACAAAACACGCGGTAAAGTTTAACATTATTAAACATTTATATCTGTTTTACTTAAACAAGCTTTAATAAAAGAATTTATATTCAGAACGAACCCGATGAATTAATACCCTACACGACATTTAAATTGAATGGGACTTACGAACAAAACCCATTATGGTGACATTATTGGCAACATAAATGTTATTTGTGACAATTTTGTTAGTAAAGGGACTTTGTTCAAGCCAGAACATTTTACCTTGCTTATAAGATATCTACCCTCCACTGCCAATTAGCTCCTGTAGAGTGAGCTCCAGTAAATTACCACCATTAAATCAACCTTCTTGCGATTCCTTGGGTGGTATTTGTTTCCGGGGAGTAAGATTTAAGGTCAGAAGCAAGTTTCAATACAATTTCGGGCCTAAAAAATTACAGTAAAACGTCACAATAAAAACGTTCATATTAACAGGGATTCAACCTGCACACTAAAATGATGGACGGGCAATATAAAGAAAGTTACTCCGAGTAGTTTGTATACTTATATTTTTGTTAAGGTGCAAGCATCAGGCCTATGAAGGAATTGGGTAAAAAAAAACTTTGTTATAAGATAAGGTTTCATTTAAGAGCTTTTGAGCCCAATATTATCTTCATCTATACATCTTTATAAGATTTTATTATCTTTAAGTGAGTTAAGGGTATAAAATCGTATTTGTATGGGAACTGGAAATCATGAAACGGTGCTTACTTTTTTTTTGAAGTCGAAGTTTAATTTTTTTTAATTCCCTAACCTAATCCCGTGAAGCTCTGCGCTTGTCTGCAAGAAAGAAACCAAAGTCTCTGGCGGGAATCGAACCCGCAACCCTGACGCTGACAGACTAGCTCACTACCAGCTTGCCTACCTTTGCAAAAGGCTTTTGAGAATTAAAAAGTATGTTTTATATTTTATATTATCTTTTTTTCGGTTTTGACAAAATAATAATTGTATATGCTTTTACATTAGGCATATAACCTTTTACACATTTTGCAAATGAATGAGCTTTCAGTTTGCCTATCAATCGGGCAGGTGCAGGATTGAGAAGGCACTGGAGGTAATGCAAATAGCTCTGTGTGCGTTCATCGACATTCAGGGAGCCTTTGATAACACTTCCTATGAGGCAATTAACTTTGCTCTTACGAGGAAGGGTATTCCAGTTCGTATAAGAAACTGGATAAGGGAGATGCTAGCATCCAGGGTGATAAGGTTGGATCTGGATCAGAGTGGCGGTCTACAGCGTGGACCTTGGTAACCGACGAGCTATTGGAAACCCTTCATAACCTGGGATTCCTAACTTATGGCTATGCTGACGATCTGGTTATATCTGTGACCGGTTTTGATGACGCAACGATTTCGGAGGCGATGCAGTGGGCCCTGGACTTGACACTTGGCTGGTGAAGGGAGAGGGGACTTGATATTAATCCCGCAAAAACTACACTGGTACCATTCACCAGACGTAGAGTTCTGAGACTAAGTGAACCGACCCTTAATTGAGCGGTTATCGCATTCACTAATGAGGTGAAATACGTGGGGATCATTATGGATAAATCCCTTAACTGAAACGCTCAGTTGGTCCATGTCACCAGAAAGGCAACAAGGGCAATACATATATGCCTGTCAGTGACTCTTCGGGAAGACATGGGGGCTGAAACCCAGGATGATGAACTGGTCTTATGTTACGATTATTAGACCAATATTGTCCTACGCCGCCCTGACGTGGTGGACTAAGACCGAACAGGTCAAAGCTTGAACGATACTCGATAAGGTCTACCACCTGATCTGCGTATCGATCACGGGTGCCATGAGGACCTGCCCCACTCTGGCTTAGGGAGCTATCCTGCACATTCCTCCACTGCTCATTTCTATAAGGAAGGAATCCTGCAGGGGTGCTAGCAGGATGCCGCGCTGACCAGGTCTGGTTCTTTCTGTCAAGACTTAGTCTTGAAAACCTGAATACATATGTTTATTATGTTTTTTTCTTTGTCCACTTTTGTCGACATTTTAGTTGTACAACTTGAAGTACAAATGTAAACATTAGAGCTTGTGCCATAGCTATTTTGAAGAACAATTGTGATTTTTAGTTGAACTGTTAATTTTAATTTTGATATTTTTAGTAAGGAAATTTAAATTTGATGAACGCAATGCTAACTAAAAATATCAAAGTTAAAACATTATATTGTTAAATTCAACCATATTTGAAGTTTCAAGGGAGGTAAACAGTTTATTGTTAAATAGAAACAAAATATTATTAATCGTTTAAAAAGTAATGTTAAAAATAGCAATAGTTTATTTGTTGCTATCGCAGGGACCATAATATTTTTTTAACCATACTTCAGCCATGTTTTTTCTCAACGTGTATAGTAAAATTATAGCAACGGCAGCACTCATTTATGCTCGTTGGAATTCTGGAACTTGTAAATTTGTATGTGATGCTTAGAGCGAAGTCTGGTTTTCCGATCAAACTTTCAACAAAAATAATTTCGCCACAATATAAAAACCATTGCCCGGCTTTACAAAGGCAAATTAAAGTTTACTCAGACATCTATTCAGGAAGTTCTGCGAAGCAACCTTTGCGCAGAACGTGCAATTTAAATTGTGCAAGATATTTTGCTATTGTGTAAATCATCACATACTTTAAATTTAAAACTTATTTCACATAACTTAAAATCATTTGTATTACAAATTAAAATATTTAAAAAAAAACTCTGTCTTTTTTGAAAACTCGTTTGGTGCGAAACATTTTTGAACCCGAATCACCTAACAAAGTGACATTCGTTATAATCAATTCGGTTAAAAAATAGCTGAGTTATTACCGAAATACTGAATCCCCAAAAATTACTCTTTTTATACCCTTCACCGAAGGTAAAAAGGGTATATGAGCAACTTCAAAAATTTACGACACCTAGACTTTTTTTTTAAATTTTTTTTTTTTTGTCTGACATCAATTTTTATTTGCGTGTGTATAAACCAATATTTGAGCATGTGAAATCCGTTCGCGTTAATCATTTTTATTACACGGCGCAAATTTTACTGCGGTTTAAAGTTAAAAATTAAAAAAAAAAATATAAAAATTACAGTTTTTGTTAAAATTGAAAAAGTATAACGCGTGTGGATAATACCCCTTAAGGGCTTTCTTAGCACACTAAAATATTTGTAAAAGCTTGAATACTTTTTAAAATACACTGGAAAAAAATATAAAAAAATTTTTTTGATCGTTTATACATATACAAATTTATTTAAAATTGTTAAACATTTTACAAGCTACTATGATCATAATTTGTTTCGCTTCTCAGTTTTTTTTTACGAATTTCAGGACTTTTAAAATGTATAATCTGAAACAAAATCAAATATTTCATACAAGGATGCTTTTTGAGGTTAGAAAGATTTTGTTTCCTCCATAAAATTTTAAATCCTTAAAATTTTTTGGTGCGTTTTCAATTTTAGTATCAAGCTTAGTAAAGTCTCCTATTCGATGTACGTTTGAGCGGAATTGATACAGCGCTTCAGTTGTCACAAAGCGAAATGTGTTTGGAAAAACTGCCGCTACACGCGCCAGGGTTGAAAAAAATTATTTTTTTTTGCACTTTATCAGTTTAGTCCGTCGCCAAGAATCTATTTAGATACCTAAACATGTTCCCATGACATGTTTTGATATAAAAAAAGCTTAAAAATAAATTGTTTTTTTTTTCAAAAATTTTCAAAAGTTCATAAAATGTTTGCGTTTTCACCTCGGAGGTGCCATTTACGAAGTTACTCACATCACGCAATACACTAGCCAACTTAAAAGGCAATTCAGATTGTCACACGCAAAAAAGATACATTTTTAAAAAATTTACGCTAATTTCTTTTAAGTTTGTGATGTCCGTGATACGTTATTGGAGCGCTGACACCAACTTGATGCACCTCAAACTCAAACTTTATAAAATTACGCAGTTTTTTTAATTCTGCGCTTAAAACTCATTTTTATTAAACGGCGCAAAAACTCTATGTAAAATCTTCAAAAATTTCAAAATTCGGAAAATTTTGGTTTCACTTTAAAACACCATGCAACTTTTCACCCAGCAGCGATATCAAAATTTTTTTTTAGTGGATATATCCTCCAAGTCTAGTGACTATATTTTGTATGGGTTTGGATCTGAAAGCTTAAAACTATTACAAAGAAAACGGAATTAATGAAAAAACTCTTGCAAGTTTCAAGTTGTTTTTTTAATTTTTCGAATTTTAGATGACCACCAATTCTTAAGTTGAGGACTTTTCAACGTAAAACTTTGCACGTCATATGCTTCAAGTATAGTCATCCAAACCCTGTACAACGTTTTTTTCAATTCATAAAACTTAACGAAATAAGAGCCATAGAATGTCGGTTTGAGCAGGTGCTCAAAAAATTTGAAGTGGCCCATATATAACTTTGTCATTCCGTTTGTAATTTCTACAATATTGATTCAGTATTTCGGTTATAACTCATCCATTTTTTGACCGATTTGGCAGATTTATATACCGACGTGTTTAAGAAGAAATTTACCATTTACTTGCGTTATAAAGCTTGGACTCGGGGAGATCTATGGTTCCCAAAAGTGGGTATTTAAAAAAAAAAGTTAATTTTGGTCATAACTTTTATGTATCTGAACCGATTTTTCGGAGTTTTTTATAAAATATGTTCTACTAATATCCAATATTTTGGTATATAAGTCATATCAATAGGCAGCACTAAAATTTAGGTTTTTATACAAATTTTGATGTTTTTTATCCCATTTTTCAAATCGATATATCTCGATTCCTAGACGTGACCCAGCGAAACTCTGGGACACGTATTATTTCTTTTTTATCGATATAACATTTCCCGTTGGTTTCATCCCATCCCGATTTTGACTGTCGCATAGTGTCATTTGTCGCCCTGTAGTGGTATGAAAAAATTTTGTTATATGGTTAATGTACAATGTACATACATAAAGTAATATGAAGAATTGTCTTGTTTAATTTTAAAAAAGTCTTTAAAATTTAAAAGAAACGAAATAATAATAAGAATAATTATGAGATTCAAACAGCTGTTCAATGAATGATCTGCGGTATAAATGTGCATGCTTGCATGAACCTGGGTAGTAGCTAGAGTTTTTTTTTCCCGGAGTTTTTCGATTCCCGGGAAAACGAGATTTTTTTTAAATTTCCCGGGATCCCGGGATCCCGCTCCATATAAATAATACAAAGTAAATTTGTTTTATATTAATGAAAAAAACTTTTTTTTTTTAAAAGCGTAAGGGAACTTGTTTACAAAGTAAGTAAAAGAAATGCCTAAATACTACAAAAATAAATTAAAGGTTGAAAGGGGAACTTGAATTATTATTACCTTACGATTTTATATGTAAATTTCGTATCATTATGCTCTAGATACAAGATCAAAAGATAACATAAACATAACAATTTAATTCATAAAACAATAATAAAAACAAACAAATTTTATGGTACTCAAGTTATGAGATCAAAAAGTAAATTCATAAAATAAATAAAATATTTTAAATAAATTAACATTTTTAACAGCTTAAAAAATTTCGTTCACTTTTTTACCGAGATTGGACAAATAGTTTCAAGGGCAAAAGTTTAAAGTTGTTGCCCATATCTTATTCACAATCCGAAGTAATTTTTCTTTTTTATAAACAACATCTTTATCAGTCAAATGTATGTCAAGGTTGATGCAAAAAATAGCATCAAACGGTCCACCTGTAATCTTTAGGACAATCTGTTTTTAAAATTTTATATTGTAGTATCTAAACGAGTTTCCATAGTTTTTTTTTATTTCTGTTTCCCATCACTTCCCGGTTATATAAGCCGTCACAAAATGAAACAAATTTATATTTATCGTCATATCTCAAAATTTTTTTTTTATTTTAAGTTTATTAAGCAAAGTGTTCCTTGATACTTTCTTGTAACAAAAAATGGGTATTTTATCTTAAACTGTGCCGAAGTTATAGCAAAATATATCTTTAAAACAGTACATTTTGAAAACTTTAGTCGCATTTTGCCAAGCTCGATTTTTTTCAGTAGATATGACTTTGCTGCAATAATGGAGCGATATTTTTGGATATCTCATATTGTTAAGACTTGTCCATGAACGATTTAAATTTACTGTCTGCATCTTATTTTGAATTTATGTTCTTTATTAACTCTTTACTTCACTTCACTTAATTTATTAATTATCAACTGTTGCACGGCACATTCTGCTTTTGGTAGATTTATTGCGTCAGTAGACATTGATTTACAAACGTACTAACTTCTTGTTATTGATCTAATCGACAACCCATCAACAGTTGCTAATTTTTAGAGAATAGAAAACTAAATTTCAAAGAATAAATAGCTTTTTTCTGATACTATAAGGAACTTTTTTTTCCCGGGATCCCGCAACAAAAATCCCGGGAAAACGGGAGATAAAATAGTTGAAATTCCCGGGACGGGAAATCTCGGGAAAAAACCCTAGTAGTAGCTAGTATTGGCGAAGAAATTGTGTGTTTCCAATTGGTAAATTATTAGATGACTGCTATAAGAGTCTTCTTGTAGACGGATGGCCAAATACCGGAAGTGACATTCGTGTCTATTGTATAGTTTTTAGTACGGAGATTAGCTCTCCCAAGAACTTACTGCTAGCTTCGAAATTCGCTACCTCCTCCTTTTGTATATGGGATTAATTATGCTTTTGGAAATAAAATATAAGAATTATATCGTTTTTAAAGAATATAAGTTTTAATTCTACGAAGAGGAATAAAGGCGATACTGGATCCCGATGCCCTACCCTAGCAACCTGCAAACAAGTATCGGTAAATCTTCGAACTTTTGACCTGTGGTTTGAGCACAAGGACAGACAAACAGCCAGCCGGACGGACTTGGTACGACTGATTCTAAAAGTGATTCTGATTCGATCGGTATTCCAAATATCTTACATACATTAGCTCAAATACACTATACCCTCCCTCAAACACATTATAAACTCCCCAACTATGGGAATAGCGGCTTTAAAAACTAGGAGAACTTTATTTATTTCGTGCGACTGACTTGACAGTATTTTGTGCCTAATTTTTATCTTGCCACCAACATTTGTGGAAATTTCTCGCAATAAAAATGATTTTTGCCTGTAGGACTTGTAACCCAAACAACCAAATGATTTTGATGTGCCAAACAAAACATAAACATATTTATATCCCATATGTCTATAACATGCATGGGTTCAGAAACGTTTAACAAACATATTTTATCCACATCTTTTATCTTATAGAGATGATGTTAAAATAAAGTTAGTTTAAAAATTAAATCTCATGAGATTGTATACGACAAATTTTTCTTTCTTTCAATCTCGACAACGAATATGGCGTATGCATGAGGAAAACTTTTATTATCCCTTGACAGAATCTTTCTTTATTTTTTTTTAACGAATAAGTAAGAATATGCAAATTTTCCAGCGATAAAAACAATTTTTGATTTTTCAAGAGACAACATTAAATCTTAAAAATAAAAATATATTTAAAGAATATAAATATTTTATTAAATATTTAATTTGAGCAAATTATTAATGTTAAAAGCAACTATGTAAAAAAAAAATTTGCTGAAGTACAAGAAAATATTATATAAGTATTTGCGCAAAGTTTAATTCCCCCTTAAGTTGCAAAGTAATTTTTTTCTGACAACCATTCATCATCATCATTATAAACATCTTTAACATAAAATTTTAAAGAGGGCATTAAGTGCAATGAGATGTTTTATTCTACACTTTATTTTGTTTTCACATTGCATTGAACGAATGAGTCGCAGGAAAGCCAAAATAAAATACAATAATTTTGTTAGCTTGTAATTTTGTTTGTTTTTGACGAAATAGTTTAACGAGAAAACTTTCCTTCCTCTCTCACTCTCTTTCACTCTGTCAGCTGATAATCATTATGAGTATTATTAAATTATATACGCTATTACAAAACCCAAAAAAAAGGAAAAACAAAAAGTTAACAAACTTTTTTGATTTGAGTTAATATTTAATTTACCATTTACGAGTATATCTGAAAAAATATGAGCAAGTTGTTGGAAAATATGTGCTTGAGGTAAGTTAGTGTTTTTTTTCATTTGTTCTTATTTTGTTGTTGAGCCAAATTGAAAATTAAATTGTTGTTACTGTAAAGTGGTTGACATTGTTCGGGTGCGAATAGCTTCTTGAGTTTGTTTTTTTTTTTTTTTTTTTTGATAAAGAATTTCATAAAATGTAATTTTTATTCAATTACAGTTCATTCATTAAGTTCAAAACTAAACTGGTTGACCGTTTAAGTGGTTGTGCTCTGATTGCTTGTGAAAAAATTTTGTGATAGAAAAAACGGGGCATTTAAACCATTCAGCTGAATGTAAAGAAATTAAAATATTTAACACAAAATAAATGGTTAAAATGAATAAATTTCTGCGCCGATTATGTATGGCAACCAAACTATAATTTCCTTCTAAAATAGCAAACCAACTGAAATAAAAATTTATATAAGTCTGGGCTCACATTATGAAAGTTTTCTTTCAGAAAGTCTGAGTTTATTGGTGAGAGGGGAAGAGAACATGCTCTTTTCTCTTTTCTCTCCTCTCTCACCCATTAACTCAGACTTTCTTAAAGAAAAATTTCAAAGTGTGATCCAAGACTTAGGTAAGGAAACTTTTTCAGTTTCCATTTAAATAAGTGGTCAAGCCCGATCATATGACACCCTACGCCACAGTATCCAGAGACAAATTTTCGAGGGTATACCCAATTTGAGGTCCATTCGTACAAAATTTATTTGTGCAGAACTTTATTTAGTTATGTTCATATATGTTTATTTATGAGATTTTTTTGTTTTAGGGTATTTTTAGGCAGGCGGTTTATAAATGATCATTTTGCCATTCTGAACCACTGCACAAAATTGTACATGAACCAGAACTTATTTCCAAAGTTCCTGCCGCCAAATTGTAAATACTTACATTTACAAGAAAGTTATGGCATTAAAATATTTGAAAAAAATCGTCACTGAATATTTATTCTATCAAGTGTCCAATTTAATATCCCCATATCAGCATGGATTTCAAAAGAGGTGCTCTACCACGACAAAACGTCTTTAACTTACCACCATAATAAATCGTGGATTTCTGAAACAAGAACAAACTGATGTTATATACACTGACTTCAGTAAGGCTTTCGAAAAAGTTTGCCCATTTGCTCATTTAAAATAAATTATATATTTTTGGGGTTCACAGACTTCAGTATTAAATAAATTAATTCATATTTAACTGATAAAAAACGAACCGTTCTTTTTTAAAACACCTGTTTCAGACGAATTGATGTTCTTTCTGGAGTACCACAGGGAAGCCAAGTTGGTCCGTTTTTTCACTTTTCATTAACGACTTGCCTAATGCGATTCAATCTTCAAATATTTTAATGTTTGCTGATGATGTAAAGGTTTTTCTCCAAAATGACTTAAACTCGTTTTATTCATGGTGCCTAACAAATCTTAATCTTAATATATGAAAATATATGCGATTTGCCGAAACGAATCCGATACCTGCACAATATCATCTTGGTGGCAGTCAGTTGGAACTGGCCGTGAATTTCATTGACCTTGGAATTCTGCTCGATTTTAAACTTAATTTTATTTCGCATATCACTATGATAGTAAATAAAACTAGTATGGTACTTGGTTTCGTCAAACGCTGGCTAAAGAGTTTAATGATCCTTTTGTTAAAAAACGTTTGTTTACTGCGCTTGTAAGACCTATTCATCATTTGTTTAAAAAATTCCGATGCTATCGAATCCATCCAAAAGCAATTCTTGCTCTTTTGTGATCGTGGACTAAACTTTAATCCAGTAAACTTGCCTTCGTATTCTGCCAGACTCCCTCTTATAAAACTGCCCACCCTGAAAAGTCGTAGGACTATGCAAAACATATCGTTTATTTTCAATATACATAATTTAAATCCACAATATTTCGTTTAATGCTCCCCAACGCCCATCACGTAATTTTATTCCATTATCAGTTCGATGTTTTAGAGCTAATTATGCTAATTCGGATCCTCCTATTAGAATGTGCAATGAATTTAACAAATTCTATAATTGAATTGATTTCTCGTAATGTAATTAAGAACAAAATAAATATTTTAATAAATTCATAATTTTTTAAAATAAACATTTTATATATTTTTTGTATTTTTTTATGTTTAACCTGCTACTTCGTTAGCGTCTTCTTTTACTTCGTGGACATATTTGTATGCCAAATTTTATTTTTCTAGGTTTTAACTTTTCTCTTATAGATTTTTATCCACTTAGGACATTGCATGTTTAATTTTATGTTTGTAGGTCCAATACTGACGAATATTCAAAAAGTATCAGTTAAAAAACAAAAAAGTACTTAACATTACCCTAATCGTTTCGTATCCACTCAGGACATTGCATGTTGAATTTTATATTTGCAGCGCGACATATGTCGTATGTTGGCTACGTTACTTTCGTAGTCCTGCAGCCAGTTTTCTTCAGTTTCAGTTTCTTCTATTTTCTTTATCTATATCCAGATAGTGTCCAAAGATTTCGCTCCAGATAGTTCACAGGTGTGTGGCAATGCCAGATAGGCTACCCAGTCTGGAAAGAGCCACCTGGCTTTCGACGAAAATGCCAATTTTGCCGCTGATGTTTATACTTTGCAGTGTTCTACATGTCCCTCTTATCGCCAGTATTTCAGCCTGAAATACCCTTTCCCCATCCGGTAGACGGAAAGTGAGATTCGCTTGCAGTACATCCGAGAAAACCCCAGAGCCAATACCTCAGGTGGATTTTGACCCATCTGTGTATTCCTCGTGCGGTATTCATTAGTTAGGATTCCCCTACGTCATTCCCATCTTGGCGGTAACATGACCGTACTTTTCTTCTCAAAGTATGTACGGAATATGATATAGTCCATTAGTTGTTTCAGAAATGTGGGTTGTTGTTAGACCGTTGCATGACCGTACCAAGTAACAAAATTTTAGGTTTCTGGATGCACGAAAACATTAAGAAGCAGCAGAGAATTAATTAATAAATTAATTAATAAAAATGTAATCCTTCGCATTATCCCTTAGAAGTAAGCAGGTTGTAAGTGAATAATTATAATCATAACTTTAAAGAAAAAATTCACCAACAATGTTTTAAGTGCTTCTGTTATTCCCTCACTTGGATGCAGGTTGTTTTGCAATGATTTTAAAATGTGTTTACGATCAATCCCGAAATATTAACGAACATAGAAATTACATTTTTTTATAACGCAATCAGTCATCAAATTGGTTTTTAACAGAGACGAATAAAGTAGTGCTTCCAAGTAGGAATTCGTCATAAGGAGGTTTGTAAGAGGGTATTTTGCTTTTCTCCCTTACAAAACTGCTTACCAGTAAGGTCTATTTTTTTCTGAGTACTTCCTTGCCTTCCACAAAACCCGATGCAGAGAGCCTGGCCACGCTGTTGACGGATATGACCATTAGGTGTAATTCTATTGGAACAAGGTGCAGTATAGTATTTAGTGCATGGGAGTAAAAATTCACATATTGCCAGACTTTAAAGCGATATCATGAAAACCCTTAATGAGTTCCATTCATTTTTTTTTTTATGATCAAGTATTTATTCCTTTGTGCTTATAATACACTTAAAATATTATGTTAGCAATATGAAATATAAAAAAAAACTACAAATTCTGTAAAAGTTACGGAGTTTAAATTTTGTTTGTTTTAACAATCAAAAAGCAAACATTAATTTTCGTAAAAATTATTTGTTTTATGTTTGTTTCTAATTTTTAACTACAACTTAAAAGAAATATTTATTTTTAAAGAAAAAATTTTTTTTTTTATAGCTAAAAGTATAATAACAAAAGCTTCTTATAAGATACTCTTGAAAATAAGTAAAAAGGAAAAAACTTTTAACTGAAACATGATACAAGTTTCAAAATAAGTATTAAAATAATATAATGATTGAAAAACTCTTTATGAAATTTAAAAAAATTCTGTACAAACAAAACAATTTCGACTTATTCTAAAGGAATCATCATAGAGTTCCGTACTAAAAGATATAATAAAATAAGGTACCCTAAAAGTTCCTAAAAAGAAAAAAAAATGTTTTCCAAATTAAAAAATCCAGATGGATAAAAATAATTTCTTAATCGCGAGTCTTTTTATTTTAATATAAAAAAAAAACAAAAAAAAAAATGGTTTTAAAAGTATTAAAATACGGTCTCTGGTTTTTTTTAATAATTCTTGTCAGTTTTGTTGTTTTTATTTAAGAAAAAACCGAAAACAATTTTATATTTAAAATAAAATAAAATGAGCGGAAATTCATTCGTCTTTTGTACTTTGTTTTTAAAATAATAGGTACGTTGTTAAAAAGTAATAATACTAAAATGACTATATTTTGTTTTAATTTTAACTGAACGGCAAACTTGAAAAAAACCCTAATGTAAAACTGTAAACAATTTTTGATTGTAGTTTTACAAAGTGAAGTCGATGACCCGTTCTATCTCTTTAAGAACAGCAGACATTTTCAAAAACATAAAAATAAAATAATCGGTCTACTACTATTAAGAATGCAAACGATAAATAAAGAATAATCAAAAAAAACTTCTGCATTATAATTTATAGACTTGTTTAAGATAAAACTCATTTCATGTACAAAACATTTTTTTTTTCATTTAAAATATAAAAATTTTAACTGAAAAAGATGTAAAAAGTAGCAATTCAACTAATTTATACTAAAAAAATTATAAATAAGAGAAAAAAATTTTACAAAGTCTGCTTTCATTTTATTGCCTTTATTTCCTACGAGTATCAAAACAACTATCTATACAACATCAACTTTTATTTTAGGTTATTTCTTTAAATAAGTGCAACTAAATAAAATTTAGCTCTTTCAAACTTTTATATAAAAAAAATCATTGCGTTTCCTTTTCCACTAACACAAAGCGAAATCCTGAATTGCAGTTTTTGGCATTTAAATAGAAATTCTAACAAAGTTGACCCAAAAGCCGTGGGATAAAACATTAACTATTCAAGCTGTAATTAAAATAATGTTAAATAAAATTAAAATAAAAGATGTTTAATTCTTATTTCCTAATGCAACCACATAAATAACGAAATCAAAATATAAAACATTTATTCTAAAAATAAATCAGTGCTATAACAAAATAAATTATCAAAATTATAAATTAAATTTAGTTAGACAGAAATGGAAAAACTTAACACTGCCAAGGATAAACAAACAAATAGCACATGTCAACAACTGTCAGGATTAAGAATAGCTGTTGGCAGGGATGGACAATTAATTCATTTGGAAAATGTAACAAATTGGAATGCAATATTTGGCTGGGATTTTCTCCAACAAAAATCAGCGCAATAATATTAACTTAATATTAATATGATTTCTGTATGACGTGGTAAATTCCCAATCTTGCATGTATGATAAATACACTGAAAATTTATTGTTGCGGTAAAGCTAATTTCTATGCGCATTTCACCGGTTGCTTAGGCCAGATCGTCAGGAAACCTTTTTCCAAAGATTTAAGATTTTAGCTAAAAATATTATACAAATAAAACTGTAAAGCGAATAAGAATTATACACATTCACAAATTTACTTGTAACTGTAAGAAATAAAAACTAACTGTTTATTGTAGGTGTTTTGTTAAAGCTTTGATATTGTTACAAGTAAACGTGATTATTTTATTTCATAAAAATTTTGTATGAAGGTTGTCGCTTGAGATAAAATTGTTATTGCTATATTTTAGCAGATGATGCAAGTATTGTAAATTATGTCGCCTAAGGGCTCGATATACTTATACTCACACCTGTGAGTGTTTATTGAGGTCTAACATGGGGGCAATTGGCGAACGCATTGTTCTATACTCTAATGGGATAATTAAAATCAATTTTTTGTGTTAAAGAAGTATTTGAACTGATATCGTGTCAAACGTCTTTTTTCGGAAGATCATTCGTATGGAGGCAATGTAAAATAATGAGCGGAAAACCCCATTTTCGATTTAATACACTCCCTGTATAATGGAATTATTTGTTCCAAATTATGTGGCATTCGCTTCTTCCATTTGACTGCTATTGTACTGAAAGTTCTATTACATGCTTATCTATAAAAAGGGTCGAGGCAAAATTTTGTTGTTTTAATTTTTATACGACCAAAAAGAAATTGGCACATTTTTCCTACGAAACATTTTTGTATAAAAAAAGAATTAAGGCAAAATTTGGTTACTTTATCACAAACCGTATGAAAACCATCAAACCGAAATTCTTATTCTGGAGGGAGTATTTTAATACGATCTAGGTTAAAAAAATAAATCGATTCTCCTTATTTTCAATATTAAAGGAATTAGTTATCCATAATATAGCAAAATGATTACGTGATTTGTCAAAAAAAATCTGTATATAACTTCGGATGACTTTAAGGATGCCACTAAAAGCTGTTTGACACTATCCCACAAAGTCTGTAGTATTTTACGAAAATGCCACCCTGGCATAATAAGTTGTTATTGTTTTTTGGAAATGTTCAAAAATGTTTGAAAAATACTAAAAAAATATATAAGACTTTGTGGGATAGTGCGTAACGGCCTTTAGAGAATTTATATTTTTTATACAGATCCCACATTTTTTGCAACCCGTTTTGGATTTTTTTTTTTAATTTGTTGGGTTATTCTTCCTTCCGCATTAATAATTTTACTTTCTGCAATATCAATTAATTTGAGCTGACTACACTCAAAAGAAAAATCAATCCATCCGTACTCAAATCAATCCGAAGCGGTATTAATAGTACGGTAAGTACGGATTTTCTTGGATCAAGTACAGAAGGATTGAATTAAGTTCGGATTTTTAATCCCAAAATACTTAAATTATCCATATTCAATCCCGTTTTCGTACTTGAAATAATCCGAAAATGACATTGATTTAAGTAAAACTAAGATTGAATACATCTCAAAATGAGCTTGATTCAAGTAATATAAATTTGATTTTATCCCGAATTCATGATTGAAAAAAAACAAAAAAAAAAAGAAATTACAAAGAAAAAATGATTATAATTGATTTACTTACCCGTATTACACATTACAGAATGATAAAACACCAACATCATGCCTGATATGGTTTTTATTTTAGAAATCTTATGTAAATATTTAACCAAAAATATGAGTTCAAATTTCAAAAAAAAAAATTTTAAAGTTGATTGATTTTCGAAAGTAATCCCATTTAGGATTGTTTTGAGTACGTTTAAGTGTTATTCGTACTTGAATTTTTGAGTACGACTCTTACTTAAAGTAATCCCAAAAACTTGATTTATCCCGAGTGTTTTTCTTTCTGTGTACAAGTGAACTAAATCCCTCCAATCAAGTTATTGGGTTACCAATATATCCGTAGCTTTAAAATAGAAATGCTAATTATCAAAGTTATTTTCGGGAATACAAAATTTATTATTAATACGATTTCCGTATGAAGTGCTAAATTCCCAGTTTTTCATATTTGATAAATACACTGAAATTTATTGTTGAGGGAAAGCTAGCTTCTATGCGCATTTCACTGGTTGCTTAGGCTAGCTCATCAGGAAACCTTTTCCAAAGATTTTAGAAAGGCCAAAAATATTATACAAATAAAACCCTAAAGCGAATAAGAATTATAAACACTCAAAGCCTTACTTGTAACAATATCAAAGCCAAAACAAAATACCAACAATAAACAGTGAGTTTATCTTTTCTTACATTCCCCTTTATCGTTTACTTTTTTAACTGCAAAAGCGCGTCGGTAGTTCTTTAATAACATTATTAAATTGCTCAAAGTTTTTTGAATAGTATTCTACAACATCTCGCCAGGTTTCCATCATGTTAATTCTGGCTGCGGCGGTAACGGTACCAAAAGATACATTTCATTAAAAATTTCAACTCGTGATGGAGCCTTTAAAAATATTTTTTTTCCGTATGAAGCCAAAACAAATTATATTCTAATTTCCTCAGCAACTCGGTGCAACTCATGTGCCAAGCAGTAACATGTAACATTTTTGGATAGAATATTTTAAGCCCATTCGCAGCCTTAGCCATGTAAGGTGCTGCATTGGTTAAAAATAGAATGATGGTTTGTGGAAATCTTGAAAATCTTGTATTTTAAGCAGAGCTCCAAAAAATATATTTGTTGATTTAAAAATTTGTTTGGAGGAATTTTTCTGCACGGAAATTTTTTGCAGAACTTTTTTATCAAAAAATATATCACCCAAAAATGTTAAAATATTTAAAAATATGCATCTAAAAACAAAATATGCAAAAATATGCATTTTAACCAAAATATGTAACAATATGCAGATAATCTTAGATTATCGACAAAAAACATGCATTTGCATGGAAATCGCATCCCTTGTTATTACATTCGATATGCAATAATTTATCCATGCCTTGTGTCTAGTTATCCGGTAATTTAAGATTTACACATGGCTATCGGCACAAAATTCGCAATTTGTTCGCCGAGCCGGATTTGTTCTCTTAATAACGCCGTAGCAAAAAAACATACATACGGTAAGGAAAAGTTTAACCAGTATGTATTACATTTTAAGTTCTCATGCAGCTTAATTAAAAACCCTTTACTTAACAAATTTTCGGCTTTTTGAATTTAAGCTTAATGTTAAAGTTTAGTTAAAAAAAAAATAAAATGTTACTTTTTTTATTAGTTATTGAATAAGGAAGGCATATAAATTCTGACCCGCAACAATTTTTCTGGTTACAATAAAACATTTTTCATTTTAAAAGTCACTCAATTTGTTGAGCAATTCGTTCCGGTTAAAGTATTTGCTATAAAAACTGTTACTGGTGCTGTTATGTTACACTTTAGAGAGTCTGCAGAGTAAATGCGCACACAATTGTGGTGAAGTTTTTGAAAAGATTTTTGCTTTTAAAACCTCTGTTAACAGCTGATGCTGTTTGTGGATGCTGGATGTTAAAGTTTTTGGCAAGGGTTTTCTAAAGTTCCATGTGCTGGTTTTTCACTTCACAGTTCATTGATACAATTTAGCAGTCAGTTCGTTTTAGAATTCAAGGATATACGTACACACATCACGGGCATAAAACGTGAAATTTTTGGTGAATAAATTATAAGAATATTTATTACTGTTGTGTTTGTTTGGTCACAAGTAGAGCCTCAGAGAATGGCTGGCTGTGCTGGTGTTTCAAAAAAAAAATTATGGCTTTAATAACAAATAAATAAAAAAAGAATACGTAATGAAAATAACAAAACACAAAAAGATTTTCAAAAATCCACACTGTGTAGAAAAAAAGGAAACTGAATATGTATGCGAGTTAAGTGTTTGACCAAAAGTCTTTGTGTTGAAGTAATGCAAACAAAGCTCCCTTGAATATTGACAGAGCCATTATAAATTTACCGAATTGATTAGAAATTCAAGCAAAGTGTTATAAATACATGTAAGGTCGAATAAAATACGTATTATATACAAGTTATAATAATAAAAATATTAATTTATGACCAAAACACTTCATTATCTCTTTTGTATGAAATATTAATTAAAACAACACAAGAGGCAAACAAAAAAATAACGGAAAATATATAAAAAAAAAATAAAAAAATTAATTAATTTCCGAAGTATGGTTTCTTTTATATTTATTATTATCAAGTGTATAATAAACATTACGCTTAATAATGTGTAAAATTACAAAAAGTCTTCTAATAAAAAAAAAAACAAAATTTTAATGACGAAAACACACACAAATCATAATAATAAACCATCTCGGAAATATTGTTGTTTGTGCTACAAATTATAATCAGAGTGTTTGTGATTTAAATAAAAAAAATATACACAAGTCATTCATAAAAAAAATATGAATAAGTTAAAAAGGGGAAAAATACATGAATAAAGTTTTTTTCAAAAGCATTTCAATGCAAAAAAGCAAATAAGTGTGTCAAAAGTTAAAACCTGATGAAAGGGAAAAATCTCATTTAAAGAGATAATAAAAAAAAGAAACACAAAACAGGAAAATAAAGAATAAAAATGTGAATTCTTTTACGTTTTTTATCTTCACTTAACTTTACACCAAATAAGTTAAAATATATGTACAAAGTGAACAATTTTCTAAGAACTCAACAATACTTTCATTAAATTTGTTTTTACAATACAATAATTAACATAAAAAAATTTTTAAAATTGCTTCTAAAAAATCTTTTGTGTGGTAAGCAATTGATTGTGTAGTAAAATTTATATAAAAATCATTCAAAAAACTGAGTGATAACTTTAAGAAAGTTTTCTAAAATCACAATTTTAAGTTACTAAAAATGTTATCTTATATTGGTACTTGTAAAATGTTCTTATATAACTGGTTCCTCTAATTTATTGCCTGGCCTACGATATCGATCGAAAACTTAAGCCAGCGACAACAAGTTAGTGATTATCGTTCTCATACATGTTAGTCGGGTGTTACGTTTAGAATGAAATCCATCGCTTGTTTAAAAATACTTGTATGCAAAACATGTAAATTAAGCCATAAAAATACAACCTGTTCTACTTAATTTGCTGCAAATGGCAATAAAGTAGTGAATTAAAGACATATGTTTTCAACAATACAATTTTGTGAAAAATATTTTAAAATTTTGTAAAACATATTTTATTAACAATAAAATTTTATTAGTGAAGGATACCACAAGAAATGTCATTATGTGTTGGACAGCATATTAAAGTAATAACATCGTTCAATATTACAACAAAATGCGTTTATTGACAACGGCTGCCAGAAAAACGACCCTAAGAAAAATCGCCTGCAGCCAAGTGTAAAAAATCGCCTAAAGTAAACAAAAAAGTCCCAAAAAATAAAAATTTAAATTTGATTAAAAAATGGCGAAAAAAGGTGGAACACTTAATATATAAACAAACAGACTTATTTGAGTTGCGGTCTTATGCACGAAACTTAAAATACCGAAATCAAAACTTCCGAATTTAAATTCCCCGATTCGCTAACTTAACCTTCTCTGCATGGACAACATAAGGCCAGGCGGAAGGGTTTTCTGATGAATGGCATAATAAACACCGGTTTCGCTAACTAAAGCTTACTAAAAAGAGGCCGGATTAGCGAAGCCGGTGTTTGTTATACAGGGTGGCACATAATCAGTTATATGGCTTAAATGGTTTATAACTTTTTTATTTATGCGAATATTATTATTGTTTTTTAAATTTTTTGCAATAAGCTTTGAAAAATGATATCCTGTTAGTGATGTCCATTTTCTACTATGCACATACATACGTGCTCTTTTCAGCATATTTTCCATAACTCTTCGCAAAATTTCTGGTGTAATGCCCATGATTTTATTTCGAATGTTGGTTTTTAGCTGGAGTATGGTTCTTGGTTTGTAAGCGTACACTCTTTCATGTTGACAAAATTTTCTAATCAAATGTTTTACTGCTGATGCTGTGGGTGCAATGCGCACATTAAAATGACGACGATATGCACGCTGTGTCAACACAACGAATGTTGGTTTGAAAATTAAAATTCAATTATTTTTGGAAGTTGTTCAATTGTGTAATGATTTATAACTAATTTCCCCCAAGGCCCATCTATCAGGTCTGCTTACTTGTACAAAAACAAAAAACGATTCTTTTTAGTTGTCAAAAATTTACTACCACATATACAAAGCAAAAGGAAAAAACGTGTATGTGTGGCATACCAGAAACGTATGCATGCACATGTAAGCAAAATGTAAACAACTTTTGACAACTAAAAAGAACATAAACAATGATCATCAGGCTTCTTGCGCAGACCTTTTCAATGGGCCTTGATTTCCCCAGTCTAATTAAAAAAATTTCTGACAAATAAAAAACAAAGAAAGAATAATAATTAAAAAAGTTATAAAGTTTTCAAACCAAAAAGCTCATTCTGTACCATAAACGAGGAACATCTTGCGCCCGGTCGAAGACCAGCTAAAAAGAGCAACTTGAGTTAGAAATTCGTCATTTTGAAATTTGTGATTTTCGAATTCGGAATTATATTGAATAAAAATATATACCAATTACTAAAACCAAAACATGTAGAACTAGATTTTACGACCGTTTTTTTGCTATCTCATTGAAGAATTTGTCAAAGTATGAAAACGAAAAAACCCCCAAAAATTGTTTCTTAACTATGAAAAAGTGAATTATTATTATTATAAGTAATTTTTTGGAGAAATTACTTTAAATCTCAAAAAGAGGTTATTTTTCTCATCCAAAATCACCCAAATTTGGATTGAAAACTTTTGCCGATTTTTCACACATTCTTTTGGGCGATTTTTTTTGTTGTCATTTTTCTGGCTGCCGTCGACAACAACAAACCAAATGAAAGATTTTGACATTTCATAGTGGGGCGCAAATATGTATAAAATCTATTATGTTATCGCTCGCTTGCATTTTCGATGGATGTCGTACTGAAAATTTTAAGTAGGGCGCCTATCAGCTACTTGTCGTTAAAAATGCAAGCGAGCAACAGCGGTCGACATCGCGGGCCAGGCTGTTAATACTTCAATGGCTCTGGACTTATTCCATATTAGTTTTGAATGCAGAGGAAACAAAATTTTTATGGTCACCTTCACCAAAACTATTTTCAACAAAAAATGTTTAAACATATTATATATTGTCACCGCAAACATATTATGATTAAATTAGTCCATTATCAAGAAGCCACAACCATAAAATATTTCCCTCCAAACATGTTATAATTTCAATTATAAATGCTATTGTTAATTTTAAACCATATCTACAATTATAAGTGGTTAGCATGCTATGGCTGTTATTAACTATAAAATATTCAGAGCCAACCCATAAAATGCTTAGTCAAAAAATTTTACATTAATATTGTTGAGGGTGACAATAATTTGATTAAATGATTTTGGTTGAAAATAGTTTTGTTACGTGTTTTTTTGGCGTGTTTCTTTGGTGTGCACATTTTATATATTAGGACCTATTACTGAAAAGCTGCTAAAATTTTGGAAATAAATAATAAACACGCGGAAAAAAACGCTTGCAGTCTGCTTAAAAAATTATTTTATGTACCCCTTATTGGTCACAAAGAAACTATTTTTGTTTTTAACACTACTCACAGAAAAAAATTACGTCAAATCAATTGTCATATTGAATACCATATTCGTCAATACAGTTAACTTTTTAATTGAAAAGGCACCACAACTAAATTTGTAAATACAAAAAATTATTTTATTAATTAAAATTGCTACAACTCATCAAATTATTTTAACAATGAGTTTGTAATATTGAATGAAATATTTGTTAACAATTAAATATAATTTTTTATTGTGAGTTTGTTATATTAACAAAATATTTTGTTGCTAAGTTAAAATAAAATTCTATTAAAAGTTGTTTTTATTATATTTTTTTAGCAAAATACATATGAATATTAAATAACATTATAATATACATATTAAGCGACAAATTAATGCCTGGATGCACTTAGCACCATTATCAATAATATTTCAAAATCTATAATTTATAAAAGAATGCTTAAAATTTCTTTATAAATCATTAGATAATAACGTTATTTACCGCATTGATTGATGAAATTTAGCAATAATCATCATATCATTTATTCTTTTAAAGATTTTAGATCGGAAATCCAGATTTTTTTTATTATTAATTTTTTGACACAAAATTATTTTTTTCTATGAAATACTTATTCATTTTTAACAATTGAAACAAATTGTTAATATGACAATTTACAAACATGTTAATTAAGAAAATTGTTAAAAATATTAGAAAAGTTTTAACAAATTTTCTTAAATTTCTAAATAACTTTTGAAATTTTTTTTCTGTGCTATTGAGACAATTAATAAAATTATGTTTCAATTTTGCCATAAAATCTCAATGTCCTTGAAACTTTTAATATGGATTACTTTAACAATATAACGTTTAAAAAAATAATCTACAGCCAATAGATGTTATAAAAGAGTGTGCTGTTAGACGAAATTGAACCAATGAATTTAAATTTAACAATTTTTTTAACATCCTTCCCTAAGGGTCAAATACATAGACAAACGTTATTGTTGAGCTATTGTTCGGAATAACTTAATTCAAACGTACAATAGTAAAACATTTTTTTTACAAAAACATTTTCTAAAGTAAATATTGAGAATTTAAAAAAAAAAAACATTATACAAATTAAACCTTAAAAATGGAAGAAACAAGGTCTGCAATGTATTATAAAAAATAATTCATGTAAAAAGTTTAATTAAACTTAAATTTTAAACATTGAAATAACTAAAATTATGATAAACTTCATAAAACATTTTTCATTTTCCGTAACAAGGATTAATTAAGAGGAAACCGCAGATACGTTCTCACAAAAATTAAGAACAATTTAACCCTACTTACCAAATATGATCCAATTATCAACAACATTGCAAATTGAACAAGGTTCACATGGACAGAAAACCAGTTCGACGAACTGATGGACATCGTTAGATCACTTCTGAGTCGATCAGTATACTAAAAAGTGGGTCTAGATTTCTATGTAATACACACATCAACACATGCGTATACCTTTATAATTGTTTTTTCCTTACGTTTTGCTTATGTATAAAAAAAACAAAATTTAATAGTTTAATAGAAACTGGGAATTATTTCCTTCTGAAGGTTACTTTATATTATATTCAACATTTTTTATTTTTCGAATTTATTCTATGAGCTAAATTTTAGTTATGTATTTTATAAAGCTTTTTTGTAATAGTCATATTCCTTCAATTTTTCAGAAATGAATTTATTTACTATCAATACAATATAATAGTCTGATAGTGTATAAAGTCATTTCTGAAAAATTGAAGGAATATGACTATTACAAAAAAGCTTTATAAAATACATAACTGAAATTTAGCTCATAGAATAAATTCGAAAAATAAAAAAGGTTGAATTTAATAGTTTAAAATAACATTTACCTCTAATGACTACGTCCTTTGGCTTATAATTGCATTGATGAGCAAAATTTAAACTGTGGTTGCTGATTAGTAGTATTAGTGTAGAGAAAGATTATAACCAGTCAACACAACGTCGTGGGTCAGAAATCTGATGCATTGTATTCTCTTAGGTAATGCTTTTAGCCTTCAAATTAAAAAAAAATTAATTTTAAATCAGAGACTGTAACGATTACTAGCAGTATCATTAAAAATACAATTTTTTTCTAGCTTTTTTTTGCTAAGAAATTTATTTAATAAAAGTTATTAAAATTAAATACAGATTACTGATGTAACGAATATTCGTATTGGAAATGCCGAATATTTGTCTTCTTTACGACATTCGTATTCGTCAAATTTATGCGATTTTATCACGAATATTTTGTTAATATACATACATATGTGACCTTCTCAGAGAAAAGGGACATAGTGTGTGAAAATAAAGTTTTGAGTAAAACGCATTTCAATTATTTCTTCACCCTTTTAGGTACCAGAATCCACTCTTAAGTCCAAACCTGTTTTTTGCCACACTTTGTCCCTTTCCTCAGAGAAGGTCACATATAACAAAAGAAAAATAACAAGAATAATTAATTTCCACTACATAATTTTTATTAAAAAAAAAAAAACTTTTATCTTCAACACAAAATAAAACCTTCTTTTAGTAAAGTAAAAAAAAAACAAACAACAAACATTAGAAGTTTTGTGCCGCCACAATTTATGAAAATTAAGCAAGTTGATTTTAAGCATTCTTAGATAAACTACCATTTGCAGCAACTGTCTAATTATCGTTAGAAACTTATCAACATCTGGAATGAGTCACCGAAATTTCAAGATAATACCAATCCCATTAAACAAATTAGAAATTCGTTCACTGCAGTGGATTGACACTAAACATTTATAGAAATTCAGAGATCTTTTCGTTCTGCTTATTCTACAATAATAAGCAGTCGGAAACTAAACAGTTTGATATCTAAAGGCCCAACCAGAACATGCATGTATTAGCTTAAGCAGCTGTCAAAAATTAACGAAAAGTCTGTCAAATGCATAAGCAAATAAAAAAAGACTTTTAGGTGGGCATAATGAACTTAATATCTATTTAACCATTGTTGCATATTTGTGCAATATTTTGTTTTTTTTGCGAGTACTTTAAACTAAAAAGTACCAAAAAAATTTAATTTGTAAAGAATTTAAAAATAGATAATTTGTGAGCGTCTTAAAAAAAATGGAAAATAAATTAAAATATGTTAATTCGTCTTCTTTGTCAATTTTAATTTCTTTTATTTTTTATTGTTATACATACACAGCTGTTTTCGTACGGAATATGCGTTCAGTTTGGCACTTTGCTTAAGAAAATGACATTTGACAAAACTTGACGAAAAGCATCATTAAGTAGATTGTAGCTTTCTATATATTCGCACAGCTACTTAAGTTGACTTAAGCGACCTCATTCATGTTCTGGTTGGGCCTTAATACTTAACACTGTGAGAAACAAAGAAAAAAGCGCAAAAAAAGAGAGAGAGAAAAACGAAATCTAAAAGTATTGAAGTTGAAGTATCAGTGTGGCCAGTTTAGCATTTTTGGTGTAATAGTTGCAGTCAAAAAGATATTTCGTGTGAAAATTGATTAGTTTTATTTTAAGAAACGGCTTACCTGTTTTTTTAAAAATTTTATATTTAGGGAATCTACGAAATATCTAAAACATATTGATTATAAAAATTATATTCCATTTTTTATTAGGTACAAAATTATAAAAATATTTTACTTTGTAATGCAAACACTGAATAAAATGATCCCAAATTAAAAATTTTATGCTCTAAATGTTTGCGCGGTTCAAGTTAATAAAAAAAAACATCGGAAACAAATTTTTTCTGTTAACTGCTGAAAAAATAATAATTTTCAAATTTCATGGCCTAAAATTTCTGTTTTAGAATCTTTATTAAATCAGAGCAAAGAAATGAAATCGCTTGTATTTTGCTTACATCAGGGGTATTGCGGGCCGCTTAAATTTGTTACAAAATTACAATTTTTTTAAATATTGTTTAAAATAAGTTCCTAAAATTTATTTAGTTTTTAAAAAAATTTTATAGTATTAAGAAATAGTTAGCAAAAATCTTGGAAACTGCTAAACATGTTTAGCATTTTCCTTAATCATTTCTAGCATTTTTTGGCCTTGTTTAATGCAAGATTTAGCTGTAAACAATTTGAAGATCTGGACTGGATCCTGGAGATAACTTAATGACTTCAGGTGATAATTGGCTTTATTTGTAGACTTAATCTACTTCAGTGAACACTTGGGCTGTACATTTGACCTTTTGGGTTGCAGTGCTTATGGCTTTTATATAACAATGATAATGTTAGTAAAAAATTTAAAAATGCTTAGTGGTGGCATTCAGGAATGTCATAATGATGCTAAAAATTAAGTGTTAAGGACGAGAATGGAAGATTTTCTTCAATCAAATTTTAAATATATCGTGCGATGCTAAATGTTATATTGGATATTCGTATTCGGCGAATATTGGCACAGATATTCGTATTCGAATTCTCATTCGCAAATATTAAAAATTGGTATTCGATACATCACCTTTATTTAATATACATATACATACATATAAAGAAGACAGAAAAACCATCTGTTAATCAGAACTTTAAACCATTTGTTTATTCGCTGCAAAAGCTCTTGTATGCATTAAATATGTATCAATATATGTTTCAAAAAGGAGAAATATGCGCAATAATGATTAAATAATGCACCAACAAATGGGATCAAATGGTAATGGGCTATATTTAACAACAATGTTATTAAGTTTTTCGGCGTAGTAAAGTGTTTTCCGAGAGTGTTTAATAATTGGCGTATAATAATTTTTTTTTACTTTTGTGAATTTTTTTTTAAAAAAATGCAATTTGGTTTTCGTTTCTTTAAAATGCCTTGCTCTTTAAAAGGATGGCTTGGCTTTTCTACAAAAAAAAACTCACCCTTACGCATGGCATAAGGTATTGGACGTTACGCCCCGTATAAAGTGACAGTATCAATAATACTCTGTAAAAAGGCGACTTCTGGTGGCCTCTAATCAGGACAGAAAAATTTTAAATTTAAATAGTTATTTTTTCTATTATTTAATAGTAAAAAACATAAGAAAGGATTAATGATAGGTTGCCAGCGATATAAAATTTAAGTGCATTTGGTGTAAAAAATCGTTTTAAATAAAATCGTCAAATTAAAAAATCATAAAAATTTTGAGACAATAACTGGCAAAGGCTTTTTCTTGTTAACATATTAAATGATAAAACAAACAAAAGAAATTGGAATTTCGTCATTAAATTTTTACTTTTATTAACACTGCATTTAGATTATGCAATTAACGCCGAGTTTTTTTTTCTATTTTCTTTTAAAGTTGCTACGAAACTCTTCATATTAACATTTATATTTTTTCAATCAAATGTAAACAAAACAACTGTGTTGTCAACCAACCATTTTCTATAATTACTAAGCATAACTATTGTTCTAGTAGATGTGATTAAGTGTGGGAAACATTTTTTTCTTATGACGTTTGTTGTCGAGTAAATTGCTGTCGTTTTCAAAAAAATGTTTTTTAAATAATATTTTCGAACTAAAAACTAATTAAACAAAAAAAATTTTAAGTAATTCTTATAGAAATATTTAAAAAATTTTTGAGCATATTATGTACCAGGTTCTCTGCTTATAACATTACTTTTTTTTAATTTCGTATGACCAAAAAAATAAAGTAGATTTTTTATAGGACTTACATCTAATTTGCACAAAGCCTTTATGATCGATTCGGTCATGTAACTTGATAAATTTATTATGATTAACATGACAATAATATGATTACATCTTAATTTATTATGATTAACATGATAAGAATATGATTAAGGGAAACATATTATGATGTTATATTACGAATATATTTACCATAATGTGGTGACTATAATAATGAATCTTATCATAATATTTTGCTCTTAGAATATGTTTACCACAACGATGCAAAAAAGATCAATATTGGTGTCCAATTGCTTCTAGTTATCGATCATAAGCAGGTTGTGATTTATATCCAGCAAAATTGGTTAAGTAGGATAAGTGTCCAAAGGTGGAACCGCCACACTTTAAACAAAAAATAAATTTGTAATAAAAGCCAACATAAATAATGGCTTAATACGCAGATTAACACAATATTTTGCACAAATTCGTTATAAATGTATGTCTAGAAATCATACCGCTAAACTTCGTGAAGATCGGTCCGCATCTAAAGCCTATTCTCGAAAAATACTTTAGTGCGCCTTAAACCGTAACGAATAATGATGTTATTGCAGAACAGTTTGATATTTTATATAGCAATATATTAAATCACACCGTCAAATTTTGTGAAGATCGGTCTATAATTTACACTAGGCAACATATAACTCAAACTCTTGAAAACCCGTTTAGTACACCCAAAACTGTGACGGAAAACGCAATTGTAATAAAATATTGTAAGTTCCAGTTTTATAAGACTGGAAAAAACTGTAAATTTTCGTGAAAAGCGCTCCATAATTTACTACAGGCCCCTTTTAAAGCCGACTCTAGGAATCGTTTTAATAGCAAATCTAACAGATATTGTGGTAAAATTAGGCCCAATTTAGCTTTATATGGCTAGTAACAAAACAAACGAGAAATATCGTATTGATTTTCTAAAATAAAAAAAATGTGGCTT
The DNA here is from genome assembly GCA_949318255.1 of Pollenia labialis. Taxonomy (NCBI): domain Eukaryota; kingdom Metazoa; phylum Arthropoda; class Insecta; order Diptera; family Polleniidae; genus Pollenia; species Pollenia labialis. The sequence goes on from OX439142.1 coordinate 52,514,423, forward strand.
AAACCAAGAAAATTTTGAACCATTCTCGTCCAAGCCAAAAACTTCTTATTCTATACATATGTATGTGTTGCTTGGTTTAAGGAAAATTTTAAGACTAAAAATAAGAAACTTTTTATTCACTTGCTAAATGTCGATTCAAATAAAAATTAATTGAATAAAATTGAAAAAAATTCTTGAGCATTTTTTGAAAAATTTAAAGAAATCCCTAGCATTTGTTTCTTTATGCTATAAATTCGATTCTTTTATTAAAAAATCAAGAAAACCAGACTAATATTAAATAAATGCTCATTGAACTCATAAATACCTTTCTTATTTTTAATAAAAACTAGCAACTTTTGAATTTCTTGTTTTAAGAAATTTTTGATCATATACCAAAAACGTGATATTTTTTTATCATGAGTAAATGTTTCTAAACACGATCATGAAATAATTTTTGGATATTCTTGTTTGTAGTAACGAAATTGATTATAGAAAATAAACCTATTTCCGTGTGCCATACGAAAATACACGTTTGCAAACATATTTGAGATACTGTGTAAAAACTTCATATGTAAGTCGAGAAATAGGTGTACTAGTTAAATTCACAGAAAAAAATTGGTAATGGTGATTGTAACAAGCGACATAAAAATCCATTTGGAGGCGATAATCCGATGATACAAAATAATATTTTATAACGGTAATATTTTAAACGGTTCTTTTATCAAGCTTTAATTTCTTTTAATAGAGTTCGTACTATAAAGCAAGTATTGCAAATTTAGGTGCAATAGGAAAATAGACAAAAAGCAAAAACAAACGAGCGAAAGAGCGGTGCTAACATAATGACGCGCAGTGTATATGAAAGTATTTTTAAATTTGTATGTGTTTCATATGGGGTCAGAAGTTGTTTAAATAACTCATCAAGGGCGCTGTTTGTATTTTTTTCATTTGCGACTTCATGGACACGCTGTCGGCTTTGCTTTTATATTTCCATTAAAAGATTAGTTTATTTGAAAGCCTGCATAATGCTTGACAAAAATAGTTCCTTTGTATTTATTTATATTATAATTGCCGATTTTAATTTTAAATCGTAAGTTATCGCACAAAAAACGAAAAAACTCTATAAATTAGACTATAAGAAATGCTTAAAAATTGTTTTAAATTTGGTCCTGGATTGTAGAAACTCTAGAGTTTTTTTTTTTTTGTTATTTTCAACAGTTTGACATTTTTGTTGCCTAAGTTGTTGAACAATATCATAAACAATAATTTAATAAATTTTTAGCTATAAAAAATATTACGTTAAAGGAATTAAGAATAAAAATTATTTAAAAAAAACTTAAACTTTGCCACCTGTTTCAAATGGTGTGAAAATATAAAATTTATGATGGACCTTTTTTTTTGCTTTCACCACATAAGTAATAAAATATAAAGCAAACATTATTGTAAAAACAAATAAAGAAAGTTCAAAAACATTCATACACAAAATAAATATTATCTAAATAAATAGAATAGAAGAAAATTTAATCAAAACACAAAATAAATCTTAACCGAGTGAAAGTAAAAAGTAAATAAAATCTACAAAAAACAAAAAAAAAAAACTTAAAAAAGAATAAAGCATAAATAAAAAATAAGCCCTTAGACTATAAAGTGTCAAACCCTTAATCAAAAATAAAAATTATGACTTAATAAAGCAACAATGCTGATAATGCTGATGATATTGATGAAAATGAGGTTGTTCTCATTTTAATCAATTCCAACCAACTGTTAGTTTCAACTTAAAATTTTAAAGCTGAAAAAACTTACAACAATCAACAAAAAAAAAAAACCAACATCATACAATATACATATATTAAGGATTAAACAGTCTTTACAAATTCTGTTGTTATTTTATGTTTTCTTTTTTCGTGTTTTGGTTCACTGACTGGATTCATTATTCTGAGAAACATGTAAAATAGGAGTATGACGGCGACAATGATGATAACGATGATGCTGCTTGCTTCATTCAAATATTTAAAGGTCACCCACCACTCAGCAAATTGTTGTTGTGTTTGTGAATATTAAAGTTTAATCTGACATTGTGAACGTGTACAGGTGTGTGTGTGCGCTTCTGAAAAGGTATGAATAATTTAATAAGAAATACAAACTTATTTCTCTATATTATTTTATCATCATTATTTTCCATAAGGATTTATTTAAGAGGAAACTACACACATGTACAAAAGTTTGAAAAAAAACAAATATTTTTTCATGGCTTTCAAAAGTTTCTTTAGGATTTTTCACATCTGTAAATAAATACATTTATTATTCTTTTACAGTTTTAACAAGTTTTGTAGCATGAAATTTGTTCTTACACCATTTACTTTTGATGACTTTTGAAGCAAAAATTAATTATGATTTTTTGCTGTACATAATTATCTTATAAGTCAAATTAGTTTTCATTATAAATTTTCAATAGATCAGCTAAGAGTGAAATATTTGGTTGTGCTGAATCTTTGATATCCTCCCCCGAAAGTTCAAATATTTATGAAAAATTATTCTTCTTCTGTTATCCTTCAACAGCAGAAGAGCAAAGGGAATACACTATGAACTCCAGTTTTATTATTTTCTGTAGTTTTATTAAGTTGCATTGAGTTTAGTTGCGAGAGTATGATTTATATTTTTTAAATATATTTATTTATTAAAATCACTTGTACGCAAAATAATTCGTTCACAAAAGATGGCCCGTAAAAGAGCCATTGTGTGCCTTGCAGTGTGCGCTGTGGCTCCACCATTGGGGCACGTTGTTCAATTGAGTACTGCTCTATTTTAAATTCCCCAAGTCCTCTTTACAAAATGCTGAAAAGAAAAGAAAAAAAAGGTTTTAATAAAAAAGTTATAAGCAATTCAAACGCCTTTGGTAATTTTGGGTCACCCTGTATAAACGTTTGTTGAATATTGTTTTCCATTTGGGTCCATAACTCTTTTCTGGCTAAGCCGCTTATCATGGATTTTAATCAGAAATTTCAAATAATAATGAATCAAAATTCTATCGTTCTGTTGAGTCGTTCCGAAGTGAGTATGATATTAATCGATTGACAGAGAGACGGGCATGGTTTAATGGAATAAGAATTACTGAAGGATAGATTTATATACTTAATTTGGCTTAGATGTATTTTGAAAAAGCTTACTCCCTTACACCCTTACATGTCCTGTTGTTGCCACACAGAATCAATGCCATTCGATTCGGGTTGATGATATTAGTTTTACTTCTCTTCAGCTTAGATCACTATTTTGACGTTCAGTTGACGACGCCAGATGTGTAACGGTCGACATTCTCTACTTGGGCTACCCTGTGTGTTCCAGTCAGCAATTTTAGCTGTGTTATCTCTAGTCCTGCGCAACGTGTTACCAATCCAGCGCCATTTGCGATTCAAAATATCTCCAGAGTTCTGTATGACATTTTTTAATAATCTACGGAGACATCGGTTTACAAAGCCTGTTGAGAGCTTACATCGTTTTCTGTCGTATTCCACGTTTCGCATGCATAGAGGAGCACAGACTTGACACAAGAGCTTAAGAGTTCTTGTAATTATTGGAAAATGAAGTCCAGTTAAAGTGTATGGCTATAATGTGCCGAATTTTTAATGTATACTCTACCTTTCTTTGCTTGAGGGGGCTATTTACTACCAGTGGTTAAGGGTAAAAACATTTTAAATGTAAAACATGTAGTAGAGTATTTAAGATCTTAAGAAGCAGATACGAAAAAGAGTTGTATAAGTTGCAGTAATTAACACTTATCGGTACCTGAAATCGCTAGAATTGCTTTTAACCTTTTATTGGGATGCTTAAAACAATTTAATTAAAAGACATTTTTAAGAAAAATATTTTAGAAATATCGATTTCCTGACGCAGCCGATTCGAAAAACCGACCATTGGACATAAAGGTAAAATTTAAGAAATATAAATATTTATTATCAAAGTAATTTTTTTGGGAATAGAAATTTACAAAATTTTGTTTGCCGTGCCATCCAAAGATTATAGTTCAAGGTTCACAGTTTTATTTTAGAGCCTTTTTGAAACAATAAACAATCAATGATTATAGAAAAACCAAAGGCATAAAACAAATAAAACTGTTAAGCGAATAAGAGAATTTTAAGCAACAGCTTTACTTGTAATAATATCAAAGCTTAAACAAAAGCAACAACAATATACAATGAGTTTATTGTTTCTTACATTCCCCACTACAAATTCACAGGCTGTAATTGGTTGCAATTCGCAGTTGGATGGGTTCCATGTTGTAATTGAATATGTTTGTTTTTCTGTCTCTGGGAATTGTTGTGGACTGTAGTGAACGAAGAGAGCACACTTAATACAGCTTCAGTTTTAAAAAAAAATGTGATTTAACGTGTTCATCTTAACCGTCATTAAGGAGCATATAGACGACATGTTTTTGTCATCTGACATGTCAAATTTTCAAGTCATTTGACATATCAAAATCGCTGTTTTACATAAGGTTTATAATATTCGGTCACAAACGTACATGTAATTTGCTTCTGACATTGTCTCTGTTTTTTTCGCATTGTTATTGCAGAAACCAAAGTAGTGCTCGGTTTAAAAACAGCTTGCTGCCGCCATGAAATTTTTTATTTGCGCCGTAAAATAGTTTAGCCATCTTAACATTTTTTTCTTTTAATTCAAAGATACCAATTTAGGATTTTATAATATGTTTTTATGTATATATTCAAATAAATTCTATTCAATGGTAAGATGATCAAACATATCTCGGTATTGTAAAAAATTAACTTCAGCCGGCTAATGATTTCTTCAATAGTGGACGCCGCTGCCGGTTTCTTCCCGGCATAGATTTCTGATGTCAGATGGTTTGTCAGAAGAAAATAAAGCACGCTCTAATTAAAATTTTGTCAGATGAATTTGCGTCTGACTTTTACAGAAGCAAAGTTAAAAAGATAACACACGACATGTGTGTATTTTGCAGTTGGAAATTTGGCATGTCAGATGACAAATACATGTCGTATACGGTCGCCTTTACTAAAGATAATACTACCAGGATATGTAAAGTAGGCTTTCAGCGGTGCACAGAGTAAAAGTTCTTGCAGTTTTTATGACATATCTACTCTCGTCTAACATTAAATAAAGACCCCATGTAATGGACGTATATTTGGGATCGTACTGTTTAGGGTTCGATCGTAGTTATTGGCATAAGACTATTTTTTTAACTCATTTCAATTTTTTAACTCGTTTAAAATCTGCCCTTAATATTTCATTTTAAATTTCGATAAATCGTACTTTATAATCCTTAAAAATGCCATTTCAGTGCACTTTTATTTTATACACTTAGAATTGATGGAATTCTGTCATTGTGTCAAGAACATACAATCTTTGTCCTCATCTAAACGGCAAAAAGTCGAAAGAAAAAAGCAATATTTGTGCAAATCGCAATATGTTAAAGAAAAAAAGAAAAACAGGAATATAACTATAATTTGTTTTGAAAGTCAAACTAACTTGTGACGTATGATTGATAGTTTGTATAGAACCGGAAGAACAAAATTGTACGTATTCGAGACAATTAAATACAAGACAGTTTATTAATTTTAAGTCAAGATATGCAGTTGGCACATTCAGTTAGTATTAGTTTTTAATATAAACTTTTAAAAAAATTTTAAAGCAACTTAAATTTAGTTATTTAAATTTTAATTATTTATAACTCAATTTTGTATAGTGGTCGTATATTTGTTTTTTTATTGCTCATATTTGTTTCAGTAATTTACTTAAGCATCGGTTTATTTTGTATTTACACTAAGCAAATAAAATAATAGTTTTGTTTATTCCTTATGTGCACATGTACACATAGAAAAAAAATACCAATGTCAAATTAACATGGTGAAATGTTTATTGAGAATCATAGTAAATTTCTGCAAAAGTATGCTCTTTATTTAAATTTCTCATTATTTCATATTCATTTTATATGAAAAATATTAAAATAAAATCACGTTTATTTAATATTATTCACTGTTAAAATAACATTGTTCAATATTGAATCCATAAAAACATGTTTTATATTCAAAACAAAAGTTTATCTTGTTAAATTAACATGCATACATACTTGAGTATGTACATTTTTTTATTTTCCTGTTTAAAATATATTATAAAAAGAAGACAATTCCCGTATTCTTTAAATAAAAATTATTTAGTTAAATAGTACATCAAGTTTTCAAAGTAGAATGATGACGAAAACTATATCGGGCTATTCTGCTGATGCTTCTGTTAACAAAGGCGAATACAAAATAAGTGAAACACGTGTTACATGCGTAAGTGTTTTGAATTATTCTTAAATAAATGCATATGTTGTCTATGAACCTTCTTCACACTCTTATATAACACTTAAACCAATTTTATTCTACATGAAATTCCCGTTATTTCAACTTGAAATGACTTTCATTGAACGTGATTCGGAAAAAGAAAAAAATCATGTTAAAAACGTAGAAAACAAGGTTGATTTTAAAATTTTCGGTGTTGATTTTGCTTCATACGTTTTTCATGTTAATTCAACCTGATTTTATAATTACATGCGAAAAACATTTTTTTCTTTTAAAATAACTAGTTATAATTCATGTTCATTTAACATTGCAGTAAAGTTAGAGCAAAATGTCATTTATATTGAAATAACAATCCGAATTATGTTGAATGAATGTCATTTCAAGTTGAAACAACGTGAATTTCATGTAGAATCAAATTGGTTTGAGTGGGTTATAACAGTGTGAAGAAGCTTCAGAGACAACATGTGCATTAATTTAAGAATAATTCAATACACTTACCCCTGTAACACATGCTTCACTTATTTTGTATTCTTCTTTGTCAACAGAAGCATCAGCAGAATCGCCCGATATGGGTTTCGTCATCATTCTACTTTCAAAACTTGATGTACTATTTAACTAAATAATTTTAATTAAAAGATTACGGGAATTGTCTTCTTTTTATAACATATTTTAAGAATGAAAATAAAAAAATTAACATACTTAACTATGTATGCATGTTAATTTAATAAGATAAACTTATGTTTTAAATATAAAACAGGTTTTTTAATGGATTCAATATTGAATCCATCTTTATTTATATTTTAATTTTTTTGTTTTATTTTTTTTAACAGTGAATAATGTTGAATAAGCGTGATTTAAGATTATTTTAATATTTTTCATTTAAAATTAATATGAAATAGTGATAAATTTAAATAATGAGCATACTTTTGCAGAAATTTACTATGATTCTCAATCTACATTTTTCCATGTTTTTTCTGTGTGCAGTACTGCAGAAAATACTGCTAATATCACAAATTTTTTAACTGAAACCCTTTTTTGTTTTTTTTGTGTATTAATAACTAATTATAACACATATGTACATATCGTCGTCGAAAATCCAAATGTACGTATCATCAAAATAATCAAAATCTCCTATGTCAAACTTTCAACCGTATCTACTCTTTTGCAGATGACAGCAACCTTTACCATTCGTACTCGTTTGAATGCAGACCAAGCGTATGCGATATCGGTGCTATGAGGCTCGTGCAAATAGGGTAGATTTAAATGCCCGAAAACCCCAATGTTGCGTGCTCAGATCAAGGTGCCTCATCTGTATATATGGGTGGTATAATTATTGAGGAATCAGAATATCTTGATGCTCTGGGCATGAAGACACAATGTGATGTCCGTTGGACAGAACATATATTCAAGGTGTCGAAAGAAGCATTCAAGTGCCTCGGTTTTTTAAGACGGTGTAAGATATACTTCACTCCATCTTATCTCCTTACTATTTATACCACCTATATTCAACCGCGTATGGAATACAACTCTAATTTGTAGGCCGGTGCTTCAAAGTCAATTTTGGAGCTTCTCGACCGCGTGCAGGAGAGGGCGAAGGTTCTCATTGGTGACAGTAGGCTATCCAATTATATTGAGTCCCTTGATCACCGTCGCAATGTGGGCTGTATTTGTCTGTTTTATCGTTACTACAATGGGATGTGTTCTGACGAAATTAGCGATCTGGTTCCCGAAACCCATACGTTTGCTCGTAATATACATTTTTCCTCAAGAGCCCATCCTTTTGTGGTGGATTGGTAGGTGAATCGTACAACGCATTACAGAGATAATTCGTTTTTTCCCGGACTGTTCGTATGTGGAATAACCTTCCTACATCATCCCTCTCACTTACAACATGGATAAGTTCAAGTCGAATGTTCACAAACACTACCCCCTCTATCCTCCTTCCCATAACCTATTTTCCTAGGTCCAACACAATGCAATATATTAGTAGGGGTCATCTCCTTTTATCTCACGGAAAAAAAGCTGAAAAACTTATTCCACAATCAAATGCAAGTACCTCATGAATCTGAACTCTTTGTTTGAGATGAAACTGAAGGAAACCTTGTTGCGTCGACAATTACCATAAAATATGGAGGAAACGAAATCCTCCGTACGTCAAATTTTCATCATCAGACGGATGATTTTACCAAAATCACAATGTATTGTTATCCAATGCTTTGATTTCCTTTAGTGTTGAAAAAACAATACTATTAAACATTAATACTTAATCGTAAGGCACACGCAAATGGAGTGCGATTCGACTCACTTTCTTATTTAACAAATAAAAAATAACAAGAAAACAAATATACCCTCACAACATGTTTACCTAATAAAGGATTCTCGTAAAATCCCAATTCCTCTTAACGTTGATTACCATAAACATAATTATTTTCTTGATTATGAATCTGTTCCCAAGCAATACTCATCGGTTCTACCAAGTAAAGTATGCATTATAAATAAAATACATATAAATTTAAACAACTTAGGAAACAAATTTAAGGGCCTACTTTTAATATGATCCGTTCTTAAGGTTGTGATCCATCGGGAGCAGAAACAAATTCGAATTCAGCCATCCTAATTTCTAAAAAGAAATGACACCATTTACAAGACCTTAAATTTTTGCTTCCTTCGGACTGTCATTATTTTTGTGATTATATCCCATTTGAACATTGAATTATTTTCCTTTCTGTATACTAATTTTTTATGAACCTGAATATCATACGTAATTTTGTTTTGTATTATTTTAATTAAAACATTAATGCCTGTATTCATAACATTCTTTTTATTTTAATAAAGGTTTAAAGAACAAATTTACTATGAAAATTACCCTTAATAAACTTTTATTAAATTTAATAATCGTTTGTGAATACGGGGGTAATACTTTAAGGCCCGTTTTCATAACTTACTGATAGCTAAAAGTAGGATTTTACCAGCCTTATAAAAAGTGTTCCAGTATTAAAACTTTACTTTAACCTAAAGTGAGCGATAAAGTAAATTAAGGTCCATCCTACCTGGTAGATTAAAGTAAAGTTGTAATAATGGTAGTAATTAAAAAACACAGAAGTAGTGTATTTAATCTTACATTAAACTTAAAGCTTAATAAAAGGCATATAAAAATTATTTCATATTTTTAACTTTTTTACTTCTGTTTAAAACAAATATTTATGATGAAACGTCCTTTTGTTTCAGAAAACACAAATACAAAAGAACGTAACATGTATAACTTAAAAAATATTATAGTTTTTTCTCTTGAATTAGTTTAGTTGTTTTGTCTTAATTCCATATTCCATCAATAGTTTCTTTGTATATCTGAACTATTTTTTATTTTATAACATTTTCTGCTTCTCCTGAAATTAGAAAAAGTGATTTTACGTACTTTTGGATTTTCGACGACGATATGTACATTGTACATCAATTTACGGGTATATGTTTTCATTCCATTTTCGTATAAATTCATTCTTGTTTACTTGGCATTAAAGTTGATAAATTCACAGGTATTTTGTTTTCTTTTTTCAATCTGCTTCTTAAATTCTACATTTAAATTAATTATGTATATAACATTTAAATCATGGTTTGAAATATTTAATGACATTTTAAAACACAAATAAAATAAATTTAAAAGCAAATACATATAAAAATTAATTAATTAATTTTTAATTCACCACAAGTAAAATGTGTAGATATGGGTTTGTTATTCCCTGCAAAATCTTTTCCTACCAATGCATTGTAAAGAGAAATTTCTTTAAAAACGCTTAATATTTTAACTACAATTAACTTATCTACGTGCGTTCTATTTAACAGTAAACAAGTGATTTATACATACAAGCACAAATCTTATTATGTGTAAAAGCATTAACTACCCTAGTTAAAATTTCAATTTGGATCTTTTGTTTTACGTTACTCTTTTTTATATTTTCGCTCCAGTCAACTGGTCTACGTTCGTATGCGGATAACTGTGTGAATCTCGAGCAAGTACTTTTTAAATTGGGGTAATGTAATGCTGCGAGTAGCGGTTAGATATAAAATATAGTCCGGGTAGGAAGTAGTTGCATAAACATTTAATTTAAAAAGTAAGTGAAGTTTTTGCTGAGTATATATCGCTCATTTATTGCAACATAGTCACATCTCAAAAAATCAAAAAATTTAAAGTTTCTTCAGCTTCATACCTTTTTTATATGTAAAGACCATGGTTGGCAACCGATAATGATTCCGATACCAATACCATTTTAATTGAATACCTATATTGATACAGATACCAAAAAAAGTTTTTTGCATAAAATACCGGTATATATAGGGAAACGGTACCCTTAATACCGGTATTATACCGGTAGAGTGGTTTCGCTATTAAAAAATAATGTAATTTATCAAATAGAAAAAAAATTAAAAGTTTCAACACTTGTGCTAATGAAAAATACGTTTGCTAACTTGACGCTCTATGGTTGTAACACTGTTAATGAGTTGTTTCTTACTATGATTAAATCATATAATAATCTATTTTAAGGTGTAATTTTTCTTACTCGAAATTTTGAATATGTAATCGCTTTTGGCGTATGTTGGCTTTTTGGATATTAATGAATAAATAAATAAATATAATGTTACCTAAGTTTTCCAACAATATTTATAGGAAATTATCAAGTATAAAAACATTCGATCGGCTTTCTGAAGGGCTAAACACACTTATTAAAATACTCATTTGTTTGACACAGACGATGCTGGATGGAAAATAAAAAAAAATTGATATGTTCGTTAATATAACTACAGAGCACATACCCGATTTAATTTTCCAGCATGCCAAATATTTGTCAAGTGATTACCTAGTGATTTTGAGTTGAAATCAATAACATAATACATAAACACATGCATATTAGACCGACTCTCCTTGTATGTAGCTGAAAAAAGTGTTTTTGTTACCCCTCAGAAAATAAAGTTTGTAATGTTTTATGAACCATTTTTAAAAAAGGTATTTTTTCAGTTGTTCGAATTTTTTTGTACTTTGCTCCAAGACGACTTAAGAAAATTTGGCATCATCGAAAAGAGATTTTGAAGCGGCATCGAATGGTATATAATACTTGACCACTTGCGACCTACTCATTGAGATATTTAACTAAATACATATTTTCGTTTCGGGTTTTTATACAAATTCCACGTATGTGGAAATAATATTCTGCTTTTCAAATTGAATCTGTTTTAAAATAATGTTTCTATATTTTTTTTTTAATTATTCACATAAAACGCGAAAATCGCGATATATTTTATCTTTTTCAAATATAGGCAATATAAGTATCACATTTTTTTAATTTTCAATTGCCAAGGCGAATTCATCCCAGGTAATTTCGGTACTACAACAAGTACAACTCATACAAAAACCACAAGCAACTTGTTTTTGTAAAATCATTGTACAATGTCAAAAACAGAAATAAAACAAAAGAGAAACAAAGATAATAAAAGAGAATAAACAAAATTTCGACATCCAACAGTGATTTTAGTTAATATCAGCAGGGCTTTTAAGACCACCTGTAATAAATTCGCCTTGATATAAACAAACTATCAAAAAATTAACTGAACATTCCGTAAAAAACAAAAGAATATTTAGTTATTTTTTTAAACTCAGTAATTTTCGTTTACTACACAAAAGACTGTAGTTTATTTCAGAAGTATTCCGTACAGTAATTTTTAAATTAATAAGCATTTACTACCAAAAATAAATTTTTTACTTATCTATAAAAAAGGATTTGCTTGTTTTGTGTAAAACAATTCTTAGTTTATACCTATTTGTTAAAATAATTTAGTTAAATACATAAAATTTTAAAGGTAAAATAATTGCAGAGCCATATCGGTTATGCTGCTGGTTTCTTTTAATTGAGAGTTCTTCTATAATCAATGTAGTCAGTAAAGTAAAGAATAATATTCTCTCTCTCTCACTAGCAAAACAATCGGACAGGTGTCTGTCTAGTATTTTTTAGAAGTTTCGCTCTTTTGTGGAGTAAACGAAAATTACTGAATTTAATAAAATAATTTAACATTCCTTTGTTTTTACGAAATATTCAGTTATTTTTTGATAGTTGATTTATATAAAATAACCAAAAATTCATTTGTTTTTACGGAGGATGGAGTTGAATTTTTGACAGTAAAAATTAAATGAACTTTTCGTTAAAAATAAATTCATTGGCTTATTGGATGAAACTCTCTTCTTAGTCTCGACTGCAAACTCCTACTTTACAACTCTGTCTTAAAGCCTATCTGGTGCTACGATATTCAGTTATGGGGCACTGCCTCGGCTTCTAATATCGAAAAATTCAAAGGCGTCAAAATAAACTTCTTCGAATAATCACAGCTGCCCCTTGGTATGTTAAAAATTCAAATATTCACAAGGATCTCAATGTTCCACTAGTTAAAACTGTGATTACGAAATATGCAGTAAAATACTTAAAAAGGCTCGAATTGCATCCGAACCCAGTAGCTCGAAATATTTTAAATGATAGCGGCCACACTCGCTTAAGAAGAAGAGACACTGCAGCACTTGTCTAATTAAATGAGCGATAAACACCTTGATAAGTGAACAGAACCCGTGATAAAGAAAATTTTTGTCTGGCACTGGCAGGACATAAAATAAAGCATTAGAATAAGATTTGATTAATTATTGTTAGTGCATATGAAATATATGAAGATTCAATAAATAAATAATGAAAAAAAATAAATGAAAAATAAGTAGACCGGTTTTTAACTGAATTTTCATTTATTTTATATTACAATTTCAGTTTATTTTACGTACCGAATATTGTGAGTTTATGTACGAGATATTTTGTATGTTTATTTGTTCTTTTATAATATTGCCACGACAAGTATTTGCAAAAACAATTCTTTATAGGCATACGCTACATACGACAGACAAGGAAACATCAAAAATTCTTGCAGACTGCACGATAAAACTTTTAAATACAAGGAGTATAACGTATTGAAAGGCTTCGAAGAAAGAAACGAGTACAGTCTTTATTATATTTCTTTAAATTCTGGTACCCTCACAACACTATTTAATGAGCGACGAACAGTATTACAAAGCATTGGTCATTGTGGTTGTACTCAAAAGCTTTTTACATACAATTGATTTTTGATGTATTTTTGATTATCAAATACATCTATGCAGGCTTTTTATGCGTGTTTCGCTAGTTTTACAAAGCTTTTTCCAGGCTCGTACCCTCGTACTTAGGAGTGAATGTTTAAAATTCTAATTCATTAACAAAATATTTTTGGTTTATCGAAGAATTTTATATTAAAATTTCTTTAATAAACCTTTTACAAAACATAAGTCCTTTTTATGAATAAGATGGTAATAAATAGATGTTTTTGAATTTACAAAATTCCTGAGACTGTTCACTTGTATAAAATACCTTAAACGAAATTTGTAAATATTTAATAGAAAAAATTTGTAAAAAACTTTTACTAATTGCCTTTAAAGAAATCTTTTTCATGCATTCTTCGCCTTACTGAACAGAGCAAATTATAAAAGACTTTCTTTCTTGTATTTTTTGCAATTAAGATGAATAATGTTAAAAAACTAAGAAATCATAGGAAAAAAAAATATATTATAAAATTATTTATGACCAATAAAAATAAACAAGAGAAAATTAATCAAATTAACAACTACGTAATCAACTTAACAAAATTTTATTGCATTTCTTATTTTGTTGAATAACTTTCGTTTTCTCATTGAATTTCTTTTAACTGCAAACGAAGAAAAGGATAGAATTAGTACATAAAAGGAAATTTGTATGCAAAATACGATTTTTTAGAATTTGTTGTATTTACTTTTTATTTGTTGTATTTACTTTTTATGTAAATTGAAATGGGGCAGAAAAATGGGAACAAATATTCGGCTACTTAAACTTTGTTTAAGGGAATGTCTAAGGCGTAATAAAAATGAAAATAAGAAAAAATTATTATACTTATTATCCTTATTTGTGACTTTAAGCCTTATTTAACAGCTGGGCTAATTTGCTAGGATGTTCTTATAATGTCTACCCCAAGTGCAAATACTGGCTCTGTGCTATACATTAGTATATTACATGGGTATGTGTATGTGCCATTTGGGATTATAAAAGCATGGGCGTGGGAACGTTTGAATTAATGTGCTTACATTTGAGTTTACTTACTCTTTGCAATTTTTCCTTTTCTACCATCTAACCGTCCAACCAGCCAGCAACCAAAATTCTATAAAAAAGGATAATTATTAAAACCATGTACAGAATATAATGAATGGATAAAATGGCTTAAAAGGTACAATATATGTATTAATGTGTGTGGGAATTATTTTTTTCATTGTTTGTATGTATAAGTGTTACAACTTTTAAATGGGGGGTAATTGCCTGAAACATTAATACCTTTACAAAAACAACTCCCACAAAGCAAATAAATGAAAAATGTTAGCGTAATACATACACACACAAAGAAAAGTTGTTACAAATGTGATATTTTTTAAATAAATATTTACTGTTGCCTAAACATTTTCTATTTCTAAAGAAACGATTAAAACGTTGACTACAACGAAGCTATCGGATTTGTTAGCAATTTATAAAATTATTGTAAAAATAGACTTAATATAAATATATTACTACGTGATCCGGATATAAATTAATTATTTGTACATTATTTTTTGACACTTGCAAAAAAAGTTGCTTAAACAAACTTAAGCTAAAGTTGGTGAAAAACTTTATCAAAAGTTAAAATCTAATTAGCCAAATTGCAAGTAAAAACAGCTTGGTAAAGATTTAATCAAATTAATGGAAAATCCATAAAACCAAATTTGGTGTATTGAAAAAGTAACAACCTAGCGGAATTATTGAAGGGATCGCAATTAGCAAGATTTGTTGAAGGTCTCTGTGCACCTTTCTATTATATTTTTGTCGTACACAAATAATTGTTTTTTTTTCTTTAATATCAACAATATTTATAGTTACTGTAAACAAATCAATGTTTATCGCAATTATTAATTGGAGTATTGTTGACCGAAAAATAATTATTTTTCTAACAAATAAATTATGATAACTTTCTAAACATATTATATTACTCACAACCATATCATGATATTTAATAGCCATAACATGATAACTTCCTATACATTTATCATATTATGTTTAAGATGCAATCAAACTATTTTTACTCTAATAATATTATGCAAGCGCCATTTGTAAAATAATTTTGTATCAGTTGTGTCATTTATTTTATATGTGAGCGGTTAATCAATTTAAAGATAAATTCCCATAAAAAAATATGTTTAAAGAAATTAAAAATATTAAAATATTAGCGGAGTTCATTCCGTATTAGTGATTTAATAGTGCAAATGCAAAATATCGTTGTTTTTTTTTGTAGAATCCAAAAACAAAACACACAGAGATTTCGTTATATTTTATAAAAGTGTTACGATATTTCTGTGGTTTTCATGGGCAACCGCGTATGTCAAAAAACAAATTTTTCAGGAGAGCCGAAAAATAATTCTTTATCCTACTATGGGCTAGGTATTGCAGATTTTGAATTTGCTCTTTTGCAAGCCTTTTATTGAACTCCGCTGTTTGATTCACATTAAGAAAAATCTTAAAAAGCCACAAAATACAAAATCGATACAAAAAAGTTTTGATTTATTTTATATTTTTATGACAGTTATGAAAGGGGCTGTATCATAATATGATTGCTTCTAAATTTATTATCATTAACATGATAATAATATGATTGCTTCTTAACTTCTTATGATTAACATGACAATAATATGATAAGTTCTTAACTTATTATGATTAACATGACAATAATTTCATAACTTCTTATCTTAGTATTATTTACAGAATAATAATATGATTATGGCAAAAATATTATGATGTAATATTACGAGTATATTTAGTCATAATATGATTCAATAATAATCTTAATATGGTGACTACAATCATAAATTTTATCATAATATGATGCTCTTAGAATATGTTTACCACAACCATGTTTTTTCTTTGCGTGTGAAGTATGTCTTCTAGAAAGTTTTCATTTCTTTTTGAAAAA
The DNA here is from genome assembly GCA_949318255.1 of Pollenia labialis. NCBI lineage: Eukaryota > Metazoa > Arthropoda > Insecta > Diptera > Polleniidae > Pollenia > Pollenia labialis. Next base: position 52,530,796 of record OX439142.1, read on the forward strand.
CCTTCCAAAATATTCTGTACACATTTGCTTCTACCTTCCTTCGGAAGGGAACGAAGTTGTTATTAAAAAATAAAAAAATAAGGCCCCTTTACTCATTCTTATAAACGCTGGGAATTATGGCTTAAAAAGCTTGCTTAGTATCGAATAAAAGACATATGAAAATTTGAATGCATTCAAATCTTATATATTGATATGGTCGGCTTTTTATAATTTCGCGCCTGCTACTGGCTACTTTTTAATTAGTTGAGCTTGTTTTCATAGTAAAGTTTGCAATTTGAAAACCATTTAACGTATACTACTTAATTTGCCCAAGGACACTTAATATTTTATATTACGAAAAAGGGAACATTCCAACACATAGTCTGAGTACAAGCTAAAGGTGCTATCAGACGGTATGTATTTTACATATGTACTGTCAAATTTTCCATCTGTAAAAGTTGTACACATCGTGTGATACATATGAAACTTTGCATGTGTAAAATACATGTGGAAATACATATGTAATTTCTTCGATTAGAACACGCTCTATTTTCCTGTGGCAAACATAAACAAAACAGATGGTTTTTGTTTTTGTTTCTTTTTTTTTTTATTTTTATTTCAGATATTACTGCAATAATGCTGGACGCTACAATTATTTTATTAGCAGTTATTACATCCATTTTACTTTTAAAAACTTTATAATTTCAGCAGCTTTATAATTAAAACAATTAATACACTTTAAAAAGTCAGCTTTTGTTTACATTTATAGGTTATGTCATACGGAAAAACATAAGCAGGTGTGATAGCAAAAATTATGAATCGTGTGTAAAATGGGAATTTTGACATACATACGCAATTACATATGGGTAAGAAAAGTGACAGTACATATGTAAAATACATACCGTCTGATAGCACCTTAAGCACCAGCACGGATATATCTGTTTATACAAGTTTCTGTGTTTTTACTAAACTGGATGCGTATTGATGAATGGTATAGTGTTTTTGATATAAGTTGATATTGATATTTTTTTTAAAAGAGTGAATATGAGTTTCGCAAAAGCTGGTTAAACAATAATTTTATAAAAAAAACAAAATGCATATCTTTTTTTTTCAAAAGATTTTGTTATTCGTGCTTAATTCCCAGTTTTTATTATTGAAAAAAAAACACTTGAAATTTATGCATATCTTCAGTTCAGTTCGAGCGAAAAAAAGGCTAAATTTAAGCAAACAAAACTGGTCGTAGAAATGTGGTTGTTGGTTTTTAATTTTTTGCAGCACAAACATTTTTGAAATTTTCGGTAACGATATGTATTCTGTTTTTGTAAAAAATTCATTGATGGCTTTAACCTTTACGTGAATGGCAAAAAAAAACACCTTTAACAGCATTGCAAGGTACCCGGGTTGCCGAAAATATGTGCCTTTTCACGAAAAATAACTCTGAGACTTACAATAGATATTCAATATCAATATTTTGTAAACGCTGTGGGTTATGCAACCTATTACTGTAAGGATATGCAATTTTAAATTTTAGCGATAATATTTCCCTATGCATATCAAAATTAATAAATACCCTGCGGGAAATTTGTGCCAATTGGTCCAACAGACTGGTCGTGGGATTTGTGAAAATAGAACAAGTACAAAAAGAAAGGACTCATGACCAGTGAAAGAAGAACCAATCCTTTAACAGGCTTATGTGGAACAAAAAGGTAGAAAAAGTATTGAATTACAGTACAGTCTTCACCACTGCTGTGACACTTTTTTTGGGACTTTCTAAAATTTGGTTGTTGAATTTTATTCTAGGACTTGTTTTATTGAAATAATACTACATTGAGGTAACTGACACTAAGCACGTCCATTGAGAATAGATCTGTGACTGGTCAAAAGGTGAAAATTGACCCCCTCCAATGACAACCCCATGTAAAAGTGATAGGTCTTATTCATATAAAGTGTTAGAACTAGAACCGGTCTCTACCACCAAAGACCTATCACGGGACTACTTTGGTGTCAGTTCGCTTCCCTCTAGGGTATCAACCCAAAAATTGTTAATATTATTCCGGTGATTTTCGTTATTGCAAAGATAAACAAGTTAAAATTTTTAGGTGAATTGTAACCATAAAGAAATAAAAAATAGGCAGAACAGCAAACAAAAATAAAACATCGGAGCCATTTCGTGTAGAAGAATAATATGATTTTATAGGAATTCTTATTTACGCTGGTGTCCAGAAGTCAAAGAGAGAACTCGTAACAGAGTCGCGGAAACCAACTGTAGATTCAAAATGACGCTACAGTATAAACTTTTTGATTATTATAAACCTCGCATATTACGAGCCAGAAACTGGCAAAGCTGCTGCTCTTTAAGATATTTGGACGATGATGAATGATAATTAACGTCAAAGTTGGAAACCTTTTTTGGCTTGCCATGCATTAAACTCTACATGAAAAAGTATAGGCGAAATAACGCTTTTAGATCTGGGGTTTCCATACAATTACTCAGGAGAAAATATAACTACTGGAACTTTTTTTCCTTATCTCACAATCATTAGTCAAATTTGCAGTACAGAGTGTGCTAGGGAATGATTTTGAAGTCAAACATTTCCGTTTTGCAAAAAAAAAAAAAAAGCGACCGCACTCCTGTAGTAGGGTTGTCAAGACGTCATTGCACCAGCTGTTCCAAACCGGGCATTTAACAAATTGCCCAATATGCGCAACCAATTTATTTGTATCTAAGTGTTTATTTCTGGTTGTTTTTTATTTATGTAACTATATGTGGCATCACTGTTTTGGTAATAAGTACCTTGTGAGTACTAAGTACTCGGTTGCTGCTGACTTAGAAATATTTTCAGCAACACTAACATAAAAAAAACAACCACCATTTTTATGATTATCAACTAATTTTTTCCCTCGCGTATTCAACACGTCTTTAAATGAAATCTTTAATTTGTAAAATATTAAGATAAACGTGAATTACTTTTACAATTTAAATAAAATAAATTTCGTTACAATTAAATATAAAATCCAACAAACGTTTTTAATTGGGCATCGTTACATGTCCAAAATATATATGAAAAAAAATGTTTTTTTCTTAAATTTTATTTTAGTAACATTTCACTAAAAATTTATTTGCAATAATCGTTTTTTGATTTATAATGTAAGAAGGTGCACGTGAATCTTGCCATACCGTTAAGGGTGTACGATGAAAATTGATCCACAATAATTATAATATAAAATTTGTTACTAGTTAGGATTTCTCAAGAAGTCTCAGCTATGTGGATCATCTGTTTCTAAAAAAAAATTTAACTGAAAATGCCAAAGGTACCCGGGTACTTTGCCATTCACATAAGGGGGGTTAAAAGGGGTGGTTTATTCTTTTCAAAGAACAAAAAAGCTGATAATCCCACAACAGTTCAATAGCAAAAAAACCACGTTATCGAGCAGATAGCAGCCATTCACAATGGCTTATTACAAAAACTTGGTTGAGAATTTTGGTAAAAAAAAATTGGGAGTCTACCGAGCCAGTAGAGGAGTCACTTGAACACTACATTTTTAATTTTTAACCGGAAACCTTTTGAAATAAACCGAAATAAGAATTTTTTTTAATACATTTAATATCTTATTGAAATTAAAATGATACCTCTCTTTCGGACACCCTTCAAAACAAGAAGGGCTTAAAAAAGGTATTTATTTTTTTATACATTTCATTTTGAAAAACTTGTAAGCTGACTTAGCTTCTTTAGATAAAGTAGGGCAATTATAAGTAAAATCAAATTACAAACAGCGTCCAATTATGCAGGGGTAAAACCCCGCGCTGTGTCTGCAGCTGGTGGCAGCTAATACAAATACATTAGTTTACAAAATTTATTTAATCTGTATACCACGTGTATCGCTAATTTTTTACAAACTTTTCGATGTTAAAATTACAACTTTTTGTTGTTGCAATTTTGGTTCGTAATTAAATTGTTTTATAATTTTTTTTTCAAACTTTTATAATCAACAAACAAATATAAACAAAATTCGTGTCACATCCTCTAACCCCAGTTTTAAGTTAAAAAAACGCCGCAAAATTGCCTTATCATCCTGTTTTCTTGAAGAATAACGTTGAATGTTTTCTATGTATTTGTTTCCAATTAAGAATTACATAGTTTTCAAGCTTCCACATAAGTTTTAAAAAGAGTTAACTTTTTTCCAATCAGTGTAGCAAATTAATGCAAAAAAAAGTTGGGACTACTATTAGTTTTATTTGTCGTCCTCGCAAATACGTTGAGAATTTTTTTTCAGTTTTTTCTCCATCAAATCAAAATTATTTGCAGATATTTTGCTAGCCAAAGACAAAGTTAATAGATTTTTTCTTAATTCAAAATTACCCCTGTTTTATTCGCGACTAATCAAAGCAAATTTAATTTAAAAGTAAATGCGAATATTCAAACTAAAAAAATTTAAAAGTTTTGTTTAAAACTAAAACTATATAATTGGTTTTATGAAAAACACACCTATTTTTACATCAATTGCTACAAACAAATATTTGTCAGCGTAGATTTAAGCTAAAAAATAAAATATTAAATCTACAAAAAACATATTATATGTATGTGTTTTGGTTTTTGCTATTTGCAATATATTGTCCGTCATAAAAATACAACAGTTGTGCCAAGCTTTACGTGGGCTTTAACCCTTGTGCTTATACCCAACTTTATCCACATTGTTTAGCACCCGGGGTACCCGGGTACCCATATACTATAATGTATTAGTTATCAATATTTTTATGAAATAAAATAAATTTTTTTTACTTTTTATATTTATGTTAAAATGTGATTTTTTAACTTTGTATTGCATAACGGCTTAAATTTTAAATATTTGATACCGGACGGTATTTTTTAGAATAACAGTTGAACATTTTTGTTCATTCATGATATGTAAATGAGACTTCCCCGTATTATAAAACTAACGCTTTGGAAACTAAACTTAAGTAATTGTATGATACAGAATTTAGTTTATTGAATTTTTGAGCAATTCAAACGTGTTTGTGTTATCCCATAAAGTGTATTGTATTGTATTGTTTAATGTCCAATCAAATTTTTTTGAGTATTAAAGAAGCAAAAAATTAATCTTAAATCTAAATTCGGTTCCAGTTCTAACACTTTATATGAATAAGACCTATCACTTTTACATGGGGTTGTCATTGGAGGGGGTCAGTTGACACCATTTGACCAGTCACAGAACTTATCTCAATGAACGTACTTAGTGTCAGTAAATACAATGTAGTATTGTTTCAATACAATGTAGTAGTTTTTCAATAAAACAAGTCCTAGAATTATTATATTCAAGATCCAAATTTTAAAAAGTACCAACAAATGTATCACAGCCCCGTTGAAGAATGTACTGTAATTCATTACTTTTTCTACCTTTTGGTTCTTCATAAACCAGTTAAGGGATTGGTTCTTCTTTCACTGGTCATGATACCTTTCTTTTTATACTTGTTCTATTTTCACAAATCCCAGGACCAGTCTGTTGGACCAATTGACACAAATTTCCCGCAGGGAAGTTACAGCTATCAATAGATTGCCCTGTTTTTCTAAACCCTGGATGGTTACTGTTCGTCGAATCGCTTATATTTATTTCTATTGAAATGATTTTTATGTGAATTCAAATTTCGCACTTGTTTTCGAAAAAGTTAGCTGACGATGAAAGCTTTAAAAAATAATTAATTTAAAAACACAAAAAAAAATGTTAAAATTCGTAATAAATTTTGAGAGAGACAAATAACTAGTATTTTTAATGTTTTATTTTATATTTTATTTTCGTCGATTCGACGAAAAGTAACCTTAATGTACTAAAATTAAAAGTAATCCACGTTGGTTCCGAAGGCATGTTGTAGTTTTAAGCATGAAGATATGCTAGAACTTCTTAAGAGTTTTAAGTGTCCAAACGGACATTCCGTCCTCGGCAACACAGCAGGCTAATATTTCACCTAATGATTCATTTTTGGCAGCTTATTTTAGTAATCTAACTACACTTATCGTGGTTGGCAAATTTTAAATACGCCTGCGACTGTTTGGTTATAGATTAAAGAGAACTTAAACTTATGTTATGGTAATAGATTCCAAACAGTCGCAGGCGTCAAGTTTTACTTGACGTATATTTTTGTCAAGATTGTGGACTAATTAATGCCTTTGCAACTTATCCTTTTAGTTCCCTTAAGGCACCATTATCTTTTAAATCAGTTCGAAATATCACCAGAGATGACATCTTTAAAAAATATTTATTAAATTTTTAATACAGTCAAATTGCTAATTACTTTTTAAGCTGAACATTTTTTTTAGTATTTTGAATTGTTTTTGGTTGTTTTACTAAAATAACCGGCTTATTCGACATTCGAAAAAAAAACATTTTAAAATATCCCACTAGGGCAAAACTAAAAAAAACCGTGTAAAACCGGTCGTATACTAACCGTTCGATCTCCCTAATACTGACCAAATGTACACCAAATATTGCTTTGTGCTATAGACATTAAGCATGTGCTTGACATTGATAACACACTGCTACAAAAAAACACTTTTTGTCAGAACTTGAAAACCGACCTAGTGGGGGTTGTAGGCCTAGGTGAGGACATACAAAAACCGTTTTCAAAAATTTTGAAACACCCTCAAAATTTTGAGTTATTTTCAAAAAACTGTTTTAGGGTAGGTCGTAGCACTTTAGTACCTCTAACTCATACTTTTTTTGATCGATTTCAAAATTTTAAACAGTTTTGAAAAGGCAAAGAAGTAAGCTTTTATGAAATGTATTCATAAAAAATATATTCCAAGAAATTAGGTGAGTGTTTATCAGGCGCGGATCCAGCTCGAGCCTTAGGGGGGGGAAATTTTTTTTGATACAAAAAAGTAAAAAATTTGTTTTTAAAAGTTTATTAAAATTAATATGTGTATATTATATTAAAAAAACTCAACAATATGGTTAAATGAAATATAAGATCAGTTCATTATAAATTGATTTTTTTAAATAAGCAATTTTTGATTTCCTCGTGAGGCAAATTTAGATAGTACAGTCTTTCTTCTGTCATTGTTGATCTGATCCATGTTTTTATTAGACGACGGGTAAGAAATGACCTCTCTCTCGCAGCATTACTGAAGAGTCGGGCAAGTTTTTTATGGCATATGCCATTTTTGCCATTTCTTCATTTATTTTTTTAAAAAGCAATTTTTGGTCCAGCTTGCTAAAGAATACCTTTTTGCAACATAGCAAAAAATTTTTAAATAAGCTTAGCGAATATGAGGCAGAATCTATTAAAAATGCTAGCTGAATAATGCAAAACGTAAAAGGTACTTTCAATGCATCTGCTCAAGCCTCTTGAAGTTACAAACGAAAGCGATTTCTATGAATGAAAGCTTTGGCTTAATTGGCAGTACTAAGTAAAATAATACAAGATGTCATGAAAAAAGATTTTGTTGAAAAGTTGTCGGTAAATTTTTCAATGCTCCTGAAAAATCTATATGGCTTGGCATTTCAATTTTAAATAAGTGTTTTGATTTAATGAAAGTGAGACGGATGAATTTATTGACAACCTTTCTCCATCTGAACTTTTAGTGTTCAAATATGCTCCAGTTACATCTCGTGACGTTGAAAGAGTGTTTTTCATTTATAGAACTGTTTTATGTGACAACAGGAAATTATCAGGGGTGTTCTAGAAATCGAAGACTCAAAACGCAAGAATTTTAAACGTCGTTCTTTAATCAGATTTCCCTGATAAAAAAAATTTTATGACAAATATTATAAAAATATTTCTTTATTAAACAGAAATTTATAACAAAAATTAGATTAAAAGTGTATTAAAAACAACTTCCAAATTCTTGCGTTTTGCCACAAGAATTTTTTTTTTTACTTACAATAAAAACTTAATAAAATAAATGTTTCTTAAAAAACATGTTTATTTTTGCCATTTTGCCAGCCATTTTTAACCATTTTTCGTGACATTTTAAACTTGCCCTGCTGACGAGCATTGAAACGAAAATTTGAATTATTTTTCTTAGATTTCGGTAGAATCACAGTTTATTAAAGCATCTACAACGTTATCTGATAGATTTTCAGATATTTCCCATGTTTGTTGCAAATGCAACAGGTCAGACTCAAGTTTAGATGTTAGTAGGTGTTTATCTACCTCTTTTATCAAACATAATCAGCTCATCAGGTATTTGTGATTTTAAAAGTTTTGTATCTGTATTTGACTTGATTACACTTTGAGGTAGAAGTTTAGGTATGTTCAATGCATTTAGGATATCTATTGGGAAACGTGTTTTGAGATCTTCTAAAATAAATGCAAAAAGAGGAATGTAACCTACAACTGGGTAGAAATCTTCAACATTTTGAATGTGATTTGAACCTTGATTTGAACGCAGATAACTTTAACTTTTTCAAAAATCGCTTTAAATAGTTCTTCGGCTTTATTTCTTGATCCTTTTTGAAGATCTATATCGTGCTTGTGTAAAATGATACTAAGCGGCTGTGATACAATAAGTATCACATTTAATATGTTAATTCCGTAAATGAATTCAAAAGTACCAAGCGAGTTCCTTAATATAAGGCTTTTGATAAAGTATCTCTACCTTTTTACTCAGATATTTTTTCCAAAGCTTCTACTATATGATGTACACTTGTTGCAAAGTGTAAAATTGAGTCGTGACGATCCAACCATCTTGTCTCGCATAATGTAGAGAGTTTGGCTCCCAAATACTTTGCTAAAACTGCGTTTCGCTTGGGATTATTATATTTAATAAAACTTTTCGTTTCTTCAACAAATGATACAACTTATTGTATTAATGGCACTTTGTTGCTTTTTAAAATTGAGTTGTTTGATTTATGGGAATAGCAAGGCGTTTGTTTTGCATTTGGCCAGAATTTTATTACAGCTCCATTTTCTGCTGACGTCAGAGGACACCCATCTGTTCCATTTCCTAAACAATTTTTTAGGTCAAGACTAAAATTTGTCAAAACTTTTAGAACTATTGATGATAGTGCCTTCGCATCAATCAATCAATGTGATGTGTTAACATTATCAATGTCCTTTGAAGCCTCTTCAAATGTGTTTACAACAAAGCCAATAAATGCTTTCCTAATATTTTTTTCTTGTATGTTAAAAAATCTTTAAGATAAGGAAATCTGGGTTTTCCTCGAAAAATCTGTGTTTTCGTCAAAAATTATCGAATAGAATTTTGATTCATATAATAAAAGCTTATTAATAATTCAACCGCATTTTCAAGTCAAAATTTATTCTTTGGATATAAATAGATGCCACCCTGCTGGGATAGAATGTAGAATAATAAGTATTTGAATACAGTAAACTAGATGTTTCATTGGAAATATCGAATAAATAACTATTAGAATTTAGTTTTGGATACTTATTGTACATTTCGTTAGATTCAATAAAAAAAACAAAAAAAACCTTGCTGGGATTTCCTAAAATTTTGTGCATATAAAAAAATATTATTATTGGGTTTATCGAGATAAACCAAACATATTTTTATAATTTAGGGGGGGGAAATTTCCTTATTTCCCCCCTTCCTGAATCCGCGCCTGGTGTTTATCAAAAGTTTCTAATTTTTTTCATTTTTTTTCATAATTTTTCAAATTCAACAAGAGTTATTTTAATTTTTTTCTATGAAAAGCTATCTTTCTATGCAGATAATTTTGTGTAGAAAAAAACGAGATATCATTTGTTAAAATCGGCTTATATTTACAAAAGTTACTAAAGTTTTAAATCACGCAGAAGATCGCAAAATATGCATTTGTCACAAAATGTGGCTCAGCCGATTTTGGTAAATATTCCAGATTCATCATCACTTTGTTTATGTTAAGTTTCATTACATTTAATTGCACTTATTACTGGCTTAGTAACAGTTAACACATTAGCATACTTAATGCTATCACGATTTTTATATTGATAACCAGTGATGTTTGTTTGGCAAAAATAACAGTCTTGTGGTTTATGGAATATTTGATGATGCCAAATCATTGGGAAAGATAACGGTAATGGCTGGCAATCAAACTATTTTTACTCTAATAATATTATGCAAGCGCCATTTGTAAAATAATTTTGTATCAGTTGTGTCATTTATTTTATATGTGAGCGGTTAATCAATTTAAAGATAAATTCCCATAAAAAAATATGTTTAAAGAAATTAAAAATATTAAAATATTAGCGGAGTTCATTCCGTATTAGTGATTTAATAGTGCAAATGCAAAATATCGTTGTTTTTTTTTGTAGAATCCAAAAACAAAACACACAGAGATTTCGTTATATTTTATAAAAGTGTTACGATATTTCTGTGGTTTTCATGGGCAACCGCGTATGTCAAAAAACAAATTTTTCAGGAGAGCCGAAAAATAATTCTTTATCCTACTATGGGCTAGGTATTGCAGATTTTGAATTTGCTCTTTTGCAAGCCTTTTATTGAACTCCGCTGTTTGATTCACATTAAGAAAAATCTTAAAAAGCCACAAAATACAAAATCGATACAAAAAAGTTTTGATTTATTTTATATTTTTATGACAGTTATGAAAGGGGCTGTATCATAATATGATTGCTTCTAAATTTATTATCATTAACATGATAATAATATGATTGCTTCTTAACTTCTTATGATTAACATGACAATAATATGATAAGTTCTTAACTTATTATGATTAACATGACAATAATTTCATAACTTCTTATCTTAGTATTATTTACAGAATAATAATATGATTATGGCAAAAATATTATGATGTAATATTACGAGTATATTTAGTCATAATATGATTCAATAATAATCTTAATATGGTGACTACAATCATAAATTTTATCATAATATGATGCTCTTAGAATATGTTTACCACAACCATGTTTTTTCTTTGCGTGTGAAGTATGTCTTCTAGAAAGTTTTCATTTCTTTTTGAAAAACCTTCCAAAATATTCTGTACACATTTGCTTCTACCTTCCTTCGGAAGGGAACGAAGTTGTTATTAAAAAATAAAAAAATAAGGCCCCTTTACTCATTCTTATAAACGCTGGGAATTATGGCTTAAAAAGCTTGCTTAGTATCGAATAAAAGACATATGAAAATTTGAATGCATTCAAATCTTATATATTGATATGGTCGGCTTTTTATAATTTCGCGCCTGCTACTGGCTACTTTTTAATTAGTTGAGCTTGTTTTCATAGTAAAGTTTGCAATTTGAAAACCATTTAACGTATACTACTTAATTTGCCCAAGGACACTTAATATTTTATATTACGAAAAAGGGAACATTCCAACACATAGTCTGAGTACAAGCTAAAGGTGCTATCAGACGGTATGTATTTTACATATGTACTGTCAAATTTTCCATCTGTAAAAGTTGTACACATCGTGTGATACATATGAAACTTTGCATGTGTAAAATACATGTGGAAATACATATGTAATTTCTTCGATTAGAACACGCTCTATTTTCCTGTGGCAAACATAAACAAAACAGATGGTTTTTGTTTTTGTTTCTTTTTTTTTTTATTTTTATTTCAGATATTACTGCAATAATGCTGGACGCTACAATTATTTTATTAGCAGTTATTACATCCATTTTACTTTTAAAAACTTTATAATTTCAGCAGCTTTATAATTAAAACAATTAATACACTTTAAAAAGTCAGCTTTTGTTTACATTTATAGGTTATGTCATACGGAAAAACATAAGCAGGTGTGATAGCAAAAATTATGAATCGTGTGTAAAATGGGAATTTTGACATACATACGCAATTACATATGGGTAAGAAAAGTGACAGTACATATGTAAAATACATACCGTCTGATAGCACCTTAAGCACCAGCACGGATATATCTGTTTATACAAGTTTCTGTGTTTTTACTAAACTGGATGCGTATTGATGAATGGTATAGTGTTTTTGATATAAGTTGATATTGATATTTTTTTTAAAAGAGTGAATATGAGTTTCGCAAAAGCTGGTTAAACAATAATTTTATAAAAAAAACAAAATGCATATCTTTTTTTTTCAAAAGATTTTGTTATTCGTGCTTAATTCCCAGTTTTTATTATTGAAAAAAAAACACTTGAAATTTATGCATATCTTCAGTTCAGTTCGAGCGAAAAAAAGGCTAAATTTAAGCAAACAAAACTGGTCGTAGAAATGTGGTTGTTGGTTTTTAATTTTTTGCAGCACAAACATTTTTGAAATTTTCGGTAACGATATGTATTCTGTTTTTGTAAAAAATTCATTGATGGCTTTAACCTTTACGTGAATGGCAAAAAAAAACACCTTTAACAGCATTGCAAGGTACCCGGGTTGCCGAAAATATGTGCCTTTTCACGAAAAATAACTCTGAGACTTACAATAGATATTCAATATCAATATTTTGTAAACGCTGTGGGTTATGCAACCTATTACTGTAAGGATATGCAATTTTAAATTTTAGCGATAATATTTCCCTATGCATATCAAAATTAATAAATACCCTGCGGGAAATTTGTGCCAATTGGTCCAACAGACTGGTCGTGGGATTTGTGAAAATAGAACAAGTACAAAAAGAAAGGACTCATGACCAGTGAAAGAAGAACCAATCCTTTAACAGGCTTATGTGGAACAAAAAGGTAGAAAAAGTATTGAATTACAGTACAGTCTTCACCACTGCTGTGACACTTTTTTTGGGACTTTCTAAAATTTGGTTGTTGAATTTTATTCTAGGACTTGTTTTATTGAAATAATACTACATTGAGGTAACTGACACTAAGCACGTCCATTGAGAATAGATCTGTGACTGGTCAAAAGGTGAAAATTGACCCCCTCCAATGACAACCCCATGTAAAAGTGATAGGTCTTATTCATATAAAGTGTTAGAACTAGAACCGGTCTCTACCACCAAAGACCTATCACGGGACTACTTTGGTGTCAGTTCGCTTCCCTCTAGGGTATCAACCCAAAAATTGTTAATATTATTCCGGTGATTTTCGTTATTGCAAAGATAAACAAGTTAAAATTTTTAGGTGAATTGTAACCATAAAGAAATAAAAAATAGGCAGAACAGCAAACAAAAATAAAACATCGGAGCCATTTCGTGTAGAAGAATAATATGATTTTATAGGAATTCTTATTTACGCTGGTGTCCAGAAGTCAAAGAGAGAACTCGTAACAGAGTCGCGGAAACCAACTGTAGATTCAAAATGACGCTACAGTATAAACTTTTTGATTATTATAAACCTCGCATATTACGAGCCAGAAACTGGCAAAGCTGCTGCTCTTTAAGATATTTGGACGATGATGAATGATAATTAACGTCAAAGTTGGAAACCTTTTTTGGCTTGCCATGCATTAAACTCTACATGAAAAAGTATAGGCGAAATAACGCTTTTAGATCTGGGGTTTCCATACAATTACTCAGGAGAAAATATAACTACTGGAACTTTTTTTCCTTATCTCACAATCATTAGTCAAATTTGCAGTACAGAGTGTGCTAGGGAATGATTTTGAAGTCAAACATTTCCGTTTTGCAAAAAAAAAAAAAAAGCGACCGCACTCCTGTAGTAGGGTTGTCAAGACGTCATTGCACCAGCTGTTCCAAACCGGGCATTTAACAAATTGCCCAATATGCGCAACCAATTTATTTGTATCTAAGTGTTTATTTCTGGTTGTTTTTTATTTATGTAACTATATGTGGCATCACTGTTTTGGTAATAAGTACCTTGTGAGTACTAAGTACTCGGTTGCTGCTGACTTAGAAATATTTTCAGCAACACTAACATAAAAAAAACAACCACCATTTTTATGATTATCAACTAATTTTTTCCCTCGCGTATTCAACACGTCTTTAAATGAAATCTTTAATTTGTAAAATATTAAGATAAACGTGAATTACTTTTACAATTTAAATAAAATAAATTTCGTTACAATTAAATATAAAATCCAACAAACGTTTTTAATTGGGCATCGTTACATGTCCAAAATATATATGAAAAAAAATGTTTTTTTCTTAAATTTTATTTTAGTAACATTTCACTAAAAATTTATTTGCAATAATCGTTTTTTGATTTATAATGTAAGAAGGTGCACGTGAATCTTGCCATACCGTTAAGGGTGTACGATGAAAATTGATCCACAATAATTATAATATAAAATTTGTTACTAGTTAGGATTTCTCAAGAAGTCTCAGCTATGTGGATCATCTGTTTCTAAAAAAAAATTTAACTGAAAATGCCAAAGGTACCCGGGTACTTTGCCATTCACATAAGGGTTAAAAGGGTTGGTTTATTCTTTTTCAAAGAACAAAAAAGCTGATAATCCCACAACAGTTCAATAGCAAAAAAACCACGTTATCGAGCAGATAGCAACCATTCACAATGGCTTATTACAAAACTTGGTTGAGAATTTTGGTAAAAAAAAATTGGGAGTCTACCGAGCCAGTAGAGGAGTCACTTGAACACTACAATTTTTAATTTTTAACCGGAACCTTTTTGAAATAAACCGAAATAAGAATTTTTTTAATACATTTAATATCTTATTGAAATTAAAATGATACCTCTCTTTTCGGACACCCTTCAAAACAAGAAGGGCTTAAAAAAGGTAATTTATTTTTTTATACATTTCATTTTGAAAAACTTGTAAGCTGACTTAGCTTCTTTAGATAAAGTAGGGCAATTATAAGGTAAAATCAAATTACCAACAGCGTCAATTATGCAGGGGTAAAACCCCGCGCTGTGTCTGCAGCTGGTGGCAGCTAATACAATACATTAGTTTACAAAATTTATTTAATCTGTATACCACGTGTATCGCAATTTTTTACAAACTTTTCGATGTTAAAATTACAAACTTTTTGTTGTTGCAATTTTGGTTCGTAATTAAATTGTTTTATAATTTTTTTTTTCAAACTTTTATAATCAACAAACAAATATAAACAAAATTCGTGTCACATCCTCTACCCCAGTTTTAAGTTAAAAAAACGCCGCAAAATTGCCTTATCATCCTGTTTTCTTGAAGAATAACGTTGAATGTTTTCTATGTATTTGTTTCCAATTAAGAATTACATAGTTTTCAAGCTTCCACATAAGTTTTTAAAAAGAGTTAACTTTTTTCCAATCAGTGTAGCAAATTAATGCAAAAAAAAGTTGGGACTACTATTAGTTTTATTTGTCGTCCTCGCAAATACGTTGAGAATTTTTTTTCAGTTTTTTCTCCATCAAATCAAAATTATTTGCAGATATTTTGCTAGCCAAAGACAAAGTTTAATAGATTTTTTCTTAATTCAAATATTACCCTGTTTTATTCGCGACTAATCAAAGCAAATTTAATTTAAAAGTAAATGCGAATATTCAAACTAAAAAAATTTAAAAGTTTTGTTTAAAACTAAAACTATATAATTGGTTTTATGAAAAACACACCTATTTTTACATCAATTGCTACAAACAAATATTTGTCAGCGTAGATTTAAGCTAAAAAATAAAATATTAAATCTACAAAAAACATATTATATGTATGTGTTTTGGTTTTTGCTATTTGCAATATATTGTCCGTCATAAAAATACAACAGTTGTGCCAAGCTTTACGTGGGCTTTAACCCTTGTGCTTATACCCAACTTTATCCACATTGTTTAGCACCCGGGGTACCCGGGTACCCATATACTATAATGTATTAGTTATCAATATTTTTATGAAATAAAATAAATTTTTTTTACTTTTTATATTTATGTTAAAATGTGATTTTTTAACTTTGTATTGCATAACGGCTTAAATTTTAAATATTTGATACCGGACGGTATTTTTTAGAATAACAGTTGAACATTTTTGTTCATTCATGATATGTAAATGAGACTTCCCCGTATTATAAAACTAACGCTTTGGAAACTAAACTTAAGTAATTGTATGATACAGAATTTAGTTTATTGAATTTTTGAGCAATTCAAACGTGTTTGTGTTATCCCATAAAGTGTATTGTATTGTATTGTTTAATGTCCAATCAAATTTTTTTGAGTATTAAAGAAGCAAAAAATTAATCTTAAATCTAAATTCGGTTCCAGTTCTAACACTTTATATGAATAAGACCTATCACTTTTACATGGGGTTGTCATTGGAGGGGGTCAGTTGACACCATTTGACCAGTCACAGAACTTATCTCAATGAACGTACTTAGTGTCAGTAAATACAATGTAGTATTGTTTCAATACAATGTAGTAGTTTTTCAATAAAACAAGTCCTAGAATTATTATATTCAAGATCCAAATTTTAAAAAGTACCAACAAATGTATCACAGCCCCGTTGAAGAATGTACTGTAATTCATTACTTTTTCTACCTTTTGGTTCTTCATAAACCAGTTAAGGGATTGGTTCTTCTTTCACTGGTCATGATACCTTTCTTTTTATACTTGTTCTATTTTCACAAATCCCAGGACCAGTCTGTTGGACCAATTGACACAAATTTCCCGCAGGGAAGTTACAGCTATCAATAGATTGCCCTGTTTTTCTAAACCCTGGATGGTTACTGTTCGTCGAATCGCTTATATTTATTTCTATTGAAATGATTTTTATGTGAATTCAAATTTCGCACTTGTTTTCGAAAAAGTTAGCTGACGATGAAAGCTTTAAAAAATAATTAATTTAAAAACACAAAAAAAAATGTTAAAATTCGTAATAAATTTTGAGAGAGACAAATAACTAGTATTTTTAATGTTTTATTTTATATTTTATTTTCGTCGATTCGACGAAAAGTAACCTTAATGTACTAAAATTAAAAGTAATCCACGTTGGTTCCGAAGGCATGTTGTAGTTTTAAGCATGAAGATATGCTAGAACTTCTTAAGAGTTTTAAGTGTCCAAACGGACATTCCGTCCTCGGCAACACAGCAGGCTAATATTTCACCTAATGATTCATTTTTGGCAGCTTATTTTAGTAATCTAACTACACTTATCGTGGTTGGCAAATTTTAAATACGCCTGCGACTGTTTGGTTATAGATTAAAGAGAACTTAAACTTATGTTATGGTAATAGATTCCAAACAGTCGCAGGCGTCAAGTTTTACTTGACGTATATTTTTGTCAAGATTGTGGACTAATTAATGCCTTTGCAACTTATCCTTTTAGTTCCCTTAAGGCACCATTATCTTTTAAATCAGTTCGAAATATCACCAGAGATGACATCTTTAAAAAATATTTATTAAATTTTTAATACAGTCAAATTGCTAATTACTTTTTAAGCTGAACATTTTTTTTAGTATTTTGAATTGTTTTTGGTTGTTTTACTAAAATAACCGGCTTATTCGACATTCGAAAAAAAAACATTTTAAAATATCCCACTAGGGAAAAACTAAAAAAAACCGTGTAAAACCGGTCGTATACTAACCGTTCGATCTCCCTAATACTGACCAAATGTACACCAAATATTGCTTTGTGCTATAGACATTAAGCATGTGCTTGACATTGATAACACACTGCTACAAAAAAACACTTTTTGTCAGAACTTGAAAACCGACCTAGTGGGGGTTGTAGGCCTAGGTGAGGACATACAAAAACCGTTTTCAAAAATTTTGAAACACCCTCAAAATTTTGAGTTATTTTCAAAAAACTGTTTTAGGGTAGGTCGTAGCACTTTAGTACCTCTAACTCATACTTTTTTTGATCGATTTCAAAATTTTAAACAGTTTTGAAAAGGCAAAGAAGTAAGCTTTTATGAAATGTATTCATAAAAAATATATTCCAAGAAATTAGGTGAGTGTTTATCAGGCGCGGATCCAGCTCGAGCCTTAGGGGGGGGAAATTTTTTTTGATACAAAAAAGTAAAAAATTTGTTTTTAAAAGTTTATTAAAATTAATATGTGTATATTATATTAAAAAAACTCAACAATATGGTTAAATGAAATATAAGATCAGTTCATTATAAATTGATTTTTTTAAATAAGCAATTTTTGATTTCCTCGTGAGGCAAATTTAGATAGTACAGTCTTTCTTCTGTCATTGTTGATCTGATCCATGTTTTTATTAGACGACGGGTAAGAAATGACCTCTCTCTCGCAGCATTACTGAAGAGTCGGGCAAGTTTTTTATGGCATATGCCATTTTTGCCATTTCTTCATTTATTTTTTTAAAAAGCAATTTTTGGTCCAGCTTGCTAAAGAATACCTTTTTGCAACATAGCAAAAAATTTTTAAATAAGCTTAGCGAATATGAGGCAGAATCTATTAAAAATGCTAGCTGAATAATGCAAAACGTAAAAGGTACTTTCAATGCATCTGCTCAAGCCTCTTGAAGTTACAAACGAAAGCGATTTCTATGAATGAAAGCTTTGGCTTAATTGGCAGTGCTAAGTAAAATAATACAAGATGTCATGAAAAAAGATTTTGTTGAAAAGTTGTCGGTAAATTTTTCAATGCTCCTGAAAAATCTATATGGCTTGGCATTTCAATTTTAAATAAGTGTTTTGATTTAATGAAAGTGAGACGGATGAATTTATTGACAACCTTTCTCCATCTGAACTTTTAGTGTTCAAATATGCTCCAGTTACATCTCGTGACGTTGAAAGAGTGTTTTTCATTTATAGAACTGTTTTATGTGACAACAGGAAATTATCAGGGGTGTTCTAGAAATCGAAGACTCAAAACGCAAGAATTTTAAACGTCGTTCTTTAATCAGATTTCCCTGATAAAAAAAATTTTATGACAAATATTATAAAAATATTTCTTTATTAAACAGAAATTTATAACAAAAATTAGATTAAAAGTGTATTAAAAACAACTTCCAAATTCTTGCGTTTTGCCACAAGAATTTTTTTTTTTACTTACAATAAAAACTTAATAAAATAAATGTTTCTTAAAAAACATGTTTATTTTTGCCATTTTGCCAGCCATTTTTAACCATTTTTCGTGACATTTTAAACTTGCCCTGCTGACGAGCATTGAAACGAAAATTTGAATTATTTTTCTTAGATTTCGGTAGAATCACAGTTTATTAAAGCATCTACAACGTTATCTGATAGATTTTCAGATATTTCCCATGTTTGTTGCAAATGCAACAGGTCAGACTCAAGTTTAGATGTTAGTAGGTGTTTATCTACCTCTTTTATCAAACATAATCAGCTCATCAGGTATTTGTGATTTTAAAAGTTTTGTATCTGTATTTGACTTGATTACACTTTGAGGTAGAAGTTTAGGTATGTTCAATGCATTTAGGATATCTATTGGGAAACGTGTTTTGAGATCTTCTAAAATAAATGCAAAAAGAGGAATGTAACCTACAACTGGGTAGAAATCTTCAACATTTTGAATGTGATTTGAACCTTGATTTGAACGCAGATAACTTTAACTTTTTCAAAAATCGCTTTAAATAGTTCTTCGGCTTTATTTCTTGATCCTTTTTGAAGATCTATATCGTGCTTGTGTAAAATGATACTAAGCGGCTGTGATACAATAAGTATCACATTTAATATGTTAATTCCGTAAATGAATTCAAAAGTACCAAGCGAGTTCCTTAATATAAGGCTTTTGATAAAGTATCTCTACCTTTTTACTCAGATATTTTTTCCAAAGCTTCTACTATATGATGTACACTTGTTGCAAAGTGTAAAATTGAGTCGTGACGATCCAACCATCTTGTCTCGCATAATGTAGAGAGTTTGGCTCCCAAATACTTTGCTAAAACTGCGTTTCGCTTGGGATTATTATATTTAATAAAACTTTTCGTTTCTTCAACAAATGATACAACTTATTGTATTAATGGCACTTTGTTGCTTTTTAAAATTGAGTTGTTTGATTTATGGGAATAGCAAGGCGTTTGTTTTGCATTTGGCCAGAATTTTATTACAGCTCCATTTTCTGCTGACGTCAGAGGACACCCATCTGTTCCATTTCCTAAACAATTTTTTAGGTCAAGACTAAAATTTGTCAAAACTTTTAGAACTATTGATGATAGTGCCTTCGCATCAATCAATCAATGTGATGTGTTAACATTATCAATGTCCTTTGAAGCCTCTTCAAATGTGTTTACAACAAAGCCAATAAATGCTTTCCTAATATTTTTTTCTTGTATGTTAAAAAATCTTTAAGATAAGGAAATCTGGGTTTTCCTCGAAAAATCTGTGTTTTCGTCAAAAATTATCGAATAGAATTTTGATTCATATAATAAAAGCTTATTAATAATTCAACCGCATTTTCAAGTCAAAATTTATTCTTTGGATATAAATAGATGCCACCCTGCTGGGATAGAATGTAGAATAATAAGTATTTGAATACAGTAAACTAGATGTTTCATTGGAAATATCGAATAAATAACTATTAGAATTTAGTTTTGGATACTTATTGTACATTTCGTTAGATTCAATAAAAAAAACAAAAAAAACCTTGCTGGGATTTCCTAAAATTTTGTGCATATAAAAAAATATTATTATTGGGTTTATCGAGATAAACCAAACATATTTTTATAATTTAGGGGGGGGAAATTTCCTTATTTCCCCCCTTCCTGAATCCGCGCCTGGTGTTTATCAAAAGTTTCTAATTTTTTTCATTTTTTTTCATAATTTTTCAAATTCAACAAGAGTTATTTTAATTTTTTTCTATGAAAAGCTATCTTTCTATGCAGATAATTTTGTGTAGAAAAAAACGAGATATCATTTGTTAAAATCGGCTTATATTTACAAAAGTTACTAAAGTTTTAAATCACGCAGAAGATCGCAAAATATGCATTTGTCACAAAATGTGGCTCAGCCGATTTTGGTAAATATTCCAGATTCATCATCACTTTGTTTATGTTAAGTTTCATTACATTTAATTGCACTTATTACTGGCTTAGTAACAGTTAACACATTAGCATACTTAATGCTATCACGATTTTTATATTGATAACCAGTGATGTTTGTTTGGCAAAAATAACAGTCTTGTGGTTTATGGAATATTTGATGATGCCAAATCATTGGGAAAGATAACGGTAATGGCTGGCTTATAAACTTTTCGGACTTAGTTTTCTTAAGCATACTGGAACAGCTTGTACAAATACTTTCGGGTACATAACATATGCTAGAACTGTATGAGCAGTTAAAAACTGTATTGAAGGCATTTACCAAGGCTTTATTTTTCTTCAGATCAAAGCGATGTTTTTTGTCAGCGAATAAACCGCAAGCATATGTCTGTCTCTCCGTCTGCTCACTTTCGAACAACTCAAAAGAAATGAACAAACTTGGTGCCAAATTGCTTGCAGTTATCCTAAGCAGTTTGCGATTGAAATTCAGCAAAATCGGTGCAGTTGGACCAGAGCTATGAATCAAAATGTGGAACCACCACCTAAAAAAAATTATAACTTTGTTATAAAAAATAACATAAATGATGGAACAAGGCACGGAATGAGATAAGATTTTGCAAACATTTGTTTTATTCGACTGTAAATCACGCTGTAAAATTTCGTGAAGATCCGTCCATAATTTACCCTAGGCCCCATATAAACACTTCTCCCGGAAAATAGTTTAGAACGCCTAAAACCGATAAAAAATAATGCTATCATAACAAAATTTGAATTGAAACTGTTACTCAAGCTAGTTTAAATTGCTAAATAATTTAATATAGATCTAAACCTCAAACCCACCAATTTTAATGCTGATGTCTGTTTTTATAAAGATAAATTAATAATAAATAGACATCATATAGATATCCCTCCTGAAATATTCGAACAGTCGGTGGAGGGTATTAAAAATTCGGCACAGCTGAATATAGCACTCTAACTTGTTTTTATTCATATGTTTTGCGCTGGGGGAGAAAATACTAAAAACAGGTGTTAATGAAAAGTTGAATAACTTATACAATTTTTATCCGATTTGAAAAATTAAAACCTTGTTTTGTTAAGAACTAAATTTTCTTCATACGCTAATATAAATTTTTATAAGCTTTCATATTAAAATAAGCAATGAAAAGCTACTAAAATCAAAAAAGTTTATAATTTTCGTTTTTTTTTTTAGATATTCTTAACAAAAACAATACTTATAATTTACAAATGTATAAAAAAATGCACGTAATTTTAAAGCGTAATCAGTTTTCTTTCCAAACCCGTTAAAAAAATTCAAATCGGACAAGAACTGACTAAGTTACAGGTCGATAAGTTGACGAACATCACTGAAAACGGTTTTTTTAAAATAACTTCTGAATTTGAGGGTCTTTCTGAAATATTTTGACACAATTTTTAATGTACTCAACAAGACCAATAACCCACGCTAGGTCGTTTTCCAAGTTTTTTTACACTGTAGCACCGTGTAATTATCGATTAAAATTCACTGCTGTTCCCTAGGTATCTATTGTGCGGTTATATGGAGCGATTATTACTGTAGATTAATTGGTACGTGTTAATAGTTTTAGTCTACAATTTTGAATATTTTTACTAGACTTAATACTACTAGATAAAAACTAGAAATATGTCAGAAAAGCAGACATTGATAAGTCGTCCATGAAATTCTTCAAAGAATTTTCAGAGAAGACAATTTCATTATATTTTGCTAGAAAAAAATGTGTAATTACGTCGTTTTGCATTTATCAAATAAACTTACTTTTAGCTACTTCCCTGTGTTTTTGTTTATAAAAGCGTTATTTTTGTTCGCAGAAGTGTAAGATTTTGTCAAGACATGGCATTCAAAATAATCAATCAAAAATTCCATTTTAAAATTTTTTGTTATTTACGCCTTTTTGTATTTTAGCTAACGATATACTTTTATCGAACTTTCATTATAAACTTCTGTATCCTTCCCACTAATTTTAACAAAAGTGAAGACGCTTTTTGACAGTATCACCAAATAGTC
The DNA here is from genome assembly GCA_949318255.1 of Pollenia labialis. Taxonomy (NCBI): domain Eukaryota; kingdom Metazoa; phylum Arthropoda; class Insecta; order Diptera; family Polleniidae; genus Pollenia; species Pollenia labialis. Next base: position 52,553,547 of record OX439142.1, read on the forward strand.
AAAAAAAAACTGACAAAAATTACAAAAGGGGTGACTTAGGGGACACTAGACCCCATATTTTCTGCATGGTATGTTTATATACACACAGATAAACTAACATTAGACCGACTAACCAAACAAATACTCACATATATTCTAAAGGGTGTTAAAAAGTGCGCTCATAAAACACACATACAATTTGTTTGTTTATTGTAAATAGAAAAAAATATACTACATACTTTGTCATAAAATTTGATAAATAACTTTATTTAAATTAACATTTTCTATTTATTTTCGTTGTGTATTTTATTGCAAATTTAAAACACGTGGCTCACGTTTGACATAAATTTTAAAATTGTATTTTTTCTAACAGCAAAATAACAATTTGCTTGATAAAATAAAAAAATAAAGTGTAACAACAGTATAAAATTTCAACATAAAATAAAAATATTTAATGTTAAAAAATGAAAACAAACAATAAATTGGAATATTTATAGATAACAAATTTCATTGTAAAAATTAAAGTTAACATTGTTTGTGGTTTGACAAGAAATTAGTTTTGTTGTTGATTTATTTAAATGCAAAATTTACCTTACCCCCGTGACCCCATGCAAGTACAAGTTCGAAAACTCAATACAATCACACTTTTACACAAACATTCACACAATTTTTTTACTTTTAGCCAATCGGCTCACAGTACTTTGTTCCATATACAAAAATAAGGTGAAACAATGTTGTTCCAATGTTTAAAAATTACTGTACTGTATTCGTATCTAAATAAATTACTTGTTGGAAAAACCTTTTTTTATGGTAAATGCATTTCGCCGCTGCTAGAGGTCGCTAAACTTGTCCTAATTTTAAATAAAATTTTTCAAGCGAAATTAGACTTAATTCATCTACTACATGTACGTATTAGTAATGCTCCGGATAAATCTTAAAAAAGTGTTGCCGTGACTATAAAAAAGTAAAACAAATGTTTGATGGACAAATAAAAAAACTGAGTTAATACTTTTTTCAATTTTCTCCGCCGTTTAATAAACCAAGTGTCCGCCATTAAGAATCAAAAGAGAAACTAACCACAATTTAGTTATAACTTAGAGATATATGATCTCTTTTTTTATTTTATTTTCTTGTACTGTGTTTAAAAATCAAGGTTATAAAGAAATTAACTTCAAGGAAATCTCTACCATTATTAGACATTATTTTATAGCCGTAAAAAAAGGCAGGTTGGATTTTGCAAAAAAATATGAAAATCGTCAATACTTACTTTAAATTTAAAAAAAAACTGCGTGCACCGTTTTTTCAGTTTTTTTTTAAGAATTTATGCTCCGTTGCCCTTTCTATTGATGTAAAGAAACAAATTACCACATTTTGAGTTTTTGTGATTTTTCCGAAACACAAATTATATTTGTTTTTTATATTTTTGTATGAAATATTCAGCCCAATTATGAATACAAATTCCCCGGGAATTATTTCCCTTTTCTCATTTTTACAATTAAATTTACATATAAAAAATGGGAGAAGGGAAAAAACTCCCCGGGGAATTTTTATTCATAATTGGGCTGATTTTAATAATGAAATATTTAAATTGTATGTATCATTCAAAATGAATGTATGTACATCAAGTACATCAATTTTAACATTATTTTTGGTAATTTTCAACAATTCAACATAAAAAGTGTTGCTGAATTAAATTTTTTTAAAAAAAGGATATATGTGAGGTACATGAATCCTTTGACGGAATTTTTTCAAAACTTGAAATTTTGTTTATTATAATTATATAAACCATGCAAACCTATTATTAGTCTGTGTCAATTCCTTCTACATATTTTTGCACAATTTTGTTCAACATCAAAGTATTCACTACTACCAAGTAATTATTTGCATGTGGAAACGTAGGGTTACGGTCACAAAACATACACAGGAGCTTTTTCACATGAAGACCTAGACAAATCATCGCGTTCATCCTAATTTAAATATGTCGCACTTAACCTTTATGTGCTCGGAAGTCTACATTTGTAGTAATTTTGATTAGATTATCGAATAAAAATTTAAAACGTCAGTAAAACAATTTGAGGTTTTTGGTAGCTTCCTAAAATCTTGTTTTAAGCAGATATAAACGTTAATGATGTAAAAATAATTATTTCGTAGGTGCTAAAAGGATGTTTTTTAAAATGATCATCTCGTGGCCGGTAGTCTACATTTGTAGTCACTATGTGGTCTGTATGCAAAGAGGCTTTAATTGTTGCTTATTACATTTGATCACATTGTTTTTCTTTTATTTTTGCTAAAACAATAGAGCAAAGCCAAAGTGTACGTTACTTTTATGATTTTACATTGTTTTGTTTTTCTATTCTTTGTATTGCAAAAATTAGTAAAGTGTTGCTAGTCAAGTGAATCAGATGTGCGTATTTTGATATTAGTAGTGGCACAAAACTGAAATAGAAAATTTAACGATAAATATGTCTGGAAATTCTCGCTATCGAAATGGCGCTAGGGCACTCGCCAAAGTCAACTTCTTCCGCTTCAGCTACTAATCAATTTCCCGATACATCTGAGGATAAGCTGCCAAAACATCCTGTACGATGTCAGGTATGTGAGGAAATAGCAAAAACACACGAAAGATATGTAGTTGGTGTAAGAAACCGGTGTGTGATGCACATTCTAGAACTTACGTATTTGGAAAATGCTGCTCTATAAATAAAACTTATATCCCAATAAAAAATGGAGCTTCCAACAAAGCAGGTTTGTAAGGGAGAAACACGAACGTTTCGCTTACCATTGCGCTGACGGAAGACATGAATTTTATATGGCGAGTTCCCACTTTGAAGCAAAAAATTTTTTATTTACAAAGCGGATAAAGTAGAGCAAAAATAATGTTACTACAAGTGTAGTCTTCCGACCGCCCACGTAATTTTTCGATCCCGAGCACATAAAGGCTAATCAACAAGAGGGTATTGACTCAAAATTTTAAAATTTTCAGTAGAAGCCTATGAAAAAGTTTTTTTTTAAACCAACAGTTTCATTACCAAAATGTAGACAAAATAGCACAATATTTTTTCAGCGGGAAGATATGAATATTAAGCGGCGATATATTGCTGATAAACTTTTTTGTATTGCCTTTTTTACAATCTACTCTTTTGATGCTGTTCAACAAACAATCGACTTTGCGTTCGACAGGTTTTACGTTTCAAAAACCGGGTTCAGATATGCACCTTAATTGAGTTTTAAGCAATAAATGACATTATTGAGCTCAATTATCCATTTCAAATTGCAATTTAGTTAATACAAAATTAATACAAAATTGTGGGCGGCATAAAATAAACCCCCAAAATATAAGTCCCCAAATAATTAATGAAATAACCCCCCAAAGTGTGGGGCCTCATTTAATATGCAATAAGCCCCCAAATGAAATTAACTCCTAACGAAATAAAAGGACACTCAAAACAGAAATGAATTAATACCCTAATTTCTGGAATGAAATAAGATTCCAGTATGTATAATACAGTTTATTGTACAGTTTTGGTGTAAAGAATCATGCGATAGATAGCATAGTTGACATTTCGGCCGAGCGCAAGATTTTTCTCCTCTATGACATGCCAATCATCGGCTTAGATAACTAAAGCTATTCTGCATAGCCGGCCTTCGACCGGGCGCAAGGATTTCTACCTCAACGGTATAACAAACGCTGGCTTTGCTAACTAAATAATCTCTGCATACCTGGCCTTCGGCCGGACGCAAGGATTTCCTCTTCTATGGTATAACAAATACCGGCTTCGCTTATTTAAGATTTTCTGCATAGACCGCCTAAGGCCTAGCGCAAGCCCAAATTTTGGAGCTTTACTTTGCGAAGACGGTGTTTGGGGTATATCATAGAAGAAAATCGGGTTTTGAAAAATGTCGAATAATCGACCAGCCTATTTTTTATAATTAAATAATTAATCAATTAATTAATTGAAAAAAACAAATTTTGTATTTATGTATGTGCTCTGCAAATGTGTTAGTGGCAAATTTTAACGCTTAAAACTCCGAAAGTTTTGAACAGATTTTAATAAAATGTATATTGTGCACTTCTGTAAGTAAATATCTTTGGTGTGTATTTTGTTCAAATCGGTTGATATACAGAGGAGGAAAGTGTTCTTAACTGTTTTGCCTTTGCCGTTTATATATATGTAGATATTTTTGGAATTTTCGTTAGCAAATTAACAATTTTCGAAATTTTACTGAAGATTTTTTCCAAAAAAAACACCAAAACTATGTGGGAAATTTTTTGTTCAATACAAATTATCGACCCCTTACCGCAACATGGGCTAAAGGGACAAGCACACAATTTTACAGGAGAAGGTTGTTTTTAATTTGTATTATACAAATTTTGTATGAAGGTTGTCGCTTATGCTAAAATAGTTTTTGCTATAAAATCTTAATGGTACCTTATGTGACCATGACAATTTAGGAGACTTGCATCAGTTGCCAATAAATTAATTTGTTGAAAAAGGGCTCGTTATGATAAACAGTATTTAAACCAATGTTCGAAAATTAATATTAAATATCGCTCCTTAGTGTTATGTTCTGTAGATTTGTGGAAAACACAAACGCTAAGCGTGTTTGTGTAGTAAATCATTAAAAAATAACGTTTCGCTGTTTGTCATCTGTCGAACACAAGAATAATACTGTTCTTTTAAAACTCAACAAAAAGATGAGAACATTTAATTCTGTTCGGTTCAGCTCATTAGTGTTTGTTCATTTCCACCAAACATTTTTCAAAAAAAAAAAAAGCCAGCAAAATAATTGTACACTAACAAAACATATACAAAATACACACAAGCTGTTCGTGCTGCAGTCAAGTCATTGCTAAAATTTTTTGCATGGTCATTTCTTTATGTGTAAAAGAAACAGGATAGAACATTAAAATATAATGTTTGTTCAAGATCGATCAGCCGTTATCGAAGACGATCTTATCGATATTGAAGACGATTTTATCGATTTCGATGACAGCCTCCAAACACCTCTAAAACTCGGCTTTGGGGCGATTGAAAAAAAACCCGAATGAAGTGCGCACTCTGGGCAGCTATTCTTTTTTAAATAAAAATTAAAATTAACAAAAAAAGAAAAAAAAACCCGCACTCTCGGTGCTACAAAGAGAAAAAAATCTTGTGAAATAATAAAACCCAACTGAAGTTTTAAACCCAACAAACACCCAGCGTTTTCATAGAGAAAAAACCAACAAGTAAGTAATTTGTTTCTTATTCATCGCTGTTGTTGAAATACCACAATTTCCAAGGTAATTGGAATTGTTCAATGTTTGTCTACAGTTTTACTACAATTGTTTTGTAACGAATAACAGAACACTATATAATGTTTGGCTCTATCTTGCAAATAGTTGCGAACAGTATTTACCCTATAAAGATAACGTTATTTTTTTGTACTGAAAAGATAACGACACGTCTGAAAGACGTATGCTTGTTTCTATCCTTTAAAGGATATCACCGAAAATAATATTGATAAATTTTATTGTTGAAAACATTTATTTATTCTATTTCTTTTAAAAGAATATATTCTCGTCAGGCTCAAGGATGTCAAAGGCTCATCTTCTACATCACTTTGAAGACTATCCTCCAATAATTCATCTTCCGATTCGCTCACATTTTCCATTGAAACCGATTCATCCAACACGCTTTGCAAAATAGCGCCAATTTCTTCGTCGTCCTAGGCGCGCTTACAACACATTTTTAAAACAATACCTTAAAATTCAACCAAAACCAAAATTATCTTCGCTACAAAAGTACTTAAGATAACGATACTTCTCTCAGACATATCGACCCCTTTGCGCGAAATTATCGTATATGCCATTTTTTTTGAAATTGAGTTTTTGATGCAATCTTGTTCTACATTCAAAGAGACGTCACCTGACAAAATATTGTAGGCGTATTCCACATCGTCCTTTCTTATCTTATCTAAGCAAATGTATATTTTCATTTTGATATTGCAAGCGAAAGCAGAGAAAAGTAGATAAATGGCTGTCCTGTAAAATTTGTTATTTGTAACATACGATAATTTTGCGCAAAGGGGTCGATATGTTGTGTTTATTTCTCAAAAGATACATAACTTACAACATAAAAACTGGCACTACCAAGTAGGTGCTGCTAACAACTGAGATAATTGAACGTGAGAAAGTGGTATGTTTACAAATATGCCCAAAATTGAAAAGGCGTACGTCTCGCAGACGTACCTTATCTTTCTAGGGTTAAGGTTTGTGTTTGTCTACTCAAAACACTAAAAAAATAGATGTTGTTCCTGAGTGTGTGAGCCGAACGCTAAATAATGTTCTGTTTATTTTCGAACACTGATTAAAATCATTAATAACATTTTTTAAGCTATCGCTGATTTTGGGAGTTTAGCTTACATTTGTATTAGACAAGCTTCTCTTTTGCTACACTCCGTTTTTTTAAAAGTGTCAAACGTTGTAGTAATGACCAAATGCAAACTTGAGGCTCTAACAAAAATAATTAAAAAAATGTTTCTTTACTTTCTATTTAAATCTACAATGCTGGCGTGTTATGTTATTTTACATTCCAAACTAATTAAATATATTTGTTCTTAAACTGAAAATAGAATCTCTTATATAATAAATAATTAATGAACAAGATAAATACAAACAGTATTAATTATTTTTTAAAAACAGTGATTACATATCAAATTATACTGAACATAATCAAGTGAAAACTGTGAATAATGCATGCTTACAGTAAAGCATAAACATGCACATACTCAAATAAGTTAATTTTTGTTTAATTAATAATTTTTCAGTACCATTTGATATTAAAGATTAAAAAAAAAACATTTGATATTGTTTAATATTTATGAATAACGACAACCAAATGTGAATAAATAAAAATTAAATAATATAAAAGGCGGACAAAGAATATGAATTAAATATTTATTATGCTTGCATGTATAAATATATATGTAGCAGGGATGATAAAGTCAGTACAATTGTACTTTTTTCAGTACAATTTGCATTCCAAAAGTACTGAAGTACTCCAATGACATATTTAGTACAATTTAAAAATTTCCAAATATCAGAAGAATTGCCAAAGACATATTGTCTACACAACATTCGACGGCGAATATGGAAAGGAATTTTTCGTAGCAAAATATGATACAAACAAAGCGAAGATACCGCCTTTTCGTGAATATTGCATCGAATTTTATTCAGACAAAATATCTTGATGCTGTAAATAAACGAAAACTTTTAAGCTTGATTTCTTAAAGTATAGTGCGGCGCTACATGTTGCGACTTGTTGTACAATTCGATCAAGTTGTACAACGTTTGTTACGTTAGAGGTGCGGTTGGTCATCGGTTGAATAAAAGATCAGTTTGATTTGAGCTTCCAAATTGGTACGTCTGCTGGCGATTTTTTCTTTCCAATTCCAATGCACAATTTAAGTAAAGAATACAAAAACTACCGGAACTATTATTTAATTTATTTTCTTGCTCCACTTCATTTATCGCCACTAGTGCTAAAAAATCGGTCAACATGAGTGACTGTATAAAAATAATTTCTTGATAAAGCTTAATGAAAAGTTGGTTATAAAATTTAACATATGCTGCGACTGGTCTATTCAACTCAATTCTAAGACCAGTTACAGCATGTATAGGTCGCATAAGGGCCATTAGACAATATCTTTTGTGGTTATTACTCGGTGCAACGTATTTATACCCTATTCCACTTTGGCGCCCTACGCTCCAGTGGGAGTTAGATCAATACAAAAAAATACCCTGTTCCACTATCAACTTTAAAATAGCCAGATAAAAACGCATCGTCTTAATTCCTTATTACGTATTAACTTAATGTTTTTTGTTAATTGCCAAAGATGTATTTCTAATACGTACATACATATGTATAAAAGTATAGTACAAGTGAATTTTAATGTACATATGTTCGTAGATTTTCTGTTATTTTAATAATAAAACTAGTAAAAAAATATTTTTAGTACAATTAGGGTCAAAAATGTACAATTTTTTACTTTTTTAAGTACAATTTAGAAAATGTAATTTATCATCCCTGATATGTACAGCATCGAAAAAAATAATAGGTAGACATAAAATGCTTAATAGTGTATTCAATTTTATATAGTTTTTCAAAAATAAAATATATTATATATTTTAAACTAAATTTAATTCTTATTTCTTCGACCTTTTTCTATTAATTAATATATTCTTTAAGCTCAAGGTAAATTTATTTTTGTGTATTAAATAAATTAAAATAATTTCGATTTCCTTTGGAAATTTTTCTTCAAGATTTTTTAATATTAAAATAAAATCCTGAGGAAGATTTTTTAATGTTAAAATAAAATCCCTTGGAAGATTTTTTAATATTAAAAATTCCTGAAGAAGATTTCCAAAGAAAATCGAAATGTTGAGAGAGAAATAATAAATATTTGTATTTATTTAACAAACAAAAAGTGACCTTAAGCTTAAATAATTCTAATGTCATATAATAAAGCTTTGTCTATATTAAAAATTTATAAAAAGCCTTAACATTCCAGCTATATAAGAAAAATGTATGTAATTAAAAAATATACATTAAAATTTTTAAACTTTTTGCTTTCAAACCCAAATGTTATTTAAATATTTAGTAGAACTACTTCATAGGTATCCCCGGAAATTGAAAAGCAGCCCTCCTTCAGCTTTTTTCACATTATCTGCTCAATTGTCGATTTATACGCGTCGTTGTTGTACTTCCATTTAATTCCACTTTGACAACATAGTTCACGAAACGGTTTTATTCACATACGGCTACTGTCTTTACTTCTTGATTTCTGAACTAAAATTCTACTCAGCGCAGGATGGCGCGTCGTATTTTTACCTTTATGAACTTCTGTCTTCTTAAGCTCAACAGCTTTAAACTGATCGCAAATTGATATTGTTCATAAAATTGAGAAAAAAAACAAAACAAGTGTGTATATCAGGGTTCAAACTTCAAAACTTTCATCATAGGCATAAGAAGGCTGAGGGTGAATGATGCACTCCAACTTCTACTACTTTAAACTTGTCTCCTTTATTGTCCCTTGGTAAGATGCAATTTTCTGTTTTTAATCGCAATGGGATTTACAGTGTATTCCATCGGTCGCCACGTTCACTTGGAATCACAATGTTATTATAATCCTTTCTAGACCTAACCTAACCATAATATTACAACTTGTGCAAAAATATCATTTTTAGAAGCCGGAGAACAATCCACTTTGATATTCTAATATGGTAAAACATAGCTTACTTTTTCCATTGTGTGAGACTCTAATGAAGAGCGTTTTTGATTTCATGAAGAGTGTTTTTGATCGTCGACAAGTGCGTTTTTTAATGGTAGAAGATTCCTCGCACGGGAGAAACTGTTACTCAAGCTGATTTCTCGGTGAGATACCTTTATAACACAGCGAAGAAGGTATCGCTTAGGATGTGTGTAAAGATAATCTAACGAGATTGTCAAAAAATAGGACAAGAATCGCATGAAACTCATGTAGGGCTTTGCTTACAAATTATGAAATGCTCAGTCGTATAACTGAGCTATTTAAATATGAGCGGAACGTGTTTTTTTTTTACGTCAACACCACCTGATTGAAAATCCTACACGCAGAGAAAAAATTTGGTTGGGCATGGCTACAACAACTACACTTTGTTTATTGTAACAATGTATTGTTGTCGTATACAAAAAATTTTTATTTTTATTTTATATCAGCAATATTATAGTTACTGTAAGCATATCAATGTTTATCTCAGTTATAAATTTGAGTATTGTTGATTGAAAAATAATTGTTTTACTAACAACTTAATAATGCTAACATTCAAAACATATTTTGTTACTCACAACCATTTAATGGTATTTAATAGTCATAACATGATAACTTCCTATACTGTACTCATAATATGTTTAAGATGCAATCAAAATGTCTTTACTCGAATAATATTATGTAAGAGCGACTTAAAAAATAGTTTTGATTCAGTTGTGTCGTTTGTTTTTTATGTTAGCGGTTACAATTTAAAGATAACTTCACAAAAAAAAAAACAAGCTTAAAGAAATTAAAATAATAAGAATATATGCGCAGTTCAGTATTAGTCTTGTGATCGGCAAGTACAAAATATTAAATATTAAAATATCTTTTGTAAAATCCAAAAACAAAACATACAAAGATTTCATTATGTTTTAGAAAAGTGTTAGGACATTTTGCATTTGCTCTTTTGCAAGCCTCATATTGAACTCCGCTATTGTATTTACATTGAGAAAAATAATAAAAATCCACAAAATTATTAAAGGTGCTGAATCATTATATGATTACTTCTTAATTTAATATGATTCACATGATGAACTTATTATGATAAAAATTACAATAATATGATTAATTTCTTAACTTATTACGATTAACATGACTATGATATGATTTCTTCTTAACTTATTATGATTTCCAGGATAAGAATATGATTAAGGGACAAATATACATGTAGTATTATATACGTAATGTTACAAATATATTAAGTCATAATATAATTATATAATGATTCAATAATAATAAATCATATCATCATATCGACCCCTTTGCGCGAAATTATCGTATATGCCAATTTTTTTAAATTGAGTTTTTGATGCAATCTTGTTCTACATTCAAAGAGACGTCACCTGACAAAATATTTTAGGCGAATTCCACTTCTTTGCTCCAAAAATTGAATGTATATTTTCATTTTTATATGCAAGCGAACGCAGAGAAAAATAGAAAAATGGCTGTCCTGTAAAATTTGGTTTTTGTAACATACGATAATTTCGCGCAAAGGGGTCGATATGTTGCTCTTAGAATATTTTTACTACAACCATGAGTTTTCTTTGCGTGTACTTGACAGATCCTTAGGCAGCTCAACTATTGTTATAGGACTCATACAAAGAGTCACAAAAGTTTCATTCGATGACAGTTTGACGAGAGATAAGCAAAGTGTTGTTTTTGTATTCTTGAAGTTATAATTAAAATATGGTTTAACGACTTGTATGATATTCGTTCCAAAATTAAAAGACTAGCGTGCCAGAAAATGTATAAAAACAGTCATAAATAAAATAAATGTAGATATGTTCGTTATTGTTACTCATCAGATAGTCATGAAGGTTCTTTAAGGAGTTCTATATTAAACAGAGTCGTCTAAAGATTTCCGCTACACTCAAAATATTATGTAGGTAAAATCAACGTCAAATGAAATACAAAACAATTGAAAATTTATTTAAGCCCGGTCAACTATTTTTTCCATTAAATCACACTAAAAATCTGTGTAATTTTAAAGTTAAAGAATAATTCACTAATTACCTTTAAAATTACTGATTTTTACTTTTGTTTCGAAATTTTAACTATAAAAAAAACAAAAATTCATTTTAAGGTTTTTTGTGCCGAATATTTTTTTTATTTAAGGAACAACGAAAACAACTTAATATTTAAAATGAACGGGAATTCATTAATCTTTTGTAATTTGTTTTTTAAACAACGTGCCTAAAAAGTTAAAAGGCCATTTTCACACAAAAATTACTATATTTTGGTTTAATTTTCAATAAACGGAAATCTTTTAAACTGTTTTCAGACGATGTTTTATTGCCAAATTTTATTCAGTGATGAGGGTAATTTTTGGTTTAACGTGTTTAAATACAAAATTATCGCATATGGAGTAAGACCAATGCCCAACAGACCCTATAGACATCATTACATTCAAAGAAATGCACTGTTTGGTGCGGCTTTCATGATGCTACAAGACCATCAGAATTTTTTCTTTAAAACTGAAGCCGGAGCTCTCGTTAGGCTCAATGGCAATCATTATCGCCTCATTATCAATGATGTTTTGTTTAAAAATGTTTTTGACATTGATTTGAGCAAGATATGGTTTCGACATGATGCCGCTACGGCGACCGCAACCATCAAGTTATTGCAAACAAATTTGGAGATAAGTTTATTGAAAACAATTGACGTCTTGGAGACTAACGGTGTCTAGGTATTCATGAATACAGCAAGGAATGTTTAAAAAAGTGAAATGGGCATCTAGAATGCGATTTGTCAAGTATACCTGCGGTGCCAATACAACTCAAATAATTTTTAAATATTAGTGCAATGTATGGAATTTTTTTGATAACAATTTTTTAATCCACATTTTGATATTTTAATCAGGCTAAAGTTCATTGAATTTAATTTTCATTATTTTTATGAAGAAAGGAATATTACAATATGAAATGAATGAAAGTTTATTGATTAATTTTTCATTCTTGACTGAGCTGGGAATCGAACCCAGGTTTCCACGGACGGGTTGTCCAAACATGTTTCAATTGTAACCACACAATCTCTTCAGGGGGTTTGCCGTTTAACACTCACCGTCGTTTAACACAACCAAATGGTATTTCAACTTTGGTAAATCGAAATTTGCTTTGAATGATAATTTTTTTTAATTGAATTACATGTTCTTCCTTACTTTTTATGTTACATATTTTTTACAGTTAAGAACTACGATTTCAAATTAATCGGGCGTCAAAAGCAAGCTTCTACCATATTTAATAACGGACTTTATACTTTAATAAACGAGTTTCTTATATTATACTTCACAATCGTCTTGAAAAGTTTATTGCCCATCCCAAAGACTACGCTTCTACTGTAAACTAACCTTATCAGTGGAAGACTAGAGAATTGCAGGTATGTGTGAGCATAAGAATCTGGGTGTGCGTGAATGCGTTGACATAACATAACTTTTATTTAAAATTATCACATTTACATTTTTAATTTATAAATTTAAACTTTGTTGTTTTTAATTAAAAAAAGTTTTTTTTTCCGTTTATATCAAGATTTACTGCAAAAATTGTTTGTCTTATTTTTAATTTTTCTTCCCTTCTGTCGTAGGTAGCGAAACTTTTAACGCAAAATACATAAATGTTGACAGTGCGTATGATTTACTTGAAAATAAGAGAAAAAAATATTTAAATAATACTCATACGTAGTGTGGCACAACAACGTTGGTTGTCCTTGAATAGAACTATAGCGTGTATTTTATTTTTATTTTTTCTGCTAACCATATAAAACTTTCTAAAATGTCATTCAAGAGCTAAAAATCCAAATTCAATTGTTTCTATTAACTGAGTATTTTGGTGATAGATAAAATGATATCGAGATTTCTTCTTATTAATTATAAAATTTAAAAAAAATTTATTTTGAAAGGAAAGCAAAACTTATATTTAAAGTGTTTTCTTTGTCTACGCGGATATAAAACGAATTAGTTAGAGTTAGTGATGAGGAAATATCAATAGTGCCCACAATCGATAGCATCAATATTACTTTAGATTTCTTTCATTTGAAAAATTTCAAATTAACAGAACAAACTTATCATTATTCATGAAATAAGTAAAAATATTGCATATTCATCTAAATGTATAAAATCGTGTGTGTGCTTGTCAGTAACGCGTGATCTCCGGAACTATAAGAACTGTCGAGCTTTAATTTTCAACACAAGTTCGGGTCAGTACACGTCAGGTTTTTGTTTTGTTTTTTGGCCCAATGAGTGACAACTGGAGTGAGTAAATTTCAAATGGCCTATTTGTAGTCAGGAAACAATTACATTTACCGTAGATTGCTTAACAAAAAAAGCACGTAAACACATAACCTGGGTACAATTGTAGCCTATTATAATTTTTAAACATTTGCAGCTTCACAGCAAAGACCATTTTAAATAAAACCCATTAAACAAAAATCTAACAAATTAACTAAATATTTTTTGATATTTGATACAATATTTAATTGGTTAGTAATTTTTATGACAAAAAATGATACTAAGCTATAAATCAATAAACATACAGTAGGCTCACAATAAAAAAATACCACGCAAACATATAACCCGGGTACATTTGTTTCGCATAGTAATTTTTACCTTCACAAATAAAATATTTATTTTAGAATTCTTAAATTAAAAATTTAGATAAAGTAGTTAGGTACTTTAATATATTTGATTAAAAAGATCTTTGAACAGCCTCTTTTTTGCTAATTTTTTCAAATAAAAACTATTTGTACACGGGTACTCCGTTTATGTGTTTGCGTAGGTGTCATCGCTTGAAGCTTAGTTTTATGAAACTGCTGAACTAAATTTCATAAATGTTCAATAAAACGCCCCAAAAAGACTTTAGTTCCGTAGTATATTCTCACTCTCTATTAGTATTGGTATTGCAGCTAGAAACGTTTAAATTTGCACACGGTTATGCGTTCTACGGTCAATGAATTAATTAATGAATATAAAAGGTTACAAAAGGGCAGAAATAGAAGAGGTAATGAAGTAAACATTAAACTTAAATACAAAACTTTTTGTGCGTTTATCTTTAGCTATGTTGGCATGTCACAAGCAAGTACATTTTGAAATCGGTCTTTCAGGTGGAAATTTGAGGTTCTAAATTCTTAAATATAATTTTAGCACTGCAAAATTTAAAAAGGCTACTTATTTAAATGCTTATGCTTGTTATGATCCTTTTTCTAAATGGTTTTTTTAAATTAATTTCGCTCAAACAAAAAACCTGCATTCTTAAACATATAGTCAGTAAACACATATAGTACATTGCAGGGCCAAAACAGGGTTACAACTTTTCTTTTTGTAAACAAGTTTTTACACCCTCCATCACAAATAATTATGAAGAGGTTATACTAAGCTTGTAATTCCGTTAAAACTTTTTTATTATTCATCTCAGACCCTTTAAAAAATATATATATTCTGGCTCCTTGAGTAATTCTAAGTCAATTTAGCCATGTCCGTCTGTCTGTCCATCTGTTGAAAACACGCCCACTTTCGAAAAACTCAAAAGAAATTACCAAACTTGGTGTCAAATTGCTTGTAGTTATCCTGTGTTGCAGTTTGTAATTGAAATCCAGCCAAATCGGCTCAGTAGGATCAGAGCTATGAATCAAAATGTGGATCCTCCACCTTAAAAAATTGATAATTTTTTTACAAAAACTAAAATAAATGGTGGAACAATGCACGGAATGATAAAAGATTTTACAAAAATTCGTATTAGTTGACTGGCAATCACACTGTAAAATTTCGTGAAGATTGGTTCATAATTTACCGTAGTCCCCATATAAACCCTACTCCCGGAAAACTGTTTAGAACGCCTAGGACCATAATTAATAATGCTTTCACAACAAAATTTGGCACGTCACAGTTTCATAGGACTAGAAAAGACACTGTGAAATTTCGAGCAGATTGGTTCATAATTTACCGTAGGCCCCATATAAACCCTACACTCACAATATTCTGTACGTAAAATTAACTGAAATTGTAATATAAAACAAATGAAAGTTCAATTAAAAACCGGTCTACCTATTTTTCATTTATTTTTAACAAAAAGTTCATTTAATTTTTACTGTCAAAAATTAAACACCATATTCCGTAAATTCAAATAAATATTCAGTTATTTTGTAAAATTTTACTGTCAAAAATTCAACACCATATTCAGTTAAAACGATTAAATATTCATTTATTTATTAAAATTTTACTGTCAATTTTTTACTGTCAAATTGACCCCATTTTCAGTAAAAACAATTAAATATTCAGTTATTTTATTAAATTTTCGTTTACTCCACAAAAGAGCCGAATTTCTAAAAATACCAGACAGACACCTGTGCGCTTGTTTTTCTTATAAGCGAGAGAGGGAGAATATTTTTATTAACTTACCCAGTTACACACGTTTGTTTTACTTTTGTTGTACTGACCACGTTGTTTACAGAAGAACTCTCAATTATTAGACACCAGCAGCATGACCGATATGGCTTCGCAATTATTTTACTTTTAAAATTTGATGTATTTAACTAAATTATTTTAACAAATAGAAAATGGGTATTGCTGACACAAAACAAGCAATTCATTTTTTATAGATAAGTAAAAATTAATTTTTGGTAGTAAAATTATATAAAATAACTGAATATTTAATTGTTTTTACTGAATATGGTGTTGAATTTTTGACAGTAAAATTTTATAAAATAACTGCATATTTATTTGTTTTTACGGAATTCGCGGTTGAATTTTTGACAGTAAAAATTAAATGAACATTTCGTTGCTTTAAATTACGTTTTCATTTAATTTTACATAAAGAAGAATTTAACTTAATCAACGGACAAAATTAACTGCAACTGAAAATCCGTATTAATATGAACTTAGTTTTTTGAATAACTGTTAGAATCAGTTAAAAATAAATTTGCTTGGAATTTTAAATGTTTATTTATTTAAAAATGACTGAACGGAATATTTCTTAAATAAACTACAGTCCGTTACTGTAATAATATTGTGAGTGTACTCTTGGAAAACAGTTTAGAACGCCTAAGACCATAATAAATAATGGTAACATAACAATATTTGACACGTCACAGTTTCAAGAGACTAGAAATTACACTGTGAAATTTCGTGCAGATTGGTTCATAATTTACCGTAGGCCCCATATAAACCCTTCTCCCGGCAAACAGTTTAGTACGCCTTAAACCATAATTTATAAATCTATCATAATATAATTTGGTACGCCACAGTTGCATATGACTAGAAATGACACTGTAAAATTTCAGAAAGATTGGTCTATAATTTACCCTAGGCCACATAAAAAACCCTACTGCCGGAAAACAGTTTAGTTCGCCTAAAACCAAAATTTTTAATGCTATCAGAATACACTTATAAATTTCGTGATGATCGGTCCATAATTTACTATAGGCCGCATACAAAGCCCAATCTGGTGAATTAATTAAATACGCCTAAAACGTTGCAGGTATAGATATGGCGGTAAAATCTCTACCAACTTAGCTTTATATGGCCAGAAAAAATGTCATGGAACTTTGTGATATACGGTCCATAGTTAACCTATGATTCCATATTTAGCAGCCGTCTGAAATTCACTGTAAACGCTAAAACTTATTTCATCGCTGTATTGAAATTTGTGTATTTTAATACCAGAAATCACTCTGCAGAATTTTGGTATGATTGGTTCATAACTTACCATGGCTCCAATATAAATTTCCCTCCTGAAAATCATTTAAGTTTGGCTTGAACTGTAACGAGTCATGATAATTTACTCAACCTAGTTAAAATTGCGAAAAAAAGATAACACTTTCTGGTTGTCGGTCAATAATTTCATATAGATCTAAGCGGCAACTAATTTTAATGCTGATGCCTGTTTTTATAAAGATTAACTAATAAGAAATAGATATCACTGCTGAATATCTCGATGGAGGGTATCAAAGATTTGGCACAGCCGAATATAGCATTCTTACTTGTTTTTCCTAATAATTTTTTACGAACTTAAAATCTACATTTATTACCAGAAAGGCGGTAAACAAAAAATGTACATTTGAGAGACAAAAAAGGGGTTAAATATGTATGTTTCGTAAGCACGTCTATTAAAATATAATTTTGAGCAAACTATAAATATATGTGCAGCACAGAAATAAAAAAAGAAACAGGGTCAATAATTATACTTTATTATTTTACGACTATATATTTAAATACATAACTGTTTGATCACGAGCAGCGTGAAAATATAACAATTTGAATCGCTAAAAAATTATTGTTGAAATACAAACATATCAATTTTGTTTAGCTTCGGGCGAATCTATCATTTACATATTTCCAACCAAACCGATGTATTGTCCTACGATTATGATTTCATCTATTCCTGATGTGCGAATAATAGGCACTTGTAGTTACTGTACAAACGATAGCAGTCCTACTCTTCAGATGACGTTCTTCTTCCTATTAGCCCATCGTCTACACACCTGCAGGCACGACAAGAAGTAAAAAAAAATTTGGTAATCCCAAAACTAAGCAAAAAATTTTGTATAATCATAAAAATAGCGTTGCTCTGCAATTTTAGTGTATTTTTGTTCGGTGAGTATGTATTTTCTTAAATTAAGTACAGAAAGATTGATTCAAGTACGGATTTTCAATCGCAAAATATTTAACTTAACCATATCAAATCCCGAAATCGTACTTGAAATAAATCGAAAATGTGTTTAATTGTAGTAAAACTAAGATTGAGCCAAACTCAAAATGCGCTTGATTCAAGTATTATAAAGTAGGGTCAATCACGAATTCGTACTTGAAATAAACCACAAGTGATATGAGAAGGAGAATTTTATTATGATTGATTTTCTTACCCGTTTTATAACTTACAGAATTTCAATTATAAAACACCACCATCATTCCTAATATGGCTTTTACTTGAAAATCTTAGTGCACATATATAAACTAAATGAGAAGCAAGAGTTATCAATTTTTCTTTTTAAACATGAAAATAATGTGTTTTCTTCTTGTTCTGTTGTTTTTGTTGTTTCTACATACAACAAGCAAATCGTTTTTTTTAAATCAATGTTCGAAGAAAAAATACTTAATACCGCTCCTTAGTGTTCGGTTCAGTAGATTGTGGAAAACACAAACGCTAATAGTGTTTGTGTAGAATATCAATAAAGGAATAACGCTTCCCTGTTAGTCATCTTACGAGCACAAAAAAATACTGTTTTTATAAAACTCAACAAAAGATGAGAAAATTTAATTCTGTTCGGTTTTCTTTTAAATCCACAAACATCATTGTGTTCGGTTCGGTTCGGCTCATTAATGTTTGTCCCTTTTGGCTCGTAAAAAAACCAAACATTTTTTAAAAAGACAAAATGCACATACGAAAAAAAGCAGTCTAAATAATTTTACACATACAAAACATATACACAATACACACAAAAGCTGTTCGTGGTGCAGTCGTTGCTAAAAATTTTTATTTGTTCATTTCTTACGAACGGGATTAATGCTGGTAATTTCTACAAAAATAAATCTATCTGTGCATAGATATCTATGGTGTAATATTGGTTGTGTTCGTCTACACAATCACTAGAAAAACAGACATCGTTCTTGGGTGTTTGAGCCGAACACTAAATAATGTACTGTTTATTTTCGCACATTGTTTTAAATACTTGTGTGGTGTTGTTGTGGTAGTCTACCACAAACTTTGTTAAGTTAAATCGGATTAAAACGCGCACTTTGTAATTTTACTCTCAGAGTGGCACTCCCAACGAAAAGCTGAATCCTTTTTGATACTTGGTATGAACATTTTGTACCTATTTTAAGGAATTCCGGGAATAATTTTCGAAATTTATCCTATTTCGGATTGTATTAACCCTGCACTATCATCCTTCGTCAAAATGACGACGCGAGATTTTATTTTTATGTTAAAACCTGTTGTTTCTTTTTCTTTTGATGTAATTTTGTTGGTGGCATGTCACAACGTCCATAGCATGACACTTTTAAAAGTGTCATAATGTCCATCAGAAAATTGACATAACATCCACGGACGTTACGACACTTTGCAAAGTGTCATAATGTCCACAAATTAACTTAAAACCAAAAAAATTAAAATTCTTGCAAGCGAGAATTTGGGATCATAGCCGGCCATCGGCCGAGCTAAAGGATTTTTTCCTCTATGGCATAACAAACACCGGCTTCGCTAGCTAAAGCTTCTCAGTATAGACGGCCTTCTGCCGGGCGCAAGGATTTTCTCCTTTACGGTATAACAAACACCGGCTTCGCTAACTAAAGCTTCACTGCGTAGTCGGCCTTCGTTCGAAAACAAGGCAGATGTTAGAAGCTTAATTAGCAAAACCGGTCTTTGTTATACCATCATGTAACGAACAGGGCACTGTAAACCCCAAAACAAATAAACCCAGCATGGTGGAGTTTTATAAAAGTACCAAAGGAGGAGGAAAACGAACAGGTGGCCGTTATGAAAATTTTTCGGGATTTTGAATATAACATTTATTAACTCGTAAATTATTTACTCGCATAACCTGCTTCAAGCTGGCCAAAAACCTCTAAATCGTTTTAATTTCATGAAAAATCTTTTTTCGTGACTTATAAAAAATCTCTTGAATGAGAGGCTTGATATGCCAACAATAACTACCAATGTAAGAAATGATATTCAAAATGAGCTACAAGTTTATAACTCCACAGATTCCGAGAATTTATCTTCACAAAGTCAAAATATAAAAAGGAAGATTGTAGTTTTTGTCCCTCTTCGAAGCGAAGAATTAAAAATGTTGTCTGTGCAAAATGCCTAAAAAGGCTGTGTGGCGAGCTCAAAATTGAAGTTCGTGCCTCGTGCTTTATATGAAATAATTTATTTCGAAAATTATGTTCCTTTGTTGGTTTAATATTTATATAAAAATAAACTGAAAGACTGAATTTTTTTTTATTATTAACTATTAAAAACACCATGCCAACTAGAGGAAGGGTATTTGTATTTGTATTTTGTATTTGTATTTGATATGAATATTTTCCGTCAAAGAATAAAAAATAAATAAATTACTTTCTTGATATTAAACAATTAAAAAAAAAAAAAAAAATATTTAAATAAAAAACTTATTTTGGTCCTTTTTTTTGCTTATGACGTATTTTGTAGTCGCATAAAGTATGTCGTAGTCAAAATGACGAAGGTTGACGATCATGTTATAAAAATAAGGATGACTTTCTAATTACATGTATGTTTAAGTAATTATACTTTGCATTCGAATCGTTCCCAATAGCAGTTGCAATTTGTTGCAACTACAAAAGTGCTGTTGCCACAAATACAATTTGGGCACATTTTAGGGTAAATAGTCGGCTGCTCAAGAGAGCTCCAGTAGTTCGTCCTTTTTTTTAACAAAACCATTAATGTTGAGTAAGTGGACTTCGGCAATAGACGAATTGTAAGTTTTATTTACACGACAATGAATAATTTTTTATTGCAGCAAGAAGAAAAAGTAGAAGTGTTTAATCTGAAAATATAAAGTAATGTTTCATATTTTCTTTAAGGCATACCTTTCTTGCGTCTATTGCTGTTTTCATTTTCAGTGGGTATGGCGTGTTAAGTATGTCCCTTATATTAATTGATAGAATTCGCTCAAAAGACGATGGCAATCAATGTGTAACCCCTTGGATCTTTGTATCTAGGGTAATCGTTAGTTTAAGTACAGTTTAATTGAAGATGATGCTTTAAAAGGTCACCACTCGGTCGCGAAGGATATAAAATTGACAGCGAGAACGTTTTAATAAGAGATAATATTCTATATATATTAATTTTAAACATCTCACTTATCCATCCCTGTTAAACTTTTGGTAATAAAAAATGATTAATTAATTTACAGTTGACTTGTTTTAATTATCTCTTTTTTAATTTTTTTATTCAACAGAATAAAACAATATTATTTATTACATTTTGTCATTAAATTAAGTCAATTATCGTTCTGTTAAATGACGCAATTAGATAAAAAAACAAAAATTAAAAAAGTTTGATTTTATGTTTTTTTTTTTGTTTAAATTCCTATTAATTTAAAAATTATGCTTGCATAATTACTTTTTTATTTTTATAGTTAATGAACCGAATTGTTAAACTTCATTCAGTTCAATTATTTTGTCAGCAGAATGAAAAAATTAATAAAATTGACAAATTAAAAAAAAAAAATATTAAATCAATGTTAAAGGCACTTTATAAATACATAAAATCATGTGTGGGCAAATGCAAAATGAAAATCCAAAAAGAGCAAATGAGCATAAAACCAACAAATGCAAACGTAAATAAGCCAATACAATGTCACACATGCAAAGCTTTCAATGTAGTGGTGCCCATACCTGCCCAGCGGGAAAAAGAAGGAGTACGGATGTCTTCTAGAAGGCCTCTGTACTGCTTCTTTTGGATATACAAGGCCTGCTCGCTCCATTCCATACTCATATCTTTTTTACACACGTTGTCATTGCGGAGAAGGCCTTCTGCTCTCGCTTCTTTAGCAGGTACATAAGAATGGCAACGGGATAAAAAAAATAATTGTTTTGCTTTTGCTTGTGCAAAAAAAAAACAATACAAAAAATATTACTCCTTCTCTACTCCCTTCTCATAGAAGCGAGTGTGGAAGGTGTATCTTATTTTTTACACCAAAGAGCCGAGGCCTTCTATAAGGAATTCTTTAGCAGTTAGATAAGAATAGGAATTTAATCAAAACAATTTTTAAGCAGGCCTTTTAAAAGGCCTGAAGTAAGAAGGTCTTCGGAGTTTTACCGCTGGGTGATAATAATTTAAGATTTCGTTATTTTACTAGAGAGTGAAGTTTGTCTACTCTCTTATCATGGTACATGTTCTGCAAAGTAAAATTAATTCTCCAAAATCGTATTCTAGAATTTGAATTTTAATACTTTAAACATCCTCTACAATGTAAAAACTTTCAACAGATAAAAGTATTAAAACATTTCATAGCTTGGCATGTTCTCAAACAAAAAGCATTAACGAAATTTAAATAAAATTTTATTTGTACAAAATAAAACCATATTTTCTGACAACATCAACGCATAATTTTCACATAAATTAACACTGTTGTACAAAAAAAAAAAGACACGTACATTTACATGCTTCATGAAAATTTTAATTTTTATATTTGAAAAATTTTTTTCTGCTTTTATACTTTAATTCAAATGTAAAAAAAAATTATGTATGTGCATACTTTTTTTTTATTTTCGTGTATAGAAATGCTAATTGGAAGCTTTAACTAAATACAACGAACTGGAAAAAGTGTTTAATATGAAATACTATTACATTACAATTTGCATACATTTATTAGATTTTAGACTTCAACTGTATGAGTAAAAGACAATATAATGAAACAATTAAAAATGTAATGTGTAATTATTTTACAACATAAAAAGCATTATCTTTATGATTTTTTTAACCAACAAAAAGGTGTATCAGAAAGTGAAAGGAAGTTATATTTTCTTCACACAACTATACAATATCGATCGTCTTTTTTTGTTTTTTTTTTGTCTGTTTTTGCGTGCATGATTTGCTGTGTCTTCTCGGTAATTAAGCATTTCTAGCATATATCTCCTTGAGTTATTTCTCTCTTCTTGTAATATTTGTACCGCTTCAAAATTTGGTTTATGATTTGTCAGCGTAAGCTCGATTCACCCATGCGTTCCAAACAAAATTTTTGTTCGGACAATATATTTTATATTGAGTTTGACATTTTACTTTTGAGATACAGCGAAATTATTTTGTTCGGCACTATTTTTCTTAAATTGGTTTAATTTGTATCCTTGTTCCGAACAAAATGAACTGAGATGCCACTTTTTACAATTTGTACATAAAAGTGTATATATTTAGTGCTATTACATATTTCGTTTTGTGCTGAATAATTAAATAAAAAAAAATTAAACAAACGTTGCAATATAAAAAAAAATGTTTTTTATGTGATAATATCGTTCAAATAGTATTATACATATGAAATGTTTTTTTTTTTAAGAATAAATATTATAATTATTAACAATCATATACATATATGTATACATAATTGTAACTTTACTGACTGACTGATTCATGATCGTACAGCCTAAATTCCTGAAGCTAAAAACTCTCCCCAAATCGATTGAATTCGAATGTTTAGGGGGTAAAAAGGGGTAAGAACCGGCAAATTTGGTAATCTTTTATATCCAAAACTAAAAGAGATACAATAAAAAATTAAAAATTATCCATTTTGCTTAGAAAAATAAGCGGATAGGAGTCTGGTACTTTTTTGAAATTCGGCCCTTTTAGAGAGTAAAGGGTTAGACCTGTATTTTGACACTTTTTGGCACCCAATCGATCTTTTAAAAAAAATAATATAGAAACTTATTAAAAAAAAAAATACAAATATAAGTTTGGTACTTTTTTAAAATTCGAAAGTTTAAGGGGTAAAAATCGTAAATATTGTTGGTACTTTTTTACAAAATAGCTTTCTCCATTCATTCTTATATAAGTTATTAATTATGGGCTCCCACTACAATATTGACATTTTTGATTCTTTAATGGGGATAAAAAAGTACAAAAAAAAAGAGAAAATAAGGGAAATAAAATTTTTTTCTTTAGCTTTTTCGTTCCACAACTTGTACTTTTTTAAGTTTTGCTAATATTGGACCCAGAAACACAAAATTCAACGTGCAATGTCCTGAGTATATAAGGCTCTATGAGGGAACTTTTTGGTACTTTTTTTGATCTTTAACTGATAATTTCTGAATTTCCGTTAGTATTGAACCTAGAAACATGCAATTTAACATTCAAGGTCCTGAGTGAATGAGAATCTTTAAGAGAGTTTTTGTTACATTTTTTCTTTAACTTAGAAACATAAAATTATGCCGGTGCAGTTAAATGTTGGATCTTTTTAATGAAGAGATAAAAGCTATATCACATTCGAAACTTAGTATCTAAAAAATACTTTTACTTTATTTTTTTTTTACTTTTTACTTTCAACCTTTTTTGATAAATTTGCATTTCGTCCATATTCTTTAACACGTATAATCGTTAACATCTGTAAACCATATGGTAGCTTTGTTTGGCCGGACAAATTTTCCGAAATAGGTGAATCGTTCTACACAACACTCTCTGTAAAAAAATTATTCTCCAGACAAAAATTTTGGTCGGAACGCATGGGTCAATCAAGCTGTACAGTGGTCTGCTAGTGCAGTTTTTTGTTATATAGGTTTTTCAAAAGCTTTTCGGTCAGATTAACGAGAAAACATTCTTGTCTTATACAAAATTTTTAATTTTTTTTCCTACATAAACAACCAGTATTTAAGCCCTTATGACACTACATTTTTTCGTCATTGAATTGATATAAAATTGATAATAAAAAACAATAAATGTTGGAAAAAGCAAACTATAAAAATGTAAACAAAAATATTTTTTCAGTTTTGCTTTTGTTATGAGTTTTCTTATTTGTCATTTTTTTGTTTATAAGAAAACAAAACAAGCAAAAAGCGGCAAATCGCTGATGCAGCAATACTTTTAACATTTCAGGCTTGAAATTATAATTTTAAGTAGAACAAATTAAAATTTTTTTGATAAAACTTCATTTCTTATCGATAACTTTTTTAAAATGTTTGACAGTTTGTTGTACTTGGTAATCTTTTCTCTTACATTATATTTGCACTGTTTGCCAAACCTTGAACAGCATTAAAAATGTAGTGTCATAAGCAGTGATGCCAGGAGAAATGTCAGAAAAAAGAAAAAATCCCTATTTTCCCTATAACGAAAAAAAATGTCCCTACAATTTGCCCTACATTGAAAATTTTTTTTGTTTTTAGCAACTGGCAAACAAATACATATTTTTTAAAAATTTTGCAAAGGTTATAATAAAAGCATTTATTAACAACAAGAAAAAAAACAAAATAAACATGTAAATGCCTCATACACGCACATATAAGAATTCAATTTCAACAATAACACTGTGTGACAAATTGAATTTTTTTCTTTTTGGCAGAAGCAACTCTATATATCCTTTTATCTTGAGAGAAAACATAGTCTAACATGGTCCTTGATTTTCCATTTCCTCAACTTTTGTCCTTTTTAAAGAGCTTAATAATCAAGAATACTTATTTTAAATTTCTTTTTATATAAGTTTCTAATTATTTTTAGCTAACTTGGTACTAAATAAAAGAGAAGGCTCTATAAAATGTTTAAAAAATTATTTTCTTCAGTTCCTTTGAACTTAAATATAAAAAAAACCTTTTAAATATATGTGTATCCTTCATTATCCTTAAAAGTTTTATTACAAATTATTTTAAAATTCGAAATTGTACGGTTGGATGTTTCTCTTAGTTTAAAAGGTGTGACGTTTTTTTTTACAAATTAATTTCATTAGATATTCGCTTTTAATATTCGCATACATTTTATTATTTTATATTATTTATAGCACCCTACATATATATTAGGAGCCACGAAGATTCAGCAACACGGTTTTGGCAATTGTTGAAGTTTTCCAGGCTGTTAGGACTCATATTATAGGGTTTCTGGTCAACAAAGTTTTAAATTAAAATAGGATAGGATTTTTAGGCAATCTACTGAACATAAAATAATATTATGAAAATTCCCTACATATTCCTTAAAATAAAATATCTGTCCTTTTCCCTTACGCTTGCAATTTTTCGAAAAAGTCTCTACAATAAGGAAAAATTCTCTACTGTTGGCATAACTGGTTTGGGAAGTTATGATTTTTTGTAATTTTGATTTTTGGAAAAAAGTCAAAAATACGATTAGTACTTGCAACTCAAAAATGCGAGATGATGGAAGAAAACAGAGATTTGATTTGAAATAAGCGACCTCAAATTATGGTCGAAAGCGACGACTAAAGTTAAATATATATTTAAAAAGATTTGAAGTGTCCTTATTTTTCATTCTTTACGTTCAAAATCATCAATTTTTCTAAGTTTTTTGACAGTTTTGCTGTTTTGAGTAAGATGTTGCTGTTTTCTTCGATTTTATCTTAAGTTTTAGATCTGATGAAGAGCTTAAAATTTGCCGAAGAGGGACAAACGATAACTCGAATAGTTCACGAGATATAGACTTAAGAATCAGTACATGTTTTTGAAAATTGTACTAAAATACACCCCCAGTCGAAAACTTCAAACATGAATTAAAAAACCTTAGCTAATAATTCAAAACCAACCTAGGGTTTTTCTACTACCATTATAAGCTCTCCGATTTTTGGGGTCTCTATTGGTTCAAGATTATGAAGTTAAAAAATGTGCTACTACAACTACTGTAGTTTTCATTGCATGTTTTATTCAAGATTGCCGTTAACAATATTTCTTAGTGTTAATGCAATAATTGCGCTTTACTCAAGTTTACACTACTCTAGTGATAGTTCAATAAAACTGCACAGTTACTGTAGTGCATTATTTGGCATACACGTTATAAGCATTTAACAAAATAATGCATCATTTTAATTAGAGAATTACAAGTGTTAAAGTTAGTGATAATTCAATAAACTTGAACTTGCGGTGAAATATTGTCATATTTTGCATATTTAATGCATTTGTCCCAGGTCTGATACAAATACGATACAAAACAATTTTATTTATGAAATGTTTCCAACACTTTGTACCGGGGCTTTGGAGTCGTCAAAAAATATATCTAACTCCGACTCCGACTCCGAATCCAACCGTTGAAATTTGTCAAGTCCGCTTAATGTATATGAGACTGGTCCTCATTTGACTTTAAACTCTTTTTCTTCATGCAGTACCTTTTAAATGCTTAAAGGCAGCAAGAAAATTATTCTGTAAGAATTTCAAATCGATATTTTAAATATTTCAATGCCAATTTCGAAGAAAATTTTTGAAAATGTTTTATGGCGAAAAATTTTTGAGTCGGAGCCGCGAGTTTTTGTGGGTGCTCCAACTTATATCCCATACAAAAACCTCAACTCCGACTCTGCAATTACCACTCAGGCCTGGTTGCTACAAGCTAAATTATTAAATAATCAATTGAATTTGTTATTATGTTTATGAAGAAATTAATATTTTATTAGAATTTTCTAAACATTGAAGAATATATTCTATTACCAAACGATAAATTAAGGAACAAAAACCTTTGGTATAGATATTGCTTTAGAAACAATTCTATTAAAAGTAAAATAATTATTTTTAAAATGCCCTCTTTTTAGTTTACCACATATCGGTCCACTCTGCAGCAAGAAAAAATAAATCTAAATAAATACTAACAAAAAAAAAAAACAATTTTTCACTACATTACTTTAACCTTTAGGGATTTATATGGAACAAAAGTGAACAGCATAAAGGTCATGATTATGTACAGAGTAAGTGTACATAAGAACATGTATATAAAATTCATTTCATACATGCTGGCATGTTCTTCTCCCTTTTTACATTTTAAAGGTGATTATATTCCATAATATACATTTGAAATCTCTTCCTACATTTTGCCAACAGCCATAATAATGTAGGAAATAGTTGCTCATTTATTAGCAGTTGTTTGGTTGCAGTAGATAGAGATTTTTATTTACTAAAACATTTTTTGTGTTTTTAAATGGGGTTATAGAAATTGTAAACGACAGAAGGAGCTTTCACTTGTAAAATTACAAAATACAACTTTAGAATATTTTTCTAGTTTATTTTAGATATATTTTTTTAGGAACATTTTTTGTTAAGTGTGTCATAATAGTTAGTTTTCCTGAAAGAAAAACTTGGCCTTACTCCAAATGTATTTCAGAAAGCACGTACACATGTACACACTATGCAAGTACATTAAGGGTGTAAAAAACTATTTTTACCAATATCCAAGCAAAAATCTTTAATGGCCTACAAAAATATTTCCATAAAGTAGCCTCCCTAATATAAACATATAAACATTTGTATGCTTAAAAAGGGAAAAAGGTAGTTGAAAAACATTCGAAATAACGTTACATTAATTTTAATGCTGCCGGAAAACTTTTGAAAGTTTAGTTTACGAATTGTTTGCAAAAGAATTGTTAAATGTGAAAAAGTACAACAAAATGTTTTATTCATTGGAAGCCTAAAAATATTATCTTTATAAACTTTTACTATAATGTTGGACAAAAAAAAAAGGGGACAAACCAAAAAGATATACACGAGCATCTTTAATGTATTTAAAGATACTCTTACATCTTTTTTAACTCAGTTCCTACACCCAGCACGAGTCGATTAAGTTTATGCCCTTTGATGAAATAAAGTTCTGTTTTCTTGGCACCATTGTAATTTTTGATGCAGAATAACTTCTCAAGATTTCAATAAAAGTCATAACCGTAAAAGGTAATATTAGTATAACCATTTGTATATCAACACTTAATTTAATTAGTGATAGAAAACACATACTAATTATTAATGTGAATTGCATCTTAACTCTGTCAGTTTGTCAAACATGATATTTCCAATGGCTTATAAATCACTGATGGCTTAAACGCTTGTTAAGTTGAACTTAACTTGACTTTTTATGTAGTTTAAACCTAACAACTATAAATCAGTGTCCCATGTATTTTTTTTTGTTGTTAAAACAATAACGTGTGGCAGCACAAAATATAAATATGTATTTTAAAAATAAACTCAATATTTGTTAAATTTGCAGTTAGTCAAAGATTATTATTAAAAACGAAATTTTAAAAATTTTATCTATCAGCATTAATTAATAAAGTTTCTAAATAATAAGCGCTTTTGGAACAAAAAGCCATTTGTTGGAAGGTAAATTTCAATCAAAGGGCGATTTGGCTAGTTTTTTATGTCAAAAAAAAAAAAAAACAACAACTAAAAGAGTGTCTTTGCTTTGGAAAAGTATATTTTAGTTTTTTCAGGATGGCAGAACTTATCACAGAAAATTTAACATTTTACATAACTGATTGATTTTAACTTAGGATCTGGTAGTTCAATATTGAAAAAAGTGAACATTTAAAAATACTGTTACTATACTCGACTTCAGATTATAGTGTTTTGTAAACACTAATCCATTTGAAGTATGTAGGGACATTACAACAACTTGACATTAGTTAAAGGTAGGATTTAACTAGACGTATAAAAATTTTTCCATTCTTCCAACTTGTCTTTAATTAACCAGGCAGGATGAACTTGATTTTAACATATCGTTCACTATAAGTTAAAGTTAAGTTGAAAAAATGAAAAACTTTTTATACGTCTTTTAAAATCATTTCTTTAACTAACTTCAAGTTGTAATATTGACACTAAGCGTCTAAAGCTCTCTTTATAACATTTAAAAAATCTTTATATTATATTTATTATCTTATAAAATGAATTAGTTATCTATCAAGAATTATATCTATTAAGTACCTTTTTCAAAGCTCACAATTGATCTAAATATTTTACAGAAAATCTTAAATTAAATGATATTTATACAAAATTTGCACCGTGATCCAGTTACTTACAGTGTAGTTATGCATCATACTTATTCAATCGTGTAGTTGGTGCAATTATTCATCCCTGAAAGTGCACTCAAGCTAATGTTCAAGTCGCTGTCATAACATTCGTAACCAAAAATATTTTAAAAAGGAGAAAACTAAAAAGTTCTTACTTAACATAACCGTAAAGTGCTTTCACATACCCACACGAACCCACTAATAAGTTTTCTCTTACATTCGCAAGAGTGTATCTTAGTATTTACGGATTTTTTTTTCAATTTCTGGTATAATTTTTCATATTTGCCGTAGGTATAACGAATAAATGTGTACCTGTGCGAGGGCGCAGAAAAAAGTATTACATACGAAAACTTTAAAATAGTTGAAACTAGAATATTAAATACAAACAATTCAAAATTCAATTTTGTCTTGTTACTAAAAGTGAGCGCTAAACATTGCATCAAAACTAGAGATGCCAATCCCGAAATCGAGATCCCGAAAAATCCAGGGATTTTCGGGTTCAGCGAATCTCAGGATTTTCGGGAATTAATCAAAGCCGAAATCGCTTATACTTGTATAATTTTTTTGTTTTACTTTTTTTTTATAAAAATAAATTTATCTTGCATTCCCTCTTGAGAGGGTAGAGAACACAATATTGATATTTAATATTTATTTGAGTGACCCTATTAATACTGTCATTGAAAACGAAAGAACAAAGTAAAACTTTATTATTATTTTTAAGCGTGTCCAACAATTAAACGTGAAAAGTGGTAAAAATATTTAAAGACTTAAATAAATTAAAGAAAAAAATGTATTTTGAAATGCACAAACATTCCACTGGTGCGTGCACTAAATTCAAAACTTAAAATTTACTCTTTTCAGGTTTGCCGAACGTTATACACAGTGTTTAAAAAGCTGCAGTTGCAGTTGCATTTTCCATTGGTCAAAAATAAGCTGTTGCCTTTAACAGTCGCAGTCAAGGCAAAATCAAAATACGAAGAGTTGTGTACAACAATGAACATCGACAGTCGACATGTTCGCAAGTGTTTGGTTAGACAGACTGAAACTTTTAAAAATCCCGTAGTTAATGAAGATGGGACGATGTGTTATTGTTTTCGTTTTTTGATTTTACCTGTATTTCGACTGTTTTCATTTAATGAATCAGAAGTAAAAGCAACAGTTAATTTTTGTCCATTTTTGACTGCAGTTTTTTAAACATTGGTTACACACATCATCTTAAAAAGCATAATCTTTAGATTGAGTTTATCTAAAATTAATTATTTTTTTTGCAAAATTAAGAATAATTGCACAAAAAATGCATTAAAAGTTTAATATTGAGATGGACTATTTATTGCAGGTATTCATGACGGGAGCCACAAATAAAAGTATTGGTATTTTATATTTGTTAATATATAAAGAAAATTTTGATGAAAAATAAAATGTTCAAAGCAAAAAATTAAAAAGTGTTTTTTAACAAAATTTGAGTTGTTTAAAATAATTTTTAAATGTTAAACGGGAGTTAAGCTACGGTCACACTTATTAAATATTTGACCAATTAAGCGTAACTCCTACACTCACAATATTATTACAGTAACGGACTGTAGTTTATTTAAGAAATATTCCGTTCAGTCATTTTTAAATAAATAAACATTTAAACTTCCAAGCAAATTTATTTTTAACTGATTCTAACAGTTATTCAAAAAACTAATTGCATATTAATACGGATTTTCAGTTGCAGTTAATATTGTCTGTTGATTGAGTTAAATTCTTCTTTATGTTAAAGTAAATAAAAATGTAATTTAAAGCAACGAAAAGTTCATTTAATTTTTACTGTCAAAAATTCAACCGCGAATTCCGTAAAAACAAATCATTATTCAGTTATCTTATATAAATTAATTGTCAAAAAATTAACTACATATTCCGTAAAAACAAATAAATATGCAGTTATTTTATAATATATTACTGTCAAAAATTCAACACCATATTCAGTAAAAACAATTAAATATTCATTTATTTTATATAATTTTACTACCAAAAATTAATTTTTACTTATCTATAAAAAATGAATTGCTTGTTTTGTGTAAGCAATACCCATTTTCTATTTGTTAAAATAATTTAGTTAAATACCTACATCAAATTTTAAAAGTAAAATAATTACGAAGCCATATCGGTCATGGTGCTGGTGTCTTATAATTGAGAGTTCTTCTGTAAACAACGTGGTCAGTACAACAAAAGTAAAACAAACGTGTGTAACTGTGTAAGTAAATAAAAATATTCTCCCTCTTTCGATTATAAGAAAAACAAGCGGACAGGTGTCTGTCTGGTATTTTTAGAAATTCGGCTCTTTTGTGGAGTAAACGAAAATTTAATGAAATAACTGAATATTTAATTGTTTTTACTGAATATGGGGTCAATTTGACAGTTAAAAATTTACAGTAAAATTTTAATAAATAACTGAATATTTAATCGTTTTTACTGAATATGGTGTTGAATTTTTGACAGTTAAATTTTACAATATAACTGAATATTTATTTGATTTTACGGAATATGGTGTTGAATTTTTGACAGTAAAAATTAAATGAACTTGTTGTTAAAAATAAATGAAAAATAGGTAGACCGGTTTTTAATTGAACTTTCATTTATTTTATATTACAATTTCAGTTAATTTTACGTACAGAATATTGTGAGTGTACTTTTCTTAATAGTTAGTCAGATTTAACATTGTCTTAATATCACAAAATAAAATTATTATACTACTACATATAGTAAGAGACTGATTTTTGTAAGATGTGGTATCAAAATCAAAATAAATATTGGAAATCAAATAAATGATTATTTAGTTTGGTTGTTGGTCCCATTTTTTTCGTCAAAAGTGGCGGTATTTTATGAGTCCTACTACATTTTTCTTTTAAAAAAAGTTTAAAATTAAAAATATAACCTAGAAACTATTAAAATCAGTGAAAAATATTTAAAGTGCAATTGCACAAAATTTTCGAGAAAGATTTTAAAACTGGTTCAAGTTCAAAACATTTCAGGGTACCAATCGGTGAAGCTGGGGGGTTCCTCTATAACATTTTGAACAAAGCAGCTTAAAATGCATGTAACTCTTAAAATAAAAGATAGAATTTTATCTAATACTTGTTGGTTAAATTAACTTTAAATGTATATACATGGTTATAATAGTATTGTATTGTTTACCTTTTATTATAAGCTTTTAACTTAACACTGTAATTTTTTACAATATATATTTTTTTTAATTTTCCCAGTTTAACACTGTGCCAATAAAACACATTCAATTAAAAAAACAAAATTCGCAGTTAAGTGCAGAAAATTGTAAGCTTTCAAATGAAAATTTGTTGCCAAGAACAACGTGCACGGTAAGGATTTTAAAGTAATTGAGTTATTTTTGTACACTACATAATTCCTACCACTACACCTTTTCCAATTGTAATTCAGAAAGCGTCACCTGTAATTCAGAAAGCGTCAATTGTAATTCAGATTAGTCAGTTGTAATTCAGAAAGCGTCAATTGTAATTCAGATTAGTCAATTGTAATTCAGAAAGCGTCAATTGTAATTCAGATTAGTCACTTGTAATTCAGAAAGCGTCAATTGTAATTCAGATTAGTCAGTTGCAATTCAGAAAGCGTCAATTGTAAATCAGAAATTGTCAATTGTAATTCAGAAAACATCAATTGTAAATCAGAAATTGTCAATTGTAATTCAGAAAGCAAAAAACTTGCATTAACTATTTATTTTTATTTTTTTATAACAAAAGAAAAAAATGTACACTAAAGAGCTAATATTTGGTTGTATTTTTAAATGCATATATTTATGATTATCGACCGACCGCCATGTCATTCATTGAGGACGCAGAAGCTTGGTGAACCGTACAGTGTTGCACAGCACGAGCGCAATCACCCCCAGTTATGGTATTTGTTGCACGATCTATAATTTCCTCCAAGTAGATCAATCTTTGTTCTATCACGCCAGGACCTGTAACGTTTGGAACACGAATGTTGCTTTTGGCATAGGCTTTAACTTTCGACCAAATATTTTCAATGGGATTTAGCATTGGAGAGTAGGGTCCGAGCCGCAAAAGAGATGCTGGCGTACTATTAATTACTCTTTCAAGGTTTGAATGACAAGGTGCGTTGTCAGCAACAATCACCAAATCTTCCAGCAGATTACCCATATCTTGCCACTTTTGCATTAATGTAATCACCCAGTCATTTGCTAATTGTGCAGTAAATGAACCCCTTCTACGTTCCACGTGTACGATTCCTGTAGTTGAAATTGCTCCTATTAAATGTATGTTAGGACCTCTTGATGCTGGAAGGTGTTGTACTGCTCTTTCCCCAGCTCTTGCACGGCCTCTCGTTCGACGGCAAAACAAATTAAAATTGGTTTCATCCATCCAAACAATTTGCTTTCCATGCTGTATGTAGTGGTTCAAGGATTGAACATATTCAGCTCTTTTCCTTTTATTTGCCTCAGAGTTCATTGTAACTGGTTCAAAGTGTACTTGTTTTGTAGTGAACATTCGGCCTTCTAAATAATTACCTATTGTTGACACAGATAACGATTTGTTGAAATGACTTATAACCTTTTCTTTAAGCTGCATTAATGTTATGGTAGAGTCTTCTTCTACCCACGAAAGCATCAAATCAATTTCATCATTAGAAAGGATTTTTGGCTTTGTACCACCTTTTGGTTTCATTTCGGTATCACCAGATTGGATCCAAAAATATGCGGTCTTATATTTAATTCCTAGTGATGTAGCCAAACCTATCCAATCTTCACCTCTGTTAGCACAATTAACTATCCTTTCACGGTCTTTTGCACAATGTTTTTTATATTTTTTTCTTTCAATTTCATATTTTCCAGTCACTATTGCTCTGCAGATTGGACAAGCACTATCTTCAACATCCGTTATGGGCTGTGAGCACTTCTTGTGAAAGAAATGCAGGCATGGTAGCAAGCGTATAACTGAATTCCTTGTCATAACAGATTGGCAAATTGCACAATTATCCTTAAATTCCATTTTTTTTTTATTTATGTCAATATTACGTTTTAAACTGTTTAAAGTTTTAAATAGACTATGTATTTACATATATTTAAATGGATTCAGAAATTTTATTGCAAAAAAAAAAAATCACGGGCTACTATGTTTATAATTTTTCCTCACAAAACTTTTAGTGATTTTTCTTTTTTACATTTATTTTATTCTGAATTACAATTGACGCTTTCTGAATTACAATTGACAATTGCTGATTTACAATTGACGTTTTCTGAATTACAATTGACAATTTCTGATTTACAATTGACGCTTTCTGAATTACAACTGACTAATCTGAATTACAATTGACGCTTTCTGAATTACAATTGACTAATCTGAATCACAATTGACGCTTTCTGAATTTCAACTGACTAATCTGAATTACAATTGACGCTTTCTGAATTACAACTGACTAATCTGAATTACAATTGACGCTTTCTGAATTACAACTGGAAAAGGTGTAGTGGTAGAGGGTACAAAAATGTATTTTAAATAAATTAATTTTGTTAATTAATTTCGAATTCAAATCTCAATTACTTATTTTAATTCGTTTAATAAAAATGTTAATAGAATCTAACAAATTAATCAATTACTAGTTTGTTCTATTCAATTAAAATTCAAATTTTATTTAGTTTGAATTAATTGAGGTAAATTTTATGCTAATTATTTTATAATTGAATCAATTAACACATTGTTTGATATTGTACTTTGTTTTTTTGTTATCATATTTTTAATTAAATTGATTTTTAATAAGAAATAAATCACAAATTTTCATTAATAAACATTTTAGTAACCCCGGGATTGGATTTTTTTTAAATCCCGAATCCCGGGACTTGCGTAAATCATAGCATTTCTAATCTAAACTATACGATTAAAAAGCATAGTAAATATTTTGTTCATGTGGCGAATGATCAATTTGTATTAAAATTAACCCACATACGCAAAAAGTACTTTTACACGGTATGTAATTTTTCAGCGGCTTTGTCAGTTGTATGATCCATCTGTAATTGCACACGTCTGGAAAAATTGCAATTTACAAAAGGCATACAATTTTTGTATGAAAAAAATACAAACTTTTTAACTTTCATTTGACATAACCTGATTTCTATTTTTATAAATTTTTTGTTGCATTTCAGTTATTTAAACATGTCGCTTTTTTAAGAAAAATGTATAAATAAATTGATATTAATAAATTCTTACGTTGTTCGTTCTACAATCTGTTTAATCTTAGTGTACTGAACAATTCTTTATTTATAATAGAGAATAGCAAGCCAAATCACCTGTCATAAATAAAAACGGCATATAATTAAATTTAAAAAAAATACTGCGCAGAATTCGTATTCGGATGAAAACAGTTCGATGGAAAAAACGCCGTGTATTTCACATACCGAGAAAATACATGGCACTTGAGGTAAACCAATATGCCCTCAATATAACAGAATTAGTTGGTTATGAATACCTTTTAGCCAAAAAAAACGACTTTTTAATAATAATACACCCAGAGAAAAACATGTTTTAGAAGGTGAACATCACCAACAATACTATTTTAAAGAAAATTTTCAACATATTTGCCTGTATTCATAAAAATATTTTAAATTTAATAAAGATTATTAAAATGGTCCTTAATATACGCTTGTTAAATTTAATCATCGTTTATGAATACGAGGGATTATGCAAATCTGCTAAGTCCACTATTTAAGAAAATTGTGATTTTAGTGCCGTGAGGTAGTGAAAGATACGTCTCGTCGACCAGCATGTATCAGTAGTTTGAGTATTGAAGTGTGTAAAACCAATTATATTTTTGGTTTAACTCTCAAGCAGCAAATAGGAAAAATAAAAAGGTTTTTGTCTTTCCTGTGAATTGCGTTAAAACGGAGTTAGCAGGTTTGCATATTTAGCCGCCGATATTTTTGTTGCCGACAATCATATTGTGGTTAAATTTGTCCTCCATCAAGAAGCCAACGAACATGTTATGGTTATTAATAACAAAAATATATTTTACACTTTTAACAGCGTAATTGGTTTTCAAACATAGAATGTTGCTTATGGAAAATAGGAAAATACACGCAAAGAAAAAACATGGTTGTGGTAAACATATTCTAAGAGCATCATATTATGATAAAATTTATGATTGTAGTCACCACATTAAGATTATTATTGAATCATATTATGACTAAATATACTCGTAATATTACATCATAATATTTTTGCTATAATCATATTATTATTATGCCTTTTATACTAAGTTAAGAAGTTATCAAATTATTGTCATGTTAATCATAATAAGCTAAGAACTAATCATATTATTGTCATGTTAAACATAATAAGCTAAGAAGTAATCACATTATCATCACGTTAATCATAATTAATATAGAAGCAATCATATTATGATACAGCCCCTTTCATAACTGTCATAAATATATAAAATAAATTAAAACTTTTTTGCATCGATTTTGTATTTTGTGGCTTTTTTCAAACAGCGGAGTTCAATATAAGGCTTGCAAAAGAGCAAATTCAAAATCTGCAATACCTAGCCCATAGTAGGATAAAGAATTGTTTTTCGGCTCACCTGAAAAATTTGTTTTTAGACATACGCGGTTGCTCATGAAAACCACAGAAATATCGTAACACTTTTATAAAATATAACGAAATCTCTGTGTGTTTTGTTTTTGGATTCTACAAAAAAAAACAACGATATTTTGCATTTGCACTATTAAATCACTAATACGGAATGAACTCCGCTAATATTTTAATATTTTTAATTTCTTTAAACATATTTTTTTATGGGAATTTATCTTTAAATTGATTAACCGCTCACATATAAAATAAATGACACAACTGATACAAAATTATTTTACAAATGGCGCTTGCATAATATTATTAGAGTAAAAATAGTTTGATTGCATCTTAAACATAATATGATAAATGTATAGAAAGTTATCATGTTATGGCTATTAAATATCATGATATGGTTGTGAGTAATATAATATGTTTAGAAAGTTATCATAATTTAGTTGTTAGAAAAATATTTATTTTTCGGTCAACAATACTCAAATTAATAATTGCGATAAACATTGATTTGTTTACAGTAACTATAATATTGTTGATATTAAAGAAAAATAACAATTATTTGTGTACGACAACAATATAATGCTACATTAAACATAGTGTTGTTGCCGTAACCAAGCCCAACCATATTTTTTCTCTGCGTGTACTATTGTTTATTTAAAAAAAAATTATTGTCAAATTTAACCATACCATTTTTAGAAGCAGCCATAGTATGGTTTTGGCTTCTTGATGGAGGTCTAATTTAACCATAATTAAACATGTTTGCAGTTTTTACAAATAGCTTTGTTAGAGGCGACCATATTTTAACATATTTTTTCTCAGCATGTAGGTATGGAAAGCATACGATTCAATAATTTTAAGTTAAAAAAATATAAAGTATATTTATATGAGACCATAATTCAAATGTTTTTCCTTTGTAAGCCTTTAAAGCATAATGTGTTTAAATTCACATGTATATTCTTACACAATGTACAACGTATATTTAAATATATGGAAACTAGAGGTGTTCAAAAAAATTTAAGTAAATTCTAAAGAGAATCTCTGGGGTTGTTTGGTTCCTTTGTTTATACAACATCAAAACATTTTATATGAAGTGTGGTGCCGATTTGATAGAAAAAGGTTAAGGCGGCAAAGTCGCTTTATTTTAGTTTTTGTCAAATTTTTAAACGCCATAGGGCCATTATTACAACTAACCGTTTGTTAAAGGTAAGATTTTGTTCGACGTATAAAAAGTTTTTCACTAAAACAACTTTGCCTTAAACTTAATTAAGCGTTATGTTAGATGCAAGCTTATCCTACCGGGTAGATTGAAATAAAGTGAAAAAAAATTAATAGCTTTTTAAACATCCGACAAAATCCTACCTTAAAGTAACGGCAAGTTGTAATAATATCCCTAAAAAATTTAATTCTATATGATCGAAAGGTATAAACAATTATGTTTGCAAACAGGTAAATATCCAAAATTTTAATTATAACTTGACGGAGAAATTTTACCATACCTTAACGATATTTTAAATTTATTTCGGCAAAAAAACTATTATGTTTTTGTTTCATTATTTTTATAATTATTATTATTATCATTATTATTATTATTATTATTATTATTATTATTATTATTATTATTATTATTATTATTATTATTATTATTATTATTATTATTATTATTATTATTATTATTATTATTATTATTATTATAATTATTTAAAATCACGCTTATTTAATATTATTCACTGTTAAAATAAATAAAAAAAAATATTAAAAGATAAATAAATATGGATGCGAAATTAAATTCATAAAAAAACCTGTTTTATATTAAAATCAAACGTTTATCTTGTTAAATTAACATGCATACATAGTTAGGTATGTTAATTTTTTTATTTTCGTTCTTAAAATATGTTATAAAAAGAAGACAATTCCCGTATTCTTTTAATTAAAATTATTTAGTTAAATAGTACATCAAGTTTTCAAAGTAGAATGATGACGAAAACCATATCGGGCGATTCTGCTGATGCTTCTGTTGATAAATAAGAATACAAAATAAGTGAAGCATGTGTTACGGGGGTAAGTGTATTGAATTATTCTTTAATAAATGCATATGTTATCTCTGAAGTTTCTTCACACTGTTATAACACACTCAAACCAATTTGATTCTACATGAAATTCACGTTATTTCAACTTGAAATAACTTTCATTCAACGTGATTCGGATTGTTATTTCAATATAAATGACATTTTGCTCTAACTTTACTGCAATGTTAAATTAACATGAATTATATACTACGTTTATACGCACCACTTATTCGCAAATAAAAATATTGCAAGTAAAGAAAATTGCCGCATAAACAGTGATTTAAATTTTTATTTGCGAATAGGTAACTCACGAAAACAATTCCTGATTAACGACACTATTTGCAAATAAGATTTAAAGCATTGCCACACTTTTACCCGTTTTACGTTTTTATTTCGATGTGGCACATTCATACGACAACAAAAGTAAAATGAATTAAAAATTGTGGAAATAAAATTCACAAATACAGAACAATTTTTAATTTTTTCATTATTCATTAAAAAAATAAAAAGTTTTTATACATACAGTGCTACCAAATGCATAAATTTTCCATCCGGCATCACATACAAATAAAAATTTTCAGTAACAAAAAAGGACATATAAACAGTAAGTTAGTTAATCGCAAATAATTTTTATTTGCGAATAGTCTACGTATAAACGTAGTCATAGTTATTTTAAAAGAAAAAAATGTTGTTCGCAAGTAATTATAAAATCAGGTTGAAATAACATGAAAAACTTATAAAGCAAAATCAACACCGAACAATTTTAAATCAACCTTGTTTTCTACGTTTTTAACTTGATTTTCTCTGAGTGTAATCTGGGCGATTTGTGGAATCGTGATTCATTGCCTCTTATACGTGCGGTAATGTCTAGCGACCGTTTCAAGATGAGATTTATTCGATTTGATAATGATAACACACGTTCAGAGCGTATTAAAACAGACAAAGCTGCACCAATCCGGGACATCTGGACTATGATGAATAAAAATTTATAGAAATCTTACAAGCCATATGAATGCATCACCATCGATGAACAACTTTTTCCATTAAGAGGTCATACCAAGTTTACACAATATATTTCTTTTAAACTGGCTAAGTATAGCATTAAGATTTTCTGGGCATTAGGATTTCAAGGCCAAATTTATACTGGAAAGCCAAAAGAAGGTCCACGACAAAAGAATATTAGAGAAATACTGTACTCGACCTTGTTGAATTGTATAAAGGATATGGAAGAAACGTAGTGACAGATGACTTTTTTACGTACTTAGAATTAGCTAAAAAATTAAATTCTTGGAATATGAAATAAGTTGGTACAGTAAGAAAAACTAAGAAGTTCCTGCCAAGCAATATGCAGCCTGCAAACGACCGGCCTATTTATTCAACCAACTTTGTGTACAACAGTGATGCCACAATATGTTCATATGCACAAAAAAAGAACATAGCAGTCGTTCTACTGTCAACTATGCATACGGCAGGAAAAGTTGAAAACAAACTAAGGATCCTCATGATATCGTTTATAAGTCTCGGAATCTGTGCAAACTGTGCATTTTTACGCCCTCGTAAATGAACTGTCAAAAATTGTATGAGAATTCATTTACACAAACTTGGTAAATTTGCCCAACAATTTTGTCTCGTAAACTTGCGCTGTTCAATTGTGCATTTATACAAACAGATCTTTTAATGATTTTAACGTTGTTTTCAATGAAAAATCCAAGTATCTATAATTCACAAACAATAAATTCTAGCAATAATTTCAGTAAATTGGTCTTTTGGCTTTCTTTGAGCATTTTTAAAAGCAAATTTCTCATACATATGTACATATTAATCACAAATTTAAACACAAATTTTTATATTTTTGAATTTTAATTTTTAATTTATTTTTGTATTGACGTTTCTTACAAACTGACATTAATTGTTTAAAATTACACAAAAGTAAAAAAAGGGGCTTCATGAAACAAGACTCGTAAGTTTGCGCATTTGCACAAATGGCAATTTTAAGCGACATCATGAGGACCCTTACTATAAGCCAAGCCAGAAATTATCAAATACTAAAACAAAGCTAAAGGTGGTGTTGATGTAATGGGTAAAATGTTGAGTAAGTATGCAGTAAAGCGACGAATATTACGCTGGCCTCTTGCGCTATTCTATAATATGATTGACGTCGATGGTTTAGCTTCTTACGTTATACGTAGAGAACATCATCCAAGGTCTAGGGCAAAAGATCAGCGTATAAAGTTTTTGATATATCTTTCCAAGCAGCTATGTATGCCAGCTGTAAAAGAACGTAGCAGCATCAAATTAATTGTATGTAAATATTTTGTAAGAGATGCAATAAAAATGGTACTGGGTAAGCCAATTATGGTAGCGCCAAATATGGGGGCTGGTTCCAAAGAACCTAATGGTAGACGTGGGGCATCTCCATTCGTTGGCAGTTGTTATGTTTGCCAAAGTGAGAAACGTTGACAACGTAAGACTAGAAAGTCATGTGTGATTTTGTGTGAAACCTGTTTGCGATGAACACTCAAATCAAAATACAACATGCAGTTCGTGCACACAAATCGTATTTATATTTATAAAAAAAATATATTAAAATTAATTTTAATTCGTTTTCTATGCTTATTTTCATATAAGATATATGAAGGTACAAGGGTGTCAAATCAACTTGGGCTTATAAAATAGGTAAGACATTGACACAGTTTATTGTAATTTTTAAAATATTAATCGTAATTTAAAGTTCTAAGATGACAAAGAACTTAAGATATCTCTTATTTATCGAAAAAAAAGTTATTGCAATTTAAAAACGGAAAAGGTACAATTGTACCTGTTACCCTACAGTTCTAATCTTATGTTTACGCTTAAATGGACTTTTTTCAAAATTATTTAAAATGTTAATATTCTTTAGGGCCAAATACACTTGTAAAATGCTTGTCCAGCCGGCGAATTCAACGTGTACGTGTGCTGGACGTAAAATTCGCCGTCATATCTAAATTTTTTGATTTTTCATCAAGCGTTGTCGGTGTCACATATACCAACACATTTTCACTAATACTATCACAATGCTTGATGAGTGCTTTGATCAGTGTATTTGGGACTTTTAATTTATTACTTATTGATTATATTTTTTGTATATATGTATGTTCATATATATTTTTCCCCCTTAATTTAATAATAGTATGAATGTATATCAAAACTTATTGTTAAAATGTTGTTGTCCTCGTTGGAGCACAACAACGAATGAATTATTAAAATTATCTAATTTGCTTATTATCCAAAATAGGATAGATTGTAAATACAATTTTTTACGAGAAAAAATAGAGGACCTAGCTTCGATCCTTGTAGAACTCCGTGTTTTGATTCAACTTCTCCAATATATTTTTTCATAATTTTAACACAATATATTCGGAGTTTGAGGTAGTCTGCAAACCAGGACAAAACATTTCCTCTTATTTCATTTCTTTCCAATATCAAAAGAAGTTTTACGTGTGATAAGGTGTCAAATGCCTTACTAAAAAAGATAAATAGAACTATACATTATTCGCCGTTACTGAGGGCTCCATTGATTTGATCAGAAAACTTATCAAGTAGCTGATTTTGTCTTTTTGAAACTCGATTTTTTTTAAAAATATCATGTCTTTTCACAACAATTTCCTTAACACTTTTTCTATCACGGATAATATAGATATTGATTGGTCTATAATTGTTTACATTATATTTTTTCCGCTATTGTACACGGGCCTAACGACAGATGTTTTTAATAATGTTGGTTTGGTTGTAAATTTGATTCATCATAATTGTT
The DNA here is from genome assembly GCA_949318255.1 of Pollenia labialis. Lineage (NCBI taxonomy): Eukaryota > Metazoa > Arthropoda > Insecta > Diptera > Polleniidae > Pollenia > Pollenia labialis. The sequence continues at coordinate 52,596,737 of OX439142.1, forward strand.
ATTATTGGTGTTAATATTTAAGCGATATGTTTTACATCTTTGGGTCTGATTCCATCAATACCTGGGCCTTTGTTTTTATTTAGATTTATCAGAATATGGAATACTTCTTCTTCATCTGTTTGCTCAATGTACTTCGAATTTGGCACTGTTATTTTTGAGTGGTTGATTCTTTTTATGTCACATGCGTGAGTTATTTTTAACACATTTTGATTAAAATTAATTGCAAAATTTGCTAATATGTTAGCAATATCTTGATTCTTAAAATTTTTTTTATATTATATCATCTATATTATTTAATGTCTTGCCGTTGATTTCATTTATTAGTCGCCAAGTTACGTGTGGATTGTTACGATTTTCGAAAAATTTTTGCCTGTAATAATTATTTTTCTCATATATTATTCTTTTATTTGTTATATTTCTAAATTTCTTGTATTCATGTTCATATGTAAGATTTCTGTTGTTTTTTGATCATTTTTTATAAAGTTTATCCGTTTGTTCACAACACCTAACTATATCGTCATTAATCCATGGAGTTGTAGATCGTTTTTTTGAAAGTCTTTTCTTCGTTTCTGATTTTACATATATTTCACTACTTTATTAATGTTGTTTTGGACGACTAAATTGTTCCAATTTGTCTCCTGTATGGCGTGTACTGTCCTAAAGTGATTTCAAAATCGGACGAAGGGTTTTGGCGAGTTTTTCAAATCTCCGATTTCAAATTGAAAACTGTTCTTGAACAAATTTGAAAAAATAATTTCGAGGCAAAAGCTTTTTTTGCACAAAACTGATCAATCTATTTTTATTAAGTTCTAATTAATGCTGTTAAAAATTCTATGACACAAGCTACGAGGACTATATTTTGAAAATTTTGTCAATTTCAAACCACGATAAAGGCCAAAAGACAGGATATGTTGAATTTTTCATAAAATTCAAAACGAAGATTTCAAAAGAAAAACAATTGAAACTAACCCTTTTATACACTTAACCCTTTTTTCGGCAACCGGAGATTATAATTGCCAGCACTCACTGTTTATTACTGGCAAATAAATCTCAGGGGAGTATATGGTGAGGCTGTGTTGCGTACCCAGGCACTGCAATTTGGAACTTGGTACTGCGAAAAATGGGCTAAAGGGCAAACATTTAGAACTCACTTTCAAAAATTGCCATTCAACGTTGAACACCTCTAATGGATATATAGAAAACACATTCATACGCAAAATGCAAAAACCTTTATATGTATTGGTGTTTATGGCTATTAGCATAAACTTGATGTTCTTCCTTTTGGTGCTTAAAAAATTCCCATATTTTATGGTCTACTTTACATACACTCACACTTAGTAGGATGCTGTCTCCAGCCAAAGCAGCCCATGTGAATAAACTGCCAAAGCCATCTTGCATTAAAAAGAAACCACATACACACATTTTTTATACAGTCCTATATAAATGCTCATATTCAAATGTATATTATGACTTGTGCCATTTACAACTCATCGATTTATATGTTGGATTTAAAAAAAAAAGGAAATAAAAAGATTGTACCTTTAAAGCGCCTGCAGTCCCTAAGTAGGACACGTAACATTTTCGCCTTTTTTTTCTCATGTCCTGAAAATGGCATTACTAATGTGAATTTTATAGCATTTAAATTTAAAAATAAATTTATTCTTATGAGCATACGGCATAAATTTATTTTTATTGCAAATTGTAAAGCAATGCCAAAGTGATAAATTTCAATTAAGATTTCAGGTTGCTTCAGATAAAGTACGAGTATTTAAATGACTTTTTTTTAGATAATATACAATCTCATACAAGGGATTAAGTTATTAAAAAAATGGAAATGCTTACAACGTGGACTTTAAATTCATAAAGATATAAAACAAATTTTTAAGTACGACCAAAAAATAGATTTTTAATAAAAAATAGTTAAATCCAAAATTGTTTGTTACCCCTATTTATAACATGATTACAGCGGCCCTGAATACATCCATTACAATCGACATTATAGTTGAAGCCATTTTATGGTTTTCATTGTCATTTAAATATTTACCACAAAAAATACCCATCTTAAAAAAGGTGCATATAATACGTAACTTTTTGGTGATTCTTGTAATTGTGATTACTCTTTAATTTATCACGCGTAGCGTTAAGCATGAATAACATTTTTCGTGCGTGATTAAAATTTCAAAATCACACATAATTTCTCTGAGGGACCACGGTATACATTAAAACATAAAAATATTGTCTAAATTTTTAGAATGTTTGGTTGAAAATTTTTATGGAGATCATATTAATAATTTTTTTTTTATTATCTATTAAGTTTGGCGTTTTAATAAAGTAACATAATATAACCTTAATCATATCCAAAAAAAAATTGTGTACTAGTTTTGGCCTTATGCGTTAGAGTTGTCCAATTTCTTCAAAATTTTTAGAAAAGTTGCACGTTTGTTCTAGCAATGCATTGTATGAAAATGGAAAACTCTATCTCAATTGCTTTCCGAGATATTCACTTTGTCGAGTTAAATTGACTTAAAATTCCACTATGCCTTATCAGCGAGAATAGAAAGAATAGAAAATGGCAAATTTTATGTGATTCCTGTCAAATTTATTTGCAGTTATCAAAGTAATTTTTGGAAATACAACATTTTTAATTAACAAGATTTTGTTTGTCGTGCTAAATTCCCAATTGTTATTCTTGATAAAAAATAATGAAATTTATTTTAAATGGGATTATCTATTTTGTTAATAACATCACTGATTTTCAGTTCTAACTGTCTATTTGACGATTTCGAACGTCAACGTTCGCATAGAAAATTATATTTAAAACAAAAACCAAATTCTTAAATTTGTTTTTGTTTAGATGTATTTGTCGAGGTTAACAATGAATGCTTGTAGGGAGTGTTTATAGGCCTAATAAGAATCTTTGTACAAGGCGGTTTATTCGAAACTTGGAAACGCAAACGGCTTTTTATGGTGATGTTATAAAAGCAGAAGATTTAAGTTCAAATCTACTTGCAGATAGTAGTTTTTCTGATGACTATGCCTCGCTTGGTTTAACATCACCTTATACTTTGAATCCTACACACTTCAACTAATAATACACTTTTACAACTAATAAGACACTTTAAGATGTGTTTCTCGTGAGTAATAGAATTAATATACTGCTCTATGATTAATTATCTGCGTCATTTTCTCCAAACATGATCTAATATTTATGACATATAATTTCCAACTTGTAATACCAGTTGAGAAAATTACTTTTCGAGATTTCAAGAATATTAATTTCAGATTACTCGAGGAAGAATTTTTTTAAATCAATTGGAATATTTTTTATTCTTATGATCGTTTGGATACAAAAGTTTAATTTCTGAGTGGCATTTCTACATATTCGCAGTATTTCTCTGGAATTCTATACCCTAAAGCTTTCAACTTTTAAGTAACTCACGCAAATTTAAGGAAAATATTCTTAAACTGTTTTCATCATAGCACTTTAAAACATAATTACTTGAGATTAAAATATATAAAATAATTAAAAATTTTTTTTGTTAAAATATATTGTTTGATGCTTTTTTAAATTATTAAATTATTTTTTTTTGTTTAAATTTAATAGTTTATTGCTTATTTATATTAAAATTTTAGTTAGTTTTTAAGTTGTTAATTAATAAACGATTTTGTTTAATCTGGGAATTTATTTCTCATGTTGAGTAACATTTATTATACAAATTCCCATATTATCCGAATGTGTATCCCAAGTCAAATTACAATCCCCAAAAGCTTTTTATACTTTAATAGTATTATTCCTTTAATATTTTCCAGGAATATTTTGTATGCAGGCCTATAATCTTAGTATAATCTTTAAATTTTATTGCTGTAACCATTTTATTGAAGAAGTGGTGATGCCTTTAAATCAATCACACAACGTTTTAGATATTGAATGAAAAACAGATCTACTTAGTACTTAAAAACTATTTCATACTTCAGCGAAATTAAAATTATACAATTTTTTTATAAAAAAAAGTTTATCGCATAATTTACAAACTTATTGCAATTTCTAGAATAAAATGAACTTTATTTTTTTAGGCGATGTTTGCTGAAAAGTCTTATAACAATGTTGGTTATGAATGTGCACTGAATTTATTTACCAGTGAATTGAATGTATAAGTAAATACTTTTGGAAGTACAATTTGTATTTACGTTCAATGAAATTCAATAAAAGTTTATTTACAATACCGATGTGACTATTCAGTGCCTTCTGTTTCGCTTATTTTTCGAAGTCATTTATTTTGTAAATACTTTGACATTTCAAGAATTACAAAACTTAGATAATGCAAAAATTGTTGGTTGTTTTTGGCAAATGGATTCATTTGGTGACTTACAGTCTTCTTATAACAGTTGTTGTCAATATTATTGTATTATTTACTTGGGAATCTTTTTATAATTCTATGGCCACTTATCTAGCAAATATTTTGATGGATTTAAAGATAAATTTTTGAATTTGCTTGTCTTTTTTTGCGAAAGTTGAAGTTCAAAAGAAATATGAGGATTCTTCTATAAATAACGAAGCTCTTATTTTTGGCATGTGGTATGTAAATAATTTATTAAACTGTAAATAATGCCTATCTTAATGCATATTTTGTTTAATAGGATGGAAAATATTGCTTAAAGTTTTTATAGACAACATTTTTAAAACAACTTTTGGCAAACCTATACCTACATGTACTTAAGAAACCTCCCAAGTAGCATATATGCTAAGGCAACCAGAGTAAAATAAAAGTTGAACTTCATAGAAAATCACTAAAGTTTAAAGTTTAAGTACCACATCACATTTCTGCATTTACCTAATACATTATAAAAAAGTACAGGACTTCGCATTTTTAGCCTTTTAACACTGATCAACATCTACCAACAAAGATGGAAGGAATGCAAAGTCCACATCTACCATCAAACAAAAATTTTTTACAATTAAAAAAAATAGTTTTCTAAAATAAATTCCAAAATTTTCAAAGAAAAAATGTATTTGAAATTCAATACGTTTGTAAAAATAAAATCAGCAAAACTTGACAAATGCTAACGCTGCTTTCAAAACAGACGTCTTGTTGGCACAATAAAAATAGAACTTATTTCCACTTTTATACAACTTTTTAGGTTGAAATTAAGAAAATAACAATTAATATCGAGAAAATGCAATTTGTTAATTAGAAATCCAAATTGATGTTGAGAAAATACAAATTGATGTTAAGAAATCGAAATAATAATGAGAAAATACAAATTGCAATTGAGAAATCCCAAGTTAATATTAAGGAAAACCATAGTATAATAAGTACCAGATATGTTCATTAGGGATAGTTTTTATTATTTACGCATGTAATGTCAAAATAATTTATTTAATTTTTTACGCTTGTTTTCATTTTTTTCCATATATTCTTTTGTTTGACGTTATATGGGTTTTGAAATTGAGAACAAAATTTATAATGGCCATACCTTGTACTTACGCTACCTTGAGGAAAACCAAATTGTTTATGAGATATAAATGCAAAGTTTTATTAATATTAGGCAAAGAAAATAATGAGTTAAAAAGCAATTAACAGAAAATATTTGAAAATCAAGTAAATTAACATAAAGGGTGGTTCAATTTTAATGTTGATTTTGAATAAAACACAAATTATTTAGGAAATTATTGTTAATTCTTTTTATTATGATAATATTGGTATGTTTGAATTAGGTACGAAACAAAATTTCGGCCAAATGGCCGCCGCGACCTCGTAGGCACACCTCCATCCGATGGTCCAAATTTTCGATGACGCTGAGGCATCATTGAGGTTTTATGCCGTTAATGTGCTGAATTATCTTATCCTTTAGCTCTTGAATTGTTGCTGGCTTATCGACGTACACCTTTTCTTTCAACTAACCCTAAAGAAGAAAGTTCAACGGTGTCAAACCACGTGAGATATCGGGGCCATTGAATGTAATTTGTCACGCAAAAGAGCCGTTTTCCCGTTAGCTGTGTGGCAGGTGCCACCGTTCTGTTAAACCACATAGGCCCACATCCATATCTTCCAACTCGGGCCACAAAAAGTTGGTTATCATCTCACGATAGCGAACATTTTTGTTCATATTTGTCTAATATGTTTACCCCAATAACTTTATTATAAGTAGTATAACTTGAAAAAATATTTGTTATCCTTAATATTTTTAAATTCACTATAAAAATATTATATGGTGTTTTACAGCTAAAAGGTTACTCTGATCTTGCTTAACATATTAATTTATGTGAAATGTTTGCTACTATAATTTATATATTTTCAACTATAGAATTAAATCATAATATAAGTTGCACACAAACGGTATGTTTAGTACCATAATTGTTGTTTGCTTCAAAACACACTCTCTAATTGAGCAAACATTTATTGTCAAAACAAACAATGTGTATTTTCACGTCGTTTACGGCTGCGAGCATCAGTTAGTCGGGAAACTTAAATTATTACAAAATAATTAAAACTTTTTTCAAGTAGAAAAGCCGTGCTGCCTTGCAAAACTTATAAATTTTTGAGAAGATTTTAAGCTGTTCAAAAGAGGGCGATCCAATTTTGTGTTTTGTTCTTGCCAAATAAAAAATTGCAGTAATACATGTTCGGCAAGACATTTTATACATGCACCTTTTAAAATGTGGTATTTTTTTGTAGAAAAAAAAACATCATAATTCTGCTTTTAACCCTTATGTGAATGACAAGGTACCCGGGTACCTTTGGCATTTTCTACTTAATTTTTTTTACATAAAAAGATGCTTAACTTATCTTAAACTTCTTGAGAACTCCTAACTATTAATACATTTTTAATTATAATTATTTTTTAGCTTTAAAACTATTTTGAAAAGGCGTGGTGAACCAGTCACCCTTAACGGTATGGCAAGGTACCCGGGTACATTAATACATTAAATGTTACCTGTACTCGGTCAAAATCTAAGATATACTAAAATAATACACATAAACACATTCAACTGCTACATCTTTGCAATAAGGGAAATCACCGGGGTAATTTTTACAAGTTTTTTGCTTCACATTTGCTATCTTTGATATGAATAAAGAACAATTTACATTAAATTTCAAACTTGCATACCTTCGCATTAATACGTTGCATAGCCCAGTACGTATACAAAAATTTAAAATTTGCTGAACATTAACATCTTGTTTAAGCTTCAGAGTTATTTTCTGTGAATATTCACAAATATTACGACAAAAAATATTAGTTTCCAATACTAACTCCATATGGGTGTTTCTCTGGTTATGCACGCGACATTTGTACGCGTTTTTTGTGTTTGAATATTAAAAAAATAGAAGTGGATTGGAATTTTAGAATGAATTCTAGAATCGTTACATTGTTTGTGATGAGTTCTTTCTAAAAAGTATATATAATAGTAAATTGAGCACTGGGTACCCAAATGCCATGCAATCAAAGTTGACTTACTCAAGTGACAAAAATAGAAGTGCCTTTTAGGACCGTAAGAAAAAGTGCGAAAGTAAGTGAATTGTAGGAGGTTTTTGTTTCGGAAAAAATGTTTTTATAAAGGTTAGTAATGGGCCTTTATAATCATATTTTGTTCAAAAGCAACTATGCATGGGTTGGCGAAGAAAAAAATAAATTGTAAATTACGCACGTGACATTACGCACGTGGCACTTTTTACCTTCATACATATTTTAGTAATTTTACATATATTTTTTTTAGAAGTTTTTAACAAAAAAATTAAACTTTTATTCAAAAATGAAAAATAAAAAATAAAAATATACTACAAAATTAATCCAACTTAATTTTTGTGCTTAAAAAAATTATGCGAGTGCTTTGATTTTTTAAGTCACGGTTGACCATTTTAGAGAAATACCCATATAGGTACCCGGTACCTTGCAATACTGTTAAAGGTGTTTTTTTTTTTGCCATTCACATAAGGGTTAAATATATTATTTTTTTAATTGTAAGTTTTACAAAAATTACAAGCAATTTGTTTGCCACTTTGCACAAAAGTTCAGACTTGAATGTTTTGTTCTTCAAAACTATTTCATTCATCACATTTTAATCGGTACCGTTATTCTAACAATTTGATACTCATTCAAACTATGTAAGTTGCCAGAACGTAAAATTGTTTTTTCTGATGACCGTCTGTAGACGGTCTTAGTTGTTTAAGGATTAACTTATCCATACTTAATACCGAATTGGTACTTTAAATTAGCCGAAAATGTGATGGATTATTAAGTTGAATTTATCCCGAATTAGTACTTGAAATAATCCAAAATGAGATTGATTTAAGTAAAACTTAGATTGAATCAATCTTTTGCTTGTTTCAAGTATAATAAAGTGAATTTAATCCCGAATTAGTACTTAAAATAATTTGAAGATGAAATTAGATCGATTCTAGCCTTAAACATTTATCTGAAAGACAAAAGTAGAAGAGTATGTTTTCTAGTTTAAAATTGATTGTATATATTTAACTCAAAATATAAACTAAATAAGAACTTCTGTTGTTGATTTTATTTTCTTGAAATGAAAATTATGCACGCTTTGCTTATCGTTCTGTTGTTTCTACACAAGACAACTGAATCGTCTTTACCTTCTTGCGTGGTGTTGTGGTAGTGTCTACAACAAACTTTGAAAAACACATCCGTATCCACGCATAAAGAATGCAAAGCTGAGACTAAAAATTAGGCTTTTTAATTTTACTCTCTTTACTTATTTGTTTTAAGAATTTTGTACTTATTTTAAGAAATTCCGGGATTGATTTTCGAAAGTAATCGCATTTCGGATTGTTTTAAGCACGTTTAAGTGTTATTCGTACATAAATCTTTAAGTACAACTCGTATTTTAAGTAAATTTACAAAACATTATTTGTACCGAGTGTTTTTCATTCTGTGTATTTAGGAACCTCAGTTACAGGTATGGGCGTTGCTTGTTACCTTTTGCCCGTTCCTATACTTCTCGCATCGTATTTCACATGAATAAAGTGAATTTGCTACAAAAACAGTTTAAAATTAAACAAAAAAAGGTTTTTCTCACACAAGCGTTGCTTTATCTTGCGAGAATAGTTTGTGATTTTAATAAAATTCCAGCAATTATTAAAGGGTGTGAGAAAAAGTTTCTGTAATAATATTTTGCAAAAAGTTTTTCACAAGAAATATTTGTAATTTAAAATGTGCTTGTAATCTATTTTTAGAATTTAAATAGAAAACTGGCGGTTGAATAATTTGATAGTTTTTTAGCCTTTCATTGTTTTGACACAAAATTTGAAAATATTTCCGCAAAAACAGAATCAGTATTGTTTTCGCATTCAAATTTTTTGATTCACAATTCATGTGAGAAAGTTCACGATGCGAGAAATACAGAGCTACTGGTTCGAATCTAGTTTTTTCATTGCTCAAATTTTTAGAATTCCAAAGAAGTTTATGGCATTCATTGTTAAAAAAATGAGTTAATCTAGTTAAAAACAATTTGTATTTCCATTCGTATCTTAATGCACGAAAATTTTTCGTTTGGTAACCGGCATACATATTTCTTTTAAACAAAATATTTTAAATTTATATGCCACAAAGGCGATAAATATCTCTTTTCTAGGTATAAATCAACTCACAAAATTCCCACTTAGAATTTAGAAAAAAATACATTAGCATATTTTATATTTTTATGACAGTCTTATAGAAATAAATTCGCTTTATTACATTATTATCAAGGTCTTAAAAATATGTGTCTTGCTATGATTTGGTGAGAAGTGAGAAACACATTACCTTAGGCTTAATGTTTGCAACGTACTTTAGACACGAACTTTGAAAAGTTCATCAACAGTTGTTTGTCAAAAATCCATTTGTGTGTTAAAGACTTTAATAAAAAGTATCCATCATAGCAAACACATAAATACAAAAATGTATGTATACACCCAGAGAAAAAACTTGTTTTTTGAAAATGGTCGCTTCCAGCAAAACTATTTTTAAAGCAAATTTTAAACATATTGTGTTAAATTTAACCTTTTTACTGTAACCGACAACCATGTTATGGTTGAATTGTTATGTTAGAATTCGCAAAAAAATATTTAACCATAACATTATTAGAGGCAACCATAATAAGATTATCGCTGACAATAGCATTGTTAAATTAAAAAAAAATATGTTTAACATTTTCTTTGTTCTAAGTTTTGTGAGAGGTAACCATATTCTAACATGTTTTTTCTCTGCGTGTTTCGAACACTGGCGTATAAATTCGAATACTTACATGTTTGTTATATGCCTGGCAACGTAAAAGTTCCAGTTATATGGGAACGAATTTCAAAACTTTAGTGTGTTTTTTTTTTTTGGCAACACGATGATTTTATGAAAGTAGATAGACGGATTCTTTTGGTGGATTTTAAATTGCTAAAAGCAGTAAAGTTATTAACAAGTGAGGCACCTAAAAGCCAACACAGTTTAACGCACTTTCACAAATGGCGATTAAATTTTGACTTCAACGAACTTTTAAGCTTTTTAACTACTTGTCAGTTAGTTAATGAGAACATATTCTTATTTTGATGTGCAATATTTTATAAAAATTCTTACGGTTGTTAAAATATATAATATATAAGAGAAGCAGGTAACAATGAATAGTGGGGACAGCTCAAACTAATGTTACTTTTCAGCACTTGCTAGTAATATTAGAATGATTCTAATAGAGGACATTATTTGGGATCTTAGGTAAGTTTTAAGCCTACAAATAACCCTTTTTTGGATGCTATAAATTAAAAAAGTCAAAAGTGCTGGGTTAAGATTTATGTAACTGTTACTTCTGGCTAAAATTTTCCAGATAGCAGAAAGGCGGCTAGTCGAAATCTTAAAGCGAAACTCACTATACCTTAGGTCTTGTTCCTTGGCCCTTGGTTCCAAGCCCCTATAATGAATGCCATCAAAATTACTTAATAAATGCACCCCAAAATTCGTAAACAAATTTTTTAAAGAACACACAGACACCAAGCTATCCAACTTTGTAGTTTTTCTACTGCTCAGAAATGTGTAAAAGCTTTCAAACAATTGGGGTGATTAGAACAAAAAAATTCCAAGAACACTTTAAAACTAAGAACGAGGCTGGTTAAGTTCTGGTTTTGAGATGTATTGACACACCAGGCGGGCCGCCATAGGCCCCCAAAGTAGGTAATCTCGGGTACTACAAAAATAAAAAACTATTCCAAATTCTTAATTTAAGCAAAACAACAAGTCGTAGTAAATTTAAATTTAAAATTGCAAAATACTAGACGAAGGTAGATCAAAAGTAACAAATTTGTATTTCCAAAACCGGATACTTAGCAAACATTACGAGATAGACAGTTTTGTAAAACATTTAAATTTTTAAGATCGGATTAAAATTAAGAATTCTGGATCACTATTCGTTTTTGTAATGCCCAAGGTTTCTTATTTTGGGAACCAACATCATCAGCCTTCCTTCAAAATAAGAACTCGAATACAAGGGCTTAGTTGGCTCCCGGAGTATTTAACCAATCGGAATCCAGCATTATTTCATTATTTTTTTTCAAAATCTCCCACTGTGCGATGTTTCTGGTGTGTTATCATCTTAATATAATTTTTGCTTAATATAAACGCACAAGAAACTATTTTTCTTTATCAGACCAAATCTAATAGTATTTTTGTACTCAACATATTAAAATTACCGAAAATCGACCTGTAAACCCAGAGTCGCAAATTTTGTGATGCGTTATGGAATTGTACTTAGTTTCTGTATAAATTGCAAGTACTTAGTATTGGTATAATATCAAAAGAAATAGTCATACTGTCATAAACAAGTCAAAGCATATGACCTCAGGTAATACCATAAAATGTAATCAGTATCCATCCATCACTCCCTTAAGTTCTTCCTTATAAAGGGCACAACCAAAAATACTGTGAAAAAGATGTTACCGACAAACAACGCTGTGCTTTTATAGTAAAAAAGAAGGAATATTGCAAAGTTTTTTTTTTATTTATGGAAAACATTTCCTTCTATGTTCCTAGATTAAAAATCCAATTAATATAAACCCACACCCTGCTTCTTTGTATACATTCTTAAACCACCTCTGGGAAAACTTAATAAAATTAAAATTTTTAATTGTTAAAAAAAAAACATATAAAAATGACACTTATTTTCATTTCGTGTTCCCCAAAAAAATAAATCAAAACAAAAAAGATAATAAAGCTTAAAAAATTCATTAACATTTTGTCATTTCTTCATAAATTTATTTAAAACATTTAACTTGAATGGCCTCTATTAATTTTTTTTTTATTTTTTTTTTTGGGTACACAAGTTAATTAATATCACTTTATCATCATTAAATTGATTTGATTACTCAATGCATATTTAATGGGACACTTAAAAATTTACTACACAAACCATTTTCAGCCAACATTTGAAGAAGTTTTAAAGCCGTAAACTGGTAGGCTGCTCACTATTATTGTTTCCGACAATTGTTTATAAATAATAAACACCTTGAGAACCTTAAACTTTTATAGATTTTCCAAGAAATAAAGTCTTTTAATCTTTGACTTCCATAAAGGTCTTGTTGCTCTTTTACACGCACTAACGTACTGAAGTATAAAAAGTGCTAAATCAAATGAAAAAAAATTATCACTTGAAAATTGTTGCCATATTTAATAATGCAAAACCAATCCCAATTGACCCCTTTTGTATTACAACTCACTGTTTGTAAACTTTTTAGTTGGCCTTATTTAAAGAACAAATATGTTTATTGTGAATTTGTGAATGGAGAAGTTCTTGAAAACAAGACAAACATAAATATTTAAACAACCCATATTTTCCATTGCGCTTATAAATTTTCTTCGAAAATTAAATAAAAAAAGTTTTAAGGATTTCACAGATGAAAAGACATTTACGTGCGTGCTAAGTTGTGATGACTTTGGTTAAAATGTGGCTGGCTGTAAGAATGGACGGACAAGTTTTATGACTAATAAACAAAGTGTAGTTATTTGAGTGTCTGTCATGCATGACATTTAAAAGGATGGACATGAGAGTCATCAAAAATAACAAAATGAAAAACAAAAATAACAACAACGTTCAAAGCACAAAAAATGTGATGTTATGAGGGCGCCATTCTGCTAAACACATATACATACATAAACTTAAACACAAACACAAGCACAAAAATAAAGAAATGTAGAATACGTACACTTTTAACAGCACACACACTATTTAAAGTATAGATACGAGGGGGATTAAAATTTTATTAACTTTTTAAACTCTTCGGCATTATTAATGTATAGCCTTCAGCACCACAAGTTGTTATTAAGGGTAATTCAAGTTTGTCATCCCCTTTGTAACACCATTCTGGGTTCTTGATTTTTTTTTTAATTTATTAGTTCATTTGTCTTTGACTCAGTATAAAATTATTACTTTGGCTTCAAATTCTTTCCAGTTTTTTTAATCAGCTTACGAAAAAAAAATTTTAAGCTCAAAATTTAGACCAACCCCTAAAAAATGTATGCTTATTGGTGTTTTTTTTACATATCTGACCCTGCCGTTCGGTGTGGATAATTTTAGTACATATTTTTCTTAGCGTTTATATAGCAACGTTTCAACCTGTGAACTTTAAGCACCAGCTAATAGGGTATTTTTATAATTTATAACTTCTTAAAATTTTAATAAGGGAAGATAAAGAAAATAAATATAAAAATCTTAGGCCAAGGAACATTTTTGTCCGTATATTTATAAACCGATTTATTCTTAAGTCAATTTGCTTTTTTAAAAGATAAAAAAATGATCAGCTGTGATATTGGGACCTTTTCAGCATTCATTGAGATCTAAAACGTTTTACTTAAGTTTTTGACAAGCCTCAATACAAAGCATTATATAAAATCGGAAAATGCAAACATTCTAAGAAACTAAACTCTTTTTGTTTGCAGATTATTATAAAAAGTCTTAATAATCAGAATATTGCTATACCTAAAATTCTTAATTTTATTAACCTAACTGCAGGGCTTAAATAATAATAATATTAATCACAAATTTATTATTTTATTTGACAGTTTTTTTAAAAGTTTTTTAGATAACAAATTTGGAATTATTGCTTTTTGGTCCGAATCATAGTATTTTTTGCTTTGAATAGATTTGTATAACATCATTATGATTTAAACCACTTGTAGAAAAATGAAAATTTATTTAATCCGAATTCATACAATTCATTAAGAAAATACAAGAAATTATTTCTCGCCTTTTATTCGTTCTCTGTAGAGGACCACGCTTTCTTTTCCCGACGTTTATACACCCTACTGTTGTTTCTGCCATAAATATGTTCAACTATTTTTTTTATTTGTAAATATTTAAATTTATAAATTACTCTATTCACAATTAACGTAACAAAAACAAAATGTATTAAATAAACAAAAATTTAGTTTGTCAATAGTATGAAATGGGAATTTAGCACATTTAAACGAAACCTTGTTAATTAATATTTTGAATCCCAAGAAAAACTTTGATAACTAATATGCACGTGGCAGTGTCAATAAAACTGAAATGGCAAAATAAAATAAAGTAAATTGTTTTTATTTTTGTTTTTTCTCTACCCACTTACAACTACATTTAGAGTTGACAAAAAATCAACCAATTGTAGTCGGGACAGTAAGAAAAGATAAACTCAATGTTTATTGTTGTTGTTTTTGTTAAAGCTTTGATATTGTTACAAATAAAACTGGGGTTAATAATTCTTATTCGCTTAACAGTTTTATTTGTATAATATCGTTAGTTTTTCTAAAATCTTTGGATGAAGTTTCCTGACAATCTGGCCTAGGCAAACAGTGAAATGCGCATAGGAATAGCTTATCCCATCAACAATAAATGTCAGTTTGTCAATAGTATGAAATGGGAATTTAGCACATTTATACGAAACCTTGTTAACTAATTTTTTATAATCCCTAGAAAAACTTTGATCAAAAATTCCTCACGTTTTACATTTATCTAAGAGTTATCACCAGAGCATAATTTATTTATAAATTTAACTTTTTTAAAATTTCTTGAAGCGATTTATTGCACGGATGTGTAATTATTGCATTTTGCTCGGAACTATTTTATTTGATATTCAATTGCAGTGTAGTAATTGAGTTTTGGAGTACTTAATAATAAATGTAATACAGATTTCAATGCGGAGAATAGGATTCTTTTTTTTTTTTTTTTTTTTTACAATTTATTTATTCCATTTTTTTTTCACATATAAATCTGATATGTACATATTAAGTCATGTAAGTCTATAGCACCGTTTCTAGAAATCAAGCTCACTTTAAACGATTCAAAAAAAAAATACAATTTTAGTGCCAAATGTTTTACATTATCATAAATAGTTCGAAATCAATCTCCTTTAATCCATTCAGTAAGGAACTAATATGATATAACAATTAAATTATACAGCAATTAAAATAAAGAAAAACACCAACACTACGAGACAAATTGTTATTTTGTGCTAACTGCATATTGCCGTCTTTAATATTTAGAACACACACTCAAAGCACTTTGAGAACTAAAATTTTTTTTTTTTTATTTCGTGCCTATTTAAAAGGTATTGCTGCGAGCACTTGTGGAATTTGATACTGTTAGGCAGCTCCACGCATGCGTAGCAACAATAAAAAAAACTACACGTACAATTTACGTAGGTTAGTATTAAAGTTCTAAAATAAATCTTTATTTTTTTATAATTTCCCAATTGGCACAATTCCTTTTCGCGTCTAAGTAAAATTTGTGGTGAAAAAAACTTATTAAATATAAACTGTCACCACAATAGTATAAAGGATATAATTCCTTTGTGCTTATCTGTATAACACATAAAATTATTAGTAGTACCAACCTACCTTTCCATATACCGAACGACTTAAAATCACAGCCCATAAACTATTTTTGCATTTATTTAGATTAAATTTGGTTTAAAAAATATCAAATGGTCGGGCTCCACCTATAAACTATACTTTCACACATGTTTTATTTTTATGATATCAAAACTTTAACAATATAAACATGTTGTCCTTGAATTTTCCGGTAGTAGTAGGTAGATAGTAAAATTTTTTAACAAAAAAGTCATGCAGTTCATTGAAGCAGGATCTTGGGTTTCATATAACCACTTAAGATAACAAATATCTGTTTCTACAAAACTTTATTTCAGAAGTCGAAGAATTATTTGTAATTCGATACATTTTTCAGGCAAATTCAATCTTAACAGTTATAGGCGAATTGATAATATATTTTCCTACAACGCCTTAATAAAATTGATTAAATATTTTATTTCGTCCCCTTAATATAACAATAGCGTATAATTTTTTTGGGGTTTTGAGAAAATCGTGTTTAAAGTTTTTGTCAAATCGGATGTCTATTAAAACCTCAATATCACGGTAAATAAAAATTCTGCATATTGGATTTTTCGACGAATACATAATACCGTTTCTTGTCTTTAAATTGACCAATTTTTTTTATTCTACGCATCCTTTAAGACCATCCATATGTCATTCAAAGTTCAAGTCCTCCATATAGGCTATTTTATTTTTTAAGCAATTCGTATGATGAATCTGATGCACTATTTTATTTTGTATGGCATACGCTGTTTTATTCAATAATCTTACGGTATTTTTATTAAAATATTTGATCTCAAAAATATCAATTTGTAACATTATAAAACAGTGAATAAATCATAGTTTTGTTAATTCAGTGGCATATATTCATTACTTTTCAATTTGGGTTATTAAAAACAAAAAATTATGACAAATTAAGGTATACATTGCGTAAATCAAAAATTACTAGAAGTTCATTCGTCTTCTTTCTCTTCCTCTGCTTCATCTGGCTCATCTAAACAATTTCGCTTCTTTCCACCTTGTAAGTTATAAAAAAACGACTGCGAGCCACGACGAATTACATTCTTCTTGCACAAATTTTGGAGATCATGCAGCTTTCGATGGTCGGAATTAAACTATTTCTCAAACAATAGTGTATATTATTATAAGCTATTTTATGAGTTAAACTTTTCATAAATTGTATTTTTTTCTACAGACTAAAATGGAGTATAATGCGTATTCACTATTATTCTTTTAACAATTTTGGAGTAGCAATTTCAAGTAAAATAGCGCATATGAGCTTATACACTAATTGAAGGAAAATTTTGTACAAGAAATAATACACTATTTTTTCCAGCGACATTTTGACCAACTTTTTGGAAGTAGAATTTGAAGAAATTTTGACCAGACATAAAATCAATGATGGAGATTCTAAATATGCAATGACCACATACGCTATTGTTATAAGGGGACGATTTATTCCAAAATAAAACCTTGACTTTAAGAACATCTGGCACCGTTGCTTGATTTAAAAAAGTTAGATTTTATTTTATTAACTTTACTATTCTACCCTCGTATATTTTTATATACACAAGCAGTGGCACTTCAAAAATGCTTTGGAGAATTTTTTTGTGCTGCTGATGTTTATGAGCTTTTGATTTTTTTTTTGGGTTTATCCTTTTAATATAGAAAAATACTATAAAGATATCTATAGTACGTGTTTTTGTTAGTTTTATGTTATCTATTGTACACATATAAAACTGATATACACTCATTTGTAAAAATATGTAGTTTATAGTATTTATAGTTCATTTACATTAAATCTTAAATTGTCAACATTTTGTAACAGTTTGTATGTGAAAATAACATGCAAATTTAAGTTGTTGGCAATAGCGTTGTTAAGGTTGGTAAACATCTATGATATAACTGCAACAATGTAAGTCTTTAAATTGTGAATTATAAACGCAATTTGGAAAAATCAAAATTTGTTTAAAGAGTACACAGGAAAATTATACCACATTCGTGAATACAACTTACTTTTTAATTTACAGCTCAACAACAACCGAATTCGTAATTCTTTTTATGTAATTTTATTTGCAACATATTTTACAAGAAATATTTAGTTAAATTATTAATAATAAAATGTAACTTATTACATCTAGTGGCACAGAACTCAATAAAAATTATACAATTTTGCCTTCATTTGATCGTTAATTTATTAAAATCTTCTATCTATTTGTTAGAAATCTTATACTGTTAATTAAATTCCGTACTGATTTTCCGCCAGCAAACAAATTGATCATATCAATTAACACATTTATAAGTTTGAGCTTTTTTTGCTGTTCAGTTTCAATAAATATGTTTAATTGAAATGTGACCAGCAAAAGATGCTATAAAAATCGTCAACACAAATAAAAATATTTTTTTCAATCATCAGAGTTAATTTAAACAATTAAAAAAATTGTTCGATACAGCATTATTGAATTGATTGAACAAATTTTGGTAAACATTTTTTCTGTGCTCTTTTACTATTGGAATTCCATGACTGTTTTCAACACACCTGTTCCCCGTCCCGGGAATTCACGAGATTTTAAATGTTCGCTTTTCCCAGGAATTAATGGCGGTATATCCGGGAAATTTTGAAGAAAATCTTCTTTTAGAACTCTAGTAAATATATACGGGACTCCCGTCGCGTCTTTAGTTGTTTTATGCAACTAAATTTCACCAAATATTCAAATTTGCTGCAGGTTACGACTTATTAAGTTATTTTTTGATAATATGTTTTACAAAGGTCCTATGGTTAATTATAGAAATATCTTCGTGTGATTTCGAGTCGTATGAAAGCATATTAATTGTTAATTACATCATAGAGCATTATTCTTTACGGTTTTAGGCACACTTACATTAGTGGTTGCAACATGGGGCCGAATTTGTTTAATTTTATGACAATTGGTGCATTCCGCTACAAATTAATGTAAAGTTTTTTTCCAGTGTTTAGGGAGTTAGTTTGACATTTGGGTGCATAACTCTTTCCCCAATTAAGCGATTCTGCTGGAAATCAATACCAAACAGCCTAAAAGAACTAGGATCAATTTGTCACCGAAATGGCTAAATCTACTTAGAATTACTGAAGGACCCAGACTGTATATACTTTATGGGATCTCAGATGAATAATCAAGAAAGATTCACATGGAAAGACAAACTTAGTATACTTTCATACACCACTGCTAATTAAGGGTATAAAACTGTAAAAAAAAATGTTTTTAACAATGGTTAATTTAATTGCTCCATCGTGGTGAATATGTAAAACGGTTTAATTGTTTCTACTGCGTACGCCGGCCACTCACGTACAGTTTTAACTGTCAGTTTCAACTGTGCATTTCAAACTGTTAGTTAAAACTGTACGTATGTGGGTAATAACTGAAAGATCAACTCAACGGTCCAGTTAACTGAGAAATATAAAATTTTTATGAATGTTATTTTTGTCAAGCAAACAGGGCCTTAATTTCTTCAATGTAAATAAAATTCAATTTTTAATATCAATATTTTGTTCCCGACGTTTCGTCGATTGTTTGTCGAATTTTTCAAGGGATTTTCTATTTAATTTTCACATTCTTTACTGACAATTTCAACTGAAGGGAACGTGTCAAAATTTTGCTAAATTTTTATTGTAAACTTGGTAATAAAATAGTTTTTTAGTTTAGCTGACCAAAAATACTGCCTAATCTTTGCAACAGGAACAAAAACCCAAAAATATTATTGGGTAAGTAGAAAGATTTTTTAAAGTTACTGTACCACATAGAGTACGGTAGATCTACATACATATATGTCGTACTCAATAAATCGAGAACTTCAGAAATAATATGCATATAAAGAATGCATATAATATTCTTTGAATTCTCGGGAGTTGCAATTTATATGTTCAACATTTTGACTCAATGAACTTGTGACCCAATTTGTTCTATTTTGTTCTTTATCTCTTAGTTTCCGAAACCTCGTCGATTTAAACTTTTTAAGACACTGGAGATACTTTTTTTTCAAAAAATGTATGGAGTTATCTAGTTTTTACATAAAAAATTGGTATTTTTCTGATTTTTGTTTTTCAAATCACTTTTAAATGAGAAACTATATCAAAATTTCGATCTGACAAAGTAAAAGTAAATGATACACGCTTTCAATTCTTGGTGTTATCTCAATTTACAGGAAAAGTGGAGTTAACTAGTTTTTCCATACGGCCACAGATTTTATTTTTATTAATATTTAAATGATTTTGTTATTCGTGCTTAGTTTCTAAATTAAATTTTGTGTTCCCACGAAAATTATTTTGATAATAAACTGGCAAGTGCACGGCCTAAAACAACTTACTGGCAACCCGCTTTATATTTTGTTTGCGAAAACAATAAAGCAAGTTGTTTTTATTTGTTTTTTTTCTTAACCTACTTACAACTACAATTAATGTTGAAAGAATTCCAATCAATTGCAGTGGGGAATGTAAGAAGAGACAAACTCACTGTTTATTGCTGATAATTTTGTTTAAACTTTGATATTGTTACAATAGAACTGTTGCTTTAATTTTAATACGCTTAACAGTTTTATTTGGTTTAATATCTTTAGTTTTTCTAAAATCTTTATGGATGCAGTTTCCTGATGATCTGGCCTAAGCAACCAGTGAAATGCGCATAGGAATAGCTTTTCCCATCAAAAATAAATTTCAGAGTTTTTACCAAAAACAAAAATTGGGAATTAAGCACAAATAACAAAATCATTTAAATTAAATTTTGTATTCCCACGAAAATTATTTTGATAGTTTCTTAATATTTTCAATTAATTTTTAATTTTTTTTCAAATTGTCTAAATTTTTAGTTTTTTATAATCATTGTCCAATTATTATCACATTATGTAACTTGTCTGATTTTAATACTTTAAATTATAAGAAATAAATACAAATACAAATATTGAGCCATTAGTTCCTATTCGCCTTTTCAGAAATTATACTCCGCTAGGACTTAAATACTTCTATTCTTACTATGCAAATAAGATCTGAGTTTGACAATGTTAACACGTATATTGACATATATGCTCTTATTGGAATCAACAATAACCTCTTAAATGTCTCAAAATCACTATAGTCTTAAATTTTTTCGTTTTGGTTATATAGAAGAAATTAATAAATAAACAATTTTGGGCGGGAATACCGGGATCACGGAAATATGATTTCCAAAAATTGCCGGAAAAAAGAAACTAATCGCAATGTTTTCGACCGATACCTTTGTAAAGTTTCACTGTTCCAATAACAAGGTGTTTCCAATAAGTTTAACATCGCCAGTCGATACTTTATTGAGGAATGTTTTGTACATAATAAACTTATTCTATAAGCTCTTTTCCGCTTTAGGAACTAAGTTAAATTGGACATTTCTTTTTACTTACCTTCCAAAGAATAAAATCATCGTTTCTCGTCACATCTAATTTGATGAAGTAATCTGCAACAGAATTATTCGTTTAATCATTTAAACGTCATTAATTATTTATCGATTTGGCTTCTTGTGCTTTGTGTAATTCTCCCTAAAACACGTTTATTTAGAATGAGTTGTCTTATTTCAGAAGAAATGTTTACATTGTTACCCACAAATTCAGTTTGTAAGGGGTAGAAAAATAAGCCGATTAGGTATTATATTTGCAAATGTTTCAATAGTATCTTCTGACTCTTTTTCGTTTTGTATTAATTTATTTAAATTGTTTTCAATATAGTACCTAAAGTACTGCGTATCACTTTTGCTTTTAATAATTTTGTAATGATTCGCTGTCGTTTACTAAAGATAAAGCACCGATTAAGGCGCCATGGTCGGAGTTTAAATCGCATGTAGCCAAAATATGTGAAGAAAGGCCTAGGTTGCCAGTGAGGACGACAAAATCCAGGAGATATGGAATTTTAGTGGGGTCATTTAACCAGTATATTGAACTTACAGTTGATTGAAGCAAATAGTGGTTTTAGGTCTGGCATTTTGTAAATATAAAAAATTACTTTCAACCGTGAGCTTGTAATACTAAATAAACCAATTGTTTACAATTAAATATTAATTTTTTTTTACGAGTTTGTATGATATTAATAAAATATTTTAGACCTTATAGCACAAGAAGATTCTGACATCAGCCTTAAACGATATATTGACATCATTGTCAGTTATATTTGAAAAACAAGAATACTCGTATAAAAGACCCGTTCAAAATTAATTACGACTCATTAAATAATAACTTTACATACTTTGTAGTTTTAATTTGTTTTGTTTGGCATCATCACACTGAAACCACATGTTTGCAATACTAATATTTTCAAAATGAGGCATAAAACAGTTTGTAAGCATGTCTCTTTAGCAATCACCGTTGACAGTAACATTCTAACCATCGTTGTTTGTGAAGACTTACGGCCCAATGATTCCACCTGCACAAAAGCCCACCAAACCGTGAGGTTTTCTGGATATGATGATGTTTCGAAAATTACTTTGAGCAGTATAATCGCTTTAAGTATTTACATGCAGAGAAAAAAATGTTTGGGCATGGTGACGGCAACTACACTATGATTATTGTAACAATTTATTGTTGTCATATACAAAAATTTGTTATTTTTATTAAATACTAGCATTTTCGTTAGCGTCTCCTTTTTCTTCGTGGACATATTTTTATGCCAAAGTTTATTTTTCTAGGTTTAAACTTGTTTAAATTCTAGCATTAAACCCGCAACTTTAGTAGAACCAAAAAGCTAAAGAAAAATATAAAATTTCCCGTATTTCCTTTTTTGGCTACTATATTTTTCGCCCATTAAAGTATCTTAATTTTCAGTATTGTAGTGGCAGCCCATAACTTAGTACGAATATGTCAATGAATGGAGAAAAATGTTTTGTAAAAAAAGAACCAAAAATAGTTACGATTTTCACCCCTTAAATCTTCGAATTTTGAAAAAGTACCAAATACGTTTACGTATTTTGTTGATAAGTTTCGAATGTGGTTTTAACTTTGTTTCTATCGGGTTGGCAAAAAAGTACTAAAATTCATATTTTACCCGTTTACACCCTAATAGGGCCGAATTTCAAAAAAGTACCAGACACCTGTCCGCTTATTTTTCTAAAGAACAACGATAAGTATTACATTTAAATGCATCTCTTCTAGTTTTGGAGATATAAGGTTACCGAATTCTACCGTTTTTAACTTGTTTACCCCCTTAACATTTGAGTTTCGAAAAATCCCGTCTTAGTGGATCCATTTGGGGAGTCAACAATCGCTAGCCAAATTTCAGGTTTCTATGGTCAGCGGTTTGGGCTGGGCGAGGATGAATGAGTCAGTCAGTGAGTCACTCACGCAACTCTTTTATATATATAGATAAGCAATATATTGGTACTGTAAACATATCAATTTTTACTCAAGTATATTTTTAACTGCAAATAAATAATTATTTTTCGAACAATTTAATAATGATTGTTTGAAAATATATTAAATTTCTTATCAAGGTAATTTTTGGGAATACAAAATTTTTAGTTTACAAGATTTTATTTGTCGTGCTTGAAATTTATTGTTGAAGGGATAAGCTACTCCTATGCATAATCCACTGGTTGATGAGGCCAGATCGTCAGGAAACTTCATCTTAAGATTTTAGAAAAACTTTAATAATATTAAACAAATAAAACTGTTAAGCGAATAAGAATTGTAATTAAAAGTTTTACTTGTAACAATATCAAAGCTTTAACAAAAACAACAACAATTAACAGTGAGTTTATCTTTTCTTACATTCCCCACTACAGTTGGAAGGAATTCTTCCAACATTTTCTGTTGTTCTAAGTAGGTTAAGAAAAAACAAAACGAAAACGAAAACAAAAACAAAAACAACTTACTTAATTGTTTTCGCAAAAAATAAAGCATGTTGCCAGTGCGGTTTTTTTTAGCCGTGCACTTTTTTTTGCGAATACAAAATTTTTAATTTACAAGATTAATTTCCAATTATTTTTCTTGATAAAAACACTGACATTTATTGTTGAAGGGATAAGCTTTTTATAGCTATCGTCAGGAAACTTCATCCAAAAATTTAATAAAAACTAAAGATTTTAAACAAATAAAACTGATAAGCGAATAAGAATTATAAAAAACAGTTTGGCTTGGGAATTAAGCACGACAAGCAAAATATTTTAAATTATATATTATATATCTTTCAACCATAACATGATAACTTTCTATAAGTGTAGCGATAGTATGCTTATTTAATATATTTTAGGTCTGTGGCTAAATCCATACAGCCTAATTCAAATAAGTATTTCACCTCAGTATATTAGAACGTTTAACAATATTTACATCTAGAGAAAAATCAACAAACTCAAACATTTCATTAAAGCAACAACACCGTTTTCTAAATGGGTCTGCCATAGCATAGTTAGTTCGGAAAGTTTTTTATAAATAATGGATATAGTACCGTACCGTACGTCGTGCAATGTTAAATGATTAACTACTTAATAAAAATTGGAACATAATTACAATAATTACAAATGAGACATTCATCATAACTTAAGTAGTGGCAAACGTATCAAGGATAAGCTTGTAGAATATGAGGGTAAATTATCATATCCTCAATATGTATTTCTCAGGCAAAAAAGCAAGAATTATTTTTGAATGGATGCAATATGATCATTATAGACCATATAGTATTCCATGATTGGTCTAACGTGTGATATGTTAAGTTGTTTAGTGACGAAAGGATCATTAAATTCATTAGTCCAACGTTTAATAAAAGCTAGACTACAACGAGCCCTGTTGACAGTCGTTCTTATGTGTTGAATAATATCCAATTTTACATACAATAAGATGCCAGGATCCATAATTGTGTCCAATATCTCGATTTTGTATTCACCCAGATGCATACAAAATATCTTTACTCTAATAATATTTTGTTCATAGAAGGGCCGTAATATTTTAAAGAAATTAAAAACAGTTAACAAATTGTTCATTAAAAAAATAACTTTGAAATAAAATAGCTTTGCTAAACAAATTTAAATTTTTTTTCTTTGTGAAAGTACAAAAAAATATTAACCATTGCAAGTAAGTTTATTGTTATTTTAATAGAAAATGTATAAAAAATTCTATAAAAAAATTTATAAATAATTGCGACCTACGACAGACGATAAAACAATATTATGCTAACCTTCAATTATAATATTATTCTTTCAGATATGTTATCATTACTTCTAACTTATTACGATTAACATGATAATGATATTTACTACAATCATGAATGTTATCATTATATGTTGCTCTTAGATAATGCTCAGCACAACCATTTTTTTTCTTTGCGTGTAGTTATTGACAAAGCCGTTTAACCAGAAGTGTTCTTCATCTTCAAGCCCGCAAACGAGTTTTACGAAAAATTTCCCAAAAGGTGGATGGACGAAGGTTTAGTTTTTGATCACGATCGAATTCACACATGAGGATAATCTACAATACTACACTGCACACCATCGATCGCTTGTTTTGTGTGCTCAATTCGGCATTAATCGGGAAGCTCATGCCTTTAAGAGTTAGCATGTTACGAAAACAGTTTATAATAAGTTCCATAAAATGCACGTAATGCTCGATTTGTTTGTGGAATCAAACTGTGATTTGCAAAATGAATTAAGAAAATTTAAAAAGCAGCTTTGGCGTTAGGAATTCATGGTAAATCTCCAAACCAAATTCACATCAAGATTAGCGAGTATTGGCAAATCATCTGTGACAGAAATGGTAGACGACTACCAATTTAAAATTCTCCGTCACAAACAAATCAATAGAAAATTATTTAAGATTTTATAAATTTGTTTTATATACATGTGTACATACATAGGTAAAGTAAACAACAATATAAACGTGCTACCGCAACTACCGTGGAGATTATTATAGATGTTTAGTTTATTTTTGATAATTTAATGTTATTACTTACTGTTACTTTAACTTTCAGCTAACAATATGTTTTTGACAGTCATAACTGATGGTAAAATATAACCTTACTTGGTGAAATTGTCCGAAAATAAGTTCACATGTTCTCACACATGCGTATGTGTATAACATTATTACAAATATTAAGTATACGCCATAGAACCAGAGTTCTATTCAGTTTTAATTACACGCATTTATAAAACGTATTTCTGTGTTCAATAAACCTTTTATAAATCAAAAAAGTTTTTTATGAATATGGGGGTTAGTCTTTAAACCAAAATCCTAAATTTGGGCATCGAAAAGACATCTTTATAAAGTCTATTAAGTTGAAATAACAGATAATTTGAATTTATTTTAAATATCTATTAATCTTTACATAAAGGCAGTGTTTCTTGCATATTTTGTTACTTAGGGTTATTCTGTCTTACCGCTACGGTTGCAAAAGTGTTAGCTCAGGTAACATTTGTGTGCGGGGCCTAGGAATAGGAACAATAAAATTATGTAGTCCACTTTGTTATCTTACAACATTTGTTTATGAAAATTTGTTTGTGGTTCCATTCGAAAATTGTTTTTGTATTTTCTAGGTTCTCTTCAAAAGCACTTAAGTGTCTTCAACAGATAGACAGGCGAATATCGCTAAATTGAATATAATAAACATTTTAATAATGTGTCATCTTGAAGGGCATAGAAAGTCATTAGCTCGATGTATTGCTCGTTTTGTATTGCTGCCATTTTGGCAAAACCTTTATTCCTAGAACTGGGTAAAGAACAAGCCGATTTGACACGTCTTTCATATAGAAATTGCTTACATCATATTTCAGTGTTATTTTTAATGACACGAGAATCACGTTATCTCAATACCAACGAATATGTCATGTAGAAATAAAACTTTAAAAGTTTCATTGCTTAAAAGTCCTACACGAATTAAAAAATGCAATTTAACGCTTGTAAAGATGAATTATTTTAATTCAAATCTTCCTTAAGGGTTTTTTTTCTACATAAAGTTGTACAAATATGATATCCTTCAAAACAAATAACAAATTTGTTTATAACGTAACTTTAAATTGTAAAAAGGATTTTTTAAATCTTTTAAAACCATAACAATCCTAAAAAGGACACCACTGACTATCTAAGATTAAGTTCAGTTTGAGACTACAAAAATATGTGGGTCTATTTTCAAGACACATACACATACTTAATTGTTGTGCTAGAGTGTTTATGCGTTTTGCAATTTTAATGTATTTTCTATTCACAAAATATTATTTTTTCGCTCTTTACATTTTTAATCAAGTCCTTTCTTTATAACCGTCATGAAGTGTTTGAGGATAAGGCTTGATTTTTTTTTTTTTGCTGAAAAAAATACACATTTTATATGAAAAACGTACTAAACTTAATCCATCTTATACAGATCGTTTGACTTGTACACGTTCTAAACATTAAGGTGCCACCAAACACAATAGCACTTACATAAACATACATTGTATATCCCTTTTTGTTGAAACATGTCCTATACTACGTTTGTGTATGTGCGGCTGTCTAAAGAACTCTTTGCAAAATCCAGCAGCCGTAGACTTAGCTGAGTTTCCTTTGTTTGTAGCCTTTTGAGGATTTTGTTGCCTTTGTCACACATTACTTTATTAATACTTCACGTCTCGACTGCTTTGCTGGTAGCGTAAAATTAATGTTTGCTATTTTTTTTTCTTCTCATATATAAAATATGTATGTAGTCGTACACTCCACTTTAATACGCATCCTTGAAAGAGTGTAAATACTTGCTTCGTATATGTAACATGTGTAGCAATGTAAACGCTTAATAAGGCGTAGCCTGGAAATGTATGTGTAGCTTATCTGGGTCACTGGTATTAAATTTGAAAATTTATTATATTTCATTACTGGATCATATTTGTGTCTCAATTTCTGTTGGTGTTTGTGCGTTGTATTTCGGTATGTCTGAGGTATACTGTATTAATATATTACATTAGTGATTTTTTTTCGTATTGCGCCAATTTGGTTCGAGCAGAGTGTTTAAAGAAAATGAAATTGATTTTCATATGTATTTGAAAAAGAATTCGTAATTTATTATACAGCAAAATAGTGCGACGTTGTCTGAATTAGACATTTCTTGCAGATGTCTGACTTCATTCTTAGAGACTTCATACAAATCTCTGTTATTAATTCAAAAATCGTATTGTATGGCTGTTTTTAGATAGATTTCGTGCGGATATATCAAGTGTATTTTATTTACCGATTACTGACTGAATTTCTGCACGATTCTCTATGTTTCTGCTTGTTGGTGAAAATAATGACAAATGTCCTTAACTTGAAAATATTTTAATTCTTTTTTGTAAAAACACTGATGTATAATTTGTAAAAATTAAAACAAAATAATGCAATGATTTTGA
The DNA here is from genome assembly GCA_949318255.1 of Pollenia labialis. NCBI lineage: Eukaryota > Metazoa > Arthropoda > Insecta > Diptera > Polleniidae > Pollenia > Pollenia labialis. The sequence goes on from OX439142.1 coordinate 52,624,900, forward strand.
AAGAATTTTAAACTCGAATTCCAATTTCAAGCAGAGATTGGCCACTCCCCAAATCGATCCACTAAACCCTTATGACACTTAATTTTTAATGCATTGTTCAAGTTTTTGTGAACAGTACAAATATAATGTAAAAGAAAAATTTACCAAGTGCGAAGAGTTCAGCTGTATTGAGATAAATAGCAAACTGTCAAAAATTTTAAAAAAGTTATCGATAAAAAATTAAGTAATGTCAAAAAAATATAAAATTGTTCAACTTAAAATTACCATATCAAGCTTTAAATAATAAAAGTGTTGCTGAGTCAGCGGTTTATGGGCAAATTCAGCGATTTACCGCTTTTCGTTTTTATGTTTCTCATAAACCAAAAGTTGACAACATTTAATAAAACAAACAAAATCATAACAAAAGAAAACCTCAAAAAAATGTTGCTTACATTTTTTATAGTTTGCTCTTTCCGACATTTACTGTTTCTTTCTATCAAATCTATATCAATTCAATGAATAAAAAATGGAGTGTCATAAGGGCTTACGACGGGATTTCTGGAAATTCGAATGTTTAGGGCGCAAAAAAGGGTAAAAACGCGGAAATTCGGAAACTTTATATCTCCAAAACTAAAAGAGATACAAATCAATGTAACACTTATCGTTGTTCTTTAGAAAAATAAGCTGTCCTTTTTTAAAATTCGGCCCTATTAGGGAGTAAGCGGGTAAAACCTGAATTTTGGTATTTTTTGACTACCCATCTATGTTTTGAACCAATTACAATGAAAAAAAGTTAATACCACATTCGAAACCTATCAAAAAAATACGAAAACATATTTGGTACCTTTTCGAACATTTAAGGGGTACAAATCGTAACTATTTTTGGTGCTTTTTTATAAAACATTTTTTCCATTCATTGACATATTCGTACCAAATTATGGTCTCCCACTACAATACTGAAATTTGTAATGCTTTAATGGTTCTACAACAAGTATTTTTTTAATATTGGACCTTAAAACATAAGATTCACCATGCAATACCCTGAGGGATAAGAATCTATGACGGATCTTTTTGGTACTTTTTTGTTCTTTACCTGGTACTTTTTGAATTTCCGTTAGTATTGGACCTAGACACATAAAATTTAAGATGCACTGTCCTGGGTGGATGAGAGTCTATAAAAGGGAACTTTTTGGCAATTTTGCATTCGAAACTTATCAAAAAAAAAATACGAATACGAATTTGGTACTTTTTCGAAATTCGAGCATTTAAGGGTAAAAATCGTAACTATTTTTGGTACTTTTTTTTACAAAACATTTTTCTCCATTCATTGACATATTCGTTCTAAATTATGGGCTGCCACTACAATACAAAATTTTTTGACACTTTAATGGGGGGGAAAAATATATTACCCTAAAAAGAAAATACGGGAAATTTAATCTTTTTCTTTAGCTTTTTGGTTCTACAACTGGTATCTTTTTAATAAACTTTGGCATAAAAATATGTCCACGAAGGAAAAGGAGACTAGCAGGTTTAACGCTAGTATAATATAAAATTGTTCGCAGTTTTTCATTATAATTGGTACGAATTCGATTAATATGACTAAAAGTTAAATTGTCATATTTTGCATAAGTTCTTCTTTAAAAAACATAGTTAGCTTTTATATGAAGCTCACTTTCAGAAACATCATGCAGTTTTGCGATGATAAGTCCATTTTTTATCATAGGCCTTCTCGTTAAACAGTAAAATGCGTTTAAAACTGTGAAAGATAACAATGTTGTATTAAAAAATTGTATGTATTATTAATCACACCATTAAATTTTGTAATCATCAAGCCATAATTTACAATAGGTCCACATATAAATCATACCTACGGAATGTAAGGTCAGAGTTGAAGATTTCTGATAATGTTATATACTTTGGAGTCCTATTAAATTCAACTGGAATCAGAAAATTCAGATCAGGACAAGCAGAGCGGCAATTGCAATACTGTCGCGTTGAGAAACTTTTCAATTGAAATATGTGAAATGAAACAAAAATGCTATATATTGACACAAACAGCTGTCTTTTTTCACTAAAGTGTATATGTAACTGTTGTAGCGAGTACTTCCTATCCCGTAAGGAAATTACTTTACAAAAAAAATGTGTGTCTGTAACATTTTGGTAAGAAAACTTCCCGCTTTGAAATGTCAAATAAACTCACGAATAAAAATGGGGAGAGCGGAAATTTTAACACTTAAAAATAATTAAAAATTAACCCCCATATTCATAAAAAATATTTTTGTTTTATTAAAGGTTTATTGAACAAATTTTCATAGGAAATTCTTTAAATAAACCTTTTATAATCCAAAATATTTTTTATGAATATAGGGGTAAAAATATAATGAATAATTATAATAATATTTTGTTCTTGGCACATTTTTTTATTGTTTAATTATTTTGCTTTTAACATTTTTTTAAAATATACGAATGTTTTTAAAGCTCGTTGACAAACATCAAACATACAATTCGCACTTTACATTATTTGGTATAAACGACGGTTGTATTTTCGCCACCATCATTAAAAATTTTTTAATTTTAGTAAATTTTGGTCGCCGTCAACGATACGTATTACCGGCGTTCGCGACGTCTGTAATGTCACATCGGCTTCGAGTGCATTTTTATTTCATTTATAACGTAATGACGTTATATCTTTTGATAGTTTTCGACATGACACAGTTTTTTGGTACTTTTCGAGAAACGATGGAATATATAGTTTCGCATATTTCGATGCGAGAAGTTCTCACTAAGGTAACAGAACATGGGTACTGGTTACACAACATTCTTTTTAAACCAATCTTATTTTATGAATCGATAGCTTAATGGCCAGGGTTGGAGAAAGATTAATCGAAATCCGTGTCTGCTGCATGGTACCAAATCCCTGTTGTGTCGCAGATCATTTTTTTTTTTCATCTTCCGTTTGCAATAAGTTGGGGTTTTTATTGAATTTGTGGCTTTTCCTTTTTGAGAGGAATACGAATGTAACAGTAGACTTAACTCAAATTTCTTGTGCTTGCGGCCTTAGTGAGGGCATCGGCTCTGTTGTTACCATTCCAATCTTTTTGTCCAGGAGCATAAGTCATCTGAAAATCTGAAAAAATTCTCAAAACTGTGAGTAGGATTTTAAAGGATCTAATGGTCGCTTTAATATTGGGAGGCACATTTTAAATCCTTTTAAATATCCTATGATACTGATTTTTTCAGCGGCCTATATTCTAATTCAGTATTCTCATAGCCTGATTGTCAGTTGTAGATTTAACTCGTTTAAAAAGATTCCACAGCCGACTCTTGCAGTGATTTTTATCTGCCTTTGTAAATTTGGTTGACATCTTCCCTAAAGTGGAGGGCATTGTCTTATTAAGTTCTATGCGAAATGTTTCTCATAAAACGCGAATTGAATGAATATATGTAGGTTTAGATAGTGTATAATACGTACGAAATCCTACTTATACTATGGTCTTTATGATTCCATAACCTTGTGTGACGCATTGCGGGGTGACAGTTTATGCTCTAGAACTGTGCCTTTGTTATTGTAGTTGTAAGTGCCTTTATTAAAATAATTGTAACCAGTCTCGTAACGCGCTTCAAATGAGTTATCACAATGCGCTTACTTTTTAACATTTGTTAGCAGTATAGATCATCACGAATATATTTACGTTTGAAGAACGTTGCCAAATTCTTTAAAGTTTCTTTAACTCAGTTACTCAGTTATACGCGCAACTTATAGACGACTTCGTGATTTTTATGGCACATAGGATAATTTTTTGCTTAGGGCTTTGTGGCATATGGAGTCAGACCAATCGACAAAATACCCCATAAACTCCATTACATCCAGTACAATCCATCGTTTATAAATATTCCATTAGTTATGATGTAGTTGAGAATACTATTGAGATAGTCTTATTAAACGAGATCTTAAAAGTCAAGACGCTTACAAAGTTCAGTTAACTATTGGATCGGGGTACAAGTTATTTTTATGCATCAAATTACCCTAAGCATACGCTACAGATATTTTTCTTAACACAAAACATGTTTTACCGTTTAAATAGTACAAAATCGGAATAAGCATTCACAAATGTTTGTTTAAGTGAATATTATTCAACACACGTAGCTATTTGTGTAAACATGTTGTAGGCGTGCATAATGAATGTTTTATGAAAGGTGGTTCTATTTAATAACACCTTGTTATTATACAGCGCAACAAAGTACACGAAGCAAATTAAATAATCTATGTTACATATTTATGTTTTTAACACTTCAATGAAAAATGACAGTTTAACATCACAAACGAATATTGTAGACGAGCACGTAAATACTGACACACAGAAACAAACTTTAAAACAAGTAAGAAAATATAGTCATTCAAGCGCGACCATTTGGTACACTACACCCCGGTATAAAAAAAACAGATACTTTTTCTAGACTGTACCACATCTGGCAATAACGGGCAATCATGGAGCCGGCAAAACCAAATACTGTTGTGAGGTTAAAATTCATGTGGGATTTCTTTGTGTCGAATATTATCTAGATCGAAATGAGATTTCACCGCCTCAAAGCGAATTTAGAGAGAAGGTTCATATAAGACCTACGGTCAGTTCTGGACCTACCAGTATAAAATTTTGCCATGATTTTTCAGTTATTATAAAAGATATCGTCCCTAAATTTAATGTCAATATCAGCACTGTCGGGATTGGTATTTGTGTGGGAGCTATGGCCAAATATGCACCTTCTTCAAATTTTTTTTAATCATTCGCGGATGATACATCCTTTCTGAGCATGCACGAAAATCGACATGAAGAATTTCGTTACTTGCAGGATCTTATATTTCAACTAGAAATATGGTTTAAACAATGGAGAATAATTACACTGTCCTCGAAATTTACTTTTTTTTAGACAAGCTGGGCACTTGTCGTTGTAACCTAATTCGGGTACGCTGAATCCAGTGGTGCTTGCTTAAACATTTTTTGGATTCAATTATTGTTCTTATCTAATTGCTAAAGAATGCCTCGGCTCTTTGGTATAAAAGATAAGATACACCTTCCACACTCGCTTTTATGAGAAGGGAGTAGAGAAGGTGTAACATTTTTTGTATTGTTTTTTTGAAAGCAAAATCAAAATAATTATTTTTTTTTTCATCCCGTTACCATTCTTATGTACCTGTTAACGAAGCGACAGCGGAAGGCCTACTTCGCAATGACAACGTGTGTAAAAAAGATATGAGTATGGAATGGAGCGAGCATCCAAAAGAAGGGGTACAGAGGCCTTCTAGAAGGCATCTTTCTTTTACCCGCAGGGAGGAGGCATATTAACATCAATATTTCGTTTGTATTTACTCTTACAAACTAAATATGAGCGATTGGCTGACTACACACTACGAACGATTGGAAAACAAACACATTCCTGTGTAAGTGAGTACCTAAATACGTTTGTATTTGCGTTTAATTAAATGTTAATGAGAGTGTGAAAATTAAAAGATATTAATTATTTTAGACACGCTCAAATAAAAACATTTACCAACAAATGTTTGCATGGTTTATATGCCACCTTGTCCAAATAGGTTTGTCGAACAAAATGTGTAGAAAAGATTTATTTGTAAACTGTGCATTAGGGTGGGTCGAAAATTCGATTCTCTAATCGAATTATAATAGCGTAAATATGTTGTATTTTTTTTGCATTAGACCCCTGTTAAATATTATTAATATAAGGTTTGTTAAGGTTTATCATTTATAGTTTTTGCCATAATTTTTTTTTTGTAATAATTAAAAATAATTTTATTAAATACATTTAACTATTTAATTTATTTGTTTACATGTTTATGTAACGGTATTTAAAATACAATTTTTTTTCTGTGAAGCTGTAAATGATTAAAAATTACAATGGGGTACTCGGGTGCCCTAGTTATGCGTTTATGTGGTATTTTTTGGTTATGCATTTTAGGGTTTAGTTAAATTCAAACTATTTTCAGTTTTAATTCATAATAATTGATAGTAAATAACATGTTTAAATTTAAAAAATTACTTTTTTCAAAATACTGAATTTTTAGGAGTTCCGGCGCGGGCTCAAGATGTGACTTTTTTACTTTTTTTTACAATATTTATTTTTTTAACGTAAGACAAAAAAATTTTGCTATTATAATAAGATTTGAGAACATTTATTTTTTCAAATACATCAGTGAAAACCCCTACTGTGTAAATATTTAATTATAGTTTACAAATTTACTGCCTGTTCAACGATTTCGAACGTTGAGTTTTACACTTTTGCTTTAATTTTAACAACTTCATTAACTGAGACACATTGACCAGCACCTGTTTTAATTACTGAGTTTATAAAAAATATTTTGTAATGCAATTTAAGCCGTTTGTACATAAAAGTTTTAAACTGAATTTTTTATTCAGTTTTCTTCTCAGAAATATAAAAAACTAACCTCAGTCTTCATCATCGTAGAAGGAATATAATCAATAACACATCTTTTATTATACCACAAGATTGATATCAAATGACTTCTGCATAAATTTAAACATAGTTCCATTATATTTGGCAAATAAGCTTTTTGGCTTACTGATTAAGTCTACTTTTTATACCCTCCACCACAACTAAGTTTGTCATTCCGTGTGAAACTTTTATTATTATTCATCTCAGACCCCATAAAGTATATATATTCTGGCTCCTTGAGAAATTCTAAGTCGATTAAGCAATGTCTGTCTGTCCGTCTGTTGAAAGCCGAAGCCTAAAATATAGTGTTTTCTGTAGAATAGTGTGATAGTGAGCTTTATTTCAACAGAAGGACAGGCAGGCGAACATGCTTATATGACTTAGAATAACGCAAGCAGCCAGAGTATATATAATTAATGGTGTCTAGGATTAATATTAAAAAAATTTAATACTAAATGGCAAATTAAGTACGTTATTGCTTCTAAATATGCTGCCAAGTATTCTTTTTCTGAGGTAATTTTTAAAAATTTAAAGAATTTATTTCAAGTAATACACTCACAATATTATCACAGTAACGCACTGTAGTTTTTTTAAGATGTATTCCGTACAGTAATTTTTAAATAAATATACATTTAAAATTTCAAGCAAATTTATTTTTAACTAATTTTAACAGTTATTCAAAAAACTTAATGCATATTAATACGGATTTTCAGTTGCAGTTATTACTGTCCGTTGATTAAGTTAATTTCTTCTTTATGTAAAATTAATTGAAAATTGGCCTCGAGCTCGAAAAATCTTTTAATTTTAATTAAAAAAAGGCCGAAACAATAATAAGATTTAATTTAATTGAAAATGTAATTTAAAGTAACGAAAAGTTCATTTAATTTTTATTGACAAAAATTCAATCGCGAATTCCGAAAATGAATATTCGTGGAGTTGGATTGAAAATTAAATGAAATTTTTTAACTGAATTGTTATTTATTTTATATTACAATTTCAGTTAATTTTACGTACAGAATATTGTGAGTGCACTTTAAAATTGCAACAAAATTATTATTGTTATGCTCTGCAAAGTACATATTATGCTCTTGTCTAGAGAAAAGAAACTCGTGTTTGCACATTTGTCTAATGCCTTAATTACAATTGATTGCTCTACGAAATTTCGTTTCAAGTGCCTTCAAATACACTTCTAAACTCGAGTGGGTTTTAATATACGAATATGCATGAATGTGTGGAAAATTCTTGATAAATTTTTTTTACTTTGTTTGTTGGTACGCTTCGTTCTTACTGTTCAATTGTTCAAATTTTAGATTTTGTTTGTTTACCAAAACTCATAAAAGGAAAAGTAATAACATTTCTGTGAAAATTTCTATTGTTGACTTAATACACATACACACACACACACACACACACAAATTCGCACAATCCATAGATAATACTTTGATGTGAAGATTTAAAATTGATTTGTACAAATTGTTTTCTGCTTCCTTACGTTTCTTTGTACTCGGCTATTTTTTTTTTATTACAAGGTAATTAAAAGTATTTTGCCACAATGTCTGAAATTGATTTTATAATTTCGCACTTGAATAATTATAGGAAAAAGATTTTAAACTAAATGAAATGAAAATTAATGAAACTTTATTTATTACGTACTTAAAAGTATTTTAGATTTTAAGTTTTGGTTTAATTTATCAAACAGATCCTTTTTAATAAATTTCAAAAAAAAACTGCAAAACAGCAAAAATCTTCAAAATTACAAAGTTGTCATTAAAATGTATAACAATGGCAAAGATATTATTACAAAATATATTATTGCACAACACTATTGAAATCCATAATTAACACACTTTGTACCACACAGAAATATTTTTCTTGGGAAAAATAAAAATATTTGTTAAAAGTACCACAAATTTGTGTGGTATTTTAGTTTTTCTTTATGTTTTTAAAATTAATTAAGCTTAGCTTTGTTTTTCACAGTATTTAATAATGAATACCAAACTGATAAGCTTGCCACCCTCTGAGTGTATTTAACCCTGGAAGGTAACTCTTAATTTTAGCAGATAAAGGTTGTTACTCTTTGTCGTAACGACACACTATTTAAAGAAAATCAAGGCGAATTCATCGCAGGTAATCTCGGTACGACAACAAGTACAACTCGTACAAAAACCACAAGCAATTTGTTTTTGTCAAAAACAGAAATAAAACAAAACAGAAACAAAGATAATAAAAGAGAATAAACAAAATTTTGACATCCAACAGTGATTTTAGCTAATATCAGCAGGGCTTTAAAGACCACCTGTAATAAATTCGCCTTGAAGAAAATTCTACAGAAACGATTTTTGAAGTAAAAAGCCACAAACATTGTTTTAGTTAAGAACTTTATTAAAAAATAAACTAAGATAAAGCATAAAAAAATAAAAGTGCACTTTGATGATATTTTACAATTTATTGTCGATGGATGATATACTTTGTACAATCCACTGCAGCAATAGCATTTCCAATTTATTTAAGACAAAGGGTTTTTAATTAAAACTTATTTAAAATTAAATTAAATTTCAAAAGATTTTGTTATTCGTGCTAAATTCCCAGTTTTTATTATTGATAAAAACACTTGAAATTTATTGTTGATGGGATAAGCTATTCCTATGCGCATTTCACTGGTTGCTTAGGCCAAGTGTTTTTATCAATAATAAAAACTGGGAATTTAGCACGAATAACAAAATCTTTTGAAATTTAAATTTTGTATTCCCAAAAATTTAAATTACTTTTTGATAATTAAATTAAATCTTATTATTTTTTCGACCTTTCTTTAATTAAAATAAAAAGTTTTTTCGAGCTCGAGGCCAATTATTTTAAAAAATAAATATATTATTTATTAAATTATTTTTTCCAATATTTCGATATCCTTTGGATATCATTATCAAGGAATGAGTTACAGGTATATTTGCAAGAGACTTATTACTGTCTCTACATTTAATATCGAAGTTCGATGGAGAATAAATGGCAAAAGTTAATTTTAGACTAAAACGCTTTAAATATGATGATGATTTTAATTAATTCATTCAAAAAGGAGCTAATTGCAGACTCTGGTTTCTTTCCTGCAGACAAGCATAAAGCTTCGCGGGATAAACTAGGAAATTATAAAAAAAAAAAAAAAAAAAAAAAAAAAAAAAAAAATCTCTAAAATTTCATTATATTGGGGGTTGTACTACGGACAAAAAAAAACAGGAATTTATTTGTAAAAAAATACAACATTTTATAACTTAAAATCAATATATAATATGGTTTAAAGAGGTTTTCCTTGAATGCATATCTTGCTTTGATCCTTTTCAAAAACAATTTGCAATAACCTTGATTATTTTTTTAAAATAAAATATGTTATTTTTATAGCTTCCACTACTAGTTGTAAATGAGGGTATAATAAGTTTGTCATTCCGTGTGTTTGACATTCATCTAAGATCTCATAAAGTAGTACTTAAGAGCCACTCAACAAAAAAAAAAAAAGAATTGCTGATGTACGTATTTCCAACTAACTTTAACATGTTTTAAAAAGTTTCCCAAAATATTTGGGCTCTAGTAATAATCTCCCGTGGGGTTAACCGTGTCAAAAAGGATCTTACAGTGGTATTTTCTGAATTTTAATGAAAATTTAAATATCTTTACCATTTTTTGTCCGATCTTCATTTCCAATACCTCATTAGAAAGGTCTTGACCACCACTTTAGGAAAAAATTAACCCTTAACTGCACTGTCTTATTTTTTATAAATTCACTTCGACATCATTAAAAGACAGTTGTTTAACTCTAAAAAGACATAACCCTTTTATAGCCAAAACTTTTGGAGATTTTTTTTAAGATTTTCTTCTTATTTTTCTGTGCCCCCCGCTGATATATTGTTTACCATAAATTACAAACTTATTAATTTCTTCCCTAAAATAAAAACAAAACCTACAGAATGTTAAAGTATTTAAATTATAACTCTGAAAATATTAAACAGATTTTAATAAAATATATATTGTGCACTTCTTTCTGGCAGTAAATATCTTTCAAATTTTATTATAGTCGCTGGGCAAATAGAGGATAAAAGTGATTTAAACTGTTTTGCCTTAGCCGATTTATATAATACATTATCAAAAAATATCTTACAAAAACTCTTTTCGCGAATTTAGTTAAGTGTACTCAGTGCCTTGCGAATGATAAGGATATTCTGAAAAACGGCGAATGCATTTGAATTCACTTGTTAAATGCGCCTTGATAGTAATTTTACTATTTTTATAAAATACAACAGGGCTTAAAAGTTTTCCAAACATTTTTTAAATGTCCTCTTAAAAAAATTAGCCTATGAACGGTTTAATTTGTTTTATATGAATGTAAATCATACGGAACATAATTTACCAAACAGCTCATATAAAGTCTACTTCCGGAAAATACTTTAGTGTGCCTTAAACAAAAAATTATGGTCTGTCATAGTTTAAAAAGATTTTTTATATCAATCTCCGAAATTTCGTGAAGATCTGTTCAAAATTTACCATAGGCCACTTACAAAGCCCACTATCGGAAAAAAGTAAAATTTGGTCCATTATAGTTTCATAGAATGTAAAAATTTCTTGACGGAATCACTAAAACCGAATTTTATTATGATCGATTTATAATTTTGAAAGGTGTAATGTATTATTCCTCCTGCAAATTACTTTCAACGCCGGCTAAAATTTTTGAAACAAATCATGATATACATATTATTTCAATTGGACAACAAATTTTAACACTGTGAGGTCAGGTTTTATAAATATTTGCTTATTTTTTATAGATCCTTTATAAAGCCCACTCCTGGAATATTCGGGTGGAGGGTATTAAAAATACGGCACTGCCGAATAAAGCACTTTTCCTTGTGTCTAATCTATCTTGAAATTTTCACATTAAATTACCCACACGAGTTCTTTTCTCCAAATTAATATTAAGAAAAAATGTGTATACATAATAAGAAAAAGAAATACCTTTTTAAGCTTATATACGGTCAAATGGTTAAGACCAACAGAAAGTACATACTGAGTATTTTAAACAATGCCTTCTTGAAACACAAGGTAAGAACATCTGAATTGAAATACAAAGGAATAGAAATTTTAGTTCAAAATCTATTTTAAAACGAAATAAGAATAAAATTAAAAGAAGTTTTAAGTAAATGAGAAACAATATAAAGCACAAAGGCAACAATTTCAATTAGGGTCTAAGACTTATCCATCCAGCCACTACTGATACTACTGCTGTTTTTGCCTTAACTTCAAACACAATATTTATTGTTAGATAAAGTACACGAAAGAAATACTCTGAATGAGCTTAGCTAAGAGTGAAAAAAATCCTATTTATTGAAGAGTTTTCAGTTCTATTTCTTTCAATTCAATGTTTTACATCTTTTATTTATTTTTCATTTCAGACGAGAATATCTAGAAAACAACAAAAGCAGAAGAAGTGAGGCTATTGTATGCATCAACATTGAATTATCTAAAGAAGTTTTGTTTAAACTATAAATACGCAATTTAAATTGAACTACGGCAACTACCAATACCACTTCAAATACCAAACAACATCCGTATCCGTGTACGAAGAAATAAACAAATGTACACACACATACATACGTATTGCCACGAAATGAGTTCATGACCGAGAAACTTTTTGAGCCTGGCAAATTGAAGCAAACAGAACTTTGGTAACGGATTCGTATATATGTATATTCTCATTTCGAAGAACAAGGCTACAAATCAGTTAAAAAAAAAACTTGCCAACAGACACAGAAAATATTTACGGTGAAACAACATCTGAAATCTTACATTCCTAAAACTAAGAAAAAGAAGGGAATTAAAAGCAAAATTAAGCAAAGATAAGGTATTGAAACGAAAATCTAGAATCACCCAGAAATACACACATTCAAAGAAATTTTCTAAAACAACAAAAATTTGATAATGAATTTTAGTTTCAGCACTAACCGCAAACGAAATGACAAGCGTAACAAAAATATTCATTAACAAACCAAATAAAACATCCAGTAAAGGGAATTTAAAAAAATCAAGACGACAAGAAACGGAAATCACGTCAACATAAATATCAACAAAAAAAAAAAAAAGAAAAGAAAAACGTAAAAAGTACACAACAAAAATTTGCATAAAATAAACAGATCTAAAAAAAAACTTTTTCCATAAAACAAAAGTATCTACGTTAACAATCAGACTTCAGATATTACAGACAGATTAAGAAATTTTTTTTTTCAAACGGTCAAGTGGAACTGAAACACATAACAACAATTATACTTAACCTTTTTGATTGTGGAGTGCGTAACGCAGGACATCAGTTGACTCGGGATAAAATGAAGCATTTGAAATTTAAAGTCGGGTTTATTTACTACAATATTATCAACAGATTTAAAGGATGAAGAGTGGCACGTCATATTGGAATATCTCATTTGTTATACACAATTTGTTAACCTTTGCTTTGGTCATCGGTTTACAAAATCATTTTCTATGTAAGTATTAATAAAAAAATTTAAATAACTATTTTTAAATATTTTTCTAATTAAAAATCGGACCATCTCCAGAAGAGCATAAATTTGTTAATGGATCTTGCCTTAGCGGGATGTAACATCGGCTCTTCGGGGCCTTGTTAGCGTTTAAAGTTGAGTTAGGTTTCTTGCAAGCGAATTTGGATGATTTAGGTTAGGTTAGGTTAGGTTCGAGTGGCCGGTCACAAAGACCCCGCATAGACCAAGTAGGTCCCTAGCGTCACCACATTTCACGATAACCCGCAGAAGAAAGTCATTCCGATGTGATGGTACCCAGAGTACCCCACACTCTCTTGACGAATGCCAGGAGTCTCATTAACCCAATCCCAGAGACTTCCCCGAGATCCTGGAAGTAATGATCTCCCAGACAATTCGTCCTGGAGATTTGGATGATTTGGTTTTATATCATATTTTTCACAGACTGTGCGAAATTCGTCCTTTACTTTTTCAAGTCCCAAAATGCTTACACTTAAAAGAAAAATCAATACATCAGTACTCGTATCAATCCGAAGCGGCATTAATAGTATGGTGACTACAGATATTCGTGAATCAAGAACAGAAAGATTGAATCAAGTGCTGATTTTCGCGAAATACTTACCTTATCCGTGATCAATCCTGAATTCGTATTCGAAATAATCCGAAAATAAGATTAATTTATGTAAAACTAAGATTGGACCCATCTTAAAATGCGCTTGATTCGAGAATTATAAAGTTGCATTAAACCCGAGATCGTACTTAAAATAATCCTGAAGTGAAATTGGATTGGTTTTAACCTAAAGCATTTCTCCCAGGGAAAGAAAAATATTGTTGTTATTATTGATTTACTTACCGGGCACGATGCCCGAAATGTTTTCTACTTTAACAACTTGGTGTACATATTTAACTTAAAATATAGTCTAAATAAACTTTTTCTTTTTATTTTACTTTTTAAATATGAAACTAGTTTATTTTTTTCTTCTCGTTGTGTTGTTTTTGTTGTTTCTGCACAGACCAAACAAATCGTTTTTACCTGCTAGTGTGGCGTTGTTGTTCTGTCTACATCAAACTTTGACAACACAAGCGTATGCACGCATAAAGAATGCAATGCTGAAAGATGAGACTTATAAGTCAAATGGGATTAAAACGCTTACTTTGTAATTTACTGTCAGAGTGGCACTACCAACAAAAAATGTATGGGTCGATTATGACTGACAACTGAAGTGAAGTTGAGCTGCCAACAGCGAAATCAGGTAACGCTGATCATGATTAACTATAAATATATAAAAACAATTTTGTATATTTTAACATGAGCGGCATTGCCTGATATCGCTGTTGGCAACACTGAACTTCAGTTGTCATCCGTAATCGACCCATACATTTTTTCGTTGGTAGTGCCACTCTGACAGTAAATTACAAAGTAAGCATTTTAATCCCATATGACTCATCAAACTTTTTTTTGCTTGTTTTAAGAGTTTTAAATTTATTTTATGAAATTCCGGTTGATTTTCGAAAGTAACACCGTTAAGCATTGATTAAATTACGTTTTCTCTTTTTAATTTTTAAGCATGACTCGTACTTAAAGAAATTTAAAAAAACTTAATTAATCCGGAATGTTTTTCTTTCTGCGTACAAAAACAGTCAAAATTTAGAATTCCATGGATTCCTTTTTTATTTTCTGATTCCTAAGTTTATGTCCTGCCAATGCCTGACGAAAATTCTTCTAATCACGGATCACTTTCACATAGGAGGGCATGATTCTCTACGCAAAGTAAATTTAATATGCCCATATGTTTCTGCCATTACCTTTATTTTCCATAGTGTGGGTAGCGTGTTGCTGCATAGCGACTTTCGTTGACGCTTAGAAAAGCTGTATCATCAGCAAAGTTAGTTCTGTCCGTTAAAGGCGTTTATTGGCATGAGTCATGCAAAGTTGTAGTTGTTGGTTTTAATAGAGGTACTGTGGGGCTCCAGCAATAATTGGTTGAGGGGAAATTCAAAAATGTCCTTCTTTAATAATAAATTTTCAACCAGTCAAAAAGCTCCGCCACACTACATTTAAGTAACTGACACTAAGCACGTTCATTGAGAATAGATCTGTGACAGGTCAAATGGTGTCTATTGACCCCCTCGAATGACAAGCCCATTTTAAAAGTGATAGGTCTTATTCATATAAAGTGTTAGAACTAGAACCGGTCTCTACGACCAAAGACCTATCACGGGACTACTTTCATCAATAGCATGTGCGTTGTTGCGGTTTGAATAAGCAGTACGCTCTTCAAGATCCCTTGTCACAAATGTTAGTGGTACGGCTGTTTTCGAAACGACAGATGGCAACTCTACTTTAACTCTGTATTAAAATCGACATTTTTGCAATAGTGATATAAGCTAAACACATTTGTAAAAGCTTTTTTTATTTTGCTCTTAGTTATCCGAAGTTTACCCAACAAGTAAAAAAGCAAATCTGATTGTGTGTTTTTCGTACGAATAATCATTTGTTTTCTAGCAACTTGTAGAAAGAACTATGGTTATAACTGAAATAACAAATAACCGTTTATATTTCCTAATAATGTATATTAGTCTTAACCTAAAATCTTTGTTAGTTTGTCTTAAAAACAAAAACCATTACCAATAAAACATGTTCTTTCGACCACATGTTCACTCTATTGAATTCATTGACTATGCAAATCATAGTGTATAACAGTTGAACCGTGAACATCCCAGTAAAAAATGGAGCTGGTAAGCAGGTTTGTAAGGAAGAGAAGCACAGTACTCCATTACAAACCTGCTTAAGGCATGATTTGTATATGGCGAATTTCCACTTGGAAGCATAACTTGTTTCTCTGCTAAGAAAATAATGAAAAAAAAATTAATTTCTATGTTCGGTTATATTACGTGAATAGAGGTAAACACATTTTTAAATCAATGCAAAACAATCTCCTTTCATGTAAAAGATTAACAGAGGAACTTTGTTAATGAATTGTTTTCTTAAAAATAATGAATTTAATTCTTCAATTACAATCTATTTACTTATAAAGGATAATGGCAAGTTATTGTATCACTTTTAGTTACTTTAATTACATATTTATTGAAATGGTTTTAAATATTAACTTCAATGGGTTTCTCTCCTCGGCTGCTTGTAATGGCTGTTACACACTTTCCCACAAAGTCTTACGTATTTTTCAAAAATGCTTCCCTGATCTAATTATTCTATGAACATTTTCAAAAAACAATAACAACTTATCATGACAGGGTTGCATTTTCGTAAATTACTAAAGACTTTGTGGGATAGTGTAAAACGGCCTTAAGTAATATTTAATAGTCAGCTCATGTACTTTTCCAACTTCCGGAAAACATTAAATTATTTACTGGGATATAAATTGATTCATGATACAAAATACATGCACTTATATTTTAATAAAATCCTTAATTTTCTCTGCTCTTTATTAACATAAAGTGAAATGAAAAGACAAGAGATAACATGTCTAGCACAATCCAAACAACTTGCAAACATGAGGATGTGCAATCAAAATTTGCTTTTTAACTCGATTATAAATCACTTATTAATTCAAAAACATGATTTCCTAAAATTAGAAATAATCAGCATTATGTTGCCAAAACGGTTAATGTAGATGAAATGAAAGAGAACTCGAAAAGGAAAGTCATGTTCTTTGAACAGTGCAAAATTTTGTTAATCTATCATATTCAGTATCTATTTGTATCCACTTCACCATCATAATCGGAGGGAAGATATTATGCGTTTGTGTTTAATTATGTAATGCAAAAAATATTAGCCTGAAACTCAACTTTTATTATACCAGGTTTACTGAGAATAACTCTGGGAATCAATTTCACGCAGAAAAAAAATATGGTTGGGCATGGTTACGGCAACTAATCTATGTTTATAGTTACAATATATAGTTGTCGTACACAAAAAATTTTTATTTTTATTTAATATCAACAAAAGCATAGTTACAGTAAACATATCAAGGTTTATCACAATTATAAATTTGAGTATTGTTGACTGAAAAATAATTATTTGTCTAACAACTAAATAATGATAACTTTAAAAACATATTAAATTTCTTACAACCGTGACATGATACCTTTCTATACGTATAGTTCTAGTATGCTTAAAAAGCAAACAAAATATGTTTATTCTAATTATATTATGTTAGCGCCATTTGTAAAATAATTTTAAATCAGTTGTGTCGTTTGTTGAAAATATCGAATAATTTGTTAGTGAGTTGTTGAACCACAATTAAAAAAACAAAATACCCAATAAAAAAATTAAAAAAATAAAGAAATTAAATAAAATTGTAAAGTGCCAAAAAATACACAATCGATGCAAAAAAATTGTAATTTATTTTTTATTATTGTTTATTTTTATATTGACAATAATATAATTAAGGGAAAAATTGTATGATGCAATATTACGAATATATTTGGCCATAATATGATTCAATAAAAATCGTAATATGGTGATTACAATCATGAATCTTATCACAATATGTTGCTCTTAGAATATGTTTACCACAACCATGTTTTTTGTTTGCGTGTAGAAGCATTTCCGTCTGTTCGTCTGCCTATAAAAAAAATTTATAAAATTTCATAGACGACATGTTTTGTAGATCTGATTTGTCAACTTTGAAACTCACATGTAATTCTGCATGTCTGTCAATATTTTTTTTTAACAGAAGGTTTATAATATTCGGTCACAACCATAACAGCTAAAATAAGGTTGTGCAAGGAAAATTCATTCTATAAAAGCTTCTATTTCGTTTCGTGTGTGACTGTGTCCTTGATTATACATTTGAAAAAAAATTATTCATGGGTCTGGAATTATCCAAAGATCCTAAATAGCGAAGAGCCAGTGCTATAGGGTATCATACAGTCATTCTTGCCCGACTTTGCTGTCTAACTTGATAATGAAAACTTGTACATGTTCTTTTGTTGGCTTTATTTTATAAAAATTGTGTTAACCTAAAAAAAATCAATTTAATACGTGTGTATATTGATAGCAATAGACATATTTATCTAAATTCTAAATTTATTCTTAATACGGATATACGATTTTAATAAACAAATCTTATACTTGTATGTAAAATTAAAATTCAGTAAGGGTTAAAATAAGTATAACGGTACATAAAAGTGCGGAATTAAAAATCTGAAAATAAATATTCCATTTTTGAGCGGCTGACAAGAGGAACATATTTAACATGGGGAAAATAGAAGTGTTTTTTGTTGTAATAAAGAATTCAACCGTACTACACCTATTTGATCACATAAAGTGACCCCTATTTATATGCTATACTATTTTCTCTTGCATACATAAATACACTTATTAGAAAATATTATTACATATGTAAGTACCTATACAATTTGAGACAATTCTCCTTTCTGAATTTTTTTCAATAGCTACTCTTCTTTAAACAAACCAACAATATTAATAACGACAATCTGGTTCATACATAAATTAAATTTCAAAGTTGAATTACTTTATGTTCGAATACATACATACATTTATATTTAAAAACCATTGAAATTTAAATTTTCATACAAACATACATCTGTACGTATGCATTAGGTTGCTCTTCGTATGAATAAGGAAATTCAATTTTAGCTAGCGGTAAAAAGAATGAGTAAACAGGCCTAATAGAAGGCCATATTTAGAGAACACAAGCTTTTCTCGCCGCATTCCATACTAATATATTTTTTAGCCAGGTTGTCATTGGGAACAAGCGCTTCCAAACTCCCATATCCTACAGGAATTCTAACAGGCTTTCAAAAGAAGTTCTCTTGTAAGCCCATCTGATGCATGTATTTAAGAACGCCTTTTAAAAAAGGACTGCTAAAAAGCATTACAAAATTGCACTGTAAAAGGGGCTTCTATTGAGGTCCTTTGATATGTCATACATAAAAAGTACGATTTGAATACCTATAAACATATGTAAATTCATATGCACATATTTCAGTGGGAAGAATGCAAAATAGGATTTAAAAAGAAAGAAATGCCAGTTTTTATAAATTTTCAAGTAGATTAATAAACTGTTCTTCTACTTTATTAACAGGCCAGTAGCGCGATTCACTAACTTTTATAACGATAATCGTATCGATAAAATAAATATAACGAAATTTTATCGAATATGGTATTCAGTAACATTTTTAACGATATTCGCTGTCGTTAAAAGTCAGCTGTTACTTTTAGCAATTTTTTGTCGATATTTTAGCGACAATAATTTAAGTTGTGTTTATTTAATCGATAAAATGTATTTTATGTTTAAAATAACTTACAAACATACAAAGATATGTATATTCATATGTACATTAGGGTGTCCCAAAAAATTATTTATTTATGATTTTCATTGGTGCTCAATCAAAATTTAAAAGCTTATAGGGTAAAGTATTTTTGGTTTTTTTTTAAAGAATTTTCGGAATAGGTTTAGAGGTCGCGCAAATGGAGTTTTCATAAAAAACCGGAGTTTTCGGCCTTTTTTTTAACTTTACTGATAACTTGGTTAATACCACGAGTTTCTGCACTCCTGAGGAAACAGTTTTAAAGAAAAATATCCAAGCTTTATTCCTGTGTGAAAATCTTATAAGTTTTGGTGATGAGGTTACTCATTTAGATACCCTTAATTGCAATTTTTCGTAATTTTTTCAAAAATTTTGTAATAACGCTTTACAACTTTTTAAATTTAAATGAAAACGAAAAAACTAATGATGCAGTTTGAAAGACAAATTAATTCTAATTAATATGAATAAACAATTTTTAAAATTTATTCTTACCGTTCCTGAGTTATACCCGTTTTTATCTTTATACCTAGTATAAGTTATTAAAAAATCTTTGCAGCATTTGCATTTTTGTCGGCGGTTTGGAGGGATCAAGGGCATCTATAATTTTTCCCACAAGCCACACATTTCTTGTTGTCACAAAATTCATATATATTTTGAATAAAATTACACATTTTTGAACTAACAAAAAAAAAATAATAAAATAAAAAAATTCTTACCGGTACGTCGACAAAAACTTTTATACATTTATGTGACGCTTAAATATAAAGGGACCTAAGGGAAAACCCCGGTTTTGTTCAGGAGAGCCATTTTGGTGTACCATCACTTCATAAAACGCGCATATCTCTGGGAGGGAACACTTTTGGGGCATGGGATCGGTCTCATTCGATGCTCAGATGATGTCCCCATCAAAAAAAAAAGTAAAAATTAATTTTTTTACCCTTAGGTCCCTTTCTCTATGCGCTGCCACATACACAAAAAACTTTTCTATTTGATTCGTCGGTCAGCTAAATCAAAAAATTGTGTTATGTAAAAACGTATAACGACAATATTATAGCGGAGAATACACATAAAATAGAAAGTGAAAATGACAGCGTGTAACGATTTAGATCAATAAATGTCAGAAGTTAATGACAATTAAAACCCAACTATAAAAATTTATGGAAATATACAATAATTATAACGAAAAAAGTATCACCATTTTTAAGGTACAAACTATAAAAATAGTGTAACTCGGAAACTGTAGGACAAAATTCCATTTTTGTTTTTCTTAATTGTTTAGAACTTATCGGTATTTAAAATCGCGTCACTAGTTTTTATACCTTTCATATAAATTTGGAAAGTAATAAACCGTTTTTTACAGAATTTGTTAAAAAATTACAAAAATACTTAATATGTGGAATCGTAATGGACAAAAATATTGCCAGAACTTAAAGTTTTTGCATATGGAAATAAAGTTTGGGAAATTTTCTTTAGAAATATTCGGTCAAAAAATTAAATGAACGTGGTTATTGACAAAGAGTCAAGTTTGAAAAAAGCCCGAAACCCCAGATTTTTAACAAAGACTTGAATTGCGCGACCTCTAAACCTCTTCCTAAAAATCTAAAAAAAAATTCAAAAATACTGGACCCTATAAGCTTTCAAATTATGCACGAGCCTCTGACAAAAAAAATTTTTGGGACACCCTAATGTACATGTATGAACAAACACAAAATCCTAAATTTAAAAAAAGCAAATTAGGAACAAAAACAAAATTCTAAATGTAAAATTCACAAAAAATATATAAAACCACAAATTAACCCTTCGTCTTACTCATGATTCTCGCCAGACCTTTTTCAATGTATTTTGAATAAAAAAACATGTGTAACACGGGGGGTTAAGAACAATTTCATTTGTTTTTATTTTATTCTCTTTTGTGCTTTTCGTTTTTTTTTTAAACTTTGTAGACAGAGATGTTACAAAAAAAAAAACAGCTGTTAACAATCGTTAAAAATAAGTTACAGAATCACACTATCGTTACTGCAAGCGAATATTTATGTCGACAAATTTAACGATTGTCGGATCGTTAAAAGTTAGTGAATCGCACCACAGGTCCACTATATCAAAACCAAAATTTCTTTCGCATATTTAGATTGAAAACAAAAACAAAATGTAATTTTTTATTATTGTTTTCAATATAAAAATAAGAGAGAAATGTTCTTGTCGACATCGTGGGCCAGGCAGTAAAAAACAAAATTACATATCTTTTTACGCGTGATCTTGTTCTAAAAAATAAGCTGAGAAAATAATTGCAAGCGTTTAAGATCACTTAAATTTTCGCATAAGAAATTGACTTTTGTTAAAACAAATACGATTGATCACAAAATTAGCGACTTTTTCTTTAAAAAAACATATTGAAGTTTAAACAAGCGATTTAAATGTTTCTTGAAAAATCGATTGTTGCTTAAAAATATGAGTGATAAAAAAAACTAATTGTTCCGTTTGGAAGTTACAGGCAAATAATTTTTTTAAAAGCCATTTAATTATTTATGTATTTTTAATATGAAAATACGATCTTTGGTTATTATTCGATTAAACGCTTATTTAAGCAATTATTTCTAG
This sequence comes from Pollenia labialis, assembly GCA_949318255.1. Taxonomy (NCBI): domain Eukaryota; kingdom Metazoa; phylum Arthropoda; class Insecta; order Diptera; family Polleniidae; genus Pollenia; species Pollenia labialis. Next base: position 52,646,766 of record OX439142.1, read on the forward strand.
TTTTCATAATCACAATCTTTATATTTATATCAAGAATATGAAATAACAGAAATTAATCAATTCTTAATTTATAAAGGTTAAACTTGGTCGTAAGGAGAACGAAGCATCAAAGAAGCCATATCATACTTATATGAGATTGCATCTTTGATGCTTCTTCCTCTTTTGACCTAACCTAACCTTTATTTAATTCTTCAGTTTGTCTCCTGCCAATGGCGGACGAAATTTCCATTAACCACGGTTCTTGCCCACAAAGTTAATTAGCGCCCTTCTAACCAAATAAGCACTGCCTTAAGCGAATATGGCCGCCATCACTCCAAATATTTCGATTTATTGGAATTACGGCATATTCACCAATAAAATATTCGCTTTATCAATAAACATAATGAAACATAAAACCCTTTTCACAGCTGATACATTAAAACGGAGAAAAGTTTTATTTTTATAAGGTTCACCCGCAGCCCAATCTTACGTTTACGTACATAAGTATACCTATTTATACATGCGAACAAATTAAAAACCGTTATAAAAACAAGATCAGACGCAAAAAAAAAAAATTATAAAATTGTTTTTAAGAATGTTGAAGGCAAAAAAAAAAATATATATGTACAGTGGAATCTCCCATGAGCGGACACCGAAGTGACCGTTGAAATGTGTCCGCACAAGGGGGCTGTCCGGCCAAGAGAAAACTAAAAATTTAAATCAACAAAACTTTGCCTTATATTGTTTGTTTTTATTTAAAGATACATACTTTTATTAAAAAAAAATATAAAAAATAAACAATTCAATTGGGTTTAATAACAAAAAATCACTTTTTGGGTTAGAGATTAGCGATTAAATTAACTTTAATCTCCGCATTTACTTTTTGAGTTGTATTTTTTTAAACTTTTTTGCTAGTTTAAGCGGCCATTGATGGTGGTTTAAACCTTAACTTAAACTGTCAACATGCATATGTTTAACATAAACAATTAATGCAAAAATATAAACAAAAAATTATTTTAAAAATAAAATATATACTTTTATATAATTTTTCCTTTCTATATTTTTTCATTAATATATTTTTTCTTTAAACGTAAAAATTTCTACCTTGTAAACAATATTAAATTCGCATATTTTCTTCTTCTTCTTTGAAAACATCCATCTTGCTTTGGTAAAAAGTTCACATTTGCAAAAAAAATATTGCCATTTATTTGTGCTCAGTATGGTAGCACTACATGGTTTAAGCCACAACCCAAAAATATCAAATTCAATTATGCTAGATTAACTTAATTCTCTGATTATCTAATTATAGAATAAAATTAACTTTAATCTCAAACCCAAAAAGTGGCTCTAAATGTAGTTCTATATGTAATAAAAGTTTAAAATGTTTTACGAGTACTATACATATTTAACATACCCACATTTAACTATGTTATGTGATGTAGTAAATATGATAAACCGTGCCCTGTTGTTAAAGCGAACAAATTAAAAGAGTGTTGGCAGGCTTATTTGTAAATTATGACATGAAAAATTCGGAAAAAAATAAGCTAAGTGTCCAAGAGAAATTTTTTTTATCTAGCGGATGTCCGCGTCCGCTCATGAGAAGCGTCCGTTCAAGGGAAAGCGACTGCAATGATTTTCTTATGGAGTGCTGCCGGGACCTAGCAACAATGTCCGTTTAATGGGGGTGTCCGCTTATGGGAAGTGTCCGTTAAGGGAGATTGCACTGTATATAGAAATTAAACAACTTTTTTCCCCTCCCAGAGGAGACAGTAAGGAAGGTTACTAAAAAATTTAACTGAACACCTCCTTTCTCCCTTCTTAAAGGAGAAAGTAGCGAATGTATACTGAATATTTTGGAAGGTCTTTCAAAATTTAAATTAATACATTCTAGAAGGCAGGATATCATACGAAGCGAATCCTTTATAATAGAGTATAGAGTCCTTCAAAAAAGGCCTGCAACTTGCGGTCCTTTCATTTTTTACCGCTGGGTAGTCATACATACATACGCTTGCCTTATTAATATTTCAATAACATAAAAAAACACATGAACATGAACACATGTTATCGATTGAATTGTTATTTCTTTTAACTTCAAATAAATGTCAACATATTTTGAAAAATTAAAAAATAACATACATATAAATACATAAATTATTCAAATCTTGTTTGCCAATATTTTCTTTTTTACAACTTCATATACATACATATGTATATCGTCACCTTAAATGTAAAAAACGTAACAACACTTTTTATAAGTTTACAGGAGAAGCAAACAGCTGTGCAAAATCAATAACAGCAAGCTGTACTTGGGGTTTGAATTTGTTTTAATTAAGTCACCTTTTTGATCGCAGGGATCAAAAATATTTCATGAACATGTAGTTTAATAAAACCAGCAAAAATCAAACAAAAAGTCAACCTCGAATTTGTTGATGATATTATCTTTTGTAGACAGGGCCGTTTGTTAAAATGTTGTCATATTTTATGCGTTTTCTTTGCTATAACTCCATTGACATCAATTCGATGCCACATTTTGTGTATTGTTAACATTATTTTTATGTTTAAAAAGTTAAATTAAAAGCAAAAATTCCTATATTCTATTTCTTAAAATTATTAAGTTAAATACATACAGCCGTATTCATAAACATTTTACACATCATTTCAAATCTGTTTTAAGCATAAATCGTTAAAATTGTATTCATAAGCGAATATTATCTTAAAACTCCTATTTTAAACCTTGTGTTAACCTTGTTTAAACCTATGTTAAAATGCCATTTTTGTTTTTAGCTTTGTGTTTTGGTCAGCTTGAAAATTTATGCATGAAATTTTCATTCAATGTATTATTATGTATTTATACATTAATAATAAAATGAAATTAAAAAATATGTATGCATATTATTAATATATTTTTCAATTTCACAAATTTAATCTCAAAAAATTATTAATTTGCACAAAAGGAACTAGTGATGTGTAAACGTTCAAAACAAATAATATAAAGCTCGTTACTTGAATACTTTTTTTAGCAATAACATATTCATCTAAATTGCGCTTTTACTAAATAATTTTTGACCTCTTTTTATTTTTTTAAATAAAGGAGAAACTATCGTACATTTTATTCATTTATAAAAAACAAGTTTTTTCTCAGACACGACAAAACAAAATTGTAGATACGAGTTCGATTAATAGTACGTGTACTGTTTTGAATACGGCTGATAAAGTTTACAAAGTAGAATGATTCTGAAAATTTCTATGATGCCGATGTGTCATCCGATTGATGACATAATTTCACCTGATGACAATTTGGCCAAGTGATGCTAAGGTTGGCATCGCAAATATGTTAGCTGTCATGGGGTCAAAAAGAACACACTTGTCATAGTTCTGATGTCAAAATATATCAGCATTATGACGCCTTTTCTATCACTGTAGACTTATGGTAAATTTTGAATTGAAATTTACAAACAGTGGTACCATAATCTCCAGAGATATTAAAAATTTAATAACCATTGTATTAATAATAAAAACCTCTAAAAATCAAAAGGCTAAGGTACGGCACGTTAGTGTACCGTACTGGATTTTGCAATAACCAGTACACATGCACATTCTATAAAAAAATGAAATATAACAAAAAAAAATTGTGTTTGTGAATTTCCACACAAACAAAATACAGCACACAACGATATATGATAATTTAAAAAAATCAATAATTTATCATCAATTTTACGAAGCACAGTTTTCTTATCGTGTTAGAGGTCTGCTTTGAATAACTCACTTGTTTGCCTTTAAAAAGAAGTAAAAATAAATTTAATAATTTTAAATTCAAAATATATTTGACATGAGTTGACTGAATTGAATATGTTTTTGCCAATTTTTTCTTTTGTTATTCTCTCATTTATTTCGTTATTATTAGGTGCTCGATACTTTGACGTCAAAAAACAAAAAAAAATTATACTGAAATTGCTTTTTATTCATTTTTTCAGACCTCTAGAACGCGTCATTGAATTTCTTGGGGGCACTTTTAGACAGATAGCCTTGAAAAATCCTCCTTGGTAGCATTATATAATGCATTTTTTAATGCGAGTTGCTTATTAACCGACATTTAATGGCTCAGAATGTTTTTTAACTGAATTCTGATAATAAATTGAAAGACTACAATATTAAACAAATATCATTTGTACCGGTTAGCTAAATTCTATAAAAGTTCTTTAAAATAATAATTGGCACAGAAATTAGGTTTCATGTAAACATTATAAACTTAACATTAATTTTGTGCATAACGCACATCTAGTTCTAAAGTGACTCAACTCAAAAAACTTTATTTTTTAGAAGTCGAAAAAAACTGTTTTGACCTAAAAGAAAATAGTAAATAACAAAAATTATTTGGATCATTTAGTAGAAAATTCATACAGATTATGATCTTAAAAATTTTTTGTTTTTTTTTAATATTCATACAATTTATTATTTGCACAAGTTACCGAACTATTTTAAGTTATGTCACTTAAGCTAAATTCTTGTCAAGTTTTGACAATTTTGTTAAATTCTAAACCTATACAAGTCTATAAGTATAAACTCAAACAAAGATATTTTATCACAAGTGTCACAATTCGCATTAACACTATGTAGCACTTAGCAGTAGGTTATATTTGCTAACACAACTAAAAATAAGTGACTTTTATGAATTGCAACTTTATACCAATTGAAACATAAAGAAAGACATAGCTGTGTTTTAGTAACAGTTAACAACAATAAAATACACTTTTATTTTTTCATACATAAACCATAAACATTATAAACTCGAAAAATTTTGAGTGGAGCCACATTTTAATGAAGTGTGCGTTAAGGTCTACAATACTTAAAGTACATTTAAACCAAGTTATAATTTATAAACATAAACGTTGGTGCTTTATCACTCTAAAGAGTAGCATTAATAAAGGTTTGTATGTTTGCCTCTAAGCATTGTTGTGTTTTCGACAATTATTACAATTTATTTTCTTAACCTTCCTATACCAACGCACGGTCATTCAGGCCAAAACGCACGGTCTTACAGATCATAGTTTTCTGAAAACAAAACTAACACATACATATACATACATTTTTTTAAATTGTGGATAAAGCCAAAAAACTAAAATATGCCTTCAACTTTTGCAAGCTTTAAAACACTTCACATACAGTACATAAATCACAGGTTGACTTGGCTCTCAGCCTCAAAATAAAAATCAGGACATACCGCAACCGACCAGCTTGGCTCTCACAGACCGAATGTTACTGAATACAGGAACACGTACGAATCGTACAAATTCATGGTATGCAAATAAAGTTTGTAATTAATCCGGCAGCTATCAGAAACCTCAACTTTTAAACGTTTCTGGAAAATTAAATATGTTTAAAAAAGTGGGTATAGGAAGGTAAAAAAGTTTACAGATGTTTTTCATATTGCCGTTATTAGATTTTCGCGAATGCAAGTGCAAATGCAATTAGCAATTATAAGCTAATAGTTTGCAAATAAGTATTATTAATTTGTTTGACTTGCCTTGCAATAAATGTAACGTCTAAGTAATGTAAAGAATTTAAAAGTTTCGTTGGAAACACGTTTTTTATACATACATATCGCACACTAAATAATAACCAACACCACAACGCAAAATTTATTAAAATCGTTTTTTTCATAAGCCAGTTCACAAATCTATATCTATAGCTACCACGAATATTTTGTTTGTGTCCCTTCTCTTTTTTAACTTATTTTCTTTAACATTTGTGTAACTCGATTTGGTTTAAAAAATTCAAACATGATTTTGCCTCTCCTAAAAATTTTTGAATTTTGAGTTGTTAATTTTTATGATTTAGTGTGCGATATCTTAAAAGAAAATTTTTTAATTGATGCAATTTTGTTTATTAAATTTTAAAACATCTTTAGCAAGAAACTTTCTGCAACAAAAAAAGAAACATAAATATGAAGTAAAAAGTGAAATTGCTTTAAAAACGCCTGCTGGAATTGAAACTTTTAAGTAAATATTTTGATTGAATTAACAATAAGAACATGAACAAATTTAGAACACTTGAAAGCGATTGAAGTAAAACCAAATGGTAAAGAAACAACGGCACTCAAAAAAACCTCAATATTCTGAGATTAATTCGAAGTCTGTCCATCGTGTAATATTAAACTTGATTGCGCTTCCACGTATTTATATTTATATTTTCCATGTGTAAAAAAAACTAAATGAAGGTTTTTATTGTCCATTTCATAGCTGATTCTCTGAGATACCTTTAAATTTAAAATTTGTATTAAAATTGATATTGTAATTATACCCTTTACCACTAGAAGTGAAGAAGGAATATGTGTTGTCATTTCGTGTGAAACTTTGTCCATCAAGAAAGAATAGAAATTCTGGGTCTCTCTGTCTCCCCATCTGTCCGTTGGATTATTTTATGCTTACTTTCGAAGCAGTAAGCTGAAAATAATAAATTTGGAGTCAGAATCTACACTGAGAAAATTAAATCGTAAAATCAAAGAAAATACACTTTGTTGCAAAGACTTTTATTGGTCAGATTGTGCCCAAAGACAAAACGTCTTTACCGGAAAGGCGCAAAGATCTTTAGATTCCCATGAAATATTTACTTAAAATCAAAGACTTAAAATCTTGTGGCAAGGATGTACGTCTTTGGAAACACATGAAAAAAGTCCTTAAACTAAGGAAAAAGTATTTTTGCACAAAGACTTTCATTCGTTAGTCTTAAGACTTTAATTTTTGATTTTAAGTACAATTTTCATTGTAACAAAGACGTAATTTTAGCATTATTACAAAGAAACGCAATTAAATTCAACGAAATAATTCTTTGAAATACTTAAGACTGATATGTAGAAACAAAGGCAATTTTCTTTAAAATCTTTAAAAAATTAAAATTTTTCTGCAAAATAAAATATTTAATGAAACCAAACACATAATTTTTATAAAATTTTTTTATTTTAGTTTAATGTAATAAAAATAAAAAATAGTTCATATACAGCACATGCACAATTGAGCGTTCCTATCGACTGACTTACAATTAGTCACAACCACGAAAACAATTCTTTTTATTTTTTACATATATTGTAATCAATCGGCTATAGCCGATTTCGTTATGCATTCGTATACAAATTTAACTATAAAGACTAAATTCTTTAAAGATACAGACTTTATCTTTATTTTTTTTTAACCGCTCTTGTTTACCGTTGCAAGCAAACATGTGTGAACAAGCAAACATGTTCACTTATGCATTGAAGACAAAATTCTTTAAAGTTACAGACTTTGTCTTTGTAGCAAGGATGCTTAGCTTTAAAAAAACAAAGAAAAGTCTTTAATTTTAAATACGTTTTTCAATCCCTTATTAGCAAAGAAATTAATTGTTGTAGCAAATATTTTATCTTTACGGAAAAGATAATTTCTTTGATTAAGCTTCAAAGAATTTTCGTCGTTTGTGTTGAAGACGCACCATTTGCTTGTTTAAAGAATATATCATTGATGCAAGGATTTTTTCCTTCTAACAAAGATATTTTCGTTACAATTTTACGAAGACCTTTTTTCTTTGATTTTATATATTTTAATTTTCTCAGTGTAGTGCAACCGTTTCAGAAGGAATATAATTAAAAAACCAACATTTACTGGTGGCGAAATGCAACGATTATCTTTTAATTTTGCACAAATGTGTTTATAATCTTAAAATCATACTACTAAATATCGTATCGTATTATTAACTGAACCCTACTCTGAAAAATAAATTAAATATGCCTTAAACGGTAACAAACATAGATACTGTGGTAAAACTATAAACTTGATATCAAACTACGAAATTTCGTATGGTATAGATGGGATAAAATAATGACCCAACTCTTTGATGGAGCCTAAATTTAAAAAAAAATTCTTAAGAGTAACTAATAAACTAAAAAGATGTATAGAGACTCAATCCAGCTAAATTATTTCAGCAAATATTCTGAAATTTCATTTTATTAAATGGAAAATATAAAGGGCTTTAACAAAAAACGCTATCCCTTTTTATTTCTAACAAATCTTCATATTTTTCTAAAATAATGTTTTCATTGCAATATTTCACTTCATATTCAAGGGCAGTAAGTAAATAAAATATTTGTACTAAAAAAATATTTATAAAACAAGTAACTCTACCAGTAGTGAAAAATAAAAAGAACTATTATTATGATTTCTATTGAGGGTTACTAACAAAATGAATTTGTTATATTTTTTTTTTAGTAAGATTTAGCCCCAATCCTTTAATAAAGTATGATTGTACGTACTTCTGAAAAATATAGAAATAACAAAAAATATTTGTATATGAATATCAACATACATATGCAAAATTTCATAATCTACACGCAGAAAAAAAATATGGTTGGAGGTAACCATATTCTAAGAGCAACATACTATGGTTGGTTTTTAACAATGTTTATGTTTGCAGGTTACAATATTATGTTTAATTTTGACCATAGTATGTTTAAAATCAACAAAATTTTCCCTAAATCAATCATAATATGGTCAAAATTAACCATATTTTAGTCAATATTAACCATATTTATGGTCAAAACTAAACATATTATGTTCAAAATTAGCCATAATATGGTCAGGATTAACAATTATATGGTGAATGCTTAATCATATTATGGTAAATCAATTTTTTCAATTTGTTTGTTAAGTGTCAAATTAAAATTGTATTTAATTTTATATTCTTGATAGGTGTTTCGTTCCACTTTTATAAAAAATCCCTATTGGTTCATATTCCAGCCTGTGACGACATTCATATTACCATTTTTCTGTTCTACTAGTTTTTTCTATGTAAATTTATGTGTTTTAATCAATAATTAAAATAAAATGAATGAGAATTTTAAGCAAACCAAGTAAAATGCAAACGACCAGAATGTTGTTGCTTTTTAAACATGTTATTTTAAATTTTAAATTAATCATACAATGTTTTAAAATATTATAATTTCGAACAAATTATTGTAATTAAATATTAACCATAACATGTTTGGAGGCAACCATAATATGGTTATAGCTTTTGGATGGATGAATTTAACCATAATATGGTTACCGCGATAATAATATGGTTAAGGTAACCATAATATGTTTAAGTGTATGGTTGTAGTTTTATTTTATTTAAACATTATATTGTTAAAATCAATCATATTTAAAGTTTCAAGGGATGTAAACACTTTATTGTTAAATAGAAACAAAATATTATCAATCGTGAAAAAAGTTTTTTTAAAAACAACAAAAGTTTGTTTGTTGCCATTGCAGGGACCATAATATGTTTTTTTTTAACCATTCTTCAACCATGTTTTTTCTCTACGTGTATAAACTGTTGAAAGAAATATAAAAATAAGCACGCATGAGCGCTATACTCGGCTATGGTAAATCTACGATTAGAACAGAAAGTTACACATATAAATAATGTTCTTTAGATATAACTAAATCGAATTTGTACTAATCCCACTTCTCCAAACATGCATACATTTTGTCGGATGTTGTGCATTTATAACCAAGATGCTTGTAGCTAGTTTTGAAGTTAAATCTCTTACCGTTGTCGAGATATACAGAAATCTATAATGCCTTTGTTCGAGAGGTGCCACGCCTAACTCTCCAATCCCCCAAATTTGGCCAATTTTCCCCCTACCGATCTTTAGCTGTAAATAAAATGTTTTTGTGCCACACACACTTCGACATTTCCGCCCACCTCTTGTCGGGCGATAAGCAAGATGCTTGTACCTAATTTGAAAACTTTGGCTCTTGCCGTTCTCTAGATATACAGAAATCTGTAACGTGATGGGTGTAACAGAACAACAACAGCATGGGATTTCCTTACAAAAATTAGTGCCTGTTGCTCATATCTCAGCCAGTTATGGACTTATACGCCAGAATTTCAATAGCAAACAATCCTATACTATATGCTGCATAATTATTGCTGCATAATTATAAAACAACCGATCCCTATCATATCGGGGGACTTCTGAAAACCCATTTCAACAGACACACGAATAGACATAGCGATATATGTCAACCGAATTTAAACTTCTCTTGTCACAGGGACTAGAATATATATAATTTATAGGGTTCAATATTATAGAAGTTACATAGGAAATGACAAAGCTATATAACCTCTTACCTTGGGTGCAGGGTATAAAACCTGTTCTGTTCTGCCTGTTTCTGTGGATGCAATAAGGTTTTTTGCAAAATTTTGTTTAGCAAAAAAATTTAAAAGTTTGAAATGATTCACAAGAATTCTCCGTAGGGATGCCAACTGAGACTGATGTTTGAAAATCCCGTGGTTCAGGATTTTGTAAATAATTATAAATTATTGTTTTAAATCAGGCTCACTTTAATCAAATTTAATTTTCATTACATTATTTTAATAAAGGAAAGAGTATTACAACGACAAATTTATCGATAAGTTATATACATATGTAGGTGCCAAAATATTTCAAAAAAGACAAAATAATGTTTAGATTTGAACTATTGTCGGTATCATGTAAACTTTTTATATGTTACCAGCCGTATTCATAAACATTTTAAACATCATTTCAAATCTGTTTTAAGCATAAATGGTTAAAATTGTATTCATAAGAGAATATTACCTTAAAACCCCTATTTTAAACCTTGTTTAAATAAACGAATTTTAAAATTGGTTCGACCCATGTTTAAAGTTATTTTTAAATGACATTTTTTGCTTTTTGCTGTGTGTCTATGTTCATTTTCAACATTTTTGCGAGAAATTTTCATTCAATATATTATTATGATTTATACATTAAATAATAAAATAAAATTAAAAATATGTAAAGTTGTATGTATATATATTATTAATAATATTTTAATCAGGCTTAAGTTCAACAAATTTAATTTTCAATTAATTATTTATATGAAGAAAGGAATTTTACAACATGAAAATTAATTAAAATTGTTATTGATAATCATTCATTCTTAACTGACCTGAGATTCGAACCCAGGCGGCTGGTTACCATGACATGTTTCGATCACAACCACTTGATCTCCTCAGATGGATTTGCCGTCTTACACTCGCAGCCATCGACGACTGCTGATGGCAATAGTCAATAGATTAAAATATTACAAATTTGGATTTAAAACCATAAATAGTTCAACAAAATAACCACAATTCTAATTATATTATTAATATATTTTTCAATTTCACAAATTAAAGCTCAAAAAATTATAAACTGTACAGAATATCCAAGTGATGTGTAAGCGATCAAAACAAATAAAATAAAACTCGTTATTTGAATACTTTTTTATCAGCAATTAAATCGTCATCTTAATTGCACTTTTACTAAATAATTTTTGAACTCTTTTTATTTTGTTAAATGAAAGATAACCGATCGTACAATTATTGATTTATAAAAAGTAATTTTTTTCTCACATACGACAAAAAAAATTGTAGATACGAGTACGAGTATGAATTAATAGCCACTGTTTTGCATCATAACGATTCAAGTGACAAATAAAAGAAATAGTAATGCCACCTGACAATCAAAAAATAGGGTAAAACCTTTATTAGTTAAAATGCTCTCGTGTAAAATCTGCATGAGTTTAAGGTGTGCCTATGTATAATATAACCTTCTTTGTTTTGTTTACGTTAGAAAACAAAAATTTCTTAACCCTGGATGGTAAGTGTTCATCGAATCGAAGAAAATTATTTACTCTTTAATATAACTTTTTTATGAGTATTTAAATAACAGCCTTTTTCAACCACGTTAGCTAATGAAGAAAGCTTTAAAAAGTTAATTAATTTGAAAACACAAAAAATAATTTTAATTCGTATTGAATTTTGAGAGAGAAAAGGAACTTTTATTTGTATGCTTTAATTTATTTTATTTTAAATGCATAACTAAAAATTTTTTGTTGATTTTTTACTTTAAAATCGTTCCGCTATTATTTTAATATCAGTAATTCGCTGATTATACAAAGAGTCAACTTAATGTACCAAAATATAGAGTAGGGTTAAGGAGAGTATTTATATTTATATCGTCGTTACTCCGACAAAATCAGCTATGAGTTCTTTCCTATTTTTTCAGGAAATTTTTTCACTATCGCTAACTGTGATTGTATGCATAAAATCTGCACTCAATCCGAATTTGTGGTTCAAAATTTTAACTTGCAATAAAAAAGCTGTACAAAAACATAATATCACTAAAATTTAAATTAATTTAATTTTGTACGAGCATGGTTTTTGATTTTTCCGATGATATGCATAAGCAAAGGAAATTAAACTAAATTAAATTCTGTCAATAACGGAATAATTCTTGGATTTAATCATTAAAACACAAGTTTTGTATTTTAAATTGTGTGCAAAATTTTTAGTTAAATAAGTGAAGAAAAAACACTGCAATTAACTGATGATTTCTTTTTTAAATCAAACTATTTTTTTAGCGCAAAATGTTTTAACATAATCACTTATGTGCAGTGAGATTGCTAATTTTCAATTCATCACTCAACATCTATGACAAAAACCATGTGTTTTGATAATTGTCATTAAAAAATGTAAACGATTTTATTTTAATAATTTTCTATAATAAAAACAAAAAAAAAATTTAATTTTATTGTTAATTTTGCTCTTTTCTACATTTTTCTTTTTGAAACGCTTGTTATAAACCCCACCTCACAAATACAAAATAAAATATTAGAAAAAATGATACGTTGTTGCTTAAAATTCCGTGCGAAATAATATGAGCTGCACTTGTTTCGCACGGAAAATAAAAATGTTCCTAGAAACATTTCGCATGTTTTTCGTAATATAAACAGAGTACAACTCCATCAACATTTTTTCGTTTTTATTTCACAGAATTTTTTTTATATTGAGTTTGAAAACATTTCGCACGAAATACTGAACAGAGTACCAGGCTTTAGCTGTTTTGGTTTGAAGAAAGGATGAATATTTTTATTAAAACTTAGCATATTTTAAGCAATATCTGTGTTGAAATTTGTATTTGGAAAGGTAAATAGGAATAATATAATAGTTTAAGGACTTTAAAGAATTGTAACTTTAGAAAAATGTTGAAATACCTGCAGATATAGATATCATTCTACCTAGATTATGTCGAATCCGATAAACCGGTCATATAAATCAATGAATGGATGGGGACCAAGGGCGAATACCTTGCCCAATTATGACCAGTCCAATTTTAGGGCTTTGCAAAATAAATTTTGCAGCCCCTTTGATACACCCCTTTTGCATCTTTCAGATGACTTAAGAATTTAAGACATTATTTATTTTTACTGCAATCATTCTTTGACAATCTATTCACGAGCGTAAAGAAGTAAGCCACAGTTGATTTGCAAATTTGATAGCTGAATGCCGACTGGTATCTTAAGTTGCCGGGTGTAAACACAAATTGCCAAATAATTTGGACAAAAAGGAGAATGTGTTTGTTTCCACAATTCCAAAAAAGTTCCGGCTAATAATGGGTTAATGCTAATTAATTTAAGGAAAAGAGCCAACAGTAATGTATTTAAATTGAGAGCAAATGATTTTATTTATTCATTTATATGCGTGGTAATCTTTTTGCATATATTTTTTGAGTAATTGCAGACTTTTATATTTGATCCTTCTATTAACAATTTCTAAGTGCACCCAGAGCAAACATAATTCACAATCCAACAAAATTATTACTAACGAAAAATTTTAAACATATTTTCGATTATTAACGATAATATAGTCACCGGCAACCATACTTCCATCTAAAAGCCACAACCATATGGTTCCCTCCGAAAAAAACAACTGAATGAAGTTTGTTATGTGGTGTTGTAAGTGAAGAATATGGAAAAATAGTTTTTCATTATTTTTGGGATTTATCCACATGGGGTGTTAACACAAACGGGTTGGTCGATAGATTTTTGATAAATTAATAATTTATTAAGAGTTTCTAATACAATTGCAGATAATGCTCAAACTTAATTAACCGAACAATAGTAGCGAAAACCTTGATTGTTGTAAACCAGCGCAGATACCCTGGCGGGCATCGAACCCGCAGCCATCGCACAGATAGAACAGCTTACTACGAACAAGCCTACCGGGGCACCCTTTTTTGACATAAAATAACTGAAATACTAGTTTAAATCTATATGTTGTAAAAACAGTTTAGTGAATTTTTACACATATGTTGATGTTTTTTGTACGAACATTCTGTATATGGGTTACACATAGCTACTTTTGTTAACTTCTGAACCAGTAAAGATATCATTAAAAGGTTTGGTAAATAGGTGTATTATTAACAAAGGTTTCAAAGCGTGTAATAAAAAAATTTCAATATTTTGCACATAGCTGATTTTGTTGGAGCAACGACGATATGTATCTTTTATTTTTGTGACTTAAATAATTAATATTTTTTTGTTTATATGATAGCAGAATATTTAAGATTTAATATTCTGACTAGTATGCACATCCAATTAATTTTGTTTGTGACAGCCAGAAAAATTTTAGAGGCTGGTGACTTGAAGACAAATTTGTGACACAACTTTAAGTTTTAAATTTAAATTTGCAATTTTTTAGTAGGAAGGACTAAATGTCAATGTTCAAAAGCAGTAAAACAAACAATATGTGCGTAAATATAAAGCACTTTCTTATACAAACAGATGTGTAATACAGATTGTCAGAATATTAGATAATATTATTTTAAAGGAAATTGTTGCTGTTTCGTTGAAATAAATTCTCTTTAAATTATGATAATATTAGCATGTTAGCTTTTTACCAAACAAAAACCTTTTCTTATATTTTAATAACAACAACGCATGCAATAATTTCCTAAAGCCATTATCTTTTATATCTTTACGCTACTCGCAGCATTTACTACACCAATAAATAAGGTACTTTATCGAAATTTACACAGTGATGCGCAAATCAACCAAACTCAACGAGGCCAGTGAATACAAACACGTAGAATTGCATGTATGAAGAATTAGTTTTACTTATGGTGTTTTTTTTTCTACAAAAAAGTGTTGTATTTAATTTAAAAAAAAGGAATTTTGTGTTTGGTTTTTAAAAATGTTTTGTTCTCTAAAAGGGAAGCATGTTTTTTTATCTAAAATATTCAACCTTACTTATGGCATAAAGCATTGATTGTACTTTTCGCCCAGAATAAATCGAGAGTGTTGTTAGTGCCTTGTTAAAAAGGTGATATATGATGTTTATATATGTATATGGCTTAAAATTGGGGGTTTTATTTAATAACGACGATTGCCTCAAAGAGCAACAGAGCTACGCGAAAATTGCAAAAATTCGGAAAAGTTTGCAAAAATAGCGAACATTATTATTATTTCAAACGATACTTAAATTGATAAAAAGTCCATTAAACTATTAGGAATGTCAAAAATTCTGTAAAAATTGCTAAATAAGCGGACATTTGCAGAAATTTCGTAACAGCGGAATAATAGCAATGTCTAATATTTTTTAAAAATCGTTAAAGCTGTAAAGAATCACAACCCTTACAGTTTCGCTTAAATCGCCAACATGGTTAAAAATTGCAAAATTGAAACAAAAGCAAAATTTTATTTAAAATAGCAAAGTCAGTTAAAAAAAAATCAAAATAGCCGAAAATAACATAAAAATGTTTGCAAAAATTATAAAATTGATTAAAAGTTCTTTAGACTATTAGGAATAGCAAAAATTCATTAAAAATTGCTAAATTAGCGGAAATTCGCAAAAAATATAGCCAAGATAGCAATGTCTAATATTTACTTAAAATCATTAAAGATCTTAAATATCATAAAACTTACAGTAAAAATCACGTCTATCGAGAACATGGCCAAAATTCGCGAAAAATTAATATTGGAAACAAACTCAAAATATTTAGTTGTAATCACTCAATCCGTTAAAAAACAAAATGTCAGAAAATAATAATATAAAAATGCGTTAAAAAATTAGAAATAATGATGAAGAACAATTTTCGCCATGTGTTAAAAACCGGGCATTTCACCTTTTCATATCTTGTCTTTTGTTCTTGTCAAATATCAAATAGCATAATTACAGGGCTGGTAAGACATTTTATACTTTCACCTTTTTAGAAGTCGATATTTGTTGTGTAGAAAAGAAAACAACACTAGTCAACTATGGAATGTAAACAAGAAGCAGTGCTTGAGATTCTAGACAATAAGGCCGTTTGCAAAAAACTTTTCAATAAATTCTTTTGAAATAGAATTCATCTAGTCCATTATTTCGTGATGAGTAATGTAAGAGTGCAATTGTGTAAAGACTTTATTAAAAAACAAATTAGAGTGCTGTATTCGGCTGTGCTAACTATACGATAACCTCCATCGACGTTTAGAAAATTTTTGGAGTGGGCTTTAAATGGCACCTGTGGTAACTTATGGGCAGATCTTTACAAAATTTGGCAGTGTGATTCCTTGGCACAAAAAACTGTGACAGATCAAAATATATTACAATAGGTTCATTCATTACGGCTTTGAGCGTAATAAAGTATTTTCCGGGAGTGGGCTTTATATGGTAAATTATAAACCGATTCTCACGAAAGTTGACAGTGTAATTTTTAGTGTTATAAAACTATGGCAGGGATTTCCGCGTGGTTTAGTGTTTTCCGAGTGTGGACTTTATATGGCGCCTATGGCAAATTATGTAATTTCTAGAAGTTCAGAACGAAATTTTATAACAATCCGTGCATTATGCCACCATTTATGTCAACTTACTTTACCTGACGAAAAATTTAAAAGCATTTGTGATTAAGATTTTATACGTTCTAATAACATGGTTTCCGAGAGTAGGCTTTGAATAGGGCCTAAAGTATTTTGTGCACCGATCTTCATGAAATTTAGTGGTGTGATATCTAGTTGTATAGAGCGAATTTGTGCAAACTTTTATACAAATAGGCCAAAATATTAGTTAATGTAACAAAATGGTTAACTTTTTTAGGGTGGTGTTACCATATTTGGATTTATAACTCTTATCCTGCTGAACCGATTTAGATAGACTTCAATCACAAGCAAGCTGGTAGTGAGGTGGTCTATCAGTGCGCAACCCGGTTCGATTCCCGCCAGAGATTCTTGTATCCTGCAGACAAGCGTATGGCTTCGCAGGATTATCTAATGGAGAAAAAAAAGAAGAAAAAGAGTTTTCCATGGAAAGATAAACTTAGTATAACATCATATACATATGTATAATAAACAAATTTATATCTGTTTTAAAGCTTCTTATATGCTTACAAGTAATCTTTTTAAAGTTTTAAATCAACGCACAGTTAGAGATTTTGGAAAAAAATTAGATATTTCTGGATTTTGTAAACTGCTAGTTGCATATCAGGACGACTGCAATAGTAAACTCAGTTATTACAAAAAATAAATCCTTATTTAGAGCGAGTTTATAAATTATTTCTACACTATATAGAATATTTATCGATTAACTGCTAATGCAGAAAAAAAAATTCCAAAAAAAAAAAATTTGGAAAAACATTAATTCTTATTTATGCAAAATACCAACGAATGGCAAAAAAACAAGTTTTGATTTTCAAAGTCGAATATTTCGTTAAATACAATAGATAAGCAATGCATGTCGTTTACTTTATGGCAGAACTCGAATACAAAATTTAATTGAAGTTATTGAAATTGGACTAAAATGAAGAATTCTGAACAGTTTTTTTATTGTAGTCTCAAGGTGCCATCTTCTTAGAACCTATGGCGGCCCTTCTAATAATATTTGAAGTTTTATAACAGCAAAATTAATACTGTTGTCGTAAAAAAATGTACATTTGACAATGATAATGAAGCACCAATCATGTCATTGTCAAATGTATGTTCATTTATTTACGACAGCAGTATTAATTTTGCTGTTAAAAAAGTACTATGTCGGTGAAGGCTAGTAAAAAGTGAACTTGTTAATTTTAATTCGAAAGTAAATTCCATTTGAATCAAATTCAAATTTTCTTGGCATAATAATCGTTTTTTTTGTGTGCAAGTAAAAAATTAATCTCGAAATCGGACTCACTGCTTACAAAATCCAGAAATATTTTAATTTCATTTTCTTAAATCTCTCACTGTTCATCGTTTCAAAACCAACAACGTTTTTTAATATATTTTTCTTCCTTTGTGTTATATTTTTTTACAAATACATATGGGGGATTCACAAGATAGTCATTAAGTTGTAAAGTCATATGTTTTAAAATAATTACAAGGAAAATGTATGACTTCTGTGGGCAACCGCTTATAGTTTAGTTTTCTACTGAACCGTTTTGACGAATCAATAAACACAGCATTAAAATTTTTATTTTGTTTTAAACCCAAGATTTTTTTTTGTAAAATATTATTTAGGACACTATAACGATATGGCTCGATAGCAAACCTTGCGAATCCCCCAATAGTATAATTTTGTTTGTCGTGCCTAATTCCCCATTTTTTTATTTTTGATAAAAATACTGAAATTTATTGTTGAATGGGTAAGCTTTTCCTGTGCGCATCTCACTGGCTGCTTAGCCCAGATCGTCAGGAAACTTCTTTCAAAGATTTTAGAAAAAATAAAGATATTAAACAAATTAAAACTGTTAAGCGTATAAGAATTATGAGCAACAGTTCTACTTGTTACAATATCAAAGCTTAAACAAAACAACAACAAAAACAAAAAAAGTGAGTTTATCCTTTATTACATTCCTCATTACAATTGGTTGGAATTTTTCCTACATTAATTGTAGTTGTAAGTAGGTTAAGAAAAAAACAAAATGAAAACAAAAACAACTTGCTTTATTGTTTTCGCAAAAAATAAAGCATGTTGCCAGTATAGTTTTTTTAGCCGTGCAGTTGCCAGTTTATTATAAAAGTAATTTTTGGGAATACAAAAATTTTTAATTTACAAGATTTTTTTGTCGTACTTAATTCCCAATTTGTTTATTTTTGATAAAAATACTGAAATTAATTGTTGAAGGGTAAGCTTTGTGTATCTCACTGGTTGTTTAGGCTAGATCGTCAAGAGAATTCATCCAAATATATTAAGAACTAAAGATATTAAACAAATAAAACTGTTAAGCGTATAAGAATTATATACGTTTTTGTTTTTTGTTACTTACCATTTTTGCAAATGTATTGTTTGGTTTTTTTATTGTGTTTTAATTTTGTTTAAAAAAATTAAATTCTGAAAATAAAGAGTACCTACTTTTAAGCATTCAGTACTCAAAAAAGCGCAAGTTTTCGATACATGGTACCTACTGGGTACTACCAAGTACTCGATGCTTTGCCAGCACTAACTAGAACTAATGCTGTGAAGGGGTTTGCTTCTTACTTGTTGGGGTTTCCTTCTTAATTGCTATAATTCAGTTAAGAGTAGAAGGATTAGGTTTAAATAAAATAAAAATAATACATTTTACATGCTTTTACCCAGCAAGGATTTTGCTGATTATTGTTTTAAAAATCATCCAAATGAGTATTTTCAGATCAGTTTTAATGATTAAACACTGATTCATTACTTGAGCGCTTGAAAAATTATTCAGATATGATTAATTTATATGTTTAAATAATGATTTCTAAATCTTTTGATTTGAAAACTAATTTACCACTCGATCAAAAGGAAAAAGGAATCAGTAAATGATATCACAAATAATTCTTTGAGGTGATTCATTTGCTCGCAACGACAGTATCACTTATGATTAAAAATAAGCTCATATACGGGTGGTTTGCTCTTCAAGCTTATGCCTAATGATTCGATTATGATACAAAATGCTAGCTGGGATTATATCCCACACATACAATAACAAAAAACGAATAATAATAAAAAAGGAAATGTTTAATATTAATTACGAAAATGTGTTGAGAATTAATAACCGCTTAATTACAAAAATGAATGTGAATAAAAAGCTAAAAAAATGTTTCATAAAAATTGTGGAGAGATAAATATTTTTAATGACAGCACTTTGGTGGTAAAACGAAATATTATGCCGATGCGGAGAAAAAAACTCAGGAAGTTTGTAGTCATCAATGAAATATTTTAAAGGGTATTAAATTAAATTAATTGCATTGGAAAGCTTATTAACATATCGTCGTTCGTAAATTATTGTGTTCTATATGGTTATATTTTAAATATATTTTAGAACACAATAATTTTCGAACAACGATATGTTTTCTCTTATGCTGTTTTCTTTTCTAAAAAAAATTTCACTTTTGGTGTTCGTTTCTTAAAAATGCTTTGCTCTCTAAACGGGCAGCGTGTTTTTTTAACTGTTTTTTAACTTGCAAACTGTGCATTGTTCCTGCACAAAATATCCTATGGTCATCTACGTCCATATTACTGTATTGTTAAATTCTATAATCCATTTTTGGCTTTGACTGCAAAGAATTATGATATTTTGGAACTCATCTATATTTTATTATAATAACAAATTTAAATAAATCTTATAGCCGTAAAGACTGCAATATATTAAAAGATTTTTGATTTCAATCAATCTCTAAAGATATACTTATATACTAAAGATACATTTGGAATTATAGATCTTACCCTACTTTGTCCCTAACTGCTTAGGATAACTAGAAGCAATTACACACCGTTTTTAAAGTGGACGTGTTTTCATCAGATGGACGGACAGATAAACGGACGGACAGACAAGCGGACATGACTAAATCGACTAATCGAGATGAATAATAAAAAAGTTTAACACGGAATGACAAACATACTGCCTGTTTTTAGAGCGCGAGTGCAAAAGTGACTCGTTAAACTAGCATTTAAAACAAAATTTCAATATTTCTTACTGTCTTACATGTTAATTAAACGAGTCATTTTTAAACTCGCGTTCTAAAAACAGGCAGTTAGTGTACCATCATTCGCCACTAGTGGTGGTGGAGGGTATAATAAATATGGGAATCCGCTATGGATACGTTGTTGAAGAGTTAACAATATGTATGTGCGTAATTTCGTTACAAAAAACAAAAACAAATATCTTTTTATTGTTTAAAGTTTAAACAAGAATTCAACATACATGATTTCTTATTAATTTCTACCAGCAATTTTCAATCACTTTTACAAGCATTCTGGGGTATGCTGGGTGTAAATTAAAGATGACAATTTTAGAAATGCCTCGTAAATTTTAGCTTAAATATAACTTTAAAAATGTTTTCTTAAATTCTGTAAAATATTATATTTAAAAGGACGATTTAAAATTTGATGTGGGTACGTTATCTACAAATCAATATTACTATAAACATCAATTTTAAAATGAAATTTATACCCAAAGATGTGAATGTAGCCATTAGTGTTAATGGTTATGATTTGGAAAATCTGTGAATTTTTTTTTTGTTACTTTTAAACAAAATTTTTAATGTATGTAGCTTATATTAAAAACTGTGTTCTGGAGTCCTTGTTTTACATATTTTTCAGTCAATGTTTCTGTAAAATTTTTAAGTAACACAAACATGTGCAAATTCCAGTATGGTTAGATAAATTGGAAAAATATTGGTTTAAGCTATTTTTTTAATAGACTTCAAATACAGAACAAATAAATCTTTTTGTCTTAAAAATAATTTACACAAAATAACGCTTTAAAATATAGAACTGTTCTGTATTGGTTGGTCGCCGTTCTTATATGTATGTTTTTCCTAAAATAAAACAAATTACATTAAAATTACTTTCGGTTAAAAGAGTAAAGTGAAATTAATTAAATTAAATTAAGTTATGTATATGGGTAACGTTCAATTAAAACGTAGACGAATACTTTTTTTCTGTCTTGAACGCCACAATGCAAAAATACATGAAGTGTTACTTATATTAGATGGATAGTTGAAATAAAACCTTTCTCTGATGTTCAAGAAATTGTTATTTAATTATTTAGATAATTTTTTTTTAAAACGTCATTTGAGTAGCAAAAATAAAATTAAAGTTTAACAGTGGCGTTCAACACATTTGCAACTTTTTATTGTTTTTTAAAGAAGTTTATTTTGCAAATGTAATAGAACCGAAAATGAATTAATAAAAACGTATGAAGCAATGATTTTATACTTATTTTTTATTTGATTTAGTTGTTTGATTCTTCAAAAATTAGCATAACGTTCAAGACATTTTTAAACGTACTTACCATTGTATACTAAAACAGGCTTAAAAACCATTCATTCACTTAATTGTGTTCCTTCTAATTCTTTAAATTTCGTGTTTTTGTTTAATATTTATTGTTGACCTGTGTCGATTATCTATGTTGTTGTTTTTTGTTTGGCTTAAGGTCATATATTAAAATTATAAATAAAAAATCCAGAAATTTTTGTATTTTTAATTTTGTTTTTTATTTTTAATCCGATATTTCGACCATACATCGATGGTCATCTTCAGGGGATTTAAAACACTGTCAAATTTAAACTACAAAAAAGTTGACACGTCCTCACTGTTCGTCAAATTTTCATCAACTTGATGTCAACTTTTTTGTAGTTTAAATTTGACAGTGTTTTAAATCCCCTGAAGATGACCATCGATGTATGGTCGAAATATCGGATTAAAAATAAAAAACAAAATTAAAAATACAAAAATTTGTGGATTTTTTATTTATAATTTTAATATATGACCTTAAGCCAAACAAAAAACAACAACATTTCGTATTTTTTTTAAAGAAAACACTTCCCTAGCCTAATGCACGAGTATTTCAGTAAAAAGGAACAAATTAAAAGAGCGTAGCGTTCACGACAATGCGCGGCGAGAAAATTCTCTTAAAAATACACATCCGCGTTGGCAATGTTTTCGGAATACACACAGAACAAAATTTGAAAAAAAATTATAATATTTTAAAAACAGTCAATATCAAGGCGAATTCATGTAAACGGTGGTGTCGATACTACAACAACTAACAACACAAAAACACAACAATGTATTTTTTTTTTGCTTTCGTTGGCCGATATGTCAAAAACACAAGTAACTTTTGACGTTCCTCTCTCTAATTAAGAAAAAAAAGTAGCACAGCTGTGTTTTCAACGCCACCTGAAAGTCAATTCGCCTTGGTCAATATCTATCTATATGTTTCCAGTTTACTTTGTTTTCAAATTTTTTAATATAGTTTAGCAAAAAATTTAGCTGGAGCCAAGTGTTTTTATATGGCATAAATCAATATTGGAAAAAATACGAAAAATCTGAGCAATGTTTTTCTTCTGACATATTCTTCAATGCCTACTCTCCAATTTTTGTTTTTTTTCAAGTTCATGTTTAAACATCAAAACAGAATTGAAAAAGCGGGACAGAAAAATAACATTTAGTTTGCAATTGACCCATAGTAAAATTATAAATATTTTTTTACTAACTTTAATCTGTCTAATAAATTGTTTTGGTAAGAGATTCAGTGATAAATGTCACGACATAAATATCTATGTGGTGACTTTTTCTAAATGCAATAATTCAAGCCTCTCATATATTTTTAGTTTGACTTTATTAATTGATTCATTTGATTTATGGTGAAATCACAAAAGGCCAACTTAAAACATCCACACATTCGCTGCCATTCATACACAGGCATACATAACTGCCCATAACCAACTCACTTTCTATTCTGTATGCATCAGCGTTGCCACAGTCTAACTAGTTAATCAGAAACTGTACTGTTTCCAATTCTTGGGCTAATTGGAGATATAAGAAATATTAAAATTAACTTACTCTGTTAAAAATTTCAGATAGTTATCTACAATTATGTAGGAAGCATGAATCATGAACCGATTTACCCATTTCAAAGTTTTGTCATTTTATTTGCATAAATTGACGCTTTTATTCCTTGGTTACGGATTTTTGTTTCGCAATATTGTGCACGCAGGGGAAAAACATTATTCAATATGGTCAGCTCCAACAAAACTATATTTAACGAAAATGTTTAAAACATTTTATGTTTCCGTAAAATGTTGAATTATATATATGTATTAGTGTTTGCTTACCCTGCAAATAATAGGACCAGTCCAAACACGCGTGTAAAGAGTAGCCCACAAGGGACTAGGACTAGTCCAAAAGTAACCCAAACGTATGGAAAAAACATGGTATATTTAACATTACGATGTCCTAGGGCAGGACCATACAACCCATCTTTGGACTACAAAGGAGTAGTTTTAAAACTACTCCATTGTGTACACAAGAGGATTAGTTTTAACTTCGTTTAAAAACGAAAACATGCCGTTAAAAAACGAAGACATGTCGTCTCACTACAAACACTTTTTAACAATGACATGGTCCATGCTTGCACTACATCGGACCAGTCCATGGAGTAGTCCATGTCATGAAATTGGATCAGGTGGTCCAATAATATTTTCAGGGTAATAATCGCAATTCGACCATAAATTTTTATATAAATATGAGGAAAACCTAGTAAATTTTAGTATATGTGAATTTTCATGCTTCGAGCAGTTTTTCTGTCTTAGTAGATCGATTTGGCGTGAGTTAATTTTATCTTGTAATTTGAATATAAAAAATATCAATTGAAAAACAAAAGAGTATAAAAAAGTCTCCTCTTATAGATTCTCAACCACTCAGAACATTGCATGTTTAAATGTCTAATATTAGCGAAAATTATTCAAAGTACCAGATGTGGAACAAAAAAGTACCAAAAAGCTTCCCCTTACACATTCTTATTTACTCAGGACCATCCATGTTTAATTTTTTCTGTACAAGTCTAATCTTTATGTCAACAGTAACATACCCGGGTATGTTTTGAATTTTAAAAACTCTGTATTTCTGAAAGTGGCTATCATAGCGCTCTGAAATTTCATGATATGCTCACTAGAAGTGCTTTCTAACATATTCTAAAGTTTGAATAAAATTGGACAAATCAGATCATAGATGTGGTAATTTTTTCATTCCTACCTCTACCTCAACCGCAGTTCAAGTAACGACGAGCAACTAACAGTTTTTTGCTAAAAAGTCACTTATTGTAAATATTCACACATGAAAGCAAAGAAAAATGCACAAGTCTTTGCTTAAATACCCGTTATTTTAAGTATTCATGAATAAAAACAATTTAAAATGGGAAAAAAGCGCAAATAAAATCCAAATAAAACGAAAAAACACTAACAACAATATGTACTTGTATACCCGGGTATGTTTGATGTTGACGTAAGTATAATTTTTCAGCTGTTGACATAAAGGCTAATGTTAACAAAAATTCAAAAAGTACCAGATGAAAAACAAAAACGTACCAAGATGTTTCAGCTTATATGTTCTCATATAGTACTCAGTTCCTAAGTTCAATATTATAGAAAATTCAAAAATTATCATATGCAGCATGGAAAAGTAAAATAATTAAATGTTCCCCCTTTTGAAACTTTTTTCTCCCATTGAGGTTCGGTTGACAACCAAAGGAAGAACGAGTTGTTAACTAGTTTACCAGTGCCGATTTATATATAAGATTTTAATAGTCGAACTATTCGTAAACCGATAACAGTTAAAAATGTCGAATGGTCGAATACCCTATTTATTTTTATTATTTGATACAAAATGGAGCTTTTTAAGAGTTTCTTAAATAAAAATTGCTGATATTTATGTATTTTCATCTGCTTATGGCGATAGTACCATTAGTTTTTCCTTAGCAGCTTTAGTTTTAAAGATAAAGTGGCATTTATTATTTGAACAATTAACACCATTTTCCGTTTTATTCGGCTAGTTTTTCAAACCTTAAAACACCTTCTGGATTTTATTAATCCACATAAAAATCTATTTCTTTTAAGAAGGGTCAAATTATTGAATTCATCAGGATATATTATTATTATTGCCAGGATATTCAAATTTTTGAGTTTTTGGTTAAGTCCTTAAAATTTTTGTGTAAAGTAAATATCCTTTTGCATTTTTGACCGCTTACTACGAATATATCATTTGTTTTTGCCTCCAACGTCTTGTTTTAAAGAGATTGTGCATTAATTAACTTTGAATTTTTCTTTTTAAGTAATTTGCTTTGTTTGTAAAATGTATCTATCATTAATAACAAAACGACTGCGAAGAGAAGATTTTGCACAAATAATCCAGACAGTCTTGTGTCAATATTTTCTTGCACAGTATGGTGAATCTTTAGACTTCAGGAAAGCTGAATAGTTCAAATATTTTAAAATTAATATTTCAAGTCAAGATAAACAATAGGTGCTAAATACTGTTTGACAAAACTGAGCAGTGTCTTTACGGCGATGGTTAATTTTTAAATGACCCACTATTAAATTTTGGACACCAATGATATGGTAAAAAGCTTCATGATGATGCTTGTTATTTTAATTATAATTTTTTCTTTGGTTTTTTTGCAGCATTTTGTGAAGAAGTCTTAAAGATTTTCTTATTAATAACTGTCAACTCGAACAAATTTATTAACTCACGAAATTTTCGCAAAAATGAATGGAAAATATTTTAAAAATAGCACGTACACAGAAAAAAAATACCAATGTAAAATTAACATGGAAAAATGTTGATTGAGAATCATAGTAAATTTCTGCAAAAGTTTGCCCTTTATTTAAATTTATCATTATTTCATACTAATTTTAAATGAAAAATATTAAAATAATCTTAAAACACAGCTTTTTTAATACTGTTAACTGTGAAAAAAAAAAATAAAATATAAATAAATATGGATTCAATATTGAATCCATTAAAAAACCTCTTTTATATTAAAATCAAAAGTTTATCTTGTTAAATAAACATGCATACATAGTTAAGTTAAGTTAAATTAATTAAAATTATTTAGTTAAATAGTACATCAAGTTTTCAAAGTAGAATGATGACGAAACCCATATCGGAGAATACAAAATAAGTGAAGCATGTGTTACAGGGGTAACTGTATTGAATTATTCTTAGATAAATGCATACATATGTTGTCTCTGAAGCTTCTTCACACTGTTATAACACACTCAAACCAATTTGATTCTACATGAAATTCACGTTGTTTCAACTTGAAATAACTTTCATTCAACGTGATTCGGATTGTTATTTCAATATAAATGATATGTTGCTCTTACTTGACTGCAATGTTAAAGTAACATGAATTATAGTTATTTTAAAAGAAAAAAATTTTGTTGTTCGCAAGTAATTCTAAAATCCGGTTGAATTGACATGAAAAATGTTTGAAGCAAAATCAAAACCGAAAAATTTTAAATCAACCTTGTTTTCTACGTTTTTAACTTGATTTTTTTCTGTGTGTATGTGCGAAGCAGAAAATGGACATCACTTACCGGGTATCATTTTTCAAAGCTAATTGCAAACAAATCATAATATAATAATCGCATAAATAAAAAAGTTATAAACCATTTAAACCATATAGCACATTTTGCGCCACCCTGTATTTAAAACATGTAGAAAATTAAATAAAATCTTAAGAGGTTTTCAAAAGAGTTCAGAACCCTTTTAATGGGTTTAAAATTTTTTTTTCTAAAATAAGTTTGTTGGAATGTCTAGTTTGTGCATATACTGAAATATGGAGGGAAAGTTTTAAGGAATAATCAAAAAGTACATAATATTAAACATCCTCGAAATACAAGTTAGATATCCTGATATGCTCACTAATGTGATTTTATTAACATGAAAGAGATTTTTATGTAGTTTAAAATTTGGATTCAGAAAATATTTTAAGATATATTAAGCGAATAATACAAAAATTATTTATATTATGAAAATATTAAATATTACTATGTCTTTTATACTAATGATGCCATCGTAATCAGTAACTCGTTTTTGTTATTCCCGCTTCGTAAATTTTTTCACATGAAGTATGAAACAAAAAATTTTATCGTTTCTCGATTTTTGAGAAAAAAGTGTTTCTGTATTTGAAAGCGAAAAGAGACAACACAGATTCAGTTTTAATTGGAATATTTCCAGGAATTAAGTGTCAAATGAAAGCGAAAAGTCAAAAAAAAGAAATAAATATTATAAGGGCTGCCAGATTTGACGATTTATCTTCATTTTGACGATTTTTGCTCCGAAATAAGCAAAGTGTCGATTTGCGGATTTTATTCTAAAAAAGTGACGAAAGCAAAAACAAAATCAACAATATTTGATAACTTTTGCGTAGTTTTTTATAAAAATTCGTATTGAATTTTTAAATTTCAAACACTTCATATATTGTGGCGTTGAAAATTTAAAAAAAAAAATATGAATATCTGTAGAAAGCAACAACAAATTTATATATTTGGTCTTCTTAGCTAATATTGACACTTTTGTACCAAGCCATTAATTAGGCAAGAAAAAAAAGTTGGTTGTCTATAACCCGTTTATTTATGAACCGATATTTTCAATTTTAAATACCAGCTATTCTACTAAGTCTTTTTCAGGTGCAAAAGAAAAAGTAAAGTTAATAGTTATAAGAATAGGTAAATTATAGATTTATGGGTAAAAATTAGAGGAAAAAGTGTTTTTTACTCATATCTCAGCCATTTGTGAACCGATATTTTTAACTTTCAATAATATCCTATTTGGACTACATATGATACAAATATAAAACAATGTCGTCACCATCAATTATGGGTTTTTCGCAAATATAAAAACCCTAAATATATATAATACTAAAGGCTCAGTTAGTCTTTACTTTCTGTTTCCGTTGCTGTCACTTACAATTACTTAACAAGTTTTTTATATTACAGATTGGGCCGTAACAGAACAGAAAAACTAATCAATTTCACAGGTTTTTTAATAACAAAAACAAATCATCTGATTCGTAACAGAACAGAAAGTAAAGACTAATTCTGCCTTAATAGATACCAGCAGAATGTAATGCATTTTCTGGCACGCTACGACCTTCGTCAGCATTCTTTGTATCTTATAACTGGATAGTGCCTATTGTACACTTCTTTATGTGATTAACTTAATTATTTTAACAAATAGAATCTGGGAATTTATATCTCATGTTGAGTAACATTTAATAAAAAAAATGTTCATATTATTCGAATGTGTATTCTAAGTCAAATTACAATCCTCAAAAGCTTTTATACTTTAATAGTCTTATTCCTTCAATATTTACCAGGAATATTTTGTATGCACTATCAGACTTTTTGTTTGTATATTTCTGTTACGAGGCTTTCTTTAGCTATCCTCTGGCTAGCAATGAAGTAAATTGTAAAGAAAATTTATACAACTATTAAAGTATAAGAGCTTTTGAGGATTTTTAATTTGACTTGGAATACACATTCGAATAATATGAAAATTTATTTATAATACTGTTATCTAAGCTGATTTAATTTTAAAATTTTTAATTTTTGATATTCGTATATATCTATTTTAAATAAGTTTGTATGTTTATTTTATTAAGCTTGACTTCTTTTTGTTTTTATAAAATTTTTTGTTAATATTTATTTTTGATATGATATTTTGTCACGCCTTTGTGTGATTTCTTCAGGGGAAAAAACAATTTTAAATTGTTATCGGATCAAAGAAACTAAATAATTTTATAAAAAATAGACCTCAAGCTTAATAAAATAAATATAAATTTAAAAAAATTAAGTTCGAACAATTGACAAATTATATGTATGTATTAAATACCTATAAGCTTTGACTATGTTTTTGTTTGATTATGTTTAAATAAAAAATCGAACAAAATTTGTTTAAAACTAATTATAAATTGTCCGATTTTTTAAAACAAAAAGACGATCTTTTTATTTTTCTCAAGAAATTGACGATTTTTACATAAATTTATCTGGCAGCCCTGAAAAAAACAAAAACAAGGAAAGGCTAAAACAAATTTAATTAACAAAATATAACAATGGTGTTTTATTTATTTTCATCATTTAAATTATGCATTCATAATTTTAATTCTTTTTATTTTTTATTTATATTAAAAAAATAGTATATAAACATTTTTTAAATTTAAAATATCTATATTTAGTTTTTCTCGCACCAATTTCAAATGTGACTTATTTTGACAGTTCTTGTAAGAAACTTTTCGCAAAATATTGTAACAGAAAAACTTTTTCTTACATCCTTCCAATAATTGCTGGAAAATTATTTAAGTGACAGATAATTCTCGCAACGGAATGACACAGAAACAATTGTGTGAGAAAAACCATGTTTTGTTTCATTCAATTCACTGGTTTCATACGGAATATTTTACGATGCAAAAATTAAAAAACGGTCTAGAGCACTCTCAATTTAACTAAAAATAATGGACATAAGTCAGAAAACATTAATTGTGTTGAACAGTGTAATTGAAAAAAAAACAAGTTTTTTATATATGTGCTCGGCATATAGGTATATTAGCAGCAAATTTAAAAGCTTATAACTCTAGAAATATGGAACAGATTTTAATAAAAAAAAATATACGTTGTGCACTTCTGTAAGTAAACACCTTTCAAATGGTGTATTTCTTGTTCAAATCGGTTGAAATACATAGGTGGAAAGTGTTCTGAACTGTTTTTCCTTAGCCGATTTATATAAAGAGATATATAAGTTTATTTCTATGTTCCTCTAACTTTTACTAAATCATAGGGCACCAAAACTAAATAAGCTATAAAAGAAATATATTCCAAATTTAAAGTAAAAAAACCTTTATAAATAGATTAAGTTATTGCTAGACTACACAAAATCCTAAATTTTAGAAAAATACTAAGCAGAAAAATTCCCGAAAGTTCTTATCATAAAATTCCTAATACCTTTAAATATATGTATCACGAAAGTGCCTCGGAATTGTTAACCGAACGAAACCCTATATCCAACAAAAGTACAAACGCAGAGTAAAAAATATGTTTGTGTAATTTGGTGGCAACAATCTAAAAACAACGGCCGTGCAACTTTTGTTCATTGATGGCAACACTGGAGTGCACCCCGACCACTGACTAAAATCATACACGATTCCTTTACATACATATGTAGTATATAACTGGTAAAAATAATTGTATTAAAACGTTTATGATGATGGCTATTAATAAAGAAGCCGTCGCATTGGTTGTGGTTGAAAGAGAAAAATTGCTATGAAACAGAACACACACACGTATTTTTCAATATAACTAGAGCCACAAAAAAAGCTGCTATAATACGCTTAAATGTTTATGAAAGCAATATAATAAATATCAATTTCGTAGGCTGCATGCATGAAGGCTTTGAGAGCTTTAAATGGCTTAAACCGCAAACAATTCCAAAGTTTATTAGTGGCTGCTTTCCAAAAAGTCACTAGTTGAAAGTATTTTTATCCTTGCATATAAAAAATATTTTTTTTATACAAATATCTCCATAGTTGGGACAATATAAAATATTGAAAAATGTTACATTAATACTGATAAGCCAAATTTTTTTCCAAACAAAGTATATTTGTTGTTTTGTAATGTTGCTCGAGATCATAATGATTTAAAGATTGTTTAATGTTTGCAACAAGTCATTTTATGGTTACAGTAGAATACCAACTTAGGCGAATTATATTAATTTGGGAATTTTTCTATAAGTTCTTTAAATTTGTGACATGAAAAAGTTACAACGGTGAGTTTATAAATGCCACATACAACCGAGTGCATTCATAATCCATTCTTATCCCTTCCACAACCCGTTTTTATTGCTTATTATTAATTATTAGTTGTTTTTGTTTGGCTGCAGGTCCACGTTAATAAATAAAATAAAAAATAAAAATTCTTGATATTTTTACTTTTTTATATTTTTATTATTTTCACAATATTTCGAATAGCATCGCTAACCATCTTCAGGGGTCTGGATAAATAAATACAATAATAATAATTATTAATATTAAAAAACAAAACATAATATTACAAAGATAATAACATGTAAACAATTAAAAAATATAATAACATAAAGCTTCACAATAACACTTGTGCCACTTCTTATTAGATTTTCTTAACTCAATCTTGTTCATCGATCGTCTGTTTTTGTTTATTAATTGTTTGTATATCTGTGCACAATTTTGTGTGTCTTGTCGGTAATTGAGGCAAAGCTGTGGATTAACATCCATAATATGCAGCATCTCCAATGTAAATCTTCTTGAATAATTTCTCTCTTCATGTAAAATTTTTACTCCTTCAAAATGTGGTTTGTGATTTTTCACCGTACAGTGGGCTGCTAGTGCAGTATTTTGTTCAATAGGTTTGTCAATAGCTTTATGGTCAGATTTATGCGAAGATATTCCTGTCTTAAGTTTTGTTTTTGTCGTCCCAACGTATACTTTATTGCATATATTGAGCCCGTCACCACTACAGGGAATTTTGTATACCACATTTGACTTGTCTTCCTTTTTAATTTTTGATTTCGTTTTGCTAAATAACTGATTCACAGTGTTGTCCGTTCTAAATGCTAGTTCAAATTTTTCTTCGTCATAAATATCTGAGTTTTTCCATCTTTCCGAGAGTCCAAGAGCTTATGTTGAGTTCTTACCAAAAAATATTTAAAATAATATCGTTATTTTTTTCGAGCGAAATTCGCGGAATTTCTGGTTAATTCATAAGAATGACCTGCTTCACCAAAAATTAAACAACAAATGTGAAACCTCGAGTTTAGATAAACTAAATAAGTTAGAGTTCCAGCGTTCCAGCGGATGCGAAAGGTTAAAGGAACTGGGTCGTTTATTATTCCTGATGTTTTACTTTGTACAATGAATGCACGAGAAAACTTTCTGTCGTTTGTAAAAATAGCAACAATCAAATATTTGTTATATGTTTATTGTGTGTTTTTTTTTTAAATGTTTGTAAAATATAATAACTTTTTCAACAAATTTTAAATATGTTTTGAGAATTCCGTAAATTTTTTCCTATTTTATCCCTGCTGTAAGGTTTGGACAATTTTAGTCAAAATTTTTTTGTACCTGGTTCTCTGTTCTCTGTTCCAGCTTCGATGCAACATGGTAAAGGAATTGCACTTCATTGCATTTTGTTTTTTGCAATGTGTAATGAATCCTATTCACATGTATCATCAATACCATATTCACTTTCAATATTTCCATCTACTAGGAAGAACTTTTAAACTTTCACCTTAATTGTCAGCAACAGCACTTCTATGCAAATTTCGTCGATTTTCCATTTTTCCCCCCTGAGAAAGTAAGAAGGTAAAGGGTTGTTCGCAAACTGGAGAAAAACTCATACTGGCTGTACACATATCTGTATAAAAATCGTAAGACCCCGAAATTTAACAATATAAGCAACAAAATATATTCAATGCACAACGAAAGAATTTTTAATTCCCCAAAATTATGAATTCGTTCATAAATAATTTCAAAAGGCTGGGCAAATTAGTCTTATATCTTATTACATATGAAAAATCAAAGGTGGCACATAATGGCCCCTGACCTTTGATTCGTAAGTTTTTTTTTAACCTAACAGTAGGATTAATCTACGCGTAGCTGCATGCAGTTGGTGGTGGCAAACTTGTCATATATTGCTTTGGATCACATTTGTAATTGATTTAATTACGATTTTTTTTTATATTTCACTATATTAATATATGAAAGTCGGCACCACCGATCCCCACACATAAAATCAACATTATTTCTTATTACAGAAATAAGGGAATGAAACACATTTGTTGATCTAAAGGATTGGAAATGCGGAACGAGCAACGATAAAAAAATGGACTATTGAAAAGTACGCAGCGTTCCTATAAGTGAATCATGCGATGGAACGACTCCGTTCCGGACCGACCAAACTCTAGAATTAGATCCAATTAACAAAAAATTTTACAAGAAATAAAACTAATTATCTTTTATATATTTCGAAAATGCCGATTCAGTAATTTTTGGTTTGAACCCGTTTTGCATTTCATTTTAAACAATGTCGGTGATTATTAAGGATTTGGAATTAGCAAAACTAGCCTTTTCCCTAATTGAATTTTTCTAACCCCCCTAAAAAATAATAATTTTTAAATTAAATATTCATTAATTATCTTTTGGGTTAGAAAGCTTTTTTAACTTTTTTTTGTAATTCAAGTAAAAACTTAAAAGCTTGATACTGTGGCTATTTAGGCATATTTTACAAAAAATCTAAAGCAATATATTAAACTTTCCTAAGTTCTTGAATTTTTTTTTTTACTCAAAAAATAATTATTTTTCAAATTTACTAGTGGATTAGGAAACAATGTAATTGGATTATAATTTCGTTCATACCTACTCAGAAGTGAAGTGAAATTTTTAAAAGATAAAAGCTTTTGTTAACATAATAAAAATGTCTTTAATATATTTAATGGTTTTTCTAAAGAAACGAAAAACGAGGTAGTTAAAATACCAACAAATACTTATAATGAGTAAAACACTTTCTTATCTTTACAACTAAAAATATTATATCCCTTAATTCCATGTAGTGGGGAAGATAATTTTCCATTGTTTTAATTTAGAACTTATTTTGCACTCCTTTAAGGAGGCAGACGAAGAATGAAAAAATAGAAAGACAGGTCAAATGCTGGCCGCAACTGACATCTTTATTATTCTTTTTAACAATTTGCTTCTAGTATATTATTTAAAATTTATGTATTTCCTAATTGGATTTCAATTTCTTTTTGTGTTCGTTTTTATACTTTTCATTCTATTATTTTTCTCTAATTTTTTTCTGGTTAGATACAATAACTAAAACAGTAACAGTTGTGGCAGTAGCCTTACCACAAACGCAGGCAGTAGTTGGAGCTACAGCCGCATTAGTTGAAAGTTTACAATTCAATGCTTTCGATACAACACGTACAACATTTGCCTCATCGCCGTCGTCATCATCGTCCTGGTCATCATCATATTTACCATCATCACCAACTATGGCTATGGAAGCTAGTACAGTACATAAAGAACAAAAACTTGTCTCACCTTCTTCAACATCAACATCATCCTCAGCATATCCTACTTCAACAACAACAATGTCTGGTTTTCACAACACTAAGACGTCCAGAATTATGAGCAACATCAGCAGTATTAACCCAACCCAAACGATAAACCGAACACGCACTACGCTTAAGACCAGAGCCACCAGTAGAATCAGCCGCAGTCGCTATAACAATGTTAGTGTTAATAATTTAGGTACCAAGTCGGTTGGTATACAACAAACTAGTTTAAGTTCGTATGCACCAAGAAGTAGTAGCGGTGATGGAAGTGGGTTCAGCAGTTCTTCTGGATTATCAACATTTATAAATGGTAAGAAAAGCCAAAGTACCATTAAAGCAAGTAACAGCAATGAGAGCAAAAGTCAGACCAGCAGATTTTATAATAATGACCAACAGCAACAACAGGAGCAACAGAATTTTCCGCTTGACTTTATATTTTCAAAGAATCATTGGACAAATTCAGGTGAGTCAGTAAAGCATTTGCCTTTTTTTATAAAAATAAAATTAACATGACACTTCTTATGCAAAAACGAAACATCCAAATGCATGCCACGCCGTAATGCAACAGCACTGTTATAAGTTGTTGCCATTGGTTTGTTTAATAAAGTCTGAAATTATTCTTAGAATACTTTTTCAAGAAAACTTAACTTGGAAGAGTACTTAAATTTTATGAATTTATTACACTACTTTGTCATTCTTATATGAATGAAATGTAGCTTAAATAGTCGATAGCTGTAATTGTGCCAATTTGAAATGGTTGCCGTGATATTGACGTGAGAAAATGTTTCATGAGACCAAAAACATCCGAACGGCAAATAGGATATATCGATAAATTCCACACTAGAAAAAATTTGCACTCGATAACTTCAAAAATCTTCCACAGTATTATTAAATAACAAATAACGGCAAGAAAACAAAACAATAAAATTAAGATTAAGAAATAAGATCCAAAAAGAAGAGAAACTTCAAAATTTTGTGGTAAAGAAATTTTTTTTATAGTACTAAAAAAATATAAAAAAATAAGTGGACCTTTAATTGTAGGATGAATCATTTAAGGCTTGCAGACCCCGTGTTCTGGAATAAACGAATTAATAAATATATTCTGTTTGTTTGTAATGCCATTTCTGCAAATAGCAACTTTAACATCGCGTTGGTTTTTGGGAAGCACTGCCAAACTTTTTTTATAATGGCCATAAATTTATTTTGAATTGGCTTATAATCTTGACTCTAAGCTGGAGTATTTTGCACTATATTGCAATTGTAGAAAGACCACGTCCTTACCAAAAGAGCCTTCTGTTAATGGTCAGTCACTATTCTGAAAAAATTATTAATTCGACTTTCTATCAGAATAAAATCCAAATCTATTGTTATTGTTCACCAAATGACGCTTCCATATATCTAGTAACTGATTCGCATTTATGGTGTTCTCAATAAAACAAATTTCTCCAACTCCCTTGCTACGTATGCACCCCTAAAACATTGACGAAAGTTGCCAAATTTTACTGTTGGAATTGCATTTCCTATTTCCAATACTTTGAACGATTTTCTCGAAACCCTTTTACGTTTATTATTACAAGAAAACCTGGTATCGTCGCAAAATATAACATAATCCTACATGAAGTCAGGCTTGCAAATATGCGTTGCAGCAGAAGACATTATGTTTTGTTTTTGAAAACACCTACGATAATTCTTGCAATAATTTTCCGATCTAGTGGATCTAGTAAAATAACTGAATGACAACCATATGATTCTTTGATACAAATAATACCAATCGACTCAGAATCTCTTTTGAGCTGGCTGGCCGGCTGGATGCTTGTCTTTCCGTGGAACCTTGTGCACATAGTACAGGCCTAAATTTTCAAGATAATTTGATGAAATTTGGTTCTCATGTCATGAGGGAGAAGTCATAGTCCTATACAAATAACCTTTCTTGGCATAATACCCTGTAACAGCTTTTCAAACAAAACAAAAATTCACACATGGAGAAACCAGAAACTCAAACGTTCTCTCCATGTGGCCAATGTTGCTCTGTAAACCTGGAGTGACCGGGGTAAATAATGAAGTGTTTGTGATTGTAGAATATTATAGTTTCATCGCAAGTGTTCGAAAATAAGCCGAACATTATTAAGCGTACCGTACACACATCCAGAAACATTCACAATCTTTATACCGTACATAACTATTTTCAAGAAAGTAACGAACGTTATGTAGTGTTCTGATTTTCGTTGTAAAACATTACAATTGTTATGGTTCTGCAGGCATATATTATATTTAGAATTTCTATATTGTTTTTTAGCAAAGCTTCTTACTAGTATTGTTGTTGTAGCTTGGCAATTTTAACGTCCTCAGTGTATTGTGAGCATGTTTTGTTTATTTTTAAAAATGTTTTGTTGACTTTTTGCTTTTTCGTTAAAAACACATAATAGTTTGGCTTCTATAAAACAATTTTTGTTTTCTTTACCAGCCAAAAGGGCGCTAAGCACAACTTTAATTAACAACCATTAATGTGCTTAATCGAAAAAACATGATTGTTTTAAGGCTTTATGCAAGCAATCACAATTAGCGTTTGTGTTTTCCACATTTCTTCCGTACAGAACACTAAAGAAAAGAAAAAGATGTTTATTTTCGAGCACTGGTTATCATATAATATTCTAGACGATGATGGCTTGTCCTGATTGCAACAATTGTTCGCTTCTAAGATCTTAAATACAAGTTGGACTAGCTTCAAACAGCTCATATAACATTAAACCCTTCTGGTCTGAACTAATGTATACTGCGGACCAAATATCCGTTGTAGTAGTAGTATAAGTAGCAATAATTCTTTATTTTTTCAATAATTCATTCCAAACATTTTTATTTTTATATGCATAATAAAAGAATAACAGCCATATTCATAAAAAGTTCTTATTTGAAGCTTTTAGCATGTAATCACTATCAAACGCTTTTTGTCTAATAAACCTCCTTATGTATTAATACCCAACTCTTCATACCATTCATTACTATTTTCAAGAAAATAACAAACTTTAAGTAGTGGTCTGTTTTTCGTTTTAAAACAGTACAATTTTAGTGGTTCACTACACATACATTATATTTAAATGTATTCTGGAGTTTTTTTTAGCAACACTTCTCACTAATATTGTTATTGTTGCTTGGCAACTGTCACGACCACAGCACAAATAGTCTGTGTGGGTTTTGTGAACATGTTTTTTTTGTTTTCAAAAATTTGGTGTTGGGTTTTTGTTTTTTGTTTTTTGTTAAAAACACATCATAATTTAAGTCGGCTTAATATGCAAACCTGTTAAAACCATTTTAACACATTTAACAGAAAAGACCAAACATTTTTTATTTTTTATATCTGCTGCTTGAAAGGAAAACCAAAAATACTTCAAGACTAAAATTGAAGAAAAACTATATGCTGGTCGACGAGGCTCATCTTTGTCTACCACACGGCATCAAAATCTCGCATAAAAAGTGGATTTGGCATGTTTGCATATTAAGCCGACGTTTTGCTTTTGTAAAAATTTTTTTTTTCTATACAAGCGTTAAGGGCGCTGAGTACAACTAAAACGAACGCCCATTATGTGTTGAACTGAACTAAACGAAGCTTGTGTTTTTTTTAACAGAACGCAATTAAATGTTCTCATCTTTGTTGGGTTAACGTTTTTTTTTATAACGCAAATACTCTTAAGGTTTGTGTTTTCCACATTTAAACCATACAGAACAGTATATACGCACTCAAAAAATTATGTAGTTAAATTCAAACGAAAACTCATTTGAAACAACTTAAAATTCATTTAAAAAACGGATCATTTACATTTCATTTAAAACAAATGATTTTTACATTCATTTTTAATTTTTTTTATTTATTAAACAGCATATTCCGTAAAATTGAATAGTTTTTACTTTTGAAAAATATATTTTAACCGAAAAAAATCAAACTACATAACAAAATAAATACGGAAAAACATTATTTTTTGGTAGTTTGTTTTTTGAATAACAAACACAAATGTTGAAAAATAAAATTATTCGTAAAATAACTATATTTTTATTCAATTTTAAAGTACGGAAAACGAATTTATTAACCCACAATCAGTTACTGTAATAATTTTATAAGTGCGGGTATGTTCTACAAATCGAAATTAAGTGGAATTGAAATCGAACGAGATTTTGATTTCAATTATTGACAAAATTACTTTAATTTTTCCTGTTTTTAAAAGCTGTTCTTGTAAATATAATTGGTACTCAAAGTATGAAGTATATAAAAAAGAATATTTTTATAAACCTTCTTTTCAGGTTCGTTTTTAAAATTTGTTCGGTTTTAAATCCACTTCATTTCGATTTTCAGAACATACCCGATAATGTTTATTTTCAAACATAAGCGCAACAACTTTTGTCTGCTTAGTTGGACTAGCTTTAAGAAGCTCATATTACAGAATAGATGTCAACAAATATGAACTGTACTTAGGATTGTGCTCATTGACTTCACCTTAATTATTTCAGACTGTTATGTTGCAGAACTTCTCTTAATGAAGCACTGTTCTTTTTTGTAAATTTATAATTTTCCATTTATAATTCAATGAAAAATTATATTGTTAGCATAAAACGATATACTGATTATGATTATTATTATATGATATGCACAAAAGTACACCATCTTGGTAATCAATACGTAACGTAATTATTCTAATAAAAGCATGTTTATAATATTTTTGATCATAAAATTAGAGCATAAGTAATGTGAGTATTCAATTTAAATAAATGATTTTTTTTCCTATTTAGATTATCTCTCTTTAAAAATATTAATACACTTATTCTTCTTTAGACACCATGAGGCTGCAGCATAATTTCATTACTTTCACAGCACACATCTGTTTAATGAAAAATGAATGAATGATGCGAATAATTCAAAATGA
This sequence comes from Pollenia labialis, assembly GCA_949318255.1. Taxonomy (NCBI): domain Eukaryota; kingdom Metazoa; phylum Arthropoda; class Insecta; order Diptera; family Polleniidae; genus Pollenia; species Pollenia labialis. The sequence goes on from OX439142.1 coordinate 52,686,332, forward strand.
AGTGTTTTGCTTTATGTCGTGTATGAAATTATATTCAAATTATTTTGAGTTTTATGCTGATTCCATTTTTTTTTTTTTTTTTTTTTTTTGTAATTTTTTTATGGAATTCTTGATTATGTTATTCATAGTGTGTTGAAGTGAAATTTAATTAACTTGGTTTTTTTCATTTACTTTAATGAAAAGCCGAAACGAATTCTATGAATGAAGGGAGTTTTAATAAAACTCACAGTAAGGATCTGCAATATAAGTGATTTTTTCATTTCATTCATTAAATAGGCCAAAATACCTGCTGCTGTGTCTCAGTTTTTCCATACGTTCGCTTTGCTACATTGAAGAATTTCTTTTTTTAGTTCATTGAAATGTCTAACCAAGTATTAAATGGGTGTGCAAATAAAAAAGTGAATAATATTTTTTTTCTCTCACAGTTCTTTTATATTGTATTTCTAATTTTTAAATTTTGCTCTTTTTTCAGCTTATTTACGGTTCTTAAATCTTAAAACCAAGCCACATTCACCTTTCCTTCTTCATAGCTGTTGATTGTTTTACAATTTCTAGTTTTCTACTTTTGCTATTTCAAATTTGTTCTAGTCTGCTATTTTTTTTAAGGGAAATTAACTATAAAATTGATTCTGTATTCCTCTATTCCCTTTTGGACCAGTAAACCGGTCTGGTAAACCAACGTTTGTAAAGACCGTGTGCTAGTGCTATTGTGTGGCAAGGAGTGTTTGTTTAATATTAGTGAAGGATTCATACATAAAATAATTTTTTTATTTTCTTGCTTTGTTTTGCTTGGAATAATAAACGTAGTTTTACCAAAAAGCTTTTCGTTCCATTTAAATTGGTTGTGCTCAATTTAAATGAATAAAGAAATTTTAAGAAATATATGTATAAATATTTTTAAATTTATAGTACCAGCAAAGAAGCATATTTTGCTTGGTGGTATCAGGTATCTTTTTAAATAATTTTCAACCGAATAACCAAAACTTTGTAACACAGAATACATTTTTTTCTTTTGATTAATATATCAAGTGACCGCCAAGTATAGGGAAAGCTAAATGTGCAATTGGGTTAATGTAAATACGCAAAAATATATGAGAGGGACTAGGTTGTTATACCTTTAGGCCGGTAATGATTGCAATTGAAATTCAGCCAGATCGGTTCACACATTGCTAAGACATTCCAAAAAAACCACGACAACTCCTAACTTTTATTGAAAAACCTACAGTTTATTAAGCCTTATTGCTAGCAGTAATTTTTAAGATTTAACATTTTATCTTAAAATCTTGCGGCACGATTTAAAAAAATATATACTGAAAAATATCCATTTTTTAATCCAGAAATAAAACAAGTAAAAGTGCTGTATTTATATAGGAAATTAAAACGGCAAACGTATGTAAAAAACGACCTTAAATATATATATGTACCGTAGCGTGGCCGTTAGTTGTATGAAGATTTTTTTTTTTTTTTTATTTCTTATATTCTCTCCCCCCAAATCGATTAAAAAAAATACAAAAAAATGTCATAGCAATAAGTTGTGTTTTAGAGGGGACGTCCCACAATACTTTGACGTAGAACTAAATTGTGCAAAAATAGAAGGAGTTGACCCAGACTAATAATATTTTTCATGGAGGTATATATGATAATAATAAACAAAGTTTCAAGTTTTGACAAAATTCCGTCAAAGGATTCATGTACCTCCCATATTTCTTCTTTTTTTTAAATTTAATTCGTCAAACCCTTTTTATGTTGAATTGTTGAAAGTTATCAAACCTATTTAAATATAATTTAAAAATTGATGTTATTTTTAATAAATTCTAGCAAGGAATTCTGTATTTTAAAATATCCTTTTGTAAAAAAGATCACAAAAATATAACATCACTATAGCGTAGTGATTTAAATTATATAATTATAAATATAAAAGAGTTTGGTCCCAAACAAACTGAAGGATATGCATTTCTTATACATGTGTATGTCCTTTTAAGGAAAATATACATGAAGGAAAAATATTTGATATTTTTTTTTTTATAATTTGTCCAAATTTATAATTATCTTCATAAGGATCTTTTACGAATTAGATGTTGTTCATTTCTTTGGGGCTTGCGTGACAAATATTACTTAGAATATTAGCGACTACGCCATCAATAATAGTGCAGTGCATTTTAAAAGAAATTTCTATTGTGTTTCCACTTTTCTCTACTATTTCACTTCCCATGCTTTCAATTTCTTTAGATATTAATTCGAAACTACTCTAATAAATTTTTCTGGAACACTATTTTTAGGATAATATATACTTACACACATACATAAATTTTCAATGATACAAACAATTTAAACATTTCATAATTAAAATATTTTATACAAATATTAAAAAAAAGTACAATATGGTGTGCCGGAAAAAGCTCAAAAAATTACACTTAACCTCAAAATTGGTAAATTTTTTTCTTTACATCAATAGTAGAGGCAACGGAGCATAAATTCTTTAAAAAAACTGAAAAAACGGTGCACTCAGTTTTTTTTATATTATTTAAATTATTTAAAAAATGCAAAAACAATCTGCATTTTTATGGCTATATAATAATGACTAATAACGGTAGAGATTTTCTTGAATTTAATTTCTTTAGAACGTTAATTTTAAAATACAGTACAAAGGATAATAGGATAGGATAGGATTTTATCGTTTAGAAAAATATTTATAGCTTTTAATCTAAAGTACTAAAGTACTGAATACATACGTTTTGGACCACTAAAAAAGATCATGTATCTCTAAGTTAGAACTAAAATGTGGTTAGTTTATATCTTGATTCTTAATGGCAGACACTTGGTTTAATAAACGGCAGAGAAAATTGAAAAAAGTATTCACACAGTTTTTTTATTTCTTCATCAAAATTTTTTTTTAGTTGCGGCAACACTTTTTTAAGATTCATCCAGAGCATTACTAATACATACTTTTAATAAACTGTGGGCTCATATCAAAGAAGAATGTCTTTTTTACTAAATACAAACTTAAAAATTGTGGTACTTCTTTAAAATAAATGTTTAATAATATTTTTTCTTAATTCATGTATTAAGTTTAATTTTTCTTGTAAAATTGTATTAAAAATTAGAACGAGTTTAGCGACCTCTAGCAGCGACGAAAAGCATTTAACATAAAAAAGGTTCTTCCTACATGTTATTTATTTAGATACAAATACAGTAATTTTTTTAAACATTGGAACAACATTGTTTCGCCTTATTTTTGTATATGGAACAAAGTACTGTGCGTACGCCCCTCAGAGTTGGCCTTAAAGCTTAATAATTCAAATGTTATTTGTTTTCATATGACTATCTTTTTTAAAAAAAAACATACATGAATATGATATAAGGACAACTTTGAGGGGCGGACGCCGCCCTTAAAACACAACTTATCGCTATAAAATTTTTTCTACCTTTTTTTACATAATACTGAACCAATTTTTGGGGAGAGGATATAAGAAAGAAAAAAAAACAATGCTAAACATCTGCTACATTTTACTTTCTTAAAGGTAAGAAATAATTATTTATCAAAGCCCATCACAAATAAATTTATTTAAAAAAAAACAAAATAAAGGCGCAATTAAGCTTTATTTTCCTAAGCTGTGATACATCACTGAAGGCTTAATAAATGTAAAAAAGTATAAAAAAAATAAGAGTATACACCTCAACCCAACAGATTTGCGAATTTTTATTGACTCTTTAGTTTGGCTGTTTGTGGTAAGTTTTGGGCTGTGGTTTGTTCTGATATATTTTTGTAGTTAAATTTCACGGCCAACATTTTGTCGACTTCTTAAGAGGCATTTTTGAACGATTTATTACAATAGAGCCAAAATTTCCGTTATAAAGGGGAGTTTGTGGGTTAATACGACAAAGTTGCTGAACATACATTTTACCTCAGATGTAAAGAAGGCCAAAAGGGGAAAATTTAAACTGTTTAATTTGGATGGAAACGCCGTCATAATATATTTTTTTGTCTCCTCACCAAACTCAATTGTCAGAAGGTCGTTATTTTGGTATAAGTTCTTAATTGTTGCACAATATAATTGATAACTATTATTCAGAATCAAACTCTTAAAATAAATACAAACAAATGGTTAGGGCATCGTTTGGTCGTAGTATACGCGCTTTATATTTTCACATTTTTAATGGGGTAATTTAAAAAAAAATTAAATTGAAATATCGCCCTGGGTTAAGAAATTATCCCCTGTTTAACTATAAATACATTGGACACACGTTTTTCAAGAAAAAAAATTAAAATGCCTAAAAACACAATAAAGCATATTCAGCTTAATGCTTTTACATTAAATAAAATTTGCATTTTTATAACGCATTTAAAATAATAAGTAGTATTTCAAAACGTGTATTTATTTTTGTCTTCAGTTGGTTTCAGTTTTATTTTGATACACTTGAGTTAATCTGAATATGGGTTGGTGTATTCATTATCTTTTCTTGTCACATTTACAGATGCTGCTCTTAACGGAGAAGTAGCTGGAGGTATTGGTGGCACAAGTAGTGGTATTGTTGGTAATGGCGGTAGCCTCAATTTTAGACTGGCCTCTTTATCATCTGTGACGTCGTCTTCTTCTTCTTCATCGTCATCATCATCCATATCAGCTTTTTCGTCATCATCACTAACGTCTTCATCATCGGCGACGGAAACGGAAAGGCCACGCATATTTCGCAACAAACATCATCATGAACGTCATTGGGGGCCATTTTTTGAAGAGCCACTCAACTCAACAACCTCAGGCGATAATAGTATAACAACAGCCCATCTCTATACGGAAGCTGTACTTAACTGTCGAGTTGGAATGCTAAAAGACAAAACGGTATGTCGTTAAACCCATTATTTATACAATATACGAAGTGTATTTGTTTCTTTGTGTGTGAGTTTTATTTTCTGGCATTTTATATAATATTTTTTTTTTATTTCGACTCACAGTGTTATAATATATAGCAACAACAAGAAATGAAAGCACAAAAACAGCATTTACCCAAAAATAATTTGGTCAAAAACAAAAAAAAAATAAGGAAAGACTTAAAGTAGTGCAAAGAGACAGGAAGTCAAAGTGTAAGACAAACGCAAAAAAATAAGAAGTCAAATAAGAGTGTCATTGCATTAAAATTCATAAATAATATAAGATAGTATTCGCAAAAAGGCCAAGTTAAAATTCTAGAATTACCACTACCCAGAGCTGCAAACGATTGCAGTCGATTAAATTGCAATTACTTGATTTTCTGTAATCATTTCTATGATTGTATGATTTAAAATTGAAATCATACAATCCATAGATTTGAATAAATGCAATAATTTTTTTTAACTCAAATCATATAATAATTGATTAAATTAAATGTGATGGCAATATTTAAGATGCAATCAAATCCAGCAATTCAAAGCAAAATGAAATCAGCATCAACATTTTTGTTCTCTTCAAAGTTGACTCTGATCAATTGTTATTGGCAACAATTTAAATTTTTTTTATAACCGCATGACCCGAGATTAAAATTAAAGCAATCAGAAAGTTTTGCAATCTTATGATTGTAATTATTGCAATTCTGAAATCGTTTTGAAATCAAAGAATGAAATCAGTTTGGATGAAATTAATTTGATTGCAATCCAAATTGCAGTAAAAAATTTTTCAAGAAATCTATTACATACTTAAATGCCAATGTTGTCAACTCTTCACTTCACACAGTATTAACAAAAAATTAATCTTAGAGTTTTATTACCAGGCCGTTAAAAATTAAGGAAAGTGATAAAATTAAGTATGTTACAAAAAAATCGTTGCTGATGAAAACACTAATCATGCGTCGAAACTAACTAACATATATACATAACCGATGTTTTCCGTATCTTTAAACAAATTGTTAATTGATTGCACACTGCTACAAAAAAACACTTTTTGTCAGAACATGAAAACCGACCTAGTGGGGGTTGTAGGCCTAGGGGAGGACATACAAAAACCGTTTTCAAAAATTTTGAAACACCCTCAAAATTTTGAGTTATTTTCAAAAAATTGTTTTAGGGTAGGTCGTAGCACTTTAGTACCTCTAACTCATACATTTTTTGATCGATTTTAAAATTTTAAACAGTTTTGAAAAGGCAAAGAAGTAAGCTTTTATGAAATGTATTCATAAAAAATATATTCCAAGAAATTAGGTGAGTTTTTCTCAAAATTATCTAATTTTTTTTATTTTTTTTCCTAATTTTTCAAATTCAACAAGAGTTATTTTAATTTTTTTCTATGAAAACCCGTCCTTATTTGCATTGTTTTTTAAAGATAATTTTATGTAGTTGTTAAAATTGGCTTATATTTGCAAAAGTTACTACAGTTTTAAATCTCGCACAAGATCGCAAAAATATGCATTTGTTACAAAATGTGGCTCAGCCAATTTTGGTAAATATTACATATCACATTCCTCGTTTTCAGATTCATCATCACTTTGTTTATGTAAAGTTTCATTACATTTAATTGCACTTAATACTGGCTTAGTAACAGTTAACACTTAATGCTATCACGATTTTTATATTGATAACCAGTGATGTTTGTTTGGCAAAAATAACAGTCTTGTGGTTTATGGAATATTTTAGGATGCTAAATCATTGGAAAAGATAATGGTAATGGCTGGCTTATAAACTTTTCGGACTTAGTTTTCTTAAGCATACTGGAACAGCTTGTACAAATACTTTCGGGTTCATAACATTTGCTAGAACTGTATGAGCAGTTAAAAACTGTATTGAAGGCATTTACCAAGGCTTTATTTTTCTTCAGATCAAAGCGATGTTTTTTGTCAGCGAATAAACCGCAAACATAACAAAAATTAGTACGCTTATCACACACTGCAGAAAAAAATTACACACAATCTAAAATTTGTTAAAGGATTACAAAAATTACAAACTTACTTGTTTTAATAAATTTAAATATTAATATCACTTCACTTGTCACAAATTTTAAACTAGTTACACTTTTTTTTACTCTTATCTAAAAACAATATCCTTCACCAAAAGGTAGTATTTAAACTTTGCCATTGTGTTGGTAATAAATTCGATTAGTTTATGTATTTTTCCAAATATATATATGTAACTAAAAATTGCATATAAAAACATTCTAAACTTGTTTAATGATTTAAAAAACTAGGGCATAATAAACCCTATTCATCTGTATTATCTTCCATTTCTTTTTTTTTTAATAAAGACAGATTAACAATAACTTATTAATATGTGGTTTACAGAACATTTTGAATTCGTGTTCTGTAAACCAAGTTAATACCAAACGTAACTGTAAAATTACAACATACAAATTATTAAGTTGACAAATTTGCCTGTATAGTTAATTGTTTTTTTTATTCATATGTTTTGCGCGGGGGGAGAAAATACTAAAAACAGGTGTTAATGAAAAGTTGAATAACTTATACAATTTTTATCCGATTTGAAAAATTGTTAAGAACTAAATTTTCTTCATACGTTAATATAAATTTTTATAAGCTTTCATATTAAAATAAGCAATAAATAGCACCTAAAATCAAAAAAGTTTATAATTTTCGTTTGTTTTTGTAGATATTCTTAACAAAAACAATTGTTATAATTTACAAATGAATAAAAAAATGCACGTCATTTTAAAGCGTAATTAGTTTTCTTTCCAAACCAGTTAAAAAAATTAAAATCGGACAAGAACTGGAAACGGTTTTTTTACAATAACTTCTGAATTTGAGGGTGTTTCTGAAATTTTTTGACACATTTTTGTATGTACTCAACAAGACCAATAACCCACGCTAGGTCGTTTTCCAAGTTTTTTTACACTGTAGCACCGTGTTAATCATACGATTTCCGTATGACGTGCTAAATTCCCAGTTTTTCATATTTGATAAGTACACTGAAATTTATTGTTGAGGGAAAGCTAGCTTCTATGCGCATTTCACTGGTTGCTTAGGCCAGCTCATCAGGAAACCTTTTCCAGAGATTTTAGAAAGACCAAAAATATTATACAAATAAAACCCTAAAGCGAATAAGAATTATAAACACTCAAAGTCTTACTTGTAACAATATCAAAGCCAAAACAAAACACCAACAATAAACAGTAAGTTTATCCTTTCTTACATTCCCCTACAATTGGTTGGGTTCTTTCCGACTCGAATTGTAGTCGTAAGTGGGTAAAAAGAAAAAACAAAATTAAAAAACAAACTGCTTCATTCTACTGTCTTTGTAAGAAAATTGGTTTTGTTAAAAAAGTACAAAATGCTTTGTTTTGATTTGAAAATAAACAAGGCATTTTTTGTTCAGTAAGCAAACTTGCATGGAAAACTCTTATCCCACTTACTGAAGAAATCAGTGGTCAAAAATAAACCGAACATTATTAAGTATAATACACACACCAAAAAACGATATCTATTTTTTCAGGGTTCTTGTATTAGTACACAACCTGTAATACCGTCCAAACATAATGTAGTACTTTTTCGTTTGTACACTTTTTTTTAATGTTCTGTAGTGTTTTTCACATTGGTAAAGGAATGAGCAAACAAAAAAATTTAGGCAACGCTTCATACAAGTATTGTGTTGACTCAAAGCGAACTAAAATACAGCTAAGCAAAATTTATTTTAATTCTATAGTTATTTGAATTAAGTTTTTGTTGCTCATGGTCAATTTCACCGATTTTATTTAAAAATCAATAAATTTATGTTTAAATATATGTAGTTTTTCATAAATTTTATTTTTATTTAACATGAAAAACGAATTTTAAACGTAAATTGATATACATGTAAATAAATTGGTGAAATCGGCCATTAATATTTTACAAAAAATGAAAAAAGGCCTGCATTTTTACATAAAAACGTGTTGCATTAGTTAGTTAAAAAACTTAGCTTAAAAATAAGAAACATTTTATTAATTTGCTTGTCACGTCAAATCGAATAAAAATTAATTGAATAAAATTTTGTATTAATATTGTCCTTTTATTATTTTTATTTAAATAGACGAAACGGCGGGTGATATGTTATAAATTTGGTTTAATTTACATCAACTTCATTAGGTCTTATTAGCTTAAAAAGAAATATAACAGAAAAAAAAACAATAAAACCAAGTTTTCTTGAGCATTTTCTGAAAAATTCAAAGAAATCCCTAGCATTTGTTTCTTGATGCAAAAAATTCGATTCTATTTTAAAATCAAGAAAACAAGAATAATATTTAATAAATGCATTTTGATTTCAGAAATATCTTTCTAATTTAAATTTTCTAAAGATTTCGTTATTCGTGCTTAGTTCCCAGTTTATACTATTGACAAAAACAACAGCAACAGTTCTACTTGTAATAATATCAAAGTTTAAACAAAAACACATCAACAATAAACAGTGGGTTCATCTCATCTTACATTCCCCACTGTTTATTGTTGATGTGTTTTTGTTTAAACTTTGATATTATTACAAGTAGAACTGTTGCTATAAGTCTTATACGTTTAACATTTTTACTTGGTTTAATATCTTTAGTTTTTCTAAAATCTTTATGGATGAAGTTTCCTGATGATCTGGCCTAAGCAACCAGTGAAATGCGCATAGGAATAGCTTATCCCATCAACAATAAATTCCAAGTGTTTTTATCAATAATAAAAACTGGGAATTTAGCACGAATAACAAAATCTTTTGGAGATTTTTTTTATTTAAGAAAGTTTGACTAAATACTTGGATTTTCTTGTTTTAAGAAGCGAAATTGATTACTTAGCAAATATTCCCGTGTATAAAAATTCATTTTATGATTTATTCGTTTTTTTTTTACAAGGATAATACATGAGACTTATGGGCGATTTTAAATCTATAATAATGTCACGAAATTTTCCCATGACAAACTAGGTACTATACATGTTTTTTCTACCAAACTTTAATTACAGTACAAAGTTTCGTGAATCGTTCTTGTATGAAAGCTATTGTAAAATGTGAACCGAGATGCTACATACGACCAATAAGCTTTAACCGTACCGTATACAAAGTAAAGTTAGAACCTGTTCTTTGTAGTCAATTTTTACATGGACGTTTAGACAGTCACTTAGCCAGCCAGCTGGCCAACCGCATGGACATGCCCCAAGCGATACACAAATTACTTAAATGTAGGACCTACATATATTTTCATGAATTACGAAATTCAGCCATATTACACTATTGATCGAGTAGGATTTCGTGAACATTTTTGGAACTAAAACTTTATAAGAACCATTTTTCAATACCTAAAAAGGCAAATGTTCGACAAAAAGAAATTATTTTTCATTTTGTCGGAAACTAAATAAAAAAGTAACAGCAGAAAGTTATTTCAATACCGTTTTTTAGATATGAATAAGTCAACTTTGTGCCACGCTCACTTGTACAATTCCGCCCACATATTGTCGGATGTTGTGATTAAATGACCAAGATTCTTGTACCATATTTGGAAACTTTGGCTCTTACCGTTCTCCAGATGCACAGAAATCTTAAATGTATGTCTTTGTTTGGGAAGTGCAACACCCACTTGTCCAATCCCGCCTATATTTTGCCAAATTTAGTGTTTTGGTAACTAAATTTAAAAAAAACAACAACAAGGGATTTTTGAATGTTATTTTGTCAAGTTAATAGGGCCTAAATTTCTTAAATGTAAATAAAATTTAATTTTTAATTTCAATATTTTGTTCCCGACGTTTTGTCAAATATTTGACGTCTTGATTCTTTGCTCATGTCTCAGCAATTTGTGGACCGATCTTGCTGCATTTCGATAGCAATATTTTAATGAGCATATCTTACATAAATATATACCAACCAAGACTCCAACTTATTGGGGTAATATTTTCCTTACTTTACAGGAGAAGGAAAAAGCTTAATAAAAATTATAGTCTTGTAGTCGCTATTTTTTTTAAACCCAGTTTTTTATTAAATTGCTTAGAGAATTGAATCTTTCCTACTTTTCATTAAAAATATAATCTATATTAGTATCACCTTTATGCATTGTTCGTCTTCTTCAGAAGATTTTGAGTTGTCCATATCAGTGGCCAAAGCAACTGCTACGGGTAAATAAAAATCAGTAGAATGACCTGTGGAACGTCGTGCTTGATTAAAAAGATTTTTATTATTCGGTTATATTGAATTGTATTTTTTATTAACCAATCCCACAATTAAAATTTAATATAGAAACCAATTCATTACTTTCTAAAGACAATCCTAGAAGGTCTGGCCTGACCACATATGATACAAATATGATTTGTTCAAGAAAATCTTCTTATCAAGAGGTAATAAGTTATACGTCTCTTCCAAAATAAATTCCTAAATTCTAGTTACAAAAAACTTTATTGGATTTGATTAAGTTCCCGTTGTGCTACGTTGTTACACTGTCTCGCAAGGGTCCAATGTTACGTAGCTGTTAATGGTCTCACCCAGCCAACTGGATGATTCAACAAAAGAGTGGAGCCTGTTCAAATCAATGCGAGACCAAACAGTTGAAATCTTAAATCTCGTTATGCCTGCCAATGACAGAGAAGATGTTCCGTTGGCTGTTCCACCTGTTTGGGCCTGGCTCCCAATGGACCAGTGGTCGGTTATAACCTCAGTTTGATTTCTGAGGGGATGTCTGGATAGCTGTAATGCCAACAACTCTATAGCTGAACTAATGAAGAATCTTCCAGTTATTTGAGGTATTTTTGACCTGCTTAATATTAACGGACGACATAGGTCTTCGTCAAGCATCTCAATAAAGTGATTCCACTGCGATTGCCTCACAGATTGTTCTCCTTGTATATTATAAATGAGGCAAGAGTGGCTGTATCCAAAATGTTAAAAATCAGTACTTATGTACACCGAAATGTTGCTCGTTTTGTAGAATACTGTGACTACATCTTAGCCATCGTTACCACACCACTCTTATTTTCTTTATACAGTGAAAACTCTCTATAGTGGACAGCTGCGGTCGCCTAAAATTTGTCCATTATTGAGAGGTCTCCACCTAAGGGGAGGTCTAATGAAAAGTGCAAAATATTTTTCTTTTAGTTTATTTAATAACAAAAACAAAAAGAGATCATTCTAATTTCATTAACATGTACATAAAAAATATTCACTAGTTAATAATTTTTTGTAATTTATAATTTTAAATCGATTTAAAAAAGTTGTTTATAGTTTTCTGTGTTACATTGGCTTCTTTTTCGTCAATAGCACGATATAGCAAACATCTTTCCAATTGTTTTAAATAGTTATATGCCTTAAAATCCGCCAATAAGAATTGTTCTACATTATGAAGATATTTCAGAGCTTCCATAGCATTTGTGATCTACCCTGTTTTCTATTTCAGTAACTTTTAACACTTTCGCTGTGAAGCCATTTTTGACACAAAACAACTTAGTTTATGATGAAACAGAACTGGGGCTGAACGATGTTTTTCATACAGATTGACATAAAACTAAGCCAGAGAATGCTGTCGAGAAATAGAATCAATTTTATTTTGAGTACGTTTTTTCTAATGCTCTCACATATAGACACTTATTCTCTTAACAATGCTACCATACTTTCATTCAATTTCATACATTTTATAAACAAAGAAAAATAAGAACAAAAGAAAACAAAAGAAATGATAGAGAATTTGAAGTTACGGCCGACGTTTTAATTATGGGCTTAAGAATTTTTGCTTGAAGTTGAAGACTCAATTCTGTTTCATCATTTAATTTGATAACAAAACATGCATACATATTTAGTTGCTTCAGAGTTACCAAATGAATAATATTTGAAAATAAACCGAAAATATGCAAAAGCGATGCCAGATAAAAAAAAATTATACAAAAACATTTAAAAAATTTTCAGGGATTTTATGAAGATGTCCACATAATGGAGGGTTTTTAACCAAAATATGTACGAAATGCTTGTCCATGTCCATATAAGGGAGTGTCCACCTATGGGAGGTTCATTCACATGATAATTATTTTTTAGTGCTACGTTTCAGAGTTTTTGCCCACTAAAAGGGGGTGTCCGCTAAAGAGAGTGTCCACTATACAAAGTTTTCACTGTAATATAAAATTATCTCTGGTTTATTTTGTGGACCAGAAATAGTTTTAACTTTGTGCATTGTTGACAATAGCACAACTGATTTATTTTTGGAAGAAACATAGAACACTAATTTTATATCTTCGGAAATCCCAAACACACAAGATGCTACTTCGCGACCTCGGGACGGTTAAAACTCTTCAGGAACATATCTATTGTTTTTTTTTTTGTAATGTGCCTACGACGGATAACTTCCAAGCGGACTGTTGTTTGGCTAATGATAATGTTGTAAACAAAATTGTCCATAGCGACATTTCTGCCGGAGTTTTTATACTTGCCCAGCAAGTCTTTTACTATACGCTCGCCTTGACTCACATCACTTACATTGTTTATTTTCCCAGTATATATTTGGCGTTGAAGCGGATACAAAGTTTTGGAATCATATGCATATATTGCTTAAAACGTGCCATTATAAGCAAAATTTAAAAAAATCCTAAAAACTCCTCATCTGTAAATGGTTTCCAAGTTCTTTGATTCTGTGGGTTTCGGAACTCCATTTGTTGTACACAGCTTCGCCCTTTTTGTTTGGAAATCGTCCAATTAAATCTTTGACAGCATTGCTGATAATGCAATTGAATATATCAATAATGGACATATTTTTATTGATTGGATTAGGATCCGTGTAAAGGTTTTTGAACAAAATTAACCGCTCCCCGTCGACAGAATCGCACCCATTGACATTATTATTTTCATCTAAATCTGATTCAGCTTCAATCAGCCGATGGAAATATGCTCCTCTATCTTCATGAGATAGCCTTTAATAATATGTATATAATATGTAAGGATTTTTCCTTGTAATATTCTTTATAATATTCCTACATATGAATGTTAATACTGATCTTAAAAATACTGCCGCAGAAAGATATTGCAAATTATTTTCGCAGCTCATATGAAACAAATTTTAAAGCACTTGTCAACGCTTTTGCACAAAAACTAAATTGTGAATAATAAATTTAAATTGCTAACCAAACGTCTAAAATCACTTTTAGGGGAATCTCCAAAGACAAAATATTTACACACACAATGTAAATTATGAGTTTTTTGAACTTTGAATGAATTAATTTGTATGACAAACACTTGCTCATCGCATATAAACATACAAACAGAAGTACAGTACCACCCGGGTGGGTATTGGTTATCCATGTACATACAAAACCTTTGGTAAAGCGAAGGATAAATAGCTTTATTCGTATTGGTTTAAGGCAAAATAAAGTGTTTTCCGAGAATATTATTTATATGAGTCCTTCATGGGACTTATTGATAATCTTGACGAAATTTTAATAACAATCGATTTATTTTATCAGAAATTTATTCAATTCAATTTTAACGTTTTTTCAGCAGAAATAAAAAGTCTCATTTGAATCACTTCCTCAGTAAATCTTCTTCACAACAGTTGAGTAGGGTACTAAAAGATTTGAAATGGCTTAATTTGCAACACTTTTACTCACATATCCAACCGGTTGTACAAATGCAAGTACGTTCAATTCTGCTCATGCCCTTTTTGAACATAAAAAAGTATTTAAACCACCCGAAGGCGAACTTTAATTTGACTAAAAGCTTAGCTGTACTTAAAGGAGATGATTTTCAGAAAACAAAAAATAATACAAGAAATACATTTATTTTAAAAATGGTACATTGCTGCCGCCGCATTTGTAGAAAAAAAACATTAAAAACAGCCAGCAAAGGAAAAACAAACTGAAAGAAGGAAAAGGAGACTACTTATAATTGCAAATGACAGTGTGAATTGCAGTTGCCACTGTGTCGGCAGCAGCTGCAGATAACAGTACTCTTTATAAAGACTGCAAATCGTTTTAAATATAAAACAACGTACGAAATTTACAGTATCGGAAATTTGAGTTTATTTAAACCAAAATATAATTTAGCTTTTTCCTCAAGAATTAAAGTTCATTTAAAAACAAGTGAAAGATTACTGCTAAGGCAGGCCTGATGATTAGATAATCCACATCACAAGTAAATTTTATGTGACTCATGATCCGTTGGGGAACATATTACTTATATGAGTGCTATGGCAGACAACGTTATTTTGAAACGTTTGTCTTATATCAATATTAACATATTTAGAACATTTATTATCTTATTTTCGAAAAACATTTGTATTAGATCCTTTAAGCCAGTTGGATTGACAATCACCTTAAGATCAGCTTAGGAACTTGTTCTGAGACGATTGGAATATCAAGAGCTGAGTTAACATTAAAAGTACCTTAGACATTAACTGTAGTTGTTTTAGCGATTGAAAGAGAACATTCACTCAACTCTAACCTGTATAATGTTTTTAAAATATTCGGTTTATGCAAATTTTGATATTTTAATTAGGATAAAGTTCATCAGATTTAATTTTCATTTAATTATTTTTATGAAGAAAGAAACTTTACAACATGAAATTAATTAAAATTTATTGATAATTTTTTCTTCTTGACTGCCAAGGGGTTCGAACCCAGCCTTTAACTGACAGCTTCCCTTACATGTTTCAATCGTAACCACTCAATTTTATCAGAGGCTTTTGCCGTCTAGTACTCACAGCCATCGATAACTGCTGGCAGTCAATCAAATTGTATTTTCCCTTTGGTAGGTCGAAATTAGCTTTCAATGATTATCTATTTTAATTGATTTACATGTTCTTCCTTCCTTCTTTTTGTGAAGAATTCTTAATTCTCGAAGTCCAAAGTACATTTTTCCGTTTTTCATTATTTTTTGTCTTTCTTTTTTTATTGACCTTTTTCAGCACAACTTGAAGGACAAATGTAAACATAGTGCCTTAGCTTTTAACAATAATTATTATTGTGGTTATTTTTGTTGAAAATTTTTATGGTTTTTAATCCAAATTTTGATTTTTTAATGAGGTTAAAGTTCTGCAAATTTAATTGTCATTAAATTATTTGCATGAAAAAAGGAATATTACAACATGAAATTTATTTATAAATTTTCTTAAAATATTAAAATTTGGATTAAAACCCATAAAACAGTTCAACAAAAATAACCACCATCCTAATTATTAAGTTTATGTTTCTAGGTTAAAGCAAATATTAAAATTTTTCATCTTATAGGTTCACATTCGCTCAGGATCCTGCCCCTATATTTTTATCTTTCTAAATTCAATATTGTAGAAAATTCAAAAAGTACCACATGTAGAACAGAAAGGTAAAATAAATAAATTTAATTTCCATTATTTCCCCTTTTTTGCTACATTTTTTCTCTGCAATGAAGGATAAAAAAAATTTCAATATTGTAGTGGG
The DNA here is from genome assembly GCA_949318255.1 of Pollenia labialis. Classification (NCBI taxonomy): domain Eukaryota; kingdom Metazoa; phylum Arthropoda; class Insecta; order Diptera; family Polleniidae; genus Pollenia; species Pollenia labialis. The sequence continues at coordinate 52,702,637 of OX439142.1, forward strand.
AACTATTAGTGTAATAAGTTTATATCAATGAATGCAGAATCTTTTGTTAAAAGGTACCAAAAATTGTGTCAATTGGTCCAACAGACTGGTGTCAGTTCGCCCCCCTCTAGGGTAGTTACGATTTTCACCCTTGAAACGGTCGAACTCGAAAAAGTGCAACATTTATATTTGCACTCCCTTATGCGAAAAACTTTAAAGTTCACATTAGTTAACCAACACATAAAAATCCATTCAATTTTGCTGGGATTAATGTGTTAGTTAACTAATGTTAATTTAAATTTTTTTTTTTTGCATAAGTGGGGTATTTTTAAGATAAGTCAAACATACATATGATAATATTTTCACTTTAAGAAATCGAAAGAGCGACAAAAAAGTTTCAAAATACCGGTTTGACCCGTTACTTCCCAAAAGGGCAGCATTTCGAAAACGTACCAGATTTTGTAACTTATTTTTTAATGAGCAACGATAAGTATTAAATTTTGTTTTTATATCTTTTAGTTTAAAGATTAAAGAAAGAATTTCGTTTATAATACAAAATTTTAAAATCGCATCAACAATTTTTAATTTAAAAATAATCTTTAGAATGAAGAATTCCTTTCAGAGATACATTTTGCAGGGTACATCAACATTTTGTTTTATTTAGTTGACTTTGCTAAAACTTCTTTTCACACTGGCGGAAGAATGTGAAAATACATAATTTGTTAGAAATGCACCAGAAGAATTCGCACTTTTAAAACTGATTTTTTTTTTAAAAAGTTTGTAAATTTACTTGAGTTTCTTACAAAATATTGGCAATCTGGTGTACCTGCATAATCATCAATAATTTTTTGATGTAAATGTTGTGTAAGACACATATAACAAACAAATCTTATCATTTTTTCTTAAGTAGAAGCGATAAATTGATAACAGTTCTCTCTTTTTCATGAAATATGTATTTCAATGCTACAAAAAATTAATAAGTTGTACTGAATTCAACCAAAAGTTACCGAGTTTTAGATGATTTAAAAAAAAGGCATTTTTTGAGCTAAAATCGGCAAATATGGCAGATCTGGATGGGATTTACTGTGTAAATAACGTTTTTTAGCCCTAAAAGGTTTCTTTTCATTTTGGTACATTAACGTTATTTATTTAAAATTAAAAAAATTAAGCAGAACGATTTTTAAAGTAAAAAATCAACAAAAACTTTTTTAGTAAATCATTTTATTAAAAAATAAACTTTTTTAAAGCATAAAAGATAAGATGTTTTAATCTATTTCAATATTAGATACGAATATTAGCATATTTTTGTGTTTTCAAATTCTTTATTTTTTTAAAGCTTTCGTCAGCAGCTAACGTTGTTGAAAATAAGAGCGCTATTTGAATAGACATAAAAAAGTTATATGATAATATGTAAATGAGTTTCGCCGATTCGACGAACAGTAACCATCCAGGGTTAATCACTTGTGCGGCAATGATAACACCAGCAGATGATTTTTTGCAATCCTGAATTAGCTGCAGAAATAACTGGAATTACATTTGATTTCATCTCGTTCCGAGATGTTGGTTTGGTGGGATACCTCCCCCTGCCCATAAATATTTCTGCCAATTTTCATCGATCTAAAACAAAAAGTAATGTCCGTCTAGATTGGCAAAATATCTCTTTGTGTCCAATGGATGAAACAGATTTCCTTTATTTTTGAAAACTATGTTCATCCAATATTTATTGAAAATATTTTTCTGTGGCATTAATCATGCTTTTTTTTATCATTTTCGTATGTCATATCATATTTTATTAATTATACTTCATTAAACTGTAATTTTCTATAAACTGGATTTCAAATTAATATAAGCAACAATATTAAGCACAGCAAATTAGAAAAGAAATTTGTATTTTATTTCTGGCTGCTGCTAAAAACCTTACATACCCATAAACAAGACAAGATTTTTCAAAACTAATTCCCAGTTGACTCACTGTTCAAGCACTTGTCCTTATGGCACTCACTCATGGCTGACCTGCTTTGTTAGAGTCATTTTTTTATAAGAGCTTCAAGATGCTTTTCCGAATGGTATGAGAAAAAAGAGAATGTATGTGTGTGCTTGTTAGTTTTTGATTCCATTTTTGTTGCTGTTTTGCAACATACTTGAATGTACATGAACTTACTAAAACACTTATGATTGTTGTTGTTTTATTTGTTTTACTGTTGTGTTGTAGTCTTGAGTTATTTCTTAGTTTTAACATCTAACAATGTCCAAATACTTTAGGTCTAATGCAGACTGATGATGAAGATGATGATGGTACTGCTAGCGGTTGTGACATCATTTGAAAATGAACAAAAATTCAACATATTTCTTTTTCAATGTGTAAAAGTATTTGCGGCCGTTGTATATGTACAAATATGATTTTGTATTTGTGTGATATACTACACCATTTCTTAGCTTAAATAGAAGTATTTCATTTGATACTTAGGAAAAGTCCCTACAAATTCTGTTTTTTTTTTCATTTTATTTAAAAAGCAACAACATTCTGAAATGAAATGCATTTACATCACTTTCAGAAAACAAAATTTTAAATGAAGATTTTCCTCTAATTTGGTAATTGCGATTTTTTGTTTTGATTTTAGAAAAGAGCATGTGGTAATTATTTTAATTTAAGTTAAAAAAAAAATCAATGAAATTAATACATATGTATATAGATATTTTAATTTAAAATAAGGACAATTTTAATTTAATCGAGAAAAAATTATACATTAACATAAATAGGGAATCATTAGCTTTTTAAAATATACAACTTACTTCGCACAAACATATTAAATAAAACAAGTTTGTTACTAATTGCAAGCTTATTTCTGTTAATAAACATGATATCACAACATGTATTAAGGATTTTAAAAACACTCACCTATATTTTATGGCGGCCAACTATTGAGGAACAAATACCAATTAAATCAGTATCAGAGAAACTGATTTTGTCTCTATGGGTCCTTTGACCAACTAATTTGAATCGGTACTTCTCGAATGTCGGATAATGACAGAGAATATTTTCTGTTATTTTAGGGTAACGATTGAATGTCTCGCAAAGTGAACGTTTTACATATGTACGCATTTTAACTAATTGACCTCAATCCTCCATAGTTTTTTACACTTTTCCAGTTCTAATGTATGATCTTGTTAGTACCAAGATGCCCCATGACTGTTTTCGTGTACGCTTAGAAAATCTGTTTCATCCGCAAATGTTGAAGTTTGGGTGAAGTTGTTTGATGGCATGTCCGAAGTATATATTAAGTAACAAACAAACAAACCCAGTATGCTGCCTTGTGGGACTCCAGCGACAATTAGCTAAGGAAAACTTAAAAAATCGGCTTCTTTAATACTAAAATTTCCGGCCAACGAAGTAGCTTTCCCACAGCTTGTGTGAATGTACTGGTAAGGTTTGCTTCAATTTTTAAAATAAGCCTTCATGCCAGACTTACTGTTCGGCTAGGTAGATTTGTGGAAAACACAAACGCTAATAGGGTTAAAGATTTGCTATCTTTAAAAAAAATAACGTTTCCCTGTTAGTCATCTTCAAGCACAGAAATAATACAATTCTTTTCCAACTCGACAAATAGATGAGAACATATAATTCCGTTCGGGTCCGGCTGATCCCTTCAACAATAAATTTCAATGTTTTTATCAAGAATAAAAATTGGGAATTAAACACGATAAACAAAATCTTTTAAATAAACAAAAAAAAAAAATTGTTGTATTCGCACAAAATTACTTTGATAAAAAACCACAAACTTCATTGTGTTTGGTTTAGCTCATTAGTGTTTGTTCATTTCAGTTGGGCTTGGCGCACAAAAAAAATACCAAAATTTTTTTACAAAAACAAAACACATATCCGGAAATAAACAAAAAGCCAGCAAAAAAATTGTACGCCAACAAAACACATACACAATAGACACACAAACTATTCGTGCCTAAAATTTTTTGTTTGTTCATTTCTTAATCAATGTAAAAAAAATAAGATTACAGAACATTAAAATAAAGTGGTTGTCTATAGTATCACTACAATTGTTCTGTTTTTTAACGAAAGATAAAACACCATATAATGTTCTGCTCTTTAATGGTTGTGTACCTCTACTCAAACGCTCAAAAATAGATATCGTTCCAGGGTGTGTGAGCCGAACGCTAAATAAAATTCTGTTTATTTTCGATCACCGATTTTGACACTTTAGATAATAAGCTCATAGGCCTTTATGGCTTTTGTGATCTTTTCCTGGCTTTGTCATCATGGTAACGAAGGAAATCTTTAATTCTTCAAATTGAAAAATAGCATTAATTATTAAAAGAATATTATATTCTTTGCTCTGCGTGGTAGCACCAAAAGCAATTTTTACTGATCTTATCAATACCAGTAATGCGATTCACCACAATTGTTTCGTTTAAAAATGTTAACCACAAAATTAACCATTTTGCTATTCACTAACACTTTTAACGACATCTGCTGGTGTTAAAAGCCAGCTGTTTCAGTCAGCTGTTATTTTAAACAAAACAAATTGTGGTTTATTAACACCAACATTTTGGTGTGGTTAAATCCGCTTAAAAAAGTGTTAATTTTTCTTTATACCTGTATAGTCGATAAATGATATGGCTTTAGACTACAATTTATCCACTTTTTATCACACACCAATTTTCCGTAGAGCTTCTTATTTATTTATCCTTTTCTTATCAAATAAAATTAAAAAAATTTATTTAATTAAAATTAAATTAATAAAATAAATTAATTAATATAATAATAAAAATTATTAATTATTTACGCACTTTGCACAATATTATTTAAAATCTCTGGCCAATATTCATAGTCAAAAATAAAGTCGACTTTAAATAAAAACCGGTTTTAAATGCATGTGAACACCATTGTTTTAAAATATACTTTAAAAAAGTCGACTTTATTTTTGACTATGAATATGGGCCTCTAAATTTAAAGGAGTTTGTTTTGTTTTTTTTAAATCTTCTTTGTTATTTTATCCTATTTTGATGTTTCTCTTGGCAGCGTTGCCACGATATATCAATTTGAATAGAAAGAAATATAAAACTGTTTACCGTGGTTATAAATAAGTTAGTGAATCCCATAGTGGTTAGTGCAAACATCAAAATGTGTGGTCAAAGTTAACACTTTTTAAAGTGTTAAAAGTTAGTGAATTGCACTACAGGAAATTTCTAAGGGCTTAAATCACAACTAGCCTTATCAATTTCTTTTATCTCTAGTCTTCTGCTCTAACATCAACAGATGGTAAATTTATTTATTTAACAAAGTTTAAGATAAATGATCTCATTTTTAAATATTGGCTTTTCAATTTAATGTACAAATTTTTGTAATTAAACGCTCATTTCTAAAACTGATTAAAGATATCTTATGCGAAAATAATCTTTTTCTGAAATGTAATAAAAAACATAAATTTCAATTGTTGTTTTCTAAATTGAAAACGGAAATATTAAGGGTTTTCATGATATTGCTTAAAAGTCTCGCAATCTATACAAACTGTACATTTTTACGCCCTCGCAAATGGACTGTCAAAAATTTTATGAGAATTTATTTTGACTTTTTAACTTTCGCTGTTTAATTGTGCATTTGTACAAAGTAATTTTTTTAATGCTTCCGCCGTTTTCAATGAAAAATTCAAGTGTTAATAAATCGCAAACAATAAATTCTCGAAATAATTTAAGCAAATAAGTCTTTTGGCTTTCTTTAAGCGCATATGTTTAAAAACAAATTTCTCTTTTTATTCACAAATTTCTACTTTTATTTTACATTTTTTATTAATTTTTTAATACATGTTCTATTGACGTTCCATTTTGAAATAACATTAATTGTTTAAAATTTATCAAGAATTAAAAAGGATCTAAATGAAACGAGTCTCACAAGTTTGCCCATTTGCACAAATGGCAATTTTAAACGATATCATGAAAACCCTTATTGTTGTACGTTTTTGAAATTAAGAGAAAAGTTAATTTTTGCTTAGAATTACTGTTGAGAATGGTGTAGTATTGTGAACATACTTTCTATCATTCCATCACATAAATACAACAGTCCTTCACTTATGCGAATACTCAATTTTAAATAGCAAAACCTAAACAGAACACAATAAACTAACAAAAAATATTTTGGTCATGAAGTCTTTTAAGCTTGCTCTATTGCTGACTTTACAATAAGTTGCATGCAGAGCTGGTAAAGAACGCAGCCAATTCGCTTCCATTTTCATATTCTAGTAATAACGTTGCTGTAAACAAGTAGTAAAATACATAACTTTTTATTTAAGTTACCATTACAAATTGTTTACATTGAAATCTATCAGTTTCCATTCATTTCGGTTAATTCCACCAACTTGTTTTGTGTGTTGCACTATCCATGTCTCCTCCAGGTGTGAGCTGTTCTTCCACTTTTTAGGCTTCCCTGTGGTTTTCATTTAATGGCATCTGAATTTCCTTCGATGAGTTTGCCTTTTCACTTGGTTGCTTTGATCATTGCTCTTGCTTGCAACCAGTTTGCGCCAAAATAAGTCTTTGTGATACGTTCCGGCTTCCATTCTAAGATTTTGTGCTGAGAAAAGCTTTAAATTGCAAACTGTAGGTTTGATAACAAGCGGGTTTTGAGATTCAATCAATTTTTAGTAAAATAATTTTATATGAAATAAACAGTGTTAAAAAAAACTTAATTGATATAAGAGCATTTAGCCTACCTCTGGGGGTGTAGGGTACATAAAGCTTTCTATAAATAATGATTTCAAAATTGTTCACACTATGCAATACAAATTAGATTTTTGGTCAGCTGATAATTTCAAAAGTCGTAAAATCATTTTCATTCTTTAAAAAAATACTCTTTCAAAAAACTGGTTCAAATATTTACAAAGGTTGGCTCATTAAACGTACAATTTTCTTATTTTATTTTTCTTCTCTACTCCGTGATTCTCTTTAACATTGGCAATGAGGCGTACTAGACTAAGACTATCTGACGTCGTTGGTTGATGTTTGAAGCAAGAAGTGGTAATACGAACACTGCTGTATGTTGTCATATGTCCTTTAAAATGGCCACTAGCTATTTTCTTACAACAAACACTGCCATTAAATACACCTAAAAATATTTAAGTCTATTGAGGCAGTGTATTTGTAAACATGAAAGTTTGTATGGATATTTGTAGATATTATAAGTGCTTAAGTTGTAAGTGTATGTGTTTATCTTGAAAAATAACAACAAAATTTTCTGACAACATTGTCGTCCTTTATCTTTGTCCAACCTTGTCACATTTTTATACAAACGCAGGGATGTCTTAATTTTTCATTTTTGCAAAAACTTGAAGAATTGCTTGAATATTTTCTTTTTATATTTTTTTTTTGCCTTCGTGGTTTGCTCTTTTTTAGTCATCACCAAAATTCGTGTTTGTACAACTTTAAAATAATCATTTAATACCCTATAAATCATATATTTTCATCCATATAAATTATATTCTCGATCCATTTGAAATTTTAGTAACTGAAATAAAAATAATTTTTAGACAACAGAAAAGTTCGGTATTAAAAATGGATTTTTCCGTCTATCATTTTACCTTGCTCCCATTAAGGACTTTTAGAGATAATACAACAGGGAATGTTAGATTCTTATTTTAGTTTCAACTGCGTTGAAACCAGCAAATTTATAAATCAGTAAACATATACACCATCCCTAAAGGCATACAATTGGGGGTATAAACTACCAATACAGACAACAAGAATTTGCCACAATGTTATTTTTTAAACTACAATTACAATATTCTGTACGTAAAATTAACTGAAATTGGAATATAAAATAAATGCAAATTCATTAATTTTTTATTGTCAAAAATTCAACCGTGCATTCCGTAAAAACAACTAAATTTGAAGTTATTTTATAGAATTTAATTATCAAAAAATTAACCCCATATAAAGTTATTTTTTGTAGCTCAGTAATTTTATATAATACAGGCTTTACTCGTTTACTCCACAAAAGAGCCGGGTTTCTAAAAAATGCCACCCATCTGTCGGCTTGTTTTTCTAATGAGAGAGATAGAGAGAATATTATTATTTCCTTACCCCGTTACAAATGTTTGTTGAACTCACTTCTTCGTTTACAGAAGAACACTCAATTATAAGACACCATGAACCATATGGTTTTCACAATTATTTTACTTCAAAAATTAGATGAATTTAACTAAATAATTTTAACAAATAGAATAGGGGAATTTTTTACAAAAATACAAGGAAATCGTTTTTTACTTTACCTTTTTGCCACAAATATATAAATAGATAACTAAAAATTGGTTTTGTTGATAGGTAAATAACATAGAATAGCTGAAAATTCATTTGTTTTTACGGAATTCGCGGTTGAATTTTTAAAAGCAAAACTTAAATGAACTTTTCGTTATTATAAATTACATTTACATTTTATTTTACATACAGAAGACGTTTACTTAATCAACAGACAATATTAAATGTAACTAAAAATCCGTATTAATGCCTACTTAGTTTTTTGAATAAATGTTAGAATCAGTTAAAAATAAAATTGCTTGATATTTAATAGGTGTATTTATTTAAAAATTACCGAACAGAATATATATATATATATATATATTTGTTCCTTTTACTCCTGCAAGGAGCATAGGGCCGCCACAAGGTTATTCCAATAAATTCGATCTGATGCATGGTGTTTGACTTCATTCCAACACAGGTTTAAATGGGATATAGAATACTTCTTAAATAAACTACAGTCCGTTATTGTCTTTTCTAGGAATAAGAATAATGGTGAGCAATCACTCATGCACACGCTGAGAAAAAAATATGGTTGGGCATGGTTACGGCAACTACACTATGTTTACTGTAACAATATATTATCATCGTACACAAAACATTTTTATTTTTAATTTTATATCAGCAATATTTCATTAACTGTAAATATATCCATGTTTATCGCAATTATAAATTTGAGCATTGTTGTCTGAAAAATAATTATTTTTCTAACAACTAAATATTGATTACTTTGAAAACTTATTGAATTTCTTACAACCATAACATGATAACTTCCTATACGCGTAGTCATTGTTTGATTAAGATGCAAGCAAAATATCTTTACTCTAATAATATTTTGTTAGAGCCATTTGTTAAATAATTTTATTTCAGTTCTGTCGTAATATTTTTAGGAAATTAAAAAAAGTAAGCGAATAACACTCTGTCACAAATTTCCAACAAACTCGTAACCAAATGAATCTTACACCTAATTGTTATGTAAAATTGTCCCCTGAATCCGAATGTGAAGTCAGAATGGTCAAAAGTAGAACGGGTTTCAAGACATTCCAAAATAAACTTTATTTGTGTTTTAAGAAAATATTATATCATTTAAATGCAAATATCTTCAAAAATATTCAACGGATTATATATTTCTTTTTTTTTTTTAATGAAACATAATTAAATTACTAAAATAACAAATTCGGATTCAGCGGGCAATTTTACATAAATATGAGCTGCCAAATACATTTCGTCAAAAATCTGTCACATAGTGTTGTTCATTAAATACAAAATTGTTAAATAAAAAAGCACTGCCTCCAACGACAAAGGATAAAAATCGATATAAATAACCTACGATTATAACATGATTACAGTAATAATAATATGATTCTTTAAAAGATGTTATGATTACTTTTAACTTATTATGATTAACATGATAATAATATGATTTCTTCTAAACTTGTTATGATTGACAGGATAAGAATTAAGGGCAAAATATTATGAAGTAATATTACGAATATATATTAGGTCACAATATGATTCAAAAATAATCGTAATATGATGACTACAATCGTAAAACTTATCACAATATGGTGCTTTTAGAATGTTTTTACCACAACCATGTTTTTTCTTTGCGTGCAGAATGAGCACAATAACGGCCTAAAGAAATAATCAAGGGCAACATAGTTTGCCATAATTACTTCTTAAATTTACCAGAAGAGTGTTTTGAGTTCAAGATCGGAGAAATCGATATATTTTATTGTATAGTCTCCTCGTAAATATCACTTTTTAGAAAAGATTTGGGTCCTTCCATGTTGAGTCAATAACTTCTTTTAAAATATTCATAAAATAATTTAAAGAAAATTAAATTTGATGCACTTGAGCCGAATTAAAATATTAAAAATTTGGATTAAAAACCATAAATAGTTCAACAAAATAACCACAATACTAATTATTCTTTATTTGTTTGGTATTCTTAATTGGCTTAAACAAATCCTACTTATTCATTCATTCATTTTAGTTGTACCAATTGTAGTGAGTATCATAGATTCGACACGGTCTACTGAAGCCTTCGCATTTGTTATATGTTTCAAAGGTTTTCTTTAAGTTTTCCTGTTTCTCATCCATTTTTGGGTAAATTTTATAACCTTCTTGGTAATAAAGACAAACTCCTTTTTATGACAAGGATTTTGTGTTCCACACAGAATCCATGTGTTAAAACTTGACATTAGAACAACAATAAACAGCCACAAATATCAATTTGTTTTCTGGCTCCTTTTACTCGATTCAGTCGACCAACGATAAACTGCGATAAACAGAAACAACAACCGTTTACTGTATTGCCAATATTATTTAAGAAACTTAATAAGTTTTTTTAAGATGTAATATTTAGGACGGATTCTTATATCATAAATAAAGTTGTAATTTTTGTTGTTATTAGGCTTTTATTTTCCTGTGTATTCGCTCAGTATATATTAAGTATTGCTTTAAATTAAGTTTATTATCGCAGTTGCTTGTCATAATGGCCATTGCAATGAGGCCAACGAGACTTGATGTAAATAAAGTTAGTTAAAGAAAAAAATCATTTTTTTAACTCTACTTAATCGAATATAATATTTTTTTTTAATTTATAGCAGAATTTTTACTGAATAATAATTTTGCATATGTAGTTTCTTTATATAAATTTTTTGGAGGAAAATATTGTAACTGCTTAATATTTTCCTGTTTTTATGCATTACCTAACTAACCAAACTAAGTATATATTGTACATTTAAAATACATAATTATTACAATAAATATGTAAATATGTATTGTGAATGGAAACTAGTGTTGCCGTCTTTTTTTGAAACACTTGGCAGAAGGTGCCTTTCTCACTCATAGGCTCTTCTTTCAATCTTTATGATTTTTTTTTAATCAAAGTAGTCAGCCATTCTCCCTACATTTTCTTTTAGTTGTGGGTAATCATTACACATTTGAGTGGGATAAGTTAAATAAATCGTGTATATACGAATTACTGTACAAATTACGAGAAAGTATGTACTTGTTAATTAAATGTAAGAAGTACCGCGAGTAGCTATTAGTGCTGGGAAACTATCGATAGTATCGATAGGAAAAATATCGATATCGATATTGTTATTATTTAAAATAGAGCTATTTACACACAGTTTTTTGCCGCAAGTTTTTACTTGCTATTATAAATTAGCACTGACTTACAGCAATGAATACAAACAACAAGAATGACAGGTGGTATGGGTGTTTAGCTTCGTTTTTTTACTGCTAATTAAAAGCCTTTATGTCGAAATTTGTATGTATATATTTACATAGGGACTGAAATGACAAATATTTTTTTAATCTTGTAAAAAAAGAATGCAAATGCAATTGCAATTGCAAGAATAGGACAAAAATACCGAGTTCAGAAGTCGTTATACAGGTAGTTGCTGGTTAAGTCTTAGTAAAGTTTTTGCTGGCAAATAATAACTTGATATAAACAAAAAACGTGCAAACAAATCCAAATTTATAGGACCGATCGGTCTATGAGTATTATATCCGAAAAACAAATTATAGCATCTAAAGTTTTAGGGATTAATTTAATAAAAATATTTTAAAATGGTTTAATTTTGCAACATATCTAGCGATATCTTCCTTCAAAACAATTTTTCAATCCTGGGGAGTGTATTTAAAATTCCGCATATGGCCTTCTTATTTTAGTTTGAGTTGAAATTCCGTTAACGCTATTACTACATTTCGTAAATTCGACTTTTTATGTATTTTTAGATGTGTGTTTTGATAGTGTTGTTAAGCATATATGTTTATTTTTCTAATATTGTTGGCGTTTACATATTATGTTTTCTTTTATTTTAGAACTTTTTGTTGCCATACACATGTAGAATAAACGTGTTTGTTGTTATTTTTTGATGACAGGATACATTTTGTTCAATTTTTGCGGCTACAAGTTTAACATCTGACATGTTTGCAAAATAACAAAACAGATCCATTTGGCTTAAATTTAAGAATTACTTTAAGCGATTGACATGTTTTCGATTGTTTTTATGTGATTTTTAGTTTTTGTTCTTGTGCACTACTTTTGGCATTGAATGTGTTATTGTAGACTTTCTAAATAGTGCCTGCCATAAAATCATTTTCGTGTTGGACCAAAAAGCCCTCTAACAGATTCTCATTCACTCAGGACCTCACATGTTCAATATTAAGTTTCTAGTGCCAATAATAACGGAAATTAAAAAAGTACTAGCTAAATAACAAAAAAAGTACCAAAAACTTCCCTCTTATAGAAATCCAAAAAGTACCAGTTAAAAACAAAGAAGTGCCAAAAAGCGCTTTTACAGATTCTTATTCACTCAGGACCTTCAAGGTTAAATTTTATGTTCATAAGATCAATATTAACGAAAATTAAAAAAGTACCTTAAAGAACGCAAAAGTACCAACAAGATTCCTCTTACAGATTCTCAATCGCTCAGGACCTTGCATGTTTAATTCTATCTTTCTAGGTCCGATTCTAACCGAACTTCAAAAAGTACCAGTTAATGAATAAAAAAGTACCAAAAATGTACCTCTTATAGATTATTATCCACTCAGGACATTGCATGTTCAATTTTATTTAAAAAGTACCAAAAACTTCCCCTTACAGATTCTCATCTACTCAGGACACTGTGTCTTGAATTTAATGTTTCTAGGTCCAATACTAACGGAAATTCAAAAAAAGTACCAGTTAAAGAACAAAAAAGTACCAAAAAGTTCCCTCATAGATTCTTATCCACTCAGGTCATTACATGTTGAATTTTATTTTTCTAGGTCCAATATTAACGATAATTAAAAAAATATCAGTTGTAGAACCAAAAAGCTTAACAAAAATATCAAATTTCCCGTATTTCCTATTTTGGTACTAATTTTTTCCTCATTAGAGTATCAAAAATTTCAAAATTGTAGTGGGAGCCTATAATTTAGTACGAATATGTCAAAGGATGGAGGAAAATGTTTTCAAAAAAAGTACCAAAAATAGTTACGATTTTCACCCCTTAAATGTTAGAATTTCGAAAAAGTACCAAATTCGGATTTTTTCATAAGTTTCGAATGTGATATACGCCCATGTTCTGAAAAGCGCAAAACGCTTAAAATATGCGTTTTCAATTTGAAAACGCCAGACAGGTGTTCTGAAAAACGAAAACGCTAGAAATTTGGCGTTTTCAAACCGCTAGTGTATACTTAAGCGATCTGGTTTATTTTATTAAAACTGCACTTTAAAGAGAAAAGGAAATGGCCCACAATTTCAATTTAATATGATTTCTATTTATTTAAGGAAAAACTTGTTACATTTTTTCAAGATTTTAGTAAATAAATGCAATTTTAAAATTTGCTTTGAGTTTGTCAATTGTTTGTCGCAGTAGTTTACTTATGAACATGTAATAACGCTGTAGGCATTTTAATTTTAAATTTATTTCACAGAACTAATTTGTAAATTATTTGTTTGTTTATGTTTTGTTATGATAAAACATATGTTATCTTTGCTCAAACACAACTTCGAAAAATTTTCAAACTTGATACTTTTGTGTCATTATCACAAACCAATACCAATTGAAAGTATAGAAGCAAGACTTGCTTTGATGAAAGTCAAATGTGATGCGAGTATAAACAAACGACTTTTAAAAATTAGCAATAAGAATGGAAATAAAAACTTAACATATTCTTTTTTTAAATGTTTATGAGTGTCCGAAATAGTTTGTTACACAATACAACAACAACTGTTTGCAAAAACCATTATTTTGTAAGTACACATAATACCACACACAGGTAAGACAGGTAGAAGACCCATATGAAACACCCCAGATTTTTACTTGAAATAAAAAAAGTATTTTGGCAGAGCTTAAAATAATATTCCTATTGGAATATTAATGGCTTATATAAAGTTTGCTATCCTACGAGCATGGTATACTACATCTGCCGCTCTCCAAAAAATCTGTAGGACCAAAAAATATAATAAAGAATCTTTACGTCCCAATGAACAATAGCTAGATCTTTTAAAGATACAGATTGTTTTTTCTTCCGTCTTTTAATGAACTAGGTTCATGGTGCAACGCTGCTGCTATAGGGACCATTGGTAAACTTATTGCGATCTAATGCACTAGTGACATGTTTTAAAATAAAGGATTCTTTGCAATTTGTTCAGTCTGCAAGTCTTTTTGAGATTGCCCTTCTTACAACAGATGTTTTGACTTATTTTTGGCTGAATCAGAATGTAGTGATCTTTTGAATCTGAAATAGTTACAATTAGTGACATTACGGAAGAGGAACATGGCTTTTTTCCCTTTTCAGGTCTCTTTTGATCGATTTTTTTCATTGAAGAATTTTTGTTTTGTTTCTTGTTGTATTATTTGTCTGCTGATGAACTAATCATACTTCTTTCCGTCCAAAAATTGTTTTTTTTAAACACCTGCAAGGCATTTCTGCAGACGTCGTAATTTCCACATTGTTGCATTTTGCTAAAATTTAATGTTATTTTAACCTCTCTTTTAGTTTCCACGATGTGACGATAATAATTGTTCTTCTTGTTTTCCAAAATTATTAGTTTTAGTTTAGCTTTTAATTGGGCAACAGTCCTAACAGAACTTCATAAATGATCGCTAAGAAAATAATTAAAACTTAATGTATTTTATTTTAACAAATACAAACGAAGATATTTTAATTTGCATGAATTTTTCAAGCTTATCAATACAATATTTTACAACTATTTCTTTCGTAAATTTATATTGCAAAAAAAACAAATTTTGGTTATATATTATTGTTTTCAATATAAATATGCGAACGAAATGTTCTTGTACACATTGTGAGAAGTTGGAATATTTGTATCAAATTTTTAAAACTTAACCCTAGGTTTCCACATGCAAATAATTACTTGCAAGTGGTGTATACGAAAAATCGAGGAAACAGCCGATTTTCTGAAAGTTCAAAAAGTGTGAATGTATTGAAATTTTCGAACTTGAACTTGCATGTGGAAACGGGGGTTTAGAGACGTTGAGCACTCCAATTCACTTAAGGCATATACATTTTGGAACTTTACTACCATCTACTAAATTTTACAAGCTTGTGGGTGCCCTGGTGTGTAAAGTGAATTTAGGCCACCCCTAAAATCTAGTCGTAACTTAAGCCTAATATTGTAAATTATGGGCCGAGCATTACAAAGTTTTATAAATTTATTTCTAGTCATACACAGAAAAAAATTACGACAATTAATACAATTAACTTTTTAATTGATAAGGCACCTACAACTGAATTTGTAAATACAAAAAACTATTTTGTTAATGAAAATTGTTAAAATTCAACCAATATTTTTAACAATGAGTTTGTAATATTGAATAAAATATTTGTTAACAATTAAATATAAATTTTTTATTTCTAATTTGTCATATTAACAAAATACTTTGTTACTAACTAAATTGAAATTAAAGATGCATTTTAAAGTTGTTTTTATTAACGTTTTAGTAAAATTCATAAAAAATTACATCACAAAAACCATTATAACAGATTAAGGAACAAACATAGTCCTGCATGCGAGTTTCTGACATCAACACAAAACGGAATCTTGCCATCATTATTAGTATTATTTGGAAAGCTAGAATTTATAGAAAACCCGTTAAAATTTATTTATGAATAATTAAATAATAAGTTAACTGACCGCATAGATTGGTAAAATTTCAGAACAATCGCCACATCGTTCATTCTTTTAAAGATTTAAAATGAAAAAAAAAATAAGTATTTTTTAATTTTTCTTTTTGACACAAAATATTTTTTCTAAAAAAAAACAAATTGTTAATATGACAATTTACAAACATGTTAATTAAAGAAATTGCTAAAATTATTAAAAAGATTTTACAAATTTTCTTTAATTTCTAAATAACTTTTGTTATTTTTTCTGTGTACAAGACTTAATACCATCTTATTTCAATATAATATTACGGTATGTTTCCGTTGTAGGTGTATTAATGGGATACTAAGAAGGCAAATTTATAATACTCACACTCACAATTTTGAGTATAAAAAAATGAATAAATTGGATATTATTGTAATTCAGTAATACATGGCTGATATATATATCATATATATAGGGCATCTGAAAAATTAAAATGGTTATCAAAAAGTTGCATTAAAAAGCTTAGTAAGTCCAAAGACTATCTTAATATCTTTATATGTTACGATTATAGGTGACCGCG
Organism: Pollenia labialis; assembly: GCA_949318255.1. NCBI lineage: Eukaryota > Metazoa > Arthropoda > Insecta > Diptera > Polleniidae > Pollenia > Pollenia labialis. The sequence goes on from OX439142.1 coordinate 52,719,115, forward strand.
ACGGACAGACAGACGGACTTGACTTAATCTCGTAGTAGATTTGGCAATGCTCGTCTGTATCTTAATTTAATTTAGTATTCACCATTTAACCCTGATGATGGAGGGTGTACAAATTGTATACAATAAATTGTAACTCTCTGTGCGTATGAGTAATATTCTTACATATTAATCAGTGTTGCCACTTTGTTGGTAATTACCCGAATTTGGTATAATTTTTACTGTCGTGGGTAGAGCGTGGGTAATTTCTCTTAGGTGTAAATTAGGTGTTATTGGAAATTCTTACTTCAGATTCCCAAACAAAATCAAGATTCGATTTCAGTGATGACAGTTATTTCTTTTTAAATATTGTTGCTGAAAAATGCACAGTCTTCTGAACCAAAGTATCGGTTTCTTTTAATGAAAAGACTCCAATCATTAAATACATATTTTCAAAAGTTTGGTAATGAATGTCGTAAGATGAACCCTTAGATTTGGATAATGATGCCTATCTTAGTGATTTAGAACCTGAAGTTTATTGAAAAAAATTAATCAAACTAAAAGCTATCCTGGGGGCATGTTTCCAATATTCCAACATATAATTAATTTTATTTTTATATTGCAACTTTTTAATTCTTTTGTTTAAAGAATATTTAACGCGCTTTACAGTTGTAAAACTGAATTACGAATTACACATACAATGTATAAAACCCTGCAGGCATTTTGTTTACTTAAGGGTGTTTTTTAAGACCATCAAACTTAAAATGGTAGACAACATGAAAAAATTGATTAAAATCACAGAATAATACATGGCATTACCACTTGAAACTGATTTAAAACAAATAGGCATCGCGCCGCGTCTGTCCTTGACGAAACGCATTGCAGACTTCCAATTAGGGATGGGCAAGTTGAAAAAATATATCGATATACATCGAATCGATATTTTTTTAGAGTATCGATATTTATTATGTCAAAAATATCAATATATCGAACGTATTTTACTGAAACTATTACCAAATTAAAAAAACTCGGTATACCTTTGTACAAACATATGTATGAACAAATTAATTATATGTAATTACATTGTTACTTTTTATTGTTTCATTTTATTTAGAAAAATTCATAAAAACAAAAAAAGTTAATCAAAACAAAAAATTCAATTATAACAAAAACAAAAGGGAAGAATACAAAAAACCATAAGAAAAAAAAATAAATTACGAAAAATTTAAATGGAAGTAAATAAGTCATGGAAGTACCAACTTTCCTTAAAATTTGAATTGCATCCCAAAAGTACCAACTGGTTTAAGTCAAACCAGTAATCATCAGATATGGACATCAGGAGCACTCTCTGTTTTATGTGCACTCCAGACAATCTGCTTCTTGTATCCGGCAGTTCTTCTTATAAATGCCAATTATTTTAGATCTTCATATTTGTTTAAAAAAACCATATGATGCATGCAATGATTCCAATTCTTAAAAAACATATTGTTTGAAAAACGGCTAAAATTTTGAGTTCTTAACCCTTTCGACCCGGTCGGTACAATATATCCCAAAAAAGTTTAAAAACACCTCTTGGTAATATTTGATGAAGAATGTGAATGCAAATGTATTTTTTTCGTTATTTATGACATTCAACACATCATGTCGATGCTTGCTTGAAATTTTGAAGCTGCAGTTGCTTGTAATTAGTGAAGAAGTGAACACGTGTTGGAAAATTTTGCAAAAAAGCATACGAATTACTACGAAAAAAGCAGTAAGTGTTAAATATTTTTTTCTTTCCAGTGTATTTATATAGTGTTTGTGCTATGTGTTTTCAATTCAAGTTTAGAAATTTACTTATTCGTGATATAACTAAGGTTTAGTGTTCTTGGGATTATATGTCCCAGTAGTATTTTTACTTGGGACTATATATCCCAGGAGTATATAAACTGCGTATAAGTTCAATAATGGTAAATTTAAATGTATATACCCAATAGGCATAATGACCAGCAAGAGAGCTAGACTTACTGACAATGACATCGAAAATGTGCTCTACGATTCCTCAGGTGAGTCGGGGCCATTTGAAAAAAGGAATTGACAACTCGACCTTGGGCGAGAGAGTAGTCATATCGTTGACGAAAACTATCAAGCGGACCAATGTAGCACTTTTCTTTGAAAGATTTTTTTCCTCAGTGTACTTATTCAACACCATTCCCTGCTGTCGGTACTGTTATTTCCAATCGGAAGCAGCTTCCTTCACTTACACAGAAATTAAAAAGAGGAGAGAGTGTTTGCTATCAAAATCAATTTGGAACCTCATGCGAGTTTTGGCAGGATACAAAACTTGTGACGGTAATGAGTAATTGTCATAGCGGAGGGATGGGATTGATCGAACGCAAACAGAAAAGCGGTGAAAAAATTAGCTTCAATTGCCCAAAATCCATAGTCGACTACAACCAACATATGGGTTGGGTCGATTTGTCGGACCAAATGTCGCAACTTTACGACGTAAACAGAAAGTCCACAAAGTGGTGGAAAAAGGTCTTTTACAAACTTTTCCAAACTACCTGTGTCAACGCCTGGATAATATATAAAGAGACGCATCACTTGCCCAATCTCCCATATATTGATTTTGTTATTGCTTTGGCGGAGGATATGATAAAGTCTGGGCTAGAGAAAAGTAAGGTGCCTAAGAAGAAAAAATCTGGACGTCACTTGAAGATTCGAGGCATCAATTATGGTGTAGTTGGTGATCATATGCCTATTGAAGGAAAAACGCGACGCCGATGCGTAAAATGTTCAAAAGATAAAAAAGGTGGAAAAAACGACAAACGCACTTTCTTTACATGCAAGACATGCGAAGTTCCACTATGTTTTGAGTGTTTTACACCCTATCATATGTAAATCTATTTATAAATCAATAAAACTGATAAACTTTTTCTAGTGATTTTTTTTAATATGTACACTGCTGGGACATTATATCCCAAATTTTAATATAAAAACACCGACTGGGATTATATATCCCATCGCCCCCAGCGCCTCTGGTGACGAAATCTGAAATTCTGGCGTGGTAAAGTTATTAACTTTTTTATACTCTTTAAGGTTCACCTAGTGCCAATATTGCATTTCCAGCAATTTTTTGTCGGTTCGAAAGGGTTAATGAAGACTGACTTTAAAAAATATCGAATTTGATAGTCGGATTTCAATATCGATACATCGATATATCGGTATTTAAAATATCGGCGATATATATCGATTATATATTTTTTTAAATATCGATATTTTGATATATCGATATTTTTTGCCCATTCCTACTTCCAATTGTGTTCCTCTTTTTGGAGCAATGCTGGCTGCATGTCACGAATAAAATGAACAATGTTGACCTGCAAGACGTCAATTGTTGTTAATTTATCAGTTTAAGCCAGTGACTTGATAGCCCTACGGAAAGCAATCAAGAAGTGTTATATGGCACGGCCTTGAAGTCTAATTGACAGTTTATTTTCTCTAAATCAACACATCGCCTTCAAAAAAGTTGCGTCAGTTTAAGTCGTCTATAAGTTGCGAAAATCAATGGCTGATTTTCAAAGTAGATTTAGATAATGTGGTGGCGTTGTTCAAGCATGAATCTATTTATGATGATGTGCCTGAGCAAAAAGCGGAAAAAAATGTGGAAGTTAAACTCCTTATTTTAGGAGTGTTTTTGTATATTTTATTAATTATTTTGGGGTCTTTAGTCCCAGTAAAAAATGTGCTCCAAAAGGAGCAGGTTTGATGTATGAATTCATACCTCAAATCGCTTCAAACCTGCTGATGGGATACCTGATTTTTGTATGGAGTGTTCCGGGTGAGGAGGACTTTTTTCTGCTGACAATAAGCGCTTTTTCTAACATGCAAACAAAGCACTCCTAAATTGCTTTTTTAAGAGCTAACTATATAAACATTTTCATTTAAATTAAGCTTTTTCTTGTTTAAATGAATTTTTTTAATCAATTTCGTAAACCATAATATATTTTTATTATTTGCTTTTTAAAACCATCAACAAAACTAATTTCATCGTACATTACTAATCGTATTCAATCGGTGTTCGTAAACAATAAAGCATCTAATCCCTTATCACTGTCTAGAGGTGTACCTCAAGGATCGATTTTAAGATCAATATTATTTTTAATTTACGCTAACGATCTGTCGTAGCAATTACCTCACTGTAGCGTTCACATGTATGCAGATGATGTACAACTATACCTGCACAGAAAAAATAGAAAATCGACTTTAATTTAACCATTCGTTCAGACAATTAAATATTTAACTAATTTTGCCCCTGCAAAGGAATTGATCATATCAATTAACGGATTTGTATTTTCAAGTCTTGGGACATAAATTTAGTCAATTAAAAAAAATTAATTGCATAAATAAAAAATACACCACATATACACAAACATTTAATTTTGTGGGTTTTGATAAAAAAAAATTAATTGCAGCAAATAAAAAATTAATTGAATAATTAATGTACACCAATTAATTATTTAATTGAATAATTTTTTGCAAAAATTTTTTCTGTGTGAGTAGTCAAGTAGCATCAATTAAGGAAAATATTGACAAACCTAATTACGACCTAAACAACATTGGGCATCACAAAATGGTTTGTGCTTAAATCCACGAAAATCAAAATGTCTGGTTATTCACAAAAAAGCCGTTACACCTTTAATCGAAAACGATATCCTAATAAGCAATGAGAAAATTACCGTCGTAAAAACGGCAAAAAAGAGCCCTGTGGTCCGTACAATACTTTACACCACTGAATGTCAGAATCCTACTTGCAAAAGCTTATTTGGTTCCAAAATAAATATTTCAGGTTACAAAAAAGTTTATATATTTCGAAATTTGTTTTTGTTTTAAATATAAGTTGAACGGACGAGTTTTGGGCTCGTGTTCTATAAGCCACACATATATAAACTTTTTTCAAAACTGAAATATTTATTTTGTACACAATACCTTTTGAATACATATGTATATTTGGATATTTTTTTGTAAAGATGTATCTTGTGACTTGCAAATATATTATTAAACAAATTTAATATTCTCTTACCTCTTTCTCTTTTTAGTCTTATATTTTAAAGCCGACTCTTCCCAATTATTGATAATAAAATGTAGGAAAAACAAATATTTGTAAACAAAACAATATTTTAATCCCCAGTTGTATTGGCTTAAAAGTAAAAATTCTAATAATCGTTTTCCATCAATAAAAAGAGAGATTGAAGAAAAAAATTCTCCTCAAAGATAATAATTTAAAAAAAGAATTGCTAGCAACAGTCATAAATAAACTGTAAAAAATAACTATAACAAAAAAGTATTGGCTCTGGGCCACAATGCCAACAAATATGAACATTTGAAATAATGTTTTTATTTTCCTGTTTATTTATGTGTACCATGGCAACATTTGTGTAAAACAATTTTAACAAATACAGGGTGTTCGCCCGGAAGGTAAATGTTTGTAAATGGCATAAATGGTCTTTTGAAAGAAGCTCTTGTATCAACTTAAATGGAACCAAATGCAAATCCTTGTGCAAAATTGTGGCCATAGCTGTTCTTTGAGAACCAATCTTTAGATCACGGCGTCGAATTGAGGTTGACGGGTTGTTTTGAACACTTTCTTGAGCAGCAGTAAGGTTTTCAGCCGATCTTGCAGTACGTTGAGGTCCATGCATGGGCCTATCACCTAAAGACCCTCTTTCTTCGAAATCATTCACTACACGATTAATAGTGCGTTTTGTTGGCAAGTTGTTTTTCCCAAAAATTTCACGTAAATTTCACAGTAATCGGTGATTGATTTTGACAAAATGTTTTAACGATTAAAACACGTTGGTTTATCGAATATTTTTCCACAATAAATTTGCCACGTGTCTACTTCACGACTGCCAAATATGAACTGTTTAGACTTATGTTTACAAAAATGGCTGCGAAACATCTTCCCGCCGGGCACCCTGTATATATATATTTTTTGTAAAGTATTTTTTATTGCGAGTATAATATTGAACCTTGTTACAAAAAATGTTTTAAGTTATTAAAATTGTTTTTATATATTTGTTTTAAACAAAAAAATTATAGGTATTTTTTTACAGCCAACATAAAATTTACTTTATTATAACGTTTAAAGTAAGTCAAATAAATCACCAGACACGCTATTGAGAATATGTTTATATAGTAGACCCTTGAATAATGTTAAACATATTAACTATATTATCTACTTTAACATGATCCAAAGAAACCTCAAATTACTAATAATTTCCTTACTAATGAAGTACTGATTTAACTCTAATAGGTTTACAAATTTTTCGATAATAATAGTTTTCTTAGCAACACCCGAATTGAAAAAATAAAACTACTTTGGGTTTAAAGCAACGCAAATCAGACCTTTAAACTCGTGTGTATTGAGTATTTTGAAACCAAAAATAAACCAAATCACTTCATTATTTTATTCAAGGAAATTTACACATGGTTAAAGCCAAAGTTATCCTTTTGAGAAATAATTATGTTGTAATGAAATTAGGTCCAATATAGTTTAATAAGATCAGAAATGGCACTAAAAGACCATTTTGATGATCGGTATAGAATTTATCATAGGGTCTATATAAATCTGCCTTCCGAAAACACTTTGAAGCGCATAAAACGCTTAAAAAATATTTGCTGAAAATCACTGTATAACAATTTTTGTGGTAATCGTCCATAATTTATCACAGTTTCAAAATATAAGCCCTTGGTACTTTGGAGCAATTACAAGTCCTCAGTAAATTGATTCAAGAATCTTATCAGGCAAGCCAATTCTTGCATATACTCCGTTCAGCTCAACTGAAGCATTCCTATAAGGTTGCCGGGCCACTGCTGTGTCATTCGGGATATTCGCATTGTTACATATAGCACAGCGGCCATTAGACCTCTGGAGAATGTGCTCATCACATCGAGAACTGTCCAAGAAAGCGAGATGTCTCTGCAGGAGATAGAAACATTCAGTGGTGACCCTTAAGTTGATCCCCGGACACAGGGACATACATGGCAACTGCATGGCGGATTCATTGGCGTATTCAGCCACTACATTAAATCGAGAATATTGGTATCTTACTCCCAAGGAGTAAGCAGCTTATCGCGCACAAGTTTAATCTTATTGCCAGCCAGAGATGGTTTGATGAAATTACCTGTGGGGAAACCTCACAGATGAAAAAAGGACTTGTTGGGCATTACAGCTATCCAGACATCACCTCAGATACCGAACTAAGGATATAACTGACCACTGGACCATTGGGAGCCAGGCCCAAACAGGTGGAACAGTCAACGAAACATCTTCTCTGTCATTAGCAGGAATTAGGAGATTTAAGATTTCAACTTTTTGTTCGAAGAACCCTTGGGGACAAACCCTGTCTCTCTCGCATTGATTTGAACAGGATCCACTCTTTTGTTAAATCAACCAGTTGGCTGGGTGAGTCCATTAGCAGCTACGTAACATTGGACCCTTGCGAGACAGTGTAACAACGTACCACAACGGGAACTAAATCAAATCCAATCAAGTTTTTGTGTTTAGAAATCAGGAATTTATTTTGAAAGAGACGTTTAACTTATTACCTATTGATAAGAAGATTTTCTTGAACAAATCATATTTGTAACATATGTGGTCGGGCCAAACCTTCTAGGATTGTCTTTAGAAAGTAATGAATTGGTTTCTATATTAAATTTTAATTGTGGGATTGGTTATTAAAAAATACAACTCAATATAACCGAATAATAAAAATCTGTTTAATCAAGAACGACGTTCCACAGGTCATTCTAATGATTTTTATTTACCCGTAGCAGTGGCTTTGCCCACTGATATGGGCAACTCAAAATCTTCTGAAGAAGACGAACAATGCATGAAGGTGATACTAATTAAGATTATATTTTTAATGAAAAGTAGGAAAGATTAAACGGGATTTGATTTGTAAGCATTTTTCGGACTTCTACCTACAGCAGGTATACATCACAAAAGTCACAGGGGCATTCAAAATCGATCGATATTAAAAATTTCAAACAGTACCCATTGCTGTAATTCGGCCCGAGCTTTGCAAAATCATAAGTTTTTAAATAAAAGTATGATGAATATGAAGTAGGGCTTAACACATCGCTTATGTTTTCTTCTACGATTACCACATTTTTAGTTTAACCCCCTTAAGTCAACTGGTCTCACCACAAATTTCTCAAAAGCTCAATAATGAATTATCGAATTTGGGTAAATAACATTAGAAAAACTAAAAAATTGGCATACCTTAATAACGAATTGTTTGTTTATTCACAGAAACAATAAAAAATTGATTTTTTATCACAATTTTGAATTTTTTTTTAAAATATCTATTCTCAATTTTGATTAAAGGTTTAACTAAAAAAATTGTCCGATTTTAAACAACCAAAAAAAATAATAACCAATATGTCTTTGTTTAATCCAATAACTTCAGGTTATTGTAAATAAATAAAAAAAATTTCCTTTCAATAATCTCTCAAGCTCAAGGTCTGTTTTGTATAAAGAATATTTATTTAAAATTGATCCAATATTTCGCTATCTGAATGGATAGCTACTTCAGGGATTTTTTGGTTTTTTCTATATCAAAAAATTTTTTAAAAAACAAATTTTAATTTTGTTGTTTCATTAAAATTTGTTTTTTAAAAAATTGAAAGGAAATAATATTAAGAAGGTCGAAGAAAATAAGCTAAATAATAAATAAAAAAATAATTAATTAAGTAATTGAATTGCGCAAACTAATAATCAAATAACTTGTTAGATTTAATTAAAATCTTTATTGAATAAATTGAAATAAATAATATAAATTTAAAGAAAAAATTAGTTAATTTAGTATTTTTTTTAAGATTGGTCCATTTTTTGCTAAGTACACATATAAAATACTGCAATGCGTCTAAAGCTAAAACAAAAATAATTTTGTTCTGAAAATTGGTCCAATTTAGTTTCTTGAGACCATAAAACGCGTTTAAGGGCTTTTGTGATAGTCGTTCAGAATTTGTCATAGGTCACACACAAAGCATCATTCCGAAAAGCACATTAATATATGGGGCATTATTTGTGAAGAGGACAAACCAATAAAACACTTTCCTGGAATTTGCCACATCTAAGTATAGTTCTAGTAGATATTTGTCGAGTTATAGGACAGCAAAGTGTTGTCGTTTTCAAAAAAATATTTTTTAAATAATTTTTTCGAACTTAAAAAAATTCAAACAAAAAAAGTTTTAAGTTATTTTTATAGAAATCGAATGATTTTTAAATAAAAAAAATCAATTTAAAAAAACCACCTGAAATGACAAATTTAAATAAAAATTGTTCTAACTCAGTCCTAATTTTTAAACGAAATTAGCCATAGTGTCCTTATTATATTGTAAACATATTAATAACCAACCAACCAAGGCACATGCAGCACTAGAACATATCTTGATCAAGAATAAATAAAAATGTGTGTTCCTATTTACTTGGTAAACTATCAAATGTTGATTAGCATACAAATTTAACTTAAATTTGTCCACATACATACTGTGGAAAATAGTATCTTGCTCTGTGTACAGTGCCGTTTAGTCCTCGTCCATATTATGAAACATCTGCTGCAAATACTTTCTATAATTCTCTTTTGAAAGTGCATACAATAACACTTTTGTTTTGAAGTATTTAAGTATTTTGTATGCTTTTTCTCTTTCTTCTTCTTCCTCTTAATAACAAACTCACAAAAACTGCTCGTACACAAACAAACTTTTCCTTACGTCTTGCCAATTTCACTATGAAACTCTAAAATTTCGCAGCAAATGTTTCATAGTTTGGGCTAGGGCTAAAGCGGCTCATACACTTCCAATAAAATTGTTCAGTTTTACGTATTGTACAATTATATCGCCAATGTGTATGTGATATACGATGATGGCACAATATATTGACAACAATCAAAATACTTTTGATTTTTATTGCACAACGAAAATAAAGTGAAATGTGTTGGCAACATTGTACAATGCTGTTTATGTTATTTCTATAGGTTATGTTTACCTTTTTATTGAATAAATGAAATTTTTGTGCGACTTATTGCATAATATAGGACAAAATGGAAATAATATGGCGGATATCATATACAATAATACTGCAGGTGTATGGGCCGCTTAAGAGTTTAGAGAGCAGATTATGCACCAATGTTTTGTATCACATGAAATGTAGCAAAATTTTCAGGTATCAATTAAGCGATTCCAGACATGCGAAATAAAGCAAACTTAGCTGTTTAAAGTCAAGTAGAGCTTTCTGGGTGCACTTCATAGCTAAAATATTTTATTATTTGTTTGAACGCATGGTTTTTGAAATGTTTTACTCCCCCTCTTGCAAAAAGATAATCCAGTTATTATTATCAAGTGTCTTGTGAGCCTAAGCCATCATATACTTTGCGTATGTTTAAAAATTATATAATTTAGGGTGCTATCAGATGAGATGTATTTTACATATGTACTGTCACTTTTCTTACCCATATGTAATTCTGTGTGTATATCAAAATTTCCATTTTACATACGATTCATAATTTTTGCTATCACACCTGCTTATGTTTTTCCTTATGACATAACCTATAAATGTAAACAAAAGCTGACTTTTTAACGTGTATAAATTGTTTTAATTATAAAGCTGCTGAAATTATAAAGTTCTTAAAAGTAAAATGGATGTAACAACTGCTAATACAATATATTTTTACAATATATTTTTTCAAACAATTTCGTTTCAAAACAAACCTGATGTTTATGTTTGCCACAGTAAAATAGACCGTGTTCTTATTAAAAAAATTACATATGTATTTCCACATGTATTTTATACATACAAAGTTTCATATGTATCACACGATGTGTACAACTTTTACAGATGGAAAATTTGACAGTACATATGTAAAATACATCCCGTCTAGTAGCACCTTCAACAGAAGTCTCAAGGCTGTCATAAATGTTATCCTTACGAGAAGGTCCTAGATATTCAACTTTAATATGTATTAAATGATAGTAAGCCCACCACTTTAATTTTAATCTCGTACATAGCTATCACTGTCTTCCATATTAAGTAATGGTGCAGGCCCACTTTCATCGTGAAAAATTGCAAATATGCTGCAATATTGTTTTCGCAAACATAATATTGGTATATTATTTGTATTCTTAGAGAGAACAAAACCAATATCTGCTTGCCTTTATTGCATTAATATACAAGAAATATTTAATTAAGATTTGCGAATGGGTCTAATGACCCCTATTCTTCTATTAACGCTATTTAATTATACGTTAAAGCAAACACCACGTAAATATTACTAAGGAATTTTTCCTAAAGTGCTTCAATTTGGTACCGTAAGGTCACTTGATGCTTGTGTAGCAACAATAATAAAATTAACTTAACTTTAAATTTACAAAGATTAATCTTCTAGGGCTAAGTAGAAATACTATTAATATAAGTTTAAAATACTTCAATTAAATAGAATGCTTCTTTAAGTGGAAATAAATTTTTATAAAAAAAAAAGTCACGAAATATTAATTCAGAAAAAAACTAATAAAACAATTATTAACACCCCCCCCCCCCCCCCCCCCCACCAATCTACCAACTGATAAAAAAAACTTGAAATTTGTATATAAATTTTTTTCATTTTCAAAAAAAATTACTTCGTGGGAATACACGCTATCTACATTAACAAAAGAAATACACACGTTTACTTAAGAGTTCACAATGTAAACATTTACATAAGAGCACTAAGGCCTTTAGTAAATTTCAGGAAGAAATCTTTTTTTTTAATGGGTTAAAAATAGAAAATCCTTTTAAAAATAATTTATGATTGACAGAAGTAAACATAATAATATCCCCAATTGTAACTTCCATTAGAGATAACAAGTAAGCACATGACACTTGACAATATCCTTCAGGCTGTTCAAATGTAAAACATTCCCTGCACGCTCATTTCTTTGGAATTTATCCATGTCCGACTTAATTTCTTTTACATACTTTATCTTAAAAAGTACAAATAATACCTTTTAAATTTTTACGAGATTTACTCTGCAAAATTTACTGTAACTTTTTCGTTCTAATTTTTGAAGAAAAGAAAATAAAAAACATTTTAGGATAACGCTAAAGGCGAGTTCTAACAAAAATATATGAATGAAGTGTTTGTTGGCCTTCTTATGTTGCACCACTTGAAGGCAAAGAAGAAACTAAAGAAAAACTACATACATACGTTTAAGTAAGTAAGAACATATGTATGAGGATACACATAAGAAACTGCTAAATGACATTTTAAAAGTTTTTTTTTTATATTTTGACTACATTAAAAATTTAGTTTTTTACTTAATACATAAACAAATGCAATGATTCAGACTAAAAGTTAATCATCTTCAATATATTTATTCTATTCCCTTCTCAAAATTAACCGTTTATTCTAAATAGTTAAAATGCCTTATGACATCAAATAGGACAATTAGCAATTTTTTTTTTCGTTTTCCCTCGGAAATGTAAAAATTTGAGCTAACAAGCCACAATTTATGAGGAATTTTTTTTTCCAACAACGCACCCATATTATTAACATTTGTAATGGAGCTCCTCATATGTACTCCTATGCACGTGCTTTTAAAATATAATTTGTTTCATTGTAATATGAAAAATAGGATATACATATACCAAAAAATTCAAAAAAAAAAAGAATAATAAACTACAATCGGACAAAAATAAATTTTAATGGATTTTGAAAGCTGTTGCAAAAAAGAGAATAAATTTAAATGCAGAAGAACAATTGCTCAGCAGGACTCACAAGATTGCGAAGGTTTTGTAAAAGAAATAAGAAAAGGAAATTTTAAAAGATTGTCATTACATTATACCTTTAAATTAAAAAGTTTATAATTAAAAATGCCTAATTGGACCTTCAGAATTCTGCGACAGCTGTGGTGCTGTTCCTGGAAAAAACAAATCAAATTTGTTATGTGTATTAATATTTTTATAAAATTTTTTTATGTCGTTCTTATAAAAAAAATCTTTTTTCTTCAGATTCGATAAAAATAATAGCACATTGTCATCTGAAACATGTTAGATTTTCTGCCTTTTAAATAAAAGAATAAAAAAAAATAAAAAACAATTAATATCTTAAAATATATTAGGTGTGTTTATTTACACAGAAAAAATTGTTTCTAATCACCAATTTTATTCCAAATTCATAGAATGAAGCAACCCATTTGTTGATTTTGCTCCTATTACCAAAATGATTATATTGATTACTAAAAATTGTAAAAATTCTAAATTTTGAATAATTTTTTTGAATAAATGATATTTTTAATTTTAATTAAAAAAATAATCAAAAAACTTTACCGTTTCAAACAACGTGTTGATTGATTTTGACAATTTCCAACAACAATTCAACAAGTTTAAATTATTTTATTTTATTATTAAATAACAAAAAAAAAATTTCGTTTAAAATAAAATAATTCTCAGAATGGTCTTCTTCCCAGAAACGTGTTGTTTTATGTGTTGACCTTATTTTTAAAAATTCAATTTTGTCCGCGTAAATATTGAATTTTGACCAATGTGCGACGGTTAACAATTTAAAAAAAAAATAATTATTATAGAGTTTCTGGTTTGTCGGCGTTAACCGATGACTTAACATAGCCCTAAAAAAAATAAACCAGAAGCGTTAAATCGTTCGAACGAAGGAGCTAATGAGCAAATTGATTTTGCAATAAATCGATTGTTAAGCGAGTTGTATGTCAAGTTGCGCCGCTATTTTGGAACCAAATGTCGTTAATGTTTAGCTGATTAATATTTGGACATACAAATTTACTCACAATGTCTCGATAGCGCTCGCCATTCACTGTAACAGTAAGAAGCTGCTCGTTTCGAAAAAGCCAAACTGCCTAAACGCACCAAACAGTGAATTTTAAAGGATGTAGTGGCGTGTTAATATTTTGGCGTGAGTATAGGATGGTTAATTAAGAAATGAACATCATCCGTTAAAATAAATTATAATAAAATACTTAATTCTTTTTAAATTTTTGGCAAATTTAAATCAGTGTTATACTAATACTTCTTTCTTAATATGTCAATGTAATTTGAGCGGGTCAAGCTTCTTAAATATTTTGCAAAACTTTAGTAAAATTCATTTACATATGAGTACTTTACTTTTCTTTAGTAGTTTACAGATAGATATATAGTTAAAAAGTATATTTTTTGTTTCTTGACAAAGACTAACTTCCAAGGAAAAGCCTTAAAATCTTAATTAATTTTATCTGATTCAACATCAAATGTATGCGAAAGTTCAACTGTTCTTAAAAAAGCTTAGGCTTGATTAGTCCTGATAACGAAAAAAGTTATTTCAGTTTTTGAAAGATTCTTTGGTATTTATTTTAAAAGGTCGAATAAGAACAACTTTGATTGATTTTAAAAATACTTTTATTTTGTATTTCTAAATAAGAATATTACGACAGAATCCTGTCATAGCTTTAAGGATAACATAAATAACTAATCGAAAGTGCTACCATTTATTTATTAAGAATAAATAAAAAATACACTTTCTACTTAAACAATGAGCGGGTCTAATAAACAACTAAACCATTCAACATGGATGGACATGTGTTTCGAAGGGACGCCATACAGTGTTTTTGTATTATTTTCATATCAACTAAAATTTATCTAAGTCTAGCTTAAAATTGTATAGTTTTTGGGGTGAATATATAATATTGTGTGCATGAATGATTAACAACAGAAAGTTTTACAGTGATTTTTGGATGTAAATGCGATTAAAGTTACATCCAAGCAATCAAAATGTATCCCATTTTTTTAAATAATTCTTAATATGCCGTATTTATTTTGAAGCCCTTGATACCCTGAAGCAAAATTTATAAGTTTTTTAAACCTGTTTTAGCCATTGAATATGTGGACTTTACAAATTTTGAAGAAAAAAAATTATTGTTTTGCATTTTTAAACGTTTAAATTCTACCTTAAAAAGTTGTTACAAATAATCATTTTACCTTTGAAAAACTCACTTAACTTTTCTTACACGGAAAGAATTTTCTACTTAACCACCAGAAAATATGGCTTAAACGAAGAAAACCTTGCCTGATTTCTTCCAAGGCAAAAATAACTTATTCTAAATATATATGTGGCTTCATTAAAGAAAAATCTTTCTTTATTTAAGAAAATGTTTCTAAATACGAACGAATTAAGTTAAAATCTAGAAACTATTATTGGTTATAAAGTTTTAATAATCGAAATTTATTACTTAAAAAAATAAAATTCTTTCCGTGTATTACATGATTTTACTTTAATTTGACAACAAGATGTTATCGATTTAACAACAAAATATTTTACACTGCCTTAATTAATTTTAAGGATGTCGTTCTTTAAAAGACAACGTATTGTAGTCGTGTCAGTGTTGCATTTTAATTTTACTCAATATTATAACAAATTCGTATTAATTAAACGATACCTAAATTTAGATTTTATATGGAAACTCAATTAAGGTTCATAACTGAACACGGAAGGTAAGTGATTCCGTTAGAGAGTCTCCTTTACAAAATTGCTTCTAGGTAAGCAGTGTTTTTTGCTGGGAAGATATTTTTATCCGAATATTAAAAGAACCTCATTACAGGTATTGCTTTAACTATTAAAGCGTCAAAGCCATTTTAAAACCCCTAATATTTTATAAGCATATAAAGGGTCTTCCAATCTGCTGAAAGCTACATCTGTGGCGGAAATTTGTATGGTGTTATCTTCCATACATGAGGGATTCAATATGGTCTCCAAGTGGAGATGTGCTCTTGGGTGCATTTCACTTCCTAACATAACCTAACCTATGTTCCAAACATAATGACAATAATGGACCATTTATTCAAATAAAAAATGTTGATAATATCTTAACATTTTGATAATATCTAATCTATGTAAAGAAATGAAACGCTTAATGAAATACCCTTTAATAAATACACACTTTTAAAGGGTGTTTTTTTAGAGTGTCACAACTTTGAGTTGGCATCACTGCTTTATTTGAGCACCCATTTAACAGTTGATAGTGGCTTTTTCTTTAATTTGTTAAAATTTCATTATGAATCGACTTACACCAGATTTTTAATGTGCTGAAGCACAAATTGATATTGGTTTTGAATTTACATTCAGAATTTTATTTTCCAATGGAACCCATTTCTGGTTTATTGGGTAAGTTAATAAGCAGAATTGTCGCATTTGGAGTAAGGAGTATCCTCAAGCTTTTGTCAAAACACCATAACATCCAAAGAAAATTACTGTTTGGTGTGCTTTATGGGCTGGCGGAGTCATTAGCTCATATATCTTCAAAAACGATGATCGTCAGAATGCGAAAAGTTGTTCACAACTGGTGTTCCAGATGGCGTCAGCCGTGGCGGCCACTTGACAGAAATCATATTTAAACTTTTATTTCCTGACATGTTCTTTCCAATAAAACCCGTTTAATTGATATCATCTAATATATTTTCTTGTTAAATTATGATTTAAACTTGTGTCACTTTATAAAACACACCCAGTTAAATATAACACTCACACATGTTGAGAAGGGGAAATTAAATTTCCTTTGCAATGTTCTTTAACTGATTGTTGTTGGATTTGCTGTTGTTGTCGTCATTGTAGTTGCTGTTGACATTGTTGTTGCGGTTGGTTGGTGACTCTTGTTTGCTTTTGTTGCTCATTTCTACTCATATATTTTATTTTCACACTTGCAGTAAAACTCTCTTGGATACCCATGTGCGTATGTGGCTGCATGTGTTTGTGGTTTTGTGTTTATTTAAATATTTTTCATTTGTATGTGAATGTGTATCTGATGATTATTTTTTTCTTCTTTTTCTGTTGATTTTTATTTCAGGTCATGTGGGTGAGACGTACATCTGAAAAAGTATCACTATTGACTGTGGGCAATGTCACCTATAGCAGTGACCCGAGAATACGCGTAAAATTTCAATATCCCAACAACTGGCGTCTGCTGATAAATCCCACTCAATGGGATGATGCTGGCATTTATATGTGCCAGGTATCGACACATCCACCACGGGTTTTTACAACAAATTTAACAGTTATAGGTAAGACAAGACAAACAAATGACAAGAAAACTAAAAAACAAGAAAAGTAAAATGAAATGAATTCTTATATACAGAGATTAAACGTTAAAAATTCCTTTAAAGAAAAAAAAACAATTAGATAAAAGATTCAAAAATACAGAAAATTTTTTATTAGAAAACTGTTAGACTTTTTAACACTATTTGAGTTGAGTCCCAGAATGCATTCTTTGAAAAGCATTTAATTTTCTTTTTTGGTATCTTAAGATATTTCTTTTAGAATTTTATATTAAGATAGCTTACAAATTTTAAAAAGTCTTAACCTTAATCTTAATCTAGTATCCTGTAAGGTATGTATATTCCTAGTCCTTGAGTAGCATTGCACTCACAATATTCTCTATGTAAACTTAACTTAAATTGCAATATAAAATATATGCAAATTTAGTTTCTTATTCGGTCTATTTGTTTTTCATTTATTTTTATCTAAAATTTCATTTAATTTTTACTGTCAAAAATTCAACCCCATATTCCTTTAAAACAAATGAATTTTCCGTTATTTTATTTAACTATTAAAAAATTAACTACACATTCCGTAAAAACAAAGGAATATTCAGTTATTTTATTATATTCAGTATTTCTACTCCACAAAAGAGCCGAATTTCTAAAAAAAATACAATACAGATACCTTCCGCTTGTTTTTATAATGAGAGATGAGACCGAATATTATTATTTACTTACCCCGTTACACATGTTTGTTTTACTTTTGTTGTACTGTCCCTTTTGTTTGCAGAATACTATCAATTATAAAATACCAGCAACATGACCGATGTGGTTTCGCAATTATTTTACTTTAAAAGTTTGATATTCTTAAATTATTTATTTTAACAAATAGAATATGGGAATGTATTACACATAAACTATAAATATGTTTTTTGGTAGCTAAATTTTATAAAATTTTACAAATTTATTTTCATTTAATTTAACTTAATCAAAAACTGCAACTGAAAATCCTTATTAATACGCACTTAGTTTTTTGAATAAATGTTAGAATCAGTTAAAAATTATTTGCCTGGAATTGTAAATGTTTATTTATTTAAAAATGACTGAACGGAATACTTCTTAAAGAAACTACAGCCCGTTACAGTAATGTAAAAGAGAAAAAGTGAGTATATGGTTATAAAAATAAAAAATGTGCCTGAGTGGCATATGTTGGCAAGATTAAGGCTCAGTAAGGCGAACGTTGCTGTACCGTATCTGAACTGTATCAATTATCTGTTCGCTTCTTGTTATATGAAAACCAATACAAATGCTTACCGAAATGCAATGTACCGTAGTTGCAACGTAACATTCTGTATAAACTAGAATTTTATACCATTTGTAAAACAGTGATGGCTACAAGCCTAAACATATGTTTAGATGAATAAAATAAACAAATGCATATAAACATACATATTAGAGTGGGGCGATTAGTAAGGAAGGAAAAAATCTTAATGGGCGCTTCGCGTTTCTGATTCTTGGGATTGTAGCGCCCATTAAGATGTTCAAATCGTCCCACCCTAACACATATACAAAATACTGTTGTAATACCATTGAAATATCTTGGTTGTTTTTCTGCATAGCGGTCACCATTAAAACATTTTTGATTCCCATCACTGTGTGTATTGTTTTATGTGTACCCTGCAAATAATATTGTACTACCTGATCCATTTTGATCAAATGGACTACTCTCTGAACTGGTCCAATGTCATGCTAGCATTGACCATGTCATTGTTAAAAAGTGTTTTTAGGGAAACGACATGTCCTCGTTTTTTAACGATATGTTTTCGTTTTTTAACGATATGTTTTCGTTTTTAAAAGATGTCAAAGCAAGGTTGAAGACTACTCCTTTGAAATGCAAAGCTGGGTTGTATAATCCTGCACTAGGACATCGTAATGTTAAATAGATCATAGTTTTTCTATAGAATGGGGTTATATTTGGACTATGGGCTACATTTAACATACGTGTATGGACTAGTTGCACTATACGGAAAATATTGCCTTTGGTTTATGTATGGGAAAAACATATGACATTTTTTTCATGTTCTAAAAGTGCACCAACGAGCTTACAGTAGGGTTCGGTACATTACGGGTACAGCAACATTTTCTTGGGACTTAAGGGCTAATAAACCTTAAACCGTATTCGTATGCGCAGTAATTCTAAGTCGATTTAGCCATGTCCGTCTGTTTAAAACACGCTCACTTTCGAAAAACAAATTAGAAATTAACAAACTTAGCGTCAAATTGCTTGTAGTTATCCTAAGCAGTTTGGGATTGAAATCCAAAAGAATCGGTTCAGTAGGATCAGAGCTATGAATCAAAATGTGTAACCAGCTCTTTAAAAAATTGATAATTTTGTTACAAAAACTAACATAAATGGTGGAACAATGAGCTGAATGTTATCAGATTTTATAAAAACTCGTTTTATTCGACTGGAATTCACGCTGTAAAATTTCGTGAAGATCCGTCCTTAATTTGCCCTAGGCCCCATATAAAACCTACTCACGAAAAACTGTTTGGAAGGCCTAGACCCGTAATAAATAATGATATCATTACAAAATTTGGCACGTCACAGGTCCATAATTTAGTATAGGCCCCATATAAAGCCCACTGTGGTAAATGAATTAAATAAGCCTAAAATCGTAGCAGATAGCTATATTTACTGTGGTAACATTTCTATCAGCTTAGTTTCATATGACCAGACAAAATGTCATGCAATTTTGTGATATGCGGTCCATAATTTACCTTTGATTCCATATTAAGCAGCTTTCTGAAATTCACTGTAAACGCTTATCTAATTTCACCGCTGTTTTGAAATTTATGTTTTTAATACCAGAAGTCACTCTGCAAAATTTAAGTTCATAACTTACCAAGGCTCCAATATAAATTCCCCTTCTGAAAATCATTTAAGTTCGGCTCAAACATGTTAAAATTGCTAAAAAAAAAAAGCATAATACTTTCTGATGGTCCGTCAATAATTTAAAATAGGTCTAAACCGGAACCAATTTTAATGATGACGTCAGTTTTCATAAAGAACAACTAATAATAAATAGATATCATATAGATATCACTCCTGAAATATTCGAAATGTCGGTGGAGGGTATCAAAGATTTGGCACAGCCGAATATAGTACTCTAACTTGTTTATATAAAATATGAAGAAAAATTTGTAGTTTTTTTGACAATCGATATAATATTTTTTTTTGAATTCTCTGAGTAAATGAAGTGTAGGACTGCCAAATATCGCGTTATACATACTTTGTTGTAAGAAATTACGAATACCACTTATAAAACTTCCTTGGTAATAAATATAAGGGAACAACTACGTCAACAATTCGTATGGTTATTGTAAAACAAGCAGTGTTGCCACGACCTTAAAATCTTTGATGCAGAAAACATAATTATATTTTAAGTATTTTCCAAAACCAGCAAAACAAATATTGCACTGATTAAATAAGAATTTTATAAATTTATGTAAAAGTTATATTAAAACATAAATACTATTATAAAATTATGCTTTTATTAACAATAGTAAAAAATTATCCCTTTTACAAAAGAGGGTTTTTACAAAAAAAAAAAAAAAACTGTTGGGGTTCTATTCTGTTTCTTTTTTTATCTCGCTCTGATACTGTGCTGCTGGAAGGAAATTTAGTAATTAAGTCTTCTGTAAACCTAACATTTTCGTTGGCATTCTGATCGATATCAGCCATTAAATCTTAAACAGTTTAAAACGTCTTAATCACAGATAACCTTTTAAAAGTCATAAAATGTATAAATGTGTTTGCATGTGATATCTCATTTCTTAACCGCGATTATTCGATTTATTTAGTATTCCGTTACTTTTGGTGTTTTTATTAAGAACAATTAAAATAAGATAAGAACGCAGATGCTTATATTCCAGAGATTTCTGGAAAGTCAAAAATCCTTTTTAAATAAAATTTTGTTGAATTTTACTCAAACGATTTTGAAAAAAAAAGATTTATTAGTGATTTAGCAATTACAAAAAACATTTCTGGCAACATTTATGAAAAAAAAAATTGAAACATAAAAAATGTTCGAAATCAATGATCATCTTTATATTATGATAAGTGCAAGGCCCATTGAAAAGGTCTGTGCAAGAAGCCTGATGATCATTGTTTATGTTCTTTTTAGTTGCCAAAAGTTGTTTACATGTGCATGTATACGTTTATGGTATGCCACACATACACGTTTTTTCCTTTTGCTTTGTATATGTGGTAGTAAATTTTTGACAACTAAAAAGAATCGTATTTTGTTTTTGTACAAGTAAGCAGACATGATAGATGGGCCTTGGATAAGTGCAAGCATGATACAAATACACAAGGTAGTTCCACTTCTTTCTCACAATTATTTTTTTGAAGTTTGTTTTTTTGGAAATATTAAAAAAATCGTTGCCACATATTGAAGGCAACAAATTCCTTTTAGAAAATATAAGACAAAATGTGTAAATTGTATTAACATTTTCAATGTGAATTTTTAAGCATATTAATTTGCTTCAGAGCTGAAAATTAAAAACAATGTAATTCACTAATTATATACATACATATGTAGGTTTTTTTTGCGAAAATTAAAAAAAAAAACATTACTTGTATGGTCTATCTTTATTTAAAAAATTAAAATTTATAAAACAAGATTTAAGCTACAATTATTTCATCTTTGAACAAATAATTTTAGATTGTTTTATGTATAAAAAAAAGATTATACCCAAAAAGAACCTTTTCATAATATTTTCATATAATACTTAATTTTAATTACATAAAATTTTTTCATAAAACTAGACCCTGTATATAAATAATCACTATTTATTTGAACAAATTTTTAATTTAGAGATAAAAAGTTATTTTTCAAGGCCATCGTATTCCACATCACTTAATAGCTTTATTTCTTCCCAGAGTTTTTAATTGCATGTTGTTCTGCGAGCTACTAAGAAATTAATCTTGCGCAATCAAGAAATTATATTCGGCCAAGCCCGGCCCTCCAGCACAGAATAAAAGAACGAATTTTTGCAAGTGTAGCCTATATATCATATAGGTTATAAGTTGATGGTAAAAGTTTTATAGCAAAAAAATATTTTTTTTCTTTTTAGCGCATGCAAATAAAACCTTGTTTTTTAAAAACGTTTTTTACTTATAATTTTTATTTTCAAAATTAACAAATTTTAAAGCTTCTTAGTACAAACTGTTTAAAATAAATGTATATTTAATTTTTCTAAACTTCAAATAAATAACAAAACAAAAACATAATTCCAATAAACGTCAGAACGTTAACATGGCGACAAAAAGGGAGAGTGGAACTACCTTCTGTATTTGTATCATGAGTGCAAGTATAAAAACAATAAATATGATAACTACATGAATGAAATCCAATCCGCAGGGATATACACAAGTATGAGAAAATACTGATACGGGTACGCACACGTTTTGCCTATTTTAAACCCATTGACTTACTGTGGTATCTATTGTGAACTACGAACCGATAATGATAAAAATTGGTAGTATAATTTCTTGTTGTAGAAAACTTCCAAATAATAAATAATATCGCTTATTAACTTTAATATCGACATAACTCAAAAACTCCGTTTAGATATGAACGCGTTTAAAGTTTTTGTTTTTCTCCATTTACTTAGAAGAAATAACAAGGAAAGTATAAAAGATATAAAGATGAATTTTATACACAATATAGGTAAAAACGTAACGAACAATTTTGCATCACTAACGCCAAAATTTCATTTTTTTAATTAAGTCACTATTGTAGTAAATGAGCGATATGTAAACAGAATATAAATATCAATTGTTAAAGGTTAAACGACATTTGCGTATAAAGTTTTTACCAAACCAATATTGCTGAGTTTTAATTCCCAACTCCTTAGGAGAGCAAACAAATAATTTGGCGCAAAAACCTATAAGGGTAATAATTTCAGTTTTTTTATATGTTGGAAAAATGGAAAATTGGAAAAATGTAATTTTTGTTAAAACAACCACAAGAAAAAAAATTCCACCAAAAGTTACTTTTTTGTCAAACAATAACCAAGTGTAAAAAAGTCAGGATAAAAAGATGTAATTTTCCACTATAAACGTCAAACGAAATGATGTTGCCATTCATAAAAAATTGCTAATTTTTAATACAAAGTACGAAAAATTACATCTCTTTTTATAAACTCTTGAATTGTACAACTCTGATTTATAAAAAAACACATATTAAGAATGAGTTCAATAAAAAAGTTATTAAAAAAGAATTAAAAAAAAAGAAATGAAATGAATGAAGTAAACATTTCTGCAATTTAATATTTCAAAGTTTATATTGTATTTTTTTCATGAAAATGTATCTTTAAATACCCTTAATTTCGTAAATATTATCAATTTTAGTTAATGATGTGACAATTAAATAAATTAATTAATTCACTTTTAACAAACATTTGGCATATTGAAAATATCAATTACTTCCACGAATTATTTGGCAGATTTTTTTGACAGTTTGTACTTTTTACAAAAAAAAAAAAAAAAAAATAAAAAACCCCGTTCACGTCAATAGGAGTGTAAATTTTCTTTTTTCCATTTTTCCAACCAAAAAAAATTTGAAATGAATACCCTTTATAGTTTGCGTTTATAAGTACGCAAGTTAGCGCGTTTTCAATAGTTAAACCCAACTAAATCCACATAGAATTACTTTAAGTTCGAGACCAAGGTATATTTATAGCAGGTAGCCGCGAGATTACAACAATTGTACAATAAAACAAACAACAGGGCTTTTTATTGTTGTTATGCGATACAAACTGTCAAAAAGCAAAGGGGCTGATAAGAGACAAAAAAGACAAAAGATAAAGAGAAAAAACTTGTTTACTTATTTGCTATACAGCATTTGACAGTTCGTATCGCAAAACAAGCAAATAAAAAATAAACAGTTGGCTTTCCGAGACTACCTGCTATAAATATACCTTGTTCGAGACTATGTTTTATGCTGTTAATATTGAATATATCCTGGTGTTACACAATTAATGACAAATATATTATATCATTATCCACCTCTCTTTATTGGGGTGGTTATAATGGGAATATAAATTACTTAATCTTAACTTAAATTAATTTCATTTAATAAATTTATCAGAAATGTATTAAGCATTATAAAGCCATCAATTTTAATAAAACCAAAGACAAAGCTAATATTTTTGAAGGTGACATAAGTTGTATAAATTTTATTTATCATTTCCTTTATTTAATAGCTGTCCAAACTGAAACAATAAATTTAAGTACTTACCATTAAGAATTGTGCAAAGCAATAATATTAATGGTACAAAAAAGTTTTATTAATTAAACAATTTATAGGTTTTCGCCATTAACTTTTTGTTTACCATTAAAACAAAACAAAAAAAAAACGACCAAAATTCGTAAAGACCAACATGAATGCAAAAGAGTTCTTATATAGTTATTTCCTTATCTCACTGCCAATTTAGCTCATGTTTTTTCTGGCGTTATTTCGTTGCAGAACCTCCTTTGCGTTTAATTGATGACCAAGAACGAGATGTTGGCGATCGTTATTATAAAACTGGCAGCACCATTGACTTGCAGTGTCAAGTATCCCGTAGCTTTTTATACAAAGAAAAACAAAATATTTTAAAATCCCTTAAGCCTTTAAATGTACACAATGACAGCATCACCACCAACACCACCACCAGCAGTACATCTACTACAGCGACAACTAGTAGTTTTCGTGGCCCCAGTAGCAGTACTAGTGGAAGTAGTAGCAACACTTTAAAACCTAGCTACACTAACAACAATAACAACAAGAATCAAACTAAAATTACTGCCAACAAAAATAATAGTAAACATGTTAGCTCAGCTATCAACATGAATGGAATTTCTTCGCCCTCGACTTCTTCGAATGCCACCAATGGCTTTGGTACTTTTAACAATGATTTATTGCAAAATATAAACCAATCTGCAACATCCGCTGACAAGCAGGGAATTGCTCTTGAACAACAATTCAGTAATTTAGTGTTTTGGTCCAAAGATGATGAAGAACTTCCGTCGACGGCCTTAAAACGTATAAGGTAAGTTTATCTTAACAAATTTTTCTTTAATTACAATGAAATACATAAAAACATATGGGTTGTTCTTATTTTTTTTTTTTTTACTTAAATTCATTCCTCGATAGCAATTTTTTATTGTTGTATTTGCAATTAGCAAGGACTTTTCAGATAACGATAGATGTACCATTTTTTCTGAATCATTAGACTAAATCTCTTATTGCCTTTCCCGTCTGATTCAGGTTCTGGCTGCTAAAAACCGCTGCTTATGTTTTTCTTTTGTGTTTTCTCATAAGATATCAAAGTGAGGGCATTACCTAACGGAAGTTTGTGCTACAAAGCAGGTTGTGTAGTGATTTCTAGCACGATTTTTTGTTTTTCTGCCATGGCGTTTTCCTTTCTCTCCTGTTTTTGGAATTAAAAAAAGGGTTTTAGCCTTAATTTTCTTTGTGAATTTGTGGTCATTTTGTA
Organism: Pollenia labialis; assembly: GCA_949318255.1. Lineage (NCBI taxonomy): Eukaryota > Metazoa > Arthropoda > Insecta > Diptera > Polleniidae > Pollenia > Pollenia labialis. The sequence goes on from OX439142.1 coordinate 52,744,697, forward strand.
ACATTTTGTGTTTAAATTAAATAAATAGAGAAATTAAGCAAAATTAAAGAAACTTATTTGGTAATTAAAAAAAGTTTCTAAGTAATAACATACTTGAATTCTTTATTTAAAAAAAAAAAATCAATTGAAAATATTAATTCACATTAATTCCATCGTCAGAATCCATCTTTCATACAAAACCACTTCTCAAACACTTAAAAATAATGCCAACAAAAGAAAACCAGCGATGCCAACTTAGTGCTTTTGGCACTATTTATGGTGCTTTTTGATGACTTAAAACGCCAAAATTTTATCTGTAGTGCCAAACCTAGAAAAAGCACTAACTTGGTGCTTTTTCAATTTTTCGTTAGTGCATTTAGTGCTTTTTTAATTTTAATTTTTTTTCTACCGTTTTTTAAAAATACGATTATAGGAATAGAGAATTAAGATGAGCTTTGCTATTTGGATTACAATTTTGAGAAAGCCTGTAAAGATTTTAAGATTTCAAATGATAAAAAAAAGAGATAAAGAAAAGTGGCATTCGTTTTGCCAAAAACTTTATTTACGATGTTAGAGCTAGGCTTCCTAGCAATTTGGAAATTTTACAAAAGGTTTCACTTTTTAGCGATGGCAACATATTTAGTAATCGTAATAACAACGATGTTTTTGTTGGCGATAAACATTTTTTTAAAGATGTAGACACTGTGTCAAAAATAGAAAATGGCTTGGAAAATATTAGGAATTGTGAATGGAAAAATAAACAACGATTTTGAGTCATGTAGAAAAGTTAAAAAACATGCAGTTGGAAACCGTACAAAAGAACGCAAAGACTTTAAAAACATATAAAAAGTTGAAACTTAGTATAACCAAAGTGTTAAATAAATTAAAAAAAGTTGACAAAAAATGCTTTTATAACAAGCGTTATGTAACCCGCCATTTTTCATGAGTTTTAGTTTTCAAACGCACAACACTCGTCACCAAATAACCGCGTGTTGTGCGCTTCTGCCTCTAGTCCTACTGCAAAAAGGTTTGACTAAGTATCAGAATGCAAACATACATGATTTTCTATATAACACCTTATGTGTGTTTTTTATTTTGAAGCGTACATAGGTTAAAATAATTGGATAATATCATACGCCAATTCTTTTATTAAACTTTGCACGATTTTAATTCAGATTTATTTAAACGATATAAATATAAAGTCATTGGTCGGTCATTGCAAATTTTTGGTAATTGCAACAGGCAAGATTTTTATCGAGTTACAAAAATCGAGCTCGCACTGTATTACTTTAAAACGATCTTATGGCCAATTCAAACATAGCTGATGGATCATCATGATTTGGATGATATTATTTTTATTGAAGATAATAATAATACAAATAAAAATGTTTTAATACAAATGTAAATATATGTATTTATAATTTAATCTTAAAAAATAGTCCCCATAAACGCCATCGCCTTTTTTTTAAATTTTGAAGGTATATAATATTCGTCATAGCCGAAAGCAACTTGTTTTGTGTTTAATTAAATTAAAAAAATGGCTAAGTGCTTTTTTACGCTTTTTTTGCTCGAAATAGTGCTTTTTAGTGCTTTATTTTAAATTTTAAAGTGCTTTTTGCTCTCAAAAAGTTGGCATCACTGAAGAAAACGCTTTGTTTAATAAAGCGTGCACTCTCTCTCTCGCTATCTCTGACACATTCTAGCAGTGTTGCCACTTTGTGGGTAATTACCCGAATGTGGTATAATTTTTACTGTCGTGGGTAGAGCGTGGGTAATTTCTCTGAGGTGTAATTCAGGTGTTATGTGAAATTTTTACTTCAGCTACCCAAATAAAATCAAGATTCTATTTCAGTGATGATATTGATTTCTTTTTAAATATTGTTGCTAAAAAATGCACGGTCTTTTGAACCAAATTCTCGGTTTATTTTTAAGAAAAGACTTTAATCATTAAATATATATTTTCAAAAGTTTGGTAATGAATGTCGCAAGATGGACCTTTAGATTTGGATAAAGATGCCTTCATAGTGATTTAGTACCTGAAGTTTATTGAAAAATGTCATTCAAACTAAGAACTAGCCTGGGGGAAAATATGTTTCGAATATTCCAATGTATAATTAATTTTATTTATATCTTGCAACTTTTTAACCTTTATGTCAACAGTAGAAAAATTGTACTTACGTCAACAGCAAGCATACCCGGGTATGCAAGCACATTTTATATGAAAATTCACGTGTTGCTAAGTATATTTCTGTTTTTTTTTGTGTGAGTGTGTTTTTTTTTGTTTTTTTGTCTTTTGCTTGTGTTTTTTCCTACTTTGATCTGTTTGTGTGCTTAAAAAAACGGTAGCTTTAGCAAAGATTTGTGTATTTTGCCTTTGCTTTCATGTATAATTATTTACAATAAGGTACTTTTTAGCAAACACTTGTTAGACCCCTTTCACACTCGGCAAGTTACTTGCGCAAGACTCTTGCGCAACTCTTGGTTTGCTGACGTCAGCGGTAAGGTCGGGGTAAGGAAAAAATATTTAGTACAGACTTTATTGTACTCGGCAAGTTACTTGCGCAACTAACTTGCCGAGTCTGAAAGGGGTCTTAGTTGCTTATCGTTGCTTGTGCGGTTTAGTTTTGGCAAGTGAATAGAAAAATAAAAACTAAAGAAGAAAAAATATTGTGATACCGTTTAGTACAATCAATAATAATGGCAGATGGTGGATGGCTTACTCCGCGTCAAGTGAGCGCTCTTTATTAGGAGAACCAACAAGAGTATATTCGGCAAAGGCTCCAAGACTTACAAGAAGATAATAGTGATGATGAAACGATAGAATTTGAAGGTATTGCAGAAGAAAACGAAGCTGAAGTAGCTCCAGATGACTCCGATATCGAAGAAATCCAGCTACCAGAATATAACCTGGAAGACGAAACTGAAGATGATGAAGAACTGAAGAACTGATATACCCCGTGAAAGTGGCACAGGCTATGTTAGCAAAGACGGAACAATATGGTCTGTCTTTCCACCACATACTGCCAGATTCCGTGAACATAATATTCTAAGATCTGCTAATTATGGTCCAGTAAGAAATACACAAGGTCTATCAATAGTGGATACTTTCAATTTAATATTTACGAATGAAATGTGTGACATTGTCATACGCGAGACAAATAGAAAAGCGAACCAATTCTATGAACTTAACAATGCGGGAAATCCAACAAGGGAGAAGTGTACATGGAAAGCATTAACAATAATTGAATTTGATGCATATTCCGGCTACGTACATACCAAAGACTTATAGAAAACAACTTCACATCCGTTATATCGTGCTTCTATCAGTGTACGCCGATTTTGGGCAATTAGCCGTTATATACGTTTCGACAACGGAAATACACGCCAACAGCGTAAGGAAACCGACAAAGCTGCAGCCATAACGGATATATTTTTAATGTTGAACGATAATCTACATGAAAATTACGTAGCAGGAGCCAATGTAACAGTTGATGACCAACTGTATCCTTTCCGTGGTGGAACTGGTTTTACTCAGTATATACCATCAAAACCCGCCAAGTACGGAATAAAAGTTTGGTGGGTATGTGACTCCGTCTCCTCTTATCCAATTAAAGGACAAATTTACACTGGTTTGTTGGCATCCGGTGAACGAGAGAAAAACGTAGGCGAAAGAGTAGTCAAGGGTTTGTGTGTCAATCTTTTTCGTGGAAGTGGACGGAATATTGTTTGCGATAATTTCTTTGCATGTTACAATTTAGCGAAAAGTTTGATGTTGGACAGTTAGTTATCGATGTTAGGTACAGTAAATAAACGACGTGTTGTTGTACCACCGCAATTTGTTGTTTCAAAAGGACGTGAAGTAGAATCAACTATTTTTGGTTACAACAACAATATTTCCATGTGTTCCTACATCCCAAAGAAAAATAGATCAGTTGTGGTCCTTTCAACAGCGCATAATACAAGCGAAGTGGGGGGGTCCAAAGAAGAAGCCACTTTTGATATTGGTCTACAACAAATATAAAGGAGGCGTTGATAACATGGATAAATCTTTGGCGGAATATTCTTCAAAGCGACGAACAAATAGATGGCGTTTGGCATTCTTCTACAATATCCTAGATGTGGCTGCCCTTGCAGCGTACATAATTTATGTTGAAAATAATCTACAGTTAAAGACTTCCACAAGTAGTCGTAGAATATTCCTACACAATCTCAGCGAGCAACTGGATAAGCCTGAAATAAAAAATAGAGCCAAGAATATCTATATTACAAGAGTATTCTCTACCCGAAATGCAATTGAAGCCATAAATGGAGGTCCTTTAGGAATTGCAGATGCTGCAGAAAGTGTGGTAGAACGGGATAGCACCGGCAGAATTAAAACCAAAGGTAACTGCTACATATGTATGTACTAAGCGTCGACCTACCAGGAAATCTTGCTCATTACGCAAGAAACCCGTATGTGCTGCACATTCCACTGAAATTCCGAAATTCAAAAATTGCATTTAAAAATTATTTAATAATTAAAATTTTTACATGTTTTCTCTTATTATTTGATTAAATTATAATTTATTTGAATTAATTTTATTTTCTTTATATTAATTTTATTTTTTCTTTATTAAAAATCTTAAATCTTATGAAATAAACATGCAATATTATTCCATTTTCATTTGTTTTTATATACATACCCAGGTATGCAGTTGTTGACGTAAGGGGTAGGAATGAAAAAATGGCCACATCCATGGTCCAATTTTGTCCAATTTTATCCAAACTTCAGAATATGTTAAAAAACACTTCCAGTGAGGATATCATGAAATTTCAGACCGCTATGATAGCCACTTTCAGAGATACAGAGTTTTTAAATTTCAAAACATACCCGGGTATGTAGCTGTTGACATAAAGGTTAATGCTTTAGTTTGAAGAATATTTAACTCCCTTTATAGTTGTTGAACTGAGTTACGAAAGGGACTGTCGTATAAAACCCTGCAGGCGTAAGGTATAAAGGGTATTTTCTAAGACCATGAAACCTAAAATGGTAGACAACACAAAACAAATTAATTTAAATCGCAGATTGACAAATTGACCATTTAAAACCGATTTCAAACCAACAGGCACCGCGCCTGTCCTGGAGGAAAAGCCTTGCAGACGTCTAATTTTGTTTCGAGCGTTGCTGGCTGCATGGTACGAATAAAATGAATAATGTTAAACTCCAAAACGTCAATTGTTGCTGGTTTATCAGCATAAACCAGTGACTTCACAGGCCTACAGAAAACAATCAAGAGGTGTCACATTGCACGGCCTAAGACAGTTCATTTTCTCTAAATCAACACATCGCCTTCATTTGTGAAAAAATAAGGCCCCTATTCCGGTTTAGAACTCAACTCAGTTGAGTTGTAATTAAGACAACTGGTTGTGATCAGCTGTAATTTTGTGTTATGTTTTTGCTCACCGCAATATAACAAAGTTGTAAACTATCCCTGCGGGAAATTTGTGTAAATTGGTCCTGGGATTTGTGAAAATAGAAAAAGTCCAAAAAGAAAGAACTCATGTCCAGTGAAAGGAGAACCAATGAAGAACAAGAAGGTAGAAAAAGTAATGAATTCAGCGGTGCTGCGACACATTTTTTGGGACTTTCTGAAACTTGGTTCTTGAATTTAATTCTAGAACTTGTTTCATTGAAAAAATATTTCATTGTATTGAAATAATACTACATTGTAGTAACTGACACTAAACACGTTCATTGAGAATAAATGTATGACTGGTCAAATGGTGTCAATTGGCCCCCTCCAATGGCAACTCCATGTAAAAGTGATAGCTCTTATTCGTATAAAGTGTTAGAATTTGAACCGGTCTCTACCACGAAAGACCTATCACGGGACCTCTTTGGTGTCAGTTCGCTTCCCTCTAGGGACAATATAAAAATTAAGAAATTGTAAACCGGAATAGGGGCCTAAGTTTCTTCATTTTAATCATGTAGTCGCCTTTATGTTTCGAAAATTGATGGCTGATTTTCAAAGTAAATTTTGATAATTTGATGGCGTTGATCAAGCAAGAATCTATTCATGATGACGTACCTGAGCAAAAAGTTAGAGCAGTATGACAGTTCGTTTGACTGCTACCCTTTCGTTAACTATATCGGGCTTAAAAAACACCCATTACAAATAGAATGGCTATAAACATTTTGTACCTTTCCTAGATATATGCAACCAAATAGGGAAGTAAAACTCATTATTTAAGGAGTTTTATTTTATGGTTTATTAATTATTTTTAAGTCTTCAATGTTATTTTTGTTAATTTATTTTAAATTACAATACGAATCTTACCGGTTTGACTAATATTAATTTTCTTTCAATGAGTTTGCTGGTTTTTTTTTTTTGAATAAAACTTCAATTTTATATCAGGTGTAATTTCATTTAAATCGGGAAATTTTGCTTCATCTTAAGTGTAATTTTGAATTTTGCTAGTGGTAACACTGCATTCTAGCCTTGTTATGCCACAAAGTATTATCTCTTTTATTTTGGATTCGCTTCTTGCCATCACTCTGACATCAGCTCTAGATTTTTATACTTAGCACCACCATATGGAATATTTCTTTGCTTATCGCTCATTAACAATTTTCGGTGGTATTCAATGGAAGGACTCGCGCACAGGTGGAATGTGTTCTATTGACTTTCCCTTAAAATTCTTCTTTTAAGAAAGTAAAAAATCTTGGAAAAAATTAAATAATTTTTTTACGTGAATACTCGCGGTTATTTTTTTTATTGCTTAATTTGATTTTTTTTATTTAACGACGAAGCGTGCAAATAAAATTTCCATGCAATTATTTTAAGACTTTAAGCTTGGGTTGGTACCACAACTAAATTGTGTGAACACTCAAACATCGAAAATCAAAGCATTTTTGTTTTACTTTTTGGTTTTTTCTCATACCATTCACCGAAGGGTATTTATAAGTTTTTCATTCCGCTTGTAATTTCTACAACATTGATCTAATACCCTATCAAGTCTATCCGTCTTTCCATGTGTATGTTGAAATGTGTTTTCTTAAGATCCCAGAAATGATGGGGATTAGAATGTTATATATTTATGTCCAATATACTCCGCAAAAGTTTGCTATTGAAATTCAGCCAGATCCGTCCATAAATGACTGAGATATGAGCAAAATAACAGAAGATTAACTTATTCAAGATCTAACAGAGCAAAAATTATAAACTCCATTCGCTACCGTAGCCTTATAGCAGTTAGACATTTTTACGTTTCTACAATTCGTCTGTGGAACCGTCTACCTCCCCATATTCAATTCATTAGCAATGCAAACAGTTTCAAATCTGGCATTTTTAAAATTTTTTGCTAACATTTTTTTTTTATACCCTTCACCGAAGGTAAAATGGTATATATAAATTTGTCATTCCGCTTGTAATATCTTCAATATTTTCAATATAAGAGACAATCGGATTTTAACTTCGCTTTTCATAAAGACCCAGAATATACCTATATATACTTTATAGGGTGTATGATCAATATTGAAGAAATTACAAACGGAATGACAAACTTATATATACCCTTCACCGAAGGTAATTATACATTACCATCCAAAAACGTAAAATGTCACTAGTTACAATTTTACTATGAAGCATTCAAAAAGGGCAACTTATTACCGAAGCGCTTATAAGAATCAAAATACTTACCAAAAAGTGAAATATATAAAAATAGAATAGAAGAAAAAATAATCCATTTTAATTATTATTTTCTTTATTATAAAAATTACTTATATATGTAATACGTAATAAGAAGCAGTTGTATAATAGCTGCTATTTAACGCAAATAGTAGAGAACCAGGGCTGTGGAGTCGGAGTTGAGGTTTTTGTGCCGGAGTCGAAGTCGGATTCGTAGTGCCCACAAAATAAAAATTATCTTCTTAAAACACATTTAAAATTTAAATTAAATTTAAATATGAATACATGTATTTAAATTATAAATGTGTATGATATAGCATTTAGTTAAAAAAAAAAATTGGTTTTATTTATTCAAAAGTTTGTTGGGCGTGGCTAGACCCATGCGTTACGAATGTGAAAATAAAAACATGTGTAAGACGGAGGGTTAAAAAGTGGAAAATAATATTGTTAATCATAGCAGTTTTCATTCGAAAAACCTTTTTGCTTTCGTTTTTAAAATTTTGTATTATTAACGAAATTTTTCTTTAATTTTGGTTTAACTCACTATTTGATAAAAATTATTTTTTTACCGCGTTTTTTTTTAAACTTGTTTGCTATCTTATCTCGACTTAGGGTGTTTTGTCAAAATGCCACAAATATGTTGTTAAAAAAATAACATGTGGCAGCACTACGACAGATCTTATTAAATTCATATTGTCTGCATGGCAGTTTAAACGCCCAATTGTATGCACTTAAAGGTGGTTTATATGTTAAGTGATTTATAGATTTGTTGGTTTAACCACATTTTAAACCAAAACGAGAGTTTAACTTGCTCTGATTTTTAAGCCCTTATTGGCAATCATAGACGCGTCAGAATAAAATTGTGTTATGGGATTTTGATTCATATAAGAGTTCTTTGTGCAGGAAGTAACGCCAAGTCAACCTGTATACCTAGAAAAAAATTTGAAATTTATGTGCTACACACATTAGCACGAAAGCATAATATCGCTTGAAGGATGCAAACTGACACCAAAGTAGTACCGTGATAGGTGCTAGAGATCGGTTATAGTTCTTTATATAAATGAGACCTATCGCTTTTACATAGGGTTGTCATTGGAGGACGTCAATTGACACCTAACAGCCACCATTTTACCAGTCAAACATCTATTCTCAATGAACGTGTGTTCAGTGTTAGTTACTTCAATGAAGTATTATTTCTATACACTGTAGTATTATTTTAATAAAACAAGATCTAAATTTTAGAACCAAATTTTGGAAAGTCCCAAAGAATGTGTCACATCACCCGTGAAGACTGTACTGTAATTCATTACTTCTTCTACCTTTTTGTTTTTCATTTGCCAGTTAAATGATAGGTTCTCCTTTCCCTGGTCATTAGTTCTTTCTGTTTGTGCTGGTTCTATTTTCACAAATCCCCAGAACCAGTCTGTTGACAAAATTGACACAAATCAATTCTCAGCAATGGTGGTGTGGGTATAAAAATCATGTATGTTAAAAAAAAAAATTATAGTTCTTTTTCACGGTAATTTTTAAATTTATCTCAATTGTAACTATTATATATAAGCACAAAATAAGTTTCTTTCAAATTGTTTTCAACCTCCCACATAAAAACGCAAGGTTATAAGAGTTGCCCATATACTATTTGACTTGCTCACCTAAAGTGAAATTCAATGAAAACACAATTATAATTAAGTTGTTCTAAAATGTTGACACTAAAGTTATTTTTGCTCTTCATGCTGCTGTATTATCCTATTTTTAAACGACAACTGCGATGACAGTTTTGGGTTGTTAATGCTGTCAGTATTAACGTCACTGTTTATATGTATATGTATAGTATGTGAGACTTACTAAGCATGCCACAGATGTTCTAAAGGGAATTTCTCCTTTTTTTTCATCAGGCTGTAGCCTTTGATGCATGTTTAGGAAAGTTTAAGTTAAACATGAGCTTTTAAAGTGATTTTATCTTATATTGAATGGATAAAGCTGATTTATTTTTCGCACACAGTTTTACTAAGTTATATTTTTTTTTAAGTTTAAGTATAATTAATTAACTTCTAAGAAAAATAACTTGCGCTTTTATAAAATTCCTACAAGATTTCGATCGTGTCATGAAGAAAGTGACTCCAAGTCAACCTGTATACCTAGAAAAAAATTTATGTGCTACTTGTGATTTTTTGGTCAGCATAATCAACACTATAGGCACTATAGTCGAGAGAACTGTGAGCAAATTTCAGCAAACCGGGGCTGTAGGAAATGTGAAAACACCTGCTTGTTCGTTCTGGGGAAAACATTGCTGTTCGTTGCGTCCTGCATATTGCGACTTATTGTACAATTCGATCAAGTTGTTACGTTAGAGGTGTGGTTGGTCATCGCTTGAATAAAAAATCAATTTGATTTGAGCTTTTAAATTGATACGTGTTATGGCGATTTTTTTTCGTTTGTAATTTTCATACTGACGTTTTGAAAGCAACAGCGTGCGAAGTAAACAATATTTTAGAAAACAAATACGACATTCCAATGCACAATTTTAATAAAGAATACCGGAACCTTTATTTAATTTCTTTTCTGGCTCCTCTTTTTGCTCCACTTTATTTACGCCACTAGTGCTTAAAAATCGGTACTCATGCTGACTCTAGAAAAATAGTTTCTTAATAAAGCTTAATGAAAAGTTGGTAAAAAAATTCTAGCATGTGCTTCAAACTGGTATATTTTACTCAATTGTACGATCAGTTACAACGTGTATGGGCCGCATAAGGGCCCTTAGACAAACTCTTTTAGGGTTATTACTGGGTTAAACGTATTTATACCCTGGCACCCTATGCTGCAGTGGGAGTTAGAGGTATATAAAAAATGACCTTGTTCCACTATCAACTTTAAAAAAGCCAGATAAAAAGTATCGTTTAAATTCCTTATTACGTGTTAACTTAATGTTTTTTTTTTTGTTAATTGCTAAAGGTGTATTCCAAAAACGTATGTATAAAAGTATAGTACAAGTGAATTTTAATGTACATATGATCGTACATTTTCTGTTATTTTAATAATAAAACTAGCAAAAAATATTTTTAGTACAATTAGGGTCAAAAAAGTACAATTTTTAACTTAATTAAGTACAATTTATAAAATGTCGAATTAAATTTTTTTAATTTAATCTGTAAAAATGCATTTACCATAATATTATTGAAATTGGGAAAATGAAAAACAATACACATACAAACGTGAATGTATTTTAGTATGATTATTAAATATAATATGTGACAGCGCATAGAGAAAGGGACCTAAGGGAACAAAAAAATCAATTTTTTTTTTTATGTGGACAACATCTGAGCATCGAATGAGACCGATCCCATGCCCCAAAAAAAAACCGGGTGTTAACCTTAGGTCCCTTTCTATTTTGCGCGTAACATATAGTCATTTTGCATACTACAGTTATGAATCATATGGATATCAGTCACACAGACACGGTAGTTATCACCAAATAAAACTCCAAAAAATTTAGTTTGCACTCATTTTTATTAGCTTTAGTGATGATTGTTATTTTTTTACCTACCACTAAAAAAATTTTTTCACTATCACTAAACGCAGACTGAATGCAAAAATCTGCACTCAATTCAAATAGTGCAAAATTTGGACATGCAATCAAAAAAGCTGCATACAAATATTTTCTCACTAAAATTTAAAAATGTAACTTTGTATGTGCATGGTTTTTGATTTTTTTTTTTTTGAGAATATGCATAAGTAAAAACATAAAACAAAATTAAATTTTATTAAAGGTTTTCTTGTTTGTAACGGTAAAATTACTGGCTTTAATCATAAAAAAACAAGTTTTTTATTTTAAATTTAGTGCAACTTTTTTAGTTGAGTTAACTGATGATTGCTTTTTTTAAATCAAACTATTTTTTTTTGGTTTTTTGAGTGCAAGTTTTTGTAACTTCACTATTACTGATGTTGAGTGAGGCTGCAAATTTTCAATTCATCACTCAACATCAAGAAAATGATTGCAATATTTTTGCACTACCGCTAAGTGTGAGTTGAAACTGCAAAATGAGTGCACTACCCCCGTCTATGTTAAGTCCTTACTCGGTGGTCAATTCCTGCCAAAAATCCATAATATCTTTATTTATTTAAGTAAATAGCTAAAATTTGGTATTCTAATTAAGAATAACATATTTGATGCATCGTTAAATTTGAGATATGCATAAACGGAGCTTGAGCATTGCGACTAATTGAAAGTATGATTACTTAAAAGATTTGCATTGATACACGTTTAGTAAAGATCATATACAAGTTTGAGGAATATGTATGCTCCTCTTCCGTCCCCTTCTTTTTGACTACCGGAGCAAAAAATAATAGATATGATCATATTTTAAACAAACACATATGTATGTTTATGTATCCTTACATAGCTAAAACACTTGCCAGCTTACGCTCTTCTGTGTAGGTGTGTAGGGTGACTGAAAGATACTATTTTACATTATTTCTTTTGGAAACTCCATAGAAATGAATATCAATTTTAATTCCCAAGCATCTGCGACTGCATAACTACATATTTGGAATAAATGTGTGTCTTACATGTCGTCATAGAAATTGAATTGGTTGTTTCAAAACCCAGTCAACCAAAAAAATCCAAAATTAAGTTATTGGGCGAATACTGTTTTGTTGAGGTAAATACATCGTTTAATGCAAAAAAATCAAAAAAAAATTCCCGTTGGATGATGTAGCAATGCGCTGAAAATCTTGTTTAGTGCAGAAAGAAGTCGAGTGATGCCGCTTGACCAGTGTAATACTACGGGAAAATAAATGTGGAAAAAATAAGAAAGAGTTTTATGAGAATATCTTTCAATGGACCAGAACAGTTGCCCTGCAAAGGCAATCAAATACTTTTCATCAGCGGATATTTATTTTCATACCAGAAGAAAAAACAAGAGTTTACTTTTTGAACAAAAAACTGTTGCTTTAAAGCAACAGCACAAAAATTTAAACTTTTGCATTTTTTGCCGTAAGTTTTTTAAACACAGCTGATTTAAAGCCAGAGGGTTTCAGTTGTTTGGCCTGGGCGATCATCAACCAGTCAGTCAAACTAATCTTATATTAATAATTGAAGTTACTTACTGGTTACTATGGTGGCACAAAGAGGCACAAAATTACAATTATCATATGGAATTTTTAATTACTAACACGGTTTTAAAATAAAGTGCAAATTTCAAATAAAATTTCGAAGGAAGAATCACAGCTTACTTTTATCTCAAAGTACAAAAATCAAATTTATAACAGCCAAATTAAAAAAGGAAAATGTTTTGAAGTGTTCGCTATAACAACTTTAATTTAAAGAACACAAAAAAATTTAAGCCTGAATTGACCACTGTGCCTTTGTTTAAATTGTTTTCTGCAAAGTTTAAAAGCTTTTCCAAATTTTTTATCAAAAAAAAAACAAATTTATGTTTCTGAAGAAATTAATATTTAAAAACCTCCCTATAGTCTTATTTTAAGTGCATTATAAAAAAAACTGCCAACACAACAGAAAATTTTTTGCAGAAATATCAGTGCTTAATTTTCCTTGTATGTAAATTTTTTTCTATCTATTGACTGCATTATAAAAAAAAATCGCAAATAATGGAATTGTCTGACAAACGATATAACCAGATAAATGCGCTTTATATTTCCACAGATGCAACAATTCTCTGACACAATCTTTAACAACATTAAATAATACAATCTTCATTAACTTAATTATCATTTAAAACGTATAACGATCGTATGGTTATGCAAAACTGTTGAGAATTTTTAATTCATTTGTGTGAAATTTGCAAAATAATGGATTTTTAATGAATGCGTTTGGAAGAGTATCTACATTTGCGGTCAATCATAAGTCTCAATAGACACCAATAACGAAAATTAAGTTCGACAGTAAGAGAAGAGTTAAATTAAAAAAAAAGAAATCGTGCAACAACACAAATTTGCTTTTAACTGGAACACTACTGTTTATACTTAAAAATGCATATACACTAGGGCGGTACAAAAAGTTAGTTACAGTAAATAAAAAATGAGCTTTGCAAGTCTCTTAAGCTTTTTGTTTGAAAAATTAAAAATAAAAATGTAAAACAAAAGTTGCTTATATCAAACCAAAATATAAAACATTAACATTTTTTTTAAAAAAAAAAAAATAATCCTAAATTTATAATCGGTACATTTATAATCGGATACACCATTAAAAACGTCTATTGCGTCTTGTAGTGGTCCGGACGAATCGCCGATACGTTTCGTGGAGTGTGGACTGTATATTGGTGTGGATTTGAGCTACAGCTCCAGAATACCTGTCAAGGATGCAAATACCTTGCTGATATTCCGCCAGGGGAATGTGAATGCGTTTCTGGGTTTATGGAGTGTGTAGGGTAGCTTCGGGACTCAGCGCAAAAGTATCAGCCAAGTATCCAAACAGCTTGGTGATATTATAAAAGCTAGAAGAAAAAAGGCACTAATATTTAAACAAAAGAAAGCACTTCTAACCATATAAAACCACTTTTCTTATTTGTTATTTCCGTCGTTATAAAACGTCTATTAATTGAATGCAAACATAATTAATTTTCAAACAATTAAGTTAATTACTAAACTTATAGAATAAAGTTTCAAAACAGTTCAATTATTTAAGTTATAAGGCGAATACAAAAAATCACCCGTCCAATATGGCTTTTAAACAACGCTTCGACTTAAAAAATTTTAAGTTATAACAATTAAAAAAATAAGTACAAATTAAAGACAAATTTAAAATATAATACAGGCATATCATCTTTCAAAATAGAAACCAGGGATGGGAAATCCGCTGCCTTCGGTTCAGACGTGAACACTATAGTTATTTAAGAAGAAATTTCGAGATTTTACCCTAGTTTGAACCAATTGGGAGTCATCGGTTTACAAAAAAACAAAGTTATGTTAGGATTTTAAAATTTATATAACAGTTATTTGTGCCGAATATTATCTAATTATTAATATTAACATACATATGTATGTGAATTTTTATCTTAAAGGGATTTAAGGGACGTCCCTTTATTGTTTATTAATGTTAAGATTTAAAAGGAAGTTAAAGCATTTATAAATGGGAACTTTGGGCAAATGGGAACCGATTCAAAAAGAATTAAATTTGCGGTTAAATATTTTGGGGGCGAATTTTATCTAATTTATTTACGGACACAAATAGTCCAATTTGGAAAGAAGTTTTTAAGGGGAGTAAGTTAAATCATAAACCGATTCTCACCATTTCTATAGACTTCGACCTTAGTACTATTAAATTATATTTATCAAAATATATCAAATTTTCAAAAAAGAAAAATTCAACTTGTAGTTTGCGCACAGCCAGGCGGACGGATGGACATAGTTAGATCACTTTATAAAGTGATTTTGATTTTGATATTACCCACATTGCCAAAAATTTATATGCAAAAATTCCTTTTTGCTCATAAATAAAATTTTAAAGTTTAAAAATAAAATTTCAAAAAAAGAATTTAGTTTTTATATTCTGCGAAAGCTCTTGAAGGCATCTTAAAATATTTAACATGTATAAAAATGCACTTTCAACATAAAAAAATGCTGCAAAGTGCTATTTTAACTAAATTATGAAACAAATTATGCAAACTGTAAACTATGCAAAAACATGCACTAACAAATCTACGCAAATATTCAAAAATGCTCTAAAACGGATAAATATATTGTTTCTGCATTCATTCTTGGGACAATGAAAATATAATTTGTTAAAAAACTCAAATCAAATTATTGCATATTTTAAAAGTTTTTGTAAATATAAAAACGTGCCCTGTTACTACTGGTCGTGGAGTAAGTGTAGATTTAGATTTGTGAAATAGATATCTTGCATCAGTTATCATTTACTCCGTACACCGGTTACTCCACACTCCTTACTATAAGTTAAAACGAAATGTCTTAGTTGGTTAAGTCAAAAAAACATTTAGATCCTAAAACGGTCGGTATGAAGCCAAACATCATTTACCAAACATCATTTACTCCGAAAAAATGTTAAACCTCTATAGCTTTTACAAAAATATGGTCAAAAATTGTCTTGCCTATGCAATTTGTAAGAAGCATTCCTGAATAGCGCGATGTCACCGCTTTACAATTAGAATTGCCATTATAAATAAACAACGGCAATTTAGCTATTTTTTGTTCAATATAGCGGTTGTATCTCTATTTTTTTATTAGATGGGTTTTATTAAACAAGTTAAAACTACTGTTCGTGACACAAAGTTCTTGCTAAGGTACAGCACATGAGCGTAAGAGCTAACCGGAAGAAAACGTTCGTCCTTCCGCTATTTTTTAGGTACGGCTGTTTAAAATGCAAAGTAATACAGAAATCACTTATTGTATATTTAAGAAATTTCAACAAACATTTTGATTTTAGAATTAATATCATTCGTTATATGTAATACCTCTCACTCTCTCTCTCAAGCGATTGGTAGTTTTTCATTAGTTATGGATAAGCAGAATATACTTTTTTACTTCTTATACCCAAAGGCGAATTTACACCAGGTGACCTCAGCTTGTACGTTAGCAACAGCTGATACTAACCATATGTCAATATGGTGGTTCTGCGAAATATTTCATAAATTCTATAATTTGCACTTAGAATTATTAAATTTAAAACGCTTTTTAATTATAACAGTTCAAAACACACGATTTAAAATAAAAAAAAGTTAAATGAGACAGCAGGTATTTTTGACACACAGATAAGTTGTTTACTACAATGTTGTATTATATTGACACAACGTTAATGTATTTTACAGTGTTGAATCCGTTTTCAAAATGAGACCAGGGGGTCGATTCTGGTTCTGTGAAACTGTGAAATGAAAAAAAACTTTTCATTTTCGTTTTCATGAGCACTTTTCACATTAGCATTTCACATTTACACAAAATGCGATTCGCGTTCTTTTAATGAAAAAGTGTTTCATTCCATTGTAGCTGTGAAACCTTTGTAACTATATTAATAAAATGTAAAAGTCAAATGCAGATATCGAAGCTTAGGATTTTGAAACGGCGCTAAGCCGCAAACGAGTTTTTTTAATGCTTGAGCTGCAAGCATTTAGTTTTGCTAAAAGAGTTTTTTTGAAGAGAGAAAAAAATCTTATTTTATTACAATTTTATGGCTCCTTTTGTTTTATACAATTTTTTCAGTAAAAGAGTTTTTGTTGTTTTTTATTTTCATACATATATACATATGTACATGGTAAATATTTTTAACTTAAAATAAATAAGAAGTAAACCGAAAATTCCGAATTTGTTGCATTTGGGTTTTTTTCATGAACGATATTGCATCTGAAAGAGGTTGGCCTCAATGTACTGCTCAAGTGCGCGCAAGAAATAGGAAAGGAAAAAATTTTACATAAAATGTGTTAATAAATATATAAAAACAACAGCAATTTTTTAACGGAAACAAATTTTTATACAAAAAACAAGAGCAGTTTGAATGTAAAATCGATCAATCAATGAGTTGACAAATGAGTTTTTTGGGTTGATTGCCCCAAAATATTTATAATAAAATAATGTTATTAACTTATGTGAAAGTTTTTTTTAGGGTATTAAAATAAAAGCTTGTTTTTAAAAAAGGTTTTTTACTTTTAATTTATTTTTTAATATCAATCACATCAAGTTATTTAATTTACTTGTTTTTCTACACAAGTAAATTTCGCGACAAGTTTTTATATCGTGTAATGACAATTGGCAAGATTTTATATCATAGTGCCGGTCCAGACCTACAATTTTTGTTGCAGCAATTCTTGAGTTTATTTGTGAAAGTGGTGAGAAAATTTTGGAGCGGAATTCATTTCAGCAATATAATCATGAATTTCTGCAACAAAAATTCCAAATTTGGACAATGAATGATAAATAAGGTAATGCCTCAATTAGTTGCTAGTAAAATTTTCAAGTAAAAGTTACTGCCAGGCCCACGATGTCTACAAGAACATTTCTATCGCATATTTATATTGAAAACAATAATATAAAACTAAAATTTGTTGTTGTTTTCAAAACAAATATACGAAAGAATTGTTCTTGTTGACATCGTGGGCCTGGGCCTTAATTTCTTTCGTTTAAGCTTTCGAGTTATTCTTAGCAAGCCTTTTCATTTAATACCTATATTATAGGATTGCATTAAAAATAGCTAGACCGCCATTTTGGCTGTGCTGCTATGTTTGATTTAGAATGACGTTTCATTGTTTACAACATGGTGAAATAAACAGGCACTACGCCAGATGACGATTTTTTCCTCCTGCATTGTTTGTCTAGGTTTATGTCAAAGTTTTGTTTATGTTTACAAAATGTCCACGTTTTGTGATTATTGTATTTTAATAAAGTTTTTGATAATTTTAAATTAAAATAAATGAGCTATTGACCATAATTAAATAAAAATTGGCTAAAAATTTATTTATTTCATCACGTTCAGCGGCACGCTTTGATTTTTGTTAAAAGTATTTTTTGACGCAAACGGTGATGTAATTTCCAATTTTGTTGTAATGTTGTATTTGTTGCCGTAACGATGACACCTACTTAATCCACCATGGTTTACAATGTATTGTCATCAAAACTGAACGTGTGTACATAATTTCTGCTCAGTCAATTGAACATATCTGCTTCAAATTGAGTTGCAAGGTTCCACCTAAACATACATTAATTGCAAGTTAAACAAAAGCTTTAAAAAAACGACCATAAGCCCAAAAAATTGTGAAATCATTAACAAATAAAAAGCCAAATAAAGATTTATTTAGTAATATGTTATTAAATATAAAACATAAACATGTTGTAGGCGGCTTTAAATTTACTTTAAGCCGTCGCTAAGCCTAAATTCTTCACCGCCGATGGTAATTACATATCTACTTTGTCATTTAATCAAGCGTAAAATTATACAAATACACAAAAAATAAAATTAATTTAAAAAATTTTAGGATTATTAGTTTTAATGGAATTATCGAAATAAATTCGGAATGGTTCAATGCACGAAAACACTATTAACGTTTTTCGTCAGTAATGTTTTTTATTTTATCAAAAATTGGCATTTTATATGAATATAATAAGTTAAAAATCTGTATATATGAATCTTCTTAGAAGATTATAATTTTTATTTTTTTAAATTATTATTTATCTTTAGCAATGTCCATATTTTTCTCTAAATAATTTAATTAAAATTATTTTTCACCGTTAAAATGAATGTGTAAAAATATGACATAAATGAAAAGCTTGTGACACTTCTTTGCACTGTTACACAGAACAAAAATCACATTACTATGAAAATGTGAAAACAATTTGTTTCATTCCATTTGTTCTTCTCATATGAAAACATTCGAATTTATTTATCATTTTTTCACTAAACGAGAATCAGAAACTCTATGAAAATGTGAAAAAAGTTTTCATTTCACAGTTTCACAGAACCAGAATCGACCCCCAGGGGTCTAATCACCGCATACGATAACGAGCAAAATTGATCGAAATTATTTATTTTGGTATCATGACTCTCGATATCGAATGAAATTTATTGAATTTGAAATAATAGCATTCGATATAGAATAACTCGACATTACATTTCTCGAGTTTTCATTTGATACGTCAGTGTCTAATCGTATGCAAAAAAAATTTCGATAGGTTATTCGATACGATGGTATCAAATGCAGTGATTAGACCCCCGGTTGTATGAATTCGCCTTGTTAAACCCTGTATCACCATAGGTTGGGGTATTTTACGTTTGTGCTGAAGTTTGAAGCGCATAACATTAAATTATCTACCAGATTATTATAAAACAAATTTCATTCTCATTGTTCACATCAGTGAACAATTCAAAATTCCCATCCCAGATGTCAATCTAAGCTTTCACCTCAACTGCAATTAACATCCACTATTATTGTTGTCATTTTTTTATCATCACTCTAAAGTCTACCTTGAGAAGGAAACAAGTGCGCGCAACAGCAAAACCCCAACCGTTCAAACAAAATACAAATTTATTTATGAAAACATAATATTAAATTTAAAACATATGTATGTAATTAAAACCTCAGTGAAGCTTATTTAATTGTATCAAATCTAAAACTAAGAAGGAAAAGAAGAGTTAAGAAAGCAAGAAAAATATACTTACTAAGTGAACTTAACCTAAAAGTCAGTGTTTTTTATTTACCCAAGAAATACATAACTATACGTATATATTGCGCTTCCCCTTAAAAATTAAAGAAAGGTTTGTTGACCCTTGCATAAGTAAATATATATATTTATACTATCTTACCCTGTCTAACCCGTATAAACACTCATGATGCTAAAAAACACCCTGTATATATGTTCAAAATACGGAATATTACAATTTTAAAGATATGCACTTTACTGCTAATTAGTTTTCTCTTATTCTTAAAGTAGAATTTTGAGGCTGCTGTCGTATTTATACAAGCAAGCATACTTATTGCTGTTTATAAATAATTCAATGTGTGATACGATACTCCATACAGTACGAGTACAATGGAAAGTACTGGGGCAAATTAAATAGAAATAATATTCATACACAATACTTACGAGTCTAAAGAATTGTCTGATTTTCAATTCACTTTGGTATCTTATTGATATAAACGAGCAAATGATAACAAATGGGTTTAAATACTCTTGTTACGATAATGTGTGGAATAGAATGGTTCAAAATATTTGGTTTTGGAGTGGCTTATGTACGTTAAAAAACATTTTAAATAATATCAAAATAAGCAATTACATATTTTTTTACACTTATCTTATTTAGTACGAAAAGTTTAATTTTTGAAGATATTTAGGATTGAAATTAAAAGGATTAAGTTTCTTCTGTTTGAGCTATACTTTGAATTATATGTACAACTAAAGTTTTAAATATAGTTTAAAAATATTCGATAAAAAAAGGAAGTTGTTTTGCTATTTTTCTAAGAAAAATTGACATATTAAAATTTATTAAAAACAAATTAAAATTTTCGCTTGGGAATTTACGTAAAAAGGAAAAGTGACGAACAGAACAACGTTAAGAACATCGCTGCAAGCTGTCGAATGTTAAACACAGCAGTTTCACAGTTGTGTCAACTGAATACGAAGTTGTAGTGTGACGGCTAAAATTAAAAACTTTATAAAAAGTATTAAATTTCAAGAAACCTTTGTAACAAAATTTAAAGTATCTATTAGTCAAAACTAAACTGTTGGGCACCATTAAATTTATGCTCAAAATTCCTAATTCCTTCTTGTTGAATATCCCAGTAAAAAATGTGCATCACAGCAGCAGGTTTTTTTTATGAATGCATGCCTTGGTAGCAAAATACCCTCTAATATTGACTACTAAATAAATGATAAACAAAAAAAAACAAATTTTTTATAATTAAAAATAATATAATAACAAGGTGAAGTTTTGATAAGAGAGTTAAATAATGGTTTACACTCTCGAGGTCATTACCCACCCATCCATGCTATCTATTCATGTTTTAGACAGCTCAAATTTTCCCCTTTCTATAATAATCTAAATTTTTCGGAAATATATCGAAATTAAAAAGTCCATTATACGAAGTTACATTTAAAAATATGTGTAATTATAAACATTAAAAAAATAATCTTGCTATGAAGTAATTATAAGTTAATAAACAAACTATTTTTTGATTGTCTAATTTTTCTTAGTGTAAATCATGAAAAAAAAATAATTAATTAGGATATAGAATTAATTGTGATAAATTGAGTTATGACATTTTAACACAACAATCAAATTATTCATCGAATAAAGTTAAAAGAAATTATTTAAAAAAACAAATTTTTATATAAATATATATGTATATATATTTTCTCTAAGTGTAATAGATTAGATTATATATTTTATGATTTCGTGAATATCAAGTGTGTGTGAACATTTTTGGATAGAAATAAAATAATTATTAAAACTCGTAATTATATGACTCACCACGATGGCATGAGGCCTTGTATCCTCTGGAATTTTGTAGAATTTTATTTTAAAGCAAATTAACATCCTAAATTTTTAATTAGTATATGGCAGGGGTTTTGTTATGTTGATGAATGACGTTACAATTTAGACAATTAATATAAACAATTCAGAAATATTCATTAATAAAACATTTTAGATGATTCAGATAATATAAAAAAACATTAAAATTTTACTTTAAATTACTTAACTGATTTTAAGTAATAAAATTCTCAGTGTAGGTCAATATTACCATGTGGTTAAAATTTTCAAAGTTTCTTTAAATTTGAAATCTTGAATATTATTTTGTTTTTTCAGTAAGTAATTTAAGATGATGATTTAATTTTGTATGCAATTTTCTAAGCAATCATCCTTCAAGTGTTTTAATTAAAATTTGAGAAAGTAGTCTTTATAATCTGCATTTGGGAGCAATGTTTAAGCGAAAATTTGTTTGTTGTTTTCATGTATTCCAATATTGTTTGCAATTAGATGACCCAAAGTAATGGACAAAGGTGTTACAATATAATCCTTCAATAAAATTATTCCAGTCCTTTGTAAAATATCTCTTTGGCACACAGACTTAAAATTATCCGTTTCTGAAAAAAATTTCCAGTTAGGAAAGGATGTATTCTGTTTTTCCTCCGGGAAAATAACAATAATGTATTTCGTATCTTCAAAAAAAAATCCGATCTTCAAATCAAAACGACTGTTCTCTTCAATCACCCTTATTCCATTTAGCGCCATCAATACGAAACGATAACGTTTTGTGTCGATTCATGCAAATCGGTATGCTCATTGTCAATATCAAGTTTTATCGATAAGCGTCGATGTATTTTTGGTATGCCGTACGCAACGTTAACGACGGCATCGATATAAATTGACTCTGATTTTGTCGTAAGTCTTATTGGTGTCGAAACAGTTTTATTCCTTTTTAACTTTACAATAATAGTAATGTTAAATAAAAAAAATGAAAAATGAGCAACAAAGCTACGCGAAAATTGCAAAAATTTGCAAAAATAGCGAAAATTGGCGAAAATTTTTAATATTTCAAACAAGCCATAAAATTGATTAAAAGCTCCTAAAACTATAAGGAATAGCAAAAATTCCATAAAAATTTCTAAATTAGCGGAAATTCGCGAATTTAAGCCATGTGTCTGATAGACGAAATTTTTCGTCTAAGTTTTCTGATTGTTTACATCTTTAACGATTTTTAATAGATATCAAACTTTTCTATCATACCGCTATTTTTTTTTTTTTTGCGAATTTCCGCTAATTTGGCCATTTTTATCGAATATTTGTAATTTCTTATAGTCTTAGGAATTTTTTTTATATCAATTTTATGGCTTTTTTGAAATATTGAAAACTTTCACGAATTTTTGCAAATTTTTTTTTTTTGTATTTTTCCGACATTATGTTTTTAACCGTTTAAACGAGTTTAAATAAATGTTTGGGGTTTGTTTTCATTTTTGTAATTTTTCGCGAATATTCGCCTATTCGCGAAAGAAGTAATTTTTTCGCGTGATTTTTTACAACTTTAACGTTTTTTAATAAATATTAAATTTTGCTATTATAACGCAATTAGCAAATTTTTGGGAATTTCCGAATATTTAGCCATTTTTATGGAACTTTTGCCATTCCTTATGTTTTTAGGGACTTTAAATCAATTTCATTGATTGTTTGAAATATTAAAAATTTTCGTGAATTTCCGCTATTTCTGCAAATTTTCCGAATTTTCGCGTAACTTGTTGTTGCTCTTTTTGGCAGTCGTCGCCGTTATAAAGATAGCCCCATATATAAAACGAAGTCTGTATTTTACAGGGCACAATCAACACTGTCAATTTATACGGGGCATAAGTAATTGTGAATTTTTTAGCATAAATAAAGCTTCCCTTTTTTAGAGCACAACATTTTTAAAAAATGAATATCAAATTGCATTTTTTTTTTGATAAAAACTGAAAACAAAACAAACCAACTGTCTAAGTTATTAGAGATGTGCTTTAAAAAACGATAAAAAATCGACACCGTTACTTGGCCCTCATGACACCTCCCAATAAGCATTTCGGCTGGAATTCAAGTGGAATTACATTTGAAGTCCAGCCACAATTTCCAATTTCCACTGTTGAATTACAGTTGAAACACAGTGGAATTCAATAGCGAATCCAGCAAAATTAAGCATTGAATTACAGTCGAACAAAACAGTACCTTTACAGTGTAATTCCAGCCTTAAATAACAGTGTGATTCAAGTTGAACCGAACCTGTTTTTACACTTGAATTCAAGCATGGAATTGCAGTGGAATTCAAGTCGAACCGAACCTGTTTTTACCGTTGAATTCAAGCATGGAATTTCAGTATTATTCAAGCAATGTTACAACAGTATTTAAATATGATGCTGGTTAAGGATTTGCAGTAAACTGTTTATTGAAGCATTCGCAATGTTATGTTGGATCGCCCATACAGCCAGCTGTATTTTTAAGTCTCCGTCTCCCACAGAATTAATTTAAGTATAAGATATACCATCTTTGTTTATGATAGTGTCGACGTGTACATCGTGGACATCGTTGGAAGCCATTCCCATTGGTTGTTCATTTCCCAGAATATGCTGATAAGCAGTGCAAAAATTTTACGAGCATCTGCTTTTGGCTTTGAATACATACCTTTAAATTTATTTATTCCAAATTTCCTTTATGTTGTTTTATTTTCAATTCTTTATTTTCTTTTTGCTTATTTTCACTTTTATTTCTTTATTTTCACTTAAAAACTTTGTGATTTTCGCGTTGTAAAATTGTTCACAATTAATATTTTCTGATTGACATTTAGAGTACATAGCTGACTCGATTTGATTTAACAAACTTCAAACAGACTGGAAAAAGGATGGATTTCAAATGTAATTCAAGCTTGGATTCATACTGGAATTCCAACATTGGAATTCACAAAAAATTTGTGCTTATTGGGCCAGTATCTATTTCCCAAATTTTATGAATTTACCTTAAAAATTACGACCTATACTTTGCACACAAGGTAGATCGATTCAAATAAAATTACGCTTAGGCGATCGGTATACTTAAAGTTGGGTCTGGGACCACTATTTTATTGTGTTGAACTCTATAACCGGCAAGAACGTCTCAAGACAGTCTTCGATTTTTAAGCTGCATTTTTGCGTTATAAATTGTTAAGCCCTAAAATAGTGAACATTGTCTTAAGACCACACCTGAAAAATTATTTTGCAAATTAAATAATAAAACTAAATAAACTAGTAAAATAAAACTATATAATAAAAAATAATAACTATTTATAACTTTTATTACTAATAAGCGCTCGATGTGCTTACTTATTAATCACTTCCATTAGCTGTAAATGAGTTAAAAAACCAATGGAATTCTTCACTTACTTTATCACTGATGATATTATTGCATTGACCGCTGTAGAGACAAATCGTTGTGCTCTGACAGAAAATATAAATACAAAGTTTAGTACAGATTCCACTCAAATGGTATTTACTTTGGCATAATGTTGTACATGTCAGTATATCGCTTTCCTAACTTAGAAAACTATGGGGGGGAAAATTGCCTTCTTTCCGATTCAGAAGATGGTGCTTTCGAAAGCCTTTGTCGCCATCAAGAAATATTAATCATTTCAAGGTGAAGGACAGCTAAAAAGAAGAAGGTGAACCGGGCCATGATCCATTGTTCCGCATCGATGTGAATACTTTGTTATGGAATAATAATAAATGTATCCACCTGGCACCGACATATGTCAGTATTGAATGTTTTGAAATATCCAATCCTGATGAACCAAAATCAAATGCTCTTCGGTATGATAAAAAAGCAAAAAAAAAAAAAAAATCATGGCTTACATGGGTGGTCTCATGGGTCGATACCATATTCGGGCTTAGACTCGAAACATTTTTATTAGATTGTTTTACCATTTTTTGAATAGGATCTCTATAAATGCATTTATTTTATGAAAACGAAGAAGGCTTATGTTTGCAACAAAGAAAACCCAATCTTACAGCTTCCAGATTTTCGTGCTGTTGGACTCGTTTCCCTTAAAAATAATCTCTCTGTAAGGCGACTACCTGCTTAAAATCTTGATGAGCCTTTATCACTACAGTGCATCAGGTGATGGGAATAGAGCTATTCATCGTTTCGATGGTGTAGATCAACTTCCTGTTTAGGTGGACAAAAAAGCAAAAAAAAAAAAATAAGCATTGCAAGAAGTCTGACACCCAAGTCTTTGAACCAAATGCAACCTTCACTTATGCAGACAGATTAATAAAAAATGGTTTTTGGGACTTCAACAATAAAACTTTTTCTATAAATAAAATGTGATATTTTTTTACATGCAACCATGAATTTTACTAAAAATACAAGGAAGTACAGGAGGCTTATTCTGAATTGCGATTCGAAAATCAATGCGATGCGAAAATACATACATGCGAACAATTGCTATTCTGTTTTGCGATTTTCGCAAAGTTTTTTTTAATCGCATTTTAAATGCGAAAAAGTGGCAAGTCGGTATTCTACATTGCGAAAACAAATGTCAAACACATGTCAAATTCGCAAAATTTATTCGACAACAATATAGCATTCGCAAAGTACAAACATGTAAGTGAAAGATCATATTTTATTTATTTATTCATCATATAATTATTATATTATTTTGGGAAGCTAGCAATAAGACCACCAAACCGCGTCAATTTGAAATAATGATAGAATTTATGAATAAGCACAGCCAATTGGCAAGAGGCCATTTGAAAACACCAAAAGTACGTCAGTCGGCAAATTCTTTTTGACAAACCACCACCGTAAACCACAGTGCCACAGAATCCATTTTTATTATTTTTTTCTTACAGAATGTCCTAAATAAATTTTATAAACAATATTAACAGCCAAACACAAACAATTTATTTATTTTTAATTTGACGTTTGTTGTCAAGTTTTCCTTGCCTCGTCTTATAAAAGAAATACATAGCCTTCGATAATTATCTTTATAACGCCCAAATTATTGTTCCTCTGTCGACTGACCAAATCAAAATTTTTTTCTGAGCTGTTCCGTCGGCTCGTCTTCTTTTATCATTGCACCAAATATTCTGCTCTCGACAATTCCTTTTGCTTTAATAAATCTTATAAAAAATACAAACAAATTTTTAAATAATTTTTATATATTTATAATTAAAAATGTTCTTAAACTTCTGTTCAGGCGTTTTAATGTAATTAATTATATTTGTTTAAACAATTCACAAATTGGATTTGACAAGGTTTTACTATATTCTATAACCACACTTTATGTTTTTTTCCTAATGCAACTTAATATAAATATTTTATTGCCTCATTAACAGGTCACTGACCAATTATTTACACGCTGCAAAATATCTACGGACAAATCTACTTGTATACGAGTATTTTTGCAAAAATATAAAAGTTCGGTCTATTTAATATTAATGTTGATGCTGATGATGATGATGACGGTGATAATGATAATAACATATTAATAAACAGAATTTTCTGTAACAAAATAATTGTTAAACAAAACAATATACATAGGCATGTATTTATAACCTGACCGAAATACTGGTAGGAGTATTATGCGCTTGTACTGATGTTTGTATCACTTAAAAATATTGACCATAATGAAGCTGGCGAAAATCGGTCTACAATTTAACATATCCCCCAAACAAGCTTCTTTCCGAAATAGAATCTTTGTGACCATATTATAAAGACAAAACATTGTGATGGTAGGTCCAAAATTAAATTAGGTTCCATATAATACCCCTCATAAAATTACTTTTAGGCAAACAAATGTCATTAAGATGATGATATCAAAATAATTCTCGGCTCTTACATAAATCTGAGCATTAAAACATAATTTATTTTTCTGACAGGTACAAGATTACCCATAGTTTCCAAATAGGATACATTATCGAAAATTTGTTTTTTTCAACTGTGCTGTAGGGCATCGTATGTTCGGCCCTTACCGAATATACTTTCTTACTTGTTTTGAATTACATTGATTAAAATATACATATTAATTATCCGATAAATATACATACAAATGTGTGTAGGAATTCGTTCTTCTTTTAATTTAAGTATATCCAGACATTGGCCGATAGCTCAACTATAAATCAAAAGGAAATGTTAAGAGCAATGACAATTTATTGGTTTGGTTCTTGTTAACAATTTTTAGTACAAATATAGTTTTCATACTTATTTTATATACATATATATATGTATATATAAGACCGGCCCATAAAATAAACACAATATTTTAATTAGACCCTTGTTTAATTTCAGCTAGTGGGCTGACAGATTTCCGTACAAGAAATCAATAAAAAAATAATTTACATAACGGAGTAAACTGCAAAAGAAAAGCCTAATTTGGCTGTCTGTCGACTTATCTTTTAAAATATAAAACACACGCCCTTCATAGTAGTTGTTGACAAATGTTTTCTTACTCTCTTCAGAAGTTTGGATTATAATCCAGTCAAATCAATTTTGCAAGGCAAAAGCCATGAGCCCCAGCTTTGTAAAAGGTTTTTAAAAAAATTCCATAAATGGTTATATAATTTGTTAGAAATCTGTTTTCAGTTACAACAAACCATATAAAGGGGGGTTAAATTTTAAGGGTCGATGTTGAATGCGAACCACACCTAAACGTCAAATTTTTTCCTGTATTTCATTTGATATTTCTCAATTTCAGACTAAATCAATGTAACTATGGAAAGATAAACAATGGAGCAAAGCGTTAAAGTTATTCAGGCTGATTATGAAAATGGGCGTTCAAATCAAAATGCATATCGAAGAAAGTAATCTTCAGTGATGAGGCACATGTTCACCTCAGTGGATTAGTCAAAAATCATAATTTCCGCATTTCGGCGAATGATAATCGAAGAGTGATTGTCGAAAAACCAATGCACCCATAAACAGGGACTTTTTGGAGCGGTTTATGGGCTGGCAGCATCATCGGGCCGTATTTTTTCCAAAATAAGGCCGGTCAGGCAGTTACTGTGAATGTCGTTCGCTATCGTGAGATTATATCGAACTTTTTATTACCCAAATTGGACGATATGGATGTGGACGATTTGTGGTTTCAATAGGACGGTACCACTTGCCACAACACGCCGAGAAAAAATACGGTTGGGCATGGTTAGGGAAACAACACTATGTTTAATATAACAATATATTGTTGGCGTACACAAATAATTGTTACTTTTCTTTAATATCAACAATATTATAGTTACTGTAAACATATCAACGTTTATCGCAATTATAAATTTGAGTATTGTTGAAAGAAAAATAATAATTTTTCTAACAACTAAATTATGATCACTTTTAAAACATATTATATTACTCACAACAATATAATGATATTTAATAGCCATAACATGATAACTTTCTATACATTTATCATATTATGTTTAAGATGCAATCAAACCAGTTTTACTCTAATAATATTATATTAGCGCCATTTGTAAAATAATTTTTTATCAGTTGTGTCGTTTATTTTATATGTGAGCGGTTAATCAATTTAAAGATAAATTCCCATAAAAAAATATGTTTAAAGAAATTAAAAAAATTAAAATATTAGCGGAGTTCATCGCGTATTAGTGATTTAATAGTGCAAATGCAAAATATCGTAGTTTTTTTGTAGAACCCAAAAACAAAACTCATAGAGATTTCGTTATATTTTATAAAAGTGTTTTGATATTTCTTCTGCCGAAAACCCATTCTAGATTAAACTATGGGATAGGTATTGTGCACCACGTTAAAAAATCGGAATTAATACATCTTTTTTCAAAAGTTTTTAGAAACATGTAAAGAGCATTTAAAATTAGGCAATATGTC
Source organism: Pollenia labialis (assembly GCA_949318255.1). Taxonomy (NCBI): domain Eukaryota; kingdom Metazoa; phylum Arthropoda; class Insecta; order Diptera; family Polleniidae; genus Pollenia; species Pollenia labialis. The sequence continues at coordinate 52,774,130 of OX439142.1, forward strand.
AAAATCGGAAAAGAAAAATAAGAAAAAATGGACAAACGCGGTTGCCCATGAAAACCACAGATTTTGGATATTCTCTTTTGCAAGCCTTATATTGACCTCCGCTATTTGATTTACATTAAGAAAAATTGTAAAAAGCCACAATATTAAAATCGATGCAAGAAAATTTTAATTTATTTTATATTTTTATGACCGTTATGAAAGGTGCTGCATCATAATATGATTGCTTCTAGGTTTCAATAATAATCAGAATATGGTGACTACAATCATTAATCTAATCATAATATGTTGCTCTTAGAATATGTTTACCACAACCATGTTTTTTCTATGCGTGCAGTTAACGAAACAATGGCTCATTTGCGCGACTAATTCAATGTCCGCGTTTTTTCACGTGGTGGCGATGTCAATTGGTCGCCAAGATCATGTGATTTGGCACCGTTGGAATTCTTTCTTTGGGATTATTTGAAAGAAGAGGTGTACGTCGATAATTCGGCACATTAACGGCATAGAAGCTCAATTATGCCTCGGCGTCATCGAAAATCTGGACCATCGGATAGAGGTGTGCCGCCGAGGTCGTGTCGCCCATTTGGCCGATATTTCATTCCATGCATAATTTAACCATTCCAATATTATCAAAATAAAAATAAAATAAATAAATAAAAATGTTGAATATTTTCTTAAAAATGTGTGTTTTATTCAAAATCAACATCGGCCCTTTAAATTAAACCACCCTTTACTTAAGCTGAAAAGCCGAAACTGACTAAAAATATATTTTAAAACCTCAACAATTCGAAGCAAACCGGCTAGTACCTTTGGTCCCATCGTTAATTCGTATTTTTTTTTATTTTTTTGTAATTCAAAGTCTGAGGAGAACCTTCCAAATCGTACTTGTTAGCACCCTCTTATGATTCGTAATAGAAATCAAAATGTTTAAAAAAAGTAAAAAGGTGGGTTTTTAAGCCCTCGCAAATGAACTGTCAAAAATAATATGCGAATTTATTCACACGAACTTTTATAAATTTTTCTAACAATTTTGTCTCGTGATCATGCGCTGTTCAATTTTTCATTTAAACAAACAGATTTTCGTATGCTTACCTCTGAAAAATTACCTTGTTAAATCAAAATCCCTTTATTTTGAAAATTCATCCAATTCATCCAATCGGGACTCTAGTCTCGACAAGGTGCCAATTAAACCAGCTAGGACATTGCCATGTTTAAGTGACAAGTCCCCTTCATACAAAGTGTTAGAAGTAGAACCGAGCCCTTCAACGTAAGAAATGTCACGTGACAAGTAAAGTGGTAGGGTTGACTGCACCGCGTAGCTACACAGCTAACATAAGATCACTGAAAACAGTGTGGCCAACTTTTTATAAATGGCCCAAAAAAGCAAGCAAATTTATAAACTTCTATAAGGCATCATAATCATTTAATAACCATGTAGTATATTTAAGCGAAATTTTTAAAGATTGATTCATAATTAAGTCGACTTGTGGAAATTAAGAAAATCTTACCTTTGGTGCGGCTATCGCAGACACACAATATATCTGTTCTTACAAATTTGTGTGAACTATTTACATTTTGTTTAATCTGTGTTTTAATAAAATAAGTTTAAAAACTACTTTTTTCCTTGATGCCAGTATTTTATATGTACTTCGTTAGGAATATTTATTTAATGGTATAAAAAAGTGATATATTTATACTATTTTTTAACTTTTTATCGATTCTCTGCGAGGGTTTCCATTATCCGATTGACTTAAATATTTAACCAATAAGTGTAATGAACAAAATTAGACAAACACAAGAAACAACATCTTTGAAGGAGCCAGTCTAATGTATTGAGTTCAGTAATATAACATACACGTGTATATGTATAACATACACGTGTATAGATGTAAATTAATGTGATCATTAATCTTTTTTGGCAATTCGAAATTGAATTGAATTGTTTGTTGAGATGTAAGTTTAAAGGCAAAAGCAAAGTATTTGTATGCTCCCAGGGCGTATGTGAAAAATGTCTGTATGGATATGATTTTTGCCAAAAATGCAGATATGTATGTATGGATATGCATACACATACAAATAAGACAATCTGTAGTAATTTATTATATTTAAACAAAAATACTTTCTATTAATAACTTTTCCACGAGCAACATGTTGTGGCTAACCATTAACCATAATGAATAATTATTTACCATTACATGTTCGGAGGTAACAGTAATAGGGTTGTGACTTCGTTTCGGATGACTAGTTCGACCATCACATGTTTGCCGGTGACAATAATATGGTTAAGCTAAACATCCTACAAAAAATATAAAATCTATGTTGCAAGTGTACACTATTAAAAATAATGTCTTTTCTTAAAGTGTAGCCTTGGCGAAATGTTCAAAAATCTAGATAATTTTCTTTAACATTTGTATGTGCGTAGATGTGTAGTTGTGCCACAAATTTAAATATATGTAGATATTTACAATAGCTAAGGAAATCTGTAGTAATTTATTATACTTAATCAAAAGTATATGTTGTTCATGTTCAATCTTTAAATAGATTTCTCCAAAGGAGTTAAAATGATGTACATAAAAACCTCAAAACCTTAGCCACAAACATATGCACATTTAGTCATCAACTGTGTGTATGTGTGTGAAAGACCACAGCGGGAAAACTAAGAAGGACTTCATACTTCAGGCCTTTTTAATGGCCTGCTTAGGACTTTTTTTTATTCAATTACTATTCTTATCTAACTGCTAAAGATTGGCCTATAGAAGGCCTCGGCTTTTTCGTTTCTAGGAAAAGGGGGTAGGGAGTAACACTTTTTGTGTTATTTTTTTGCACAAGCATAAGCAAAATAATTATTTTATTTGATCGTGTTGCTTTTCTTATGTATACATGGATAAATAATATTAATACTAATACTAAAAACAGAAGCTTCATTTATAACGAGAAGGAAAAAGTATACATTGAAATAACAAGAAATGTTTAAACATCAGTATTGTGTTACTAAAGCTACGGTCACACTTATCAAATATTTGACGAAAAAAACGGGACCAGCAAGAAAACTAAAAAATCATTTCCTTCAATTCCAATATTTATTTTGATAAAAATACCACATTTTACAAACAACAATATGTTGATAAGTCTAGTAGTATAATTAGTTTATTTTGTGATATTAAGATCATGCTAAATCGCAATAACTATTAACAAAAGTAGGGGTTACGCTTATTTGGTCAAATATTTAATAAGTGTGACCGTAGCTTAAGGATAACTGCATGAAGAATTTAATTTTTATTAACTTTTTGGTTTTTCTATTAATATATCGAGCCCTAACCGCGAAAATAGTGTAAGCGACATAAATTTAGTTTTCGTTTTTTTTAATAAATGACTTTATTGGCAACACTTGCATCATCTCCTAAAATGTCATGGTCAAATAAGGTACCGTTACGATTTTATAACAAGAACAATTTTATTGTAAGCGACAAATTTCATACAAAATTTATATTAAATAAAATAAAAAAGCTCTCTCCTATTAAATTTGATTTTTGGCGCTTACACTATTTTCGCGGTTAGGGCTCGATATGTACCAATCAATACCAAAAATGTTGGACATAAAAATATGTATCTCATTTCTTTCTAATATTGTGCCAATGAACTTAATGAACTTTTTATATATAAATAAAACAATCGACTCAACGTGTCTATTTACAGTACAAAATAATTTAAGTTATTTACTTAATATAATTGAAATTTAGTTAGGGGTTCCTGGTTGACAGTTCTATGGGAACTAAATTAAATTATATGCTCATTTGACTAATTCTAAATACCAACGGAGTTCCTTGTCTAGGTTTTACTGTAATATTCTCGCCCTCAAAGCTTGACAATTTTATGGGTCAATCTTGATGCCTTTCAAACTGAATGGCAAAATCAATTAAAAAGACATTGTAGAATGGTATGAAACAAATAAGGGAGGGAAAAATGAGATATGAACATCTGGTAAAGATGTTGTTATGGTCGTATTTGTGTTTGTGTTTTTTTTTTTTTTTTGTAAACATTTTATATAAGTTTGTGATTCCGTTATTGATATTTTTCGAACACCTTATACGCAGCGTATAGGGTGTTAGTACCTGGCGTATGCAGGTACCACCTTGAATCTCGACGGTTCAGCATATAATGTATGTGTTTCGCTCCCAGGGAGTGAGCAAATTATAGCACACAAGTTTCACCTTATTGCCAGTCAGAGGTGGCACGATGAAACTACCTGTGGAGAAACGAGGAAAATCTGGCCTATTGTAGATGAAAAAAGATACGACGGGAATTGCAGCTGTCCACCCATCACCAAAGGAACCTAATTACGGTTTTAAGTGGCCACTGGCTCATTGGGAGTCAGGCCCAGAGGCTGGGGCTCCCTTATAATCACTTCTGTAGAAGTTAAGGAGATGAGGAGGAGGAGGAGTCAACGGAACATCTCCTCTGTTATTTTCCGGCATTCGGAGATCTGAGACTTGAAATGTTTAGTCGAAGAGCCCTTGGGGACAAAATTTGTCTCTCTGATATTGATTTAAACAGGATTCACTCCTTTGTTTAATCGACCGGGTGGCTGCGTGGGTACACTAGTAGCCAGAAAACATAGGACCCATGGGCGACGGAGTGACATGGTTGAACAACGGGAACTAATTAGTGGACCCACGTGAGCTGTGCTTGATCACGGCTGCCAATGGAACCTAACCTAACCTATACACAGAAAGAAAAACACTTGGGATAAACCAAGTTTTTTACGATTACTTTAAGTACGAGTCGTGTTCAAAAATTCAAATACGATTAACAATAAAACTTTCTCAAAACAATCCCAAATGTGATAACTTTTGAAAATCAATCCCGGAATTTCTTGAAATGAGTATAAAATTCTTAAATCAAGTCAAAAAAAAGATTAAACTTTTGGTTGTATTTAACCCTCCGACTTATGCATGTTAGATATTCTATACACATTGAAGAAAGGTCTGGCCAGACTCATGTGTACCACGACGGGTTAAAAAGTAAATTTGCACTCTTGCCTCTCATTTAGTTTATATTTTTGGTTAAATATATACATAAGATTTCTAAGGTAAAAACCATATCGAGCATGATGTTGGTGTTTGATCATTCTATAAGGTGTAATACGAGTCAGTTAACGATCATAATAATTTTTTCTTTCCAATTCGGGATAAAATCAACTTTATTTTACTTGAATCAAGCGCTTTTTGAGATTGATTCAATCTTAGTTTACTTAAATCAATCTTATTTTCGATTAATTTCAAATACAAAATCGGGATTTAGTATGGATAATTTAAGTGTTTTGCGATTGAAAATCCGTATTTGAATCAATCTTTCTGTACTTGATTCAAGAAAATCCGTACTCTCCGTACTATTAATACCGATCGATGGATTGATTTTTCTTTTGAGTGTATATATGAGTAGCAAAGTTGATTTAATGATGTCCGTATTGACTTTGAGATGGGTTTTTCGAAGACTTCAGAAAAAATGGTGACTTGTGTGTTAAATATTTATATCGCATATAAATAGTTCCGTGGTTATTAAAATCTAGTTAAATCGGTTCACAAATGATTCAGATATGAACAAAAAACAACGACTGCCTCTAGTTTTACCCAAAAACATATTTTTCGGTATATCAGGAGAACGGCAAGAGCCAAAGCTTCCAAATTATGTATGAGAATCTTCATTATCAATATACAAATCGGCCATTAATATTTCATAAAATACGAAAAAAGGCCTGAATGTTTAACATTAAAGCATGTAGCATTTTTAGTTAAAGAAAGCCTTTTATCTATGAAAATAAAATCTTTTTATTGATATGCTTAACATGTCGATTCAAATAAAAATTAATTGAATTAAACAAGGCGAATTCATAACAGGTGGTCCTATAAAACCAGGTGATAACTTTTTTTTTGCTTTATCATTGTTAGATGTCTAAATTTGTTTTTTATTTTTGTTTACATTTAAGTTGAAATAAATACTTTAAAAAAAGTAAAAAAAGATTAAATAGAAAATAAATTAAAAAAACTAAGCAAGCGTAAAAATGCGTTAATGGCCTCCAAAGATCTTTAAATGAATTCTGCACACAGTTCCAAAACTTTTTGGGCAAATGATTGTTTTGTAACATACATACATCAATACCTCGGCTGCAAAGGATCTAAAAGCTTATACCAAATTTTCGGCCTTCTTTAAGGGATTAGGTGTTACTGAAACTGCCAATTTCAAAACCTCATGCTCGGAGCCATGTTTAACACACTAATGTACCATTAGAGTCGTAGCTTTCTTAAGTAAACGTACTTCTAAGTCCAAACAATGGGTTGTCAATTCAGGTGTCGCCAAGTTAAACCAAGTTTTCTTGAGCATTTTCTGAAAAATTTAAAGAAATCCTTGGGATTTTTTTTTTGAATTTGAAAAAAATTCCACTCTATTTAAATATCCAATTAACCGTACGATGCATACCCAACTTTTTCTACGAGAACACACACCCGGGATACGTTTGTACCTACTAGCTTATTTTGGCCTTTTCTTATGTTTAAATGGTCCAATTTCATTTTATTTTTTTTTAAAGCGTAAATAAATATTTTAAAAATGTTTTAGTTCTGTTTCATGTAAATATTCTACATGGTTCAAAAGATATAAGCAAAAGAGTGCATACAAGAATTCAAGGAGTACACACTCGTGGCCTTTCTCGATATTGAGGGGGCCTTCAACAATGTCAGCCCGGAATCTATAGTGGCGTCTGTGAGGAGTCTGGGGATCGACGATGACGTATGTAGATTTGTGGACAAACTACTCAGGAATAGGGTTATTTTCTCTACGATAGGTGGGACCAGTGTTTAGAGGCTGGTGAACAGGGGAACTCCCTAAGGGGGATTTCTATCCCCACTATTGTGGAACTTGACTATGCACACCATGTTGATGAGGATGGACGACATAACGATGTTACGGTGGCCATCACAGGGAGACATTCAAACGTAATGTCTCAGTGTATTGAGGCTGCTTTGGGGGTACTCAGCACCTGTAGCGCATCATGTGGGCTGTGTGTCAATCCGTCAAAGACGGAATTGGTACTCTTTACGAGGAAGTACAAGACCGAAGACTTTAGTCTTCCGTGATTAAACGGAACTCAGCTTCAGATTTCTCATAGTGCCAAGTATCTGGGCGTGGTTCTGGATAGCAAACTGTCATGGGGACTTGAGAGTGGAAAGGCCAATAATTGCCATATATGCGTGTAGGGGTGCAATCGGTAGAAACTGGGGCATGGGCCCGAGGTGTGCAAATTGGATCTTTGAGGCTGTAGTAAAGCCGACTCTGTATTACGGGGTCGTTGTATGGTGGACTGCATTGGATAAAACCAGGAACCGCGCGATGCTTGAGAAAGTACATAGACTTGTCGCGTTGATGATCACGGGATCAATGCGATCTACTCCCACGAGGGCACTGTTTATGATATTAAACTGGCTCCCGGTGGACATCACGGCCGATGACGTATTCATTGACCTATTCATTGGACTTCCAATGGCTCACTGTAAGTCACTTATCGGGAGCGAGTCTTACAGAGTTGCGCAGATGAGGTGGACATGTGAGTCCACCTGCTCAATATCCAGGATCCTATTGCCCGAATATGATGAACGGAGAACTAACTCTCTACTTAAGTTCAGCAGGGATCAGATTAGGACAATGATATCGGTTGTGGCTGGACACTGGCCAATGGGGACTCATGCTGGAAGAATGTGTCTGGAATTTAACGCCTAATGTAGAAGTTATTCTCTTCACTATGAAGACGAATTGGTTGAACTTTGCAGTGACGCCATCTGAGTAACTGCTCTATAGGATGGGCATTAGCGCTGGATATCACAAAGGGACCAATAAGGGATCCAAGTGAGCTGTATATCGATGGCTGCCCATGGAACCTAACCTATCCTATGCTCAAGAAACAAAACGACGTAGAAAACCCAAAAAGGTGTGTGGCAAATGTAAGAAGCCAATGTGTCTTGAACTTCGATCACCTATATCGAGTGCACAATATGTAACAACAATGCATTCTGCTGGTGTCTAATAATTGTAAATTTTTTTTTACATACAATATACTTCATTGCTATCCAAAGGACAGCTAAGGTAAAAAATGTAACAAGAAGATACAATATAATAGTCTGGTAGTGTATAAAGTCTTTCCAAAAAATAAAGGAATAGTACTATTACAAAAAAGCTTTATAAAATACATAACTGAAATTTAGCTCATAGAATAAATTCGAAAAAATAAAAAAAATGTTGAATATAATAAAGTAACCTATGAAAGGAAATAATTCCCAGTTTCTATAATGTAATTTAAACACACTATAAAATGGTTTGTTGCCTTTTATTTTGATATTAGCTGGTGTGGTACAAACGTATCCCGGGTGTGTGTTTAGGTAGGTGTCGACTTTGGAAGCGCGTAGCTTCTGAACCACTGATCCGAATTGCATAAAATAACCTTTAAACAATTAGAAATTACTTATGTTTCCTAGATCCGAAATCTATATTCCTGAAGTTAAGCCGTTCCTGAGTTACAGCACTGCAAAGTTGCAAGTGGATACATTTGTACCCGGGTGTGTGTTCTAGGGTTAAATAAATTCAGCTTGATTTTAGAAATATCTTTCTTAATTTTAATAAAAAACAAGGTATTTTTGTATTTCTTGTTTTAAGACATTTTTAAGCATATACCAAACACTTGAAGTTTTTGATCATGAAAAAAGGAAAATTTTACTAAATACGGACAAATTTAGTTGAAATCATGAAATCATTTTTGGATTTTCTTGTTTAAAAAACGAAATTGAATACGTTAGAAAATAAATTTCTTTTCATGTATCGTTAATTATGAATCGAATATCACGGATCGGATATATATTGAATGACAGCGTGATTTCTAATGTTATTTCTTTATCCCAAACCAAATTTTACTACAATAGCGGTATGCTTTATGGAGTTTCTACAAAGTTTTAATCATTCCAGTCGCCAGCAATTTATTTATGTTGGTTTTTGTAAAAAAAAATAAATTTTTTAAAGTGGTTGATTCACTTTTGAGTTCCTAATATCTCGGGAACTAAGGTGATAATGCTGAAATTTAATCCCAAATTTTCCAGTTTGACAATAAAATTGTTCCTTTCCCGCTCATTTTTCATAGACTCACAACTTTGGAAAATGGGCGGGATTTCAACAGAAGGCTAAAACGATTTAAAACGACTAAACGATCTATAATTTATATACTATATACAACTATTGAGGTTTAAGGTGAATATTAAAAAAGTTTGCACTCGAAATGACAAACTAAGTATAAACCTCTGCTTCGCTAGCATTGAACGGCACAAAGAGGCAAAGTTTATTACTTACATTAATGTGGGTGTGGGCTTACCCAGTTTTTCTGGCTTATTAAATATTAATTTGGTAAGTAGTTTTCTTTCATACCAACATTTAAAGAAAAATATGGCCCTTAAAAGAGCCATCAACTGTATTTACTTTAATATTAATTTAGTATTAATGTTAATTTATGCATGAATTCAATACATTGTATTGTTAATTACTTAGACCCTTTTCGTACTCATATAAATGCCAGCAAAGTAAAATCTCTTTTTTAAGTACATACTTGTTATTTGAAAAGTATATGAGAGAAATTTAAATTTAACAAACTACAAATAGGTATGTCCATAGAGTGATGCATATAATAGCAAATATGATTATAGTATTAAAATAATTATTTTAATTATTTGTTCGACAATCAAGACACAACATATTTTTAAGCAAACGATGTAAGAGTTTAAAAAATATCAAGAGCACATACGTAATCTAAGCAGTGTTGCCAGAACTTTTAGAGGTTAAATCAGCAAAAACCCATAATTTTGCATCAAAAAATCTGAGAAGTCTGCTTCAAGATTTTAAAAATCATCAATAAATCTTCAAAACACATTTATTACATTTTAAATGTAGTCTATTAAGAAAAAGATATAACTTTTTTTTTGAAAATGTTCTGGAATTTAAAAATAGTTCTCATAAATATCCATAGGTTGTCCTGGAAATATAAGTTTTAAAAACCAAAAATATTTTGTTGAGCTCTTAACACAGAAAAGTTTAAAAAATTTGTTCGATTTTAACTCGAATGCGATTTTCAAACCATGGCTAATAATTTTTAGATTTTTTTAAATCAAAAATATCTATCCGAAACACATTACTCAGGCTGAGTTGAGATTTATCACATCTATCTTATTTTAAGCAACAAATAAAAAGTTAATTGCTTGACATGTTATTTTTAAACTTTTACAAGAGATCAAATATTGCAACTAATAAAAATATTTACACAATTTCTTCTAATAAATCTTTTTATTTCTTCACGGTTCTTCCATATATTTCGTTTATCAATGCAAAAAGTGGAAATAGTACAAACATAAGTGACAATGAAAAGAAGGTTTTTACCGAGCTAAACAATCTGCAATTTTAAACCAAAAATTTTGGTGGTAAAATCTGCAAAATGTAGATAAATCTGCACTTCTAGAATCGCTGATTTCAGGGCTATAACTTTTTTTGAGTGCAAAATACCACTCCAGTATCATGGTGTGAATGCTGTTCTAATAACACAGTACAACATTTTTCAGGTGATTGATTCGGGACTCAATTCTAATAATTGCTTATGAAAGTAGACCCAAAATGAAGAACTTCTGCATCATTAGTTTGGTCATGATACCTCAATAAATAATTTAAAAATTATTTTGAAGTTAGTAAGTATCGTATAGGGGAATTTGTCACGTTTTAGGCTCTTTTGTTTGTCATAACTCGAGAACCGCTAGTCCGAATAAGCTGAAAAAATTAAAATTAAGAATTACAATTCCTTTAATCTGTTCATACAACGTTTCGCTACATAAGCAACCGTTTCGCAGTTATAAATAAATGTATGAAGAAAAAAAATATTTTTTGCCCAAAAAAATTAAATTTTTTATATTTAGTTCATAAAAATCCAAAACGCTAAAAAAATGTCAAGTTTTATTACTTTCACGTAAAGTCGCATAACCTATGAACAAAATGACACATAAATCATGAAAATCGATGAACGCGTTTCGCTTTTATTCACAATTAATTAAAGGAATAAAAGTCTTCCATTCCGTGTGAAACATTTTTATTATACATCTCATACCCGATAAAGTATTTATATTAAGGCTCCTTGAGTAATTCTAAGTCAATTTAGCCATGTCGGTCTGTCCACGCACACTTTCGAAAACCTCAAAATACAAGAACAAAATTCCGAACGGTTTGCAAGATATGAGCCTGAGAAAACTATCATGTTTTTGCAAAAATGATACCAAGGCCCCAAATCTTTGGGGGCCCTTAAAAATGTACATGACTTTGGGCAAAACTGGGAGACACGGGACTTTTTTTTTGGTCTTTTATCACGTAGTGGTGCCCGTATATGGCTATATTTTTACGTGTTGCACTGTGTAATGTATTTATTCATGCAAAAACGGAATATCTTCAGCAGTAGATCTGCACTTAAGCGATGCTTTTTTAAATTTAATATACTTTACAGTTTCGTAATACCGTTGAACAGATTTTCAAATATTTCCTTATCTTATTATTCAAAGAAATGTGCATTAACCGTTATGTCAATAACCGAATTGCAAACTTTTGCTTGACAACTATCATAACCAAGTATCCACACAGTTTTCGGTTTCCATTAAAAAAATTTTGATAGCTATGGCTATTTGTACAGATTAAATAGCTATTTACAAAGAGAAAATCGTAGATGTGAATAAAGTTAAATAATTGGGGGATTCACAAGGTGTGCTTTCAAGTCATATTGTCATAAGTTCATAATATTTTACGACAGTTAAAAAAAATTATTGTTGTGTTTCCTAAAAAAAAAATACTAAACTAATAAGACTTTTTGTGCTGTGTTAATTGTTTTGTCATAGCTACTCAGTAGAAATCTAAATTAAGAGGTTTGCTTACAGCACAAAATTTTTTTCTTGATATCATTGTAAGACATTTGACTCTATGACTACCTTGTGAATCCCCCAAATATATTTTCGATAAACGCGATTACTGTTATAAGGAGCTGCTTGATTGGCCTATTATAGAAGCAGCAGGGGATGATTCTATTTTATATTTAAGATATTTCTTATGAATAACACAACATTTTGTGATTTTTATAATCATTAAATTTTGAAATGTAAATTTCGTTATTGTATACTCGCTAGCATTCGAAAACCGGATATGCAAATAAAGAAGATGAAGGCAATTAGTAAAATGCTTTTGAATAACTAAAATACAATTTCGCTAATGAAATGAGTGGATACTGTATTTGTAGATATAACGTGTTCTTTGCATTTTAACCAAAACCTGCAGTTTTGCTTGTTGCAATATCCATTTAATAGGAAATGGGCTTAATCGCTCTGGATTTTCCTCCGCTATTTCACGGAAATAATTGGAAACGTTGTTCGATCATGTAATGATTCATAATTAGTTGCCAAAGTTTCCTTCACAAAATGCTGAAAAAATAATTACAAAAGTTATAAAGACTTCAAACCATTCTGACCCACTCTGCATAAGCTTTAAGTTAATTGAGCTTATGGTTTTACATCTCTTCTTCTTATTTCCTTTAACTCCCTGTGGAGCATAGGGCCTCAAGAGGTTTCAGTTGTAGGTATATTAATTTCTAAGCATGGGTTCTGCACCTCCAAATCAGATGTGCATGCACCTGTGATAAATCAGTGGTAGGTGTATTAACCGCTGGGATGCGGCGACCACTTGTAGACTCAATATTTTGCTGGTTTAAACTCATGATATTTTAGAAAGTAGTATTGGTTAAGACTGTTAAGATAGTGGACATATATCCTGCCTCACCTTAATCCCACGCTCGACGCATTAATTGTTGAACTGGTGAATTTAAATTTTAGGTAGCTCTCTTACCCAGTGCCTTACAAAACATTTATTAGCTTCGTAAAGCTGGTTAAAGATGTAATTAATGTTTGTTTAACTATTATATCAAAATTGATGATTTTGTATTAAAAGTCATATAAGAAAAAAAATTGTATACAGATTAATGCCTTTTTACACTGATCAACATCTAACATCTACCACCAATTTGCCGCAATTTGCGAAGGTGCTTACATCTTTCCTTAAGAAATAAATATTGCTTAAGCGCTACCATTTCTCAAGTTTTCTCTCTTATTGCAATGTTTTTTTGTTAAGATTTTTTTATATTTTTAAACAAATTTAACTTCAAATACATTTTTGTGTTTTCTTTTTAAATTTTGGCACTTTTGTAAAACATTTTTTATTTTAAAAATATTTTTTTTTTCAAAAATGTGTCATTTTTGCTTGATGGTAGATGTTAGCTGGGAGCAATGTAAACGCGTGTTTCACATTTTCTACTTCTTCATTGTAAAAAGCCTATAAGTCAAATTACAATTTTACATTTTTCGATTATTTAAGTGTCATCACTAGAAAAGTGGCAATAAGTTTTATTATTATTTTGGCATCACAGACAAAAAATTTTTTTTTAAAACAGCGTTACCATTTCTCAAGTGTTCTCTTTTATTGCAATGTTTTTTTGCTAAGAATTTTTTTATATATTTAAACAAATTGAACTTCAAATATATTTTTGTTTTTTCTTTTCAAATGTTGGCACAACATTTTTTATTTTAAAAATATTTTTTTTTTTCAAAAATGTGTCATTTTTGCTTGATGGTAGATGTTAGCTGGGAGCAATGTAAACGCGTGTTTCACATTTTCTACATCTTTGATGGTAGATGTTAGATGCAGATCAGTGTAAAAAACCTATAAGTCAAATTACACTTTTGAAAGCATTTATACATTAATAAAAAATTCTGATAGTGCATTAAAAATATTCCTGAAAAATGTTGAAGGAATAAGACTTATTAAAGTAAATAAAATTGTAGTTTTACTTAGAATACACATTCAAATTTATACATATGTATATAAAAACAATATTCATAAAAACAAAACTTTAACACTTTCGGTGCGGGAACTTTTTTCACGATAGAGGAAAAGTGACTACATACTTTTTTATGCCCCACACAGGTATGCGTTGGTTTTTTTGATATTTGCAATAATTAAAAAAGTTATCACCCTAATATGTACATAATAATTAATATTGTAATTGTAAACTCTTCAATTATTAATATTATTAATTAATGTTAAAAGACCCAAAATTTATAAAAAATCGTTAAAAAAATTCTAATGTTGTTGTTTTAAGTTTAAAATTGTATACAAATTTATATAAATAGAAATATGGTAACTTCTTAAGTTTGTAGTTTGAGTGTATACATACATAAGTCATTATGTCATGGTAAACTGTCAGTTACCTTAATTTGTTATTTTTAGAAATGTTTATACTTTTAAGATTTTTCTGGCTTAACGAAGTTTTAAAGTTATATATAACATTCGAATCCCTGAGGGTTTCAAAAGTTGTTCTTTTCATTTACTTAAAAAACCTAACTGATGTAAAGAACATTCGTATTCGAATCACCGAATATTTGGAAGTGGTATTCGCTAAATTTAAGTGAATATTTTATAAATATTTTTCGAACAAGATAAAAACAAAAGAAAGTTAAAATGTAAAGGCATACATAAACTTAAACAAAAATACGATTTTTAATAATTTTTTGGTAAAAAACTGTGCTATGGCAATTTTGATATTTTAAAAAATTTCAAAAGATTTTGTTATTCGTGCTAAATTCCCAGTTTTTATTATTGATAAAAACACTTGAAATTTATTGTTGATGGGATAAGTTTTTCTAAAATCTTTATGGATGAAGTTTCCTGATGATCTGGCCTAAGCAACCAGTGAAATGCGCATAGGAATAGCTTATCCCATCAACAATAAATTTCAAGTGTTTTTATCAATAATAAAAACTGGGAATTTAGCACGAATAACAAAATCTTTTGAAATTTAAATTTTGTATTCCCAAAAATTGAAATTACTTTTTGATAATAAACAGGCGGGTGCACGGCCTAAAAAACACTTAATTGACAACATCTTTTGTAAGTTGTTGTTGTTTTTTATTTTGTTTTTCTTAACCTACTTACAACTACAATTAATGTTGAGAGAATTTCAACTAATTGTAGCGGGGAATGTAAGACGAGATGAACGCACTGTTTATTGTTGATGTTGTTTTGTTTAAGCTTTGATATTATTACAAGTAGAACTGTTGCTATAAGTCTTATACGTTTAACATTTTTACTTGGTTTAATATCTTTAGTTTTTCTAAAATCTTTATGGATGAAGTTTCCTGATGATCTGGCCTAAGCAACCAGTGAAATGCGCATAGGAATAGCTTATCCCATCAACAATAAATTTCAAGTGTTTTTTATCAATAATAAAAACTGGGAATTTAGCACGAATAACAAAATCTTTTGAAATTTAAATTTTGTATTCCCAAAAATTGAAATTACTTTTTGATAATTTTAAAACATTGTTAAAAACTTATTTCCCTTATGTATACATTACGAACAAATACTTTAATATAATGGTTCAAATAAGTTATTATAATATTATTTTAATCAATTAGCAATATATTCCGTTCAAAATAAGTAATGCTATAAAATTTTTAGAAATCCATGGAAAAGCCAAAAATCAATCGAATGTAGTTAAATATATAAATATGTTCCAAAATAACCCCCACAGTATATTTTTGTTATTAGAAGACTAGTAGTGATTTCGGTAGTAGTGCAAGCGATATTTTTTGAACAACATAAATATATATATTATTACATTGTTATTACAGTGTAAGAACTGTTTTCTTACATTTCGAAAAATTTATTATTGTGTACATTTTTTCAACAAAAAGTTAGTGTATTTTAACCTTTTTGAAAAGTTAATTTGTAACTACTTATTTTTTTTTTACTATTTTTGTAACTTAATATTTTTATTAAACTTTTAAATATAAAAGAATGATATTATTTTTTAGGTTGGAATTGGCCAATTTACAAAGGATTACTTTTGAGACATCGCGAACTAAAATAAGTACTTTTTCTAGTAGAAAAATAAGTAGTTTTCAAGTCAAGTTCTCATTATTTTTCTGCTTATTTTGTAAGCAAAGTTTTTGCTGGGAATTTATTTAAAAGAACTTTTTTGGGTCCTTTTTTAGATTAATAGCGCATATTTTGCCTTTTTAACTTGATAAATAAAATTCAATTATTTTTGTACGTGTAATGATTCATAATTCATTCCCCAAGTCTCCTTCACAAAATGCTGAAAAAAACAAAGAAGGTATAATAAATAAAAAAGTTATAAAGAATTCAAACCATATAGATCATTCTGAGCCACCCTGTATATACATCTTTGGTGATGAGTATAATACTGGACCAATCTTTCAGTATACCGAGCGACACACAAACACTTTTAAAAGGAATCTAATGATGTCCATCCGTCTGTCTAGCTGGTTGTCTGGCCATGTTAACTTTGTGCGCAAAGTACAAGTTGCAATCTTGTAGATAATTTAATCAAATTTGGTAAATATATTTTAATTTAATAAAGGACGAAGTCCATGTTAATGGTGAAAATCGATCTATAATTTCACATATTTCCCATAAAAACATTATTCCTAATAAGACTTTTTGTGTCCGTGAAACATCTTATTATGTTGGTATTAAGATTGAATTCACCCTAAAAATCTCGAAAATTCGTCTGTAAATACTTTGGTGTTAGGGCATATATTTTATAATCTTAGGATTGTTTTTATTAAATAGAATTGTTATTAAGTTATTCAACAAATAGCATCTGGGAATTTATTTCTCTTGTTGAGTAACATTTTTATTATACAAATTTTTATATTATTCGAATGTGTGTTTTAAGTCAAATTACAATCCTCAAAAGCTTTTTTTATACTTTAATAGTCTTATTCCTTCAATATTTTCCAGGAAAATTATGTATGCACTATCAGAATTTTGTTTGTATATTTCTGTTACGAGGTTTACTTTAGTTATCCTTTGGCTAGCATTGAAGTAAATTGTAAAGAAAATTTATACAACTATTAGATACCAGCAGAATGTAATGTATTTTCTGGCCCTCTCCGGCCTTCGGCGGCATTCTTTGTTCCTTATAACTGGAAAGTTCCTATTGTGTTTAAATTAGCAATTCTTGAATTTTTGGGTGCATATTTTTTAACAGTTTTGAGGGCATATTTTCAAGTTTTTACTTTTAATGCGCCCAAAACTTGTTTTTAAACCATTTTTCTGGTTTCCCTGATTATAAATAATAGCTGTGAGATAGAAACTAAAATTAAATCAAGTTTAAAAATTAATATTTTTAGTAATTTTCCAATGTTTGTATGGACTTTCTCGTACTAAACCCTAAATGTAGTCTCCCATCATATTTTGCTTATACTAAAGTTGGTAACGCTATTTAATGTCCAACACATCTGGGTGAAAATGCTCTCCTTGCTCTTTTGAGTAGGCACCCATATTATTCTTAGATTGGTCCAGATGAGCATGTGGCATATGAAATTTATGGGACATTTGGTAGCCGAAAACTTCAAAGTTTTCAACCATAGTTTCAATTAAATATTTATAATTTTCTGCTCTGTTGTTTCCGAGAAACCATTACCTACCCCTTTAAAATATTCCTGCCTTGTTTTTCTATATTATTGAGTCATATTGTGAATTCATCTTCCCTTCGTAGGAACAATTACTGATTTTATGTTTGCTCCGGTTAATTTAGGAAAGATTTCTTTTAAATATTCGAAAGCCTAATTTGATACGCAATGGTTGCATTAAGATACTATTTTTGGATCTACAACTGCTTCCCATTTGACGCCATGTTCTCCTATATGCAACTCGACTCGGTCAGTCCATGAACGCTTCTGATAGTGTACTGAATCCACTCGACTACGCCATACATCAAAATAGCAACCATTTAATGACCAATATATTCCAATTTTTCAAGTACAATTTTTACTCTGCCGTAATTTCCCTTAGGAATAACAGAATTTGCCACGAAAACAGTAGGAAACTTGTTTCCATAGTCAAGAAGGACGGCTTTCAAGCTTTTAAAAGAGTTGGCGATAAATGGTATGAATATTAACCCGATTTCTTCGATTATGCCTGTCACGTTATTATAATAACACAATCCGTCTTTTTTTGTAAAAAAATATTAAAAACTTGTATGACGCTACCTTTGACCAGTTATGTTCACATTATTTTCAAGCAATTTCCACTGTTTTCTGGGAAAGCAATTTTAAGGTGATTTTAAAAAATATAATTTTATTCTAATAAAATTATTAATTCTGTTTGGTTATAGTCTTTTTAAATTTTTATTCCTAAATACTCCTAACGCCACATACCAGATAAAACTTAAGCTTTTCTACATTAAAAAAATAAGCAAAAATAAATTTCCCAAAAAATCTAACAAAATTATTGAAACTTTGTCCATAGGCACATTTAACATGGAGATTACAAAGGTTCCAAAAACTCATAAATTTGGCTTAAGTCGACTTAAGCAATTTTTTCAATTTTCCATATATTGTCTGTCATTCGGTAAAATAAGGTCGTGTTTTTTCCTTATTTACTGTATAATAGGGCGGGTCAAATTGTATGGAACGATTTTTTTTTTGATGAAGCGTATAGCAAAAACGTAATCTATAGGTGATTCTGAGAAATTTTGCTCAAGAGACCATAGCTCTAAGTCGGGTTTGGGGCCCCCCAAAATTTCAAAATAGATATTTTTCCATATATACATAGAATAATTATATTAAATTCGTCATAAAATCGGATAGAATTATAGTAGATTTCTCGATCTGGGCTTGATTGAAAGGTATTTTTATCACTTTTCAGATTTAGTAGAGATATTAGGAATGTTTTGTCGAAAAATAGCCTAAAATGCACTTTTAACTAATAAATTCTAAATTATCTTCGAGATTTTTTTTTTTTGCAGATTATGAATAATGAATGATATGAATGAATAATGACGTTACAAAATAATGACGTTTACCAACACTAAACGTTGCAAAGCTTGATTTTCCTTCTTCCTTAATCGTGCAATGCGCACGTAGTTTGCCAAAATATCAGTGGTGCTCGCAGGTGCGAAGTTGATAATATGCAATTCAGTCATAGGAATGTCATAATAATGTTAAATAAATTTTGTAGCATGACAACTTTTTTAAATTCTCTGTTAAAGACGCAAATGAGAGACTTTTTTCAATTAAATTTGAAATACCCAGTGGCGTTAAATTCATAAAATAATAATTCATATTCGATTTCGACGAATATTGCTGCAGATATTCATATTCGGTTTGGATTTCACGAATATTTAAAATTGATTTTCATAATTTCATATTCATAATTTAACAGCAACTATTCCAAAATTACTTGGTTCTTGTTGAAAGAATTATTTATGTTAAATAATCTTATTTAATTTTTAAATATATAATTGAAATATTTTTCTAAATGCTACTGTTTTTTAGTACAAACATAGTATTTTAAACGGAAATCTTAGGAAAACTAACAAACTAATTAATATCCCTTAGAGCCATGTCTGCATGCATACAAATTAATCTTTCGCACTACAAAATTGTACGAATGCTGGAGTAGGTCATATATTTACATCCCCTCTACATGCATGCTAAACAAAGATATCAATAAATTATGGTTGTAGCATGCAACAACAATATTTATTCCAAACGTTTATTTCAAGTTAACAGTGAGAAGCAAATTGTATCTAATGAAATAATCGCTTTATCGAACCAAAATGTTGTAAAAGCTTACTTATTATGAACGTGAAGGAATGGTCCAAAATATTATTAGCCAAGCTTGACCGACTTAATTCTAACCAGACGGTATTTGCACGGCTTAAGAGTAATCCGTTGATTTAAGAAAGATATTGTTTAGTTATTCAAGGTTGCACAAAAGACTCACTTGCTAATTTATCGCCGGTTCTCTTTTTTATAAAAATTGCATCCAAGTTGCCGGACATATATCTGTACTACGACTATTTATGGATATACCCACGAAATTTAATAGAGCTAATTTTGTAAAAATAGAAATAATGAGAAAAAAATTTTGTCACTATTACAAATATTTTTTGAGTCATCTTCTATGTTTTCTATATGTGACCTTTTCCGAAAAAAGGGACCTAGTGTGTGAAAATTAAGTTTTGAGAAAAACTCATGTCATCTTATTCCACATCCTTTTAGGTACCAGAATAAACTCTTAAGTTCAAACCCGTTTTTTGATACACTAGGTCCCTTTGCTCGGAGAAGGTCACATATAATAAAATATTAACAAAAATGTTTGGAGTCCGGTGGTAATTTTATCCATTTTGGTAACCAAAATACGAAATATGTAATAAAATTTCTAAAATTAAACAACAAATTTACAAAACTTAACTTTGACTCCGGCACAAAAACATCAACTCCGACTCTTCAACTCCGACTCCACAGCCCTGATTGAAGCACTCGGCCCCTCAGCACAACTCTAAACTTTGTAAAAGATGAAAAAGTGTATGTCAAGGAATATTTGAAAAATGTTTGATCATCGAACTGGCTTTCTTCGAATAAATTGCTAAGCTGTGGCCAAAATATTCCTCAAGAGGAGTCAATGTTTAAATATTTTGGCTACCATCCCGCTAAGCAATTCATTCGAGGAAAGCCCGTTCGATTCGGCTTGAAAAACTGGGTTGCGGCTATTGCTATAGGCTGCCAGTAAAATCGCATTTGGAATCTTCTGATCCATTTGCTTCTCGTATTGTTAAACATTTGTTGGAGTTATTAGTGTGTTTTTATAGTTTTTCACTAGATACAATCATTAGAGAAAAGTCTAGGTCAATGTTTGCAGATAAATCTCAAGATGGGGCTGGACACTATATATCTAACCTAAATAACCAACTGCGTTGCATTTTTTCCCATACAAGAAAAAAAATCTTTGAAAATTTTCATACTTAAGAGGTCAGTGCACTAAGTTGAGTACACCCCAAAAACTCAGTTAAAATTTTTTTTTATTTTTTCCATTTTATCTTTTTTTAATACTTATTTTAATCAATAAATTAAGTTGAACTTAAAAAAATTATGGCCAGTTTTTGTTTGACCTCTAATGGACATAACGGTATATCTCAATAAATCGAAGTCAAACAAGTTAAAATTTCCACCAAAATTCCAGGGGTCTAATCGCCGCATTCGATACTATCGCATCGAATAAAATATCGATTTTTTTTGCATACGATGGACACTGACGTATCGAGTGAAAACTCGAGAAATGTAATGTCGAGTTACTCGATATCGAATGCTATTATTTCAAATTCAATAAATTTCATTCGATACCGAGAGTCATGATACCAAAATAAATAATTTCGATCCATTTTGCTCGATATCGTATGCGGTCGATCAAAAAAAGTTGAATTTTGTTCCCTTGTGAAATTATACTTTTTCGGAATATTTTATATTATAATAAAAATAACAATATTCTTGCGTAATAAAAGGCTACAATGCTTTGAAAATGCTTCCATTTGCTTAGTTGAATAGGATGTGGCCCAGATTGTTAGGGATATGCTATTTTTTTTTTTGTGAATTACCAGCAAATCATTAAATATTCTACATGTTGCAAAGTATAAAAAATCTTTTTTAATTCAAAAGTTATATGCATTTAAAGTTTAAATTCTAAAAAAGAAAACTTTATGCAATTTTTATTTAAAAAATAGTCTTTGTTATTTATATAAAAACAATTGTTTATTAATCCAAATTTTGATAAAGTTCATCAAATTAAATTTTTATAAAGAAAGGAATTTTACAACATGAAATTGACTGACGCTTGGCTCGAACCCAGGCGTTTTTTACGAACAGGTTACCCTTACATGTTTCAATCGCAACCACTCGATCTCTTCAGAGGGGTTTGCCGTTTAACACTCACAGCCATTATTTAGCTACATACATATTATTTCTGTATACGTTTTTGAAAGGCTTTTTCATGGCTCTTCTGAAATAGATCTTTTTTTTGTATGACTCAAAGTGTTTATAATAATTGTTTCAATAGGAATCCTGAGACCTTTACTTGGTAGCCATTATATTTCAAAAAAAAAAAATAATATCTGGGGATTTTCGCTGAATTGTGGGATTTGTTTTGTAGGGTAAAAAATTTTTAGCTAGATTCTATTAGGCACTTTAAAATCTATTTACTTATAAAATTGCATCAAATAATATTAGCAAATAAAAATTTTTATTGCATAAAAAAAAATTGATATTATTGGCAAAACCTCATAAACATATTTTTTGCACTTTTTTGCAAAATGTCTTCATCGAATTTTAAAATTATATTAGATTTTGAAATCTAGACACAAATCCCAACCCTTTGATTTATAATATGTATGTCATCTTTGTAATAACAATATTTAGCATTTTAATATATACAGTAATATTTTCAATGTATGAAGCACTTTTTTACCAAAAAATCAAAGTGTGTGTTAGATGGCACAATACAATATTTATGAAAAAAAGAAACGTTATGAGTACAAACATGAAAATTAAATTTGATAAACTTAAGCCTATTTAAAACGATCAAAATTTGGATTAAAAGTCATAAATAGTTAAAAAAAAAAAAAAAAAAAAAACAATACTAGCTACTTATTGTTAAAAGCTAAGGCACGAGCTCTACGTTTACATTTGTTCATTAGGTTGTGCTAAAAAAAGGTCAACAAGAAAAGAAAAGACAAACGAAATGAAAAAAAACAGAAAAATTTACTTTGGACTACAAAAAGAATTCTTGACAAAAAATGCGAAAAAACAGAAACATGAAAATCAATTAAAAATAGATAATCATTCAAATAAAATTTAGATCTACCAAAGGTTAAATACAATTTGATGTTTGAGAATTGACTGCCAGCAGTCGTCAATGTCTGTGAGTGTTAAACGGCAAACCCTCTGAAGAGATTGGGCGGTTACAATTGAAACATATAAAGAAAACCTGTCCGTGAAAGCCTGGGTTCGAGACCCGCGGCAGTCAAGAATGAAAAATTATCAATAAATTTTAATTCAATTCATGTTTTTAAATTTCTTTCTTTATAAAAATAATTTAATGAAAATTAAATTTGATGAACTTTAGCCTAATTAAAAACATAAAAAAAATTTTTAATTTACAAAAAAAATATAAAAAAAAACCACAAAAAAAATGTTTTTAAAAGATTAATTAAATATCTATCTAAGCTACTTGGAACAAATTTTGCTAACACCAATAGGTAATAAATTACATAGATGAGAAAGAACACCTTTTTTGCCAAAATGTAAAATTTAGACCCCCTCTAAAGCCCTAATGACACCTACTTTTTTTTTGAGAACAAAGCAAATATACTGTAATATAAAATGTAATCAATAGCAATGAGATCTTCTATTTATATACATAAAAATCCAAAAATGTCAAAATGTTTATACATGTTATCGATAAAAAAAAGTGCAATCTGTCAAAAAAAAAAAAAATAAAATAATTTGTGTCTTAAAATTGACATTTCAATATATTACTTATATGCTCGAATATAGCTATTTTAGTTAATTTTTAAGCTTTACAAATAGGAAACATTGTAAAAAAACAGAAATAGTTAACAAACCTACAAAAATCATAAATAATTACCAATAAACATATGTATAAAAAAATCAATTTTAGCTGTGAAAATTAAAAAAAATATTTGTTTATGTCTTTTGTATTTGTCTCTCTCTAACCATGCATTTCACTCTTTCAATCTAAGAGTAAAAAAAGACGAAAAAAGTAGGTGTCATTAGGGCTTAACTCAGAAAGTTTTTGTTGAAAATTTGTGTCTAACCTACAATCCAATAGGACTAACCTTGGTGCAAATTTTATCAAAACGGGAAGACATGGATTTCAAAATTAAGTCACGACATGAAATCCCCCATATGTTAAACTAAAAACCCCTTTTTCTGGGTGTTTTGGAAGTTTTATTGTACATCGTAAGTTTGTTTTTAAAATTTTTAGTTGGTTGGTATTATTGTGCTGTTTTCACAATACAAGTGATTGAACGTGCAGTACAATGTTTATCTGCGGCATTTTGACAAAACATCTTAAGTCGAGATAAGATAGCAAAAAGTTAAAAAAAAATTGGATGAAAAAAACTCTTATTAAATAATAACATTAACCAAAATTAAGAAAAAAATCGTTTGTAATACAAAATTTAAAAAACGTAAACAAAAATGTTTTTTGAATGAAAATTTGTATGATTAACAACACATTTGTTTCAACTTTTTTAATTTGACTTAAGATGTTTTGCCAAAATGCCACAGACATGAAAATCATTCAGTTTTTTAAGTGTTTTTATATAAACGTGTAGTTCAATCACTTGAATGGTGAAAACACCAGATTAAAGTTAAAAAATCTTTTCGGGAGTAAAATTGTGCAATAAAATGTAAAAAAACAAAAATTGTATTGCATAAATGAAAATTTAAATTGTTATTAACAACGCATTTTTTGTCTTAAATTTTTCTAAAAATGAATTATAAAAACTTATTTTGATTAAATGTGTTCATAAAAATTTTACTTCAAGTTCAATTAATTGTATTATGTATTACATTATTATGTATTACATTAACCTTTGTCTCGGGTTTTAACCTCACATACTTTTGTGTGCCACACTTAAAAATATCTATTTTAAGGTGTAATTGAACATTGCTCTCATATATGAACCTTTTAACAACCTGTTTTAACCCGTAAAAATCTTGAAAGCCTACTTAAATTTTGCAGAATTATTTAGGCATGTGATAAAAAGCGATTAAGATAGCAAAACGATTTTAAATCGGTAATGTCGATTTCAGTATCCTTAAAAACTGATTTATAATACATTTTCCTCTCTGTTCCTGTCCATATTCTTTTGAATTGTAATTATATACGTTAGATGAACAGTAATTACCACTATAACCTGCTTAAAACGATAGTTTTTCAAGACATACCCGATTAACTATTCATAATTAAATGTTGTCACAAAACACACTTCCGAAAAAATTTCTTTACAAAATAACAAATGACGACATATAATACATTATATTATTGAGACAAAATACAATGTGAATAACTTTACGTGAACTCATTTTGAACCCTTAAATCACCTTTGTGTGAAAAGCTACACAATACGAATAATTTTTACACGATAAACACAAAAATTCTTGAGGTTAACTAAGGAAACTTCTTGACTTTGTTAGCAATATCAACTAAATGCTGAAAACAAATTTTTTAATTCAAAAATATTATTTTGTAACGAAATAGTTCAGAACTAACTTATCTAATTTGCACTAGGGACAAAATTTTATGTCGACAAGTGTGAATATTTTTGATATTGTTGCAAACTGCTTGCAGTGTATGTTTTATAAAGTAAATGCTTATATAAACTTTGAATGGTTTGTTGATGGTTACTATCGGGTTAAATACATCATTCATATTACGTTAATCATGATTTTGATTACAAATGAATTATGGCGCCCGAGAAAATAAAGACATTGCATATGTGTGAAAAACCACACACGAGGGTAACTAAAGTAGGTTTATTTAAAGGGGATTGTAGGGCTAATATATCATCACTTCGTTGGTCCATAATTGACAACTTTAATATAATCTCCATTCAAAATAATATATCATTGATTGTAGCTGGACTTTTGCTAATTTATCATCTAATAATGTTTTCCATTTATCTTCATCACTGTATTTCAAGCTACAATAGTAAAACATTTGTAAAATTCATGCTTTTATTTATCTAAATTGTTTTTGACATAATGACATACTTCTCTATGGATCACACTTGCCCTCACATTGGCAATACTCTTTACAAACATAACACATACATATGTATACATCTACATATACCACATGTTGGTAATTTAATTCAATTAAGTAACCTCACACATACACGCAAACGTAATAACTGACATTTTAACTATGAAACTTTGTAACTGTATAACTTTGGCAAAATTAACTTGTACAAATGTTTGTGTATTTCTATATGTTTATTTTACAGCTCGAACGACAAATGGTTTACGAGTCGAGTTACAATCACCGATGCAAAGATAACTGACAGTGGTAATTATTCATGTTCGATTGGACGGTTGTTTACGGCCATTGTACAGGTGCAAGTGTTGACAGGTAAGTTGATAATGGATGTTATATTTTAATTATTTATATGTATGTATAATTTTTTTTTTTTTTTTGTTCAAAATATTATTTCAATGTTTATGATGCTTTTAACAATAAACGGAGATCTAAAGGTTTATTTATTTTTAGGTTTTTTCAAATAGAAACTTTGCCCATGTACCCATAAGCATTTTAATAAATGTCAAATAAATAAATTGTTTTATTAAAACATTATCACCTCTATCGTTAATAGCAAGTGGAATTTTGGATCCCATGAAATTATCATTCCCCTCGAGGGGAAAAAAGCAATCGTGAATCTCATGTGAAAAATGTTTCACGCTACCAGTTCCAGTGAATGTAAAAAGGAAGAATGATAAAAAAAAATTAAAAACACGTATATATTTTAAAGAAAAGTTTAAATAGTAAAGCAAAACGTCTTTCGAAAGTTTCACAAATCCACAAGCAATTGATCTGTTGTTTTGCATTTTGTTGACCAATGTATCGGTTTGTGCCTTAATAACGAAAATATCCCTTAATATTGCATTTATAGGAGGAACTACTTATATACATGTTCTGTTCCCTAGCAAATATAAAGTGAGAAAACCTAAGGGAAATGTGAAAAAATTACGAGGGAAAAACTTTTCACGATAAGGGAAATTTTTCCCCGAGAACATTTTTTCACGTTATTATTCTTATTTGAATTACCTTTTTTTCATGCGAGTTTTTCATGATCGCAAATACATATGTGAAATTGGGAATAATTACGAGGGAAAAATTATTCACGATTGGGGTGAATAATTATTTAAATTTAAATTTTGTTTTTAAAAAAATAAAACATACCTATGAGCACGGTTGCCACTGAGTAAAAAAAAATTCTACCAAAATTTTCCGAAAATGTTACCAAAAAGTTACCAAAATTTTTTTTAATAAAAACAAAAATCTTTATTTTTATTATAACAAAAACAACAACTTTTATTAATAAAAAACATAACATAAAACGTTTTAATTTATTTTAAAACATAAATAAATATTTCAATTCATTATAGCTACGAATTCCGTATTTAATTTAAATAAATTATTTAATATTGCAGTCATTTAAAAAAATCTTTTGCTGACCAAACATAATGAAGTCGATTCTTTAGCTAGCATTATGTTGTTTAAAGAATTGAATTCTAACCTATTTCTCAATTTGGTTTTTATTAAACTTAAGCCTGGTACTCTGTTCAACATTTCACGTGAAATGCTGTCAAAATGCATATGAAAAAAACTTGTGCGGAATATCTACGAAA
Organism: Pollenia labialis; assembly: GCA_949318255.1. Lineage (NCBI taxonomy): Eukaryota > Metazoa > Arthropoda > Insecta > Diptera > Polleniidae > Pollenia > Pollenia labialis. The sequence goes on from OX439142.1 coordinate 52,801,531, forward strand.
TAATGTTGATGGAGTTGTACTCAGTTTATTTTGTAAAAAAGTTCCGAAATGTTTCTGGCAACATTTTTTTTACAACTGCGAAATAATGTATGCTGCCTTTATTTCACGTGGAATTTAAAGCAAAAGCAAAAAATATGAACTGAATATTAAAAAAGAAATAAAAAATTAAAATAACACAATCGGTAACAATTTTTTTCCATATTTACTTGTTTTTATTAAAAAAAAATAATTTTAGTAAAATACATGTGGCGTTTGTTTACATACACGAAACAATGTAGCATACTTTGAAGGAATAAAAACGTCAAATTGTACAAACTCGCAAGATTGGTAACATTGATAAATGCCAAAATTTTCGTGTGGAATAATCAATGTTGCTCAACATTTTTCACAAATTTGAACAGAGTACTAGGCTTTATTATTCGACTAAAAACTTTCTTTGTGCAGCCGCTGAGCTATGTGGAAGGCACATTAAATTAAATATAAAATCAGTCAGTTCCTTTAAGCTATATTCATTAAGTCCGTTTTATTATTCTAATCAAAAAATGCTTTGATTGTTTCGTATATGGATCTGGCGTCAGCTTGAACCAATTCCAGTAAAGATAAAAATTTGTCCTTGTTTGACTTAGAAATTCTGTCGAAGTACCTCACGACCAATACCAAGCATTTACGATCTGATACGTCAGTTGTTTCATCAAATAAGGGAAAACTTTGAGGACTGAATGGTTGATGTTAAGTTTTCAAGGGATTTTCCTTATAATGTGTCAGCCAATTGAGTAGATTTAGTGCGACCACATTTAATCAATTTCGCAATGCGAGAATCTGTACAACATTCCCGTAGCAGAAAAGGCATAAAACAGTAATGTTTATACTTACTTATCCATACAGAACACAAGATGGAGAATATTTTTAATTTATCACCTAACTCAAACTTAACATAAATAAACAAACATAACATCAAAGCCGATGTGAACAAAAGCTCCTAACTATGACATTTGCATATTACGCCATTAAACAATTTGGCGCACATTCTCACAGTTGTTTTTAATGATTTTTTTTCTCAGTGTTGAGTAATGCGGAAAAATGATAAAAGAATGGCAATAATTTGATAGTTTGTCAAGCTTTAAAAAAGTTACCAAAACAAAAACAAAGCTACCAAGTTACCAACCCTAAACAAAATTACCAATTTTGGTAGAATGTTACCAACTATGGCAACTGTGCCTATGAGTTATTAATAAAATTTAAATAAATCATACGTCACCCACCGTCTGTTGTTATGAATTTATAACAGTCACGCGCAATTCTCGTATACCAATACTCCATAATAAAAAATGGAGCTTTCAAGGAGCAGGTTTATAAGGGAGAAACGTAAAAGTTTCGCTTATCATACCGCTAACGGAAGACAAGAATTTTATTTAAGTGGGAGCTCACTTTGCTACCAATAAATTTTTGACACAGAAAGCGCTTTATTCAGCACATACAAAAATTGTTGAATGTAACGATCAGCTTTACACACTGATTTTTTTGTTGTTACCTTATTTTTAATATGCTCCTAAGCCGATAGCCTTTGCACTAGCTAGCTTTTTTTTCCTTTTGTCTTAGGATTTAGTCATAAGACTAAATAAATAAATAAATAAATAAATAAATAAATAAATAAATAAATAAATAAATAAATAAATAAATAAATAAATAAATAAATAAATAAATAAATAAATAAATAAATAAATAAATAAATAAATAAATAAATAAATAAATAATATGCTCCTTTACAAAACTTTAAATTTGCGCATAATTTTTAAAATTTACTTTTAGAGCTTCGCAAGACAAGAAAATTTATTTGTTGTGTTGCGACTAAAGGACATGTAAACGCCCATGAAGAACATTCGGCTTCGATTTTGCTAACATTTCAACAAAGATAATCAAATTAGTTTTAATTATTTTAACTTCGTATTTTGCTGCTGCACCACTGATTTACAAGCACACACACATCGAGCTACATGGTCTATACGTTATTTGTATTTTCTTCTTTGTAAATAACCTAATACACATTTTCTTAAAGATAAGATTTGCGGAACTCCTATACAAGTAATAAAATGCATATGTTTTCAAAAATCAAGCCTCTTAATATGAAACGTATTTGACAAACGATTTTCGCTGGCAATCGACAATCAAAACAAAAAATTGTATTATGAGCTGATTCTGTACTTAAACGGATTCAGAAAAAAATCTTGTTAAAAAAACCGTGTTACAAAGACATTGATCGTATGCAAAATTAGGTGATTGGTTCCTTATCTCTAAAACCTATTAAAATTAGTGAAAATACAAGGAATTTGTAAGAACAAGTATTTCATGTTTATTTTATTTGATCAAATTTATAATGTGTATTTACACAAGCATAGTTATTAAAGAAAACAGAAATGCACTCTAAGCTTTAAAGTATGTTATGTCAATTAAATGTATGACAAGTTCGGGAACTAAAAAAAATTATGTATTTACAATGTTAATCATATATGTTGTTATTTAACATTTAAAGATGAAGAAAGAAGATAGCATGTGGTGATTCTTGAAGCATGTAAAAATGAACCCGGGTTCAAATGTCAGCTCAGCCAAGAAAAATTATCAATAAATTTTAATAAAAATTCCAAGTTGTAAAAAATTCCTTCCACATTGAAAATAATTTAATGCAAATTAAATTGATGAACTCATACCTAATTTAAGAATATCAAGAAAGTAAAAAATAATAATTAAAAAAAATTAAATTCATAATCATAAATACAGGCACATTAACTTAACAGCTGTTTACATCAGTAAATGCCTAACCGTAATATGCATAGCCGTGCTTAACCTACTGTCAAAAATTAACAAACAGTCTCACATTAAGATTGGAACTATCAGCGCTGCAATAATTTTGAAGTGGACTTTCACTTGCTTGTTCGGTACAGTGTTGCCAATTTAGCCATTTAGTGGCTAGATTTTGCCATTTTTCACCCTCTTTAGCCATTAAAAAATGCGTTTAGCCATTAGCCATTTTTTTTTAGCCATTTTTCAACTTGTTTAGCCATAAAATTTTTCTTGCCGTTTTGCTTTTAAAAGAATAATTTTTATTTTATTATAAAAATTTATAAAAGCAAAATAAACATGTTTAACAATTAAAACGCCTTTAATTTAAATCACAACTTTTACAAATGTTGAAAATCGCTAAAAACGATGATGATGAAACATCTTTCAAAATAAAGAAACAGTCTTCCAATATTAAATTTATTAAATGGATCAACACAAACATCGGTGTTTCTTTCTGGTTGAAAATATTTCAATAAAGAGATGTAGGCGGCAACAATTTTTTTTTTGAAATATCAGAATTTACTATAAAGTTGATCTCTCTTCCATGGACTAATGCTGAAGTAGAGAGGGTATTTCGCCAAGTAAACATCGTTAAAAGTAATTTGAAAAATAGGTTACATTTAGCAACCGTTAATTCGATTTTATGAATGAAATATTTATACCAACACCACAATAGTGGAGAGGGTACTATGCGTTTGTGCTGATGTTTGTATCACCTTAAAATATTGGCACTAAGCCCACCTTTTCGTATACCGATTGACTCAGAACCACTTTTTGAGTCGAATAAACGTTATTTGTCCGGCTGGCTGGCTGTCCATGTAAACCTTGTGCGTAAAGTACAGATCGCAAATTTGCAAATATTTTAATAAAATGTTGTACACAGGTACTAATGAGGTGTAGGGTATCATATAGTCAGGGTTGGCCGACCATATTTTCTTACTTGTTTTTTATTGTAGATCTGGAATCAAAAGGTTGGGTAAATATTGTCGTGATTTATCTTCAAATTAATTAAAACTAATAAGCACGAGTGATTTTTATGAGATGAACGTTTCTTTCAAAATATTAAATAACGTTTATTCTTATTTAAGAAATTGATCTTAACTTACAATTTCATCGTAAACAACTTTAAATGAATTTTTCTGTTTTGTTATTGAATGTGAATGTGTTTTTATTTAAAAAAACTTTTAGCCATTTTTTAGCCCATTTTTAGCCATTTTTTCTCGTAAATTGAGCCATTTTTGGTCTCCAAGTTTTGGCAACACTGGTTCGGTATCTACATTTTTGACATTGAACATATTAATAGCTTTTTGTGAGCTGGGTGTTTCTACTTATTTGCGTTGTGTTATTTTGAATCGTGCTGTATGGAATAATAAAGCGCACAAATTTAAAATGTTTTATTTTCAAACCATGTTAAATCAAACTCGAAAAAAACCGCGTGAAAACAGAATTAGGTGTATTTGTAAATTTTCTTCACTTAATCGAACAACGATTAATTGAGTGGATGCCTAGTAAGTACTCACGGTTCAATAATTTGTAAATCAAACTTGGTATGTTTAAACGTATAATTAGTTAAATAAAGATGGGAATATTAGAGCTGTTGAACTTGCAGTTAGTGTCCAAACAGAATTAAGTCTTCAGCTTTGGGCAAAAACCCTAAAGCCCATAATTAAAACGCCGGCAGTAGCTTCAAATTCTCTCTCATTTTATTAAATCAATTTTCTGTTTGAATTTAGTAAATATGTGGTATTTTTTTTATTAAATACAACTATATTTAAATTAACGTGAGTCACCCTGTTAAAAATAACTTAAAAAATTTAATATTAAATCATACTGGCAATGAATCTAATTTTTAACTGGTTACAAAAAGAAGTCGCTAGTAAATAAACGTTACATGCAATGCACTTTGTACCACAGAAAATAATATCAGAAGATAAGGTTCGGTGTGGTCTTTTTTCTAAGTGAATTATAATAAAACTGTGCACGCACAATGCAAGTTGCGCAAAAAAGTGTTAAGAACTTTAGGAGATTCTTCCAAAGGTCTTTTGACACATTTGCCTAAGTTTATTTTATTAGATTAACACTTGCATATGAATATATTTGATGTACAATAAATTATATATTGTCATATAGCATATATGTATGTATCTATTTATTTACGATATCACCCAGGAGTGTTTAATGCGAACGTTGTTTTCGTCGGCGGCATATGTTTTCAATAAAATAAGGTATCGATTATCAGACGCCATTTATTTGTTTCAGAAGCTTTTTAAAATAAAAGTTTTAATACATAATTTTTCCATATTACTTTAAAAGAATAAATTAAACTGTTTTATTTTGTAATAAGTTTAATATTCTGGATGAATTTATTTGTTTTAATACTTTACATAAACATTAAGTTATAATTATGTATATGAATTTTAAAAATTGGCCTTTATATATGAAATCCCGAAAAATCCCGATCCGTCCCAGGATGACGTTTTTTTTTTATAAAATATCCCGGGTTTCAAATGCCTGGTCTCATTTGGCATCCCTAGATCCAATTATTATTTTACTAGGGGTTCCTATAACTGCTACTCTCTAAGTGTTTCCATCAACATATTAGAAGTGACATTTTGCATTCTACTGGCTGTTTTTGTTTCTGATCCTTTTTGGTGCTATTTCCTTTGCTGTCTTTGTATTTAAGGAAGTGTTGCCAATTTAGCAATTTAGAGGGTCGATTAGGCCATTTTCCTTTAAGTTTTCGAGAAATTTTGAACATGGTAGCCTAGGGGTCTATAAAATTCAAACAATTGCATTTTAATTTATAAATTTGAGGGATTTCATACCAAGTGACCCAACTTTTGAAATCCGTGTCTTTCGATTGGCACCAAGGTTAGTTCTATTGGATAGTAGCTTAGAAACAAATTTTCAACAAGATCGGTCAAAAAGTTTCTGAGTAAAAGGGCGTCAAAATTTGACATTTTGGTAATGCGGTGTTCTTTGTCAACCATGTAACTTATTACCTATTGGTGTTAGCAAAATTTGTCCCAAATAGCTTAGATAGCTTATTAATCCATATTTTGAAAAAAAAAAATTTTTTTAAAACATTTTTTTATTTTTTCGAATTTATTCTATGAGCTTAATTTTATTTATGTATTTTATAAAGCTTTTTTGCCATAGTCCTATTCCTTTAATGTGGAATATAATAAAGTAACCTATGAAAGGAAATAATTCCCAGTTTCTATTTTTTTAAAACTTTATTTAATTTTTTTAGTGGGAATGTTTTGCTCTAAAGTAAGCTTATGTCTTGTCCTTTAAGGTAGTTTTGGTCGCTTTTTGGGCCGGGAGTGGCTTATGTATAAATAAAATAATTTCAAACTCAAGACGAGGGTTTTTCATATGCATATGCGCTACATATTTTGAATTTTTTCATGTTTGTGCGTAAGTGTCTCTAACAGCTAAGCAATAAAACTTATGCTGAGAAACTAGACAAATTAACCTTTTTGACGCTATGTAACTAACTGGCCTTTTATACCTTTGATAATATGAATTCCAGGAATTAAATCACACTTTTCTGTAAAAATGTTGACAAAAAATTTTTTTTTATTTACTTGTAATATTAATTTAATTAATATAAATTTATAATAATAAAAGTATTTCATCCTCCAAACTTATCGCCCTTATTTTCTGCTTTTTTGCAAATCCTTTCTTAACGTTTCTAGATGCAGCTGTTGATTTCGCTGCTGGTTTCATGAGGGGTGCAGTGTAAGGCTGACCGCCTTAAATTTTCCAAAGCCAATATATTTTGTTAGTTAGGGCCTTTTGCGTTTTAGGTGACGTTATACTTATATACATAGTACGTATGAGTAATATTTATGTTTTTCTAATGTGGAAATATTACTCATTCGTACCGACATAGAAATGTAAACGTGTATCAGTTTACAAAAATAAATACCATTTATTGCACTAAATTAATATTCTTAAATATTTAATCAAATTTTTTCTTTATTGGCTGTGTTGGTCGTTTTTAAGGAAAATAGATTTGTATGTATTTTAAAAACAATAATGTGACAATCATACATTGAAAAAAAATCTAATAATTTTCTTTTAAGAATTCCCACCACTTCAGATTTGATGATGCATACACATCTAACTATAAAGCTTGCCAAAAAAAATGAATTTTGGCATCCACAAAATTAAATTAAATTAGTTTACTTCAAGTAACTTCAACTTGAGAGAATATCATGCCATAACATGTGACGAAAAAAATTGTTTTCCAAATTTTATTAAAAATATTCTTAGAACATTTACCACTCTTAGGAATGTGAGTTTAATTAACTAATTACTACATTTTTAACATACTTGATGAAGTTTGTACAACGACTTTTTATTATTATTATTTTCTCTTTTATTACAGGTGAATTACCAGCAGCTGTGCAACATAATTCTGCTGCAGCTGTTGTTGTATGCAACATAAGCATAAGAGAATTGATGAAATTATATTGGATTTATGTAACAGCTGCCTACTTTCTTATAAACTAAATGATGTCGAAATATGCAGAAGCAGCAGCCTAGATATGGCTGCAAAAACAGTTGATAATTGCTTTAATTAAGTTAATTAAAGCAACAGCTGTGGAAGGCATCAACATGCAACAAAGTAATAACAACAATAAAAAAATTTAAAAAAAAAAAACAAAAGTATAACAAAAATATAAATAAAAAATGTTTAAAAAAGTTAAACATGTAATAAGCTGAGAAAAAGTTTAAAAATATACTTTTTCTTTTAATTACAACAGTCAACAGCCAATTAACACCACCAGTTAGTTAGTTGAATTATATACATGTGCAAACAATCCGTAAGAAAAAACCCGAAAATCAAGGGTCTTCAAAATTAGAAAGTGTATAATTTTAGAAATAATTAAATACTTAAAGACATTCTTTGCGCAATGAATTTGCTACACATTTATTCACTTCCCTGGCATTAAGACGAATTTTAATTTTCCTACTTGTAAATTGTTGATGTGTTTTCTTTCCTTTTGCTCTAAAGTGTCCTTTTGTTTTGAGTGTTGTTGTTTGAACAAAATGTATTATTACAAGAAAAAAAGAGACTTTAATTGTAACAGGAGAAAAGAAAAACCAAGAGAAACAGTTGTCAAAAGTTATAATTATATTTTTCCTAAAAAATTTTTATTTTTTTGCAACTTAAAACAATAAATTGACATTTCAGAAAAATATGAAATGTTTTTACTTTTCCGTTTGGAAAACACATACAAAGATTAAAACAGTTGTGGGTAGAAAATAAGTATTTTATTAATCTATATCAAATTTTCATATGTACATACATACATAAATATTTTCTTTCCCGATCTTGTACAACTCTATTTTTATAATTAATATTTTTGCGATTAGCCCAACAGTTAAATTATAAAATAAACTTTTCTCTTTCTAAATTCGCTAAACAAGGTCCTTAAAATATCCACTAGAAAGGGGTCGTGAAGGACTATAAATTTATATATTTTTTAAGCAATTCTTTACATAAATATTTTTAACCTTAGGATTGTTGCCAACTTTTTAACACTAAGTTCTTCTCTTGGTCTTGCCGGACCGACCACAATTAGAAAAGATAAAAAACCTATTGAATAAAAAGTAAATAAATATGTATATTATTTTATTGAACTTATGCTTATTATTTTAAATTATACGAATTTATTACAAAATATTACTATTTTGTTTGTATTCCACATGATGATCATCGAAAATTAAGCCTTTAATATCGCACATTCTTTTTTCGCATCTACCACAGCTGAAACGAGTTTGGAGTACTCATCTTGTAGATAAATTGAACTTCGTGCATAGTGGGCCATAATTTTTTAATTTAAAGCACTCCTTATTCATTCCAACACCATTTTAAGCATTAACGTTTCTGTTTTGATATTTTATCCTATTTGAAAGATATTTCAAGCAAACTTTTTAGATAAAATGGAATGTCACCCTTCTAGTTTGAAATTCTAAACGATTATAAATTAGTTGCATTCGATTCAGTACATATTATTTATTTAATTCACGTCCCAATTTTTTCGATTTTTTTTCTTGTTATATTCGAAATATTGCAAGCAAAGCACAAATTTGGTCTGGCCAGAGAGTAATCCTAAGGCTAAATAAAAATAAATAAAAACAAGTAAAAGTAATATATTCGCTTGTACCGAATCGTATATACTCTTCACCATAATATTTAAACTCTCACCAACACACGTGCTTAAGGAGTACAGTTGTATGGGTGCCAGGGTAAATAATGAACCGATGAGGCATATTTACTGCAAAAATGCTAAAGCGGGAACACAGAATTGCACAGGAGAAGGTTTTTTATTACGTTTCAAAAAAAAAAATTGTCTATAAAAATTGGCGCTTAAGATACATTTGTTTTTGTTGTAAAATTTTAACAGTACCTTATGTGTACTTATGTGTACCTTATGTTAACAGTTGTGAACTCTCCAATCGAAGATGATACCAATTCGTTCACCTACACGCAAAGTTACTCCAACTCAAAACATATAAATAGTACCCAACAAATATCAAATACGGACATAACTCAAGAAAGTCAAGAAAGTCAAAATTCGCATTTGCTACATCAAAATGTTCCTAATATTTCCCAATCAAATTTCGAACTTTTTGCGACTTCAGTTAGGCTCCCTCAGTTTTGGGAAAATTGCCCTGATTCTTGGTTTGTCCACGCAGAGATGCAGTTTACAACTAAAAGTATTTCTTCGGACAGCACAAACTATGAGTCTATTATTGCTGCACTACTCTAAGTGGAAATAGTAACACACATTTATACAATAACTTACAGAAAGTATTTATTGAACGTCATTCCCTTAGTGAAATCTCTCACTTAGAGAAAATTTTGTCTGATAGTGAAATTGGCAATTGGAAGCCATCCGAATTAATTCGCTGACTTTAGCTTTTAGCTGGAAGTAGTTTTGGTCCAGGTATTTTAAAAAGGTTTTGCTTGAGAAAGCTCCCAAACAGTGTTAATGTAGCTTTAACTGGATCTAATCATAGTGCCATTAACGAACTCATACAATTAGCTGGTACAATATGGGAGGTTGAGTTTAATGGTGAAGAAGCAAATATTAATAAACATAAAACCAAAATAATTTTAATAGGAGAATTCCTCGTTCAAGATTTCGTTTAACCAGTAGAGACTCGGTATGTAGATATCACTACCGATTCGGGTATAAGGCTTTCCTTATTTTGCCCAACATTCTTCATCATCTCCTTTGGTTTCCTCGAAACGACAAAGATTGATTCACCAAAAATAAAAACTGAATGTAAAAAATCGACAAAAAAATAACATAAAATAAGTGGAAAAGCATTTGACGATTTGGCTTAATTCTAACAAAAAAACAAGAAAAAATAAATGTGAACAGAAGCAAGGACAAATTAAATAGCCGTAGCACATGGCAAACATGTCCACTTAAGACGTTATTTCGTTATATTCTAAGTTACGCGCAATTTCTGGTTTAATATCCAATACTCCTGTAAAATCCTTTATATGACTTGGCATTTCAATTTTAATAAACTGTTTTAATCGTTTTTCGCAGAATTTTGGATTTTTTGACTTATGGCCGTAATTGCTACAAAAAGAAATCAGGTCGTGTTCGTACCTAGCAGTTATCTCTACCAATTATAACGTTTAGTTTGCCTACGTGTTCTTACCTTCAGTTTTACTTTAAAATATGGCAGCTTTTACAGCATAGATTCCTATGCACAGCTAGATTTCTTTTTCTAGAAATTACGGGCATTAGTGGTGTTTGCTCATATGTTTTATACAAAATTTTAAAATTACTTTTAGTTTTTACAAAATCCGTATTTAGGAAACAGTAGAGTCAAATTTCGACTTCTAAAGTATGAATGACTATTCATATTAAGAAAAAAAGATTCTTAAATTCCCGTGTAATTTTTTAAATATCTTTCTAATGGCCGTTTTCTCATTACATGATTAACTTTTTTCCCAACGAAAAACTGCACATTAAAGAAATTTGGTTTTCCCAATGTCTCATTTGCTTCTATTCTGCCGCAAAGCTAACCAGCACTCATCTGCCGATTATTAATTTTCCTTTTATTTGCCGTACAGACAAATTCAATCAGCTGACTCCCAACTTTCACATGTATTTTGAGAGGTGTTGCCAGCTTAAAACCATGTTTTTTGTCGGAATATTGAGAAACCCAAAATTGTTAACAGACAGTTCATCAGTCTAATAAATTTATGTTGACATTAAGTAACAGGCAGTTTGACGGAACATTACCCAAAAGGCTTTTAACTTAAATTCCAGTTTTTCTTTCAACTTAATTTACAAACTTCGTGCTCAAATATCTATATCAAATAGAGAATACAAAAATATTCACGACTTTTTAAACATCGATATTATGTCAAAAAGAATTTTTAGAAAATGCTTTACATAATAAAACTAGATTTTTTAATATTTTATTAAAAAGCAAAGTCTCGAAGGTATTAAATATCACAATTAGTTTTCTGAAATCTGTTGTAAGCCAATGAAAAGATTTGAAGACAAAGCAAAGCATTATTTATTAATTAAAAACAGGCTAAATGACTTTTTTGGGTTATCCGGTAGTGCGCTAGTACGAGGGTTGCGAATTTAATTCTCTTCAACGACTTTGGTATGTTTCACTACAACGTATCGAACGTCTAACATACTATTTCTGTGATAATTAAATTTTAATATAAATTGTAATTGAATTTGTATCTATCACGAAAAAGATTTATAAAATAATGCATTTAATGGACTTTAATATCTGAAACATATTCAAACAATACAAACGCTTTGTTTCTTAAAGCTAAATGTCCACACCATGCGTTTATGCGTCTGTCCTTTTTATGCATCAGGCAAAAAAGTAGAATCAGCGTAAATGTATGTGACAAGTTACACAGAATACTCGTTTCAACGCATCAAATTAGGTTTAAGACCATGTCAGATAAAACTTCTTCGCTTTGCGTGACGTTTCTAACTTTGACAGAAAAGCGTAACGTATCGTTATTGATGGCCATGGATGAAAAATCATATTATAGTTTCAATGTTATCGATAAATATGTTTGTGTGGTGGATTAATTAAAAATTTTTTTGGATTAAAAAAGGTTTTTAATAAAAGAATTGAATCCTTTTAACCCTTGTGTTAATACCCAACTTTATCCACATTTTTTAGCACCCAGGGTACCCGGGTACCCATATACTATGAATTATTAATAATCACTTTTTTTATGAAAAAATAAATAAATTTTTACTGCCTGTTCAACAATTTCGAACATTAACGTTCTTATAGACTTTTATTTGGAATTTATTTTTAAAATCGTTGAACAGACAGTTAATCTTTTTAAAAGCGTATTTAATTATATTTATGTAAAAATATGATTTTTTAACTTTGTTTTGCATAACGTCTAAAATTTAAAATTTTTTATACAGGACAGTAATTTTTAGTATAACAGTTGAACATTTTTGGTCATACATGATATGTAAATGAGACTTCTCCGCATTATAATAATAACGCTTTAGCAACTAAACTTAAGAAATTGTATGATACCGAATTTAGTTTTTTGAATTCTTTGAGCAGTTAAAACGTGTTTGTGTAATCCCATAAAGTGTATTGTATTGTATTGGGTACCGGGGTACCCGGGTGCGCATGTTACGATGGTTAATGTTTGAGCTAACTTTTTGGAGTATCAAAGGAGCAAAAAATAAATCTAGAATCTCAATTCGCTTTCTTTTAAGTTAAATAACGAGGATCCAGAAGCTTTTTTAAAAATTTTAATTCTTAATAATTTTTTTTCATGTAAATATACCTAGGTGGGTACCAAGGTACCCGGTTATTAACACAAGGGTTAATAAATTCTACTAAAATACCAACAACACTTTAAATTTTTGCCAAAATTGTTTTTTTTTTTTAATATTCTCACAACAGTTGATAAAAAAAATAAGTTTCCGCATAAAATGCATTGCATGTAACTTGAATATAGTAACGTATAAAATGCACAAAAAGTAGAATACGCATTAGCAATCCATTGTTATTTTAGTAATTTTATAACCTCTCCATAAAAAGGAAGAAATACATAGTCCGTTTAAAATATTTGAAGATAATTGCATTTCAGTCACATCATCTTTTTTAAAAACACAAATAACGGTTATTTTGGAATATCTCAAAAACGGTTCTACTTTTGACAATTCTGACTTCATATTCGGATTCAGGGGAAAGTTTTACATAAAGATTAGCTGTTAGATTCATTTGGTCACGACTTTGTTGAAAATTTGTCCCGTAGTGTTATCACCAGGCAAAGAATGCGTAGATATGTGAAAATTTCTGTGTTAATTTTTAATTTGGCTTTTTCGGGATTAAATATTAATGTTAAAGAAAACTAATACAGAGCAACATTGTTCATAAGATAAAGTCCTAGAATATTTGTGAATAAGGTTTTTCTCTAAAATAAATATTACTGAAGTTATCAACAATTAAAGCGACACACAGTGGAAAAAATAGCATTTTTAGCAAACTTTGTGGGCTCAAGGCACGCCCAATAACTATGCAAACGATCTAAAATTTTTTATATATTATTTTTTTCTAATTTGGAACCAATCTAAGCGATTTGCCAAGTGAACATACGAAAAAAAAATTCTCCATATAACTTGCGGCCACACTAATAATAAAGCATTGTGTGGACCACGCTTAATCATGTCTTATATGCTTTTTATACACTTCACAAGTGGTGAATGAGGGTATACTTAGTTTATCCTTTCGTGTGAAATTTTTTTCGTTATTCATCACAGACCCCATAAAGTCTGCGTAGTTCTTGGTCGATTTAGCCATGTCCGTCGGTTCGTCATACTCACCTTCTTCAGTCCTCTTTTGGAAAACAGCTTAGTACCCCTAAAACCGTTACAAATGATGCTGCTGTAACCAAATTTTATACATGATATTATTTGCAGTCCAATTAAGCTTCACATAACCCGAAATAAAACCTTGCAATTTTGTGATAATTGTTGCATAATTTATTTTAGGTCCCAAATCAAGCAGCCTTCTGAACCCACTTTAACATTAAAAATCGCTACAACAAATTCCACTTCTACATCAATATTTGTTCTAATTATGATTTCTAATACCAGAAATCACTTTTCGGAGTTTTGTGATGATTGCTCTTCAATTAGAAACACTTAATTGAAGGCTAACTGAGCTATTTGCCGCACATTTAACTAAAGTTTAATGCACTTTCAACTATTTCCGTAATTTAAAAAAAATATACTTAAATATTTTTCAAAATTCCTTTTCCGTAAACCATTTGTAAGGATAACAGTTGAAGTAGTTCTTTCGCCTATTTTAAAAACCAAATGAACCTTGTATTTGGAAAATAATAGAAGCAGAATGCATTCTCCAATTGTGGGGCGCATAGCTTTTATCAAGGCGATCCCTATTTATAAAGCTTATCTTTTGTGGCCAAAGGTAAACGGATCCTCAGTTATAAAAGAACGTTAATCGTGCCAAATCTCTATTGACACAGACAGTAGGCAGATATAGTTTGATCATTTTCAAAATTTCGCAGCAGTTTGGAATTAAAATTTATCTATGAAGATATGCAAAGTAGTAAAAATATTTCATGGTGAAGGATATGTCAGGACTAGCAATTAACTTAATTATATAGAAGAAGCAATTAACTTAACATTTTTTGTTAGCACTAGGATTTATAAACAATCACAGAATTGCATAAATGTTTACAGCTTCGGTTGAAGCCAGAAATATTTTGTTATTACCGCTACTTTTCTAACCTCAAATATGTGAAGATTTGTGAAAGTTTGCAAGTTTTTTATTTGTTGCTATTTTTTGTTATAAAAAAAGCTGGTTGACAGTGTTGGTTGAGAGACTGGGTTGTAAAATGTTGGCTACAAGAAAAAAAAGTTAAAACAAATTTAGCTCATAAAAAAGTTTTCACTTTCATTTTGTAGAAATACTCATATATGTATGTAGTTTATATGTGTGTGCAACATGTATATTATTTCCTTTCTTTGACTTTTTATTTGTTGCTTTGCATTAAAGACAAATATTGTTATAAGTTTTATATATTTTTTTTAAATGTAGTTTATAACTGTATCTATCTGTGTTTTGAATGTTAATTGTAAATATGTTTCCACCTTTATTTAAAACATGTTTTTCTCATTATTCTTTTCTCTTTTTATTTTTTAACGAAGAGAAACAAAATTCCTTTTTAAAACGAGTCTTAGTAAAAAAAATTTAATTTATAGTCTTAAACTCATAAAAAGCAAACACTAATACATATTGCATATGAAATAAAATAAAATAAAAAAAAAAAAAACTACTAAATTAATTAAAAAGTGACTCTAAAAATTTTTTGTGTCATATTTTCCAGAATAATAATATAAAATAAAATAAAAAAAAATAAAGAAAACAAAATTTTTTTATTTATTAGAATAACAAAGTTGTAAGTTATACATACATACATACACAGACAAATAAATAAGGAGTTTTATATCCTTGTTTACTTATGGATACCAAATTACACACACATACACTTAAATTTACATAAAAAATTATTAATATTGAAAATATGGAGTGAGTCAAAATAAAAACAAATAACAAGAAACTTATTTCGTTCTAAATTAAATATTTTTCTTTTTGACTTTTATTTTCAAAGGTCTATTTGAAAAGTTTTCTTATTAGTTGCTACCGGCAAAGGTAAAACTTTTAATATAACCCAACCAAGTATGTTGGTTTTGAACTAGAATCGCATGATTTAACTTTATTTTCTTATTGAAAGTTACGAGCAAAAGGAAACGAGAAATAATGTCATAAATTTCAATGCAAGTTCGTTCGACAGTATTCACAGTAAAATAGTCAATAAGAAAGTTTATTGAATATTTCGTTTACTTCACTCGAAAAGGAGCTAAGTCCACCTTTTTTTAAAATTACGTTTTTGATGCAGTTTAATGTGGTACATAAAAAATAATAGTTTCCAAAAGAAATGTATTTTACATGTTTTATTTGTTGCTTTGGAATGGTACGTGAAAATTCTGAGTCCAATAATGTGAAAGAAAAGGTACTAGGTCCTCTTTAAATATGATATTAAATTGATCTAGCATTTTTTGCAAATAATCAAATAAGATTTTTAACATTTGCCAGGATCTTTTAAGAGAAATAATACACTCACAATATTATTACGGTAACGGACTGAAGTTTAATTAAAAAGTATTCCGTTCAGTAATATTTAAATAAATAAACATTTTAAATTCCAAGCAAATTTATTATTAACTGATTCTAACATTTATACAAAAAACTTAGTGCGTATTAATTCGGATTTTCAGTTGATTAAGTTAAATTCTGTTTTACGTTAAATTAAATGAAAGTGTAATTTATTATAACGAAAAGTTTATTTAATTTTTACTGTCAAAAATTCTACCCCGAATTCCGTAAAAACAAATAAATATTCAGTTATTTTATATAATTTAACTACTAGAAATACATTTTTAGTTATAAAAACGATTTGTTTGTTTTGTGTAATAAATTCCCATTTTCTATTTGTTAAAATAATTTAGTTAAAAATATTAAATTTTTAAAGTAAAATAATTGCGAAACCATATCGGTCATGCTGCTGGTGTCTTATGATTGAGAGCTCTTCTGTAAACAACTGGGCTAGTAAAATAATCGGTAGCATGTCACAGTGTCCATGGACTTTATGACAATTTTGAAAGTGTCATAATGTCCATCAGAAAAGTGACATAACAACCACGGACGTTATGACACTTTGCAAAGTGTCATAATGTCCACAACTTAACTTAAAACCAAAAAAATTAAAATTCTTGCAAGCGAGAATCTGAACAAATTTGGAATCATAGCCGGCCATCGGCCGGGCTAAAGGATATTTTCCTATAAGGTATAACAAATACCGGCTTCGCTAACTAAAGCTTATCTGCACAGCCGGCTTTCGGCCGGGCGCAAGGGTTTTCTCCTCTATGGTATAACAAACAGCGGCTTCGCTAGCTAAAGCTTCTCAGTATAGCCGGCCTTCGGCCGGACGCAAAGATTTTCTCCTCTACGGTATAACAAACACCGGCTTTGCTAACTAAAGCTTCTCTGCGTAGTCGGCCTTCGTTCGAAAACAAGGCAGATTTTAGAAACTTAATTACCAAAACCGCCCGACCGAAGGCCGGCTGTGCAGATAAGCTTTAGTTAGCGAAGCCGATATTTTTTATACCATAGAGAAAAAAGTCCTTTATCCCAAAAGTGTTTTCGTTATATATTTAATATAAAAACCCGGAGAAAAAGCAACAAAACCATTTTTAAAAAACATTTAACCATAATATGTTTGTTTTAACCATATTATTGTAACCGAGAGCCATATTATGGATAAATACTTTTCTTTAAAAATAGTTTTGTTGGTTGTGACCATAATAAAACATGTTTTTCTCATCGTGTAGATCTTTTGTGTATTTAACTTCTTTTGTAATTACGGACCTTATGACATTTATGAAAGTATCATAATA
Organism: Pollenia labialis; assembly: GCA_949318255.1. Classification (NCBI taxonomy): domain Eukaryota; kingdom Metazoa; phylum Arthropoda; class Insecta; order Diptera; family Polleniidae; genus Pollenia; species Pollenia labialis. The sequence goes on from OX439142.1 coordinate 52,818,906, forward strand.
TCCATTTGCAAAGTGTCATAATGCCCACGAACATTATGATACTTTCAAAAGTGTCACACTGGACGTTATGATATGCCACCAAATAAACGTGGATAACGGGGTAAGTAAATAATAATAAATTCTCGCTCTCTCTCTCTCATTAGAAAAACCAGCGGGCAGGTGTCTGTCTGTTATTTTTTTAAAAATTAGGCTCTTTTGTGGAGTAAACGACAATTACTAAATTTAATAAAATAACTAAATATTTTGGATTTGATATTGAGGCACGTAATCAGGTATGGGCACCACTACATTGAGACCTTTGCATGTGTGGCATTGTATTGGTGTCTTTACGTTTGTATTTGTTGGTTTTATGCTCTTTTGCTCTTTGTTTTTTGTATATGTATACACATCTTTCGCTCTTTTTGTATTTTCATTATGCATTAAACATCTGCATGAAACTTAATAATGATGTTCATGAAACCTTCATTATAATTTTGTGTTCGCTTCATTCGTATTCAGTAAGATGAAACACTATGAAATGAAAGCAATGAACACTCGATATTTAAAAGACGAATAAGAAAAAATTAGTTTATTTGCTTATACAAGAGAATATGAACATTAACAACCATGAAACAGAACAACCATTGAACAAATCTCGAATAAGTTCATGGAAAAACTGTATGATTTAAATGTCAGTGTTGCCAGTTGCAGAAAAATAAAAACATAGGAAAGTTAAAAAAAAAAATAGAAATAACCATGAGGGGTAAATGCAACAAGTTAAAGAGATACATTAATATGGAAATAAAAACTCAAATTTATGTTTGTTTTCAATGTAAATTTTCAATAAAATTAAATATATTTAATTTTAATTTCAAAAACATTCACTAACATTAAAAAATTTTCGGCAATATTTTTGTCTTAAACAGAAAAATATTTACTTACATTCATTTTCAAGTTTTTAATATCTTTCGAAAAAAAAAACAACCACGTGGTCAAACTCCTAAGACACTTACAAAACTAACAATTAAATTTCTCATAAACTCATTCCTCCTTTTGTTTTTCATCTTTCACCTAAAAATGTGTGTGTTTTGTATGAGTTCGTTTCATTTCAGGGCCGTGTACAGTACATTACAAGACAATAAAATCTTGCCATGTTTCAAAGATTTGTATTATTCAAAAATGCAAATGACAAACAAAAAAAAACATATTTTGCATATTATTTATTGTTTATATTCCAAATATGTATACTATACATATATGTGCATAGGTATATCTACATGTGTGTTAAAATTTAAATTACACATGGGCAACGCATGCAAATAATTACTTGAATTTACTGAAGTGGCAACATTGCTATTGAGTATTAATAAAAATAAATGAGAGATAATGAAAACTATGAAACAAAGCCGGTTTCATTGAACAACCTCTGTGTGTTTACGACATGAAACGAAATGTGTTCATAGCAGCATGAATAAAACAACAGTTTGTTCGGTAATCTCAATTTTATTCGAACACGACTTTCAATGAATAAACATGTCAGTATGTTTATGAATGAAGTTGTTCATGCAGCCCTTTATTATGCATTTGCCCATAGATCAGGGATTTCCAAAATTTTTTTGGTTGTGTATTAGTGAGTACCAGAGAGTAAGCAAATTGAGAGAATGCATTTATTTACAGCCGAAATAAAATGTTAGTAATATATATTATAAGTTGTATAACACAAAGGTACAAAATTAAAAATTTTTTGTGTTGATAAAAAATTTGTAGCAATTCTTTACCAATTCAATGCCGCTGATTTTAAAACTAAACTTTTTTTTATTCGGAAGCTTTTTGACTCTAAATCAGTTTCAAATATCTTATCAAACAATTGTAAAAAATTAAAGATTTTTATGTTTTAAAAATTCATAAAAAATAAATATTGCACGCAAATCACAGCTGAAAAAAAAGTGCAGTTTTAAAATCAGCGACATTGAATTGGTAAAGAACTGCTACAAATTTTCTAGCAACACAAAAAATGTTTAATTTTTTTCCCTTGTGTTATACAAGTTATAAAATAAAATCTTCTAAATTTATACTTTTATGGCAGTTTCGTAATAGTAGAATGCTTTTCAAATGGGATGAACTTAATTTATTACGTTGCTTGAAACAAATAAATTTTAAATCCGAAAAAATTTGTTCGCATAGGTAAGTAGTGCCGAATAAAGAGAGGCACCTCAATGAATTTTTTTTTAGTTCAGGATAGAACTCGCCATCCAAATCTTTCCAGAACTCTACAATATTATTTTCGTCTGGGGAATTTACTTCGCTTCGTAGTATGATTAGTTCTGATTGAATATCAAATTCGTAGTTGCTTACATCGCAACGAAAAGGGTTTTCGAAAAGATCTAATAGCGGTTGTAAAATTACAAAATCTTGAAACCTGTCTAGAAAATTATTGAAAAGTGTTTCAAATATTTCGGCATATTCATATCTTTTGTCCATTTCGAGATTTCTGTAAACAAGTGAAGTTTTTGGAAAGTTGGAAAAATCACCACTTTTAATTTGGGAAAAAATTAGAAAAAGTTTTGTTTTAAAATTGTGAATGATTTTTGACATACTTGTCGTATCTGCCAAAAAAGCTTAGTCTAAAATAAAATTATTGTCTTTTAAACACTGGACTAAAACTTTTTCTATTTTCTCAGTTTCTAGAAACTGAAGAACTTCTTCTCTTAAATCATAAAGTCTATTCAGGCAATCACCGCGACTTAGCCACCGAACTTCTGTAAACATTTTCAGGTCACAATTCACAGCAAATTTGTTTTTCAAAAAGGTTACAAATTTTCGGTGGGTAAGCGCTTGATGTCCGCCTCGAATTTTATTTATTATATCCTCTGCTGTCTTCATAGCTGGGGTATCATTTATGAATTTCGATGCAAGAGCGGTCTGATGAATTATGCAGTGAAAATTATGAACTGCAAATTCGTGTTTTTTTTAATTGGCCTATAAGTCCATTATATTTGCCCAACATTACATTGGCTCCATTTGTGCAGACTCCAGCAAATTTACGTTAAATAGTTACCATAAATTGGTAAGGTTAAAGGCAGAATTTTTCTTTACTTTCTGTTTCTGTTCTGTTCCGTGCCGTTCTGTTTCAAAATTGTAAAAGTTACTTTTTCTGTAGCAACTAATTAGCCATTTATGACAAATTTATTAGTTTTGCACCATCCATTGTTTTATTTCAATAACTTTTATGCACATAAATTTGAAGAAATAAAATTTAATTAATGTATTTTTTATTATTTATTTTGCGGTCACTTACAATTACTTTACAAGTTTTTGATTTTATCAAACTGAACCGCAATAGAACAGAACAACTAATCAATTTCACAGGTTTTTTAATAACAAAAACAAATCAGCTGGTTCGTAACAGAACAGAAAGTAAAGACTTACTGAGCCTTCACTCTTTGGGCTCGGTCAAATAATTGTAGCATAAAAAAGAAAGCAATAAAAATAGTGCGAAACAATAAAGTTTCATTAATACATCAATAAAACACATCTTCTTACCAAACATTTTACCTACTGTCACATTAACTTTTATGTGTAGAGGCTATTTGCACATAAATTGTAGCAAAACAAGACTTTTTTACTTGTTTTTTAAATATTTCTACTGTTTTCAAAGAAAGAAAAAACCCACTGATGCGATTGGTACAGAAACCAAAATATTTTTAGAAGCAAAATACCAAAAAATTCTTTTGGCTATTTTTTTCTTAATAATTTCTGAATTTAGGTACGTCTTTTTAAAGAAAGCAAAAGGGACCCTTTTACAGGTATCAAAGAATTTTTTTTCACAAACAAAACACACATCGTTAGCTTAAACGTTGCAGTAAATGTTATTGTTAAAAAAAGTTACTTAATAAAATTTACGTTAGCTTTGCTGTTAAATATTTTCAAAAATTTAAATGATGTTAAAATTAAATAGAAATTTTATATTACTCTGCATTTAAGTCTTAAAATTTAGACTCTAAATATTGCACGCAAGGCATTGGATATTACCAAAAGCATTTTTGACCGCACAATATTTTTGAGTGTAAGCTGAAAGAAAATAATATAGCATCCGCTAAACATGTACACTTGTCGAAGTCACACCGACGACTGAATTGAAGAGCATAAAAATATGTGTTTGTAGTGGTATGCACAATTGTGCAAAGAAATGGAAGCCCCTGCCATAGATGCACGTAATGGATGAGTTGCTCGGTGGTAAGACATTCTCTCCAGATATATGCTACAGTTTTGTAAGGGAATTGATTTCGAATTACAAAAATTCAAAATAGTGAAATGCTTGATATTAAAAATATTAAATGGCGCGACGACATGCAGTATTTGATTGAACTAGGAACAGCATTTAGATTCTTTCAAGAAACCAAAAAATTTCCATATATAAATTTTAAACCTATACCCCCAATAAGTAACGCTCGTTGGAACTCGAGAGCCATTTTAGCGATTTAAGCTTATATATTAATACCAAAATATCAAAATGACTTGTATCCGATATGCGAGTTTATCTGCGGAAAATGGTTTGACATATGGTTTTCAGATCAAAGATTTCGCGACGACAAATTCGAAGTTTTATATCAATCACTTTTAAGATTTGAAGCGGCTTAAAACTGCTGTATTAATCATTGGAGAAAAGATGATTCAATAATCCGAAACCAACAAAGAGTAATATCTGTGCGGAGCGTGCCATTAAAGTGTGCTGTAAAGTATTTCTGTAAATCTCCTCGAACATTAAATCTTTAATTTTTATCTTTCAATAACTAACTCATAATTTTTCTTGTTTTTGTTATACATATACAATGTATATTATACATATGTATATGTATGTAACTTTGGTGCGTGAACTTTATTGAGAAAACTTACAAAAGATTATGATTTTCGTGGTTACTAGGACATGGTTGACCTCATGGAACTATGCCAAAAAAATTGGTTATGCCCCTTATATGCAAAGGAACATAATTAAAAAAAATGCATTTACATATGTTAATTTATAACGTTGAAAGAGTTCGTAAAATCATTTTTCAGGACCTTAGGGAATACTCAGGTTCTAGGTTCTAGATATCGATTTTTTGAAGTAGTAACCAAAAAAATAATGTTTTTTATAATGGTTATTTTCAACCAAATTTTTTTTTTTGAAATAATGGTTATTTTCCACCAAAAATTTATTTGGTTTATATAACGATTATTTTTAACCAAATAAATATATTTTTCATTTCCATTGGTTAAAATAACTATTACGTAAATGTATAAGTAATAATGGTTAAATATGATTTTTTTATCGTTTATTTTATAACTGTTACGTCCCTGGCATATACTATGTATTAGGGTTTTCAAAACACGACATCGAAATTTTCTACCTCTCCAAGGCCATTTTAACTGTCACATATTAAAAGTGTAAATAACCAAAAATTGTTTAACAAAAAAATTTAATTTTAAGGTCATTATAAAGCGATACAGTTTCGTCTAAAGGTTAATAAAAATTTGAAATTTTATTAATATTAAATTTAATACCATGGAACACGATATACAAAATCTGTAAAATATTTTGGCGATAATTACAATTATGAAGTCAAATTTTTAAATAAAATAGAGGATTTTGTTAAAATGCGGATTCAAAAATGGTTTAATTTTGTAAATTTTAGCAGCATGGCGTCTTGTATTATAAAACTTTGACTTCGTAGAATATCTACTCTCCAAAAAACGTTATCTATATGAAGTTTATTTCAGTGGGTTGCAGTGGGTATGTCATTCATTTTTATTTTGAATGCATTTTTTGTGCACACCAACGGTAAAAATAAAAAATTATAACAATTTTTTGTTTGTTCTACAATCTTAGAGGTAATACAATGTTGATTCACAATTCATGGAGGAGTCCTAAGTGACGTAGTTATAAGTTATTAAATATATCTTTTAAACTTTTTTTTTATTTGTATGTACATTTCCATCCAAAAAAATTTGAAAAATTGCAATTTTTAGAGATCTGAAAACGTCATTCGATTTTGCTTAAATTTGGAACATAGGTTGGTGTGGTTCATACCAGAGAATGACAACAAGTACCCATAAGAAAAATATACAGAGATATTTACCCACGCTTTTCGTTATTGTGTATACACATATTTATAACACAAATAATAAGAACAGCTATGGTTGTGCGTTGCAAAAAGTATGGTTATTACTTATACTTATGCACGGCAATATCTTCACGCAACCAAATTCAGTAGACAAAAATACATGAATATTATGCAGATGTTATTCAATACCCATGAATGTGTTTTGGCTATCTGCCATTTTGGCACTTCTGTGTAAAAATGAAAAAAAAAATTTTAACAAAAATGTGCGTTGATCACTACGCAGGTAAGGGACTATGTACATATTATTTATGATACATAAAATTAATTTTTCCGTAAAATCAACAGTGCCTATGTAAAACTACACATAAGCTATACATTTTTATAAAAAATAGGACCACGAGAGGTGGAAAGGGGAATTTCTGCTCTCCGAAGCAATCTGACAGATTTTAATGAAATTTTAAACATAGATAGATTCATATTATTTTTATAGACACTTACGCTATGTATTGAAGAAAAAAATAGGATACAAGGGGAGATAGGGGGCAATTTATGTCACTCCAAAACTATCCAATTGAACAATTTTTTTGCACTTCTGCACTTGTCGCTGTCACACACACATAGCATAGGTAGACGACACGAGATGGAAGATATTGTTTTTTATGTATGCATGTAAGTATTGATTTGTATGTTGTGCTCATAAGAAAGAGTGTAACCGCCACGTAATACATTAAGCGCTTGCTTAAACGCCTATCTGTAAAGATTTAAAATTCAAACATTTCTTTTTAATAAGTTGTAAAGGAAAATACCCTCGAGCTTCCCTCGTGGTCCTATTTTGAAAAAATTATATATAGCTTGCCTGTTCATATTAATATGGATATATCTGCATATGTTTTACATTTCGTAAAGATCTGTTAGATATTTTCGGAGAAGAAGAAATTTCCGCCAACTGCCCCTCGTTGTCCTAATAAAATAACCTTACCGCCTTAGTCAAATCTTAAAAAGCTTTAAAATTATCAGGATTTTTTTCTGAATAACAACACAAAAAAATTTTGCATAGTTCCAAAATTATTAAAATTGCATTTGCCATCTCTGCTCTCTCTCTCACTCTTTTTATTTACGTTATACTTACGGTAATACACATACTTATATGGGTATTGCAGATAGCTAACAGAAATTTTATTTATATCTGCATGTACATTCAAAAAGAAGAATGAATATGGATATACACATTGGCAGCGTATATTTATACATATTTAAGTTCAACTTCCCAGCGGTAAAACTTAGAAGACCTTCTTACTTCAGGCCTTTTTGAAGGCCTGATTAAAAATTTTTTTGATTTAATTACTATTCTTATGTAACTGCTAAAGAATGCCTCATAGAAGGCCTCGGCTCTTTGGTATAAAAGATAAGATACACCTTCCACACTCGCTTCTATGAGAAGCGATAAAAGAAGGAGTAACATTTTTTGTTTTGTTTTTTTGCACACGCAAAAGCAAAAGAGTTCAGATTCCTTTACAAAAACAAAGTAACATACATAATAAAATAACTTCCAAATGAAAACAATAACGTAAATCTGTTTAGTTGATGTTAAAAAGAGAAAGAGTAAAATTTTTTTATCTGTTTTTTCGCCAAGGCAAAAGCGAAAGAATTCAGATCCCGTTATAAAAATAAAGTTATATACATATTAAAATGCCAAGTGAAAACAATAATGTAAATCTTTTTAGTTGTGTTTTGTTCATTGAAGGAGAAGGTTCTGTGTAGGGATGGACACTGTAAAAAAACATCGATGTTTTTTTCGATGCGATGCGAATGAAAATGGTCAGCCAATTTCCATTAGAACCGATGCACTTTTTACAAGGATGGTCCGAAAGGCCTTTTAAGAGTCATTAATTAAAAGGCCTTTTAACATTCCTTTCTTAAAAACCCTTTAAGATAACTTTTAATCTAAAGCCTTTAAACAGTCCTTCTCTGGAAAGCCTTCTAAGAGCCATATATTTGAATGCCTTTAAGAAGCTCTGGCGAAAGAAAGGAAAGCGGAAGGCCTTCTCCGCAATGACAACGCGTGTAAAAAAGATACGAGTATGGAATGGAGCAAGAAGGCCTTGTACATCCAAAAGAAGGGGTACAGAGGCCTTCTAGAAGGCCTTCGTACTCCTTCTTTTTCCCGCTGGGTTGTTATGGGTAATGGTATGTATGTGTATGGTTTTGATTTCTACTCATGCATGTCCATATCTGCTTTCTCACTAGTATTGAAAGAGTACTTAAAATGATATTTTTGTCATTCTCTGGTTCATACGTAGTGATCCAGCCTTGAACAGTATAAATCGGACTTCTTCAGATGATTTTGAAGGACCCTTATATGTACTTATGTATTTAAATTAAAACATTAATACACAAAAATTTTAGTATATTTCTTAGTAGTATGTTTTTGTTATAATCAGTCCTATGTAATCAAAAAGTGCGGCATATTAAAGTCTTGTCTTTTCTAATTCACTTTCAGTACGAATTTTATTTAAGAAAAACAAAATGAAATTACAGAATACTCTAATAAATAAAATTTATAAAAATTTCAAATTCATACACATTTACCTTTTACAGGATTTAACAACATGTTAGTAATAATCCTTTGTACCAATGACAAACATAAATTGTTCTTAAATTGTTAAAATTTATTTATTTATTCATACAAACAAACTTATGTTACAACAATTATGTAGACAAATTGTCTGAACATGAAAAAAAAACTAATTTAAATATAGAAACTTAAATGCCTGTAGTACCTACTTGTTTTTTTTAAGTGTATGTATGGATTTTTGCAAGGTCTTACACATTTCTACGTATTTTGGTGAATTCATTTCTATGTATTTACGTAAATTGAAATGCATGTATGCAAATGGTACAGAGCGAGAAAAATCAAAAGGCCTTCTTATATCAGGCCTGTTTAAACATTTTTTAATTCAATTACTATTCTTATCTATTCTCTTTGTATTATGCACAAGCAAAAGCAAAAATAATTAATTTTTTTGATTTCGTTTCCATTCTTATGTACCTTTTAAAGAAGCGCGAAAGATAAAAAAAATTCTTGCGTTTTACGTTTGCGATTTCCAGCACTCCCCTGTATAAGTGTACTGAGTATCTTCAGTGTTAATGTAGGTTTTATATATAATTAAAATTAAGTCATGCTTCGAAAAAGCAGGGGCGGAAAATTGATCGTAAAGCAATATTTTGGTTTGAATATTTGTAAAAAAAACATCAAGTAAACTGTTTGAGCCACTTGAATAGTGGGTTGGGACGATCGTGTTAACAGGCAAGAGGCCGAGTGTTTGCATTGGCTCTGAAAGTGACCCGTCTGCAAGTAAATTACTGTTAAAATCACCGGAGATGATAACGTCGTTGTACAACAAGGACACAGAATCGATTTTATCCAACAAATCTTTAGTATCAATAAAGTTATACGGTCGATATACGCAGGAAATAAGAATTTTTTCATTCGCCTTAGTGTGTACTTCAAGAAATAAGTACTCAATTTCGCTACTAGGCCCTGATCTTAGTTTAACACAACAATTAATCTCCGTTCTTACATAAATTGAGACGCCACCAGCGTTTGTTCTGCTGTCAGCACGAAATAGTTTAAATCCAGGCAAATTGAAAATTAAGTCATTGACTAATGGATCAAACCAGGTTTCAGATACGCAGAATTCGTCAACTCCAGAGGCTACAAAAATATATCTAAACTCGTCTATCTTGTTATTGAGACTTTGAGCAGTTATATGAACAATTTTGAGTCCACATTTTTGTTTCACAAGAATTCTTAGCATGGTAAAAACGTGATCTTTGGAGCTATAACTATTATTACAGATCATATATCACAGATTTGCAAGCAACACAGTTGTATGATATAAAAGTAAATGGTAATAAAAAAGGAACAACACTAACACAAATATAAAAATAAATAAAATAATTGCAAAAATAAATTAAACAAGTTATTTTAAAATGAAAAAAAGTAAATAGAAGGTAGAAAATCAAAAAATAGTTATATAAAATGTATGAAGATTTAAAAATATAGTTAAAATTAAAAAAAAATATGAGGCAACATCATTATTATTGGGGCATCTTCAATATTCTTTCTATTTCCAATGTTTTTTACGATAAATTGTTTTAAATGATATAGGTTCAATTTTGACGGCTTCACATAATTTTTCATAGATTATAACTAAATTTTCATTATATATATTTGCACTAGGTATACCAGTAATCCTAATGTCACTAGCTCCTATTGAATTTTCCTGCTTTTGCGCGTACATTTTGAGAGTCGATATTTCGTTTTTTAGTATTTCAATTTCATTTTCGTGTGCTATATTTTAGATTGAGTCAATCTCAAAATACGATTGATTTAAGAATTATAAAGTTGTTTTAATCCAAAGTCGTACTTAAAATAATCCGAGTATGAGATTGATTTCAGTAAAACTAAGATTTAATCACTCTCAAAATGTGCTTGACTCAAGTATTATAAAATTGATTTTATCCCGAGTTCGTGCTTAAAAATAACCAAAAAAGTAATTAGAAAGAAAAAGTTAATTTGATTGATTTACTTACCCGCATTACACCTTAAGGCGACCGTACACGACATGTATTTGTGATCTGACATGTCAAATTTCCCACTGCAACATACATACATGGCGTGTGTTACCTTTTTTACTTTGCTTCTGTAAAAGTCAGACGCAAAGTCATCTGACAAAATTTCAATTAGAGAGTGCTCTATTTTCTTCTGACAAACCATATGACATCAGAAATCTATGCCGGGAACAAACCGGCAGCGGCGTCCACTATTGACGGAATTATTAGCCGGCTGAAGTTAATATTTTACAATACCGATATATGTATGATAATTTAACCATTGAATAGAAATTATGTACATATATTAGGAAAAACGTTTCATTATAATATCCTAAATTGGTATCTTCCAATTTAAAGGAAAAAATGTTTAGAAGGCTGAACTCTTTTTCAGCGCAAACAAAAATTTGTATGGCGGCCGCGCGGCATTTTGAAACCGAGAACTACTTTGGTTTCTGCAATAACTTTGCGAAAAAAACTTAGACAATATCAGAAGCAAATTTCATGCACTTGTGACCGAATTTTGCAATTTTGACAGACATGCACAATTTCATGTGACTTGAAAAGTTGACAAATCAGATGTAAAAACCATGTCGTCAACATGCACCTTTACAGAATGATAAAACATCAACCTCATGCCCGATATGGTTTTTACTTTAGAAATCTTATGTACATGTTTAACAAAAAAAATATACTAAATGCTAAGCAAGAGTCCAAATTTACTTTTTAACCCTTCGTGGTACAATGTGTATAGAAAATCAAAACATCCGTATTTCGGTTTAATAATTTTTTACTTGATTTAAGAATTTTATACTTTTTCAAGAAATTCCGGTATTGAATTCCAAAGGTTATCCCAATTAGGATTGCTTTGAGTACGTTTTAGTGTTAGTCGTACCTGAATTTTCGAATACGACTCGTACTTAAAGTAACCATAAAAAACTTGATTTATCCCGAGTGTTTGTTTCTGTGTATATTTAAAATTGTTTTAAATTCAAAATTCCATTCTTCACTAAGCACTTAAATGTAACTTAATTCACCAAGCTGGTACATTTAAATTCAACTTAAGCTTCCATTTTAATAACTTAGCAAGGTGGCCTAAATTTCGCAACATTACAACAGGCAGAGCAATAACAGACAGCTGTTTTTTGAAACTACCTTGTATATAACTTTGATGATATTTTTTTTGTATTTAGTTTATCGTCCATGTTCTGGAAAACGCAGCGTTTTCCAATCGCTTACGATTTGAAAAACCCAAAACGCATTTCAGCATGTTCTGAAAACCAGGTTATTTGCTAGCGTTTTGCTTTTTTCGAAGTTGTGTTTGAGCAAAGAAAACATATGTTTTATCATAACAAAACGTTAACAAACAAATAGTTTACAAATTATTTCTGTGAAATAAATTTAAAATTAAAGTGCCTACAGCGTTATTACTAGGGATGCCAATCGGGACTGGTTTTGGCAAATCCCGGGATTCGGGATTTCAAAAAATCAAATCCCGGGATTCCGGGATTTTTCGGGATCCCGGGATTTTACGGGATCCCGGGATTTTTCGGGATACCGGGATTTTCGGGATTCGGGGTTTTTTGAAAATTAGAAGATTAATGCTTTTTATAGATATTTATTTAAAAAAAGTCTTTAAAAGAGGTTTACAAGCAAAGTTTTATTATTAATTTATCTTTTTCAAGTAAAATATAACGTTATATTTATTACTAAAATTTTAAAGTATTGAAAATTTAAATTTTTTTTCATAATTAATGATTAATTTAATTAAAAGTATTAAAAAACCAACGTATGATTTCTAACAATGTGCTAGTCGATTCAATTAAAAAATAATTACCATAATATCTTTATTTGATTTAATTACCTCAGTTGATAACTAAATAAAAAAAAAATAATAAATATTGCAATTGATTAGAGCAAACTTGTAATTGATTTATATGTAATATTCTACTAAAATTTTTATTAAGTAAATTAGAATGATTAATTCAAATTTGAATTCAAAATTAATTATCAAAATTAATTTATTTAGTTAACCATAAAAATCTTATTTTAACAAAAATACATTTTTATGCCCACCAAAAAAGTGGTAGGAATTATGTAGTGTGTAAAATACATTTCTTAATTTCGTAAAATCACTCCATAAATTGTCGTAGTTCCTTGGCCTACTCCAGTAAAACACTTTAATAATTGAAACTCTAAGAAAAGTAAAGTTTCAGTTTTGAATTTGGTGCACCAGTGAAATGCTTTGTGCATTTCAAAAGACATTTTTTTTCTTTTATTTGTTTTCTTCTTTAATTATTTTCTGCACTTCTCGTTACAAGTTCATATAATTATTGTACACGCTTAAAAAGAATAACAAAGTTTAACATTTTTTCGTTTTCAATGATAGTATTAACAGAGTTTATCAAATAAATATTAAAGATCAATATTGTTGTTGTTTTTTGTTTGGCTTAAGGTCATATATTAAAATTATAAATAAAAAAATCCACAAATTTTTGTATATTTAATTTTGTTTTTTATTTTTAATCCGATATTTCGACCATACATCGATGGTCATCTTCAGGGGCTACAAAATACACATACATATAGTTAACATTTAAATTTTATAACGTAACACTAATCAATACATACATTTAAAACACTGTCAAATTTAAACTACAAAAACAGTGACACTCGAAAATGGTATACCTCAGGGGTCACCATTATCCGTTGTTCTATTCCACATTGCTTACGAAAAAATAAATTCAATTTTACTTAAACACTCAACTTTCAATCATTGCATGTATGCTGACGATCTATGTATAATTATAAAGCATAACAAAACGTTAGATCAACATAAGATTGATAATCTATTTTCTGATCTTAACAATTGGTGTGACGAATACGGTGCAAAAATTTCTTATGAAAAGACCAAATCTATACATTTTTGTCGTAAACAACACTGTGCTGTCCCAGCTATAAACATACAATCGAATGTAATTAACTGGGTAGATAAAATCAAAATTCTAGGTCTGATATTCGACCAAAAGTATAGATGGAACGAACATATCAAATATCTAAAAATAGCATTAGATAAAAGATTAAATTTAATAAAATGCATTACGCGACTGAATGGCAATACACACCCTAAGACAACAATAAATATAGTCAAAGCTATATTAGTATCAAAAATAGAATACGGTCTACCATTATATGGGCATTCTTCAAAAACAGAACTAAACAAATTAAGATCCATATATTACGCAGCTGCAAGATTTACAATCGGCGCATTTAGATCTACCCCAGTTCTGAACATTTTAACTGAAACAGGTCTTCCAACCCTAAACAATCTAATTGAATTGAACACAGCAAAACTTGCTATAAAACTACTAACACCATCAGAAAAACAAATAATACACTATAATCAATATACATCATGCAACAAAAAACTAAAATCAGCTATACAAAGAATCACTGAATATATCAATCTAATAGATTTAAATCAAAAACCAAAAATCAAATTCAATTGTTTACGACCACCTTGGCTACTTTCTAATGAAAGCATAGAGACGTCGTTAATGTTCCATCAAAAACTGTCAACCCCACAAGAAGTTTATATCTCACTATTCAATCAGAAAAAACACGAATATACCACTAAAAACTGGCTCTTTTGCTACACGGATGGATCGAAGTCCACTAGTGGGGTGTCCTACGCAGTAGTAGATAACAATTTAAATACCATCAGTTAGGGACTACTTAACCATAATAACCCAATATTTTATGCAGAAGCAGAAGCAATATTAAAAGCTATATATTGGATAAAAAAGCAAAGCTCTAAGTTTATAATTTGTACTGACTCCAAATCCTGTATTACAGCAATACAAAATGTATCTAATCCAATTGACGTTATCTGCGAAATCAGAGATAATCTAATTCGTTTTCCAAATAAAATAAAAATCATGTGGTTACCAGGGCATGCAAACATAAAGGGAAATGAAGCAGCAGACAAAATTGCAAAAGATGCACTAAAATCGCCTCTTATTATGAGTGAAATCCAAAACAGTAGCTCAATATACTCAGCAATTAAAAAATTCTTTCTCAGTAAACACAAAAATGAATGGAACATCTATACACATACCTACAAACAATTTAACCCAGACGGAAACCCATCTACCTACCCACCTGACATCCCAAGGGCGCATTTTCAAAAATATTTAAGAATTAGACTAGGCCATTGTCGGTTGACACACCAACACCTCATGGAAAACAAATCTGCTCCCCAATGCATCTTCTGCAGATCTTCAACAATTTCAATGCATCATATTATGAATGAATGTTCTTATATAAAATCAATATGTAGTAAAAATAATTACAATCTCCACAATATTGTCTCAAATGTCACAAAAGAAAATATTAACAACCTTATTGTACTCTTAAAAGAATTAAATATATTTCATAAAATTTAAATTGCAAAATCATATGTACATATAACTTTAAACTTAGCATAGATTTAAGTACATATACACATTTTTACCTGTCTTTATAAAAAATAAGCCATAAAATATGAGCTGATGGCCTTAGACGCTAGTGCTCTAGCAATTTAACTGTATAATAATTTTATTATTTTATAGTTATAAAAAAATAAAAAATAAAAATAAATAAAATTTTTAGTAGTAAAATTATATAAAATAACTGAATATTTAATTGGTTTTACTGAATATGGTGTTGAATTTTTGACAGTAAAATTTTATAAAATAACTGCATATTTATTTGTTTTTACGGAATATGTAGTTAATTTTTTGACAATTAATTTATATAAGATAACTGAATATTGATTTGTTTTTACGGAATTCGCGGTTGAATTTTTGACAGTAAAAATTAAATGAACTTTTCATTGCTTTAAATTACATTTTTATTTACTTTAACATAAAGAAGAATTTAACTCAATCATCGGTCAATATTAACTGCAACTGAAAATCCGTATTAATATGCACTTAGTTTTTTGAATAACTGTTAGAATCAGTTAAAAATAAATTTGCTTGGAATTTTAAATGTTTATTTATTTAAAAATGACTGAACGGAATATTTCTTAAATAAACTACAGTCCGTTACTGTAATAATATTGTGAGTGTACATATATTCACTTTGAATTAGATCCGGTTTTAGGGAATGAGTCTCATATTGTTTACTTAAGTGTTGTAAAGTCATTTATGTTTGTATTAAAATTATTGATATCAGATTTATGCGATTCTGATGTCTTTTGTATACACGTATGATTCCCTCCGCCACAGTATATAAGAGCTTATGTTTTCGAGTGTACATTTTGATTAGCTTTGGACCAACCAACAGAATAATTTGTCATAACATCGTAGCCAAATATGGACCAATTCCAATTACATTTGGCAAGATGACTTTGATTTCAACAAAATAAAAGAAGTTTGTATGGGGGCCATGTGAAATAATAGACCGATTTACTTAATTTTCAATAGGCTTGGTACTTGTGCCAATTAGAACCCAAACTTCATAAAATTATCTTCAAAGCTGCGACCAAGGCTTACATGGACAGCCGGCTTGCCAGCCAGCAGGACGGACATCGTAAGATCGACACAGAAAGTGATTCTGGTGTTAGGACCAATGTGTTACAAAAATCAGCACAAATGCATATGCCATCTTCAGTATTGTGGTGTGGGTATAATTTTTCCTTGTTTACATTAAGTGAGGCCATTTGTATGAAGGCATGATAAAATGAAATACACTTTTAAAATGATAAAACGTGGATCTGAATCAAAATCTGAAGTAATTTTTAAGAATCATAAAGGAAGTCGCAGACGATAGCTAAGAAGCATTTAATTTCAAATCGTTTAGATCGATTAGGTAAGTTGAACATACAAGCTTTCAGACCTTCGTGTCGAACAACCTAAGGTGGAAATACTATTAAAAATATACCTTTGGAATTTTCGTTTTTTTTACATTTTAAAGATTGGCGGCTTTTATTTTTATAAATTGGCGATGATTGTATAACCTTTTGTTTAAAATAAGTATAAATAACACTGTGCCGGAAATTAACACTTTTCTAGATAAGCTGGGCACTTGTCGTTTTAACCTAATTCGGGTACGCTGAATCCAGTGGTGCTAGCGGTTTATTTAGGTTAGCTCTGGTTTTCAGTATATATCTTTATGTCGAAAACGGAGGAGGTTGCACAACATATATTCCCGTTACTTTAAAAAAAAAGAAAAAAAAACATGTTTCTAAAACGACAGCGCATATTAGAAAAGAGTTTTACCTTTCTTAAAGGAAATTTTATTGAATTTCGGTTTTTTTAGTTTTTTCAATAAGAAAGTCCTTTTTGAGTTACGCGAATATATGTTGTGCAGCCTCCTTCATTTTCGAAATAACGGTATATCTCGAAAACAAGAGCTAACCTTAAAAAAGGGTAAGCACCATTGGATTCAGCGTACCCGAATTATGTTAAAACGCCATGTGCCCGGCTTATCTATTTTTTCAACTAGCACAATTTGTATTCTTGATAAATCACTAAAATTTATTGTTGGAGGACTATCTAGTTTCTTTGCGCAGTTCAGCTTAGGCCAGATCATCATGAAGCATTTTTCCAAATAAATTTTACAAAAGCCAAAGAAAATAAACAGTGGCTTATGTTTCCTTATTCTTATTTTTGCTTATTCCCCAATACAATTGGTTGTGACTCGACACTAATTTTTCGTAGGGTAGTATCCCAATAAAAAAGTAAGCTTCCAACGAAGCATATTCGCTTACTATATCGCTTACGGAAGATATGAATTTTATGTGGCGAGTTCCAACTTTAAAGTAACACATAATAACACAGAAAGCGCTTTAAACAGCACACATACAAATAAGTGAATGGAATGATAAGCTGTCTTTATTATACTCCTTTACAAACCTGCTTCGTTGTAAGTGTGAAGTAGCGCTTTAAATGTGATATATGTATATTTTTTCAATTTGTAAAGCATTCGATCAATTACCTTACTGCATCTTTGAATGTCTGATTGGGTAGCGCATAAATGTGCGCAAAATACAAAAGTTTTTTATTGAGATAGAAACGGCTATATGGGTTTATTTATTTACAACTTGTTTACTTATGCGATAAATACTATTTTTCCTCTACAGGTGAAAAGGGTACGTATATCTATGTTTGTCATTCCGTTTTTAATTTTTACAATATTGATCAGAGACCCTTTCAAGTATAAATATATGTATTCTCTAACCTAAGGAGTAGCGAAGTTGATTTAAAAATGCCCGCCTGTGCGTGTACATTTTGGAATAAATGTTTACATTCCTTATTTTAACATTTTTGTTACATTCCTTTTTTATAAAGTTTTAAGTAATTCTTGTAAAATTTTAAAAATATTCTATATTGTGCTTATATAAGAAAAATTCTAAATTTCTTGATACTCTTTAATTAGGCTTGAGTTCATCAAATTTAATTTTCATTAAATTATTTTCACTGAGGAAAAAAAATTGTTCTTAAAAATTATAAATAAGTAATCCACGTGACGTAATTTAATCTAAGGTCCAACTTTGTTTGTCATTTATTAATCTAAAAAAGCCAAATTAATTTGTATAATACATCGTTCGAGTACAAAAAATTAAATCTTAAATTTAATTCTAAAACATTAATGCATACAAATGTTCTAACCATATCAACAGCCAATAAAATTTAGTTTTTTATCTTTCATAAACAAAAAATGAATCAGACTCTGAAAACAAAAACAAAAGTTAAATAACTTTGCAACTGAAACTTAATTAAACTCAACCGATACATAGTTTGCATTCTTTAATTTATTTAAAAAAATAATACACACAAATACTACGTTCTTACTTGAATCGTTTGAAACACACAAAAAAAGAAATTGGCTCTAAATGAGGGCAATCGAAGAAGTATATTAAGTTTTGATACTGTTCGGAAGGAGCTTGTTAAAATGGAACTGGCTTAAAGATGATGGAAAGGTGTTTCCCAAAATGGGTACTGCCGGAGATCTTGTTCGTTATAAACAATGTACAATTACTGTCGAAGTGTAATGCCTTAAACAGATCTAAATAATGCAGCCTTCTTCAGAAAACAATCTATAGAAGATAAATGTATACAAAACATTTTAAAATATTCCTCAAAAAATCTTAGAAATCAATAAATGCCTTAGATGTACCAAAAACCCAAAAGGCAGCCTCTCTAGCGTTTATGATTTTAATATATACAACGACTTTTTTATCTTGAAAATAAAAGAATTCGCTTCGCTATTGTTTCAGGCAAAACGGCAATATCACTTGTAAAACGGGTCGTACTACACGCAGAGAAAAAATATGGTTGGGCATGGTTACGGCAACCACACTGTGTTTATTGTAACAATATATTGTTGTTGTACACAAATAATTGTTATTTTTATTAAATATCAGCTATATTATAGTTACTGTAAACATATTAATGTTTATCGCAATTATAAATTTAAGTATTGTTGAACGAAAAATAATTATTTTTCTAACAACTAAATTATGATAACTTTCAAAACATATTATATTACTCACAGCCATAACATGATATTTAATAGCCATAACATGATAACTTTATATACATTTATCATAATAAGTTTAAGATGCAATCAAAATATCGTTACTCTAATAATATTTTGGTATCGCCATTTGTAAAATAATTTTGTATCAGTTGTGTCGTGTTTTAGATAAACATATCGAATTATTTGTTAGTGAGTGGCAAGAAATTAAAAAAAAATAAAGAAAAATATTAAAAAAGAAATAACAAAATAACCATTAAAATAAACAAGAAATTAAAAAAAAATAAAAAAAAAACATTAAAAATGGGTTGTAGTGTCACAAAATAAAATATCTTTGCTTAAAAATTTTAATAATCTTAAAGTGGTGGAAAAATTTGTGAAATATTGGTAGAAAATATTAACCATTACTGGTAAGTTTTGTGTTATTTTAAGAGAAAAATAATGAAAACTCCATAAAATAATTTATAAATAATTGCTTCCTACGACAATAAGATTACAGTAACTATTTTATGTTTTTTATTTTATCATAAGTATTTTTTTCCAATAAAAATATTATGTTTAAAGTTGTATCATATTATGATGTAAAAAATTTATGTATAACAGTTCATATCACTTTGCATCATAATATGATTACTTCTAAACTTATTATGATTGTCATGACAATAATATGATTACTTCTAAACTTATTATGATTGCCATGACAATAATATGATTACTTCTAAACTAATTATGATTGCCATGACAATAATATGATTACTTCTTAACTTATTATGGTTACCATGACAACAATATGATTACTTCTAAACTTATTATGATTGCCATGACAATAATATGATTACTTCTTATCTTATTATGATTACCATGACAGTGATATTATAACTTCTTAACGTTTTATGATTAACAGGATAACAATATGATTAAGAGAAAAATATTATGATGTAATATTACGAACATATTTGGTCATAATATGATTTAATAACAATCGTAATATGGTGACTACAATCATGAATCTTATCATAATATGTTGCTCTTAGAATATGTTTACCACAACCATGTTTTTTCTTTGCGTGTAGATAAGTAGAGGAAAAGTATTTGGTGCAAATACTACCCATCTACATTATTTGTTCCTCAAAAACAAGATTTAGGCTCTAATTGTGTAAAACACAAAGCAACGCAAAAACGTTGGCAAAAATTTTTCATAATTTTGTTGTTCTTTGAACAGAAATTCATATTGAATTTTAAAGTTCCAAACGTGGCGTTGAAAATTTTAAAACGTGGTATGAGTTTTTGGAGAAATCAACAACAAAATTAAAAATTATTAATTTTATTTTGTCAAGCTAAAAGGGTACAAATTTTTTCAATGTAAATAAATTATTTTTGACATTGTTTTGCTCTTTATGTAATGTTTAGCGTTGCGTTGTATTTTACACAATTATGGCCTTAGTGTTGCTATTTCTGATAATGTTTTTATCAATCGGTACGTATGATTAATCAATTAATTAAATATCAGTAATTGTTAAAAGTCATTTAATAAACCAAATTATGTTTTTTCTAAACTCTGCATTGCAAAATATGACAACCTTTATCTACTCTTAAACCTACCCTTCTAAAATAGATACTTGGGTTATCGCCGAACAAGAATACGCTTTCGATTTCTCTGATAAAGATTAAGTTCAATTGGTAACTGCAAATCTAAATATTGAAATCCTCTAAAGTTCTTTGGAGAAATGTAAGAAAATAAATCTTTAAATTAAGAAGCAACTGAACTTTTTTCACGAATTATTTTATAGGCCGAACAGAGCTAAGAAATGGCATAAATATATGTGTTAAACGAAAAGGTTCATATTTTCTCATCAAATATTTTTAATCTTTTTTGGTATAAATTTTCATGTTTTCTGTTAATTAATTAAATTTAAATGCATTATTAAGAGTATTGATTCTTTTTTTGTTGTTTAACAGTTATCCCCACCATTATTTTACGTGAACTTTTCCTACTCTGGGTGGTCGAGCACACTACTTTTTTTAACAACATTTAACTTAATGACTGTTCAATAAAAATACACACAAAAAAAATATGTCGTCATCTTAAATGGAAACGGACTTAACTACATTTTTTTACAGGAGAAGCAACCCAGCATAAAATTAGACATTACCAAATGAACGGCTTGCCCCATAATGGCTTATCTTTTAAGTTGCCAAGTTTTATCACTCGATTACCAAAAGCATTACATTAAATCATAAAAATATGGGTGGGGTGTCACAAAGCCATAGGACATAAAGCCATATGGCGTTAAGTCCCATTCCATTGAGAGCATATGCCATTAAGACTCAATATAATGAGACATAAAGCCATATTTTTTAAAGGATTTTCTCCTCTTTGATAAAACAAGTACCGGCTTCGTTAACTAAAGCTTCTCTGCAGAGCCGGCCTTCGGCCGTGCGCAAGTTTTTAATCCTCTTAGGTATAACAAACACCGGCTTCGCTAACTAAAACTTCTTTGTACAGCAGGCCTTCGGCCGGGGGCTAGGATTTTCTCCTTTATGGTATAACAAATACTGGCTTCGCTAACTAAAGCTTCTCTGCGAAATCGGCTTTCGTTCGAAAACAAGGCAGGTTTTAGAAGCTTTAGTTAGCGAACCCGGTCTTTGTTATACCATAGAGTAGAAATAATCCATGAAAATAAACCAATTTATAACGCAAAATATCAAATGGGACATAAAACCATAATGGCTTTATGTCCCATTTCACTAAAATTGATATGAGACTTACGGCCATATCAAAATTATGGCTTTATGTCCGTTCGGATTGAGGCATAAAGCCATTATGCCTTTATGTCCTTAGGCTTTGTGACACCCCACCAACAATATGATGTAATACAAGAACTAATTTTTTAAAAAATATAAGAATGACTGAAAAATTTAAACTGTAAAAATAATTATTGAAAGAAAATTGTACGAATATTAGGGTAATTCCATGTTAAATCGACCAAGAGTGGGACCCGACCCCTTTCGATGTTAATGGAATTTGGTGAGAAGGTTCCTTTTGTCCTATTAGAAACATATATGAACGTAAAATGTTAAACATTTTTTTCAAAAGTTATGTCATATTCAAAATGTTATAATTTCGCCAAATTAGCCGAAGGTGTTGAGATTATTTCTTGAATATCTCGAAAACTACTTTACATACTTTAAAAATGTTTTTGCAAGATTATGTATACATACATACATACATAAGATGTATGTACATTTATTCGCTTATAATTTTTATTTTTCTGTATTAAATTTTTCGTTTTTAATAATTGATCACTTTTATGCTTAATGATTTATTTTGCGTTCATTCGCTGAATATTTATTTTAAATAAAAAAATAAAATTTAATTAATTTATAATTCAAATTGTATGCGGGTTAAATAATACACGTCTGTATCACAACAAAGCACAAACTGAACTGGTACTTTTGAGCAATAAGTACACTGTGCTAGTTGCAAGGAAGAGACAAACCGGGCATCTGGTGTTTTAACGTAATTGGGGCACGCTGAATCCATTGATGCTTATCGTTTTTATAAGTTAGCTCTTGTGTTCGAGATATACCGTTATTTCGAAATGGAAGTATCTTGCACTGCATATAATCGCGAAACTCAAAAACGGTTCAGTTTATTGAAATAACTTTAGAACCGAAATTCCGCGATAAATAATAAAGTGGGGTTTGTCATACATTTGACCCATCTAGGAGTTTCCTACGCCCTGTACCATACAAATATGGGGTTTTAATCAGAGACCGTAACTTGTTTTCATAAAAGTCAGATAAAAACAGTTATTGCTTGACTCTTATTTTTTGAACAAAAATAAAAGTAACTTTCTGATTTTATTTTTTTGAACATAAATAACAGTTATTTTTTGATTTTTATTTTTTCAAGCAAAAATAAAAGTTATTCTCTAAAGAAATGTACGTGGTTGACTTTACATATTTATTTTAATTCGCATTAATTATTATTACACGTACATTTCTTAAGAGAATAACTTTTATTTTAAAAATCAGTATATTTTATCATATACATACGTGTTCATAAGAATCAGTATGGTATACTTTAATAAGTTTTTCAACATTTACATCCATATGCTTTTTTGTTTTGAAATTCCAACATAACTGTTATTTTCGGTTCCTGGTTTTAATAAAACTCTTTAATTTGGCCCTGCAGTCTTGCTTTTCTTCATTGCCGTAATCTAAACAAGTAGTTAAAGCAAAAGCAAAATAAAAATAGCTGCAAGAAACTAAATATTACTCTTGCTTCACCTTATTGCCGCAAGAAAAAAATTAGGAAAAGCTAAATCAAAATAAAATGTTAAGAACTCAATACACAGTAGCAAGTATATGTATGCAGCACAAAAAGCTACTTTTAAGAAATTAATTGTGAAAAGTGTCGTGGTTCGGCACAAACCAATAATTTTCAGTTTCAATAAAATACTATTAACTTATAAGTTTATTAATGAACGTGCACAAAAATTTTACTTAAAAACATCTGCCAGATGCAGTGGTGAAAATACAAAAAAAATCTATCGGGTATATTTTCAGAAAACTTCATGTAAACACTCATTATCGTTTTTCTCCACAACGACTTCTTGGGATATGCGCCAAACCAATAAAGAGCTGAAGATGTGTTCGCTTAACAGAATTTCATATATGGACAATAAAGTTATGAACCAAGCTTAAATTTTCTAGATCCAAAGTTGTATATATTATTGTTGTTTATTGTTGTTTATTTAATTGTTTTCCAATACAACAAGATTTATAATCTTATAATTAAAGTAAAGGATTTTTATATATTTTAATAAGTTTTCTAGTTCATAATAAATATATATAAAAAATTATAAAAATTTAAAAATTTTAAAATCAAGTATACATAAATTAATAAAAATAACAAAAATATCTATTAGCATTGTTTTTGCAGCTAAGATCGTTTAAGAAAGCTACTAGTTAATTTTTCATAATTCTTGTGTAAATTTTGCAATAAAAAAAAAAGAAAAATTGTTCATATAAAATTGTTTTCCTGATTGCACAAAAAAACAAACAACGTACAGGCATTTTTTCAAAAGTTGCAAACAAGTCTTTAAGGTACTGTCACAAAACTAAACATTAGGCCGTCCGTTGGTAACTGATTGGTATGTGCTTTGAAAAAAACATATTTTAGTCCCTAACGGTGAGAAAAGACCTTAACGGATATAAACATTTTCTCAAAGAATTATTTAATCTTAAACGATCAAAACGAAGCCATTTGCCAATCGATTTTTTCTCATTTCTCAAAAGTTAAAATCTTTACTTTCAACTCTTTTCTAAAATACAGATTATGTTGAATTTGTAGCATATTTCTTGGTGTCAAATCATTTTTGTTAATAGTTATAACAATCTGAATTTGATTGATAATGTGTTAAGCTTAAAGTAATCCAATATCGACCATTTATAACATCTGGCGTAAAATAATAAGGCTTATTTAGAACTAATAGTTAAATAAAATTGTCTACTTAAAAAAAAGAACTTCTGAGTTTACACCTAAGTCTGTCTTTCCATATAATGTTGGCGTGTGCAACCGCATGCACTTGTTCATAAAGTTTTGCTTTTTGAAAACACTCCCAGTTTTCTACATGCACACAAACAAACTCACAAACACGCAAAACAAACTATGTACTGCAAACGTTTTGTAAAATATCCAAACATTTGGAACAAAACACACTTTTCAATGTTCAAATTCAAATTCATTGCAAAAATAAAACTACATTTTTTTTTGGTTTTGTTTTGAATACTTTGATATTTAAATATTTGTACACTTAACTCTGACTCAAACACAAGTATTTTGTATAGCTTTTTTTGTAAGTGTTCCATATTTTTGAAATTTTTTTAAAAAATTATTTTATGATAACTGTTCTATATGTATGCAAAAGTATTTTTATGTATCTGTATATAAATATACAATTTTTAACACTAAACAAATTGGTTTTATTGTTTGTTGAGAGGTTCAATTGCTACTTGGTGAAATACCGCTTGGGTATGAACATTAGGGTACGCCTTAATTTTAAATATTTTCGAAAATGTACCGTAAATCCCCCTAAAAAGTTCTTTCCACAAAAAACTTTGTTTCGCAAAAATATAAGCTGATCGCATATCGGGAAGGCGTGGCTCATCCGCCCTTAAGTTAAGGTGTATTTACAAAAGGAAAAATGTATTTTTTTCATTTTTTGTAAAAATGTTGCACTTTTATAATTACTTTGGCCCAATAACAAAAAAGCTTTATAAAATACATAACTGAAATTTAGCTTGTAGAATAAATTCGAAAAATAAAAAAATGTTGAATATAATATAAAGTTACCTTCGAAAGGAAATAATTCCCAGTTTCTTATTGGCAATTAAGTGTAAACTAATCGAAATGTGTGCGACATTTCCGTTCTAATGAATGATTGAAATGTTTTAAAGTTATTAAAATTTTCCCAGGCCATTAACGTGACTTAGGCCACTTGAATAACACTCAATTCACATGAGGGCTTTTACGACGTCGTTTTATCTTGTTTCTCTTTTAAAGCAACTTCCAAAATCTCTTTGCGTTCATACGATGATTTTTGGTTGCATGTCTTTTATTTATTTACAGTATGGCCTCGATTATCCCTCATTCGATTAATCGGCAGCATCAATTAACTGGAAAATAATTTTTTTTTGTATTGATTTAAAACACCTCTGTTATCCGAAATATAACACAAATTATTTTTTTTTGTTTACTTTTGAACAATCAAAACAAATTTAAATAAACGAAGAAAGAGCATTTCCCAACGTACTGGAAGCATATTCTCCCAATTACTTGTTCAACCATGTTTACTTAATAATACATTACATATTTATATAAAACTAGCTTAACCCGGTGCGCTTCGCTACACTGCTTTAACCACTTTATCGGTTGAGAGATATTAAATATATGCATCCTATGGAAGGTAGTTCCCCCCTGCGCCTACCCGCTTTATTTTTATTTTCAAAGTGAAGTATACCATAAGAGTGACTTCTACAAAGTTTGAACTTTCTCACTATAACAGTTTTTAAGATATGCGATGGTATACATTGGCGTCCTATGGTGAAAACCACTTCCCCCGCTGCTACTTTATTTCAATTTTGGGGCTCATAAGATCCTACTACCAAAAGTTCAACAAATTGATTGCAGCGGCTCTTATTAATATTTCTATCTATGAGGGGTACTACTCCTCCTCTGGCTACCCCGCCCATTTCTTTATTGAAATTTATAGTTTACCATAATAGTAGCTTTAACTACGTTTGAAGACTCTCCCTTTAATAGTTCTTCAGTTGAGCGATATTTAATGTATGCATCCTATGGGAGGTATTTCCCCCCCTGCACCTGTCCGCTTTATTTTTATTTTCAAAAGTGTAGTATACCATAAGAGTGACTTCTAGAAAGTTTGAACATTCCCACTATAACAGTTCTTAAGATATGCGATATTAAACATTGGCGTCCTATGATGGGCATCACTTCCTCCGCAGCTATTTTATTCCAATTTTGGGGCTCAGAAGATCCTACTACCAAAAGTTCAACAAAATGCGTGCAGTTTCTCTTATTTATATGTCTTCTATGAGGGGTACTGCTGCTCCCCTGTCTACCCCGCACATTTTTTATTGAAATTTATAGTTTACTATAATAGTGGCTTTAACCACGTTTGAAGACTCTCCCTTTAATAGTTCTTCAGTTGAGCGATATTTAATGTATGCATCCTATGGGAGGTATTTCCCCCCCTGCGCCTACCCGCTTTATTTTTATTTTCAAAAGTGTAGTATACCATAAGAGTGACTTCCACAAAGTTTGAACATTCTCACTATAACAGTTCATAAGATTTGCGATGGTAAACATTGGCGTCCTATGGGGAAAACCACTTCCCCCGCTGCTACTTTATTTCAATTTCGGGGCTCAGAAGATCCTACCACCAAAAAATCAACAAAATGCGTGCAGTGGCTCTTATTTTTATTTCTATCTATGAGGGGTACTGCTCCTTCCCTCTTTACCCCGCCCATTTTTATACTGAAATTTATAGTTTGCCATAGTAGTAGCTTTAACCACGTTTGAAGACTCCCCCTTTAATAGTTCTTCAGTTAAGCGATATTTAATATATGCATCCTCTGGGAGGTTTCCCCCCCCCTCCCCTACCCGCTTTATTTTTATTTTCAAAAGTGTAGTATACCATAAGAGTGACTTCCACAAAGTTTGAACATTCTCACTATAACAGTTCATAAGATATGCGATATTAAGCATTGGCGTCCTATGGGGGGAACCACTTCCCCCGCTGCTATTTTATTTCAATTTTGGGGCTCAGAAGATCCTACTACAAAAAGTTCAGCAAAATGCGTCCAGCGGCTCTTAAGATATGCGATAATAAATATTGGCATCCTATGGGGGGTACCAATTCCCCTGCCCCTATCGAAAAAATAAGTAGCCTATTTTATTTTTAGGGCTCACGTGATGTTACTGTAAAAATTTCAAGATAATCGGTTCAGTAGTTTCGGAGTCTATAAGCCAACAAACAAACACACAAACCCACAAACCCACAAACCCACAAACCCACAAACATACAAACATTTTTCATTTTTATATATATAGATATGAAACACACCAAAAAAAATTAATAATCAAGAATGCTGCCGGTCCCGTCTGTTATCACACACTTCAAAGTAAGAAAAAGAATAAAACGTAAAAAGAAAAAGCTAAAAGAGAAATATAAAAAACGACATGAAAAACACAAAACGAGTCGTTTCTTCTCTACACCGCTCACCTTCAAACCAAAAGAGACGTCGACAAAGCGACGTCGTAAAAGCCTTCATGTGAATTGCCTGTAAGAAATATAGAAATATGTATGTTGAGTAACATTTAAAAACCAAGAAAAATACTTTTTTTATTGGCAGTTTCAAAACTCAATTTTAATGGCCTGTTTAACTTTCTCTACAGCAAATCGAAGCGATCGCCATCCATTCGATCGATTTCAAATAAGATTGGGTTCAACAATTACGACAGCTTTCGATCGCTTGCTCTTACGTGTGTAAATATTTGTTAATTACGTATTAAAAAAATTAAGTATTGCCATATAAGATATTTCTATATTTTGTGGCTTTTTTGTTCAAAAGTATCAAAAATAATACTAATTTACTTGATAACAAATACAACCGCGTTTAAAATTTTACCAGCTGTATAAAAATGTTAAAAAATAAAAAACCTTTTTTGTTGAAACCAAAACTTAAGAAAAGTGTAAACAAAAGTTGAATTTAATTAAAAATAAAATATTCAAGCAAAAAAAATTAGATAATACAAACAAACAAATAAATAAGCCAATCAAACAAAACGTAAAAGAAAGTTAATTAAGCACCAAGTCAATATTTTGAAAGCATCAGCTTGCTACTAGGCAGTAGGTGCATTTGTTTCATTTAACGACAAATTAACGACAGTTGTTCCTCAACAACCGTATTCCTCTTTTTTACCTGAAGATCAGTTTGTATTTTATTCCTCACTATCGACCTTCTTCTTCGTTTGGATGAAGTTTTAAAATTTTTGCTGTTTTCCTTCAAAATTTGTAGTGTTTTAAATAATATTAAGGGACCTGTCTCTTCAATTAAGCTTTCTTGTGCAACCACCGTCGCAGCTGTAGAATTTCTTGGTGGTGATTCTGATATCTGCTGACTGAATTTCAGCACTTTCAACTCTACCCGATAACAATCTACAACTTGGTGCTGCAGCCGACGACCAAATCAGCGTCCGATCAATTATATGGTCAAGGGAAGTTAAAGTTTTGTTTATAGGTACCATCACCATTTTCTTGCAGGCTTTTGTTGTTTTGCTCCAAACACTGGTGCACCTCTCGCCAACTCAGGATTTTCCTCCATGTATTCGCCTTATGTAAGCAATATACGGCACTCATTTATTTCTCTCAAGACGAATTTTTTAAATATTCGAAAATCATGTTTTTCTGCAGTTGTTTTAGCTAGTTATTTTGAAAAATCTCAAGAATTGTTCATCTGAAATGTAAAAACTATTGATTAAATATGTTTTTCCTCTTTCTGCACATAAAAATTTAATGTGTTACAGGCCATTCGATTAAAAAAAAATTATTTTTTTAATGTTTTGCAATATTAAACGTTTTCAGCCTATCCATCCCTTCAAATTTAAAGGCCTGTAATTCAGTGAATTTTTATCCTATAAACACACTATAAACAAAGGAGGATAAACAGAATTATTCGAAATTTTTGGAAATATATAATATCTCGAAAACGCTTTAGAGAGAAATAAATGAGTGCCATATTTGTGTTTAGCCGCCCCAATTATGTTTACACAAAATCTTATTTTTAAGGCTTTTATTTAATATAATTAACATTTGTTCTCCATTTTAATTTATAATTAATTTATATAACTCTTAAATATTTCTTTTTTTTTGTAAATTCCATATTTCGACAACAAAACAACAAGTAAGTGGTTTTGACATTTGTTTTCGGAATGTCGACAATACCTTCGATATTAATAAACCGCTTTTTGTACTTACGTTTTCTTTCGAGTTGTTGTCTAAACAAATGTTCGTATAGAATAAAGTTTGTTGAACTCACAACAGTTTTCGATCGCTTAGAATGCGAGGTTTTTGAAATAGTCCATATTTAAAATTTAATATTTTGCAGAACTACATTTTTCAAAAATATTGTTTTCAAAAATTTATTTGTAGCCCCAAGTATTCTCTTTAAAATGACAAAATCATCTTCGTATGTAGAGTAGTTTCAGATATTAAAAAAATAAACTCAAAGCATTTGGCTAATTATTTTGGCCCTATGCTCCTTGTAGGAGTTTAAAGGAACTAATATATATTCGGCTAATTCGGAGAAATTATGACATTTTGAATGTGACATAACTTTTAAAAAAAAAAATTTTGTAATTTTTTTTAGTTCATATGTTTGTGTTTTAAAAGAAACCTTCTCACCAAATTTCATTCAAATCGAAAAAGGTCGGTTCCCAGTCTTTGTCGATTTGACATGGAATTATCCATAAAATATTGTTATATTTACATATAATAAAAAAGTGGTCACTAAAGTATTTAAACCAGTATTGCAATATTCATTACTTTAGTAATTTTTCATATTAAAAATACCGTAGTACCTCCGCGTTGTTTTAATTACACAATCTCTTCAGAGGGGTTTGCCGTTTTAACACTCATCGAAATGGACAACGGCTGACAGTCAGCAGTCGAACATCAATCCTGAAGCCCATTTTAAACAAGAATGAAAAATTATCAATAAATTTACCCGAATGAAACAATTCAAGTTCATTAAAAACTGAAGATCTATTAAAATTAAATGAAAGTTGTTATACACAGTTCTAATAATATTGCTTCTTAGTGCTCGGTTTGGTAGATTTGTGGAAAACACAAACGCTAATAGTGTTTGTGTAGAAAATCATTAAAAAAAGTATGTTTCCCTATTTGTCATCTTTCGAACACAAAAATAATACTGTTTTTATTAAGCTGAACAAAAGATGAGAACATTTAATTCCGTTCGGAATTTTTTAAAACCACAAAATTCATTGTGTTCAGCTCATTAATGTTCGTTCGTTTCTGTTGTGTGTAGCGCCCTTTTGGCGAAAAAAAAACAAAAAGCCAGCAAACTAATTTTACACAAACAAAACAATACACAAACAAGCTAGCTGTTCTTGCTGCGGTATCTACTTAAATTTTGTGTTTGTAAATTTCTTTATCAATGTATATAGAACATTAAAGTATAATGTTTGTCTACAGTATCACTACACTTGTTTTGTTTTTACGAAGTTTTGTTTGAAAATAGTTACGGACGGCTGGGCTCGTCTATTGAGCCGAACGCTAAATAGTGCCGGTTCACACACGTCAAGTTTGACTCTTCAAGTCTTGAGTTTTTAGGAGAGCGGGGAAAAGAAATGGCATTCTCTTTTCCCTTCTCTCCTAAAAGCTCAAGACTTGACGGCTAAAACTTGAAGAGTGTGAACCAACACTAATGTTCTGTATGCTCAAGGCGAATTAATTTTCTAGGTGGCGTTGGAAGCACAGCTGTGCTACTTTTTTTCGTATTTAGAGAGAGGAATGTCAAAGTTGCTTGCGTTTTTGACATATCGACTAACGAAAGCAACAAATAGAATACAATGTTGTGTTTTTGGCGTTGTACTTGTTGTAGTATCGCCACTACCGTTTACATAAATTCGCCTTGAACATGATTATTGCATGAAATATCTGTAAAGTAGTCGATTAAAAACCTTCCATGGCATTATTTGTTTCCTTTAATTTTTTTTAAGTTCTTGGTGTTTTAAGAAATAAAACTGATGAACTCTTCCACATCGTTGATTGTAGTTTAGATATGCTGGAATTGCTTAAGAGTTTTACATTAGTTAGTGGCAGTATATTTTAGTAAATTATTATTTGCAGTCTCTTAGGAACTACTTGGATCAGTGTCCAGTTTTACTTGGCGTATATTTATGCCATGCTTGTGGACTATTTAAAGGGGATTAATAAATCGTGGCACTGCAGAACATTTGCATCTTGTCATTATAAGGCCCTTAAAGCACTATTGTCTTTTTAATCATTTCGAAATATCATCAGAGATGACATCTTATAAAAATATATATAATATTTAGAATACTGACTAATTGCTAATTACTTTTTAAGCTGAACATTTTTTTGTAGTATTTTAAATTGTTATTTACATTGCTCATAATGTTTTTAGACTTTTGTTGCATTTTGTTTTGAGATTTTTCATAAAAAGTTTCCCAATATTCAATTAGAAAAACACATAAACTAGGGGTACATTTATAACAAAAGTAAGGAAAACGTATATAAATTACACATTACTTTTTTATTTTACCAAAATAACCGGTTTATTCGATATTCGAAAATGGACATTTTAAAATATTCGACGTGGGGAAAACTAAAATAACCGCTTTTAAGCGGTCAAATACTAACCGTTCGATCTCCCTTATATATTATATAAAAACGTTTAAAGGTTTCTAATGGTTGAGATTTGTAACATACAGAATAGGGGTGGGTTACACACAAAAAGAACATATTCAGAAGTTGTGGGCACTTGTATTTTACATTACATAATATGGAGGACTCAGAGCTGAACCGAACCAAGTCATAAAATACATCACGTATATGTATTTGAAATCTGGTGCGAAAATCTCCGCAAAATTTAACTCAATCCAGTTCTGTAATGGGGTAAATCAAAAACAGTTTCGTTCCTAAGGTAACGATAATAAACCCAAGTCTCCAGTAATTAATGGCAATTTAATTACTCAAACTCAATATATTTTCGAATTTTCTTTTTTGACTTGGTTCGCTTCAGTTCTAAACCCCCAATATGGCACCAAGTGAAATAAATGTCGAAGGAAATTAACGCAGAGTTTAATTCGAACAAAGGAAATAATAAAGCAGCTAATGGCAATTCACCCGGAAAAAAATCTTTTTTATGTTGTTACAAATAGTCGATACAGAATCAAGTTTTGTATAATAGACGGTATATCCATAGTGTTAGATTGAAGAAATGAAAACAACAGGCATTTTGTTTCTAGAATTGAGACGGCAAATGTCAAAATGCCTTATTAAAAAAAGTAAATTAACAAAAAAAAATTACACCAAACGTTACATACGAAGAAAATCTCTGCAAACAGCTGCACTTGTGAGGTCACTTTATTAGTACATTCTGCAAAGAGCAAACTAACTCTCTTGGACTCTAGTGTCTGAAATTCATTCAAATCAACACAAAAGATTTAGCATTATTAATGATGAAACGAACGAGCAGTAATTGTTTATGACATTTAAATTTCCGGAGTTGTCAAAAATAAAAGAAAATCTAATGCTCTGCTGGGAATAAACAACATGGTGGATATGAAACCCTTGTTGTTGGGTATGGAAAGTGCTGTAGTACGTATAGAAGTGTAACAAATATTGATAGTTCTATAAAAACATAATGCCGAAGTTTTGTAATACAAATTCATGATAAATCGCAAGGAAAACTGGAAATCGCTTAATGAGGCCTCACCATTGTTTTTACACATTTTTGGTTGAAACATTTATAAAAACCTTTTTTCGATTTAAATGTGCTCTTTGTATATTTTTATGTTTTATATTTTCTTTTTACTAATGTTCGTAAAATGTTTGATATAAAAAAAATTGTACACTTTTAGTTTACAAACAAGTTTAAACATTTCAAATATGTGGTTATATATTTACCTTTGGGTAATAACTAAAATTGAATTCCAGAAATAAAAAGTCTTATATGTTTTCAAATCAGTTGTGTGATTTTTTATTAAAACTTTGATGGTAGTTTTTATTTTATTTCAACTTTCAATAAAAGGACGTTGATTGATTACATGGGCTGAAAGCTAAATATTGATGGCTGAGATAATAATTTGGATTTGTTTATTTTAACGAAAAATGAAGATATTAATTTATATTATTAAAAACATAATTGCTTTTGTTTAAAGTTGAACTTATAATTTTATTGACTTAATATGAGATCACAACTAAAGGATAGTTTACAATATCACACAAGTCTCACGTAATCCGTAATAATTTGTGAGTTAGAAAACTAATGATGTAACAATGCAGTTTGTTGTCACACTATCATACATGAACATGTTTTTGATAGAATGTTATCCGGATCTAGTAAAAAGTATTATTTTACAAGGTTTTTTTTTTAAATGTGCTAAATTCCCATGAAATGGGAAACCTTGTTAATTAATTTTTAAATCCCAAGAAAAACTTTGATAAAAAGTACACAGAAAAAAATAACGAGAGTTATTAAGTAATTAATGAAAATTGTTCAAGTATATTTAACAATTTTCTTAATTAACATGTTTGTAAATTGTCATATTAACAATTTGTTTCAGTTAAAAAATAAATACATATAATAAAATTTATTTTGTGTCAAAAAAAAAAAAAAAATTAATTTAATACAATACGAAAAAGTTTTTAAATATTTTGGGTTTAAATCACTAAAAGGCAAAAAGAAAAACTGAATCAATCTTATACTATGTTCACACTTAAGTTTTTAAACGCGTTTAAACAAAATGTTGATTAAATTAATCAAAGCCGTTCACATTACATTTGAGATGATTAAGAAGACAGATGATTATGAAAAAAACAAAACAAACAAATTTATATTTCTTTAAGGTATTAAAAATTGATAAAAAAAAAACTTTTATAAAGTTATCAGAAGATTATTTTTAACATATTGATGATGAATTTGTGAAAAATTATGAATTATTTAAGGAAAAAAATAAAAACATTTAGCAAAATCGTGGCCGGTTGTTCAGTTCGTGTTGGCCGATTCTACATTATACTCAGTTTGAGGTATGTTAAGTGGATTCTATGTGATTAATGAAGTGATTGTGTTGTAAACATGTCAATTTGAAGTGATTAACAAATCACTTCAATGTATTGGAAATCATCTCGATTTTGATGTGATTAGAGCTTAATCACGTTCGAGTGGCTTAAACGCGTTTAAGAACCCAAGTGTGAACATAGCATTAGAACCCAAGTGTGAACATAGCATTAGGGGTAAGTAAAGTTCTGGTTTGAAAAATTAAGAGATTTTATCGGATCTTTTTTTTTTTAGTTTTCAAAATAAAGACTTGTATTTGTGTCACGATTCCCTTTTATGAAGATGTAAAAACATTATTGTGCATCCAGTTCTAAGTTTGAATAAGTATGCTGAAATATATATATTAATGGTGTTTGTGATGCAGTTTTTAATTTATATTTCAATAATAAGAAAAATTCGTAATTAAAAATGTATTATATTTGTTAAAAAAACTTTATTTAATATCACAACTTCGTTGTTAAAAATATTTGTTGAATATGAACAATTTGAATTAACAAAAGTATTTTTTATATTTACAAATTTAGTTGTTGGTGCCTTTTCAATTAAAACCTTAATTGTATTGATGAATTTGGTACTCAATATGACAATTGATTTGTCTTGATTTTTTTCTGTGTATTATTGTTTTGGAAAATTAAAAAAAAAACGATGAAATTTGTTTTTCTTAATAAAACATTTTATTCACACTATCGCATTTTTAAATTTAACATGAGCTTTTGACTTGTATTAAGACAAAAAGTATAATAGTGTAAATTAGCCTTAACCAAAATTTGTTGCAACAGGTTTTTAATAGGTTCAAGGTATGTTCTAAATTAAAGCTCTTCCCCCGTATTCATAACTGATTATTAAATTTAAAAAACGTTTATTAAAGAAAATTTTCGTAGAAAATTTGTTTTATTAACCTTAATTAAATTAAAAATATTTTAATGAATACAGCAGCTCATCTTTAACAGGTTCGACAACTTTTGGTCTGCCTCCAACTTTATTTGCTTATTTAAATGTTATAATACCCTCCACCACTAGTGGTCAATATTTCATTCTGTGTGAAACTTAGTATATTCATCAAAGACCCTATAAGGTAGTGTAACTTAGGGTATTGTGAACTATGCGTGCAATGTTTCAGAAACTATTGAAGGTTTGATAAAATTCATTTGTCGTACGTTTCACATTTTGTTTAAAACGAAAATTACACATGTGCTTTTTTCACCTAAAATATCAAAAAAGTGTTGAAATAGCTAACTATTTACAGTATATTGGTTACCTAACTAGCTACCTTAACTAAACTCTATCAAAAGAATTAAATTCGCAGCCAGTTAGTCGATTTCGAATGTCAACGTTCGCATAGAAAATACAAATTTTCGAATTTTGTTTTAAATATAATTTTCTATGCGAACGTTAACATTCGAAATCGACGAACAGGCTGCCAATGTTGGTGTCAGTGTTTTTTTTTTACATCCATATATATTTTTTCTTAAGGAGAATAAAATAGCAAAATGTTGTGGAAAACAAAAAAAAAAGGGCTAAACAAAAAGAAGACGTAAGGTAGCGTTTGTGTACAGTTTATAACAGTGTTCGAAAATAAACAGTTCATAATTAAGCGTTCGGCTCACACACCCAAGAGCGATATCTATTTTTTCTAGTGATTGTGTAGACGAACACAACCCTTAATACCGTTCGTAACTATTTTCAAGAAAGAGCCGAACATTACGTAATGTTCTGTTCTTCGTTAAAAAAACAGAACAATTGTAGTGATACTGTAGACAAACATTATATTTTATTGTTGTATAGTGTTTCTTTTTTACATTGATAAAGAAATGAACAAACAAAACAATGTAGCAACAACCAGCATCACTTACAGCTTGTATGTGTATTATGAATATAATTTGTTTGTGTAGAATTATTTTGCTGGCCTTTCGTTTGTTTTTCGT
This sequence comes from Pollenia labialis, assembly GCA_949318255.1. Classification (NCBI taxonomy): domain Eukaryota; kingdom Metazoa; phylum Arthropoda; class Insecta; order Diptera; family Polleniidae; genus Pollenia; species Pollenia labialis. The sequence continues at coordinate 52,855,468 of OX439142.1, forward strand.
ATGTGTATTTTGTTTTTGTAAAAATTTTTTTGTTTTTTACCAGCCAAAAGGGACGAACATTAATGAGCCGAACCGAACACAATGCAATTTGTGGATTAAAAAAAAACAGAACTGAACAGAAGCGTTTGTTGAGTTTGATTAAAACAGTATTAATTTTGTGTTCGAATGATGACTAACAGGGAAACGTTATTTTTTTAATAATTACCTACACAAACACTATTAGCGTTTATGTTAAGGAACGATATTTAGTTTTTATTTGTTTATTTTTAAACACTGGTTTATAGTAGTCATTTTCCACAAAAAAAAAAAATAAAAAATGTAAGTAATTTTCAATGGAACAGCAGTTGTTTAACTAGTAGTAGTTAACCAATAATATTTGATGGTTAACAAAAAGCTGGAAATAAATTATTATTGGTCAAACCAATGTTATTAGCTAACTAATGACTGTAAATTTGGGACTTAAAGAAATCTATTTTCTGAATTTTTTTATGTTATTTTTTATGCCAAGAACTCGTCTTTTTGATTTGTATTATACAATTTTTTTTTTAATTTTATTTATCTATTAACAATTGTTTAAGTTTGTTAATGGATTTTGTATATTAAATGCTTTCGGGTAACTCGGGGCTCATGATAATTGTGTTCCACATTAACCACGCATAGTAGCCCACAATTTTTGAATGCTGATTTTTGGGTTTCTTAAAATATTATCACTTAAAATTTTTCTCTGTTAACGTTAACAATTGTTAAATTTGAAAAGAATTATGACTGTATTTATAAAAAATGTTTAAATTTAATTAAAGTTTAAAGAACAAATTTACTATGGAAATTATCCTTAATAAACGTTTATTAAATTTAATAATGGTTTATGAATACGGGGGAGAGAATACATTTGCTTATTTATTGGTGCACAAGTTTTTTAAAATCCCTTTATATTTTGGCAAAAATTTAGAAAAAACAAAAAATGAAGTCCACTGTTCCCGAAATTACTCGTTGAGATCAGGCTTAATTCGGCACGAATAAATAGGAAAAACCTGGTGTCAGATTATGTATTATTGTCCTAAGCAGTTTAAGATTAAAATCCAGCATAAACGGTTCATAAGGACAAGAGTAGTGGAGCCATAATTAATCCTTAGCCACAAAAACTAAAACAACCTTTTGACGGAATACACCGATTGTCTGACAGTTTTTCACAAACATTTTTATATGATTTTAAATCATACCATTAAATTTCGTGAAGATTAGTTTTTAATTTACCATAGGCCGCATATAAAGCCCACTCTCGGAAATCACTTTCATGCGCCTAACTAGGGCTAGTTTCGTGAAGACAGGTCAATTACTTGCAAAAGGTCTCATATAAAAAACACTATCGTAAAGCATTTCAAATCGATTAAAACCGTAACGAGTAATGGATATTGTGATGAAATTTGGTTTACACAATTTAGGGCCATTTTTACAACTTGCCAATAGTTAAAAGTCGGATTTAGTCGGACCGATAAATAGCTTTGCATTATAAAACCTTCATTTATTATGTTTTCATCTATTAAATATTATTATTATTGAAAATAACAGCAATAAAAAATGGAGTTGTAATAATGCAAAGCTATTTATCGGTCCAACAAAATCTGACTTTTAACTATTGGCAAGTTGTAATAATGGACCTTAGAGATTTTTTGTTAATCGGACCATAATTTTTCAGAGATCCCATAAAAAGCGGTCTTTCGAAAAGCACTTTAAAATGCGTTTATTATTGAAATAAGGTCAAGAAGGCTAGCTTCTCGAATATCTCTGTTTAGCTTTTCTTATATATTTTATGAAAGCTAAACTGGACACACTATTTTGCTATGACCGGACCAAAATTAACCATAGAGCAATTATAAAATCCCCTCTTTAAAACCACTCTAAACGCTTGAAACAATTAAGTTTAATATAATTAGAAATTAAAGCATAAAGTTTTGCCAGAATCGGCCCATACTCTTGGGCTTTAACTAAATTCAGCTAACTCAGCACGCAATTTTAATTCTCCGGTTTAAAATTTATCAGAGTTGCCGTATTCAGCCTCCTATTCGCACTATCAGTGGAGGGTATACAATATTCGGAAAAGTCGAACATTGACATATAACTTGTTTTTATTACAGAAAATCTTTAAATCTTACAATTCGTTAAATACCCATGTACGAACTTTTAAATGTAAGTATACATACTCAAAACCAATAATATATTTTTTTGTTGTTTTCAACAAACTCTAACAATTAAAGCAATCGGTAACCGTTACTACTACTAGAGCAATTGCAGCAACAAATAACGTCAGGTGTAAATAACATTTAGTTGGTTAAACTAAAACTACAGAACGTGCACAAGTGAGCATTTAAGATTGAAATTTGTTTTCGTGTCGCCATGGTGGCTAAAATAAAAACAAAATCTAGTTAACGCAAAAACAAAACCGATTCATGTAGATACAGACACATGAATGATACAGATTTTTAGTTGCTGTGATGTTTGTACGGGTGTTAGACTAGAGCAATAGTATTCAAAGTTCATAGACCACATACTTTCGAGGGTAACCTGAAAATTTGTGGCATTTTTTTTAAAATGCTGTGTAAAGATTGAACTGATATTAATTTGCAAAAAAGATTTAATTAGTCTTTTTGAAAGTTTCCTTCTAAAATATGATAGTTTGCAAAAATTTAAATAACCACTGAGAAAATGTATTTTCTTATTATTATTAAGATTTTTTTTAACTACACTCAGAGAAAAAATATTGTTGGCCATGGTTACGGCAATATTATAGCTACTGTCAACATATCTTGTCGCAATTTTAAATTTGAGTATTGTTGACTGAAAAATAATTATTTTTCTAACAACTAAATAATAATAACTTTCAAAACATATTATATATTATATTTGCTTAAGCTTTGATATTCTAACAAGTAAAAATGGTGCTTATATTTCTTATTCGGTTAACAGTTTTATTTGTATATATTGAGTTTTTCTAAAATCTTTGGATGAAGTTTCCTGATGATCTGGCCTAAGCAACCAGTGATATATGCATGGAAATAGCTTATCCCATTAACATATTATCATATTAATTCGAATGTGTATTCTAAGTCAGATTACAATTTTAAAAGCTTTTATACTTTAAAAGTATTATTCCTTCAATATGTTCCAGGAATATTTTCTATGCACTATTAGAATTAATATGAAAATCTATATAATAAATTTTACTCACCATAAGAAATAAATTCCCAAAATCTTGTTAGTTAACAATTTTGTATTGCCAAAAATAACTTCGATTTATTTTAGCTTTTACATTAAATTTGACAATAAGGCATAATAATCAGCGTTGTCGACTTTATAATTTCAAAACGCACCAGAATGGAGAAATAAACGCACCAACTTTTTTATATAAAAGATTTATTGAGTGAATTTAGCATAAAAAGTATAATTTTTGTATTAAAAATATATATAACAATAAAACAGTCTTTTCAGTTCAAAGTTTTTAGAAAAAATCTGTTTTTTTTTTGTTCCACAACTGGTATTTTTTTAATTATCATTAATGTTGTACCTTTAAACATAAGATACGACATGCAATGTCCTGAGTGGATAAGAATCTCTGACGGAACTTTTGGTACTTTTTGAATTTCCGTTACTATTAAACCTAGAAATATAAAATTCCTGAGTGGACAAGAATCTATGAGGGAACTTTTTGGTACTTGTTTGTTCTTTAACTGGTACTTTTTGAATTTCCATTAGTATTGGACCTTGAAACATAAGATTAAACATGCAAGTTTCTAAGTTAATGAAAATCCGTAAAAGGAATTGTTGGTACTTTTTCGTTCTCTAAATGGTACTTTTTTAAATAACTTGGTAATTTTCTTTTAATTTAATATTTATTTTTGTTCATTGAATAAAAAAAGAAATAGGTGTCTGGTATTTTAACGAAATTCGGCCGTTTTAGGTAGTAAACGGGTAAAACCTGTATTTTGGAATTATGTAACATTTGTAAGATATCTAAAAAATACAAATGCTTATATGGTCCTTTTTCGAAATCCGAACGTTTTAGGGATGCAACATGTTTATATGTTTTTTCAAAAGATTTTTTTCTCAACTTTTTTTGAAATTCAAACGTTAAAGTTCACACCTTCGTTCCTAATTTTGTTACTTTTTTCACAACATTTTTCATTTTTCAATTTCAATTTCAATTTTATTTATTTTATAATCTTTAAGCCATAAAAAGGCCAAACTGATCACAGTAGAGTTCTTTGAGGCACTATATAATTATTGATATTTACAACTAATTATTACTTAAATTGAATATAAATACTTATAAACTAAATCTCTCTCAATCATGAGTATGAACTCTTCCTAAAAAAATAAAAATTTATTTCACCACCACCAAATTATAGAACTGAAATAAGTTTCTTTTTAAATTCTTTAAATGAATAAGCAAAGTGTCTATCAGTATAGGGTAAGATATTATTCCAGATTCTGCAAACTCTTACAATAAAATAACGTTGCATTATTACCGTATTGAAACGAGGGCATATTACCGTGTGTGATCTGGACGAACTTCCGAATTCAAAACAATTTGAAAGATAAATAGGTGAATTATATTTCAACGCTTTATAAAATAACATCATTATTCTAACTTTCACAAAATCTTCAAATGATCAACCTTAAAAAATCTGTTACATAGGAAGTTACATGGTCATGTAAACAAATCGTATTATTCGGTTGAAATATTTCCTTAATTTATTTAAATTAAAATCCGTTGTACCGGAATAAATTTCAATTCTATAGCTTTTTATTGGCATGAGTAAAGCATGAGCCAATTGTTTTCGAATATATAACGGCTTTGAACAATTAATGCAATACAGTTTACGCAATCCAAATGATAATCTGGAAAATATATGGTTTAGATGAAAATCAAATGTCAGGCTTTGATCAATAACAATGCCAAGTGTTTTAAGGAAACAATGGTATTATATTTCTTGATTATTATTTTTTGAAATTCGGCCCTATTTGGGAGAAAACGAGTAAAACCTGAATTTTGGTACGCTAACGAAGAAGCGGGTTAAATACTAGTTGTTACAATAAGCTTAGTGTACACAGAAAGAAAAACACTCGGGATAAATCAAGTTTTTTGGGATTACTTTAAGTACGAGTCGAACTCAAAAATTCAAGTACGAATAACACTTAAACGTGCTCAAAACAATCCTAAATGGGATTACTTTCGAAAATCAATCCCTTTTCAAAGTTTTTTTTTTTAAAATTTGAACTCATGCTACTCATTTAGTTTATATTTTTGGTTAAATATGTACATAAGATTTCTAAAATAAAAACCATATCGGGCATGATGTTGGTGTTTTATCATACGGGTAAGTAAATCACTCATAATCATTTTTTCTTTGTAATTTTTTTTTTTTTTTGTTTTTTTCAATCATGAATTCGGGATAAAATCAACTTTATATTACTTGAATCAAGCTCATTTTGAGATTGATTTAATCTTAGTTTTACTTTAATCAATCTCATTTTCGGATTATTTTAAGTACGAATTCGGATTAAAACAATTTTATAATTTTTGGATGAAGCGCATTTTGAGATTGATTCAATCTTTGTTTTACTTAAATCAATCTCATTTTCGGATTATTTCAAGTACGAAAACGGGATTGAATATGAATAATTTAAGTATTTTGGGATTAAAAATCCGTACTTGAATCAATCTTTCTGTACTTGATTCAAGAAAATCCGCACTCACCGTACTATTAATACCGCTTCGGATTGATTTGAGTACGGATGGATTGATTTTTTTTTGAGTGTAGTTGCCGTAATTATGCCCAACCATATTTTTTATCCGCGTGTAGTTTGCTTTAAAATTTCTAAAAATAATCAAAATAATTGTTCTATTCGTCAAACTCATAGTGCACTTTTTCGATTTTATGGCGTACATAATCGTCATTCAAAGCGCCTAAGTCAAAGTACAATAGATCGTTTTCTGACCACATTTACTGTTACTGATTTCACAGTGCAAATCACCGCCAGCCTCAATACTTGCATCGCGAAATGAGATTAGAGCAAATCTGCCAAAGGGTTTTAAAAAGTCAGCTCGGGTTCCCGAAATATCGGCCCATGAAGTTTTTGAATTTTTTGAATAATTTTTTAAGTAAAAAAAAATGTACTGAATGTACTTCTGCGCTAAAATACTATTTCAGTAGAATTGTATAGCGATTCTTCGCCTAGAATATATAAACCCTCTAACACTCATTTTAAGGGGTATTTTTTGCCCTTTTTTAACTTCCACACAAAGTTATACTAAAACGCCACTTTAGAGTCGAAGTTATTTTTGGTAATACGAAATTTAATATTAATATGATTTCCGTATGACGTGCTAAATTACCAATGTGACCGTTTTTTTTAATTTATTATTAAAGAAAATATTATTAGTAAAAATATTAATAAATAAACAGCCCTCGTATATTTAAGATAATACTTTTACAATTGTAAAATTCGTACCTCTTTAAATTGTCCCCCTCTAACCAACAAATTTTACTTTCTCTGACGTTTGCAAGTTGAATAGCTTCCACTGATTTTGAAAATGCTTTATTCAAGTCAAATGCTATATGCCAATAGTTTTTCCATTCTACAGGTTAACTCTGATTATGCAAATTGAATATAATGAAATTTTAAATTTGCTCAAAATCCAGTATAAAAATTCAGCCACATGGCTGCAATTGCAAATCTGCCACATCAAAAAGCCAATCAAGCCAATCAGTAATACTTTATTCTTCCACTGATGCTACCGTTTCTGTTGAAATAGCATTTAACTTTGTATTGCATTTAACTTGGTGATTGTGTCTACAAATTTTATTAGGAGAGAAAGCGAAATCAGCGAAAAAGTAAATATAGAAAAACGAGCAGTCATAAAATTTATAAGAAAAGCCACAAGTTTATGGGCATGACTTTAATTAAAACTGTAATAAAAAGTACTGTCTTGTTCAATGTCTTGTTTTATTTTGCACAAATTTTATTTTAACCAACTGCAATTACTTTTAAATGCCATTAATATTTCATTATGTTCTTTTTCCCCTACAATGAATTGAAAAACTATACACAACGTCCGCCAATCTAAAGTTTCAAAAGCAATTAGTTAGTGTTCAAATTTGTACAGGGAATGTGGGCATTTATGCACTTGATTTCATATTTAAAAAATCAAAGGAAAAAGTAGAAAATGATTTAATAATATTTGAGAGATTTGTAAAAATCTGTGGAGTCGTCCGAAAAAAGTACGTACTCCGACTTCGACTCCAAATGCTGAAATTTTTTAAGTGCGACTCCGACTCCGACTCCTACTCCTACTATAATCTTGGTGCTAAATGTATATGAGACTCAGTGATGTTAACTTTTATTTTTTCATTACCGTACGGCCTTCTAAAAATTAGAGTTTTTGAGAAGCAATTACCGTACGCAAACATTAATGTGCTGTTTCCAAATGACAGGCGATTGATTATGTAGCAAAATTTATCAGGGGTGTGCTGGAAACCGCAAACGCAAGAATTTGGAAGTTGTTTTTAATAAACTTTAAACCTAATTCTTATAATTTTTGGTTTAAAATCCTGTTTAATAGGAAAATATTTGTTAAATATTTGTCATAAAATTCTTTTATTACAGAAATCTTATTTAAAAACGATTTTTAAAATTCTTGATTTCCAGCACACCCCTGATAAATTTTGCTATATATGAAAAGCACTCGGTCCATCGCCTGTCATTTGGAAACAGCACATAAGAGCCGTATTCATAAACCATTTATTTAAATTTTAAATGTGTTTTGAGAAGATAATTTTTATTTTGGAAATTTTTTTAAATTTTTTATACCGAAAAACTTTGGATTCGAAGTCGCGAGTTCTGCGACTCCGACTCCGGCACAAAAACATCAACTCCGACTCTTCAACTCCGACTCCACAGCCCTAGTTAAAACAGAAAGCAATAATAAATTTGCAAACATTAATCGAAAAAAATTTACTCCTTGAAAAAAACTATCTATTGGTCCAAAAATTTTAAAAACTGAATTCACAGTTTTATAGTTCGTTGCGGTTCAAGGAACCTTCCAAAGGTACGCTGGTACCTATGCCAAATTTGGGACTATAGTCAGAATATGTTATGATTTTTTCGAGTCACACAAAATAAAATATCTAAATTCGTTGCAGTGCTAGGCTTATAAAAGTACTTCTCAGGAGGGAATTTTCTTTTGGACCTATGGTAAATTACACTAGCCAACAGGATTTTGGACTGAAGCAACCAAATATTTGCTTTCGAACCACCAGTACTACTGATTAAAGATTGATGTTTGACTGTTGGCTAACGGGCACCGCAGTGGTGCAGTGGGTAGAACACAAAGATCTTCTGACGATAGAAAGTGGTGTTTCTTGAAACATGTAAAGATCAACCCGGGTTCAAATCCCAGCTCAGCCAAGAAAAATTATCAATAAATAATAATAAAAAAAAATTCCAAGTTGTAAAATTCCTTCCCTCAGTGAAAAATAATTTAATGAAAATTAAATTTGATGAACTCAAGCCTAATTAAAGAATATCAAAAATTAAAAATAAACAGTTCAACTAAAAATCAAAATTGTTCTTAGCAACCAAATATCTTTCCTAGGGTAATCCTGTTAGCTGAATTGGGGTTTCCTCTATCACGTTAGGTTTTCGAGATACAAAAAATGTTTTTATTCGTTTCTTACATAAAAAATCACTAGTTATTTAAAAATCAATGCATTTTCCAAAGTGAAGGGCGTTATTTGAACGTCTTTTGTATTTTGCTGGTTCGGTTTCACGTATTAGAGTCCAACAATAGTCTCCCAGCATGCTTTTGTCTCAAAATGCTTGATCAATTCTTTCAATTTTCAATAAATCTTGGTGAACACGTTCCCCTTTTGGACATTGTCGGTGTCCACGGTTTGTCTAAGTATTTGATTGCAAAACCAAAATAATGTATATTTAAGTTTTTTATCGACCTTTTCCTTATTTTATTATTGATTTGTTAAGAAAATTCTAAATCGGGCTTTTAAGGTCATGTATTCTATGCAAATAAAAGATTATTTCATAATTTATTTTTCGGACGTTTCGTTGGAGATTCCCAACATCATCAGGGATATTTTATTAGATATGTAATCTTTCGTCAATAGTTCAGCACTTTGAATATTTAACACAAATTCTGTTTTACATAAACACAACATAAAACATAAATTTCATTAAACAAAACAAATGCAAAAATATAATTAAAAATAAAAATATCACAGTATAATTAAATTCTATTAAACTAAGTATCACAGAAGCAGAATCAAATGCATATTTTATTGATTCTGATTTTGCATATGCTATTTTTCCAACCAAATATTCACCACACACGAAGCAAAACTATCTTGAATATGTAACACAAGATCTCCCTGACATGCTTAATCGCTACTATTATGCAAAGTTACATAGAATAAATGTGGGCTTCTGTCAAATTAATAATTGTGGAATTGTAGTGTGAGTATTGACTGTTTTATAGTATTAGCAGCATGCGATAACAAATTAACAAGGCGTCAGATCCCAATAGTCAGATTCGAATTCAGAACACCCAGATTAGATTAGTTGCAGTCAACATTTTCCAAATTTGTAGACCAGTGTTATGGACTGATCATCGCAAAATTCGGTAGTGTAAATAATACATTTTTTAAGCGTTTTAAAAAGCTTTTCGGAACGCCATATGGTAAGTTATGGTCCGACTATCAACAGCTTCATGATTTTATTTCTAGCTTAATAAAGCTCTTTTATTGCACGCAGCCATATCTCAAAAAATAAAAAATATTAAGCTACTTAATCAAAAGTGCTCCTTTGTACCTTCTCTTTATGTATTATATCTCAAACTGCACCGAAGTTTTAGGAAAATATACTTTAAATCAGTATATAAAGCTGATTTTTGAAAGCTTTAAAGGTTCGATATGAGCAAACCATGCGTGACGAAAGCTATATTCGATGGCCTTTTTCGAATTAAAATATAAAAATGTTATGGTTTTTCAAAAGAGGTGGCTGCATCTTAATCATAGTCTTTAGTAGGATGTATGTTAATTTTCGAAAGGCATTAAACATTATTTCTTAACGTGTATTTGTTTCTTAATTATTTATCGCAGAGTTTTATAATGAACGCTACAAAGATGGATGTATTTTAAAGCTAAAATGGGTTTCGTTATACTTAGCCCACAATAAAGTATCAAAAGCCTCGAACCATTTGTGAACCACGCTATTAAACTTACGTTAAATTTAATTTTCATATATATTATATTTTTATACCCTCCAACAATACTAGTGCTGAATGAGGGTGTACTAAGTTTGCTATTCCGCATGAAACTTTTTTAATGTTCATCGCAGAGCCTTGAGTAAATCTAAGTCGCTGTAGCTATGTCCGTCTTGGTGTCAAATTGCTTGCAGTGATCCTAACCAGTTTGGGATTGAAACCCAGCAAAATCGGTTCAGTAACCCCAGAGCTATGAATCAAAATGTGCAAATACCATTCTAAAAAAATAATAATTCTGTTACGAAAACTACACAGAAATTAACGACAAATCAATTGTCATATTGAATACCATATTCGTTAATACAATTAACTTTTTAATTGAAAAGGCACCAATAACTTAATTTGTAAATACAAAAAATTATTTTGTTAATAACAATGTTAAAACCCAACAAATATTTTTAACAATGAGTATGTGATATTAATTAAAATATTTGTTAAAAATTTATTAATTTTTGTTACGAAATTGTCACATCAACAAAATATTGACCTTGGACTTTACGGAAAGATTTATATGTATGCCGATGATATATCCTTGTTTTATCCATATAAACATGAAACGGCTGTAAAAGTTAAAATGGAAAGAGATGCAGCATTGATTTTTTAATACGCAAGGCTAAATAAATTGGTTATAAATACAAAGAAAACCAAAGTTCTAAGGTTTAAGCCCCACCTGAATAGTAACGCCGGAAATTTTTGTATATATGTGGATGGTGAAGAAGTGTCTGAAAGTAAATCGATAAGGTATTTAGGAGTGGAATTAGAAAGTAATTAGTCATGGAATATCCATATTCAAAATTTAAAATCGAGTATATCTCCAGTCATTGGGTTGTTGTACAAATTTAAAAATAAATTTAATGAAACAACAAAACTTGTTCTATATCAAGCTGTGATTCAAAGCCATCTAAATTATTTAGCCTTAGTATATGGTTCTAAAAATAACACAGAACTTAAAGCATTGCAAAGGGTACAGAACAAAGAATTAAAAACTGTTTATAATTTACCGATAACGTATTCCACACTTTCGTTATACAAAAATATTTCAAAAAATGTTTTACCTATATTTGGACTTTATAAAACGCAATTGTTAATGTTTATATTTAAAGCCTTGCAGAATATTGGTCACAACACAATATCTTTTGGGATAAATCAAACAGCCATCAACACACGAAATAGCTCAAATTTAAGAGTGGCAAGATGTAGACTCGAAGCCACAAATCAAAGAATTGTTGGGTGTTCAACAGCCTACCACAAAATATAAGAAATATTGAACGAATTTCAGCTTTTAAATCCTCTTTAAAGGATCATTTGTTAAACAATTTAGAAATGCTTTTAATGTAATATTTAATTAAAAAAAAAATCATTTATATTATTATTATTAATTTATTATTTTATTAAATTTAATGCCAACTCGCCTCAACAATGTCATATGACGCTGAGGCCAACTTAATTTTGTAATAAAACTTTTGATAATAAATTAATAAAATTAAAAAAAAAAAAAAAAAAAAGTGGGTTTATTAATTTTTCTTTGTAAAATTTATTTAACATCACATCACAAATGCATTAAACATTATTAAGGCAAACCATAAATAGACCTGTATGACCCTTAAGGTTCTGACATCAACACAACATGGAATCTTGGCATCTTTAACAGTTTTATTTGTAAAACTAGAATTTATAACTGATGCATTAAAATTTCTTTATAAATCGTATAATAGTAACTTTACTAACCGCATAGATTAAATTAGTTCCAAAACATTTATCGCATCGTACTTGCTAAATTCACGGAAATTCGCAAAAAATTTGCTAACGGCATGATAACAAAGTCTACTAATTACACGAACAAATCGTTTATCGCGCGAACATCGCTAAAATTCGCGAAAAATTGCAAAATTTGAAACAAACCCAAAAACTTATTTAAGATCGCTAAATCAAATAAAAAAACAAATTGTCTGAAAATAACAAAAAAATCGTTAAAAAAATTAGCTATAATAACATCAAAATCAATGATTAAATCGATTTAAAATTTAGGGTTAGTAAGCGCCTTTTGCGTTTTAGATAGCGACATATTTTTGATTAAATTGGATTAAAAAGATTTTAAGCTAAAAGCAAAATTAATTTTTTTTTGTTAAAAATGTTATCATATATTAGAATAAAAGTCGATTCGTTTTACTTTCACCAACCCATATCTACTCTAATTGAAAACGAATAAAAACATGTAGATGTGAAATGCAGAACACCAAAAATGCTAAAGTAATTAACTTTCGAGTGGATTCGGATTCTAGAACACACCCGTATATTTTCGTTGTAAAGCTTCATATAAATTATATGTGTATGTATATTTTTTTCTAACAAAAGATCTGTTTTTATCAGGTACCGTAACTGTTATAACTTTTATCAAAAAAATCAAGAAATAAGAGTTATTTTTGATTTTTAAATTTTTAGATGGAAAATAAGAGTTATTTTTGATTTTATTTTTTTTTAATGAAAAATAAAAGTTATTTTTGATTTTTATATTTTTAAATGAAAAATAAGAGTTATTTTTGATTTTTATTTTTTTAAATCAAGAAATAAAAGTTATTTTTGATTTTTATATTTTTATATCAATAATAAAAATCAATTCAAAACTCTTATTTATTTGTTGATGCCGTATGTATAATAATATGCTGCTTCATTCAAATTTCTATATGAATATAATATACAAGCATATAACTACTGGCAGGATCAACCAGAATAATATTATAAAAATATTATCTAAAAATAACGGACATTCAGCCATTGCCTACTGCGTCCACGTCATTTTTTCAATTTTACCATTCTCACAGAATTTGCGGAATAGTTTTTTATTTCATTTATTTAATTTCATTGCTAACCAAGTATAATTTTCTTATTATATGTATGGTTAGTGTTTGATGTACAATTAAGAATTATACTTCTTCAAAATATAGAAGCTTTTATATGCCCTCTTATAGCACCTAAGCTTAGATGTATATTATTCAGCTTACTACTTAGTATTTTAATAAATATTTTCAAGAAAACATCCAATTTTTAGATTTTTCGTTTATCATATAATGAAAAAATTACTTCCTTCCTATATGACAAATTACTTAAGACAACATAAAATATGACGGAGAATCAGTGTTGCCAATTTAGCCATTTAGTGGCTAGATTTAGCCATTTTTCACCCTGTTTAGCCATTAAAAAATGAGTTTAGCCATAAGCCATTTTTTTAGCCATTTATCAACTTGTTTAGCCATAAAATTTCTTTGCCGTTTTTCTTTTAAAAGAATAATTTTTATTTTATTATAAAAATTTATAAAAGTAAATTAAACATTTTTAACAATTAAAACGCCTTTAAATTAAATCAGAACTTTTAAAAATGTTGAAAATAGCTATAAACGATGTTGATAAAACATCTTTCAAAACAAAGGAACAGTATTCCAATATTAAATTTATAAAATGGTACAACACAAACATCGGTGTTTCTTTTTTTAGAAATTTCAGAATTGACTAAAGTTGATCTTACTTCCATGGACTAATGCTGAAGTAGAGAGTGTATTTAGACAAGTAAACATCGTTTAACCTTTAAAGTAATTTGAGAAATAGGGTACATTTAGCAATTAGGTAAATATTTTTACCATTACAATAAAATATTTATACCCCCACCACAATAGTGGAGAGGGTACTATACGTTAGTGCTGATGTTTGTAACAACTTCAAATATTGGTTTTAAACTCACTAAGACTAAGAATCACTTTCTGAGTCGAATTAACTACATATGTTTGTCCGGCTGTCTGACTGGCTGTACATGTAAACCTTGTGCGCAAAGTACAGGGGCCTGATTCTGGCAGTCGTGATCGAGTAATTTCTCGATTCGAAAGAAATTTATTATTTAATTATTTCAGTAAATACTGAACGAATCGGAATAATTTTTTCAGTGTTATAAAGCATTAATATTAGTTTCACAATACTGAAAAAATAATTTCGATTCGTTAAGTATCGACTGAAATAAAATTGCTTTCGAATCGAGGAAGTACTCGATCACGACTGCCAAAATTGGGCCCTAGGTCGCAGTTTTGGTAATCTCCAAAATTTAGTACGTAGGTGCTAATGTGGTCAGGTTTGACCGACTATACTTTCTTACTTGTTTTTTATTGAAGATCTGGATTCAAAACGTTGGGTAAATATTGTCGTGATTATGATTTACCTCAAATTATTTAGAACTAAAAGGCACGAGTGATTCCTATGAGATGATCAATAACGACATCGAATTTATTGATGATTTAATTTTTTAAATATCTATCAAAATATTAATTAACGTTTATTCTTATTTAACAAACTTAACTTATAATTTCATCGCAAACAAATTTAAATGAATTATTTCTGTTTGTTATTAAATTTTAATATGTTTTTATTTAAAAAAGCTTTTAGCCATTTTTTAGCCATTTTTCCCCGTAAATTTAGCCATTTTTGGTTACAAAGTTTTGGCAACACTGCGGAGAATTGTTATTAGCATCGCAAAGAAAAGTAGTTATACGCTAAAACAAAAAATAGCATACACCCCAAAAATTTACGAAAACATTCCCACCGGATTATAAACATAAAATATTACGGAGAATTTGTATTTAAACAAAAACCCATCCAAAATCAAGTGAATTACATTAAACAATTCAATATGCAATTTTTGATATTGACGATATTTTTTGTCGACTTGCTTTTCATAAGCAAGTTCTTATAGATAGTTACGTGTAACTTCACCGCCAATTTCAGTTTTTGAAAAATTTAAAAATTCATAACTTCGGTTCTAAACAAAATTTTTTAATTTTTTTTTTTGATTATGAACAATAATAAGCTTAACTAAAAATTTGATAAAAAAAATTTTGATTTTTTTAAAAATTGTGGATTTTTTTTTTTGAAAATTGCACAAAGTGAACATTGGAATAAATTCGTGTTGAAAGATGTTTATAAAAATGTGAAAAATTACAATTTTTTAAAAATTCTTTTTGCAAATGAACAATATTAATTTATGTTAATAATTTAAAAAAGAAAAATCAAAATTTTTTCAAAATTGTAGATTTTTTTTTTAAATAAAATTTTATACTTAATAGCATTTAACTTGCAACTTTGTAAGCGTCTTCTTTTTCTTCGTGGACATATCTGTATGCCAAAGTTTATTTTCTCATTCACTCAGGACCTTTCATCTTGAATTTTATGTTTCTTGGTCCAATACTAAAGGAAATTTAAAAAGTACCAGTTAAAGAACAAAAAAGTACCAAAAAGTTCCCTCATAGATTCTTATCCACTCAGGACATTATATGTTGACTTTTATGTTTCTAGGTCCAATATTGTAGAACCAAAAAGCTAAACAAAAATATCAAATTTCCCGTATTTCCTGTTTTGGTACTATTTTTTCCCCCCATTAAAGTATCAAAAATTTCAGTATTGTAGTGGGAGCCCATAATTTAGTACGAATATGTCAAAGAATAGAGGAAAATGTTTTGTAAAAAAAGTACTAAAAATAGTTACGATTTTCACCCCTTAAATGTTCGAATTTCGAAAAAGTACCAAATCCGTATTCGTATTTTTTTGATAAGTTTCAAATGTGGTATAAACTTTGGTTCTATGTTTATTGGTTCAAAAGATAAATGGGGTGTCAAAAAAGTACCAAAATTCAGGTTTAACCCGTTTACTCCCTAAAAGGGCCGAATTTCAAAAAAGTACCAGACACCTGTCCGCTTATTTTTCTAAAGAACAGCGATAAGAATTACATTTTTTTTGCATCTCTTTTAGTTTTGAAGATATAAGGTCACCGTATTTTACCGTTTTCACCCTTTTTACCCCCTAAATATTTGAATTTCCAAAAATCCCGTCTTAGTGGATCGATTTGGAGAGTGACCAATCTCTGGTCCAAATTTCAAGTTATTAGCTTCAGGCGTTTAGGCTGTGCAATGATGAATCAGTGAGTCAGTCAGTAAAGTTACAATTATCAGCTATAAAAACATGAATGCATAGAAATAGCTTATAAGTTTTGGCTGCCATTCAAGTCAGTGTTAAGAGGTCGTTTTCAGGTGTTCAATTATACCATCATAATTGATTTTAAATGTTCATCAGATAAATTATATCTCAAATCTCCCAATATTAATCTGAGTGCTGAAAATTACCTTTCAACACTGACATGCGTGGCAGCCAAAACTTATAAGCTATTTCTATGCATGTTTTTATAGCTGGTAATGGATAAGTCACATAATATATTATATTCATATAGCAATTTAAATAAAGCAGCATATTATAATACATACGGCATCAACAAATAAATAAGAGTTTTGAATTGATTTTTATTATTGATATAAAAATATAAAAATCAAAAATAACTTTTATTTCTTGATTTAAAAAAATAAAAATAACTCTTATTTTTCATTTAAAAATATAAAAATCAAAAATTACTTTTAGTTTTCATTTAAAAAAATAAAAATCAATAATAACTCTTATTTTTGATTGTTAAAATAAAAATCATGCAATATGTTGGATGCATTTCGCCTAAAAATCATGATGGTGTAATTAAAAGTTTTCTACGATGTTTATTTATGTATGATTTATTTCTTCAAAAATTGAAAAATAACTCTTATTTCCGGTCCCTGGTTTTTATTGTAGTTATTTAGTTAGTTCTGATTTTATTTTTTGCCACTCATCAAATTATTTAATATGCACAATAATTGATAACAAAACGCAACAATTCCACTTTTAAAATTCAATAAGGGTTTTCTTGATATCTCTTAAAAGTCTATCAGTCTGTGCAAACTGTGCATTTTTACGTCCTCGCAAATAAACTCTGAAAAATTGTATGAAATCTCATTTACACAAACTTCGTCAATTTACGTAAAAATGTTTACTCATAAACTTGCGCTGTTTTTTATTGTGCATTTATACAGACAGATTTTATAAATCACAAACAATAAATTCTTGCAATAATTTAATCAAGTAGACTAATTAATTATTCGCTTCCTTCATTCATTTTAAAAACAAATTTCACGTTTAAACCACAAATTCCAATTTTTATTTTTATAATTTTGGTTTTTTTTCAAATATATTTTTGTATTGATGTTTCTTACAAAAATTAAAAAGGATCTTCATAAAACGAGTCTCGCAAACTTTCCCATTTGCACAAACGGCAATTTTAAGCAATATCATGAAAACCCTTAATGTTTTTCATTAACTGAATAATACTCTACATACCTTAATCCTTTTTATTGTTTTAACGTTTTTATTTACTTTTAATAGGGTCAAAACGCAATAATTTCACATACATACACACAATGTACCGGCTTAAATTAATTTTTTTTTGTCCGTTTATCCAAAAATTGTAAAATTGGAATTGTTGCGTTTTGTTATGGAGCTCCTCAATTATACATATTAAAGTAAATACTTTTTTTGTTACATTTTTTCCTATTTGTAAATTTGTAATTGTTGAGCAGTAATTTTGTGTTGTATTTTAAACCATATATGGCCCTCTGGGCTCGGTTTGTGTGTAACATTGAGTAAATAATAATAAATAATAATAAATTACCAACATTTCCAATGTTTTTGTTATAATTACATAAATATACTTAGATGTCTGTTATTTTTGTTACATTATCAAGTAATTGGTAAAGGCTTAGAAAATAAATTAACGAAAGTTAAACATACAGAACAAAATAAAATTGAAGCACAAATTCTATTAAAGTACTAAAACATTTTTACATTTTTTGATTAAAATACAGATGTTTAAGTACAAGGTGGTGTAAATATTTTAAAAATTGAAATTCGTTTAAATAAAAAAATTTGTTATTTTTTTTCCTTACATTGTAACGTGGTTTTGTCGTTTGCTGGGGTAGTTCAGTTGCGTCCAGGGTCGACTTACGGAATCCACGAACCTTAAGTGAAAACACGAATGATTTACCCTCTTGGGGTTAGAAATAATCTCTTAACTTTATTTACAATTCAATTACAATACTTTGTTAATTTCATTTAACATTACTTGCAGTACAGCAAACAGGCAGGAATTCGGTGGATTCTCCTCGGCTAATGTATTCGCGTTGGAATCGGGTGGGGAGTCTGGATCGGGTTCCTTTAATGATCGGCAATGATGAGGTAGCTCGTTACGATTGGTTCTTATGTCTAGGTATCTAAATACTACAATTCATCCTTATATACTAGGCTATCTACTGATTTACTAAGGGAGGACTGGCGACCGAAGTCACAGTACAAAACTGTTGACCGAAGCCACAGTACAAAAACTGTTAACCGAAGTTACAGTACAAAACCTGTTGACCGAAGTCACAGTAAAAAAACTGTTAACCGAAGTTACAGTACAAAAACTGTTGACCGAAGTCACAGTACAAAAACTGGTAACAGAAGTTACAGTACAAAAACTGTTGACCGAAGTCACAGTACAAAAACTGTTAACCGAAGTTACAGTACAAAAACTGTTGACCGAAGTCACAGTACAAAAACTGTTTACCGAAGTTACAGTACAAAAACTGTTGACCGAAGTCACAGTACAAAAACTGTTAACCGAAGTTACAGTACAAAAACTGTTGACCGAAGTCACAGTACAAAAACTGTTAACCGAAGTTACAGTACAAAAACTGTTGACCGAAGTCACAGTACAAAAACTGGTAACAGAAGTTACAGTACAAAAACTGGTGACCGAAGGCACAGTACAAAAACTGTTAACCGAAGTTACAGTACAAAAACTGTTGACCGAAGTCACAGTACAAAAACTGTTAACCGAAGTCGCAGTCCAAGGCAACACCCGAGTTAATACAAGTGTCGGCGACCGTCATGCAGAAGGCGGGGACTAAGTCGACTTTAATAAGGCAAGGTCGTGAGTGCAATGAAATTGCCCCGATCGTTTTTAAATCTTAACTATTCATTCAACATTATTCATAAACTAAATAGGAATTCTTATATAAAAAAGTAGCATTAGGGGGTTTCATTTAAAATAAAGTAACATTAGTGGGTTTCATGTGTAATTGAAAAATTATCGTAAATTATAATATTATATTAAAATCAAGATTAAATATATGAAATAAAATATAATTATATGGATAGAATATAATTATATGTGGCGTAGATTTTGGGAAGTATACATCTACGTTACAACATATAATAACCATTAAGCGTTTATTACCTTATGTTTTTTTAAATAAATTAACTATTTTAATTTCCATTCAAAATTAACTAAATGATATTTTGCAATAAAGTTTAAAATCTATACATAACTAGGATAAATTGAAATTATAGAATGTAGTGGCTGTAACCAATGTAATATGAACAACAAAAAAAATTTAAATTAAATAAATTAAACAAAATTTCATTTAAACCACAATGGCAACTCGTGTTGCAATCAATATTGGAATTCAAAGTTGTTCATATGACATTTGTATTTATTGTGTAACTTTTAAATTTAACGTGAAAGAATAACCAACATGGCTGGTCATAGGAAATACAAAAAGTAAAACTTACGCTCGTTTAGGGTCTATCGATGTCAGCAGGCGCCAGTTGACAGTAGACGGTTTGGAATTACCTTTAACATTTCACAAACCAATGTTCAATACGTTATTTTTACGTTTGAATGAAAGTGGTAATGTGTGGATAGTATTAAATTCAATAAAAAAATTATATTCGGTATGATACCATCCACATTTTAACGTAAAGCAATTTGTGTTGTAGGATTGTAGGATTGTACTTGAGCAAGTATCTTGCAAATTTTGAAATTTGTAATTTACAATGATGTTTTAAATATATATATGTATATGAAAAATCAAGAAAAGAAAATTAAGATTTTAACGTTTTAAAACTTAAGAACAAAATTTTGGAAGGGAAAAGATAAATTTTTCCAAAAATAAAAACCAGATTTTAGAATTTTAAAACAAAAAAAAAATTTGCTATTTTTAATATAATCTGAATAAATTTAAATTTTTGGTGATATGTTTTCCACTATCTGTGTAAAGGCACTTTACGCCTTCACTTACTTGGAAGACGTAAATAAAATTTCTGGATTATAACAGCAAAAAAAAAAATATCCAGCTGTTACCAATACAAGGATCTTGAAGCTAAAACCGATTTTTCTTCCCTTTTTAGGTGTTTAGTCTTGCAGGCCTTTTACGCGAGATATTCAAACGTATATACACCACTCAATATGTTTAATAAAATTATGCTTATAATGTCCTTCCTACAATAAGTAATACATTTTAAACCTCCAAACAAAAAACCCCGATTTAATTTTAAAAGAATGTCTTACCGTAACAATTAATTCCTCCTTCCTTATTGTAATTTCCTCAATTGGTATGAAAAAATTCTATTTATATGATTATTATTTTTCCTTTCCAAATCAGGTATTCGATAATTTTTTAATCTAATGTTCACAAAATTTATTAAATCATTAATTCCTGCGCAAGAAGCCTGATGATCATTGTTTATGTTCTTTTTAGTTGTCAAAAGTTGTTTACATGTGCATGTATACGATAACTACAAAAAAAAATACAATAAATCAAAATAAACAAATATATCAATATATTTATTTACAGTACAGTTTCAATACACCCCACAAAAAAAATTAGTAAAAAAAGTAATACCAATTTAGAAACAATAGGGATCATAACTGAATACCAGCGAAGCAGTCACCCTCACAGTAGCGAATAATGAACCACCCTGTACTTATAATTTTTTTCTGTGTTTTTTCAGCATTTTGTGAAGAAGACTTGGGGAATTAGTTAGGAATATCATAAAATTGAACAAAAATTATTACACCCGAAATCTTGCGAAAATTTATACAAAATATGTTAAAAAAAACATGTATGTATGAATGAGAAAATGGACAACACTTACAGGATATAATTTTTCAAAGCTTATTGAAAAATTTCCCAAAAGCATACTACCTACTTACATGGGCGTTCAAATGATTTAAGTTTATTTTATATCAACATTACCAGATTTGTCAAATCCGATTTTCGAAGTGTTCAAAAATCGATTTTTTTTATGATTTTAAAAGCTGTTTTTTGAAAGGCCGGTTTTCGAAGTATTCGAGAATAATCGACTTTTTTATATATAATTTTTTCATTATCTTGCATTCGATGACATTTTTAGTAACCACTATCGTTATTCACAACAGCATTTTAATTGTTGTCATCATTCATAACGAATTCATTTCAGTACCAAGCTATTTAACTTGCAGAAGAATAATAAAACAGAGACTTTTTTATAATTCCTAGTAGTGTTAGTTAAGCCACAGTTCAGACTTTGATTAACAACTCGACACAGTATTACAAAAACTGCTAGTGATGAGTTGTAAATTTTTGATGTTTTTGTTAACCGCACAAAAAAAAAGGAGTAACCACAATACAAAAACAGCAAAATTTCAACTGAACTAGAGTTGAGTTGTAACCGTAATGGAATAACTGCTTATTGATACCTTAAAAAAATTCAAAATCCAGCTAAAGGTCAAAACCAGTAAATAACAGTGACTTAGAAGGAGATTTAGACTAAAGAGATAAATTTTCTAAACGATCTTCCAAATAAGAGATGTTTTACATGGCATTACTGACAGTTAACCAGGGCTGTGGAGTTGGGGCTGACCTTTTTGTACCAGAGTCGGAGTTTCCACAAAAACTCACGACTCCGACTCCAAACTTTTCTTATATTTTTCAAATTAAAAACATTTAAAGAGTCAGAAAAAAGGACCACTCTATTTAACATATGAGTAGGTGAGTTTCCAAAATTAAAAAATGGAGATAACAATTTATTTTGACAAATCTTTTAGCACTTTATGAGAATAAACATATAGACTGAATCGAAGCATGCCCTTTAAAAGTAGTCGTTGTGCGTGTTATACTAAAATGTTTAGAATAAAATTCTTAACATAAAGCCTATATTTTTTAATAAATTCAATTTTATATACATAAATAATAACATTAAAATTTTGATATTTTTAATTAGGCTAAAGTTCATCAAATTTTATTTTCATTAAATTATTTTTATGAAGAAAGGAATTTTACAACATGAAATTAATTAAAATTCATTGATAGCTTTCAATTATTGACTGACCTGAAAAAACAGAAGTAAGGAATTTTATGATAAAATAATTGAAATAGATAACACGGTACTACAGTGTAAAAAAACTTGGAAAACGACCTAGCGTGGGTTATTGGTCTTATGTAGCGAAACGTTGTATGAACAGATTAAAGGAATTGTAATTCTTAATTTTGTTAAATTTTTTTCAGCTTAATCGGACTAGTTATGACAAACAAAAGTGCCTTAAACGTGACAAATACCCCTAAACGATACTTACTAACTTCAAATTAATTTTTAAATTATTTATTGAGGTACCATGACCAAACTAAAGATGCAGAAGTTCTTCTTATTCTATCTACTTTCATAAGCAATCATCAAAATTGAGTCCCGAATAAAAAAATGTTGTACTGTGTATGGATCCATTGTATGGGATCCTTACCATTCCATTCATATAAATAGTATTAAATCGGTACAAAAGTAATTTTAGATTTTTTATTTACGCGTCCTTAGTTGGAATTCGAATGTTCTGCCATCGTAAATAGACTTGCTCTTATTGAGCTGCCAACTTTAAAAAGCCGCCGTGTTATGCTGAGTATATCTTTCCTACATGGATTGATTCACGGTGAAGTTTATTCTACGTTCCTGCTTAGTCAAATTTAATTTGGGTTCCAGATATACCAACTCGTAACTTTCAGCTCATCAGTCTTAACTACTACAGGTCCGTTTATGTTAATAATGGCTCCTTTCGTTGCATTTGTGAAAATTTTAATTTTCCATAACCTTCCTCATCAGCTTTATTATGTTCTAAGTCATAAGCCTCCACTCTTCACATGTAAAAATCAGCTTCTGAACGTGAGTTACTAGTTACTGTGCTTATTTGTTTTTTTTTAATTGAGAACGAAATGGATCTACTAGTTTGTGTATTTAATTAATTTAAATAAATTATAGATAAATTAACAAAAAAATACTTAAAAACGGCAAGAAAGAATATTAAAAATACGGCATCTTCTATACAAAATATATATGGGTCTGGCCGGACCACATGTGTTACGTATGTGATGTGTGCAGTAAAATATTCAAATAGGTTTCCTTATATTTTTTCAGCTTTTTATAGTAAACTAAATTCTAGAAGGGTACCTGAAATTTCAAGTCTCTACCTGTGTTTTGTATACACCAAAATGACATAGAAAATCCAAGAAGGTCTGACCCGACTCATAAGTAAGACGAAGTGTTAACCACGAGATTTCTTTCAATATTACAGTTCCATTTGTTTGGCAATTTAACGTTAAATTTAACAACTGATCACAAATTAATATTGTCGCTTCATTTTTATTACTATACTTCTTCAAAATTAAATGTGCTTTATTAAAAGAAATAGTGTTTTAACGAAAATGAGCAAGGAGTGGCTGTTACAGTCAATGGCGATCGTTATCGGGCCATGTTGAACGAATTTTTGTTCACAAAAATTGAAGAGAAGGATTTTGGCAACATTTGGTTTCAACAGGACGGCGCTACGTGGCACACAGCCGAAGCTACACTTGATGTTTTGCACCGTTTGGTCACCTCGGAGCTGCGATTTGACACCGTTGGACTATTATTTGTTTGGTGCCGTCAAAGATAAGTGCTTAAAAATTGGACCGATCGTGAAGGCTACTGAATGGCCAGCCGAGGCAACGGAAGGATTGTACTTTCAAATAAAAAAAGAAATTTGAGAAAATATTCAGTAGTTTTTTTATAGCATTTTCGAAAAAAAGTTATTTGGCGGACCCTTTATTATTTTTCAAATTCTAAACGGTTTACTTAGCTGATTTAAATAATAAATTGTAGGAAAAATTATTTTTAAATTAACCATTTTATTACCAAAAACGAGACAAAATTGCAAAATTGATCATTTTGAGTTACACGACTTTTCTAAAATAAAAGAATATAAATATATTTGGGTTTAAGTCATGGTAGAATAAGTACAAGGTATAGTCATTAGAAATTTTGTTCTCAATTTCAAAGCCCATATAACACCAAACAAAAGAAAATAAAGAAAAAAATTAAAACAAACAG
This sequence comes from Pollenia labialis, assembly GCA_949318255.1. Taxonomy (NCBI): domain Eukaryota; kingdom Metazoa; phylum Arthropoda; class Insecta; order Diptera; family Polleniidae; genus Pollenia; species Pollenia labialis. Next base: position 52,879,904 of record OX439142.1, read on the forward strand.
CAAAAATCAAATAAATTATTTTGACATTATATGGGTAAATAATGAAAACTCTCCCTAATGAACATACCTGGTACTTATTATACTATGGGCTTAAGTAATATAAATATAGAAGTGAAGTCCATCAGGTATGTGATGGAAATCGATTTTAAAAACGAAACGATTTGAAACCGAAAATATCGCATTCAGTTTTTAAAATGGATTTTAAATACATATTCCTTTTATTTTCAGTCTTTATTCTTTTAAATTTTATATTTTATACGTTAACTGAAGTGTATTTTGAACGAAAACTTAATCCTTTAATTCAGAAATGGATTTTAAAATCCCACACCTTCCAAAAACGTTCGTTTTGAAATCGATCGATTTCCATCACATACCTGTATATTTTATAAATATCGTTATTTTATCGATATTATTCATGTTACACATATTTGTTCACGTAGAATGGAAATTTGTCTACATAAACGCAATAAACTGAGGCGCTGAAAAATATAAAATTTAGTATAATGTCCATATACATGTATGTCACAATTAAACCAAAATAATTGGATTATCGAACACATCGGCAGTAGAAAAAATTAGCACACATGAACTACAGATGCAGTTATCGTTAGGTTTTCCCCTGAGATAAGCCAAATATTTGTCATTTAAAACATAAATATAAAACATTTGTGCACAACAAACAAATAACTTATGTAAAACTTGCAGTATTTAGAGGCATTTCTGTATTATTTAGTATTTTCTGTTGAAAAAAATTTTAAACTAAATGAAAATTACATATAAATATTTCTTGTTTTTAAAGCACACACAAGGACAAACACTGAAGCTAACAATTATTTAACAAAAATTACAAATAAATTTCAACTTGACAATTCAGCAAATGTGTGTATTATGGAAACTTAATTTTATATTGTCCTAATAATAAATGCTTGGGAGATTTGAATTTATTGCTTAAATTTTATAATGAAGCGAAAGTTGAATATTTATATATGTATATTTAATTAAAATAATATTTTGTGTATTGCTTATTTGTTTAGTTAAGACCAAAATAAAAGTAATCCGCAGTTTAAAAAATTGATGTTAACTTTGTTTCAGGGGAAAAAAGTTATTAAAATAAATTTACCTTTATTTTGGTGGCCCAACCGATTGACTTGAAATTTTACTTGTGGATTACCGAGGAGTTCTCTACACGCAGAAAAAAACATTTTTCAACATGGTCACCTCCAACAAAACTTTTTTTAGCAAAAATTTGTAAACATATTATTGTTCATTTAACTATTAAACATTAACCACTAAGAACAACACTTCGAACAGCTGCGCTAGTAAGCTCACTTTATAACACAGAATACTAACAGAACTGTCAGATTTTGCGTTCTTTTTGTATCTTTCTAAGAAAGCTGCTCTTTTGAATTTCTCTTTGCATCATATTTTATGCCACAATACAATGAACACAAATTTATTAAGTTGAGATTTATTTGCAAAACTATTGTAAAAATTAACTTTTAAGTTTAACACAACACGAGTAAACAATATTTAAGTAATAATTAATAATATTATAAAACAAAACAATTTTACTAAATACATTTTTTGTAAACGTTTTTTGAACTAATGCATTTGTTTAACGTGGTTTGTGTTTTGTTATTTTTGTTTTGATCACGCCAATTGTGTTGAATGTTGCGGCCTGTTTTTACACATTGCCACTTCACTACCACAAAAAGCGCTCTGTCTTTTTCTTCGAAAGCTGCCTTATGCTGCATATGATACCCTACACCACAGTATTTAAAAACACATCATGCATATGTGTCCATATAAATATAATAAACTTCATGAAAATCGGTTTGAAAGTTTGTGGGAGGCAGAAATTGCCCCCTACCTCCCCTTGTGGTCCTATTTTTGAAAAACTGTATAGCTAATGCGACCATATAGATATGGATCTATCTATGTTTTAAATTTCATTAAAATCGGTTTGATAGTTTTTGAGAGGAAGAAATTTCCGCCTATCTTCCCTCGTGGTCCTACGATTCGGCCCATTTTCAATAGGCATGGTCCTTGTGCCAATAAGAACCTATGACCTATATCTCCAAAATTGCGACCTGTACTTTGCGCACAAGGTTCCATGGACAGCCAGCCAGCCTGCCAGCCAGCCGGACGGACATCGTTAGATCAACTCAGAAAGTGATTCTAAGTCGATCGGAATACTTTAAGGTGGATCTAGGACCACTATCTAAAGGCGTTATACACATCATCACAAATGCATAATACCCTCTCCACTATTATTGTGTGGGTATAAATACGACTGTTGTAAACAACCCCTCATAATTAAGTGTGCTATTTTGAATTAAAAGCAGCTGATTTAAATCAAATATGTATGAAAATAAATATTAACCTAAAATAAAAATATTTTTTTATTCTAATCCATGAATTAATAAATTAAATTAGATCTTACCTGACTATTTTTCATTTTTCAAACGCAAATAAAAAATAAATTTTATTTTGTTTGTTCACAAAATAGCAGAGTGCTTCACCGATTTAATTTGACGCCACAAGAGATTTGTTGCAAAAATTGCTTGCCGCAGGTTAAATTCGGGTGTTAGCCGGATAAAATTTACCATCCACTAAGATGGCTTACAAAAACTAATGCGGCTCGGCTCAGCCGTTCAACGCAGGTCACTTCGGATTAATTACGACAGCACAATAAACATAGCAAATAAAGTACCATTTTTTCAACACACTTTTTGTTTACAAAGCAAAAACAATATTTTTAAACCATTGTAAAATGTTAGAACATTATGACAATTTAACATACAACTTGTCAATACGCTTATAGTTTTAATTTTTATTGGCTAAAGCTACGGTCACACTTATTAAATATTTGACCAAATAAGCGTAACCCCTACTTTTCTTAATAGTTAGTCAGATATAACATTGTCTTAATATCACAAAATAAATTTATCATACTACTTGACATAGCAAATAGAATGATTTTTGTTAGATGTGGTATTAAAATCAAAATAAATATTGAAATTTAGTTTACTTGTTGTTCCCCTTTTTTTCGTCAAATATTTGACAAGTGTGACCATAGCTTTAGCCTTGATTTTTATTTATTTATTTTTATGTCGAAAATTTGGGACTAATTTTTAATAATTTAATAAGTCTGAAAGGGAGACGGTCAAATGTTAAATAAGTTGTTCGGTATTTTAATACAAAATCTTGTTTTAAATTTTGCTTTGGATACACGTAAAACGAAACGGGATTTACAATATTCTGCAATAAGGAAAATTTTGTGATTAAATGTGAAAATTTCTTACGTAGTAATTATAGAAAATTTACACCTTTGTCGGAATTCTATATATACATATATAATCCAATTGATCATGTGTATGCTGGAAAGCAATTATCTTGCGGTCTTACATGGGGGTCTTCACCTAAGATAATATGTGAGAGAATGTCGGCAGAATGAGAGAACACATTTCTTCATTTTAATTTTAATCTTAAACAGGGGGAACACGTATCTTATAAGATTTCATAATCGAATGAATCCCGTACAGTAAACTTATGTCGTTTATATTCTTTTTATACCCTCCACCACAATTAGTTGTGAAGAGGGTATATTAATTTTGTCATTCCGTGTGAAACTTATTTATTATTCATCTCAGACCCCATAAAGTATATATATTCTGGGTCCTTGAGTGATTCTAAGTCGATTTAGTCATGTTCGTCTGTCTGTCCGTCTGTCTGTTGGAAACACGCTCACTTTCGAACAACTCAAAAGAAATGAACCAACTTGGTGCCAAATTGCTTGTAATTATTCTAAGAAGTTTGGAACTGCAATTCAGCAAAATCGGTGCAGTAGGACCAGAGCTATGAATCAAAATGTGGAACCACCACCAAAAAAAATGATAATTTTGTTACAAAAAATAACATAAATGGTGGACAAACGAACGGAATGAGATAAGATTTTGCAAAAATTTGTTTTATTCGACTAGAAATCACGCTGCAAAATTTCGTGAAGATCGGTCCATAATTTACCTTAGACCTCATCTAAACCCTACTCACGGAAAACAGTTTAGTACGCTTAAAGCCGTAATAAATAATGCTATCAAAATAAAATTGAATACTTCACTACTCACACTAATAAATTTCGTGATGCTCGGTTGATAATTTACTATAGGCCCCATATAAAGCCCACTGAGCTGTCGGTGGAGGGTATCAAAGATTCGGCACAGCCGAACATAGCACTCTAACTTGTTTTTAAGTTTTTTCTTTTTTTAGTTAAAAATATTGTTTTTTAAGCACTTACCATAAGATTTTCACTATATGCACTAAAAATTAAACAATTTAATGAATGCGTCTTATTATTGTTTTATATGTACACAGAAAGAAAAACAGTCGAGATAAATCAAGTTTTTTACGATTACTTTAAGTACGACTCGTACTCAAAAATTCAAGTTCGAATAACACTAAAACGTATTCAAAACAAACCTAATTGGGATTTCTTTCGAAATCAATCCAGGAATTTCGTGAAATAAGTATAAAATTCTTAAATCAAGTAAAAAAAAATATTAAACCATTTGTTGTATTTAACCCTCCGGAATACGCACGAGCTCTTTGTTTACATTCGTCCTTCAAGTTGTGCTGAAAAAGGTCAACAAGAAAAAAAGAAAGACAAACAAATTAAAAAACAAAAAAATGTACTTTGGGCTTTATGAAGAATTCTTGACAAAAGGTACGAAATAACAGAAGTAAGGAAGAACATGTAAAATCAACTTAAATAGATAAATCATTCAAAGCAAATTTCGATCTAGCAAAGGTTAAATACAATTTGGTTTAAAGATTGATGTTTGACTATTGACTGCCAGCAGTCGTCGATGGCTGCGAGTGTTAAACAGCAAAACCCTCTGAAGAGATTGAGTGGTTGCAATCGAAACATGTAAGGGTAACCTGTCCGTAAAACCGCCTGGGTTCGAACCTCAGGTCCGTCATTATCAATAAATTTTAATTAATTTCATGTTGTGAAATTCCTTCCTTCATAAACTACACCAATTCACACCTTTGTCAAAATACGTTTTTTAAACTGTTGGAATTTATAGATGTGTTAATTTCCATAAGTCCTATCTGATGTAGTTTTCGAGATAAAATATTTGAAAACAACACCAAGTCCAATTTGCATAAACGTTAAGGGCATCAAGTGTACTTAGTGTTGTTTGCCACAGAAATTTCAAAGTCAAAGAACATCATAAGTCCTTTTTTGTAAATTGTCTTGCTTTATTTATTAAGTCAAATATTTTCAAAATTTGGCTTGATGTAGTTTATCTCCCACCTGCAGAGTAAAAAAATCTTATATAATTCTTTCTGAAATTATATCTGGAACAATGTCATGTATTTGGCCGAGTTCCTTTTAAAATATTATCTGTGGTTATGAACTGCAATATAACTTGTTTCGACTAAAAACTATTGTTTAACTAAAGCTTGAGATTTAAGAGTTTTTTTAATCAATTAATTATTAATTGATTTAATGTTGTCCACATGGTGTAATTTATTTTAATAATTTTTCTTTTGTTTAATTGTATGTTTGTTTAAATTTAAGTTTGTTTCATATCTTGAAATAACATAAAATTAATAATGCAAAGAAACTTCTCAACAATCAGTCCTTAACCAATATACTCATATACATATAAAGCATATTGCTTTAATATCCTTGAAATAATGAAAGTTTGTTTAATATGAGTCTATTATATAAAACTTCAATTAATGACGACTGCCTTTAATAATTTGCTTTCACATTCCCAGTTTTTGAAACAAATGGCAAATTTAGAACTGTTTTCTCTAACTGCTTCCTTAGTCTTCTGTATAATCACAAGTTCTCTGTGACGAATTTTAAAATTATTGTCTTTGTTAACGTTAACTTTTGAAACAATTAAGTTGGCAACACCCATTCAACTTTCTAAACACAACTAACATTTGAATCAATATTTGTCGTATCCTTTTTACAACTTTTACATTTCTTTAAAACAAGAGTCTTTAGCATAGCCAACAACCCTTTATCCATATAAGGATAAAAGCGTTTAAACACCGCTACAACCAGGGCTGTCAGAAGTGGCGATTTCTCGACCAACTTTTCGATTTCTAAATCTCTTTGGCGATGAAATTTTGTGTTTGGTGGCATGCCGATATTTTAACGATATTTAAAAAAGTCGGCGATTATTTTGGCGATTTCTCAAACCTTTTTTTCTTATTTTTATGAAACATTTCATGAATACGGGTAAAGTTTTTTTTTTGTTGAATTTTTAACAAATTTTAATATCACAACACGTACGCGATTGTTTTATATGATAAATTGTAAGTGTTGCCAGATATAAAACATTAAGCAATGTTTGATATAGAAATCTGTAGTGCGATTCACTATGCTTCTTAAACCACAATTGTTTCGTTTAAAAATGTTAACCATAAAATTAACCATTTTGCAATTCACAAACACTTTTAACGACATCTGCTGGTGTTAAAAGCCAGCTGTTTCAGTCAGCTGTTATTTTAAACAAAACAAATTGTGGTTTATTAACACCAACATTTTTGGTGTGGTTAAATCCGCTTAGAAAAGTGTTTATTTTCCTTTGTACCTGTATAGTCGATAAATGATATGGCTTTAAGGTATTTAGCCCACAATTTATCCACTTCTTATCACACACCAATTTTCCGTAAAGCTTCTTATTTATTTATCCTATTTATTTATAATATTCTTATCAAATAAAATTAAAAAAATTAATTTAGTTAAAATTAAATTAATAAAATAATTAAATAAAATAATTAATATAATAATAAAAATTAGTAATTATTTACGCACTTTGCACAATATCATTTAAAATCTCTAAATTAAAAGGTTTTGTTTTGTTTTTTTTATTCTTCTTTGTTATTTTATCCTATTTTGATGTTTCTCTTGGCAGAGTTGCCACGATATATCAATTTGACTAGAGAGAAATATAAAACTGTTTACCGTGGTTATAAATAGGTTAGTGAATCACATAGTGGTTAGTGCAAACATCAAAATGTGTGGTTAAAGTTAACACTTTTTAAAGTGTTAAAAGTTAGTGAATTGCACTACTGGAATATAAATTTTGTTTTCTAAGATTTTCAGGCTATGTTCTTATTTGTTCAAATATTAAAATATCTACAACAGTATGCAACATTTCGAGTTAATATAATTTTTTTGTTTTGGAAAATTAATTCATAACACTGAATCGTTTTCGATTTTATAAGAAATTGAATTTTGAAAAATTTAACAATAATAATGTATACTGGGTAGTATGCGAAAATAGTTAAATTAGCACCGAAAGTAAATCACTTTTTTAAATAAATTCCCATTCACACGGAATGACAAACTTAGTAAGCCCTCATTCATCCTTAGTGAATCGAAAACGAATCTGTACTGAAATTCTGTAACTTTTTAACGACAAAAAATTGTCGTTAAGTAGTCAAATTCGTTAGCTAACGATAATTGTCGTTAAGAGCTATTCTGTAAAGAAATTTTAACAATTGTTACGACCTTAAATTACAGTATTTGGGCGATTATCAGGGGTGTCATGGAAATCGAAAACGTAAAACGAAAGAATTTGGCAGTCGTTTTTATTAAACTTTTAATATAATTTTTACAATTTTTGTTAAAGAATTCTGTTTAATAGAGCATTATTTGTATAATAATAGCCATATAATTTGTTTATTACAGAAACCTTATTGAAAAACGACTCTTAAAATTCTTTCGTTTTACGTTTTCGATTTCCATGACACCCCTGTATATTTCCGCGAAAAAGAGTATGTTGTGTCTATAAAACAAGATGGGTAATGGGCACAAAACCCTACTCCGGAATGATGTTTGCATGTGGGCTATGAAATATAAATAACCGCTTCTCCGCTTTTGAAAAGGCTTCGACCTTGTGACACTAAACGCATATGTGCCAAGTTTGATCAAATTATTTCCAAAATCGTGACCTGTAATTTTCGCACAGACAACCAGGCAACCTGATAGAAGGACGAACCTCGTTAGATGGTTTCTAAAATTAATTCTGTGTTAATCGGTATACTAAAAGGTGGGTCAAAAACCTATATTTAAATGTGTTACACACATTTGCACAAACGCATAATACCCTCTTCATACACAGTTGCGTGGGTATAAAAAGTAAGAGCAGAATGTTGTGCTAGGGTGGGTTAGGCACCTCGCAATTTTTCCCTATGCATAAAAAGATTATAAACTAACATACATATTTGTTTAGAAAAATAAGCAATATTTAAACATTTCCATTCATGTTTTGTTAAAATAAATTTATTTACAAGCAAATTTACTTAATCTTTTTTATTAATTTCAAAAAATTTCAACTTTGACGTTCTTATATTTTACCAATATTTGTCGTCAATATTTCTAAACCAAAAAAATTCGTTTATTTAAAATAGAGAATAACAAATTCGTTAAAGTAACCGAGATTTCTCGTTACTTAACGATATCGGTAGTTAAATTAAAAAAGTTACAAATTTAAAATTACAGGTTTAGAAGTTTATTTAGTTTGGATCATGGTAGAATAATTACAAGGTATAGTCATTTGAAATTTTGCTCTCAATTTCAAAACCCATATAACGTCAAAACAAAGGAAATATGGAAAAAATTAAAACAAGCGTCAAAAATTAAATAAATTAATTTGACATTACATGGGTAAATAATGAAAATTCTCCCTAATGAACATACATGGTACTTATTATACTATGGTTTGGATATATTTATTTTAAAATGTTAAATATACTACAATATAAACACACCACTAAGAAAAGAGTAAATATAGAAAATTTAATAAAGGTAAAATTATTCTTGTGTTCTTTTTTATATAAAACTCCTATTTGTCGATTTTTGACGAATTTTTTTATCAAAACTCTAAATAAATAAAATTTTGGCGTTTTTCTACATACTATTTGGCGATAAAGGTGAAAAGAATCTGACAACCCTGACTACAACAATTCTGAAATGCACAGCGCATGTTTTTATCCACGGAGCTTTTTTGCCTTAAGCATTATATATATATATATATATATATATATATATATATATATATATTAGTTCCTTTAGACTCCTACAAGGAGCATAGGGCATTAAATAAGCATTAAATTCTCGTTATTTTAAAAAAATTATTTTTCCACACTTATTATTCGGCAGTGTATTACAAATGATGACGATTGCCCAAAGGATTTTTTCCAGTATCGAAGTTTGTGTAGCTCTTGTCATTTTAAAATTTTTAGGTGTTTTGTGGATATTTTGAAAGCCAATACGGTTGCAAATTTTATGATGACAAAATATTGAAAAAACCATTTTTTTGGCATATTTTAACTCTACAAGATGGATATTTTATTGTTTTCTATGGATGAAATTTTGCCGATTTGACCTTCTACTTTTCTTATTTTAATGACATCAACGAGTTTAACCGAGGTGCTCAATTATTTAAACGCCTGAAGTTTGGTTATTGCATCGTCATAGTTTGAGTGTATAAATACTAATTGAGCCTTTATATAAGGTATATTTAAAATACTGTTGTATCAAATTGATTTCTAATTTCTTCAGCCACACGATGCATGGCATGAGCTAACCATGTGACATGTAAGATTTTTCGGTAAATACCTTTAAAAAATGTCCAGACTTAATCATGTATGGCGCTGCATCAGTCAAGTAGAGCAACATTTTAAATTTGTTAAAGTCTTCTCCTAAAAGAGAAATTGAATCATTGAAGGTTCCAGCTATTGAAGCATGATCCTTCCACCTTTTCCAACTATGCAACATTTAACAAAAATATGTATTTCCTCTGTTCTTCTTCGGCATTCAAGATTCCAACAATTACGTCAATAGACACCAACAAATTATGTGGCTTAATTCTTTTTTTTTATTTATTGACAATTAAATATTATAACCATTTCATATTTAAAGCCTCAGCGCCACATAGGCTTTGTAGAGGCTATATCATTATGTTAAATACCTTAGTTATTATTTACAATATTTATATTTACATTGCAGTAAACTATACATATTTAGAATTCTAAAATTTTTAGATTAGAATATAAGTGTTTCTAGGTTGCCCAACAAGTAAAATTTAAGTTCCCCTTTAAAGGATGATAACACTGATATATTTTTTAATCTTATCGGTAAGTTATTGTATTCAATTGGTCCTGCAAACCTAATACGTTGTTTAGTTAAATCAATGCGACATCTGGCAATTTGCAAGTTATTTGCTTGCCTCGTATTTCTTACTGTTCTTATGATATTTACGTTAAATTTAACTGATTTCTGATTTAATCCTCTTAAAGATTTAAATATGTACAATAGCATTTGTTGTTTATATAGACCTCGGATTGGCAAGATATTAATAGCCTTGTATTTATGTAAGTTCATAGTGGAATAACGTATTGGTAAGTTAAATACTGTTTTAAGAGCTTTGTTTTGTGCTGATTGCAAACTTTTAAGAGAGGTAGACGTACCACTTCCATATATTTGTGGCAAATATGTTAGATTAGAGGGTACAAGAGATTGATAAATCATTAATTTGACTTCAGTGTTGAGTTTGTTCTTAAATTTATGCAATAATCCGGTTGCTGCTGATATTTTCCCTTTGACCATTGCAATGTGGGCTTCCCACCGTAAGTTGTAGCTTCATTGTATTCCTACACGTAGAAGAAAAATATGGTTGGAGGTAACCATATTCTAAGAGCAACATACTATGGTTGGATTTAAACAATGTTTATGTTTGCAGGTTACCATATAATGTTTAAATATGACCATAGAATGGTTAAAATCAACAAAAAATTTCCCGATATAAACCATCATATGGTCAAAATTAACCATATTTTGGTCAAAACAAACCATTTTATGTTCAAAATTAACCATAATATGATTAAAACTTCCAAGAATTTTGACAAAAGTAACCATATTATGGTCAGACTTGACAAAAATATGGTAAAAATTAATCATATTATGGTTATTTTTTTCATCCATTTTTTCAATTTGTTTGTTAAGTGTCAAATTATAATTTAAAAAAAAAATCCCCTTTGATTCATATTCCAGACTGTGACGACCTTCATTACCATTTGTTCTGTTCTACTAGTTTATTCTACGTTAACTTATGTATTTTATTCAATAATTAAAATAAAATGAATGAGAATTTTAAGCAAACCAAGTAAAATCGAAACAACCAGAATGTTGCTGCTTTTTAAACATATTACATATTTAAAATTTAAAATTAAAATATTATAATTTTGAACATATTATTGTTATTAAATATCAACAATAACATGTTTGGAGGCAACCATAATATGGTTATAGCTTTTGGATATATGAATTTAACCATACTATGGTTGCCGTGATAATAATATGGTTAAAGTAACTATAATATGTTTAAATGTATAGTTGTACCTTTATATTATTAAAATATTATATTGTTAAATTCAACCATATTTGAAGTTTCAGGGGAGGTAAACACTTTATTGTTAAAAAGAAACAAATTATTTTCAATCGTGAAAAAAGTTTTGTTAAAAACAACAAAAGTTTATTTGTTGCCATTGCAGGGACCATAATATGTTTTTTTTTAACAATACCTCAACCATGTTTTTTCTCTGCGTGTAGATATTGGCCAACGTTTCAACAACAATGTCACATTGTTGTATAGTGTACAATACGGTGGATCCAAAAAAAAGTTATGCCAGTCACCCCCTAGAATGAAAGATATGCCAATGAAGTTTCTAAAACTGGAAAACATTTTTTTGGCACGCCCCAAAATACAGCAATTTTGGTTTTTTATATAAAGCGCTGTCATTTAAAGTCCGATCTTACCATGACTGTTCAATCCGACTTCAAACTCTGGGCGCCACTTATGCCATATCGGATCCTTCCCCCAAATGATATTTTTTTTACGTACCAAGAAAGTCCGTGTAAAACTAAGTATGTCTAGCTTTTATTATACTCACTTTTTTTCACATACATATTACATTAAAACAGGTAGAACCCAATACAAAAACCAAAAAAAATCCACAAGCAACTACGTAGAATAAAAGTCATATTTATTAATGGTGTTTTCTTTTCTAGAAAAAAGGACACATTTTATTTAAAAACAATGCAATTTGGTGTTCGTTTCTTAAAAATGTTTTGCTCTCTAAAAGAGCAGCTTAAATATTCAAAAAAATTCACCCTTAAATGTCATAAGGCATTGCACTTTACGCCCCGTATAACTCGAGAATGTTGATAATGCCCTGTAAAAAGATGGCTTCTGTTTATATATGGAGCTACCAGACGAAGTTGGGAAAAATCGCCTCTTATCAGGACAGTACAAATTTTTAGTTTTTATAGTTCATCATATCATCATAGTATATACACGTTAAGGCCATGTGCACCCCGACCCAAAGGATCTTTATATGTCTCACCAGGTCAAGTTTAGGCCGCGTATAAAGCCCATTACCCTGCCCGGTGGAAGATCATAGATGTCGGTCGGGCCCATTGTATGCCCCCCGAAAAATTTCCGCCTAAAAGTCCCTAAGGCGGGACAGCAGCAGAGCAGATGTTCCGACGTTTCATCATCCAACCCGCAGAATCTGCACATTTTGGTAGGTGAATTACCCAACTTAAACTGGTGGTACCTGAGACCACAGTGCCCCGTGAATAGGCCAACGAGCAGTCGAAGTTCCGCTTTTTCAAGCAGCAGAAACCTTCCTGCCCTGTGCCGGGACAGCGTTACAAATCTTTTGGACTGTCTCAATCCAGAAGTGGACGTCCATGCGTGAAGGAATTCACGCTTGGACCATTTTTTGTAGCGCCCCCTGATGTGACCCACAGGGACGCCGAAGAAAGGCTCAGGACCTATAAATGGACGACGAGCGCCCCTGTTTGCCAAGCAATCAGCCCTTTCATTGCCCGCATGGCCCTCATGGCCGGGAACCCAACACAAATTCAATTCATTGTGTTTCCCAAGCTCATTCAGAGACACAAAACAGTCCAAGACCAACCTTGACTTTATCTCCAAAGAAGAAAGTGCCCTAAGAGCGGCTTGGCTATCTGACATTATATAAAGTCTTAAGCCCATTGCCCTCCTCCTTAGACATTCCCCAGCACATTCAATGATGGCGTAGAGTTCCGCCTGAAATATAAACGGCTGTTTGCCCATTGGCAAGCCCCTTTGGAAACCCGGGCCCATGATGCCCGCACCACTATCACCGTTTACCTGTTTCGAACCATCCGTGAACCAGACCTGGTCCGCGCATGCACTCCACCAGGATTGGTTCGCCCATTGGTCCCTGTCAGGTATAAGGACATTAAAATTCCTATCTAATGCCAAAGTAGGCAGCATATGATCACCCACCATAATGGATGGATCATCCCTAATGATTTCCAGGATCCGCATGTGACCCACCAGGTCCCCTGCTCTATATTCAGCAATGCGCGGCATCCTGCTAGCACCCCTGCAGGCTTCCTCCCTAATAGAAATGTGCAGCGGAGGAATGTGCAGGATAGCCCCCAAAGCCAGAATGGGGCAGGTCCTCATGGCACCCGTGATCGATATGCAGATCAGGCGGTAGACCTTATCAAGTATCACTCTAGCCTTGACCTGTTCGGTCTTAGTCCACCACACCAGAGCGGCGTAGCACAATATTGGTCTAATAATAACAACAAAAGACCAGTGGATCATCCGGGGTTTCAGCCCCCATGTCTTTCCGAAGAGTCTTTGACAGGCATATATTGCCCTAGACGCTCTTCTAGTGACATGTACCAACTGAGCGTTCCAGTTGAGGGATTTGTCCAGAATGATCCCCAGGTATTTCACCTCATTAGAGAATCCGATAACCGCTCCGTTAAGGGTCGGTTCTTTCAGCCTCAGAATTCTCCGTCTGGTGAATGGTATCAAGGTAGTTTTTGCGGGATTAATGTTAAGTCCCCTCTCCCTGCACCAGCTAAGTGTCAAGTCCAGGGCCCGCTGCATGGCCCCTGAAATCGTCGCATCATCAAAACCGGTCACAGATATAAACAGATCGTCAGCATATCCATAGGTTCGCAAACCTAGGTTATTAAGTTTTTCCAATAGCTCGTTGATAACCAAGGTCCACAATAGAGGCGATAAAACGCCACCCTGTGGGCAGCCTTTGGTTGCTTCTAGATGCTAGCATCTCCCTTATCCAATTCCTTATGAGAACTGGAATACCCTTCCTTGTTAGAGCAAAGTCAATTGCATTAGGAAGTGTTGTCAAAGGCTCCCTGAATGTCGACGAACGCACACAGAGCTATTTGCCTTGCCCCCAGTGCCCTCTCAATCGTACCCACGACGTGATGGATTGCGGTCACCGTAGACCTGCCCGATTGATAGGCAAACTGAAAGCGATGTATCGGGTTATCCGATAGATATTCATCTCTTATAAATCTATCTATTAGTTTTTCCATGGTCTTCAGGAAAAACGAACTGAGGCTTATTGGTCTGTAGGACTTGGGCAGATGTTCGGACTTGCCCCCAACCTTGGGTATAAAGACCACTTTAACCTCTCTCCATGGTTCTGGTACGTGGCACGCCAGTAAACTGGATCTGAAGATCCTAGTCATTTGGGAATTGATAGCACTCCCCCCCTGCTGAAGGCAGCATGGAAGGATACCATCCGGTCCCGGTGATTTGAATGGACTGAATTTGGATAAAGCCCATGCCACTCGTTTCACGTCAAAGATTCTACCCGCCAACCTCATATTCCCTTTGGACGCGGAGGGCGACCATGTGGACACTCTTGGTGACAAGAAGGGTAGAGAATCTGGAAAGTGGGTCGCTAGTAGGAGCTCACAGGTCTCCTTTGGCGACTCAGTAAATGTACCATCTGGCCGCTTAAGTGTGCTAAGACCATTAGTGTGGTCCTGCGAAAGCGCCTTTTGCAGCCTGAGTGATTCAGGAAGACTGTCAATCCTGCCGCAATATTCACGCCAGGTTGACCTCTTGGACTTCCTGATTTCCCTATTATATCTAGTGAGCGCAGCCCTATATATGCTCCACGCACCAGTTTCCTTAGCTTTGTTGAATAAACGTCTGGCTTCAGCCCTCAGACTCTCCAGATGTTCATTCCACCATGGAACATCCCTTTTAGGCCTGCGGATCCGGAGCCGGCAGCTCCCTTCGAAGGCCTCCCGGATGTTCGTACAAAGTGTATCGGATTCAAAATCAATGTCCACTGGGCTTGTAATCAAATCCCCCGACATGTTCTCAGTAAGAGCCAAGTGATGGCGAAAAATGTCCCAGTTCGCGTTTCTAGGGTTGCGATGCGTTTGAACAAACGTCGAAGAGCATTCGATGTCGAACAACAGATACTGATGATCCGACAACGTAATGTCACTCGAAACGTGCCAGTTTTTAATGGCATATGAAAGATTGCTACTAGTAAGCGTGAGATCCAAGACCTCCTGTCTAATAACGTTCCTAAAAGTGGGCTCATCGCCCCTATTAGCTACAAATATATTGTTTACACAAATATACTCAAGTAAACACTCACCCCGTTTGTTGATATCGGTGCTACCCCATACAGTGTGGTGGGCGTTTGCATCACTGCCTATAATCCACCCAAGGCCGCGCATTTGGCAATATGATACCAGCTCAGTGACCTCGGGAGTAGGAGCACTATCAGCATCCCCTGGCAAGTAGGCAGAGGCGATAACGACCTCATGTTCGCCCGCAATGGATGGGATCTTCGCCCTGATCGCCACCAGATCCCCGTGCAGAAATTCTGAAATAGGTAAATAGATTAGATCCTTCCTGACTAGGAGAGCCGCTCTCGGCCTCGAAGCTGCAGAGTTATAAATAATCTTACCTTGATCGTTGTGGAGCCCCTGAATAGCCCCAGAGTTAACCCATGGTTCCTGGATGAAGCAGATATCCAGGAGGTTTTTGGTGAACCTACGACATAGCAAATACGACGCTGCCTTGGCGTGGTGTAGGTTCACCTGAAGGCACTTCAGATGCCTGGTACCTTTATTTAACTTACTGGCGATTGGGTACATTACTTCCTCCTGTTTCTACCCGCCATCTTCCTGCCGCGGTTGGTGCCTAATAATGCCGCTTCCTCAGCGGTTGTACCGTGGCCCTTTCGCGGTCTGCTATACGAGGTCGTGGAAGTGCTCGTGGAGGTTTTTCTCCTGATGGTCGGAGCATGCCCCCTCGAGCCCGATGGGACCTCGCCAGCTCTGTTGTTGTCATTTCCTGACGTACGTGCCGGGCGATCCTTACCCGTTGGGCCCGATTTGACCCTTCCAACCGTCCGAACGTACCCTCTTCCTGGGAATTTTTAGGTCACACAACTCATTGCGGACTTCCCTCATTGGTTTTTGGCATAGCTCTCGTGCCTTTTCAAGGCTCATACCCTCTTTCACGTAGAGCTTTAGACGCCTACGTGCAGTACCAGGCAATTTTATCCTACCTTCCGCACCCTGGTTAGTTTCGGCTGAGGAGGATTGTTGCGTGTTTGGCACTGATTCCAGGAGCGCATCCTCTTCATCCGTTGGGATAGATATCTCAGTGGCGTTGGGACCAGCATCCCCCTGCACTAGGATATCATCCAAAGATTCGCTCACGGATTTCTCCGCTTCGCGAGCGTTAGGATCCAAAGACCCTAACACAGGTTCATTTGTGTCCATAGGGACACTTACGATATTATTTTTAGTTTCTAAATCATCCATTAGTTGTTTTCTTTAGAATGGGGGTTTTGGTAGTACACCATATGACAGAGCCCCATGCCATAGGTGGGCACAACTTACAACCGAGACATTGCCAGTGTCCGGAGGCCACCGTTAAAAGACACACTCACGCAGTGCCATTCATCCCAGGGACACGGTTCGGATAACATCGGGGATTGCGTGTTTTTATCGAGCGTCCACTCTAGATCCGCCATGTTCAGCTTAAAGCAGAGACACCTCGGGCAGGATGTGATATTTGATCACGCATGGACGATCATTGGAACCTGAAGTTGGCTACCGCAGTCACAAACTGACCAGCTATATTACGCATTCAGATTCCCTACGGTACTCACCGCTTGTTTATAGTTATTTTTGCTATTATTTTATAGAAAAAACAAAAGAAAGCATTACATTTTTAATGGTAGGTTGTCCGTGATATACAATTTAAATGAATTCGGTGTTATAAAACTATTTTTGAAAAAAACGTCAACTCAAGAAATCATAAAAACTTGGTGTTAATAAATCGGCAATCTAGCAAAGGTATTTTCTTGTTTACATATTTTATGAAAAACAAACTAAAGAAATTTGAATTTCGTCATTCATTTTGTTCATTTATTTATTTATTTAATATCAATTTATTAACAAATTTGGGTTTTTGCACACTTTTTGATTTATGTACATATCTTTTTTATATTTGTAAAAACAGGGCGATCAAATTTTGTGTTTTGTTCTCGTCAAATAAAAAATTGCAGTCTAACATGTTCGGCAAGACATTTTATACATGCTCCTTTTTTTGTAGAAAAGAAAACACCAGAAGAGCTTACAAAATTTTTACCACACCCTAAAACTCTGATATTTCTGTTTAATACACATATATAGAATCGCCAATTGAAGTTCAATCTCATCGTATCGTATATCAGTGTTAATGGCTAGAATTTGGCTTCATTTTTGTATTTAGTGCTTTTTTATGCAATATGGACATATGCCTGAAATCATATTTAAAAAATAAATGCCATTAAATTATCTTCCAGATTATAATGAAGCAATTTTATTCCAACCATATCTTGTCTTGTATTATCATTTTAAGTTCTCGTGCAGCTAAAAAAACATCCTTTGCATTAAAATTCACTTTTAATTTAAAAATTCACCTTTATACTTTTTTCAAAAATCTTTTTTAATTACTTATTTCAAATATATATTTGGAAATTGACAAAAAAAAAATATGTAAAAAGGAGTTAATACGAAGATTTTTTAGATTGTTTTTTAGACTTGATAGGGGAACAGAGTAAAAATACGTAAATTAACATAAAGGCGATTTTTCGCTTTTTTTATCATATTTTGTTCCATATTTGCCGACAAATTTGGTACATCAATTCTCTAATATTTGGAAAAATTAGTTCATTAATATCATTTTTCAATTATTTAACATTTGACCAACATTTTTCTATTTTAAAGCACTTGAAATTTTTAAATTGTACTAAAAATGTCATTGGAGTACTGCAGTACTTTTGCAATACTAATAGTACTGAAAAAAGTACAATTGTACTGACTTTATCATCCCTGCAAATAATAGGACCAGTCCAAACACGCGTGTAAAGAGTAGCCCACAAGGGACTAAGACTAGTCCAAAAGTAACCCAAACGTATGGAAAAAACATGGTCTATTTAACATTACATTACGATGTCCTAGGGCAGGACCATATAACCCAGCTTTGGACTACAAATGAGTAGTTTTAAAACTACTCCATGGTATACTCAAGACGATTAGTTTTGATGTCGTTTAAAAACGAAAGCACGTCGTTAAAAAACGAAGACATGTCGTCTCACTACAAACACTTTGTAACAATGGCATGGTCCATGCTTGCATTACATCGGACCAGTCCATGGAGTCGTCCATTTAATCAAAATGGATCAAGTGGTCCAATAAAATTTGCAGGGTATGCTTGTGTGTGAGTGTTTAACTGTAATATAAAATTTAAATTTTTTACCCTGTAATAGATTAGGATACCTCAAGGCAGGTACCCGATTTTTTCCTATTGTGATACTACTGAACATTTTTTTCAATGAACCGTTGTTACTTTCGATCACTTACTATTCGGTTTACCGTTATATTTTTGGTTAAAGCAATAGCACAAGTTTTGTGTGTTTTATTCACATTTAATTGTAAGAAATGAGTGACAATATAACTTTTTTAACTTTTTATATTTATTATTTATGATACATATGCATAAGTTCATATTTATTTGGGAAAAAATTTGAGATTAAGGAAAAGGACAAAGTCGAGGCTTCATGCAAAACGTGCTTAAGAACTTTTCGAAGTTCAACAAAAACGAATTCAAATTTTCTTAGTCACCTCAAAAAATGTAATTGCGAGAAATACCATGAATACCAAAAACTTGTCATAAAAAAAATAAGATGAATTTGCAAAAAAAATCCTTTTTTTTATAGCTGATACAATGAGCCCCATCTCAATAGTTGAAAGAAAATCGTTTCAAAATTTATTTAAAAATGAAAAATTGCCATGTAGAACAACAATGACAAGTTTAATTGAAAAGCAATATTGTCAATATATAGAGGTTGCAAAAGAAAAAATCAAAGTTTATTTGCACAACAGCTGATATTTGGAGCTCGGGCAAAAAAAGTTTTTTCGGATATACTGCTCATATAATAAATGAAGACTTGATGGAAAAAGAATTATTTATTTTATCATGTAAACGTTTCTAAGGTCCACATACTTTTATTAAGATCGCAGAAATAATAGCTCAAATTAATTTAATATTTGAAATTGAATCAAAGCAAATTGTAGCTACTGTTACGGACAACGCTTCAAACTTTGTTAAAGCAGATAGCGACTTTTTTGAGGATATAAATATTGAAAATGATAAAATTGAACTCTCAAAACATATAAGATGTGCCTCTCATACTCTTAATTTAGTTGGGACATCGGACTATATAAAAATATTGAAAAAATTCAACTTTGCAGAAAATCATTTTAAGGTAATTTTAAGTTATTATCTTTACGGAATTTTTATAGCCACACCACAATAGGGGAAATTGATTTATTTATTTGTGCTGATGCCTATAACATCTATTGGACCAGATTAATATACATATATCGATCGACTAAAAAGCATGTTGGTGACAAGCGATATAGATGAAGATATCTAGATATTATTTGGCACAAGGAATTTTGTATACATCATTCTGGTATCTTAATACTGTGGTGTAGGGTATCATGGTCGGGCCTTACCGACTTTACTTTCTTACTTTCTTATAATCTTTAATATTATAGACTATTGGCAAATGCAATGATATATGGAACAAATGCAGCAGACCCAAAACCTTCGAAACCATTTCTAAAATTTTACAAAATGGAAATTTTTTAACACCTACGGTTACAAGATGGAATTCGTTATATGATTCTGTTAAAAGATTGCTTAAATCTGAAAATAAGCTGGAAGACGTTTGTAAAGCTCTTAGTATATCGTCTTTTACAAGCATAGATATTCAATATCTTAAAAATTACGTATTGTTAATGGAGCCCATTTCATTGGCAATTTACTTTTTACAGTCTGAAGGAGTATTTTATGGGTTTTTGTTGCCTACGTTATATAACGCGACGAAATGGCTTCGTCATATCTTATTAACCATAACAGAAAGCGACATGAGGATTGCGCAGGTCGATAGATCTGTTAAATTTTCCACAGGAAACGGCCTTATCTCAGTTTTATTTTATTTTTTTTTTTCTGATATACGACAAAGATATGTGAGTAGTGATTTTAAATTTGACGACTTTTATAATCTATAATAAGCTGTGTTATACCAAACTTTGGTGCTAATCAATTCAGAGCTGACCTCAGTGATGTAATACACTTTTTTGAAAAGGCCTTCCGCAGCCCGAAAAAATCCTTTTTTTCTATACGCGTTAAAAAAATTTCTCTGCAAAAATCCCGAAAATTTTCAAATGATAATATGTGTATCAATACAAATAAAACCACTTCTGTGGCATTTTGACAAAACATCTTAAGTCGAGATAAGAAAAAGTTAAAAAAAAAACTCGGTGAAACAATCTTCCTTATCAAATAATAAAATAAGCCGAAATTAAAGAAAAATTTCGTTTATAATACAAAATTTTAAAATCGTAAAGAAAAATATTTTTTTAAGTAACATTTGTATAATTAACAAAATATTTTCAACTTTTTAAATTTGACTTCAGATGTTTTGCCAAAAGGCCACAGATTTGTATTTATGTATAAATTACCCAGATTACTTTTGATGATTAAAACTGATTTATCACTTGAGTGATGGAAAAAGGATTCATATATAGCCGAAGTGATAAAAAGATTGGCTAAAAAAAATCCCTAAAAATATTGTCAATTAATGAAAATAAATGAAATTGCGAATGGTTTCTTCTTTTCTATTCGACAACCCAAGAACTTTTGTTTGGTTCAAAACAAAATTTGTTCCAATAATCAAGAGCCTTAATGGTGCTGCTTTTATCGAATTAAAAATTGGTAAAAATATAATCAAATTTATTAATAACGATTGAAAAATAAGACGGAAAGTACTTAGGCATAATTATAAAAATTAACAAATTAATAATTTTATAAGTATGCTGTCACAAATCGAAAAAAATATGCCAAATGTATACTGTTTTACAACATTATAATGATATAAAAAATCTGTCCTTTTTCCCTACGGCAATTTTTTTTTGGAAGAAAATCCCTAAGAATAGAGATTTTTTCCCTACGTGCCTTTTTAACGCTTTAAGACAAAAAAAAATGCATAAAAATGTAGATAGCAAGGTAATAATATTCGGCACAAAGTACTCTGCTATGGATGCCAGTGTCATAATTGATAAATATTAATTAAATATATAATATACAAATAGGGTACCATATGATCGGGCTTGACCGACTATACTTTTATTGCTTCAAATTAGCATTGTAATGTTATCAAATTTGTATATAAAATACCGGTTACGTCTAGTTTTGTATATTACTTTGCTTCAAGAGATTGTGGAAAGTATATCACAACAGTACTTTATCTAGAAATATAGCCAGTTTCATAAAACTAAACTAATTTACACTATATAGTATATACATATATAACTACTATTGGTTAAATTTATCATTAATTTAAAGTTTTAAAGGTTAAAACAATTTCTTCTTCCAGGCTTAATTTGCAATTCTCAGGCTGTCTTAGAAATTGCTGCGGTCTGCAAAGCTACAGGACCCGAAAGACAGAAGAACTTTATAAAATAGCCTGGGAATAGCAATCCAAGCCTGGCAAAAAATATTGTTTAAGCATTTTTAGCTCTAAAAAAAATATACATATGTATAAGTAAAAATATGAATAATAATGTTTTGTAAATTAAATTCACTTTGTGAAACTGCCGCTATTTCTACGTGTACTCTCAACATTCTCTTGAAGCAAAGTAATATGTAAAACTGGACCTTCCAGGTTTTTATACAAAAATTTGGTAACATTACAATGCTAGGGGTCAGTGTTATGTTACCAAACTACCAACCAAGCATGTAACGAAATTTATTGACATACACACAGGTGTGACGAATCTTATGTACGCTTTATCATAGTATTAAAAATCCTATACCTGGGTATATTATTTCGTTGATTTCTAAGCCGATAGAAGAATGTCGATTTTTATTGTCTTTTTTTTCATTCTATCACAATTGAATAAATTAAATGACACCTGCTGCGCATGTTTTCTTAGAATTGGAAAATAATTTTATTCTTGCAAGATTTTTAAAAACCCAATTTATTGTTAAGGATTAATGTAAGGGTTGGTTTTTTTTATTTTGTTGGTTTACATATCTTTTGAATGTGGAAAACTATTAAAACAATTTATTTAATGTAGGTATAAATGTTGTTTTGGAAAATTTAAAAGTATCTAATATGTTCTGTTTTACTTGTAGTATAAAAAATTCTAAGTCAGGTAGGCAGAGTTCATTAGAAATTTATATTTTCTTTTCGAATTGGACGAACTTACTGAGCTACCTAAATAAGAGCGGCAAGCGTCTGTTTTATGTCAAAACTTTTAATTTTAACACAGTTTATACGAAACATACCTTTAGAACACGAATTTAACACCACCCGGATGGGAAATCTAATTTGATAAATCGCTTAGTCGTTTTATTTTATTGAAAATATATTGGCAATAGAATTTCCAGGCTTAAAAAAACGCTTGCCGCTCTTGCTTAGGTAGCTCAGTAAGGGATGCGAGTTGACAAAGAAAAAAAATTTTTTATGCTGAAAAATATAAAGGAAAAGATTCAAAGGACTCTAATAATTGAGAAAAAGGACATATATTGTTAAAACCAAAACATAAATACACTAGACAGAAAAAGTCTGCTTACAATTTTTTTTTATTTACATTTAGAGATTCAAGTTTTTAAGACATCTCATAAAACTTAATCCTGTGATAAGTCCTAAACGCATATTGTTCACATCAGTGAACCAAATTACAAAACCACCACCCTGGTTTAGTAATCACCAACCCCCCTCCTTAAAGCCGCTTTATTGAGCTACAATTGTTAAACCTTAATTGTAAGAAATGAGTGACAATATAAAAAAAAAATAAATCAAAAAATATATAATTTTTGTGAAATAAAAAAACAGACTTCCAATTAAAGAAATACAATATATGTACCTATAATTTTTGCTAAGTAGTTTATGTATAATTATTCAAATTAAACTAAAAATTATAATCATAATAATAATAATATTGTTTGTTCTATGCGAAAAAAAAATATGATAGCAGCCTCAGGGCACTCTTGCCCGTTTATGGCAATTTTTGTGGCCGGAAACACGATCGGTTGGCCATCCTTTGTTAGAGCTCGAAAAGCCACAGGCAACGACATCTAGAATCGGTAGCAAAGTGAACCGACTGATTTAGCCAAGAAGACTGATTTAGGGTTATAACCGTTTTCCAATCTGGCAAAAGAAAATACAAACTCTGCAAAACATCTCAAACACAATGTAAATGCCAGATATGTGATATAAATTAAGGTTTTTCAGATACTAAAAACTTTTTTTTAATATCATTACTAATAATAGTATACATTTTTGCTTTTTCCTAAACAAAATCATTTTTTGAATAAACTCGTTTGGTTAATAAAACTCTACCTGTATATAATTTTTACCGTAAACAGGCAAGGATGCCCTAAGGCACCGTTTCGATGTTTCCGCCTAAAGACTTCAACTTCTGCCTTCAATTTATTTGTTTTTGGGCAGACATTATTTAAAAAAAAAATGAACAAGAAGTTGCCATTAAAATGTAGCTATTGCCTGTTAGAGGGTTAAAATTTATAAAATGAATAGTAAAATATTCAAACAACCTAAAGATTTGAATTTAATAAAGAACAAAAGAAAAGCAAAGAACAAACAAATAAAACAATTGATTTATAAATGTGTGTTGTGGTTATAAAATTAAAAATTATTAAACGCTAGGCTTAATATAACGATAATTTGTCTTCCCCTTTTTAAGAACGATAACCCATAGTACAAGGGTTATCGTTTTCAATCTCAAAAAATGCTAAGTTGGTTTATGCAAATCTTGTTGAATAAAATAGTAATTGATCTGGGAAATGTTTATTTCGGGATTATGGCCTGAAATCTCACAAATTATTTCGATTTCGTTCTAAATGTATTAGTTAGATGTAATTCATTTTTAGTATTTTTAAATTAAACTTAAAGCCAACCACATTAACTCACCTATATTTTATTTTTCTTCTTTTTTATCAATATCGTTATGATGATTATTTGAATTTTTCCTTATTGATATTGATAAAATATCACTACTTCTATTGAACAAATATTTAATTTAATGAAAAAAAAATATTTACTACAAACAACGAAACATCGGGAACAAAATATTGTAATTAAAAATTGAATTGTTTTTACATTGAAGGAAAATTTAGGCTTGACAAAAATAACATTCATAACTACATCACTCTGGCCAAAGAAACAACTACAACAATTTTTTTATATTTTAT
This sequence comes from Pollenia labialis, assembly GCA_949318255.1. Classification (NCBI taxonomy): domain Eukaryota; kingdom Metazoa; phylum Arthropoda; class Insecta; order Diptera; family Polleniidae; genus Pollenia; species Pollenia labialis. The sequence goes on from OX439142.1 coordinate 52,904,620, forward strand.
ATTTTGAATTGTTCAAGCAAAATTTTCTTTCTGAATGAAAATTTTTAATCAAATTTCCAAAGAAAACAATACATTAATGTTAATTTTAAATTTCTACGAATTATAATTGAAAAGTAAATATATCCCAGAAACCATAGCTGCGTATTACGAATATTTTTATTACAAATATTTGTTAAAACTAAATAAATATAAATTTTATCAGAATATGAAGAATACAAATTAACAAAAATCATCTGATATCGTTAATCACATAACTGAAATCCGACTTTGTTAATTTGAAATTAAATATTTCAAATTTTGTTTTATTTGCTTGTTGGCCAAGTTTAATCATATTTCAATTCCATGAATTCAAATCAATTTACGATAAATTAAATTTATTTTTATATTATTCGACTAAGATTAAGATATATGAAATTTTGTTATTTAATATACAAATTAACAAAATTTTTGTCAATAAATCGACTTAAAAAAATTTTAAATATTTTTCTGTGATTTGATTCAAATAAAAATATTCGTTTTTTTCAATATTCATTAAAAAATTTACAAATAATTTTATTCAACACAAAAAACTTCCAAATAGTTTTATTTAAAAAAAAAATTGTAAATACCTTAATTCAAGAAAAAAACTTCCAAATAATATTATTTGAAAAAAAAAATTATAAATACTATGATTTATTATAAAGAAAAAGAAAAATGTCAATTTTTTTCAATATTTTCAATAAAAAGTTTTACAAAAAATACATAAAATTATTGTATAATAGATAATTAAACTTTTTGTGTAAATTAAAATGAGTTCGTGTGAAGAAGATTTCTCAAGCGACGACATTGAAAACGATCCTTCTTAACAAAATCGAAGAAGAAAAATAAAAAATAAATATTTTGAAATAAAAGATGTAAGTAACGAAAACGAAAAGGTGTTCTTATTTGTATGGCAAAACTTAAAAGTGTTTCGATTCCAGTTCGCTAGGCTTTTTGTTCCTTTATATTAAAAAAGTAAAATTTGGAGCGAACACCTTTAATGTAGGTATAATTTACCGCGTAAAAAAAAATGTTGTATGTAATTTAAATTTTACAAACAACGTTCAAAGACCACGAAAGTAGGATTAAATATCTTAAAATTTAACCCTCTTCTGTTTTGGAATCTTCTATAATCGATTATATGATCCGGCAAAAAAAAAACTTTAAAAAATCGATCCAAAAAAGCATGAACGTATTGTTGATATTGTTCTCAAAAGTCAAATATACATATGTATGTTTACTGAAACAGATGAGCGTTTCTAGAGCTGCTGCACAAATGTTATTTCTACCTAGGAAACAACTTACAAGGCATTTATGCTGTCAAATTACTTTTAAATATTAAGTTTGGAATATGCGTATGTAATGATTTTTTGCTAAATAAATAAATTACAAAAGCTAAAATTATTGTTTCATTTGCTAGTAGTCCGTAGCCGTTTTTTAACTTTTTATATTTATTATTTATGATAAGTTCATATTTATTTGGGAAAAAATTTGAGATTAAGGAAAAGGACAAAGTCGAGGCTTTATGCAAAACGTGCTTAAGAACTTTTCGAAGTTCAACAAAAACGAATTCAAATTTTCTGAGTCACCTCAAAAAATGTAATTGCGAGAAATACCATGAATACCAAAAACTTGTCATAAAAAAAAGATAAAAAAAAGTGAATTTGCAAAAAAAATCCTTTTTTTTATAGCTGATACAATGAGCCCCATCTCAATAGTTGAAAGAAAATTGTTTCAAAATTTATTTAAAAATGAAAAATTGCCATGTAGAACAACAATGACAAGTTTAATTGAAAAGCAATATTGTCAATATATAGAGGTTGCAAAAGAAAAAATCAAAGTTAGAAGCGTGCCTCTATTCACGTTCTCTAGAAAACGCTAAAGTTTTGTCTACTCCTACTACGGCCTTTTTATAAAGGTCATATGTTCCAACCCCTGCTGGACCCAAAGAGCTGTCTTTTCACTTTTGTATTACCAAGCGGTGGGTTAAATGTAAAGCCCTTCAAATATAATTTTGCTGCCGATAGAAACAGGAGTATTTAAAAGAATTAAACTAGTGTAATAAATAGCAACACCCTCAGGTAGACATAAACAAGGCGATCTTGTAGTTCTAAGACGTAAACCAGGTTGTCCAACAGAGTTGCACTTATGGCGTATTATGAGAGCATAATGATGCATTGATGGAAGCCATTGAAAATATGGACCATCGGACAGAGGTATGCTACCTAAGCCCTGGCGAGCATTTGGCCGATATTTTGTCTCACGCATAATTGTCATGAGATCCTTCTATATTAATAAAAAATATTAGGATAATTCTCTAAAAACTTTTTGTTTTATTTAAAATTAACATCGTGCATTATGTTGGACCGTCCTGAATAATTAACCTGTAATTGCTTTACAATAAAATGAATTTAAGCAACATACCAATTAATCCATCAATATAAAATATAACCTTTGTGTACTTCTTTCGGAAAAACTATTTACATATAAAACGAAATATGTTAAAATAACAGTTTTATTAATAAGATGGTCAATTTTTTTAACATACCTGCCATACTTTGTTCACATACAACAAGATAACGCAAAATATTTTTAATTGAATGTTTTCATACGCTTTTTGTCGTATATCCACAATAATATAACGCGACGAAATGGCTTCGTAATATCTTCTTAACCATAAGAGAAAGCGACATGAGGATTGCGCAGATCTGTTAAATTTTCCACAGGAAACGGCCTTATCTCAGTTTTATTTTATTTTTTTTTTTCTGATATACGACAAAGATATGTTAGTAGTGATTTTAAATTTGACGACTTTTATAATCTATAATAAGCTGTGTTATACCAAACTTTGGTGCTAATCGGTTCAGAGCTGACCTCAGTGATGTAATACACTTTTTTGAAAAGGCCTTCCGCAGCCCGAAAAAATCCTTTTTTTCTATACGCGTTAAAAAAATTTCTCTGCAAAAATCCCGAAAATTTTCAAATGATTTTGACAAAACATCTTAAGTCGAGATAAGATAGTAAAAAAGTTTAAAAAAAAAACTCGGTGAAAAAATCTTCCTTATCAAATAATAAAATAAGCCGAAATTAAAGAAAAATTTCGTTTATAATACAAAATTTTAAAATCGTAAACAAAAATATTTTTTTAAGTAACATTTGTATAATTAACAAAATATTTTCAACTTTTTAAATTTGACTTCAGATGTTTTGCCAAAAGGCCACAGATTTGTATTTATGTATAAATTAACCAGATTACTTTTGATGATTAAAACTGATTTATCACTTGAGTGATGGAAAAAGGATTCATATATAGCCGAAGTGATAAAAAGATTGGCTAAAAAAAATCCCTAAAAATATTGTCAATTAATGAAAATAAATGAAATTGCGAATGGTTTCTTCTTTTCTATTCGACAACCCAAGAACTTTTGTTTGGTTCAAAACAAAATTTGTTCCAATAATCAAGAGCCTTAATGGTGCTGCTTTTATCGAATTAAAAATTGGTAAAAATATAATCAAATTTATTAATAACGATTGAAAAATAAGACGGAAAGTACTTAAGGTACGGTCACATATGGCAAACATTTGTCAAAAAATATCAAATATTTGTTTGCCCTAATCTGACCACAAAATATTTTTGAGGGGCAAACAGAAAAACAGCTGATTTTGGGCAAATACAATTATTTGCTAGCAAACAAAAATGCTCCTAATGTGACCATTTAACGTCAAATATTTTCCTCGATTTTAGGCAAATAAATATTTGTTCTTACAAAAATTTTGTAAGACCAAACAGCGGCAAATAAAAAAGCTTTAAAATAAAAATTATTGAATAAAATTGAAAAAATTAACAGAATTAAATAATTTTTTAATAACGAAAAAACTTATTTATGGAAAACAATTTTTCCTGTGTTCTCTTTTTAGCAAAGAGTTGCGCGGTAAGTAGGTTTCAAGATGTTACAAAATACATTTTTCTTAAGTAAATGGGTAATTTATTTAATATGCTTATAATATATGAGCTAATGTTACAAATTATGCATTGCAAAAATGGCGTGTCTATATAAATAGTTTGGGGTCAGTGGACAATCATGGACCCGCCAAAATAAAATTAAATAATGAATTTAAGATTTATATAAAACTTATTAGTGCCGAATAATTTACCGACATCGACATCTTTATGAGATTTTTTCGTCTTGAAGTGATTGTAGCAAGTGACCTAGAACCAATACTCGGCCTACCAAGACAACATTTACAAGCTATTATAGAAATTTTTGCCAAAACCAACATTTATAAGATTATTATGACATTAAAAGTTATTTACAGAATCGGTATTTGAATAAGAGCTATGGCACAAAACTTTTCTCCAGATATAAGTTTTTATGAGCAAAAAAGATACGCGAAAATTGCAAAAATAGCGATCATTTTTCATATTTCAAACAAGCCATAAAATTGATTAAAAGTCCCTTAAACTATAAGGATTGGCGTAATTAGCGGAAATTCGCAAAAATTTGCTAATAGCGGCATGAAGCAAAGTTGAATATGTATTTATTAAAAATCGATAAAGCTATAAAGAATCAGAAGAAACAATTGCATCTATCGCGAACATTCACGAAAAATTGCAAACACAAAAATTTATTTGAAATTTCCAAATCGGTTAAAAAACAGAATTCGGAAAAAACAAAACAAAAATTTACAAAACTATCAAAAATTCGCGAAAACTTTTAATATTTCAAACAAGCCATAAAATTGATTAAAAGTCCCTAAAACTATAAGGAATGGCAAAAATTCGATAAAAGTGGCTAAACTAGCGGAAATTTGCTAATAGTAAAGTTTTATATGTATTTATTAAAAATCGTTAAAGCTGTAAAGAATCAGAGAAAACAATTGCATCTATCGCGAACATTCACGAAAAATTGCAAACCCAAAAATTTATTTGAAATTGCCAAATCGGTTAAAAAACGAAATGTCGGAAAAAACAAAAAAAAATTTACTAAAGTAGCGAAAATTCGCGAAAATTTTTAATATTTCAAACAACCCATAAAATTGATTAAAAGTCCCCCAAACTAAAAGGCGTGGTAAAAATTCTGTAAATATTGCTAAATCAGTGGAAATTTGCAAAAATTTTGCAATATTTGTGTGAAAATACGTATTGTTTTCATTATGTAATAAACATTTCAAACTAAAAACAATATTATGTTTTTTTGCTAAATATGTTCTCACATATACATAAGAATTATAGTCGATTCGTTTTACTTTCACTAACCCCTTACCACTCTAATTGAAAACGAATAAAAACATGTGGAGGTGAATTGTGGAACACAAAAAATTCTGCAGTAATCCACTTTCGAGTGAATTCGGATTCTAGAACACACGCGATTATCTCAAAAATTGCGACATGTACTTTGCGAATAAGGTAAACATCGACAGCTAGCCGGACGGATGGACATTGTTATATCAATTTAGAAAAGCATGCTGACGAAAAATAAAAATTTTGGCCGCAAGTTCGTCCAAGCAGTTTGGATTGAAATTCAGCACTTTTTTTTTAGTAGGAAAAGAGTTATGGAGCGAAATGGGAAACAACCTCTTGAAAAAATCAATATTTATTTACAAAAACTAACGTAAATTGGTGGCGGAATGCACCTTTTATCGTTAAATTTTGCACAAACTCAATTTATATGCCTAGAAATCATATAACTGAATTTCGTGAAGATCGGTCTATAATTTACAATAGATCCACTCTCTAAAACACTTTATTGCTTGCGTCTAAAACCGTAATAAATAATACTTTAGTTTCATAATGTATGTACATATGTTAATTTAGTTGTATAAGACTGGAAATTACTTTGCCAAATTGCCTTTATCCCTTTATTTGTTATCTTAATCCTCTTTTATTTTTAAAACTGCTGTTCTCGCTCTTCTGTACCATAAAACCACAAAAGTTTCCATATTTTGCATAAAAATGTTAATTTTTAGTTTTAATAAAAAGTAATTTTATTTATTTAATTTTTATTTTTGACAATTTGATCAAATATTTATTTTTAGGCAAATATTTTTATATGTGAACACTGGGCAAACATGTTTTCCCATTTTTTATTTGAAGGTATTTAATATCTGTTTGAACAAACAAAAATGGGCAAATAAATGTGCGTAGTGTGACCAGCAAATAAAATTTTTATTTCTTTTAACAAAATTTAAAAAAATGCCGGCAAACAAAATTTTAAAATTGTTTGCCATATGTGACCGTACCTTTAGGCATAATTATAAAAATTAACAAATTAATAATTTTATAAGTATGCTGTCACAAATCGAAAAAAATATGCCAAATGTATACTGCTTTACAACATTATAATGATATAAAAAATCTGTCCTTTTTCCCTACGGCAATTTTTTTTTGGAAGAAAATCCCTAAGAATAGAGATTTTTTCCCTACGTGCCTTTTTAACGCTTTAAGACAAAAAAAAATGCATAAAAATGTAGATAGCAAGGTAATAATATTCGGCACAAAGTACTCTGCTATGGATGCCAGTGTCATAATTGATAAATATTAATTAAATATATAATATACAAATAGGGTACCATATGATCGGGCTTGACCGACTATACTTTTATTGCTTCAAATTAGCATTGTAATGTTATCAAATTTGTATATAAAATACCGGTTACGTCTAGTTTTGCATATTACTTTGCTTCAAGAGATTGTGGAAAGTATATCACAACAATACTTTATCTAGAAATATAGCCAGTTTCATAAAACTAAACTAATTTACACTATATAGTATATACATATATAACTACTATTGGTTAAATTTATCATTAATTTAAAGTTTTAAAGGTTAAAACAATTTCTTCTTCTAGGCTTAATTTGCAATTCTCAGGCTGTCTTAGAAATTGCTGCGGTCTGCAAAGCTACAGGACTCGAAAGACAGAAGAACTTTATAAAATAGCCTGGGAATAGCAATCCAAGCCTGGCAAAAAATATTGTTTAAGCATTTTTAGCTCTAAAAAAAATATACATATGTATAAGTAAAAATATGAATAATAATGTTTTGTAAATTAAATTCACTTTGTGAAACTGCCGCTATTTCTACGTGTACTCTCAACATTCTCTTGAAGCAAAGTAATATGTAAAACTGGACCTTCCAGGTTTTTATACAAAAATTTGGTAACATTACAATGCTAGGGGTCAGTGTTATGTTACCAAACTACCAACCAAGCATGTAACGAAATTTATTGACATACACACAGGTGTGACGAATCTTATGTACGCTTTATCATAGTATTAAAAATCCTATACCTGGGTATATTATTTCGTTGATTTCTAAGCCGATAGAAGAATGTCGATTTTTATTGTCTTTTTTTCATTCTATCACAATTGAATAAATTAAATGACACCTGCTGCGCATGTTTTCTTAGAATTGGAAAATAATTTTATTCTTGCAAGATTTTTAAAAACCCAATTTATTGTTAAGGATTAATGTAAGGGTTGGTTTTTTTTATTTTGTTGGTTTACATATCTTTTGAATGTGGAAAACTATTAAAACAATTTATTTAATGTAGGTATAAATGTTGTTTTGGAAAATTTAAAAGTATCTAATATGTTCTGTTTTACTTGTAGTATAAAAAATTCTAAGTCAGGTAGGCAGAGTTCATTAGAAATTTATATTTTCTTTTCGAATTGGACGAACTTACTGAGCTACCTAAATAAGAGCGGCAAGCGTCTGTTTTATGTCAAAACTTTTAATTTTAACACAGTTTATACGAAACATACCTTTAGAACACGAATTTAACACCACCCGGATGGGAAATCTAATTTGATAAATCGCTTAGTCGTTTTATTTTATTGAAAATATATTGGCAATAGAATTTCCAGGCTTAAAAAAACGCTTGCCGCTCTTGCTTAGGTAGCTCAGTAAGGGATGCGAGTTGACAAAGAAAAAAAATTTTTTATGCTGAAAAATATAAAGGAAAAGATTCAAAGGATATATTGTTAAAACCAAAACATAAATACACTAGACAGAAAAAGTCTGCTTACAATTTTTTTTTATTTACATTTAGAGATTCAAGTTTTTAAGACATCTCATAAAACTTAATCCTGTGATAAGTCCTAAACGCATATTGTTCACATCAGTGAACCAAATTACAAAACCACCACCCTGGTTTAGTAATCACCAACCCCCCTCCTTAAAGCCGCTTTATTGAGCTACAATTGTTAAACCTTAATTGTAAGAAATGAGTGACAATATAAAAAAAAAATAAATCAAAAAATATATAATTTTTGTGAAATAAAAAAACAGACTTCCAATTAAAGAAATACAATATATGTACCTATAATTTTTGCTAAGTAGTTTATGTATAATTATTCAAATTAAACTAAAAATTATAATCATAATAATAATAATATTGTTTGTTCTATGCGAAAAAAAAATATGATAGCAGCCTCAGGGCACTCTTGCCCGTTTATGGCAATTTTTGTGGCCGGAAACACGATCGGTTGGCCATCCTTTGTTAGAGCTCGAAAAGCCACAGGCAACGACATCTAGAATCGGTAGCAAAGTGAACCGACTGATTTAGCCAAGAAGACTGATTTAGGGTTATAACCGTTTTCCAATCTGGCAAAAGAAAATACAAACTCTGCAAAACATCTCAAACACAATGTAAATGCCAGATATGTGATATAAATTAAGGTTTTTCAGATACTAAAAACTTTTTTTTAATATCATTACTAATAATAGTATACATTTTTGCTTTTTCCTAAACAAAATCATTTTTTGAATAAACTCGTTTGGTTAATAAAACTCTACCTGTATATAATTTTTACCGTAAACAGGCAAGGATGCCCTAAGGCACCGTTTCGATGTTTCCGCCTAAAGACTTCAACTTCTGCCTTCAATTTATTTGTTTTTGGGCAGACATTATTTAAAAAAAAAATGAACAAGAAGTTGCCATTAAAATGTAGCTATTGCCTGTTAGAGGGTTAAAATTTATAAAATGAATAGTAAAATATTCAAACAACCTAAAGATTTGAATTTAATAAAGAACAAAAGAAAAGCAAAGAACAAACAAATAAAACAATTGATTTATAAATGTGTGTTGTGGTTATAAAATTAAAAATTATTAAACGCTAGGCTTAATATAACGATAATTTGTCTTCCCCTTTTTAAGAACGATAACCCATAGTACAAGGGTTATCGTTTTCAATCTCAAAAAATGCTAAGTTGGTTTATGCAAATCTTGTTGAATAAAATAGTAATTGATCTGGGAAATGTTTATTTCGGGATTATGGCCTGAAATCTCACAAATTATTTCGATTTCGTTCTAAATGTATTAGTTAGATGTAATTCATTTTTAGTATTTTTAAATTAAACTTAAAGCCAACCACATTAACTCACCTATATTTTATTTTTCTTCTTTTTTATCAATATCGTTATGATGATTATTTGAATTTTTCCTTATTGATATTGATAAAATATCACTACTTCTATTGAACAAATATTTAATTTAATGAAAAAAAAATATTTACTACAAACAACGAAACATCGGGAACAAAATATTGTAATTAAAAATTGAATTGTTTTTACATTGAAGGAAAATTTAGGCTTGACAAAAATAACATTCATAACTACATCACTCTGGCCAAAGAAACAACTACAACAATTTTTTTTATATTTTATATTTTGAATTGTTCAAGCAAAATTTTCTTTCTGAATGAAAATTTTTAATCAAATTTCCAAAGAAAACAATACATTAATGTTAATTTTAAATTTCTACGAATTATAATTGAAAATTAAATATATCCCAGAAACCATAGCTGCGTATTACGAATATTTTTATTACAAATATTTGTTAAAACTAAATAAATATAAATTTTATCAGAATATGAAGAATACAAATTAACAAAAATCATCTGATATCGTTAATCACATAACTGAAATCCGACTTTGTTAATTTGAAATTAAATATTTCAAATTTTGTTTTATTTGCTTGTTGGCCAAGTTTAATCATATTTCAATTCCATGAATTCAAATCAATTTACGATAAATTAAATTTATTTTTATATTATTCGACTAAGATTAAGATATATGAAATTTTGTTATTTAATATACAAATTAACAAAATTTTTGTCAATAAATCGACTTAAAAAAATTTTAAATATTTTTCTGTGATTTGATTCAAATAAAAATATTCGTTTTTTTCAATATTCATTAAAAAATTTACAAATAATTTTATTCAACACAAAAAACTTCCAAATAGTTTTATTTAAAAAAAAAAATTGTAAATACCTTAATTCAAGAAAAAAACTTCCAAATAATATTATTTGAAAAAAAAAATTATAAATACTATGATTTATTATAAAGAAAAAGAAAAATGTCAATTTTTTTCAATATTTTCAATAAAAAGTTTTACAAAAAATACATAAAATTATTGTATAATAGATAATTAAACTTTTTGTGTAAATTAAAATGAGTTCGTGTGAAGAAGATTTCTCAAGCGACGACATTGAAAACGATCCTTCTTAACAAAATCGAAGAAGAAAAATAAAAAATAAATATTTTGAAATAAAAGATGTAAGTAACGAAAACGAAAAGGTGTTCTTATTTGTATGGCAAAACTTAAAAGTGTTTCGATTCCAGTTCGCTAGGCTTTTTGTTCCTTTATATTAAAAAAGTAAAATTTGGAGCGAACACCTTTAATGTAGGTATAATTTACCGCGTAAAAAAAAATGTTGTATGTAATTTAAATTTTACAAACAACGTTCAAAGACCACGAAAGTAGGATTAAATATCTTAAAATTTAACCCTCTTCTGTTTTGGAATCTTCTATAATCGATTATATGATCCGGCAAAAAAAAAACTTTAAAAAATCGATCCAAAAAAGCATGAACGTATTGTTGATATTGTTCTCAAAAGTCAAATATACATATGTATGTTTACTGAAACAGATGAGCGTTTCTAGAGCTGCTGCACAAATGTTATTTCTACCTAGGAAACAACTTACAAGGCATTTATGCTGTCAAATTACTTTTAAATATTAAGTTTGGAATATGCGTATGTAATGATTTTTTGCTAAATAAATAAATTACAAAAGCTAAAATTATTGTTTCATTTGCTAGTAGTCCGTAGCCGTTTTTTAACTTTTTATATTTATTATTTATGATAAGTTCATATTTATTTGGGAAAAAATTTGAGATTAAGGAAAAGGACAAAGTCGAGGCTTCATGCAAAACGTGCTTAAGAACTTTTCGAAGTTCAACAAAAACGAATTCAAATTTTCTGAGTCACCTCAAAAAATGTAATTGCGAGAAATACCATGAATACCAAAAACTTGTCATAAAAAAAAGATAAAAAAAAGTGAATTTGCAAAAAAAATCCTTTTTTTTATAGCTGATACAATGAGCCCCATCTCAATAGTTGAAAGAAAATTGTTTCAAAATTTATTTAAAAATGAAAAATTGCCATGTAGAACAACAATGACAAGTTTAATTGAAAAGCAATATTGTCAATATATAGAGGTTGCAAAAGAAAAAATCAAAGTTAGAAGCGTATCTCAATTCACGTTCTCTAGAAAACGCTAAAGTTTTGTCTACTCCTACTACGGCCTTTTTATAAAGGTCATATGTTCCAACCCCTGCTGGACCCAAAGAGCTGTCTTTTCACTTTTGTATTACCAAGCGGTGGGTTAAATGTAAGGCCCTTCAAATATAATTTTGCTGCCGATAGAAACAGGAGTATTTAAAAGAATTAAACTAGTGTAATAAATAGCAACACCCTCAGGTAGACATAAACAAGGCGATCTTGTAGTTCTAAGACGTAAACCAGGTTGTCCAACAGAGTTGCACTTATGGCGTATTATGAGAGCATAATGATGCATTGATGGAAGCCATTGAAAATATGGACCATCGGACAGAGGTATGCTACCTAAGCCCTGGCGAGCATTTGGCCGATATTTTGTCTCACGCATAATTGTCATGAGATCCTTCTATATTAATAAAAAATATTAGGATAATTCTCTAAAAACTTTTTGTTTTATTTAAAATTAACATCGTGCATTATGTTGGACCGTCCTGAATAATTAACCTGTAATTGCTTTACAATAAAATGAATTTAAGCAACATAGCAATTAATCCATCAATATAAAATATAACCGTTGTGAACTTCTTTCGGAAAAACTATTTACATATAAAACGAAATATGTTAAAATAACAGTTTTATTAATAAGATGGTCAATTTTTTTAACATACCTGCCATACTTTGTTCACATACAACAAGATAACGCAAAATATTTTTAATTGAATGTTTTCATACGCTTTTTGTCGTATATCCACAATAATATAACGCGACGAAATGGCTTCGTAATATCTTATTAACCATAAGAGATAGCGACATGAGGATTGCGCAGGTCGATAGATCTGTTAAATTTTCCACAGGAAACGGCCTTATCTCAGTTTTATTTTATTTTTTTTTTTTTCTGATATACGACAAAGATATGTTAGTAGTGATTTTAAATTTGACGACTTTTATAATCTATAATAAGCTGTGTTATACCAAACTTTGGTGCTAATCGGTTCAGAGCTGACCTCAGTGATGTAATACACTTTTTTGAAAAGGCCTTCCGCAGCCCGAAAAAATCCTTTTTTTCTATACGCGTTAAAAAAATTTCTCTGCAAAAATCCCGAAAATTTTCAAATGATTTTGACAAAACATCTTAAGTCGAGATAAGATAGTAAAAAAGTTTAAAAAAAAAACTCGGTGAAAAAATCTTCCTTATCAAATAATAAAATAAGCCGAAATTAAAGAAAAATTTTGTTTATAATACAAAATTTTAAAATCGTAAACAAAAATATTTTTTTAAGTAACATTTGTATAATTAACAAAATATTTTCAACTTTTTAAATTTGACTTCAGATGTTTTGCCAAAAGGCCACAGATTTGTATTTATGTATAAATTAACCAGATTACTTTTGATGATTAAAACTGATTTATCACTTGAGTGATGGAAAAAGGATTCATATATAGCCGAAGTGATAAAAAGATTGGCTAAAAAAAATCCCTAAAAATATTGTCAATTAATGAAAATAAATGAAATTGCGAATGGTTTCTTCTTTTCTATTCGACAACCCAAGAACTTTTGTTTGGTTCAAAACAAAATTTGTTCCAATAATCAAGAGCCTTAATGGTGCTGCTTTTATCGAATTAAAAATTGGTAAAAATATAATCAAATTTATTAATAACGATTGAAAAATAAGACGGAAAGTACTTAGGCATAATTATAAAAATTAACAAATTAATAATTTTATAAGTATGCTGTCACAAATCGAAAAAAATATGCCAAATGTATACTGTTTTACAACATTATAATGATATAAAAAATCTGTCCTTTTTCCCTACGGCAATTTTTTTTTGGAAGAAAATCCCTAAGAATAGAGATTTTTTCCCTACGTGCCTTTTTAACGCTTTAAGACAAAAAAAAAATTCATAAAAATGTAGATAGCAAGGTAATAATATTCGGCACAAAGTACTCTGCTATGGATGCCAGTGTCATAATTGATAAATATTAATTAAATATATAATATACAAATAGGGTACCATATGATCGGGCTTGACCGACTATACTTTTATTGCTTCAAATTAGCATTGTAATGTTATCAAATTTGTATATAAAATACCGGTTACGTCTAGTTTTGTATATTACTTTGCTTCAAGAGATTGTGGAAAGTATATCACAACAGTACTTTATCTAGAAATATAGCCAGTTTCATAAAACTAAACTAATTTACACTATGTAGTATATACATATATAACTACTATTGGTTAAATTTATAATTAATTTAAAGTTTTAAAGGTTAAAACAATTTCTTCTTCCAGGCTTAATTTGCAATTCTCAGGCTGTCTTAGAAATTGCTGCAGTCTGCAAAGCTACAGGACCCGAAAGACAGAAGAACTTTATAAAATAGCCTGGGAATAGCAATCCAAGCCTGGCAAAAAATATTGTTTAAGCATTTTTAGCTCTAAAAAAAATATACATATGTATAAGTAAAAATATGAATAATAATGTTTTGTAAATTAAATTCACTTTGTGAAACTGCCGCTATTTCTACGTGTACTCTCAACATTCTCTTGAAGCAAAGTAATATGTAAAACTGGACCTTCCAGGTTTTTATACAAAAATTTGGTAACATTACAATGCTAGGGGTCAGTGTTATGTTACCAAACTACCAACCAAGCATGTAACGAAATTTATTGACATACACACAGGTGTGACGAATCTTATGTACGCTTTATCATAGTATTAAAAATCCTATACCTGGGTATACATATTATTTCGTTGATTTCTAAGCCTGCTGCGCATGTTTTCTTAGAATTGGAAAATAATTTTATTCTTGCAAGATTTTTAAAAACCCAATTTATTGTTAAGGATTAATGTAAGGGTTGGTTTTTTTTATTTTGTTGGTTTACATATCTTTTGAATGTGGAAAACTATTAAAACAATTTATTTAATGTAGGTATAAATGTTGTTTTGGAAAATTTAAAAGTATCTAATAGGTTCTGTTTTACTTGTAGTATAAAAAATTCTAAGTCAGGTAGGCAGAGTTCATTAGAAATTTATATTTTCTTTTCGAATTGGACGAACTTACTGAGCTACCTAAATAAGAGCGGCAAGCGTCTGTTTTATGTCAAAACTTTTAATTTTAACACAGTTTATACGAAACATACCTTTAGAACACGAATTTAACACCACCCGGATGGGAAATCTAATTTGATAAATCGCTTAGTCGTTTTATTTTATTGAAAATATATTGGCAATAGAATTTCCAGGCTTAAAAAAACGCTTGCCGCTCTTGCTTAGGTAGCTCAGTAAGGGATGCGAGTTGACAAAGAAAAAAAATTTTTTATGCTGAAAAATATAAAGGAAAAGATTCAAAGGACTCTAATAATTGAGAAAAAGGACATATATTGTTAAAACCAAAACATAAATACACTAGACAGAAAAAGTCTGCTTACAATTTTTTTTTATTTACATTTAGAGATTCAAGTTTTTAAGACATCTCATAAAACTTAAACCTGTGATAAGTCCTAAACGCATATTGTTCACATCAGTGAACCAAATTACAAAACCACCACCCTGGCTTAGTAATCACCAACCCCCCTCCTTAAAGCCGCTTGATTGAGCTACCATTGTTAAACCTTACAAAATCAGTCTCATAAAAAAACACACGCTAAAAACTTCTTGAGATACTGAAAGCTGCAAAGTGAAAATTAATTGCTAATAACTTAAGAAAATATTAAGAGAGCAAAATAAACAAGTAAATTAAAGAGAAGATATAAAATTCATAAAATAAAAGTGAATTCAGTTCAGATGACTTTATTGAGCTCAATTATCCATATAAAATTGCAATTTAGTTATTGCTCAATTAATACGAAATTGTTATAAATATTGCGTAAAATTAAAATGCGACCCTGTCAAAAGTGTGTTTAGTGAGCATAACACAACTAAGTAAACAAAGTGCTTTGACATTGGGCAACTGAAACTACACAAAACAAAGGCCCATTCATTAGGTCTGCGCAAAAGCCAGATGTTTATTCCCTGAAGAATTCAAAAGTTGTTTACATTTTGCTTATACATACATGTACATTTTTGTTTACGTTGATTGTTGTATTTAGTAGTAATATAGATTGAGTTAGCTAAATTGTGTGTATGTGAACAGAAAGATAATTATGTCAATAAACTGAATATTGACTCAATAAAAAAGGTATATCTAAACACGGTATAAGGCGCAGTTAGCCGGGAGTAACAGTGACGTTGAAAATAAACTGTTTCATTTTGTTGTATGTTAAAGGCGCCCGTACACGACATGTTTTTGTTATCTTACATGTCAAATTTCCCACTGCAAAATACATAAATGTCGTGTGTTACCTTTTTAACTTTGCTTCTGTAAAAGTCAGACGCAAAGTCATCAGACACAATTTCAATTAGAGCACGACGAGAAAAAACATGGCTGGAGTATGGTTAAAAAAACATATTATGGTCCCTGCAATGGCAACAAACAAACTTTTGTTGTTTTATACAAAACTTTGTGCACGATTGATAATATTTTGTTTCTATTTAACAATAAAGTGTTTACCTCCCTTGAAACTTCAAATATGGTTGAATTCAACAACGCATTGTTTTAATAAAATAAAGCTACAACCATACACTTCAACAAATTATGGTAACCTGAACCATATTATTATCACGGCAACCATATTATGGTTAAATTCATCCATCGAAAAACTATAACCATATTATGGTTGCTTCCAAACATGTTATGGTTAATATTTAATAACAATAATATGTTCGAAATTATAATATTTTAACGCATTGTATGATTCATTTTAAATTTAAAATAATATGTTTAAAACGCAACAACATTCTGGTCGTTTGCATATTACTTGGTTTGCCTAAAATTCTCATTCATTTTATTTTAATTATTGATTAAAATACATAAATTTACGTAGAATAAAATAGTAGAAAAGAAAAAATGGTAATGAAGGTCGTCACAGGCTGGAATATGAATCAAAAGGGATTTTTTATAAAAGTGGAACATAACACCTATCAGGAATAAAAAATTAAATAAAATTATAATTTGACACTTCAAACAAATAAAAAAAATGGATGAAATAAATAACCATAATATGATTAACATTTACCATATTGTTGTTAATTCTGACCATTATATGGTTACTTTTGTCAAAATTCAGGCAAATTTTGACTATATTATGTTAAATTTTAAACATAATATTGTTAGTTTTGATAATTTTTATGGTTAATATTAACCAAAATATGGTTAATTATGACCATATTATGGTTGATTACGAGAAAATTTTTGTTCATTTTTACTATACTATGGTCATAGTTAAAGATAATATGGTAAACTGAAAACATAAACATTGTTAAAATCCAACATAGTATGTTGCTCTTAGAATATGGTTACGTCCAACCATATTTTTTCTACGTGAGCGTGCTCTATTTTCTTCTGACAAACCATCTGACATCACTGTTGTTATTTTGAAAAAAATATTGTTAGAATTCAATGTCGCAAGGAAGCCTGCATCGGCGGTGCACTATTGATGGAATTATTAGCCGGCTGAGGTTGTTATTTGACAATACCGATAAATGTATATTGTTTTAAACTTTTAATAAAAATAATTAACATACATATAAAAAAAAGTTTCATTATTGTATCCAAAATTGGCATCTTCGAATTTAAAGAAAACATTTTTAAGATGGTTGAACTCTTTTACGGCGCAAATCAAAATGTTTGTGGCTGCAGAACGTTATTTTCAAACCGATAACTACTTTGATTTCTGCAATAACTATGCAAATAAAAAAACAGGGACAATGTCAGAAGCAAATTACATGTACGTTTGTGACCGAATATTATAAACCTTATGTAACACAACAATTTTGACCAGTGTTTCCAAAACTTGGTGACCAAAAATGGCCAAATTTACGGAAAATAATCGCTAAAAAATGGCTTGAAATGGGCTAAAAAAAATTGCTAAAACCTTTTTTTTAATAAAAACACATTAAAATTAATTAACAAAAAAGAAATAATTCATTTAAAGTTGTTTACGAAAAAAATGTAAGTTAAGGTCTATTTGTTTAATACGAATAAACGTAAATTAATATTTTGATAGACATTTAAAAAATTAAATCATCGATAAATTTCATGTCGCTTTTGTTCATCTTAAACGAATCACTCTTGCCTATTAATTTTAAATAATTTGAAAGTTAATCATAATCACGGCAACATTTACCTAACCTTTTGAGTCCAGATCTACAATAAAAACCAGTTAGAAAGTATAGTCGGTCAACCCCGACCATATGATACCTTACACCACACTAGAAACCTTGTATTAAAATTTATCATATAAATTGCGACCTGTACTATGCGCACACGGTTTAAATGAACAGCCATACAATAAAATCGAATTAACGGTTGCTAAATTAAATTATATAAATTAAATAAATTATTTCTTAAATTACTTTTAAAGATGTTTACCTGGCTAAATACCCTCTCTACTTCAGCATTAGACCATGGAAGTGAGAGAAGCTTTATAGTCAATTCCGAAATTTTTATAAAAAAAAATTGCTGCCGCCTGAAGCTCTTTATTGAAGTACTTGCAACCAGAAAGAAAACCCGATGTTTGTGTTGATCCATTTTATAAATTTAATATCGGAATACTATTCCTTATGTTTCTTTCATCATCATAGTTTATAGCAATTTTCAACATTTGTAAAAGTTGTGATTTAAATTAAAGGTGTTTTAATTGTTAAAAATGTTTATTTTTCTTTATAGATTTTTATAATGAAATGAAAGTTATTCTTTTAAAAGAAAGACGGCACAAAAATGTATGGCTAAACAAGTTGAACAATGGCTAATGGCTAAACTTAATTTTTATTGGCTAAACAGGGTCAAAAAAGGCCGTGTGTAAGTTGAAATGAGTTATCCGAACACCTCAGAAACGCTGGAGACTAGGTTGTCATATATTTATGTCACATATACTCCGTCTAAGTTTTCTATTGAAATTCAGCCAGATCGGTACAAAAATAACGGAGATATGAGCAAAAAACTACGTCTGCCTCTAATTTTACTCAAAAAGTCCTTGTTGTTGTTTTTTATTTGTTTTTCTGTATTTGTGGAAAAAGGGAAAAGCCAAAATTTCCAAATAAGATCCCTATCATCTTGGTTGTCAATACTCAACCCGTCTAAAAAATGGGAGGGGTTGGAAAAGTGGGCGTGACACCTCCCAAACAGAAAACATCAAAAATGTTATTAAAACTTAAATTTTAGGGCTACCATGCGTCCGATAGATACGCCTAATATATCAAAAGATCGGAAGCATTTAGTTCAACAGAACAATACCTTTTTCAAGGAACCATAGGTCTTTCTTAAAATGTCGGCATATAAATTTGTCAAAACTGTTAAAAAATAGCTGAGTTATGACCAAAATTCTAAAATCCCAAAAATTCCTCTTTTTATACCCTTCACCGAAAGTAAGAAGTATATATAACTTTGTCATTCCGTTTGTAAGTTCCACAATATTAATCCTAAACCATATAAAGTATATATATTCTGGGTCCTATAACAGATAAAACTACAATTGGCCTAAACTTATACGCAGTGCAGGCATTATTATACCCTCGTACACAATTAGTTGGGAAGAGGGTATACTAAATTTGTCATTCCGTGTGAATATTTTTTATTATTCACCTGAGACCCCATAAAGTATGTATAGTCTGGCTCCTTGAGTAATTCTAAGTCGATTTAGCCATGTCCTTCTGTTAAGCAGTCTGTTGAAAACACGCCCGATTTTGGAAAACTCAAAAGAAATGAACAAACTTGTAAAATTGCTTGTAGTTATCCTAAGCAGTTTAGGAATGAAAGCCAGACAAATCAGTTCAGTAGTATCAGAGCTATGAATTAAATTTCGAGAAGATTGGTCCACAATTTAGTCTAGGATTCACATAAACCCTACTCCCGGAAAGCAGTTAGTACGCCTAAAACCATAATTAATAATAGAATTTGGTATGTCACAAATTTATAGGATTAGAAATGACACTGTGAAATTGCGTGAAGATTGGTCTATTATTTACCCCAGGTCCCATATAAACCCTACTCCCGGAACACAGTTGATGATCGGACCGTAATTTACTTTAGGCCCCATTTAAAGACCAATTTGGTTAATTAATTAAATAAGCTTAAACGTTGCAGGTATAGATATGGCGGTTAAATTTCTTTCAACTTAGCTTCATATGGCCCAAAAAATGATATGCTATTTTGTGATATAAGGTTCAAAATTTACCTTCGATCCCATGCTTAGCAGCCTTCTGAAATTCACTGTAAGCGCCAAAACTAATTTCACCACTGTATTGAAAATTATTCAAATTTATGTTTTATAAAATACCAGAAATCACTCTGCAGAATTTTGGGATGATTGGTTCATTACTTACCATGGCTCCAATTTAAATACCCGTCCTAAAAATCATTTAAGTTCGGCTTAAACTGTTATATTTTACTCAAGCTAGTTAAAATTACTAAAAAAAAGCTTAAAACTTTCTGTTAATACAATTTCCGTATGACGTGCTAAATTCCCAGTTTTTCATATTTGATAAATACACTGAAATTTATTGTTGAGGGAAAGCTAGCTTCTATGCGCATTTCACTTGTTGCTTAGGCCAGCTCATCAGGAAACCTTTTCCAAAGATTTTAGAAAGGCCAAAAATATTATACAAATAAAACCCTAAAGCGAATAAGAATTATAAACACTCAAAGTCTTACTTGTAACAATATCAAAGCCAAAACAAAACACCAACAATAAACAGTGAGTTTATCTTTTCTTACATTCCCCTACAATTGGTTGGGTTCTTTCCGACTCGAATTGTAGTTGTAAGTGGGTAAAAAGAAAAAACAAAATTTAAAAACAAACTGCTTCATTCTTTCTGATTGTCGGTCAATAATTTAAAAAAGTTTTAAACCGCAACCAATTGTAATGCTGGTGTATGTTTTTATAAAGAAAAATTAATAATAAATAGATATCATATACATTTCACTCCTGAACTATTTGAACTGTCGGTAGAGTGTATCACAGATTCGGCACAGTCGTATATATCACTCTAACTTGTTAAACTTTGAATCGGAACCACTTTGCGGATTTTTTGTTATTTAATATATTAACCAAATATGGTGTGAATTCATTTACATTATTGAAAAGTATCATCGGCTCTTATTTGGCTTCAAATTTAGTACTGCATTGTGAATATCATCAGTTGCTGCACAATCCAGATAAAATCTTATATTGTGTTGTGCACTTCTTCTTAAAGTTTTAAAAGAGTCTTTTGAAAGTTCTTCATTATGTACCTTTAAAACTTTTACGGATTTCAGAAAATAGTTGCTTAAAACTTCAGCTTTTTCGAAATCATATGTAGTTAAGTAAATTAGCGTTAAGCCATGGAGTAATTTCCCTTTTTGTTATCCTTTGTAGCCTCTTTTCACGCGTAGAGTTTTTAACAGCAACATATACACACGTCAACAGCCGGGACTCAAGTTTGGATTAATCTAGGGAAATTGTTACAAATAACTATAGTTTGACAAACGATTATAGCCCCACTGGACATGAATTCCCTCTGTAAATATTTGGTAAATTGTTTAAAATCTAACCCCACATGAAATTAAGGTATGGTCAGATAAATTACATACCACAGACGCAATGTACAAAAATTGTGCGTCTTTCTATAAATTTTGTCTGCAGATTTACCACTTTCAGGGCAAGTAACCATTTAATGGCATTTTTAAAATTCATTATTTGCAAGTAAATTAAACAAATCTTCATACGATGGCTCTTCTTATACATCAATATTTGAATCTCCAGCAAAAATACAAGGATTTCGACTAAATGAATCAATTAAAATTTCCAAAAAGTGTAAAATTATATTTGCGTCACACTTTTTCGATCTGAAAAATTATACTATTTTTATTACGTTTCCACTTAATTTGTGATTATTAAACATTATAATTTTAAATTCTAAAAACTACTGGATATTCTCCTCAATAAAAATCGAGATCCTCCAAACACATCGCGTCTACAGCATTGTATACTTTTATAACTCTATTGGGGGATTCACAAGGTGTCATAAAGTCATAAGTCTTAAAATAATAACATGAAAAATACGACTGTTGTGAACAACCCCTCATTATTTAGTGTGCTATTTTGAATTTAAATCATCTGATTTAAAACAAATATAAAAAAATAAATATTTTCCTAAAATCAAAATATTTTGTTAATTTTAATCCATGAATTAATAAGTTAAATTAGAACTTACCTGACTTTTTTCAATTTTTCAGACGCAAACCACAAATAAATTTAATTTTGTTTGTTTACTAAACATCAGAGTCCTAAGCCGATCTAATTTGACGCCGCAAGTTATTTGTTGCAAAAATTGCTAGCCGCTGGTAAAATTCGGATATTAGCCGGATAAAACTATACCATCAACGGCGACGGCTTCAAAAACGAAGCCGTTTGTCTCAGCCGTTTAGCAGGTATCTTCTGATAATTTACGACAGCGCAATAAACAAGCAAGTTTTATTAATTAAAGACACTTTTTGTTTACAAAGCAACAACAATATTTTTAAACCATTGTAAAATGTTAGGAAATAATGACAATAAAACATTTTGATATTTGATATTTATTATTGTTTTACCCATACAACAAGATATACAAAATCTTTTAGATTATAGTAGGGATAACAGGTAGTTATACAATAAAATGTTTATAATATGGTACTTATTATTTTATATAAAACATTAACAAAAGTGTTGAGAAAACAACAAAATGAATAATGATTTACAATAACATTTAAGAATAATTTGAAAACATGCATAAAAAATAAAAAAAATTTAAAACATAAAATGATTGAAAAATTATTAATATTAAGAAAACAGTTTAATAATTTCATTTTTGAAAATATTCGCATTGCTGATTATTTGAATTCTGTTTGGAAGCCTGTTCCACAAACGGATAGCATTAATAAAAAACTGCCGCTCTGAAACCTGACACTTGTATCTAATACTTGTTAGTTTACAGCCGCGGTTCGATCTTACAAATTGCAACCTATTGTACAAGTATGATGGTGTTTTAATAAAAATGATTTTGTGCAGTAGTATTAAAGTTCTGCTGTCAATTAGATTTGAGAAAGTCATGCCATACAATTGTTTCGAAAAAGAAGTTATATGATCACGTCTGCGTTAAATGCTACCTTTAACTTTCGTGTACTATCTGAGTCACAATGTCCAAATATTTCACTTCCGTAAAGTAAGCAGGGCATTACATACAATAAGCATTCTTATGTTAACCAGTGTGCAAGAAATGGTTGACCATAGAGAACGTATCATGGATTGAGTTTTACATACAATAGAGTTAACATGATTCGACTAACTTAATGTTTGATTGAATACAAGCCCCAGGTTTTTGGACGAGGTGACTATATCAATTTTTTGTCCATTTATCATTACGTTAATATTGGGAATTAATAAATTGGGTTTTTTATGAATTATTATACATTTTGATTTTCTGGGATTTAAACAAAGATGCCCATAAAGAGACTTTATTTAGATCTATATTTAGAGCATCAACACTTTGTTGTAGTGACTTAATGGGTGAACTTAGGTAGAGCTGTACATCATCCGCATACATGTGAAATTTTCAGTATGTAATACAGTTAGGTAAGTCATTAGCATACATCGAAAATAACAATGGTCCTAAGATTGAGCCTTGTGGTACTGCTTTATTAACTGGTAGACAGATAGCACACCTTGTGAATACCCCATATAAGTTATCACATACCATATTACATAATAATCTGGCTTGAATTGTTCATTAAACCTTTTTGTAAATATTGCACTTCTGCAATATTCTTCAAAACAACGTTTTATATTTTTATTTTTATTTTACAAATATTGCACTTCTGCAATATTCTCATAAACAACGTTTTATATTTTTTATTTTTATTTTACAAATATTGCACTTCTGCAATATTCTCATAAACAACGTTTTATATTTTTTATTTTTATTTTGCAAATATTGCACTTCTGCAATATTCTCATAAACAACGGAAGTGAGCCAGACACCTATAAGCTGTTTTGTTAAAATAGAACATTAAACCTTTATTTCTGTCAAAAGTAATTTTTATTAAAATTAAACATTAAACCTTTATTGTAAAAACCTGCTAATAAGCAAAATTTCTGTCAAAAGTTATTTTTATTAAAATTAACAATTAAACTTTTATTTACTACTAATAAGCAAATTTACCTGTTCAATTAAAAATGTAATATTGTATAAAAGACAAAACATTTGATTAATAAAAACAGTGTAAATCGTAACCTTGAAAGGTAAACTTGTGTTTCATTTGTTACTTCATAAAAGAACCACGATAACTTATATATAAAATTGTAACGTTACTGCCGGATTCATCATTGCACAACCCAAACGTCTGAAGCTAAAAACTTGAAATTTGGACCATAGATTGCCCAGTAAAAAATGTGCTCCAAAAGGAGCAGGTTTTTTGTATGAATGCATACCTCAAATCGCTTCAAACCTGCTGATAAGATGCCTGATTTTTGTATGGAGTGTTCCCGGTTTGGAGGACTATTTGCTGCTCACAATCAGCGCTTTTTTAACATGCAAACAAAGCACTCCTAAAGAGCTTTTTTAAGGGATAACTATATTTCCATATTCATTGATGTTTTGTTTTTAATTGCTTAAATGCATTGTTTCAATAATTTTCGTAAACCATTATATATTTTTATTTTTTTTCGCTTTAAAACCTCATCGTCAGCACTAAAATAGCAGCTTTTTCCTATATTTTATTTTTTATCATTTACTGCTATATAAAAGCTCTCTTATTGAAGCGCTCGATTATGCGCTTTTCCTCTAAAGTGCTTCAAAAAACCCAAATTTTTTTTACTGGGTGGTTACTCCCTAAATCGATCCACTAAGACAGGATTTTTTAAAATTCAAATGTTTAGGGGGTAAAAAAAAATAGTGAAAACAGGAAAATTCGGTATCCTTAAATCTCCAAAACTAAAAGAGATACAAAAAAAAATGTAATACTTATCGTTGTACTTTAGAAAATTGTGCAGGCAGGTGTATGGTACTTTTTTGAAATTCGGCCCTATTAGGGAGTAAACGAGTAAATCTTGAATTTTGGTACATTTTTTGACACCCCATCTATCTTTTGAACTAAACAACATAGAAACAAAGTTAATACAACATTCGAAACTTATCAAAAAAATACGAATACTAATTTTGTACCTTTTTGAAATTCGAACATTTAAGGGGTGAAAATCGTAACTTTTTTTGGTACTTTTTTCCAAAACAGTTTTCTCCCTTCATTGGCATATTCGTACTAAATAATGGGCTGCCACTACAATACAGAAATTTTTATACTTTAATGGGGGAAAAAATAGTACCCAAAAAAGGACCTTAAAACAAAGATTCAACGTGCAATGTCCTGAGTGGATAAGAATCTATTGCGGAACTGTTTAGTACTTTTTTGTTCTTTAACTGGTACTTTTTGAATTTCAGTTAGTATTGTACCTACACTCACAATATTCTGTACGTTAAATTAACTGAATTTGTAATATAAAATAAATGAAAATTCAGTTAAAAACCGGTCTACTTATTTTTTATTTATTTTTAACGAAAAGTTCTTTTAGTTTTAACTGTCAAAATTCAACCCCATGTTCTGTAAAAACAAATAAATTTTTAGTTATTTTATATAAATTAACTATCAAAAAATTAACTGAATATTCAGTAAAAGCAAAGAAATATTCAGTTGTATCATTTAATTTAGTAATTTTTGTTTACTTCACAAAAAGGCAAAATTTCTTAAAAACACAAGACTGATTTTTGGTAGTTAAATTACATAAAATAACTGAATATTCCTTTGTTTTCACGGAATAGTTTTTTGAATAACTGTTAGAATCAGTTAAAAATAAGTTTGCCTGGAATTTTAAATGTTTATTTATTTATAATGACTGAACGGAAAAGGATCCGCCCATAACCCTGCACGTTTCGTTGCTTTCGCCTGAAGTTTGTTTACTTCTTATTAACATCACTGTTATTGCGATTTGTTTGTTTATATTTTAAACAACAAAAAACAACTAGTTGCAATAATTTAAAAACTAAATAAAGAGAATATTTGCATTTGCCCCTGAACATATTTATTAAGATCATGTACAATTTTTTTTAAATAATTAACAATAAACTTTAAACTTGTCTAAAAAAAAAAATTAGTAAAATGTATTTATCATGTCCATATTAATAAACAAAATATCATAAAATGCAATCACTTATCAAAATGTCATTTTATTTTAGGTTTAAAGAAGGGCAAATCCAACAATAAATTTTCTTTCTTTATGAATGGTTTATTAAAGGTTTAATAGACTATTTTTCGTTTTTGAATACAATTTAGCAATTTTTGCTTAAAAACGATTAAAATTTATTTATGATTTAGTTTTTGTGAATGCGGCTGTAAGACTTTTGTGAATAATATAAAAGTTCCTAACATATTTTTACCCTTTATAGCTTGTTTTGCTTGCGTTTTTTTATATGTCTGCAAAAAATTAGAAGATGGAAAATGCAGCAATTTTCCATTTTTTTTATGAATTTTAAAACAAACAAAATTTTCGAAATTGTGATAAAAAAATAATTTTTTTTCCAAAAAAAAAAAATCATGTTTCTAAATCGACTGCGCATATTAGAAAACACTTTTATCCTTCTTAAAGGAAATTTTGGAATTTTAGTTTTTTTTTAGTAATTTTAATAAACTAAGCCGTTTTTGAGTTACGCGAATATATGTTGTGCAACCTCCTCCATTTTCGAAATAACAGTATATCCCGAAAACAAGAGCTAACCTAAAACAACAGTTAGCACCATTGGATTCAGCGTACTCGAATTATGTTAAACCGCCATTTGCCCGGCTTGTCTAATTTTGAAACTAGCACAGTGTTTTCAATGAGTAAAAATGCGAACATATAACATTCACCTTGCACCGAAAATCATGCCTCCTATTAAAATCAATAATCAAATAATACCTCAACATTCGGATGTAAATTATCTCGGTATACATATAGTTCGGCGATTAACTTGGAAATACCACATAGAGGCAAAATTAACTCGAATGAAACTAAAATCCATTAAAATTCATTGGCTTTTTGGAAGAAATTCTGTTCTTACTTTACAATTCAAGATAGAGTCAATCTGGTGCTGCGGTATTTAATATTTCATATTTAAAGATTCGATAAAAAAAATAATAAAAAAAAACAAAAAATTTAAGTTGAAAAAGCTTAAGTTATTTTTATTAAACAATCTAGAAACACTTCTTTCGCAAAATTAAAGGTTTTTATAAATAAAAAGTTGAATTCTTTTTTTTTTCTTTTGCATTTGTAAATAATTTTCAATGTGTTAATATGTAATGTAAACACAATGTAAATATAACTAGTTGCCTTCCAATTTTGGTGCCGAGGTGCTTACTTAATATGTTTTTATTAATACTATTTTCAAAATAAAAATTATTAAAAATAAAAAAAAAAACAAAAAAAAAAAAGTTTGCCGGGTACCCGGTAAGGGTAAACAAACGTAATAATTACACCAAATTCGGATTATTACCAACAAATTGGCAACACTGGTTCAGACTCGGTTTGATTTCGATGCTTCACATCGATACAGTGTTACCACCAGAAAAATTCAAAATTACACTCGAGATGAAGCAAAATTACCCGATTTAAATGAAATTACACCTGATATAAAATTGAAGTTTTATTTAATAAAAATACATTTACAAAGAAGCAAAACACTAAAAACTCATTGAAGAAAGATTAATATTAGTCAAACTGTTAAGATTCTTATTGTAACTTAAAACTGTTAGTAATTGATGTGTTTTCTTCTAAAAACTGTCAACGACTAAAAAATTAATTTTCTACTTTTAAAATAAATATAACAATTAAAAACAAACATTATTGATTTCTTTTAAAAAAAATTTTAAAACAAGTAACATAATTAAAGTTCATTCTCTTTTGCCAACAAAAACAAATTAACAAAAATAAAATTAAAGATTTAAAAACTATTAATAAAACATAAAATAAAACTCCTAATATAATGAGTTTAACTTCCACATTTGGCTGCATACATTTAGAGAAGGTTCAAAATGCTCATTGTCATTCCTTTATAATGGGTGTTTTTTAAGCCCGATAGAGCTTACGAAAGGTTAGCTGTCAAACGGATTGTCATACTGCTCTAACTTCTTGCTCAGCCATCGATTTTCGCAACTTATCGACGACTTCATGATTTAAATGACGCAACTTATATTTTTAAAAATAAAGGCGATGTGTTGATTTAGAGAAAAAAAATGTCATTTAGACTTCAAAGCCGTGTTATGTGAAACCTCTTGATTGCTTTCCGTATGGATGTGAAGTCACTGGCTTATACTGATAAACCAGTAAAAATTGACGTCTTAGAGTTCAACATTGTTAATTTAACTGGTGACATGCAGCCAGAAATGCTCGAAAAAGTAGAAAAAAATTGGACGTCTGCAATGCATTTCGTCAAGAACAGGCGCGGTGCCTGTTTGTTTGAAATAAGTTTTAATTAGCAATGCCGTGTATTAATCTGTGATTAAAATTAATGTTTTGTGTTGTCTACCATTTTATGTTTCATGCTCTTACAAATACCCTTTATACCTTATTAAGACTTTGGTTGGGAAGACTGTGCATTTTGTATCAACAATATTTTAAAAGAAATAAATGCCTGATATCGAATCTTAATTTTATTTGGGCATCTGACCAAGAATTTTAAATTGCACCTGAATTACACCGAAGAGAAATTACCCACGCTCTACCCACGACATTAAAAATTATACCAAATTCGGGTAATTACCCACAAAGTGGCAACACTGCATCGATATTAATGTTAACTTCTTTTACTAACATTTGAATCTATATTTGTAATATCCTGTTATTAACTTTTACATTTCTTTAAAACAAATGTCTTTACCAGAGCCCACAACCTTTTATCCATATAAGGATAAAAGCTTTTACACACCACTTCAAAGGCCTGCCATATTTGCCAATTTATCTGCATTTTGCCGAATTTTTGCTTCTAAATTATCAAAGTGCCGATTTACCGATTTTGGTTCCAAAAAAACCGATACACACTTAAACACCGTTACTTTTTGTTTGGTTAAGTATAATTTATTAATTTTGGACGTTACTCAAGAGCCTATTTCATTTAAAAAGGGTCAACTGTTATTAAGTAAGCTCTTCTTCTAAAGGAAAAAATGGCAAGGTTGTAATGTGTGTGTGGGTTACCACATTTTTATATGAAAAATGTTTCACAGAATAAAAGACCAAAGCTAAAAAAGAAACCATTTTTAAACCTGAAATTATTTAAAATTTTTTTTTTTTTTTTAAACTTACATTTATGTAGGTACTAAGAAAAGATTAAATACAAGGTTAATTAAGATTCACTATTAATGAAAATAATTTCAAAAAGAGTCATGTTAAAGGTTTAAATTTTATATATAGGTTTTTGAGCCGAATATTATCTAGATGTTAACATTCGTATAAAATGTTTGTCTTTAAAGGACTGCCACTAAATTGTTTATAAATGTTAGCATTTAAAAGAAGGTTAGGACCGGTTATAGATTAATGCCTGTTTTCACAAACAACTTTTTAAATTTAATAAAGGTTTAAAGAACAAATTTACTATGAAAATAATAAATTTAATGATAGTTTGTGAATACGGGTGTAAAGCTTTGGGAAAACGTGAACTGATTCGAAGAGAATTTAATTTGCCGTAAAATATTTTTAATGCGAATTTAATTAAAATATTCCTCAAAAATGCAAAATATGCACTAAGAACTTAAAACATTCTATACTGCCTTCATTTGCCACACAAGGAAAAGCATGCAGTTGCATATTTATGGTTTCCCTGGTTATGAGCATTAGTAACTGCTAAATTTTATGGTTTTTTTTAAAATAAAAAAAAGTTTTATTGCCGATTTGTAAATTGTTTTTTTTTATACATGCCGATTTCTGATCAAAATCATCTGGCACCCCTGCCACTAAAAAAGTCCTGAAATGCACAGCACATAGTTATCTCTGCGGAGCATAAAATTCTCGTTTTTTAATTTATTATTCTTCACTAAAAACTTTTAATTTTCAATAACTATAAATAATTCGTTTGTGTATCTAAACTGATGACGATTGCCCAAAGGATTTTTTCAGTATCGAAGTATCGCGCTTGCTATTTAAAAATGTTAAAGTGTTGAGTCAATATTTATGAAAGTCATTATTTCAAAAACGGTTGCGACCTATAGACCAGAAAACTGCAAAAATCACTAATTTTCTTGATTTATTCACACGCTTAAATTTACATCAATCCCTATGCACAGTGACAGTCCATATGCACAGTGGTCCCAATGACAAATTTAAAGCGAAAAAACTCATAACTCTTTTTTATAAGGGCGTATAAGGATAAAACTTTGTACGAACAAATGACTTGGTATGGCACGATTTGACGGATTCGATTGCATTCGTGTGGCGCTTTCCATATAAAATTAACTGAAATAAAACCTACAAAATCCAAGCGGACAAGGTTTTGTTGATTTAGATCTGAATGTTGTTTTAAAGGTTATTTGGGACGGTGAATTCAAATCATCTCTTAGTTTTTTTCTACCAGCTCGACTTTTTGAGTTATACCGTTATGGCGAAAATTAAGGCACTTCCGCTACATATATTGAAATAACTTGAAAATGGGTCACCATATTCAGTTCGAAAAAAATTCAAAATTCGTCAGCAATATTATCTTAAGGCTGTGCTTACATTGGTTTTAAATTTGACCAGTAGTTTCAGAGATATCGTTGAATTTAAAAAAAAACATAAAAATTTAAAAAAAAAGTTTTGTTTTTTTAAAAATTCATAATAAATAAAAATTCAGCGTCCCAAAACACCTTAAAAAAACTTGACGAAGCTTCTCTGGGAAAGAGAAAAGATTCATACAAACAATATTTAAAGGTTGTCTCGAAAACATTCTTTGTTCTTTGTGCATGCTTCCACTTCTTTGATAGTTTGCTTAGAAAATGTTGCGCTATTTGTTTAACTTGATGCTTATGGTCATCATCTTCATAATTATCTATACCACTCAGCACGAAAATGAAATGTATGACAGCGTTATTTTTTTTCTTCTGGTCTTTTTCAGAGTACCAAATATTGAACAAATCCCTTTTAGTGATAGACATTGCAACCTAAAGATACGATAGAAAGTGTTTAGGCAAAAATAGGTAGCTAATTTCTTAAACATTTAACAATCCACATGTTATAGATAATAAAAACACAAAAATAGCAGCGACAGCTTGTGAAAGTCACATTTAAAAGTCTATCACAATTTACAAATTATATTAAATTTCAAAATTAAAGAATACATTTTAATTTGCATACAAATTTTTCTAAATGGAATGCCAAATCAGCGAAAAATTTTAAATTTAAAAAATACATACCCCTATTATATAAATAAAACTAAAACATGTTATAGAAAACGTTTTCACTGTATTTTTTTACCTAACGAAATCACATACAATTATCAACTTATCTATAATTAAAAATTAAATTTAGCAATTACTGATGTTTAAATCAATGCAGCAGTGATAATCTTGCAAATATTCAAAAAAAAAAAGTATACCGTTGTGCAAGGTGGGGTCTTGTCATTAAAAAATCAACTAAAGTTTTTAACCTGCCACCATTCAAAAAAACGAGTTTTTCGCTCTAAATTTGTCATTGGGACCACTGTGCTATGCCTGCAAAACAAAGTTCAACGATGAGTAATATTGGCATCGTTTCGTAAACATTTTATTTGTGCATGTGTGAGTTGGATGATTGAACGTGCTTTGTTTGTATTCATTGATGCGCACGCCATAGAATAATTGCTTAATATCAAATCACACGCATTCTTACGCTCTTGCATTGAACCCTGCAGAAAATATTGGACAACGTGGGTCGACTACTTACATTATGGTGCAATGAACCGTAGTATGGACCATGTTATGACAAATGGTTGTATTTTAACATGCAGTGTTGCCAACAACTGCATGATGTTTATTATAATATTACACATTGGAAGCCCTGATGTTATCCATTATTTATTGTTTATTTAGCCCTTTCGGTATTTCTTTTTTGTTTTTGATTAAAAAATTCTTATTTTCGATTTTATAATTATTAAACCTTATGCTATTAACAATCAATAATCATTTCTTTAAATTTTGTAGCAAACCTGGTTTATGAGCACCATGCCATATGGTATAAAATGTACATACTGCATATTTAAAGGGAAAAAAGGAAATAATTTCAATAAAAATGTATAATGCCATTTCAAAAATTTTATAATCAGAAAGATGTATAATAAATTATTATTTATTTTATCTAAAAACAATTCAAATGCAATTTCTTTATAAAATAAAGATATTTTTTACAGTAAGAAAGACAAATTAATTAAGAAGCACGATCATTTATATAATATGTATGTTCATATGTAGATATATTTCTATATTATTATTTTTTTCCTTTGAATAAAATCTATGCCAAATGGCATAGAATGATTTTAAAAAATTCGAACACCTTCTTTGAACAACCCTTGGTTTTTAATTTTTTTCTCCACTTATTAGGGCAATGATAATCTGCTAAAAACCTTATGGAAATTTATAAAATAACTTTATTTTCGTAACAATATTTTCAAAATTACAAAGTGACCTTTTGTCGTACACTCACAATATTCTGTACGTTAAATTAACTGAATTTGTAATATAAAATAAATGAAAATTCATTTAAAAACCGGTCTTCTTTTTTTTCATTTATTTTTAACGAAAAGTTCTTTTAATTTTTATTGTCAAAAATCCAACCCCATGTTCCGTATAAACAAACAATTTTTCAGTTATTTTATTAAATTCAGTAATTTTCGTTTACTCCACAAAAGATCAGAATTTCTAAAAAAAAACAAACACCAGACAGACGCTTGTTTTTCTAATGAGAGAAAGAAAGAACATTATTGTTTTCTTATCCTGTTACACAGGCTTGTTTTACTTCTGTTGTACTAACCTCGTTTGTTTACAGAAGAACTCACAATCATATGATACCGGCAGCATGACCGAAATGGTTTCACAAATATTTTACTTTAAAAATTTGATGTATTTAACTAAATCATTAAATTAACAAATAGAAAATGGGAATTTGTAACAGAAAACAAGCACATCGTTTTTTAAAGATAAGTAAAAGCAAATTTTTGGTAGTTAAATTATTTTTTGACAGTTAATTTATATAAAATAACCGAAAATTCATTTGTTTTTACAGAATTCGCGCTTGAATTTTTTAAAGTATAAAATTAAATGAACCTTTCGTTATTTTAAATTACAATTTTTATTTAATATTTCATAAATAAGAATTTAACTTAATCAACGGACAATATTACCTGCAACTGAAAATCCGTAATAATATGCACTTAGTTTTTTTGAACAACTGTTCAGTTCAAAATAAATTTGCTTCGGACTTTATCTAAAAATTACTGAACGGAATACTTCTTGAATAATCTACAGTCCGTTTCTATAATAATATTGTGAGTGAAGATTACAAATCAAGGCATGTTTCCTCTCTGGCTTATCAGAATGAACTGGGTGTACCAATTAAAATATTTTATTTTTCAATTGTAATAAAAAGCATTAAAATAAAAATCTAAGAATATCAAAAAAATTATTTTCTAACTATTTTGCCCCCAACACAGGGGCTTGCAAAAAGAACTATGCCATATATCATAGAATTACCGAAAGGAATTTTGAGAAATTGGTAAGTAAAATTAAAAATATCAAGTAATTAATTAGGCCAAACTATAATATGCATAAGCTGGTTTAAGCTACTGTCAAAAATTAACAAAAATATTAAAGAAAAGCATTTAAAAAACAAAAATAAAATATAAGAGTATTTTATTCCGTTTCGGAAAGTGCGATCTGTTTCGCACCCTGCTAAAGCAAATTCCAGTTTTTTTAAATTAGCCAAAAAGTTTTTAACATGGCTTGACACATACATATGAATCACAGGTATTGGCGAAATTGCTTAAGCCAACTTAAGCAATTGAAAGTTGGGCCTATATCAATAATGGATTACAGTGCACGTTATAAAAGGCAATTAGTGAAAAATGAAAAAGAAAAATGTTTAAAGATGCTTAAAACTTTTATTAATTTTTTTTTAATTAATGAAATTTTTTTCAGAATAACATTTAATGGGCTGCATGTTGTCTTGAGTCCTTCACTGTATATATGTACATATGTATTGTATATGAAGTCGATGGTTTTTATTGTTATTTAATTTTTAATAAAGAAAAATAAAGAGTAGTGACATGGAGAAGTTTTGTATAGTAGTATGGACTAGTCTCATTATCTGCAGGGAATAAAAGGGAATAAATAAGAAATAAAAAATGTAAGTAAACTGCTAATCTAAAGCTGAATGGAAAAACTCGACACGCTAAAAAAACATCGTGGTATTATGTGTATTTTTTGGTAACGAAAAGGTTGGTTTAAAAATCTTTTTTCACATGCCTTAATATTTAATATAAAATTGTTTTGATTCTACTGAAAATCTTTATGATCAAGTAATAATAGAATATGTATATAATAAAAATGTTACGATTGCCACTATTTTTCATTTGTACCTGTTAGAATTTTGAATTGCTTAGTAATGATAGAAAATGGTTGGTTAACAACACGGTTCTTTTGTTTACATTTGATTGAAAAAATGCTTGAAAAAATTTAAATGAAAATGTGAAAAGAGTTTCGTAGCAGAGAATAGAGAAAAAAACTCGGCGTAAATTGAATAATCTAAACGCGGTCTAAGTTCGAATTTTTATTTTGTTAGGTCTGTATGTGACAATTTACAACTTAAAGCAAGCTTTAAAATTTTAAACAATAGATACGGTATTGATCTGTCTTGATAGATCCCAAGCAATATAATTCACTTACTTTCATCTTACTTATTTTATCTAATTGATTAAAACGGCAAATAATTGCTAAAAAAAAACCTGAATGTTATAAACTTTTTTGCGTTTTTGTATAGGAATTTGAGGGTATATTATGTTTGTCATTCCGCGGAAACTGATTTTATATTTATCTAAGACCCCAAAAATGTATATATTGTAGGTCATTGAGTTATTCTTAGTCGATTTAGCCATGTCCGATTGTCTATCCGTCTATTGAAATCACCCTCACTTTCAAACAACTTAAAAGAAAAGATAAATCTATATATATAAAAATGAAAAATGTTTGTATGTTTGTTTGTTTGTTTGTTTGTTTGTTTGTTTGTTTGTTTGTTTGTTTGTTTGTTTGTTTGTTTGTTTGTTTGTTTGTTTGTTTGTTTGTTTGTTTGTTTGTTTGTTTGTTTGTTTGTTTGTTTGTTTGTTTGTTTGTTTGTTTGTTTGTTTGTTTGTTTGTTTGTTTGTTTGTTTGTTTGTTTGTTTGTTTGTTTGTTTGTTTGTTTGTTTGTTTGTTTGTTTGTTTGTTTGTTTGTTTGTTTGTTTGTTTGTTTGTTTGTTTGTTTGTTTGTTTGTTTGTTTGTTTGTTTGTTTGTTTGTTTGTTTGTTTGTTTGTTTGTTTGTTTGTTTGTTTGTTTGTTTGTTTGTTTGTTTGTTTGTTTGTTTGTTTGTTTGTTTGTTTGTTTGTTTGTTTGTTTGTTTGTTTGTTTGTTTGTTTGTTTGTTTGTTTGTTTGTTTGTTTGTTTGTTTGTTTGTTTGTTTGTTTGTTTGTTTGTTTGTTTGTTTGTTTGTTTGTTTGTTTGTTTGTTTGTTTGTTTGTTTGTTTGTTTGTTTGTTTGTTTGTTTGTTTGTTTGTTTGTTTGTTTGTTTGTTTGTTTGTTTGTTTGTTTGTTTGTTTGTTTGTTTGTTTGTTTGTTGTTTGTTTGTTTGTTTGTTTGTTTGTTTGTTTGTTTGTTTGTTTGTTTGTTTGTTTGTTTGTTTGTTTGTTTGTTTGTTTGTTTGTTTGTTTGTTTGTTTGTTTGTTTGTTTGTTTGTTTGTTTGTTTGTTTGTTTGTTTGTTTGTTTGTTTGTTTGTTTGTTTGTTTGTTTGTTTGTTTGTTTGTTTGTTTGTTTGTTTGTTTGTTTGTTTGTTTGTTTGTTTGTTTGTTTGTTTGTTTGTTTGTTTGTTTGTTTGTTTGTTTGTTTGTTTGTTTGTTTGTTTGTTTGTTTGTTTGTTTGTTTGTTTGTTTGTTTGTTTGTTTGTTTGTTTGTTTGTTTGTTTGTTTGTTTGTTTGTTTGTTTGTTTGTTTGTTTGTTTGTTTGTTTGTTTGTTTGTTTGTTTGTTTGTTTGTTTGTTTGTTTGTTTGTTTGTTTGTTTGTTTGTTTGTTTGTTTGTTTGTTTGTTTGTTTGTTTGTTTGTTTGTTTGTTTGTTTGTTTGTTTGTTTGTTTGTTTGTTTGTTTGTTTGTTTGTTTGTTTGTTTGTTTGTTTGTTTGTTTGTTTGTTTGTTTGTTTGTTTGTTTGTTTGTTTGTTTGTTTGTTTGTTTGTTTGTTTGTTTGTTTGTTTGTTTGTTTGTTTGTTTGTTTGTTTGTTTGTTTGTTTGTTTGTTTGTTTGTTTGTTTGTTTGTTTGTTTGTTTGTTTGTTTGTTTGTTTGTTTGTTTGTTTGTTTGTTTGTTTGTTTGTTTGTTTGTTTGTTTGTTTGTTTGTTTGTTTGTTTGTTTGTTTGTTTGTTTGTTTGTTTGTTTGTTTGTTTGTTTGTTTGTTTGTTTGTTTGTTTGTTTGTTTGTTTGTTTGTTTGTTTGTTTGTTTGTTTGTTTGTTTGTTTGTTTGTTTGTTTGTTTGTTTGTTTGTTTGTTTGTTTGTTTGTTTGTTTGTTTGTTTGTTTGTTTGTTTGTTTGTTTGTTTGTTTGTTTGTTTGTTTGTTTGTTTGTTTGTTTGTTGTTTGTTTGTTTGTTTGTTTGTTTGTTTGTTTGTTTGTTTGTTTGTTTGTTTGTTTGTTTGTTTGTTTGTTTGTTTGTTTGTTTGTTTGTTTGTTTGTTTGTTTGTTTGTTTGTTTGTTTGTTTGTTTGTTTGTTTGTTTGTTTGTTTGTTTGTTTGTTTGTTTGTTTGTTTGTTTGTTTGTTTGTTTGTTTATTTGTTTGTTTGTTTGTTTGTTTGTTTGTTTGTTTGTTTGTTTGTTTGTTTGTTTGTTTGTTTATGGTTTCCCTGGTTATGGGCATTAGTAACTGCTAAATTTTATGGTTTTTTTTTAAATAAAAAAGTTTTATTGCCGATTTGTAAATTGTTTTTTTTTATACATGCCGATTTCTGATCAAAATCATCTGGCACCCCTGCCACTAAAAAAGTCCTGAAATGCACAGCACATAGTTATCTCTGCGGAGCATAAAATTCTCGTTTTTTAATTTATTATTCTTCACTAAAAACTTTTAATTTTCAATAACTATAAATAATTCGTTTGTGTATCTAAACTGATGACGATTGCCCAAAGGATTTTTTCAGTATCGAAGTATCGCGCTTGCTATTTAAAAATGTTAAAGTGTTGAGTCAATATTTATGAAAGTCATTATTTCAAAAACGGTTGCGACCTATAGACCAGAAAACTGCAAAAATCACTAATTTTCTTGATTTATTCACACGCTTAAATTTACATCAATCCCTATGCACAGTGACAGTCCATATGCACAGTGGTCCC
Source organism: Pollenia labialis (assembly GCA_949318255.1). Classification (NCBI taxonomy): domain Eukaryota; kingdom Metazoa; phylum Arthropoda; class Insecta; order Diptera; family Polleniidae; genus Pollenia; species Pollenia labialis. The sequence continues at coordinate 52,941,906 of OX439142.1, forward strand.
AATGACAAATTTAAAGCGAAAAAACTCATAACTCTTTTTTATAAGGGCGTATAAGGATAAAACTTTGTACGAACAAATGACTTGGTATGGCACGATTTGACGGATTCGATTGCATTCGTGTGGCGCTTTCCATATAAAATTAACTGAAATAAAACCTACAAAATCCAAGCGGACAAGGTTTTGTTGATTTAGATCTGAATGTTGTTTTAAAGGTTATTTGGGACGGTGAATTCAAATCATCTCTTAGTTTTTTTCTACCAGCTCGACTTTTTGAGTTATACCGTTATGGCGAAAATTAAGGCACTTCCGCTACATATATTGAAATAACTTGAAAATGGGTCACCATATTCAGTTCGAAACAAATTCAAAATTCGTCAGCAATATTATCTTAAGGCTGTGCTTACATTGGTTTTAAATTTGACCAGTAGTTTCAGAGATATCGTTGAATTTAAAAAAAAACATAAAAATTTAAAAAAAAAGTTTTGTTTTTTTAAAAATTCATAATAAATAAAAATTCAGCGTCCCAAAACACCTTAAAAAAACTTGACGAAGCTTCTCTGGGAAAGAGAAAAGATTCATACAAACAATATTTAAAGGTTGTCTCGAAAACATTCTTTGTTCTTTGTGCATGCTTCCACTTCTTTGATAGTTTGCTTAGAAAATGTTGCGCTATTTGTTTAACTTGATGCTTATGGTCATCATCTTCATAATTATCTATACCACTCAGCACGAAAATGAAATGTATGACAGCGTTATTTTTTTTCTTCTGGTCTTTTTCAGAGTACCAAATATTGAACAAATCCCTTTTAGTGATAGACATTGCAACCTAAAGATACGATAGAAAGTGTTTAGGCAAAAATAGGTAGCTAATTTCTTAAACATTTAACAATCCACATGTTATAGATAATAAAAACACAAAAATAGCAGCGACAGCTTGTGAAAGTCACATTTAAAAGTCTATCACAATTTACAAATTATATTAAATTTCAAAATTAAAGAATACATTTTAATTTGCATACAAATTTTTCTAAATGGAATGCCAAATCAGCGAAAAATTTTAAATTTAAAAAATACATACCCCTATTATATAAATAAAACTAAAACATGTTATAGAAAACGTTTTCACTGTATTTTTTTACCTAACGAAATCACATACAATTATCAACTTATCTATAATTAAAAATTAAATTTAGCAATTACTGATGTTTAAATCAATGCAGCAGTGATAATCTTGCAAATATTCAAAAAAAAAAGTATACCGTTGTGCAAGGTGGGGTCTTGTCATTAAAAAATCAACTAAAGTTTTTAACCTGCCACCATTCAAAAAAACGAGTTTTTCGCTCTAAATTTGTCATTGGGACCACTGTGCTATGCCTGCAAAACAAAGTTCAACGATGAGTAATATTGGCATCGTTTCGTAAACATTTTATTTGTGCATGTGTGAGTTGGATGATTGAACGTGCTTTGTTTGTATTCATTGATGCGCATGCCATAGAATAATTGCTTAATATCAAATCACACGCATTCTTACGCTCTTGCATTGAACCCTGCAGAAAATATTGGACAACGTGGGTCGACTACTTACATTATGGTGCAATGAACCGTAGTATGGACCATGTTATGACAAATGGTTGTATTTTAACATGCAGTGTTGCCAACAACTGCATGATGTTTATTATAATATTACACATTGGAAGCCCTGATGTTATCCATTATTTATTGTTTATTTAGCCCTTTCGGTATTTCTTTTTTGTTTTTGATTAAAAAATTCTTATTTTCGATTTTATAATTATTAAACCTTATGCTATTAACAATCAATAATCATTTCTTTAAATTTTGTAGCAAACCTGGTTTATGAGCACCATGCCATATGGTATAAAATGTACATACTGCATATTTAAAGGGAAAAAAGGAAATAATTTCAATAAAAATTTATAATGCCATTTCAAAAATTTTATAATCAGAAAGATGTATAATAAATTATTATTTATTTTATCTAAAAACAATTCAAATGCAATTTCTTTATAAAATAAAGATATTTTTTACAGTAAGAAAGACAAATTAATTAAGAAGCACGATCATTTATATAATATGTATGTTCATATGTAGATATATTTCTATATTATTATTTTTTTCCTTTGAATAAAATCTATGCCAAATGGCATAGAATGATTTTAAAAAATTCGAACACCTTCTTTGAACAACCCTTGGTTTTTAATTTTTTTCTCCACTTATTAGGGCAATGATAATCTGCTAAAAACCTTATGGAAATTTATAAAATAACTTTATTTTCGTAACAATATTTTCAAAATTACAAAGTGACCTTTTGTCGTACACTCACAATATTCTGTACGTTAAATTAACTGAATTTGTAATATAAAATAAATGAAAATTCATTTAAAAACCGGTCTTCTTTTTTTTCATTTATTTTTAACGAAAAGTTCTTTTAATTTTTATTGTCAAAAATCCAACCCCATGTTCCGTATAAACAAACAATTTTTCAGTTATTTTATTAAATTCAGTAATTTTCGTTTACTCCACAAAAGATCAGAATTTCTAAAAAAAAACAAACACCAGACAGACGCTTGTTTTTCTAATGAGAGAAAGAAAGAACATTATTGTTTTCTTATCCTGTTACACAGGCTTGTTTTACTTCTGTTGTACTAACCTCGTTTGTTTACAGAAGAACTCACAATCATATGATACCGGCAGCATGACCGAAATGGTTTCACAAATATTTTACTTTAAAAATTTGATGTATTTAACTAAATCATTAAATTAACAAATAGAAAATGGGAATTTGTAACAGAAAACAAGCACATCGTTTTTTAAAGATAAGTAAAAGCAAATTTTTGGTAGTTAAATTATTTTTTGACAGTTAATTTATATAAAATAACCGAAAATTCATTTGTTTTTACAGAATTCGCGCTTGAATTTTTTAAAGTATAAAATTAAATGAACCTTTCGTTATTTTAAATTACAATTTTTATTTAATATTTCATAAATAAGAATTTAACTTAATCAACGGACAATATTACCTGCAACTGAAAATCCGTAATAATATGCACTTAGTTTTTTTGAACAACTGTTCAGTTAAAAATAAATTTGCTTCGGACTTTATCTAAAAATTACTGAACGGAATACTTCTTGAATAATCTACAGTCCGTTTCTATAATAATATTGTGAGTGAAGATTACAAATCAAGGCATGTTTCCTCTCTGGCTTATCAGAATGAACTGGGTGTACCAATTAAAATATTTTATTTTTCAATTGTAATAAAAAGCATTAAAATAAAAATCTAAGAATATCAAAAAAATTATTTTCTAACTATTTTGCCCCCAACACAGGGGCTTGCAAAAAGAACTATGCCATATATCATAGAATTACCGAAAGGAATTTTGAGAAATTGGTAAGTAAAATTAAAAATATCAAGTAATTAATTAGGCCAAACTATAATATGCATAAGCTGGTTTAAGCTACTGTCAAAAATTAACAAAAATATTAAAGAAAAGCATTTAAAAAACAAAAATAAAATATAAGAGTATTTTATTCCGTTTCGGAAAGTGCGATCTGTTTCGCACCCTGCTAAAGCAAATTCCAGTTTTTTTAAATTAGCCAAAAAGTTTTTAACATGGCTTGACACATACATATGAATCACAGGTATTGGCGAAATTGCTTAAGCCAACTTAAGCAATTGAAAGTTGGGCCTATATCAATAATGGATTACAGTGCACGTTATAAAAGGCAATTAGTGAAAAATGAAAAAGAAAAATGTTTAAAGATGCTTAAAACTTTTATTAATTTTTTTTTAATTAATGAAATTTTTTTCAGAATAACATTTAATGGGCTGCATGTTGTCTTGAGTCCTTCACTGTATATATGTATTGTATATGAAGTCGATGGTTTTTATTGTTATTTAATTTTTAATAAAGAAAAATAAAGAGTAGTGACATGGAGAAGTTTTGTATAGTAGTATGGACTAGTCTCATTATCTGCAGGGAATAAAAGGGAATAAATAAGAAATAAAAAAATGTAAGTAAACTGCTAATCTAAAGCTGAATGGAAAAACTCGACACGCTAAAAAAACATCGTGGTATTATGTGTATTTTTTGGTAACGAAAAGGTTGGTTTAAAAATCTTTTTTCACATGCCTTAATATTTAATATAAAATTGTTTTGATTCTACTGAAAATCTTTATGATCAAGTAATAATAGAATATGTATATAATAAAAATGTTACGATTGCCACTATTTTTCATTTGTACCTGTTAGAATTTTGAATTGCTTAGTAATGATAGAAAATGGTTGGTTAACAACACGGTTCTTTTGTTTACATTTGATTGAAAAAATGCTTGAAAAAAATTTAAATGAAAATGTGAAAAGAGTTTCGTAGCAGAGAATAGAGAAAAAAACTCGGCGTAAATTGAATAATCTAAACGCGGTCTAAGTTCGAATTTTTTATTTTGTTAGGTCTGTACAACTTAAAGCAAGCTTTAAAATTTTAAACAATAGATACGGTATTGATCTGTCTTGATAGATCCCAAGCAATATAATTCACTTACTTTCATCTTACTTATTTTATCTAATTGATTAAAACGGCAAATAATTGCTAAAAAAAAACCTGAATGTTATAAACTTTTTTGCGTTTTTGTATAGGAATTTGAGGGTATATTATGTTTGTCATTCCGCGGAAACTGATTTTATATTTATCTAAGACCCCAAAAATGTATATATTGTAGGTCATTGAGTTATTCTTAGTCGATTTAGCCATGTCCGATTGTCTATCCGTCTATTGAAATCACCCTCACTTTCAAACAACTTAAAAGAAAAGATAAATCTATATATATAAAAATGAAAAATGTTTGTATGTTTGTTTGTTTGTTTGTTTGTTTGTTTGTTTGTTTGTTTGTTTGTTTGTTTGTTTGTTTGTTTGTTTGTTTGTTTGTTTGTTTGTTTGTTTGTTTGTTTGTTTGTTTGTTTGTTTGTTTGTTTGTTTGTTTGTTTGTTTGTTTGTTTGTTTGTTTGTTTGTTTGTTTGTTTGTTTGTTTGTTTGTTTGTTTGTTTGTTTGTTTGTTTGTTTGTTTGTTTGTTTGTTTGTTTGTTTGTTTGTTTGTTTGTTTGTTTGTTTGTTTGTTTGTTTGTTTGTTTGTTTGTTTGTTTGTTTGTTTGTTTGTTTGTTTGTTTGTTTGTTTGTTTGTTTGTTTGTTTGTTTGTTTGTTTGTTTGTTTGTTTGTTTGTTTGTTTGTTTGTTTGTTTGTTTGTTTGTTTGTTTGTTTGTTTGTTTGTTTGTTTGTTTGTTTGTTTGTTTGTTTGTTTGTTTGTTTGTTTGTTTGTTTGTTTGTTTGTTTGTTTGTTTGTTTGTTTGTTTGTTTGTTTGTTTGTTTGTTTGTTTGTTTGTTTGTTTGTTTGTTTGTTTGTTTGTTTGTTTGTTTGTTTGTTTGTTTGTTTGTTTGTTTGTTTGTTTGTTTGTTTGTTTGTTTGTTTGTTTGTTTGTTTGTTTGTTTGTTTGTTTGTTTGTTTGTTTGTTTGTTTGTTTGTTTGTTTGTTTGTTTGTTTGTTTGTTTGTTTGTTTGTTTGTTTGTTTGTTTGTTTGTTTGTTTGTTTGTTTGTTTGTTTGTTTGTTTGTTTGTTTGTTTGTTTGTTTGTTTGTTTGTTTGTTTGTTTGTTTGTTTGTTTGTTTGTTTGTTTGTTTGTTTGTTTGTTTGTTTGTTTGTTTGTTTGTTTGTTTGTTTGTTTGTTTGTTTGTTTGTTTGTTTGTTTGTTTGTTTGTTTGTTTGTTTGTTTGTTTGTTTGTTTGTTTGTTTGTTTGTTTGTTTGTTTGTTTGTTTGTTTGTTTGTTTGTTTGTTTGTTTGTTTGTTTGTTTGTTTGTTTGTTTGTTTGTTTGTTTGTTTGTTTGTTTGTTTGTTTGTTTGTTTGTTTGTTTGTTTGTTTGTTTGTTTGTTTGTTTGTTTGTTTGTTTGTTTGTTTGTTTGTTTGTTTGTTTGTTTGTTTGTTTGTTTGTTTGTTTGTTTGTTTGTTTGTTTGTTTGTTTGTTTGTTTGTTTGTTTGTTTGTTTGTTTGTTTGTTTGTTTGTTTGTTTGTTTGTTTGTTTGTTTGTTTGTTTGTTTGTTTGTTTGTTTGTTTGTTTGTTTGTTTGTTTGTTTGTTTGTTTGTTTGTTTGTTTGTTTGTTTGTTTGTTTGTTTGTTTGTTTGTTTGTTTGTTTGTTTGTTTGTTTGTTTGTTTGTTTGTTTGTTTGTTTGTTTGTTTGTTTGTTTGTTTGTTTGTTTGTTTGTTGGCTTATAGACTCCTAAACTACTGAACTGATTTTCCTGAAATTTTTACAGTAGCATCACGTGAATCCTAAAAATAAAATACGCTACTTATTTTTTCGATAGGGGCAGGGGAATTGGTACCCCCCATTGAATGTCAATAGTAAATATCGCATATCTTTAGAGCCTCTGCACGCATTTTGTTGAACTTTTGGAAGTAGGATGTTTTGAACCCCCAAATTGAAATAAAATAGCAGCGGGGAAGTGGTTCCCCCCATAGGACGCCAATGCTTAATTTCGCATATCTAATGAGCTGCTATAGTGAGAATGTTCAAACTTTGTGGAAGTCACTCTTATGGTATAGTACACTTTTGAAAATAAAAATAAAGCGGGTAGGCGCAGGGGGGAAAAACCTCCCATAGGATGCATATATTAAATATCGCTTAACTGAAGAACTATTAAAGGCGGAGTCTTCAAACGTGGTTAAAGCTACTACTATGGCAAACTATAAATTTCAGTATAAAAATGGGCGGGGTAAACAGGGGAGGAGCAGTACCCCTCATAGATAGAAATATAAATAAGAGCCACTGCACGCATTTTGTTGAACTTTTGGTAGTAGGATCTTCTGAGCCCCAAAATTTAAATAAAATAGCAGCGGGGGAAGTGGTTGCCCTATAGGACGCCAATGCTTAATATCGCATATCTTAAGAACTGTTATAGTGAGAATGTTCAAACTTTGTGGAAGTCACTCTTATGGTATACTACACTTTTGAAAATAGAAATAAAGCGGGTAGGCGCAGGGGGGAAAAACCTCCCATAGGATGCATATATTTAATATCGCTTAACTGAAGAACTATTAAAGAGGGAGTCTTCAAACGTGGTTAAAGCTACTACTATGGCAAACTATAAATTTCAGTATAAAAATGGGCAAGGTAAACAGGGGAGGAGCAGTACCCCTCATATATAGAAATATAAATAGGAGCCACTGCACGCATTTTGTTGAACTTTTGGTAGTAGGATCTTCTGAGCCCCAAAATTGAAATAAAATAGCAGCGGGGGAAGTGGTGCCCACCATAGGACGCCAATGTTTAATATCGCATATCTTAAGAACTGTTATAGTGGGAATGTTCAAAATTTACAGAAGTCACTCTTATGGTATACTACACTTTTGAAAACAGAAATAAAGCGGGTAGGCGCAGGGTGGAAATACCTCCCATAGGATACATATATTAAATATCGCTCAACTGAAGAACTATTAAAGGGGGAGTCTTCAAACGTGGTTATAGCTACTTTTAGGGTCAACTATAAATTTCAGTATACAAATGGGCGGGGTAGACAGGGGAGGAGCAGTACCGTTCATAGATAGATATATAAATAAGAGCCACAGCATGCATTTTGTTGAAGTTTTGGTGGTAGGATCTTCTGAGCCCCAAAATTGAAATAAGAAAGCAGCGGGGGAAGTGGTGCCCACCATAGGACGCCAATGTTTAATATCGCATATCTTAAGAACTGTTATAGTGGGAATGTTCAAAATTTACAGAAGTCACTCTTATGGTATACTACACTTTTGAAAATAGAAATAAAGCGGGTAGGCGTAGGAGGGGAAATACCTCCCATAGGATCCATATATTAAATATCGCTCAACTGAAGAACAATTAAAGGGATAGTCTTCAAACGTAGTTAAAGCTACTATTATGGTAAACTATAAATTTCAATATAGAAATGGGCGGGGTAGCCAGAGGAGGAGCAGTACCCCGCATAGATAGAAATATTAATAAGAGCCGCTGCAAGCAATTTGTTAAACTTTTGGTAGTAGGATCTTCTGAGCCCCAAAATTGAAATAAAATAGCAGCGGGGGAAGTGTTACCCCCCATAGGACGCCAATGTTTACTATCGGATATCTTAAAAACTGTTATAGTGAGAAAGTTCAAACTTTGTAGAAGTCACTCTTATGGTATACTTCACTTTGAAAATAAAAATAAAGCGGGTAGGCGCAGGGGGGAACTACCTTCCATAGGATGCATATATTAAATATCTCTCAACCGATAAAGTGGTTAAAGCAGTGTAGCAAAGCGCACCGGGTTAAGCTAGTATTGGTTTAAAATTGTATCTAGTTTCCCTAAAAAGTTTGGGATTATAATCCAGAAAAATGGTTCAAAGAGTTATGAGTTAAGATGTGGAACAACCACCCTAAAAAATTTATCATTTTGTTACAAAAACTAGCATAACTAGTGGCGGAATGCACCTATTGAGATAAGAATTTGCAAAAATTCGTTTTAAATGACTAAAAATAATACTTAAAAACCTTTTATATCCCTTATATATCAAGCCGATAGCCTTAGTTGCTAGTGCTTTAGCTTTAAGATTTATTGCTTATTTTAATTATAATAAATATCTTAATAAATAAAATCCCTTAAATAAATAAATTTTGATCACTCATAGTTTTATATTTGAAAAAAACCGCGAGTTTAAATATTCAGCGGTTTCTAGCGGTTTTGAAGTCCGACAACAGGGATTATTTGAATAATTGAAAGCCAGCAGCGAATGTGTGTGGCTGAGAAAGTTTGTTTGTATTAATGGTGTTCATAAAATGCGAATTTTTTGCAATCACACAAAGTCGTTCTCCTATAAAGACCTATTTACTTTTTATCTACCATATGCTAGCTTAAAAAGAAACCAAAAATTACTTTGATAATAAATTAGCAAGTGCTTAAAAATAGCTGAACTGGCAACTGGCTTTTTTGGATTTTCTTGCGAAAACAATTAAGCAATTGGTTTTTGTTTTTATTTTGTTTTTCTTAACCCACTTACAACTAAAATCAATGTTAGGAGAATTCCAACTTATTGTAATGTAATGAGTGTAAGAAAAGATAAACACACTGTTTATTATTAGTATTTTGTTAAAGCTTTGATATCGTTGCAAATAAGATTTTTGGATTTTGCAATTGTCATTCTTTCTGCAATTTTATTTGTTAATATCTTTGGCTTTTCTAAAATTTTTTGGGAGTATAATGATCTGATGATCTGGCCTAAGCAACCGATGAAATGCGCATAGAAACTAGCTTATCCCCAACAATAAATTTCAATTTGGAATAAAAAACGACAAACAAAATCTTATCAGTTAAAAACTGTGTATTCCCAAAAAGTACTTTGAAAAGAAACTTTTAGTTTATAAATTAACCACGATACTGGATCAAAATGAAGGTATTATAAGCCCCTAATTGGATTTGTAAGAAAACTTACGAAAATCGAGCAAACACATATATTGATTAGTCAAAGTTACTAGAAAATCTTTTAAAAACAATTAAGTTATTGTAAATGTTTCCCAAGCTTTTGATAAAGGGAGGCCAGAAGGCTTAATAATTAATAAAAAAATAAATATATGAATGGTGGAGAATTTGGTACTTAAAACAGAATTTTTTTTAGGTTTATTCCACCGATTAATGCCGGAGTGTCACAGCGCAGCGATTCAGAATATTCGATATATACTTAAAACATGCCATCCAATATCACCAACAACCAACCACACTTAAACATATACTACTTTTGAAGATCATAGAGCTTTTCTATGCATCCATGAAAACCTTTATGACCATCCCGATACCCACAGGACCATATTTTTCAATTGAAAACATGGTTAAAACAATGGAAAATTAAGTTCAATGAAAATGTGCACATATTACATTCTCTCTACATTGGGAAATGTGCCCCTTTACGTATATATATATTTCATTACCACTGGCTAAATGTATGGTTTAATTTAAAGTTTTAAAGGTTAAAACAATTTCTTCTTCCAGGCTTAAGTTGCAATTCTCAGGCTGTTTTAGAAATTGCTTCGGTCCTCTGAGCGATGTAAGTTCTGCTGGTCTACCAGACTACAGGACCCGAAAGACAGAAGTACTTTTTTAAAATAGCCTGGGAATAGCAATCCAAGCCTGGAAAAATATTTTTTAAGCATTTTTAGCTTTAAAAGAGATAATTTAGTTCAGCTACCAATAATAATGTTTCGTAAACAAATTTCACTTTATGAAACTCCCGCTATTTCTAGAAAGAGTAGTTTTGTGATGTACTTTCCACACCCTCTTGAAGCAAAGTAATATGTAAAACTGGACCTTACCAGGTTTTTATACAAAAATTTGGTAACATTACGATGCTACGGGTCAGTGTTATGTTACCAAACTACGAACCAAGCATGTAACGAAATTTATTGACAATCACACAATAGGACAATTAAAAGTGATATTTGTATTCAGGTGTGACGAATCGTATGTACCCTTTATCATAGTATTAAAACTCCTATACCTGGGTATATTATTTTCGTTGATTTCCAAGCTGATAGAAGAATGTCTTTTTTCATTCTACCACAATTGAATAAATTAAATGACACCTGCTGCGCATGTTTTCTTAAAATTGGAAAATAATTTTATTCTTGCAAAATTTTTATTTCTTAAAACCCAATTTATTGATGAGGATTAATGTTAGGCTTGGTTATTTTGTAAGTTGTTTGCCTTAATTTTTTATGATTTTTTTTGTTATCAACAATTTAATTTATGTAGGTATCAATTTTGTTTTGGAAAATTCACGTGTATTTAAATGTTCTGTTTTACTTGTAGTATAAAAAATGTAAAGTCAGGTAGACAAATTTAATCAGTGTAACTATGTATGATATTCTTTTTGAATTGGACGACTTTAGTGATTCGAGTTTACAAAGAAAAAAGAAACATTTTTAAAAAATTTTAAATTACTAAAGTGCCGAGATAAAGTAAAAAGGAAAAGATTTAAAGAACTATAATAATTGTGAGAAAGGACATTAATAAAAAAAATGATTGTAAAAGGAAAGGAGAATTAAACAAAATGAAAAATAAACATCAATACACCAGGCAGAAGCGGTCTGCATACAAACTTTTTTCTTATTTAAGAGTTAAAATTTTCAAGATATTACATAAAACCTAATCTTGTGATAAGTCCTAAGCGCATATAGTTTACATCAGTTAACAAAATTTTATAACCTCCAACTCTGGCGATGTAATCAAAAAACCCACTTAAAACTGCTTTGTTAAACTGCTGTTGTAAAACTTTTTAAAACGCACTCTCATAATAAAACCCGAGTAGAAAACGTCTAACGATCGTGTTAGCTGCAAAGTGAAAATGAATCTAAAAGTAAATTCTTATTAACTTTAAATCAATTTAGAAAATATAAAAAAATAAACAAACAAGTAAATTAAAGAGAAGATATAAAATTCATAAAATAAAAGTGAATACCTCAATACTTACTTACCTTTTAAAATATTTTGTAATTTATAACTCAGCTTAAAAATTACAACATAATGTGTGTGACTAGCATTTACCAATTTTTTTTTAGGTACCATTTCTACTTAAATATACATACTACCCTACGTGTGGAAAAAATATTTAAAATCAAAGTAAACCTTAACTAACAGCCTGGCCCCCAAAGCCAGCTACGCAACATCCCTAAAAACTTAATAAACAGTAAAGTTCCGCTTCAAGCTTTGGCTGTGCACGAAAATGTGAAACTAAAGGCTACAACTAAATCATCACTACTAAGTGAAGATTTTTGAGATATGCTGGACGTTAATTTAAAACTATTTCAACCGATGGCGCAATGGATTACTATTTTCAAATCCAACCAATTTAGTATTCATCAAGTACATTTTGCTTTTAAAGACATTCAAAATAAGCTACGAGATGCATTTATAGAAGCAACTGAAATTGATGATAATAAAAAACAAGAACTTATGTCTTCCTTTGATAAAAGGATGGAAATGTCTATTAAACCAATACATTTGGCTTCAAGTTTCCTTGACCCCAATAATCAAGGACACGATTTAAGTTCATCCGATTATCTAACTGCAATGGAGTTTATTTATGAAATGAGTACCAATTTGAAAATAAATGTAATGGAGGACCTATCAAGCTATAAAGCTAGAGAGGATTTGTGGGCCAACAAGTTTGTGTGGAGCTGCGTAGAAGATATATATTCTTCTACATGGTGGAAAAGTATTTGTGTGTCCACAGAATTGAGCAAGATAGTGGTTCGTATATTGACTGCTCCATGCACTTCTGCTGCCACTGAACGCTCATTCAGCACTCAAAGTTTCATCCACTCAAAAAAACGAAACCGATTAACTGCAGATAATGCCGGAAAAGTATGTTTTATAGCACATAACTGGAATCTCGCCAATAAGGACATACGACAAAAGGATACTTCCCCAAAGATTGTACCGGCTGAGGATGAAATCGATTTTGGTAATTCATTTGAGGAAACAGCTTCCACTTCACTGGTATCACCCATTCTTCACCTAATTGTTCGTATAATAATTTGCGGAGTGAAAGTGACGATGAAAGCGACAGCAACAGTGATTTCGATTTACTAATGTAATATTCCAAAAATAAATATGTATCCATATATGTATAATTTAGTTATTGACTTAAGTTCTTATTTTCCAACTGCTCTGTAATCATTTCAATTTTTATTAATAAAATTTAATATAAAATTCATTAAATTTGGTTGCAAAATAGTTTATACCCACCTTTTTTGTAAATACCCGGGTATTTACCCATTTTTACCCAATTTATCTATTTTACCGGGTATTTACCATTTGGGTATTTACCCTTTGCCCATCTCTAGCTATATAAAATATCATCGCCTATTTATCGAACAGTTTCGTTTCGAAAACTCTTCGCCGTAGTGAGCTTTAATTTTTTTCGAATCTCAGGTCAGGTCACGTTAACCCAGTAAATATTTTTATACAGAATTTCAATTGAACAGGAAAAAATAGCTGAATTATAACAGCACAGAACGTGGGTAGAAACTTATTCTATTCTGCCTGTAGACATAAAAATCAAAACAATATATTGCAAAGTTCCGTTATTTTTAATGAGTTTTAATCGTGTACCATTTTTACTGTGAGATAAATTTACTTTTATTTTAAAACATATAAAAAATCTAAACAGACCCGAAATAGCGATATTTTTATATCAATTTTTTTATGCGTTTCTATTCAATTTTATTAAAGGTTTAAATAACTTAAGCATTTTTGTCTGATTTTCATTTCCAGTACCTCGTTAGAAATGTGTTGCCTACCGCTTCAGATTTTAGTAAAAAATTTACCCCTAACTGCACTATCTTACTTTGTTATAACATTAATTTAGAGAAAATTAAAAACATATGTTAATACATATTTTTGTGTAGGAAACACGTTTTATTAATAAATTTAGTTTCTATTAAATTATTCCTTTAATGACCAATATTTTTAAAAGGACATTAATAAAAAAAATTATAGAAAAAATTTAAATCCAGTTGTATTACATTTGTCCTTCGAGTTGTGTTGAAAAAGGTCAACAGGCAAAAGAATGACAAAAAATGAAAAAAATTACTTCGAGAAGAATTCTTGCAAAAAAAGTACGATAAAACAGAAGTAAGGAAGAACATGTAAATCAATTCAAGTAGATAATCATTCAAAAGCAAATTTCGATCTACCAAAGGTTAAATACAGTTTGGTTTAAAGCTTGATGTTTGAGTGTTGACTGCCAGCAGCCGTCAATGCCTGTGAGTGTTTAACGGCAAACCCTCTGAAGAGATTGAGTGGTTACAATTGAAACATATAAGGGAAACCTGTCCGTGAAAGCAACGTATGATTTTTCCATGTATTTTTTTATTATTTTCAAAATGCATTTTCCCATAAACATCTTAAAATTTCTTTAAAAAAACTTAATACTCAATTTACAATTGCTTGTAATGGAGAGGTTATGAAGAAAGAGTGCAAACATAACATATTTTTGCATGAAAATAATTATATAAAATTGTCTTTAGAAGTAACTTAAAAAGAAAATATAAAATTTTCCAGTTTCCAGCTGAATTTCCTCACGTAAAATAACTGATATATGCTATGAAACTATTTTATTACAAAAACATAGAATTTTTTATAATAATAAACAATAAAAGACGATGATTTTAGACAATTAATTTTTCCATCCTGGTCGAGCATATGCGTATAGATTTGAATAATTTATTGCTTTTCAATATAGGTTATTCTAAAGTTTACTTAATTACGTGTTCTATTGACATGATTACGCGTTTCTTAATATTTTACTTTTCCATAATATATTATATATAGTTTTGTTAAAAAAGACTAATTGTTTTTATAAAAATCCGTGTTACTTATAATGAAGTCACAAATAGTTTTCATTAAAGCTCATATTTATTTTTGTTTAAATACATAGTGCTATCTGTTTATTTCAATGTTCATATAGATAAAATTTGTATTTGTAAATAGTGCTATCAGACAAAAAGGGTCCGCCAAATAACTATTTTTTTTGAAAATGCTATAAAAAAAACTACTAAATATTTTCACAAATTTCTTTTTTTTATTTTAAAGTACAATCCTTCCGGTTAATAATGGAAAATAATTTCATTCAAATGGCTGCTTCTGCTGGCCATGCAGTAGCCTACACGATCGGTCCAATTTTTAAGCACATTATCGATTATGTGCAGCTATATTTCACCAATGGCTTCACGAATATTGTCCTTTTAGGCGTCAATTGTCTCTGGCTTGTCGGCGTAACAATTATCATTGACGATACCCCACAAATAATAGTCCAACGGTGTCAAATCGCAGCTCCGGGGTAGCCAAACGACATCAGTTCTGCGGCTGATAATGCGTTCTTTAAAAACAGGGCGCAAAACATCGAGTGAAGCTTCGGCTGTTTGGCACGTAGCGCCGTCCTGTTGAAACCAAATGATGCCAATATCCTCCTCTTCAATTTTTGTGAACAAAAATTTGTTCAACATGGCCCGATAACGATCGCCATTGACTGTAACGGCCATTCCTTGCTCATTTTCGAAGAAAAATGGGGGGCCAATTATGCCTCTGGACCAAAATCCTTACCAAACAGTGACTCGTTTTGGGTGCAACGGCTTTTCAATGTATGCGTGCGGGTTTTCTGTGCCCCAGTGCTTTTTTTTGCTTGTTTACATACCCGCTAAGATCAAAATGAACTTCATCTGAAAAGATGATTTTTTTTGGCAAAATAGGCATCTTCTGTAAGTCGATCGCAGGCTCACTTAGCGAAGCGAAAACCGCATATTTCCCAGCGTTGTTCAAGCGTTTACACAACCATATTCGTTCAGCAGAAGGATAAAACTAATTATCTGTCAAATCAGACATGAGCTAAGTGTTACCATTCACGAAATAAGCACTAGTTGAAAAAAAACGTTAGATGGCGGACCCGTTAGTTTGCCGTTAAAAAATAATAATTCAAAAATAACAAACTTTAATTTCTATGGCACTGCTCGTAACACAGTGCTCGAAATTGACACTTTTTTAAGACAAGCTTGGCACTTGTTGTATTAACATAATTCGGATACGCTGAATCCAATGGTGCTAACCGTTTTTTTAAGGCTAGCTCTTTTTTTCGAGATAAACCGTTATTTCGAAAATGGTGGAGGTTGCACAACATATATTCGCGTAACTTAAAAAGGGTTTAGTTTATCATGTTTTTAGAACGAATGCACATATTTGAAAAAGTTTCATTGCGGAATTCCGGTTTTTTTTTGGTAATTTCAAAATAAGAGCTAAGCTTAAAAAAGCGGTTAGCACCATTGGATTTAACGTACCCAAATCATGTTAAAACGCCATGTGCCCGGCTTGTCTAATTTTGCAACTAGCACAGTGAAATTATTACGGTACTGATTAAAATTACATATTTTAATAATTGCTTTTTTATTTTGACCTAAAATTTTTGTTTGCTGGGTAAACTCTCTCTTTCATCACTAATACTAATATGAAGCAATACAACCGAAGTTTACTTTTTGGACGTCCTGATCTAAATCAACCTCTACACAAATCTTGCTAAGTATGAGCTTCAATAACATTACAGTAAGTACCCAGCAAACCAAATGCAACGAAATCGTTCAGAGTTCATAACGACTTTCTGCACAAGTTGCCGATTTCGGGACTGATTTCGTCTAGAAGTCGACACGAAAAATATATGAAGTGGTTGACACGAGTTCTGTAAGAATTGTCGGGGGAAATTCACTTAACTTCACAGATAGATCTGTCTGATATCTGAACGATGTCTGATGATATTTCCTAGGGAAATTCTGGACTTAATCCCGATATTTCCAATCGATGTCTGACAGAAATCGTACTTGTAGTCGTTTAAAATTCGCATAGTTTTTGGGACAGTTTGTACAGATATATGCCAGAAATTTGACAGTAAATCGTTTTTATTTCTTAAATGATTGCCGACAAATCGTGCAGCTTTGTGGAAGAAATCTGGACAAAAATCATTTAAAACTCTGAAACTTTTGACGATTTATCGTAGAAAAGTCTGACAGAAATCTGACATTAAATCTTCAACATTTTCAGATTGAATAAATCAGATTTTTGTCTATACGAAAACAATTTTTATATGAATTGAAACCTGTTTAATTGCCTGAATAGAAAAACTCGACCTATATTTCTATTTATAAAAATATAAAATGAAAAAAAATAAAACGTAAAATTTATAGTTTGAATTTCTTTAATTTTAATCCTTTTTTTTATTTCATTTGGTTTTCATTTTGGTCTTTATCATTCATTTGCTCATTTGCAGCTGCAAGTCTTCTGTTGGTTTTATTGACTCGGACTCGGCAGAGGCTTCTGTACGGTGTGTTGTTCCTTTTGGCTTCTCTTTTCAAATGATTCATCTGTTCGAAGGTCGGCAAATTCACAGGGAAATATTATTCTTTTTAAATGATGCTCACCTTTCGGTGCAGCAGTAATAACCCGAATGAGATTTTACATTTATCAAAAATGCTCGAGCTGGAGCATCACAAACAAAATAGCCTACTTCTATTTGATAGTACTTTGAATTAAAATTAAAGCCGAACAATAAGTATTTCTTTAAATCTTCAATTAAATATTTAAGAAAAACATTAGGATCACTTGGCTTACTATATTTGTCTGTTGCATTGTCGCTACCGACATTGAGAAAAACTCCAACTAAAAAAACTCAAGGGTAATTAGAAACACTCATCAGAATAGGCCACAAACATTTTTTTGAGCTTTTAAATATCGGCAGACCATCTACACCAAAATTTAAAATAAGTTTATTTGAATCCACGTAGGAACTTTCCGTTTTGTGCAAAAAATCTGTCAAACAGTTTTGAAGACCATAATGATAGTATGTGCCTTTCCCCATCTGTTTAACAGATGTACTTCTTGGAGTTTCGCGCAAGGTACGAACGTCACGAGGTAAATTAATGTCAAAGATATTAAGTTTTTGAAGCAGTTCATTCATAGCCTGCACTGACATATAATGTTTTACAGACCATTCTCTCAAAAAACATACAAAATAAACTTGATGCACTTGCTCTACATTTTGTGGCGAACTTGTAGTTCGACTAAAACAATTACTTTCATTCAAATTTACATTTAAACTCGGCTCAGAAGCTTCACTACTTAGCATTTCCTCAGTGGCAGAATTGCAAAACAAATTTGTTCCCATTCTTGGAACATTTTCTTCATCGTTTTCATTGCTTAAAATTGAATTTATTAATTTTTCGGCTTCCATATTAACTTTTTTTCTAATTGCCTGTCTTGACATTTTTTTGTAATTATTATTACTATTAATTTATTTATTATTATTCAATTTAATTATTATTACCACATTTATTACTAAACACTTTATGTTTTTAGCACGTCTTCTCTCTTTCCAAATTTACTTGATACACTGCTGTAAACGACGATTATAATAATTATTAACATGTTTTCTTTTCTTCAAATTGGATAATCCCGTTAGACACATTAAACTGTTGTTGTAACAATGATCAAACAAAGAATTGAAAAAACTTCGAACTTTTGATCCGAGTTCTGTACGAAATCTTACAGATTTTTCTGCACAAGCAAAACATTAAAACCATTGTAAAATCTATCAGCAGTCTGCAAGCTTTCGTGCAGATATTTCTTAACAAATGAATATGAAATATTCCTCCGAGGTTTCTATCTGAAGGATGAACGAAATCCTGCAGACATTTCTGCATAAGCAAAATATAAAATTCTTTGAAATTTCGTTAACAATTTTAAAGAACTCTGTACGATATGTCGAAAGACTTACGAGTTTGTACAGAATTGTCTTATATCAGACAAAATCTGAAAGTTTGGTTGGCTGGGTAACTGTGAGTGAGTATAATTACAATAAATTATGAGTCATGATTTGGATCTACTCACTTTTTCACTACTCAGTGCTGATCTGTATACACAATCGTTGCTTCAATTTCACCATCAATATTTAATTTTACTCGAAAATTGTAAGACGAAGCAGGTTGTTATTAAAGATAAATGTTTTAACCGGTCCGGGAGGGATAGAACGGATTGCAGGGTGTCTAGTGAATTTTGGCACGGTTTGGATGCAGTGGTAACCAAGCTTCTATTAAAATTGGATAGGAGTGGTCTCAGGACGCTTATAGGGTCATTAATGGGTCATTGTTATGTAAGGCCTTTACAGGTAAATGGGACAATACCATACCGAGGATTCTGAGGAGCTAGAGGCGATAGAGCATTTACTGTGCTACTGTCCTAGGATGCAGAGTCTCACGCAGAAATGGCTATTGCAATCTTTTAGATAATTTGATCAAATTTGGGTAATACATATTAATTGAACTAAGGACGATGCTTACGTAAATGGTGAGAATTGGTTTATAATTTCACATATTCCCCATAAAAATTTATTTCCAAATTGGATTCTTTGTGTCCGTAAAATATCTAATTATGTTGGTATTTACATTAAATTCGCTTCAAAATTATTTTCCTGCAAAATTAATTACTTTCGAATCAGTTGACATTTGCCCATAGTAAGCATTATCTTCCTTTTGAATATTAAATCCGTTAAGGCACAAAATATAAAAGTATTAAAATTTAACAAATAACAGGTAACAAGTAAAAAAAATAAATAAAATAAAAAAAAATATCTTACAAGAAATCTTTTCGCGAATTTAGTTCCGTATATTGCATATACCTTGTTAAATGTACATGTTTTCTAAAATCTTAAGCTGTGCTCAATACCTTTCTAACGACGTATTGGAAATGAATATCGATTAAAAAATTATTTACTTAAAAAGATTTTGTTTGTCGTGCTTAATTCCCGATTTTTATTTTTGATAAAAACACTGAAATTTATTGTTGATGAGATAAGCTATTCCTTATCATATTTCTCTGGTTGCTTATGCCTGAACCAACCAATTGTAGAGTGGAATGTATGAAAAGATAAACTCACTGTTTATTGTTGTTGTTATTGTATAAGCTTTGATATTGTTGTTTTTTATAAGCTTTGATATTATTTCAAGTAAAACTATTGCTTATGATTCTTATTCGCTTTACACTTTTATTTGTTTAATATCTTTTGTTCTATGGATAAAGTTTTCTGATGATCCGGCATAAGCAACCAATGAAATGCCCATAGGCATAGCTTATCCCATCAACAATAAATTTCAGTGTTCTTATAAAGAATAAAAATTGCGAATTGAGCACGACAAACACAATCTTGTTAATTGAAAAATGTGTATTCCCCAAAATTACTTTGATTATTAAGTTATTTAAATTTTCATTAAGATCGAATTGAATAGCAGAATCAAAAAATTCATAAATACCTTTCATATTTTGTCATAAAATTAAATACAATTTTTGGCCTTCTTTGACGCTATTTTGCTCACGAGATAATATCGTTAAAGCCCAAATATTTTAGGAATCATCATAAAAAATTTTAAAGTTAATATTCAGTGGTGGCGGTGTGAGTCGGTCTAGTATACATCTACATACATATATTTTATATAATCTTAAGTAACTATCCAACCTTTTTTTCTTTAGCCTTTCGTTTTTTTTTTTATTTTTAACATTTTAATGTTCTTACTTACATGTGGACCAATTTCACTGCAATTCACGGTATGATTTGTAGTTTTTCAACTATCAATTTGATAGTATCAAAGCGACCTACCGCACAACAACAATCACCACTAGCAATATGTTCACATCGATTTAGACCACTGAGCATAAGGATAAAACAATTCGTTTACATCAAACAACGGAGAAGAAAAACAAAACAAAAAGGGTATAAGTAGTTGTAACTTATCTAGGTAGGTAAAACAAAACTAATGTATACAATTTTCAATCTTTTTTCCCATTGTGTGTAAAGAAATTAATTCTAACTGCCATTATTATGTAGCCATCGTTTGGTATAAAAACCCAGTAACGACTAGTGTTACATATTACTTTGTTGTTAGAGATTGTGGAAAGTATACTATTCTAAAGAAAAAGTGTCAGTTTCATTAAATGAATCTAATTTTTAAAATTATAATATTATTAGGTACATTTTTATTTATTTTAAAAGTTTTCAATATTAAATTCATTTCAAATTTTAACACGATTTTTCTTACAGGCTTAATTTGTAATTCTCAGGGCATTATAAAACATCACCTTTGTTGTCCTGCTCCTAAAGGCTACTACGGTTTAAGAGGTTTTCCCGGTCCTCGCGGTCCTAAGGGTGAGCCCGGTCCTATTGGACTAACAGGTCCAATGGGCCCAAAAGGCCCCGAAGGTATACCGGGTGCTCCAGGTCTTCAAGGTGATAGGGGTCCTCAAGGTCCCGAGGGCCTCCACGGTTCCCAAGGTCCCCAAGGTCTACAGGGCATTGAGGGTCCTCAAGGTCCTCAAGGTGATCAGGGTTATGATGGTCCAAAAGGTGCTGTGGGTCCAGAAGGTCCTAAGGGCTCTGAGGGACTACAAGGTCTGAAAGGTGAACAAGGGATCGTGGGTCCAATAGGTTTAGTGGGTCCAGCAGGTCCTACGGGCTCTGATGGACCACCAGGTCCGATAGGTGAACCAGGTATAGCTGGTGTTGCCGGTGAAAAAGGTGATATGGGTGAACGAGGCACAGCAGGTGATCCAGGGCAACCGGGTATTGATGGTCCACCAGGGGCTGTGGGTGCTAGCGGTTCAGATGGACAAAAAGGTGAGAAAGGTGAACTAGGTGTGCCTGGTGTTGAAGGTCCAAGAGGCGATATGGGTCTAAAAGGTGAGAAAGGTGAACAAGGTTTCACGGGTACTGCTGGTGAACCAGGTGAAAAAGGTGAGAAAGGTGAACAAGGTTTGCTGGGTCCTCAGGGTCCAAAAGGTGATAGGGGTCAAAAAGGTGATAAAGGTGACCGAGGTACACCGGGCACCATAGGTCCTAGTGGCCCTCCGGGTCCACCTGGTGAGTGCAACTGTGCCAAAGGCAAAGGCGTTACTGGTCGTAGCCTTCGATCGTTTCAACCCCATAGATTGTATATGTTGTCAAGCCAGCATGAATTGGTACCTATGGATAGAATAATACCAACACCCGAATTGCGAAAACGTATGCGAAAAGAGTTACAAAGATTATAATTACTTCAAACACATATTAAAAATTCTGTAAATAAACATCATTCTAAACTTGGACGACCCATGCATACATACATATATTTTTTATCAAACTTCTACGAAACAAGTGTAAAAACATAGTTTTTTAAGAAAACTAATTTTTGTAAATAAAGCAATTTGTACTACTTAATGTAAAAAATAATATTTAATAAACAAAAATAATTTTCGTGGGAATACAAAATTTAATTTAAATGATTTTGTTATTCGTGCTTAATTTGCCAATTTTTATTTTTGATAAAAACACTGAAATTTATTGTTGATGGGATAAGCTGTTACTGTAATTCTTATACGCTTTACAGTTTTATTTGGTTTAATATCTTTAGTTTTCTAAAATCTTTATGGATGAAGTTTCCTAATGATCTGGCTGTAACGATAATTGTGTGCGGGAAAACGATTTTTCCAAAAAAAACATATAACCTTTTGCTCCACGATGGACTTTGGCACGCTGGTGTTTTTGGCTGTAGCTCGCCGGGAATGGGAGGTTCGTGTCCATCTAGGTTTGCACAATTATCTACTTTACTCTTCCGTGCCAATATGGAAAATATATAAAAAATAGAAGCAAAAAAAAAACAAGCAGCGATTTACGAAATACCTAAAGAAGGGAGTAAATACCTGTAATAAACGGACAGACATTTCGATGACCTAAACTTTCACACGACGATTGTTTGGCAGGACTCGAATCCTCGGGACAAGTTGTTATGGTCCCGGTCAGGCTGCCCACCCCATATGACAGGTTAATGTCAACCGTGACATTACCTTTTTGCCTGAATAAAAAAAATTTTAGGTAATGTCTCTAAATTTACTTACCACTCTTTATTTTACTTTAGCTACATTCAACCATTAATTTAATTACAGCTCATATTTTCAGTTAATCCAAACTTTATAAAATAAATGTTTATTTAAATTCATAGTAAATACCATGTTTCTATCACATTAGTTCATTTTTGAAACTTAAAGCAATCTATACCTTTACTTGCCCAAAGGCTTATTAACATTGAATTTATTATTATAATATTTTAAATCATTAGTAGCACAGCTACTTTTTGAAGGAGAAAACTTATTTCTTTTTTTTTTGTTTTTTTTTTTTTTACAAAATTTCATTTGAATCCAGAGAGATGACTTATGTGAAACTAGATTACCCAAATGCAAATGGGAAATATATTCTTAGTTGTTTTTCTATTAAACTAATTTCTTCAAAATATATATATATTTTTTTATCTTTTTTTTTTTTTTAAAACATTAACAGTTGGCTGTTTTTGATCCTAGGGAGAAAATACAAAACTCTTCTCCACGCTTTTTTTAAGCGGGGTTTAAACGATGATATCTTTCAATTTTATTTCATCAATGTGTCTTGAAATATTAGCAAAAAAAAATATTTTAGGTTCTACATTTCACAAACACAATATTATTAATTGGTGCTCTATAGTTTAATCATAGAAAAACAACTAAAAATCTCTGTAGTTTCGAATTTAATTGTCTTACATACGGGGTCTTTTTTTTTTTCTTTTTTTATATTTACTTTCGCAAGTTCTATTTATTGATCTTTTTCTGGTTCAATCATTAATCAATGAGTTTTATTTCTTTTCTTCTTTATCTACTAATTTCTCAATAATATTTTAATTTATTTGGGTATTTCCCTTATTGTTTTCTCTTAGTGTAGAAAAAAAAATTTTTTTTTTATTCTCTTAGTTATTTATGAAAACATTTTCGTTACCATTAGGTTAAGTTGTTATTTACTTTCAAAATAAGTTGTTCAATCTAATATTAAATCATGAATTTACCTTAAAATTATTTGCTAAGTTGTAATTTTTAATTAGTAATTGATTCTAAAACAATTTCTTTAGTAAGAATGGTTATTAATTGTAAGCCTGCTTATTTAATAACCATTTTAAATATTCACTCAACCTTAAAACTTTTTATTGAGTTAAAATTTTAATGGATATTGTATTTATCTAATAACCATTTTAAATTATTACTCCACCCTAAAATTATTTATTTAGTATCAATTTCAAATTATTAACTGATACTTTAATTATGGTTATGTAATTATAAATCTGTCTGTATAGTAATCTTTTCAAATCATCACTAACTTTTTAAACTATTTATTGAGTTATAATTTTAGCTCGTGAATTAATTTTTAAAATTATTCTTTTATTTAAAATTTTAGTTATTAATTTTGAATTTATTACGTCGACTTTATAAGGTTTTATTTATGATGTCATTGTTAAGTTTTTTTTTTCTATTATTGATTAATTTAGAATCCTACGTGTTAATTTATTTCTGCTACTATTTGTATGATTAGTATTCTAAATATGTATTTATTTTTCAGATTCTTTGTTAAACTGATAAAACAAATAGTTTCAATCAAAATTGTAAAACGCAATTGTGTATTCATTAAATTTTCTTTTTCGACCAATACATTCTTTTACTTTTCTGTTTTTTTGTTTTGTTTTGTTTTCTCCATTATTTTTTTTTTTTTTACTCTGTATCTTAAGTTATTTAATTTCATTTTTATTAATAATCCTAAAATAAAGTAAAAACAAATGTTACCTTTACTTTATTCAATTCCCTTTTTTAATATTTTTTTCTTTTCTAAAAAAAAATACGTTTTCTCTTCTCTTTTTATTCATATTAGCTTGGTTTTAATATGTTAAATTTTGTTTTACTTGACAGTTTCAATATACTTATGCGTTTATATCTTTTTTTTTTTGCGTTTGTTTGTGTTTATATCTTAGTGTAAATGTAAAGTAGGATTAATAGAATGACATCTAATACTAAAATGATCTACACAACTAAGTATTAAAGTAAATAGATAGTTTGTTGTTAAGTAAATAAGGGATACAATCTACGTGGTTATATATTTATGTAATTTAAGGCATGGTTAAATTAGAATAAATCTAATTGTTCAATAAATGTAAAATTAGAGTTAGTTTTTTTTTGTAAAAATAACTATAATCCCCCCTTTTTTTTTAGTTAGGGTATTAAAATTTATAGTTTTAAGAGTAATAATAATTCCTACAGTTTTAGCATATAAAATAAGAAGTGTATTTATTTTTTTTTTTAAATACTAGTAATAACAGGTATAAGTGTAGTCTGTAGAATAATACGTCAATAATTATGGTGAGGATTCTTCAAAGTGTAGGGTATATTATTTTTCATCTTGTATAAAAAGTATAAATATGATGATGTCTGAAATTGCAACCAAAACTATAGTATGTAGTTTGGCCACTATAGATGTCGCCTATTACACATCAGAGCTAGTTCGCCCTGGCTACCAACTGGGAATATAGTTATGTTTGTTATTGTTTAGATTACCTGTTGATCTTGCTAACTTTAGACGGAAGTGCTGATAGGAGATGGCCTGGTGCTAACGGTAGACGTTAAATAGTAATATGATGAAAATCGTTGAAACTTGGCCCTTTCTTGGAAAATCTGTTCTAGAGTTGTAAGTTGAAAAAAATTTGTTTTCCCTTTTGTTGTTGTTTTTTTCTTCCAGGGGGTTGCAAACACTGTTAAGTGGTTTTCTTCATATCCTTTCTTTTGTTGGAAATTGTTCGTACGCTGCAACCTTGATTGTAGGCGTTTGCAAGCGGTGATGGTGGTTTTAAAACCGTTTGTTGACGTTAATTTTAAAAACTTTTTATGGCTTTGGTTGTAAAAACGTTTGTTGGTGGTATCAGTTTTTTTCTTTTAAAAAAAAACGCTTGGTGACGTTAATTTTAAAAACCATTTATGGACGTTGGTTTTTAGAAACTTTTGTGGACGTTAGTTGCAAACACGTTTGTTGGTGATATTATAACATTTGTTGGAGATGTTAATTTTTAAGAACGTTTGATAGTTGACACGTTGTTTTAGTGAGACACGTGCATGTCTGCCTGAGGTAAAGTTGAGGTTAAAGCGAACTTGTTTTGCCGCCAAGATTAACATGCCATACGTGATGTTTGCCCTCTCATGATTTTAAGGTTAGGGCGAATTTTGCTGAACGACGTGCTAAACGCCATACTTGTTACGCGATACATGCGGTTTTTCTGTTGACAGGGTTTTCTCTGTTAACTACGTCATCGATCTTTGATGTTGTTTAACGTCCTTATTTTTGACCTTTGGTGTTTTTAATTTCGCTTTTTTCTTTTGTTGTGCGTTTTTAAATTCATTACATAAAAAAAAATTTTATTTTACTTGTACGTTAATTTGATTTTACACTTTTAGCAAAAAATTAAAAATTTCCTTATAACCATACGTATCCACGATCACAGTTCCGAACTAACCACTTGCAATGCCGCCTAACGAATCAATTCTCGAAAATTCTGTATCCCGACGCCAAGTACTCAAATCCCTCTTATAGTTGAGCTGTCATCTTTTTGCACGTTGTAGAGTTGTATGTTTTTACACTTAAAGTAGTGATGTCACCCAGAGCTGGATAAACTTAATTTTTCCGGTGTAAAAAAAAACGCTTACTTTAAAGAAACTACAGTAGCCGTCACAAAGCCAGCTCTTTTCCCGTAACCTGTGGAGTGAAAAGAGTTGGGAAACCGGATGATCTGGCAGCTCCCTTACCATTTCTCATGTTTCATCAAGACAATATTTCCTCATCTGCCCCACATAATCTATTGCTTTAAATGTTGAGCGTGTATCACACCAATAAATTGTCCTCGGAGATTCTCAATCTCATATTGGCTGTTACCTACTGCCTTCCGGATCCTGCACCTTAGCCAAGGTCTGCAAAGTTTTGCGTTAATACCCTTCGAAAATTTACTTTGTATAAAGTTTTTTCGGTAGACCTCTTGTCCGGGCATATATTTCACAATCCTGCTTTTAAGGTTATAGGATTTAACATTTCGCAAATAAGCGTCATGCAGCTTTTCGCCAACTTTTTGATGGATCAGTTGCATTTGTGAGGATTTCGGCAGTATTAACATTTCGCCTTCTTCGACTGATTTTAGTTTTCTTAAAATTTCATACGCATCTGCGTGAGTAACCATATTGTAACCAGTAAGTGACAAGTAGGGCGTTACGCCAGTAGACGAATGAACCGTAGACCTAAGAGAGCATTCTATTTTAGCTAGATTCTCATCCCATTTCGATTGGTCATTATCTAAAAAACTTCGGATGGAACTAAGTATGGTTTGGTTAACCCTTTCGCTCGCGTTAGATTGTGGTGAATATATAGGGGTACGCATATGTTTAACGCCAAATATTTCTAAGAAATCCTTAAATGCTTCTGAGGTAAACTGTTTGCCATTATCCGAATGTAGCATTTCCGGAACTCCGAATTTATAAAATACTTCATCTCTCAAAAATTTTATCACCGCTTTAGTGGTAGCTTTGGACAACGCTTTTAATAAAACAAATTTGGTTTTGTGGTCTAGGACTATAAATATAAAGGCGTTACCGGATTTGGTTCTAGTATAGGGTCCTAAGAAATCAATATAAATCTTTTGAAAAGGCCTCTGAGTCATGACTTCTTTTCCCATCGGTGGACGCAATATTTTCCTAGGGTTTTTTATTTCCTTACAGGTTTCACATTGTCCCACAAAGTCTCGAATATGCTTCACCATGGACGGCCAGTAAAAGTGCTCCCTTATCTTGTACAAAGTTTTGGCTATTCCCCCGTGTAAAGTATTGTCGATATGCGATTTCTTAATGATGTTCTCGGTCAGGCGTGATGGTACCCATATTTTCCAGCAGTCATCCTCATTCTCTAAGCAATCTCGGTTGAATTTAACTCTCTTGTAAAGAATACCTTCTTCCACTTTCAAATCTGGAAGTCTGTTTGCATTCTGTTCTACAGTGTCTATGAGTGTTAGATATTCTTTACTCTTGAATTCTTCGGAATTGAAATCTATTACGGTACTAGGGTTATCCATTACCTCCTCCATATCTTGACGCGATAGCATATCGGGGACTACATTTTTACTACCTTTCCTATGCTCGATATTAAATTTGAAACCTTGAAGCTTTAAGCTCCATCGAGCAAGCCTACCGTTTAGGTCATTCTGCCGCATTAGCCACTTTAAGCTGGAATGGTCAGTGATAACAGTAAAGTCCATCAGTTCTATGTATTGCCTAAACCTTTCAATCGCGAGTACAACCGCAAGACACTCTTTCTCCGTGGTGGAATAATTTTTTTGAGCACTATTTAATTTCCTTGAGAAATACTCAATTGGATGCTCTTCACCCTCATCGTCCTTTTGGAACAAGACTGCGCCCAAACCAACGTTTGAGGCGTCGCATTGGACAAAGAAAGGCTTTTCAAAATCGGGGCTTGACAAGACGGGACTGGTCACTAAACGATGCTTCAATTCCTCAAAAGATTGCAATGCTTCAGAAGTGAAATTAAATGTAGGGGATTTTTTTAAAGTATCAGTCAGAGGTGCGGTAAGAGTGGAAAAGTCATGGATGAACCGGCGGTACCAGCCTACGGTGCCTAGGAATCTCCTAAAATCCTTTTGATTTTTCGGCGGTTTTATGTCCAAAATTGCCTTTACCTTTTCCTCATCAGGCCTAAGTTTGCCTCCACCTACAATGTAACCTAAATACTTTAATTCCCTATAGCAGAATTTGGATTTTGACATATTAATAGTCAGGCCTGCAGCGGTTAATTTCTGACCTACGATTCGAAGCATTTCCGTGTGTTCTTCAAAATTCGGGGATACTACCAACAGGTCGTCGAGGTACACGAACACCCTATCTTTCAGCTCAGACGGCACCACTTTATCCATCAATCGACATAATCTCTACGCAGCATTACACAGTCCGAAAGGCATAACCTTAAATTGATATTGAGGCCTACCTGGGACTGTGAATGCTGTTTTCGGCCTACTCTCTTCATCCAGAGGGATTTGCCAGAACGCATCCTTTAAGTCGATTGCTGAAATAAAATGTGTGTCGCCGAGCCTAGCTAGTAAGCCATCGATGTTAGGGAGAGGATAAGCGTCCTTTTTAGTGACCTTATTCAATTCCCTCGCATCGAGACATAGCCTATTTTTACCGGGTTTCATGACCAACGTTGTCCTATTATTCCATTCGGCTCCGGTGGTAACTTCTATTACGTCCAAATCTAACATTCGGTCCAATTCTGCGAAAATTAATTTTTGTACGGCCGGACTAACCGGATAGTATCTCATTTTTTTAGCGGGTGCATCACCAGTGTCGATTTTGTGAGTTTCCAACTCAGTTTTACCTAAGCCATATTGAGTATGACACTTGAATGAAAGTTTAACGTTTTCAAGAACTCTACGCTGGTGACTAGTCAGGTCGTGAATTTTCGAGTTTTCGGAACCTTCCTCGGTAAGGGCGTTTATTGTTTTGTTATCGAAACTTATTTTCAATCCGATTTGCCTCCAAAAGTCGTATCCGAGGATTAATTCCTGGCTCAAATTAGGTACTAAGTATAAAACTGACTCAACTGACTGATTACCTGATTTAATTATTGCCTGTACTTTCCCTACTATCATGTGTTGTTTACCGTCCGCCGTTCTCACCGAAGATTTGTAATCAAGTACTTTCGCATCCATTTTCCGAACGTTTTCTAAACAATTTTTGCCGAGGCAACTTACTGACGCGCCACTGTCGAGAAGACCCTGATAATTCAACCCATTTATAGATACCGACATGTATGGTCTTATGTCGTCTGGACTACCTATTAGCGTTGACACGATTCTTTTTCTCTCCGCTTTTCTTGTCGCGTATCTTTTTCGGGTGTTAATTATCCTCTTGCTTATCTTGGGTTCGTAGTCAGCAAAAATTTCCGCCCTTTTTTGTTCATATATTTCTAGGCGTTGTTCGTACGAAAGATTAGGATTAATGGTTGCTTTCGAATCAGGTGTCTGGCATACGTCGGGATTTTGTTCCATTAGGCTGTTTTCTGACTTAATTATCTCAGTGGTTTGGTCTAAAATCTGGTTTTCGGTTGGTTTGTCGCTAGCTAGTGTAAACTTAAAAAAATTGTCATTTACTGGGTTGGGTTTTGGAATGAACACGCCGGCCCAGTCCTCTGCGTGTTCGCCTTGGTGTTTCCCACACATTTAGGGCAAGTCGGGCTAGTCACGTCGTCGAACCCACATTTATAACAGAATACTCTTCTTTGGGTTACAGGGCATTCAATGAATGTGTGACCAGGAGTCTTACAGTTCCAGCAGATTAGTTGTTTTGCTGCGAGGTTTACCTTCTGTAACTCCTCCACTAGCCGTGCTTGGTCGTCATTTTGTTCACCATCAAAAACATCAACTTCATATACCCTACGTGTGTTCCCTAGAGGCATACGTTGTGAAAAGCGCTTGGCCATATTTCTTTCTGCCCTTTTGCATTCTTCAAGAAGTTGGTCTAAGTTATCAATTCTAATGGGAAAAACTAGCTGTGCCAAACCATCCTTTAAATTATCTTTCACTATCTTAACGAGCTCGGATTCTAAAACGTGTATTCTCATTTGGTTTTTGAGTTTTATGATTTCCGTAATGAAGGCATCGGCGGTTTCGTTCGGAGCCTGTCTACGTTCCATTATTTTTCGCTGTATTTCGAAATCACTCTCGAAATTTCGGAATTTTTTAATCAGATGGTGTTTAAACGTAGTCCAATCACATATGGGATGCTTCATGCGAAAAGCCCAAAACCAAGTACTAGCAGCTCCAGTAACTAAATGGTGAAATCCCTTCATTACGATGTCCCATGAGCAATTGTAATCATGTCTTAGTATCTCTACCCGAAAAACGAAATCTTCAACAGTCAAAGATTTATTAGTACCGTCATATTTTATACCCCACTTCTCTAACTGGTTAGGTGTTATGGACCGGTAACCTTGTGGTGAATTCTCAAAGCTAGCAGGTTCAAAATAATTTAGAGGACTGTTCCCGAATAATGGTTGTGGTATTTGTGGTTGAGGCAATCGACGTTGAAAAGGCATTTGAGTATTGTTTGGTGGTCGAAATGGTGGTTGTTGTCTATAGTTGTCATTAAATGGTGTGCGAAAATCGTGACTTGGATTGAACTGTCTCGGATTCGGTGGATTTGCCTGGTCCATAGAATTACTGCGCTCTGAACGTAAAGATTCTCGGATTAGTTGCGGTAACATCAACTGCATATTCTGTACTTCCCTCATGATTGAAGCTTGTACAGCTCCAACAGATGCAGCAACGTATTCCCTAATTGTCACTCCCTCATCTACGCCTAAGCCTGGGTTAACTTCTTCTGGAATTGGTGGTAAATCTTGATCCTGTTGATCCATGTTGTCAATATCGCGCCTTGCAGGTCTACTTCCTTGTCCGCTTATCTCCCTCGCTGTTATACTGCTATACGTTGGTGTACGAATGGTAGTTTCGCTCTCCGGTGAAGAATGCGTTCGCGGTCCAAAACCCGGAGGAAACCGAATAGACATTAACGGTGTAACCGCGTTTGTCGAAATAACCGGTGCAATGTTTTGCGGGGCTGACGTTGTGGCCGAATCACGAGGTTGATTATCGTCGCTGGTAACGGGGTTCCGACTAGAGGACCTAAGATTCCTGGTACTCATTATAAACCACCGTCCAAAACAATTATAATCCCTCAACTAATTCAACAGACAAGCAAAAAACGTTTTGAAATTAATCAGATCAACTAACTGTCAACAAGAAAATACCCGCTTAAACTTTCAAGGCAAATACTGAAGTTCAAAAAAAACAACAAATGCCCAAACGAGATAACTGCTCGAGTCGCAATAAAAAAAAATCACCAAAAATTCCCGATATCAAATTACCAGTACAAATACCGAAAGTAAAATTGACAGGCGTGTCGACAAAATTCAAAAAAGAAAATACCAAAAAATTCCCAAAAAAACCAGATAAAATCCCAAAACAGTGGATAAATAGGTATACCCAATCCACTGACAAAAGGCACAATATTTAAAAATTCAATAAAAATGTAAAAAAATGTGTTTGAAAAAAAAATAATCTGTGTTATTTAAGATTATTTTATTAATAATTTAACGTCCGTATTCATAAGAATATTTTCAAATCTAACAAAAGAAGGAAAAATGTTGTATATAAAAAATTCCTTTCAGCCAAATTCAAAAAAAAAACTCTCATGAATATGAGGCTAAATAATTTATAGTGGTTACGTAGGATCCACTAAAATGTATATGTATAATAAATTCAAGAAAAATGTAAAAACTGTGTATGTAAAAAAAATCTATATTATTTTAGATCATATAGCTTTTGAATAGTTTAAGTATTTTATAACTTCTATGGTTTAATACTACAAAAGTATAATACTACAAATAATTTCTAATCTACAAAAGATTTAATAATGTAGTTAGTAAATACGTTTCATTAAACTACAAGAAGATTTAATAATATCATCAGAATAATAAATTTAATAACTCATAAAGATTTAATAATGTAATTAGTAAATAAGTTTACGGATCTACAAAAAAAATATTTTATTTTTATTTATTTTTTTTTTTTTTTTGTTTGTTTGTTATGTAATGTAATTAATAGCTTGAGGTTGAAATGTGTAGCATAAAGTGAAATAAAAACTTGTGGTAAAAAAAAACTATATAGTTCGAGTCCGCGATGTGCCAATACTCCAATCAGATGATTGAGTACAATATTCTTGATAAAGAATGAAATTGTTTTTAAGCATTGTTTCCAATACCTAAAAACGAATAAATCTAAATCTTTCCAAATAAAAAAAATTTTAAACTGTGTGAAATGTTGGAATTATTTAGTTTACCGTCATCGAAATAATTAAGGACGAAAAATTAGAAACGAAAATAACATTAATTTGAGTCGCCGGATCCTCTTCTCCCCTTCTCAACTAACTGAACCTAATGAACGCTTAGCTATTTAGCCCTCGGATCATGATCAAGGTTAATGAAAAGATTCGATTTGAATCCCTTGACTCCCCCAGTACTAAGTTCCCTTGTCCGACGCTGACGCAACTCAGGCGTGGTACTGTTAACGTACCTTCCAGGACATACATTATCTCCAAAAGTTCCTAATACCGAGATCCCTAACAAATTTCCCTATACGATGCCGAAGCAATGCAGGCATGGTATCTAACTAATTAATACCTTCCGCGACATAAGTCATTATATAAAAGAAAAAAGTACGAGATTGAACATTTTGAACCGAAATGTTCGAAAGTGTGGAAGCCAGCAAAGATGAATTAAAACACCTTCAGGCTAAATAAATTTAACTCAAAGGGTTAAATCACTTTCGTGCCCCACGTTGGGCGCCATTTGTGTAACGATAATTGTGTGCGGGAAAACGATTTTTCCAAAAAAAACATATAACCTTTTGCTCCACGATGGACTTTTTGGCTGGTGTTTTTGGCTGTAGCTCGCCGGGAATGGGAGGTTCGTGTCCATCTAGGTTTGCACAATTATCTACTTTACTCTTCCGTGCCAATATGGAAAATATATAAAAAATAGAAGCAAAAAAAAAACAAGCAGCGATTTACGAAATACCTAAAGAAGGGAGTAAATACCTATAATAAACGGACAGACATTTCGATGACCTAAACTTTCACACGACGATTGTTTGGCAGGACTCGAATCCTCGGGACAAGTTGTTATGGTCCCGGTCAGGCTGCCCACCCCATATGACAGGTTAATGGCAACCGTGACATTACCTTTTTGCCTGAATAAAAAAAATTTTAGGTAATGTCCCTAAATTTACTTACCACTCTTTATTTTACTTTAGCTACATTCAACCATTAATTTAATTACAGCTCATATTTTCAGTTAATCCAAACTTTATAAAATAAATGTTTATTTAAATTCATAGTAAATACCATGTTTCTATCACATTAGTTCATTTTTGAAACTTAAAGCAATCTATACCTTTACTTGCCCAAAGGCTTATTAACATTGAATTTATTATTATAATATTTTAAATCATTAGTAGCACAGCTACTTTTTGAAGGAGAAAACTTATTTCTTTTTTTTTTGTTTTTTTTTTTTTTACAAAATTTCATTTGAATCCAGAGAGATGACTTATGTGAAACTAGATTACCCAAATGCAAATGGGAAATATATTCTTAGTTGTTTTTCTATTAAACTAATTTCTTCAAAATATATATATATTTTTTTATCTTTTTTTTTTTTTAAAACATTAACAGTTGGCTGTTTTTGATCCTAGGGAGAAAATACAAAACTCTTCTCCACGCTTTTTTTAAGCGGGGTTTAAACGATGATATCGCTCAATTTTATTTCATCAATGTGTCTTGAAATATTAGCAAAAAAAAATATTTTAGGTTCTACATTTCACAAACACAATATTATTAATTGGTGCTCTATAGTTTAATCATAGAAAAACAACTAAAAATCTCTGTAGTTTCGAATTTAATTGTCTTACATACGGGGTCTTTTTTTTTTCTTTTTTTATATTTACTTTCGCAAGTTCTATTTATTGATCTTTTTCTGGTTCAATCATTAATCAATGAGTTTTATTTCTTTTCTTCTTTATCTACTAATTTCTCAATAATATTTTAATTTATTTGGGTATTTCCCTTATTGTTTTCTCTTAGTGTAGAAAAAAAAATTTTTTTTTTATTCTCTTAGTTATTTATGAAAACATTTTCGTTACCATTAGGTTAAGTTGTTATTTACTTTCAAAATAAGTTGTTCAATCTAATATTAAATCATGAATTTACCTTAAAATTATTTGCTAAGTTGTAATTTTTAGTTAGTAATTGATTCTAAAACAATTTCTTTAGTAAGAATGGTTATTAATTGTAAGCCTGCTTATTTAATAACCATTTTAAATCTTCACTCAACCTTAAAACTTTTTATTGAGTTAAAATTTTAATGGATATTGTATTTATCTAATAACCATTTTAAATTATTACTCCACCCTAAAATTATTTATTTAGTATCAATTTCAAATTATTAACTGATACTTTAATTATGGTTATGTAATTATAAATCTGTCTGTATAGTAATCTTTTCAAATCATCACTAACTTTTTAAACTATTTATTGAGTTATAATTTTAGCTCGTGAATTAATTTTTAAAATTATTCTTTTATTTAAAATTTTAGTTATTAATTTTGAATTTATTACGTCGACTTTATAAGGTTTTATTTATGATGTCATTGTTAAGTTTTTTTTTCTATTATTGATTAATTTAGAATCCTACGTGTTAATTTATTTCTGCTACTATTTGTATGATTAGTATTCTAAATATGTATTTATTTTTCAGATTCTTTGTTAAACTGATAAAACAAATAGTTTCAATCAAAATTGTAAAACGCAATTGTGTATTCATTAAATTTTCTTTTTCGACCAATACATTCTTTTACTTTTCTGTTTTTTTGTTTTGTTTTGTTTTCTCCATTATTTTTTTTTTTTTTACTCTGTATCTTAAGTTATTTAATTTCATTTTTATTAATAATCCTAAAATAAAGTAAAAACAAATGTTACCTTTACTTTATTCAATTCCCTTTTTTAATATTTTTTTCTTTTCTAAAAAAAAATACGTTTTCTCTTCTCTTTTTATTCATATTAGCTTGGTTTTAATATGTTAAATTTTGTTTTACTTGACAGTTTCAATATACTTATGCGTTTATATCTTTTTTTTTTTTGCGTTTGTTTGTGTTTATATCTTAGTGTAAATGTAAAGTAGGATTAATAGAATGACATCTAATACTAAAATGATCTACACAAATAAGTATTAAAGTAAATAGATAGTTTGTTGTTAAGTAAATAAGGGATACAATCTACGTGGTTATATATTTATGTAATTTAAGGCATGGTTAAATTAGAATAAATCTAATTGTTCAATAAATGTAAAATTAGAGTTAGTTTTTTTTTGTAAAAATAACTATAATCCCCCCTTTTTTTTTAGTTAGGGTATTAAAATTTATAGTTTTAAGAGTAATAATAATTCCTACAGTTTTAGCATATAAAATAAGAAGTGTATTTATTTTTTTTTTTAAATACTAGTAATAACAGGTATAAGTGTAGTCTGTAGAATAATACGTCAATAATTATGGTGAGGATTCTTCAAAGTGTAGGGTATATTATTTTTCATCTTGTATAAAAAGTATAAATATGATGATGTCTGAAATTGCAACCAAAACTATAGTATGTAGTTTGGCCACTATAGATGTCGCCTATTACACATCAGAGCTAGTTCGCCCTGGCTACCAACTGGGAATATAGTTATGTTTGTTATTGTTTAGATTACCTGTTGATCTTGCTAACTTTAGACGGAAGTGCTGATAGGAGATGGCCTGGTGCTAACGGTAGACGTTAAATAGTAATATGATGAAAATCGTTGAAACTTGGCCCTTTCTTGGAAAATCTGTTCTAGAGTTGTAAGTTGAAAAAAATTTGTTTTCCCTTTTGTTGTTGTTTTTTTCTTCCAGGGGGTTGCAAACACTGTTAAGTGGTTTTCTTCATATCCTTTCTTTTGTTGGAAATTGTTCGTACGCTGCAACCTTGATTGTAGGCGTTTGCAAGCGGTGATGGTGGTTTTAAAACCGTTTGTTGACGTTAATTTTAAAAACTTTTTATGGCTTTGGTTGTAAAAACGTTTGTTGGTGGTATCAGTTTTTTTCTTTTAAAAAAAACGCTTGGTGACGTTAATTTTAAAAACCATTTATGGACGTTGGTTTTTAGAAACTTTTGTGGACGTTAGTTGCAAACACGTTTGTTGGTGATATTATAACATTTGTTGGAGATGTTAATTGTTAAGAACGTTTGATAGTTGACACGTTGTTTTAGTGAGACACGTGCATGTCTGCCTGAGGTAAAGTTGAGGTTAAAGCGAACTTGTTTTGCCGCCAAGATTAACATGCCATACGTGATGTTTGCCCTCTCATGATTTTAAGGTTAGGGCGAATTTTGCTGAACGACGTGCTAAACGCCATACTTGTTACGCGATACATGCGGTTTTTCTGTTGACAGGGTTTTCTCTGTTAACTACGTCATCGATCTTTGATGTTGTTTAACGTCCTTATTTTTGACCTTTGGTGTTTTTAATTTCGCTTTTTTCTTTTGTTGTGCGTTTTTAAATTCATTACATAAAAAAAAATTTTATTTTACTTGTACGTTAATTTGATTTTACACTTTTAGCAAAAAATTAAAAATTTCCTTATAACCATACGTATCCACGATCACAGTTCCGAACTAACCACTTGCAATGCCGCCTAACGAATCAATTCTCGAAAATTCTGTATCCCGACGCCAAGTACTCAAATCCCTCTTATAGTTGAGCTGTCATCTTTTTGCACGTTGTAGAGTTGTATGTTTTTACACTTAAAGTAGTGATGTCACCCAGAGCTGGATAAACTTAATTTTTCCGGTGTAAAAAAAACGCTTACTTTAAAGAAACTACAGTAGCCGTCACATGGCCTAAGCAACCAGTGAAATGCGCATAGGAATAGCTTGTTCCATCAACAATAAATTTCAGTGTTTTTATCAAAAATAAAAATTGGGAAATTAAGCAAGAATAACAAAATCATTTAAATATTTAATAAATATATAAAAAGTGTTGTGGAACACAAGATAAAGACACTTTAGTTCTTAACTCTGATAATATTTTTCAAAATCCTTTATTAAGGAGAATTCGTTTAAATGTGGCATAGATATAATTATTGATCAGTTTGGCTCATGTAAAAAAAAGTTTTTCATAAGTTCTATTATACGGCACACAGCGACTGCAAATAGTTTTTCATCGGCCAAATGTCTGTAACTTTTGAACCGATTGTTAATAAAATCTTTTTAGCAGTTGTTAGGAAATTTAAGGTCAAAGTTGATCTTTTGATGTTTTTTTTAACATTTAGTATGAAAATGTTATTGATTGAGATTGAGAGTTATGGAATTTTTTAATTCAAAAAGGGTGATGTTTTTCAGTTAACTGCCTACCAACATTTTTAAATTACATAACTGCTAAATTATGATATCTTTATTCATGCCACCTTAAAATTATTATTATACCCTCCACCACAATTAGTTGTGAAACTTTTTTATTATACATCTAAGAATAAATAAAGTACACAAACATATATACTCTGGCTCCTTGAGTAATTCTAAGTCGATTTAGCCATATCCGTCTGTCTATTCGTCTGTTGAAAACACGCTCACTTTCGAAAAACTCAAAACTAATTAACAAACTTGGTGTCAAATTGCGTGTAGTTATTCTAAGCAGTTTGGGATTACAATATAGCAAAATCGGTTCAGTAAGATCAGAGTTTTGAACCAATATGTAAAACCATCACCCTTAAAAAAATGATAATTTTGTTACACAAACTAATAAAAATGGTGGAATAATGCACGGAATGATATAAGATTTTGCACAAATTGGTTTTATTCGGCTGGAAATTAAAATTACGTGAAGACCCGCCCACAATTTAACCTAGGCCCAGAAATTACTTTAGTACGTCTAAAACCGTAATTAATAATGCTATCAAAATAAAATGTGGTGCGTCACAGTTGTATAGGACTTAAAAATCACATTGTAAGATTTTATGACAATCGGTTTATAATTTATAAACCTCACTCCCAGCCTTAAACCGTAATAAATAATGCTATCATAATAAAATTTGTTACATCATAGTTTATAGGACTAGTAATTACACTGTAAAATTTCGTGCAGATTGGTGAAAACCTTACCCTAGGCGCTATATAAAGCCCACCCTGGTAAATTAATTAAATACACTTAAACCCGTAGAGTATATCGAGAGAGAAAACATGACATGCAATTTTGTGATATACGGTCCATAATTTTCCTTAGATCATATATTAAGCAGCCATCTGATGTTCACTGTATTTGCTAAGACTAATTTCAACGCTGTATTGAAATTTATTCAAATTGTTTTTTAAACCCAGAAATTACCTTACAAAATTATGGGATGATTGCTACATAATATACAATGGCTCCGATATAATTCCCTCCTTAAAATCATTGCAGTTCGGCTTAAGCTATTACGAATGATTCTCGGTCAATAATTTTATATAGGTCTAATATTTAGATATCATATAGATCCCTATCCTGAAATATTCAAACAGTCAGTGGAGGGTATCAAAGATTTGGCGCAGCCGAAAATAGCACTCTAACTTGTTTTTTTAGAGTTTGCTAAAAACCGTAAAAATTATAAAAACCGGTCGCTTTCGGTTCGGTTTTTTAAAAAATATCAAAGTTAAATTTCAAACATAAACAAATATATTTTTTGAATGTAATACAAATTTTCATTTGTTTGTGAAAACACTCTGGATAAATCAAGTTTTTATGATTACTTTAAATACGAGTCGTATACTCAAAAATTCAAGTACCAATAACACTGAAACGTACTCAAAACAATCCTGAATGGGATTAATTTCGAAAATCAATCCCGGAATTTCTTGAAATAAGTATAAAATTCTTATATTTAGTAAAAAAAAAAGATACAACTTTTCGTTGTGTTTAACCCTCCGGTTTACGCATGTTTTGATTTTGTATTCACATTGGAAAAAGGTGTACATCAGATTTCTAAAGTCAAAAGCATTTCGGGCAGGATGATGGTGTTTTATCATACTGTAGGGTGTAAAACGGGTAAATAAATCAGTCAAAATAATTTTGTCTTTCTAATTCTATTACTATTAATACTGCTTCGGATTGATTTGAGTACGGATGTATTGATTTTTCTTTTGAGTGTAGTTAAACAAACATCAATTTAATCTTTAACCAACTTCACGAAGCTATTAAATGTTTCTTCATGCGCTGGGTAAGAGAGCTGCCTAAAATTTAAAATCACCAGTTCAACAATTTATGCGCCGAGCGTGGGATTAAGATGGTGCAGGATATAAGTCCACTATGTTTGCATTCTTTATAACTTTTTTAATTATTTTTCTTTTTTTGTTTTTTTTCAGCATTTTGTGAAGGAGACTTTGGGAACTAAATTTGAATCATTACATGATCGAACAAAGTTTCCAATTGTTTCCGTGAAAAAGCGGAGGAAAATCCAGACTTTATTCACAATTTGGTAAAGAGCGATGAAGCCCATTTCCTATTAAATGGCTATTTCAACAAGCAAAACTGCAGGATTTGGGCTGCGGAAAATCCAAGAGCAGTTCATCAGCGACAATCCTACCCACTTAAGTGCACTGTATGGTGCGGTGTATCCTCCGAAAGGATAATTGGCCCAAATTTTTTCGAAAATGAAAATGGTGTCTCAATCTCTGTTAGCGGTGGTGTATATCGGACGATGTTGAAAAGTATTGTTAGGCCAGCTATGGAAGATCATCCAAACTTGTGGTTTTAACAAGATTGAGCCACAGCACATACTGCAGGTGCCTCAATGGCTTTGTTAAGGGACCTATTTTATAATCTTTAGTCTTTTTAGATAATTTTTAACTTTAAAAATACATAAGCTAATCTATATGAATCGCAAAGTTCACAAACGAAACTACTATAACACATTAGTTTTGAGATATTCAATTCAAACAGTGTAGTTAATTGTGGATTGTAACAAATGCAAGTAATTTGTTCTGACCTCGTAGAGGTTCAAGAGACTTTTAGTTGAGGTTGTCTAAGATAAAACTTTTTACACTAGCTTCTTAGCAATACTCAAATATGGTACATGAAGTAAACCCATTTCAAAGAACACGTTATATCTTCAAATACAGTATCCACTTATTACATTAGCGAAATTGTATTTTTGTTATTCAAAAGCATTTTACTAATTGATGAAGATCTTCTTTATTTGCATATCCGGGTTTCGAATGCTAGCGAGCATTCAATAACGAAATTAACATTTCAAAATTTATTGATTATAAAAATCACAAAATGTTGTGTTATTCATAAGAAATATCTTAAATATTAAATAGAATCATCCCCTACTGCTTCTTTAATAGGCCAATCAAGCAGCTCCTTATAACAGTAATCGCGTTTATCGAAAATATAATTGGGGGATTCACAAGGTAGTCATAGAGTCAAATGTCTTACAATAATATCAAGAAAAAAATTTTGTGCTGTAAGCAAACCTCATAATTTAGATTTCTACTGAGTAGCTATGACAAAACAATTAACACAGCTCAAAAAGTCTAATTAGTTTAGTATTTTTTTTGTAGGAAACACAACAATAAGGGTCCTCATGATGTCGCTTAAAATTGCCATTTGTGCAAATGCGCAAACTTACGAGTCTTGTTTCATGAAGCCCCTTTTTTTACTTTTGTGTAATTTTAAACAATTAATGTCAGTTTGTAAGAAACGTCAATACAAAAATAAATTAAAAATTAAAATTCAAAAATATAAAAATTTGTGTTTAAATTTGTGATTAATATGTATGAGAAATTTGCTTTTAAAAATGCTCAAAGAAAGCCAAAAGACCAATTTACTGAAATTATTGCTAGAATTTATTGTTTGTGATTTATAGACACTTGGATTTTTCATTGAAAACGACGTTAAAATCATTATAAGATCTGTTTGTATAAATGCACAATTGAACAGCGCAAGTTTACGAGACAAAATTGTTGGGCAAATTTACCAAGTTTGTGTAAATGAATTCTCATACAATTTTTGACAGTTCATTTACGAGGGCGTAAAAATGCACAGTTTGCACAGATTACGAGACTTATAAAAGATATCATGAGGACCCTTAATATTTTTTTTAACTGTCGTAAAATATTATGAACTTATGACAATATGACTTGAAAGCACATCCTGTGAATCCCCCAATTGTTTAACTTTATTCACATCTACGATTTTCTCTTCGTAAATAGCTATTTTATCTGCACAAATAGCCATAGCTATTAACATTTTTTTAATGAAAACCGAAAACTTGTGGATACTTGATTATGATAGTTGTCGAGCAAATGTTAAAAATTCGGTTATTGACATAACGGTTAATGCACATTTCTTTAAACAAGTGTTTTCCTAATGGTCGAAATTCGGCCATAAATTTTTCTTTAATATGCAGTAGCTAGTTTATCTAAATATATAAATTTTTTCCTTCTAAGTGGATCGATTTGGCGACGGACCAACATCCGGTTCATATGTTGTGTTCCACGTGAGTGGTTGACAAACAAATAAAGATATCGTTCTTAACTGGTTTGCCTGTACCGATTTATGTAGTCGAAATATTTGAAAACCGGTTTCTTGAAAATTTCGAATAACC
The DNA here is from genome assembly GCA_949318255.1 of Pollenia labialis. NCBI lineage: Eukaryota > Metazoa > Arthropoda > Insecta > Diptera > Polleniidae > Pollenia > Pollenia labialis. Next base: position 52,983,682 of record OX439142.1, read on the forward strand.
GACCACCCTATTTTTTTATTATTTGATAATTGGAAAAAACAAAATTTTTATTTACATATGTTTTTTGCATTTGTGTTAGTATCAAATTTGAAAGCTTATAACTCTGAAAATATTGAACAGATTTTAGTAGCAATATATATTGTGCACTTCTGACGGTAAATACCTTTCAAATGGTGTACTTTATATTCTAGTCGCTGGGCAAACGGAGGAGAAAAGTGTTCTTAACTGTTTTGCCTTTGCCGATTTATATGTAAATATATATATAGATATAGATAATAAGATAAGGAAATATTTGAAAATCTGTTCAACGGTATTACGAAACTGTAAAGTATATTAAATTTAAAAAAGCATAGCTAAAGTGCAGATCTACTGCTGAAGATATTCCGTTTTTGCATGAATAAATACATTACACAGTGCAACACGTAAAAATATAACCATATACGGGCACCACTACGTGATAAAAGACCAAAAAAAAGTCCCGTGTCTCCCAGTTTTGCCCAAAGTCATGTACATTTTTAAGGGCCCCCAAAGATTTGGGGCCTTGGTGTCATTTATGCAAAAACATTATAATTTTCTCAGGCTCATATCTTGCAAACCGTTCGGAATTTTGTTCTTGTATTTTGAGGTTTTCGAAAGTGTGCGTGGACAGACCGACATGGCTAAATTGACTTAGAATTACACAAGGAGCCATAATATAAATACTTTATCGGGTATGAGATGTATAATAAAAATGTTTCACACAGAATGGCAAACTTTTATTCCTTTAATTAATTGTGAATAAAAGCGAAAGGTAATAATTATAGGTATCGAAGAAATTCTGTTGGGAACATAAAGTCAGATTTTATTGTTATTTAAATATAAACAGGAACAAAAATAGTGATAAATGGGTAATGTAATAAAAGTTTGGGCTCAACCCGGAGGTACTCGGAATTAAAAAAAAATAATATATGTATAATTATTGTTATCCCCAACCTCATATTTTTCAGTGCGAAAACTTTTGGATTTAACATTTTTAATTTTTTCTATATAACGCTATGGCCAGTCTAATGTACATACATACATGTAATTTACATACAATTTTTTTTTAACCGAAATATTTACCAAATAGAAACCGGGAATTTATTTCTCATGGTGGGTGACATTTATTTAATAAATTTTCATATTAATTCGAATCTTTCACCCTCTAATGCCACATTTTTTAATTTTAGGGTGAGAAACATGAATCTGACTTCAGTTTTTTCTTTTGAGTACTCGTTGACCTGTAAGGGTAAACTGGGCGTTATCGTAATTATTTAAGATACGTTTTTGATATACATCCCAGAATTTTCAGTGTAATTCCCCAGTCCGCCTCCAGACGGGTTTAGCAGAAACATTAATACTCAATAGCGATTATTTTTGTTTTTAATAAAAACCAGGGTTTAAAAATGCTAATATATTAGTCATAAATATGCATATCTTTAAACACAAGCTAACAGAAAACCTAAAAATATAAAATATTTTGCTACCGTAATACATTTAAATGCATCGCTGTATTAATATAATTTCTAATATTACTCAAAAATATTTAACCAGTAGCAACTTTTTAATATTGCAATGCGCAAAATATTAAATATTTCGCCGTGCAAATATATTTTCTATGGAAATATTCAAATATTTTTAGTCACCATTAATTTTAAATACTGTGTGTCTCCAATATCAATATATTACTGCCACACAACACAAACTGCCGAAGTATATGCAAAATGTACGAATATAAATAACATAACAAAACAAAATATGCCGTCTTGTTGATCATCGACTACCAAAATATGCGACACAAAATATGCGACTATTACACACGAAATATTTAAATATTTCAGTGTGAATAGTAAACATATTATTAGTCGAAAAATAAACTAATAATAGTCACAATATGAAGAACAAAATATTTTTGTGTGTACATTGTAGATTTAATTGTTGATAACTTCAGTAATATTTATTTTAGAGAAAAACCTTATTCACAAATATTCTAGGGCTATATCTTATGAACAATGTTGCTCTGTATAAGTTTTCTTTAACATTAATATTTAATCCAGAAAAAGCCAAATTAAAAAATAACACCGAAATATTCACATATCTACTCATTATTTGCTTGGTGCTTACACTACGTGACAAATTTTCAACAAAGTCGTGACTAGGGATGCCAAATGGGACCAAGTTTTTTGAATCCCGGGATTCGGGATTTTTTATTCAAAAAAACGGGATCCCGGGACGGATCGGGATTTTTCGGGATTTCATATGGGCATTTCCATTTTGACGTGTCGTGATATTTGTAGCACAAAATGTAAAAAAATTAAATGACGAAGTCAAATTTGTAAAAAGGGTTTTTATATATACAAAGTAATGAAGTAGCACTACATTCAGAAAAAAAATTACAGTAATCGACGCTAAGGATTTGCAGATATAAGCAAAAATCTGCCCTGGCGTGACGTTAAAAAAACGGAAGTGTGTTTTGATTGCATTACAAAACTGAAAAATACTGCGAATTGAGCAAGAAGTTTTGTACAAAACCTTTTTAGTAAACTTAGAACTTATATAGATTTATTTTTCAAGCTATCAAATTTAAAAATCTTTGCTCGTTTTAAGGTAAATATGGGAATTTTCAGCTAAAAGTCTACTTTTTTTAATGTAACGCCAGATTGCAAATAAGGTTGTATTTTTGGACCATGTTGTTCAATCGTTATCCCTTTTGTTACTTAATGTAGAGCTTGTTGCGCTTTACACCAAAATATAAAAAAGTAAACGATACATATAAAATTTTTTGAGAAACAATTTAAAATACTTCTGGCATTACGTGACAAAAAGTAGACTTTTCGCTGGAAATGCCCATATATAAAGACTAATTTTTAAAATTCATATACATACATAGTTATAATAAAATGTTTATTTATAAGTATTAAAACAAATAAATTCATGAAGAATATTACTGCCTGTTTAGAACGCGAGTGCAAAAGTGACTCGTTTAATTAACATTCAAAACAAAAACAAAAATTCAAAATTTGTCATAAGATATAGCCCTAGAATATTTGTAAATAAGGTTTTTCTCTAAAATAAATATTACTGAAGTTATCAACAATTAAAGCGACACATAGTGGAAAAAATAGCATTTTTAGCAAACTTTGTGGGCTCAAGGCACGCCCAATAACTATTCAAACGATCTAAAATTTTTTATATATAATTTTTTGCTAATTTGGAACCAATCTAAGGGGTTTGCCAAGTGAAAATACGAAAAAAAAAATTCTCCATATAACATATAACATGAATGATTTAAACGGCAATAAGACATAAGCCGTATGAACTCTGACTTACTTAATATCAACATAAATTTATTAGACCGATAAAGTGTCCGCTAACGATTTTTGGTTTCTCAATATAGCGACAAAAACATTGTTTTCAGTTGGCAAACACCTCTCAAAATACATATAAAAGTTGAGAGTGAGCTGATTGAATTTATCTGTACGGCAAACACATAAAAGGAAAATACATATATAATTGGCAAATGGGTGCGGGTTAGCTTTGCGAGGAATAGAAAACAAATGAGACATTGAGAAAACCAAATTTCTTTAATGTGCAGTTTATCTTTGAGTAAAAGATAATCGCGTAATGAGAAAACGGCCATAAGACAATGAATAATTCGTCCCCTTAATATAACAATAGCGTATGTGCTCACACGCTATTATTTTTTATTGCATATTTAGAATCTCCATCATTGATTTTATGTCTGGTCAAATTCAACTTCCAAAAAGTGGGTCAAAATGTCGTTGGAAAAAATAGTGTATAACTTTTTGTTAAAAATTTTCCTTCAATAAGTGTGCAAGCTCATATGCGCTATTTTACTTGAAATTGTCACTCCAAAATTGTTGAAATAATAATAGTGTATACGCATTATACTCCATTTTATTCTGTAGAAAAAAAATACAATTTATGAAAACTTTAACTCATAAAATAGCTTATAATAATATACACTATTGTTTGAGAAATAGTTTAATTCCGACCATCGAAAGCTGCATGATCTCCAAAATTTGTGCAAGAAGAATGTAATTCGTCGTGGCTCGCAGTCGTTTTTTTATAACTTACAAGGTGGAAAGAAGCGAAATTGTTTAGATGAGCCAGATGAAGCAGAGAAAGAGAAAGAAGTCGGATGAACTTTTAGTTATTTTTGATTTACGCAATGTATACCTTAATTTGTCATAATTTTTTGTTTTTAATAACCCAAATTGAAAAGTAATGAATATATGCCACTGAATTAATAAAACTATGATTTATTCACTGTTTTATAATGTTACAAATTGATATTTTTGAGATCAAATATTTTAATAAAAATACCGTAAAATTATTGAATAAAACAGCGTATACCATACAAAATAAAATAGTGTATCAGATTCATCATACGAATTCCTTAAAAAATAAAATAGCCTGTATGGAGGACTTGCACTTTGAATGACATATGGATGGGCTTAAAGGATGCGTAGAATAAAAAAAATTAGTAAATTTAAAGACAAGAAACGGTATTATGTATTCGTCGAAAAATCCAATATGAAGAATTTTTATTTACCGCGATATTGAGGTTTTAATAGACATCCGATTTGACAAAAACTTTAAACACGATTTTCTCAAAACCCCAAAAAAATTATACGCTATTGTTATATTGAGGGGACGAATTAGAAAGTATAAAAATTCAATTAATACGAACATTTTATACATATAAAAATCTTTCTTACATTAAAGTTGTCATAATTAAAAATCCCGTGATTCATAAAAATAAATTCCGGGATTCGGGATTTGTTTGTCCCGAAAAATCCCGGGATTTCCCGTTTGGCATCCCTAGTTGCAAGGTACCTCAATGTAAAGCTAAGTCTACACGATATGTTGAATCAGCAAACTTATGTTGAAAAATTTGCTTTCAGCGCCAACATATCGGGTAGACACCAAATTTTTTCAACAAACGTATGCTTACCAGCATACTACAGGCATTTGTTAACGATGCCAGCAAACGTTTGTTCACAATTATAGCATATCGTCTAGACGCAAAATTTTTACTTTTAACAAATATGTTATTTGTTGAAAGTCATATGCAAGCTTTTCAGCATACGGCAAATTTGGTAGCATATAAAATATACAAAAATTGAAATTCATTAAATTACTTCTTTAATTTTGTATATAACCCCGGAAGTTATCAAGACTTCTAGCTCATCGGCAAACAAGGAACAAGAAATTGCATTAAGAAGTGTTTTGAAAATATAAATGTTTGCCAACGAACTTTGTTTGGGAGTCATAGAGCATAAAAGTTTATAAATTTATAACCAATATCTCGTGAAGTATAAATTTTATCTCAGCAATATGGGTATCGCAGAAGAACCAATTTCAAAAAATATTTTAATTTACTAACGTATTTTATCAAAATGGCTCTAATCTCAAAATTTGATCGATATTAAGGTATTTTTTTACATATAATATTTTATAGAGAACGCTTCAATAGAATGCATGGTACGGTAGCATATAAAATTCTAAAGTTATTAAAGTTAAAAATGCATATTCCAATAAATCTTTTTGTTTAATATGTAGGTTTGAGTTAACATGTGGTAATAATTTATATAATTTTTAATATGGGTATTATTTAACTATATGGTATGACAAACACCAGCTTAGCTTAATAAATTTTTATTAATTGCCGGTCTTCTACTGGGCATAAGGGTTCTTAATTTAATGGTATATCCAGCACCGACTTTGCTCAGCTGAGTAAATTTTTTCTTTTAAACCAGAACCCCAACACACATCAAAATTAATATAACTGTTACAGAAACTAACAAAAATTGTTGACAGAATTGTTATTTAATTTTGCAAGAACTCGTTTTCTATGTCTTGATATTACACTAAGACATGGTAGCTCCAAATTTTCCATAGGCCCCATGTCAAACCCATTCTCGGAAATACTTGAATATGCATAAGACGTACCGAATATCGCTATAATAGTTAAATTTAGTATGTTATAGTTTCATAAAACTAGAAATCACACAACTAAATTTGGAGAAGATCGGCCCACAATTTACCATAAAGCCCACTCTGGGAAATCATTAAAATACGCCTGAAACCGTAAAAAAGCGATATTGTGGTAAAATTTAGTCCAATTTAGCTTTAAATAGCCAGAAATACACGATACAATTTTGTGATAATCGGTATACAATTCACTACATGTCCCGTAAAAAGCAGGACTTAAAAACGGGTAAAAAAACTTGCATAATTGTATTGAAATTTGGCCTAATTTATGTTTTTTTAATACTAAAAATTACTCAACCGACAAAAAATATTTCTTAAATACGGCTCAACTTATACAAATTCTGATAGTTTATTAAAATTTGGTAAATTTAAGTTATATATGATAAACAAGTCGGTTAAGTCCGGCCACTTAATACCCTATATACAAACAAATAATTGAGGCAGTACCTAATTTGGGACTCGTGGGCAATCATGGTCCCGATAAAACAAAATAAGGTTATGAGTCATATAAGAGTTGTTTACGATGAATATTAAGATCTCACCTCACAAATTAATTACAATAAATAATAAGAACCAATGTACCAAATATCATCAAATAATTGCGACCTGTACTTCCGCACAACAAAGTGGGTAGCCAGCAAACCGGACGGATGGGCATCCTTATATCGACTCAGATAGTGATTGAGTCGATCGGTATGCTAAACGATGGTTATTGCACCAATATTTTTAGGTGTTACAGACACAATGGTGGTGTGGGTATCAAACGAATCCATAAAACATTTTGCTGGTCGGCACATTATTAACCATTGGGGTAGAACTTAAATAAATTAATTAACTGTGAGGCTTTATTAATAACTTTTAGATCAATCCAGCCATTAAATATTTTAATTTTTTGCGGATCTGACCCAGCCTTATTAAGTCTTAATTACACGAAGGCGCGTTTTCACAACTTACCGATAGCTAAAGGTAGGATTTTATCGGCTGTATAAAAAGTGTTCCAATATTACAACTTTTTTTAACCAGGTAGGATAAACCTTTATTTATTTTATCGCTCACTTAAGGTTAAAGTAAAGATCTAATAATGGAACGCTTTTTATAAGGCCGGTTAAAGTCAACTTTAAGCTATGGGTAAGTTGTGAAAACGGGCCTAAAACTATTTATTTTTTTAATAAAGGCGATAATTGATAAACAAATTTAACCCTCCGTCTTACACATGTTTTTATTTTCACATTCGTAACGCATGAGTCTAGCCAGACCCAACAAACTTTTGAATAAATAAAAACAATTTTTTTTAACCAAATGTTATATTATACACATTTACAATTTAAATACATATTTTCAAATTTTATTTAAATTATAAATGTGTATAATATGACATTTAGTTAAAAAAAATTGGTTTTATTTATTCAAAAGTTTGTTGGGTCTGGCTAGACTCATGCGTTACGAATGTGAAATTAAAAAACATGTGTAATAGGGAGGGTTAAATTGAGAACTAGATGGAGGTAATAGTTTGTGTGTTTTATAAAAAATAAATAATAGATAATTTAACAAAAAAATAATTAAAAACAGCAAGAAAGAAAGTTAAAAATACGGCATCTTCTATACAAAATATATATGGGTCTGGCCAGACCACATGTGTTACGAATGTGATGTGTGCAGTAAAATATTCGAATAAGTTTCCTTATATATCCTTTCCAGGTTATATTTTTCAGCTTTTTATAGTAAACTAAATTTTAGAAGGGTACCTGAAACTTCAAGTCTCTACCTGTGTTTTAAATATACTAAAATAACATTTAAAATCGAAAAAGGTCTGGCCAGACTCATGAGTAAGACGAAGGGTTAAATAAAATAATAAAAAAAGAGAATTGTCAAATTTATTTTTAAACAAATTTTCTCATTACTCAACATATATAACAACATACAACATTCAACATATCGTGTAGACACAAAAATTGTATGCTAACTTATATGTTGAAATATCATTTGCTGGCATATGTTGAATTTGAAAAGGTGGTATTTTCAACATATTGTCTAGACACCTAACATATTGAATATGCTGATAGAGGTATTTGTTATTATTTTTAAGCATATGAGTGTAAGCATACATTTGCTGATATCGTCTAGACTTAGCTTAACATGGAGTCTTTCGGTAGGTCCAATACAATTTTTAAACCGGGTATCTTGTTTAGCTATATACGGTTTTACTTTTTCCAATATGAATTGGAACTGATGCGAAGTTATCCGTAAAATAGTTTTGTACAGTTTTGAGTCTTCACACTCGATTTCTTTTAAAAGTGTGTGGGTATACCCTTCATTTTCTCTTAGAAGCAGCCACCGTGACGAAAATTTTTTTAAAACAATTTCTATTGTCTTTGTATTTTCAATAAAGAATATACCCCGAAGTAATTCGTTATATTAATAATTATTTGCATTCAATTTTATTGTATTTCAAAAATTTTTTGTGATTTAAAAATAAAGTGTCAAAAAAAACAAACAATAGCTCTGTTTCTTTACTTTACTTTGGGATCCCTCGGGATCCCAATTTGCACAAAAAGCGTTCCCGTACTTTTAATTTGTGTAAATGAGAGCGGATTTGAGAGAATAAAATTCTTCTTCTTATTGCACGAAACAGCCCAGACTTTTTCTTCGTGCAAATTGTCAAACAGCTGTAAAAAAAAGGAAAAAAGTTCATTATCCAAATTCTGGAAAAAGTGTTGTGGAATAAAACAATGTACTTAAATAAAAAGTTTTGTACTGAAGTATTAGGGAAACATAATGTTAGTTATTGTGAAAGTGTTTATTTTGTTTAATTTTTAGTAAAAGAAGTTTAATTCTAGAGCCAATATAAAATTTTTCAAAAGTGGTTTTTGGTGTTGTAAAGACTGTCAAAACACTGAATTTTTGTTTTGTGCTTAAAATTTTGTTTTTTCTGTTCCCGTACTTTTGTGTAATGTTGTCTTTTTATGAGAGAAATTTATGCTTGCTCTCATTTGCACGAACTTTACCCAAAAAGTAAAGAAACAGAGCTAATATTACCTACGTTTTGTTCCCACAAAAACCTGTCAAAAAAGCTGAAAATTGCAACAAAACAAAGTTAAAACCCGCTATTTTTGATCAAATACTAAACAAATTGGCAACAGTGCTAACATTTAATCTGGAAATGTCAATTTTAAGTTAAAAATTTTTATATTTTTTTTGACAGACTTAGATTATTCATCGGTAACACACGTATATTTGTTTGACATTTCAAGATTTTTTATGATATAATCATACTCTTCACACTTAGTCAGTTTTCCTACGAAACTCTCTTTGCACTGTTCTCCAATATAGAAAAAATACAAAATTAGCAAGTATCATAACACCTTAAGTATGTTAGAACGAAACTTAGTTAATGTATTTCTCACTCAAGGTGTATTTTACAAAAAAACAAGTTAGAAAGTACAGTCGGTCAAGCCCGACTTAATGATACCCTACACCACATTATTTTAAAACACATTTTCGAGAGTGCACCCCATTCGGGACCCATGGAAAATCATGCTTATTTAGCCATATAAATATGGATATATATATGTTTTAATTTTTATTAAAAATTTCATTAAAATCGGTTTGAAAGTTTGTGAGAGGCTGAGATCGCCCTCGATCTCCCCTTGTGAACTTATTTTTAAAAACTTCATAGCTTATGTAGCCATATAAATATGGATCTATCTATGTTTTAAATTTCATTAAAATCGTTTTGATAGTTTCTGGAGGCAGAAATTGTCCCTTTCTCCTCTCGTGGTCCTACGATTCGGCCCATTATTAATTGGCTTGGGCGTTGTGCCAATCAGAACCTATAAGCCAAATTTTATCTAATTATCTCCAAAATTGCGACGTGTACTATGCGTACATGGACAGCCAGCCAACCAGCCAGCTGGACGGACATCGTTTGATCGACTCAGAAAGCGATTCTGAAATGAAAATAAAGTGTAAACACCGTGGGCGTCGATATCGGCCAAATAAACATTTTGTGCATATTGCTTCCACCTGTACTGCAGTAAATAAAATCAAAATGAATAGTATCAAAAATCATACGCAACACATAAGAATTCCTTTTATACTGTTTTTTTTTTTTTTGGAGAATTATTCTATTTCCCAACAAAATGTTCCTGCTATAGCTATAATACTCCATACATATAAAAGTAGTCCTTGCCTTGCCAAGGGGTTTGTTAGGGTGAGTTTTTTCTATAGCGCAAAAACTAGTAAACCCAGCCATGCCCAGGTGGTTGTTTGTGCCACACAAATTAGGTGTCTACTTAAGAGTTAAAAAGGCAAATTACTTATTTTGAATTTTAAGAATTTTTAAATACCTTGCCATTGTTGCAGGCTTTTATGTATAAAGTTTTTGTATATGAAGTTCGAGTATTATGCATTATTTGCAATTTCTTTAAGCATAAATATATTGTTAAAGTAAAAGCTAAAACCAAGTTTTTTTCAGTTTTCGGTTTCGGTTTTTAGTTATTTAAAACCGCGGCATCGATTTCGGTTAGAACCGAACAGCAATTCCTAGTTTTTTTGCTCATATTGAAAGCCCTTTTATTCATTTATAGAAATAATAATTTAAACGTTTACTATTCTATGAATCTGACGTAGATAGAGACTTCACAATGGAATTATGCAGTTGTGTAGACCGAAAAGATCTTAAAACAGTAGACTAAAACATCTCAATTTTTTAAAAAGAAATACCCCAATTCCCAATTCCAGAAAAACGCCTTCACAGAAAAAATCATTGGTAGTTTTTTATCAATTAAAAAAATTATATAAAAAGTATTTAAACTTAATTCATAGAATAATTGAATCAATAATTTTTTTTGTTGAACGAAAATTTAAAATATAATTTTCATATAATTAACATTTTAGTTGTTTTAAAATAAATTTATAATTAAAATTGTTATCAAATAACAAAAAATTATTTCGTTTAAAATAAAATAATTTAAACTTGCGAAATTGTTTTTGGAAACTGTCAGAATCAATCAACACATTGTTTGAAACGGCAAAGTTTTTTTAACCACTTTTTTAATTAAAGTTAAAAATATCATTTATTGAAAAAAAATATTCAAAACATTAAATTTTTACAATTTTTAGTAATCAATGTAATCATTTTGGTAATATGTGCAAAATTAACAAATGGGTTGCTTGATTCTATGAATTTGGTATTAAATTGGTGATTAGAGATAATTTTTAATTTTTTCTGTGTTTACACAAATTATTTTGTTTACATACATAAATGGCCATACTGTCCCTTTTTACCATTATTGATCAGAATTTTCATAAAAATTGTGAATTTTATAAAAACCGGAGCGTAGAATTATTAAATTTTTTACTTAAATTATTTTTTTTTTAAAAACTTTTATTTTGGTTTTTTTTATAGGGTATATAGGAGAAGCAAATGTCAAATTGACTAAAAACAGCTTCTTAAAGCAAATTTACTCATAAATGAAAATAGATGTATTCCTAACATAAGTCGGCTTTAGAAGAGAACACAGCACAATTGAACAAACCCATCGAATAGTAAACGCCATAAGAAAAGCCTTTGAAGAAAGAAAATATTGTTCCGCTCTCTTCATCGATGTTTCGCCAGCTCTTGATAAAGTCTCGCATGAAGGCTAAACTTACCAGTAAACACACACAAGCTGTTAGAAAGCAACTTAATCAGTCGTCAATTTATTTCTAAAGAAGGAAATTTCTCAAGTTCACCTAAGCCAATTGGCGCTGGAGTCCCACAAGGCAGCCCCTCTATTTTACTTACTTTATACATCGGACATGCCAACAAACAATTACACGCAAACTTCAACATTTGCGGACGATACCGTGCGTCGGGAATCTTGCCCCTATTAAAATCTATACATAATGAAATACTACCTCAAAATTCGGATGTTAAATATCTCGGTATGTATTTAAATCGCCGTTTCTGGTATTCAGTTATGGAGCACTGCCTCGGCTTCTTATATCGAAAAATTCAAAGGCGCCAAAATAAACTTCTTCGAATAATCACAGCTGCCCCTTGGTATGTTAAAAACTCAAATATTCACAAGGATCTCAATGTTCCATTAGTTAAAACTTAAAAAAATACTTAAAAAGGCTCGAATTGCACCCAAATCCACTAGCTCGAAATATTTTAAATGATAGCACTCGCTTAATGAGAAGAGACACTGCAGCACTTACCCATTAAGATGAGCGATAAACACCTATATATGTGAACAGAACCCGTGATGAAGGACATTTTTATTTGACACTGGCAGGACATAAAATAAAGTATAAGGATAAGATTTGATTAAGTTAGTTCATATATGAAGATTCGATGAACAAAATGTGTTTTAACGAGTAAGAGGAAGATAAGCGATACCTAATTTCAACGGGTAAATTCAGACGAAAGAAACCAAAAAATTTTTCGGTTTGAGTTTTTCTTAACAAGTTATAAAGTTATAAGTTTATTGCACTTTCTTATGCTTATGTATAAACTTTTATTTATAAATATAATTCCATTAAGAAATACCCTTTGTACACTGGCATTCATTTTGGAGAAACGCATGAAAAATGTAGAAAATGTGAAATACGCGTCACCATTTCTGAAAAAAAACTTTTTTTTTTTTAAATACAACATATTTCTACAAAGGTGCCAAAATATTAAAAGATAACACTTAAATGTATTTAGAACTCATTTTGTTTAATAATATAAAAAAAATCAAGTAACATAAGGCTTGCAAAAAGAAAATTTTGAAAAATGCCAACGCTGTTTTGAAACCAAATGCCATTTTGTCAGTGATGCCACAATAATAATGGAATTTATTGCCACTTTTCTAGTGACTACTGTTGAAAAATTTTGATTCCAACATCTTCGCAAATTGTTGTTAAATGTTGGCAAGTGTGAAAAGGCTTTAAGTTGTATTCAATGCAATTCGTTTTATATACGGGTTATATCTACTTTAAATTTATATTTGACAAATAAGTACTACAGCCTAGACCATTATGTGTACCTTTCCTTTGCATATTCAACGACAAAAAGCTAATTTGCGCCTCACTAAAAATTTTCATAACGAGAACAAGTCGATTGTAAGTGGGCCTCTTAAGAGAACGATAATGAGAGACTTGTTGACGCTAGTGAAAGATGCCGATCGACTTTGGGGGCCAGGCTGTTAGTTTATTTATTTATTTATTTAACTTAAAACAACCTTTGGGTTGTTAATAAAAAAATAAGGGTTGGGTCACCCATGGGACCCAACTCACCTTTTAAATTAAACACCGATTTTAATTATTAAAAATTATTTATTCAAAATGATTATTTGTGTTCGCGTCCTAGAATTGAACTAAACAATTCATAATTAATTCAATTAATATAAACCTAACATTTAAACTAAAATATGCTTACCGCGTTAAATTATCAACACGCGCAACTTAACTTTAAACTAAAATATGCTTACTAATACTTAATTAAATTATGTCTTAACATTAAATTGCCAACACGCGCGCAACTGGTGGTGTCCGGTTGCGTTTGATAAAAATGCTGAATTGCATTTGTGTCATGCGCGTGTTGCCGTGAGTTTAACGCGTTGAGGGCCAGAAGGGTGTTAACTCCCCCCCGTTTAAATATCAGCGTCCCGCTGATCATATTGATTCCTTGACTACGTTTTCCGAAATGTTTAGGGTTGGAGTTTTAATACGTCCAAATATCTTTCTCCATAAAATTATTAGGACCGCAGCAGACAAGGCAAACAAAAGGAATTCAATAATTTGTGATACCAGAGAGAGATTCAGGTGATATTTCAAGTGGTTGATGTGTTTAATATTACTTTCATGGAGCTCATGTAGGAAATTGACGTCAAGCTTTCGCTCCTTTTCATAAACGTTCGCCAACAGAGGAGGGAGAGCCTGCAAATTGGTGATTTTCTTGTTTATAAATCTCTGTTTTCCAATCTCAATTGTTTCATTAGTATACCGTATTAAATATGTGCCGTTTAAGCTGATGTTGTGCTTCTGAGTGTAAACCTCGCCCTTGAAATTTGTAACAAATACTAGGTCATCTTCCACTTGTTCTATTATTGTTTCTTTATTGGAGAGAAATGTGCAGTTTGCGTTAACGTTCCTTAAGATCTTTGATAGGCAATCATCATCATTAAGTTTTTTCAGTTGATTAAGTGCGCAAATGGTAGTGTTATTGATTGTGGAACAACTGTCCTTGATACCATAGATATTTTCATGGCTTAAGAGCACTGTGTTATATCTTAAATCAAGCTGTCGATTTTGAATTATCGCAGCTTTTACCAGGATTCGGTCATATTTTATTGCATTTACTTTTGGTATGGACAGCACATATAATAGCGCTGTTCCGTTTGATATTATACTTGGTTTTCCATACTCTATAGCTTCCACTTCATTAGTATAATGAAGCGATCCTATTTCGGAAACTATTTTTTTAACTTCCATCAGATCCAACAGGTTAGTATTTATCACACCAGTTTTTGCCAGTTGGCAGGCTCGTACGACTTCCTCAATGTCTTCCTTAATAATAATCAGCTGATTTAATGATTCGCTAATGACTCTTTCCGAGTCGGATTTGGAAATCGTGTTGTCGAATTCGTGGATCAACCTATTTATCCTTTTCACCAGTTCATTTGTTGTATCGAACAATTTATTGTTTATGATGTATTGGTGATTATTGTTCCCAACTTCTCTTGGCTATTTAATATTTGATTCCAGTCAGATGCATCCGGATTTCCTGCAATCCACTTCCATGCCGTACCAATCCAATCAATTGATCGTTTGCTCCTTGTAATACCTTTGATCGTTTCTATGCGCTCAAATGCTTTCCGGAGGTAATATTCGAACGTATTTCTACGGCTGCAAACACATCAGCAGTGGTGTGTAACATATCTTCCAGTTTCCTGAGATTAATCACATGTACGAAGCTAAGGTGCCCATTTATAATCCAGCCCTCTCCATTTTTTACGGTTATAAGGGGTGAATTATATTCATAGACATGGTAGGCACCAGTAATGGAAAATAACAGAAATGTGCTTAAGTGGTAAAATATAAAATAATGTACAATATATGGATTAGTGTTATAAAGTGAAATGATCTCTATAATATAATATTTTATATGTTTTTGCTATTTCTAGAATTACTACATTACTATTTTATTTTTTGGAAAAACATAGTTTTCGATATTGCAAAATTTTTATAATAGTACTCTTCAAAGGAAATTTGATGAATTTTATTTTCAAGGAAAAACATAGTTTTCCCTGTACAATCCTGTATAGTATTAAATATTGTAAATTTTTTATATCAACTAATATATGCTTTATATAGTAATTTAATGGATATTCTTTTCAGGGAAAACATGGTTTCTACTGTACAATTCTGTATAGTCTTAAATATTGTAAATTGTTTATACAGCAAAGTTTGTTAAGTGAATGTTATTCTCAAGGGCAGGTGCAAGGATCACTTTAGATTTTTAACATGAGCTTTATGGAACTTTTTTCCCGTTGTTGTTTTTAGCGTTACTCTGTTATTATCAGATACCTCGTGCTTCCTGTAAAGTGCCTTGTGCTTAGGCTTTATCTGTTTGTTCCTAATTATGACTTCCGCGCCTTCTGCAAGGTTCGCAGGGTCTGATCTTGTTTTGTTAAGCCTATCATTTGTGGCTTTTTGATTGTGTTCAATAAGACCACGAATATCTTGATTTACTTGATCTCGAAAATTTACTAAGTTCTGGTAATTAAAGCGTTCGGACCTGTTAAAGAATACGTCGGAAGGTTTCCTCCTAGTGACCGAATGAATTGTATTATTGTAGCGGTCGACAGCGAGATTTATCATATCTTTAGTCCCCATATTTTTTGTTTCCCTAGATAAACACCGATAAATCTCTATTAAGGTTGAGTGAAACCTTTCGATTTGTCCGTTAACTTCACTCCTTTGTACAGGAGTAAAATATATCTCTATGTTCAGTGATCTGATGAAATTTAATATTGTGGGCGTAAGAAATCCTTTCTCATTGTCCAACACAACCATGCGAGGCACCGTAAAATAATGAAGAACTTTAGTTAGTTTACTTTTTAGGTGGATTGCTGAACGATTTTTAATATGAAAAAGCTTAGCGAATTTTGAAAATTTATCGATGCAACTAATAAATTTAAATCCTTGAATTTCAAAGATATCGATATGCAAAATTTCGCAAGAATATTTTGGAATTGGTGTGGCCTGTAACTTAGGTTTGTAGGGGTGTCTGTCATACTTGTTTAACTTGCATACTTCGCAGTTCCGGGTGTACTGGCAAATAAGGCTCCTCATGCGGGGAAAATAGTACCTTTCGAGAATCTGAAGACTATTCTCTTTAGCATTCCGATGAGCTCTTTTGTGCTCATCTTCAATAATTCTACAAACCCTTTCTTCATTAGTGACATCTTCTGCTAACCTCTGAGTAATTCTTATCTTGTATGAAATAAAATGAGCTAAATAAATACTGTTAAGCAGTGGAATAAAGCATTCTGGAATTTTAACACCATTAATACAGTTTGGGTTAAGGCATTTCTTTAAAATTTCTGTCAATCTTTGCGAAGTTATTTGTTCGAGAGTCGCATGATGTCTTGTAAATCCAGGGTGTGGTTGCATATTGCTATGCAGCTCCTTACCTTCTCTGATTATAATTTGGTTTTTAAAGACATTTAACGGAACCTCTACGTGGTGAATTAAATCACTTGAATCTTGTTGAGCGCTATGAACTGTATTATCTGATTGTTCTGACTTCCCCTCGTCCGCAGTTACAGTTTCGGAACCTGTTTCCGAGGCCGTAATTGTTCCTTCATCAGTCAACATGTAAATCTGATTACGATTTGCTTCCAACCTAGATAGAGCATCAGCCACAACGTTTGACTTACCAGGCTTGTAAACAAGTTCGTAGTTGTACTCTTCGATTCTCGCCTTCCACCTTTTCAGCTTAGCATTATGGTTTTGGTTTCCAAAAGCATATGTTAAGGGTTGATGGTCGGTGTAAATTTTTACTTTTTTTGCCCCGTACAGATACGACCGTAGGTTGTCCAATGCCCAGACAATGGCTAGCATTTCTTTCTCATTCGTTGCGTAGTTTTCTTCTGCCTTCTTAAGTGAACGAGAAATGAACGCAATGGGTCTATCTGTTCCTGTAAAATCTTGAGACAACACAGCTCCGATGGCATAGTTTGAAGCATCGGTGGTTAAATTGAAGGGTTGGTCGAAGTCAGGAAATGCTAGTACCTCGGATGACATTAGTAAAGTTTTTAATTCGTTAAAAGCTCTCAATGCATCTTCTGCAAGATCTACCGTTACCTTCTTCGACGCGTTTGCTTTTACCTGTGCGTTTTCTCCCCTGGTGAGGTTTGTAAGGGGTTTCGCGATCTTCGCATAATCTCTGATGAACTTCCTATAGTAGGAAGTCATACCAAGAAAACTTTTTAGATCTTTTAATGTTTTGGGAGGAGCCAAATTTTGTATTGCTTCAATTTTGTGAGGATCCGCTCGTATTCCGTCTTCTGCAACCACGTATCCCAAAAAGGAGACTTCAGTTTGCAAGAACTGAGTCTTTTCTAGATTTACCTTGAGGTGTGATTCCAGAAGTTTACTAAAAATCGTTTCAATATTTTTGAGATGATCGTCGACGTCACGTCCAAAGACAATTATATCGTCTATGTAGACGTAACATATTTTGCCAATATATTCTTTCAACACGTCATCGATCATCCTTTGGAAAATGGAGGGGGCATTTTTTAACCCAAAAGTAAGACGCAGGAACTCATATTTCCCGTTTAGGGTAGAAAAGGCGGTTTTAGGAATATCAGAGTCTTTCATCGGAATCTGATGAAATCCTGATGTCAGATCTAATGTCGTAAAATATTTAGCCTTCCCGAGGCTAGCTAAAGTCGAATTTATGTCCGGTATTGGATACGTATCGGAGATGGTGACTGAATTCAATCTCTTGAAATCAATTACCATTCTGTATTGTTTTTCGCCATTTGGTTTGGGTTTTTTGGGTACGACCCAGACTGGCGAATTATAGGGACTATTAGAGATTCTAATAATATTTTGATTCAACAATTCAGAAATTTGTTCTTCAACTACGGGGCGCATGTTTGCTGGGTAAGGATAACTTTTCGTATAAATAGGTTCATCTGTAGAAGTCTTTATCTCGGCCTTAATTGCTGTTGTGACCATTTCACCAGCTTCGAGTGGACTAAATAGATCACTATACTTCTTTAACAATTTTTTGAGTTTTTCTTTTATTTCTGGAGGGACATTTACATTTATAAAATTTATTTCCTGTGTGAATCTTTCTTTAAGGGTTAAGATTATACCTGGCCTAATGGTTAATGTATTATTTTCCCTATTAATTATGGCGCCTAGCTCCTTGAGGGTATCATCGCCAATGATGCCATCGAAGGAATTTAGATTGGGAAGTATATAAAATGTGACCAAAGAATTTATTCCTACAGATTTGAAAAATCTTCCTTCTATTTGTTTATTAATCTTTATGATTCCGGCGGCCGTTCTCACGGGAAATGATCTTTCTAGTTGGGTGCCAGTTCCACATATGTAGGAGCCCACGAAATTTTTATTTGCTCCTGTATCTACGAGGAACTTTAACGGCACTCCAGTTTCGGTGACCAATTCTAGGTATGGAACGCTGGAAGAGAGGCTCCGGTCATAAAATTTACTTCAGGAGACTCGTAAGTATCGTCACCCTCAGAATAATTACAATCATTAACTGTGCTTTCATTAGGAGGGTCGCTGGCTTCTATATAGGTATTGAATAGTTTTTGTTGTTTAAACGGGTTACCAACGATTTCAGACCTAGCATTTCGTTTGAAAGCTGAAGGTCTGTTCATATAGTTAACATTCCTAGACTGAACGGACCTGTCAACATCCATTCTTTCCGCAGGCTTTGGTCCCAGTGGCCTTGGTGGAAGTGTTGAAGCACCCGAAAATGTATACCTTGGTCTGAAATTATTACGGGCACCATTAGTGGAATGATTATGGAATACCTTAGGAGGTAATTGGGGCCTCACTCCTATACCCGGCATCACATTATTTGGCACTGTTATTTGGTTACGACCAATCGGATGTAGCCTAGTACTTCTTAGATTGAGATTTTGCATCTCGAGACATGCACTATATGCTTCAGGTAGAGTTTTAGGTCTCTGAATTATTAAAAGTCTTGAGAGTTCGCCATTCAAGCCCCTAACGAACACATCTAAAGATCTGTTCCTATATGTTTCCACTAGCGCTTCGACGGTTTCTGTGGAATAGTTCTCCGTCTTAATTTTGTTTATAATAAGGGAAAACTGGTGATTAACGGACGCGTAAAATTCGTCTACTCTTGAATTCCCTTGAGTCAATTGGTTTAGTTGGTGTTCAAGAGTCCTTATGTCCCTCTTGTCTGCGTAGTGCAAGGACAGACATTCCTTGATTTTACTCCAACTGTTGTCAAATATGTTGTAAGAAACTAGTGCAGTGTCGGCACTCCCTCTAACTTTTTGCCTTATACTCTGGAGTATGGCCCTATATATTGGTTTCGTCCGCACGATATCATAGTCGGCCAATATGGACTCTACGCTGTGTATCCAGGATACGTACTGCGTAGGGTTGCCATCAAAGGGTTGTAGTTCCTTTACTCGGTCCGGAAGCTGACTAATTTCCCTAAGCTCTAACTTGGTTCGAGGCAAACGAGGCGATTCGGTAACCGTCTCTGTTGAAGAGAGACCGGTTGGGCCTTCCATAACCCTGACCCTAGCCTCCAGAACCTTCAACTGGGCGAGGGTAGCATTTAAAGCTCCTGTCATTTCCAAAACTTGTTTCTGTAAATCTTCCATTTTTAAGCACAAAGCACAAGGTGTTTACAAGTTAAAACAAACAAACGCGAGGTTTAACAATCAAAAAAAACGGGAAAATTCCAAAAACGAAATAATATAAGATATCTTAAGTCCAAGCACTTACCCTTGAATGTGGTTTCAATTCTAGGATTATGTAATTATTTTTACGTACAATAAAACGTTGGCGTACATGTGATTTTCTCTCTTTTTGTTCTAAAACGAAACGAACAAAATTTTGTATTAATTTATATATTTTTTTTCACTATGGTTTGGCTCGTGGACTAGGTTAAATTCCGATTCACTTTATTTTTGCACTCAAAATTTTACTTTTGCACAGTATTTGGGTTACTTTTAAAATTTTAATATTAAAAAGGAAAATTTTTTATTAAATATTTATGGGAATAAAATTTCATAATTTTTAACTTCGTTATCTTTTTATTATATTTACAAAATAATTTTCTTTTTACAATTTCGTAGTTATAATTTTTAATTCATTCAAGAAATAACACTTTTATGTTATAATTTCCTCATTATTGAATCCTCCTTACTTTAATAATATGTAAGGAAATATCACTTTTATGAATTTCCATTTCATTATTTCTATTTCATTTTTTTCCTTAAAATTTTATTTGTTATTTTATTTTTGATTTTTTATTTTATTTAGGTTACAATGCTCTCAAAATAAAATTGTTTAGCATATTTTATTTCTTCCTTAATAAAATAAAATTTATTTAGCATATTTCTTTCTTTTTATTTTTATTTTATTTAGGTTACTGAGCTCTAAAAAATTATTTATTATTTTTTTTCAAAGAAATCCCTTGGATGGAGGATCGTGTAGTCCTTTTTCGAAGGCTACTGCACGATTTTCCTCACCCTGCATACCTTCCCACTGTGACCTTTCATTACCAGGCCAAGGTAAGATTTATTTCCCATTAAGTAGTGTAGGTTCTTATGTTGACTACAACTTACAGGAGAGCCCCTACTTAGCCTTCTGTAATGAAACAGTGTCGCGAAGGAGTTTTGTACATTTTTCCAAAAGGATTAACAAGTAAATTTACTTTATTATTTAATAATTGTTCGGTTATAGCCATGGAGGGAGGATCGCGTTATCCTTTTTCGAACAGAGCATACGCTAAGTCGTACTAAGGCGCGATTTGTCTCACCCGGTGAACCTTGCCAACCTTTGCTTTATTACCAGGAAAAAGATTTTGCTCGTCCCCACTCAGTAGTGCGGGTTCTAATGTTAACTGCAACTTGCGAGGATATGTAAGCGTTCTTTAGCCATCTGTAATCTCGCAATTAAGCGAAAAGCGTTCGAAGGAAGGTTACACGTTTTACCAGAGGACTCTTTTATTTCTTTATATAGTGACAAACAAATTTTTTACGCACTGGAGGGCCTGGAGTTCAGGATCGCAGCACGCTGAAGCCATGGGCTTCATATTGGTCACTTCAATTAGTTATAGCACATTTGAAAAACAAAAACAATTATCAGAGCTCCTCTTAAAGAGAACCTATATTTTTTCCTTTAATCAAAGTAGTATTTCCATTACCAACTTTTATTTTTCACAATTCACATTTACTACAATTATTCACATTTTAGAAAAAAAAGGGTTTGATTCACACTTCTTTAAAAATAATTTTTTTCACATAATATACTACGGAACTTATCCTTCGCGAGCCAAACCGTTAATTTCATGGACGATCCTTTCTTTATAAAGGATGTCCCTGCTCGGGCGCCACTTAAAACAACCTTTGGGTTGTTAATAAAAAAATAAGGGTTGGGTCACCCATGGGACCCAACTCACCTTTTAAATTAAACACCGATTTTAATTATTAAAAATTATTTATTCAAAATGATTATTTGTGTTCGCGTCCTAGAATTGAACTAAACAATTCATAATTAATTCAATTAATATAAACCTAACATTTAGACTAAAATATGCTTACCGCGTTAAATTATCAACACGCGCAACTTAACTTTAAACTAAAATATGCTTACTAATACTTAATTAAATTATGTCTTAACATTAAATTGCCAACACGCGCGCAACTGGTGGTGTCCGGTTGCGTTTGATAAAAATGCTGAATTGCATTTGTGTCATGCGCGTGTTGCCGTGAGTTTAACGCGTTGAGGGCCAGAAGGGTGTTAACTTTTATTTATTTATTTATTTATTTATTTATTTATTTATTTATTTATTTATTTATTTATTTATTTATTTATTTATTTATTTATTTATTTATTTATTTATTTATTTATTTATTTATTTATTTATTTATTTATTTATTTATTTATTGATTCCATTTTCTGTACAACAAGACTGAGTCTTATATTTATAGTACGTATTACGTTACAAACAAACTTGATACAATTAAATATAAAAATATTAATATATAAAAAAAAACAAAGTTTAAAAATTATAAATTAAAATTAAAAAAGTAAAAGTTATTTAAAAAAATTGAATAAAAATTTTTTGAAACTATTAGCATTGCTGTTTAGTTGTTGACTTTGTGGAAGACGAGCGGCATGTACAAATTATAAAAACACTTGTTTATTTTTTGTTTTTTTTCAAGAGAGGACTATGTCCTCTGGTTTTTTATTTAACTTAAATTATTTTTTTGTTTAACTTAAATTATTTTGTGCCGGAAGACTATGTCTTCTTGATCGGACTTTCTTATTAAAATTATTAATTATTACTAAGTACAACTTTTTACTTACTAACTACTTTTATTTATTGAGCAGCTAATCATCATATTCAATGCAGATATGTCGTCAGCATTTTAAATAAAAGAAAATAAAAACTATGAAATTTACTTTAAATATGTCAGCAATTGAATTGCGACAGAGGAGATTGAACTTTAATGAAATTTACTTTAAATGTGTCAGCAATTGAATTGCGACAGAGGAGATTGAACTTTAATGAAATTTACTTTAAATGTGTCAGCAAATTAATTGCGATATAGGAAATTTAACTTTAAAAGAAATTAGGTTTAAAAAGTGTGTCAGCAATTGCATTGCGACATGGGAAATTGAACTTTAATAAAAAAAATAAAAAAATAAATATGTTAGTTATTAACTCCTCCCTTCTTAAATTGATTGTCCTCAATCATTTAGAAATACGGAATATTGTTTAGTCTTGGTGGTTTAGTGGGGGCTTCTAATGCTATTGGTTTAGGGGATTCAATACTTTGTTGCACACTTATTGTCGCCTGAGGTTCGTTATTAGTTTGTGGAATTTGAGATTCCCAAACGATTATTTTCTTGTTTTTAAAAAAAATTTTTAAGCATGCCATGGAAATGACAATTAGAATGAGGACACCAGAAATTGACCATCCTCCAATGTTCAAGTGTCTTTGAATAGTTGAAATTACTTCCGTATTATTAATCTGTAATTCGTTAAGAGCTTCGAGGGACAATAAATTAATATGGTCGCTTTCAAAAGGAGCGGGCTGCATTAATGCGGGGATAATTTGTAAGGGTGAGGCTTCTATATTGCTAAAAGTCCTATTGTTAATTTTAATAGTGCTGTTATGAAATTTGATAAGAAGCGTTCCAGATATGTTTCTACGCGTTTCATCAATATAAATTGATGTGTTACAATTATTTACTAAGATAACGCCGGACTCAATCTCTTCGATTAATGGGATATGATGATTGTTGCTCGTTACGCATGTAGAATTTTGACTACTTATAAGATTAGGAATACATTTGGTATTAGAAATATTCTTTATTTGGTTTTCTTTACAAATTCTTATATCATTATATTTTTCACAATCAGTTCTTACACCATATATAGTTTTTTTCGTTTTTTAAAATCTGCTTAAATTCTAAATTAATTACAGAGTTTTCTTTTTTTACCGGTCTTAAAATTACGTTTTCGTAAGTTTCTTTTTTTGTTAAGGGAATCTTGACCAAATAAAATATTTGTTTATTAGTACTGTATAAGACAGATACTTTGGCAAATTGGAGTGCCTCTTCAGGGCTTACAAATACAATATTTTCTTTTCTAATTTTACTTGTAGCAATTTCAATTTCTTTTTTATCTAATAATAATGGGTTAACAATTCCAAGCTTTGCCCATTCGATTCCATTCTGAATATTTATTAGCTCCTCTTTAACTAGTCTTACTCTATTCTGTAAATTTATAACTATTTCGTTTTCTAATAATACATCTTTCCTTATTACATTTGAAATTTTATTTACTACGTCTGTTAGGTTTTTTAATCTTTTATTAAAAGCTTCGTTAACGTACACTTGTTTATCATTATTTTTATTAAGATCATTTATATTACTAGCTATTATTTCGAAATCGTCGTGATCCGGGGATCCTGCGACATATTTCCAAATAGTACCTATGGCATTTATTGCTCTTTTATTTTTTATAGTGGGTGTTATATTTTCTAAATTATTTTCAGTTAGGCTTAGTTCATGGATAAGGACGGGATACAGGTTATGGTGATTTGGGATGTTTTGTTGGATAAATGTGTGGGTATTGGATATGGATATTGCATATTGTGCCAGATTTATTTTATGTAAAATAGTAAAAGTTCCTTGCTGAATTTTTGCTGTACCTCCATTGATTGTTACCACGTACGAAGAAGTGTAATCCAAAATTTGGACTTCAGTTTTTGCAAATGTTAAATAAAATCTGTAAGACCCCTTTCAGACTCGGCAAGTTAGTTGCGCAAGTAACTTGCCAAGTACAACAAAGTCTGTACTAAATATTTTTTTCCTTACCCCGACCTTACCGCTGACGTCTACAAACCAAGAGTTGCGCAAGAGACTTGCGCAAGTAACTTGCCGAGTGTGAAAGGGGTCTAAGGTAATTTATTCTCTCTTAATATTACTTTTATAAACAATTCTGCCTGTCATTGTTAAAACGGTGGAGTTTCTATCTTCCTTGATTATTTCTTTTTTGTACCTTGGAGTCAGTTTTGAACCTAGTCTCTTATTAACTCTAACAAAGATTTCTTCTCCTGGTGAATAAGTTTTTATTTCATGCCTATTTTGATTATGGTAGTCTAGGTCTTGTTTCTGTTTTTCTGTTAAGCGACTGATGATTTCTTGTTTGTCCAAAATTGCTTTGTTTGGATCATTACTTGAGTTTCTGTTAAAAAATATATCTATCGGTTTTCTACCGGTGGTGGAATGAACTGACCTGTTATACTCGTATATTGCTCTAGTAAGTAAGTCATGAAAAGTAGTGTGGAGTTTGTCTTGTTTTAAGCATCTCATAATCTCTGAAAGAGTGGAATGAAATCTTTCTATTTGACCATTAACAGAACTAGAGTAGGGTGGAGTAGTGTAGATTTCGATGCCGAATTGATCCTTAAGAAGAAAATTTATTGATACGGAATTTAAGGATTTTTCATTGTCTATGACTATGGACTTAGGGATACCAAAGGCTAAAACTATTTCTTTTAACGGTTCTTTAATATCTTCTATTGCCCTAGATTTTAAGATTTTGACCAAAGCGTATTTTGAAAATTTATCTATTGCTGTTAGTACAAGATTCCCTTCGGTAGAGTAAATGTCAATATGGATGATTTCTCCAGGATTTTGTGGAATTGGTGTGGGCTGGAATTGTGGTTTATTAGGACGACGATCATATTTTTGTTCTCTGCAGACTTGACAATTTTTAACAATTCTATTGGATTTTTCTGTCATTTTTGGGAAATAGAAGTCTTTCTTTATTTGCTCTCTATTTTCTTTAGCATTTCTGTGGGCTCTTCTGTGTTCTTTGATTAAGACCTCCTCTTGTTCTACATCGTTAGTTAATTCTTTGACCTGTGACTGTGTGAATCTTATTTTATAGTTTATGAAATGTTCAGAATAAAATTCTTGAATTACTCCCATAATTGGTTCAGTAGTAAATAGTCCATTAATTACGCTAGGATTAAGATATTTTTTTAAAATCGAAATTAATATTTTTTTGGTGTAGTACGGTTTTTTTATTATATGCCTATGATAAGTTGGAAAGGGAATTTCGAATTTGTAGTTATCATGGTTGTCTATTAAAATATGGATTTGGTTTTTGAAGACGTTTATAGGGCATTCCACTGCTGGTATTTTATTGTCTGATGAACTTTCATCGCTATGTTGGGTTGCTGTCATTGAATGTATTTGTGGTGGCCTAGATAGTGCATCTGCCACTACGTTTGTTTTACCGGGTTGATATCTGAGTTCATAATCATATTCCTCTAAGATGGCTTTCCATCTCTTCATTTTGCTGTTAGTATTTTTACTACTAAGAGCATATGTCAAAGGTTGGTGGTCTGTGAATATGATTACCCTTCGGGATCCGTACAGATAGTTTCTCAGAGAATTTAACGACCAAATTATAGCCAACATTTCTTTCTCGTTTGTGGCGTAATTTTCTTCGGTTTTACTTAGTGTTCGGGAAAGAAAGGTTATAGGTTTTTTGTTTTGCGATAAGACTGCACCGATTGCGTAGTCGGAAGCATCTGTAGTTAACTCGAAACATTTTTCAAAGTCAGGGTGAGAGAGAACTATATCACTAGAGATTAACGAGTTTTTTAATTTTTGAAATGCATCCAGAGCATTCTGGTCTAAAGATATTTTTGCATTTTTGGAGGCATTTTTTGAAATGCGTCCTTCCTCCCCTCTTAAAAGGGATGTCAGGGGCTTAGCAAGTTTCGCGTAATCTTGGATGAAGCGCCTATAATAACCTGACATGCCTAGAAAGCTTCTTAAATCTTTTAGAGTTTTTGGGGGTTGTATTTGGGCTATTGCTTCTACTTTTTGTTTGTTAGCTTTTATTCCTTCGGTTCCTACAATAAATCCTAGAAATTCAATTTCTGTTTTTAAAAATTCACATTTGTCGAGCTGTATTTTGAAGTTTGCGGATTCTAATGTTTCAAATATTTTGTATAGATTTTCAAAGTGTTCTTTTTCAGATTTAGAAAATATAATTATGTCGTCTATGTAGACATAACATATTTTACCTATGTGGTCCCTTAGAACATCATCTAATGTTCGTTGGAAAATTGATGACGAGTTTTTTAATCCGAATGGAAGTCGGACGAATTCAAATTTTCCGTTATTGACGGAAAATGCGGTTTTCTCTATATCGCGTTCTTTTAAGGGAATTTGGTGAAAACCACTTTTAAGGTCTACCACTGAAAAGTACTTATTTTTTCCTAAATTTGCAAGAACTTCGTTAATTTCTGGGATAGGGTATCTATCGGCTACAGTGATCGCGTTCAGCTTCCTGTAGTCAATGACCATTCTGAATTTTTTTTCGCCTGATGCGTCCATTTTTTTCGGGACAATCCAGACGGGTGCGTTGTAAGGTGATCTAGAAGGCCTGATTATACCGTCGCTTAAAAGTTCATTTATTTGTTTTTCAACCTCGTTTTTGAGTGCCATGGGATAAGGGTATGATTTACAATATATTGGTGAGTCGGATGTGGTTCGAATCTCTCCTTTGATTCGAGAAGTAAATGTTAGTTTTTTATTAGGGTCTTTAAACAAATTGGGATGATTATTTATAATTTCTTCTAATTGAGATTTTTGAGCCTCGTCCATATGACTAGTTCTAAATTCCATTTTGTTTACGGATTGGGAAATTTGTTGGTGAATTTTAATTTTGATTTTGTGATTTATTAACATGTATTTTTCTTTGATATGAATTATTGCGTTTAATTCCTGTAGGCTGTCATGGCCTAAAATACCATGAAATGATTTTAAAGAGGGTAAAATATAAAATTTAATAGGATGATTGGGTAAATTAAACAGGTTCGCAAATGTATGATGTGTAATTTTAATGTCGCCAGAAACTGAATTGGCAAAAAAAGGTTTTTCGTTTTGTTTAGGATTGTTAACGAGAGATGACTGAATGTAATTTTTATTAGACCCTGTGTCTATTAAAATTTTTAAAATTTGACCATTCTTCGCCCTACATTCGAAGTAAGGTAGCGAAGAGTATGTTAACCTAAAAAATGAATGTCAGTTAAATCTTGTGTAGGGATTTCGTATTGTTTATCCTGTTGATTTAAAGAATCAACGTATTTTCCTATATCTTCATTTTGCAGTTGCTGGTAGTAGTTGGCCTCATAATTTTCAGGTTGAAATTCTTCATTTTCCATTATATTGTCGAAATTTTGCTGTTCGGTTTGTATGTGAAAATTTCGTTGTTGTTTGAATGGTGGTGGGACGTGATTCATTGATGCAGGTCTTTTGCCTTGAAATTGCATTGTTTGACGGGGTCTGTTTTGGTAGTTTATATTTCTTGTTTGTACCGACTGATCAATTTCCATAGGTTCGGAACGTTGGGGTTTAGGTTCTGTCGGTCTTGACGGTTGAAATTGGAATTGTTGTCGCATTTGGTGATGCGGTTGAAACGTTTGTTGGGGGTTATGGTAAGGGAAGGGTTGTTGATTTTTAAATGTATTTTGTTGCATACTGTTCATAGGGGTATTATACCTGGTAGGGTTTTGGAATGTTAATTCTGGGTAAAATGGTCTATTATAATTTTGTGTGTTTAAATTACGCATTGGGGAAGGTGATGGCTGCTGCCGATGTTTATAGTTTTGGTGTTTATTTGCGTATTCCGATCTATAATGTTGATTTTCCAACTTCAGGCAAAGGTGTAGTGCCTGTGGAAGATCTGAAGGTTCACGAATGCCTAGGAGTCTCGGTAGATCTCCATTTAAGCCTCTTATAAAAGTATCGAGAGCTTTGTCTCGATATGTCTGAGTCAAAAGTCGCAAAGACTCTTGCCCCATTTCCATGCAGCCAATTTTATTCAAAATTAAGGAAAGGTGGGAATAGACTTGTTGGTAAAAGATTTGGGTAGTGTTTTTCCCTTGGATAAGTGAGGTCATTTGATATTCTAACGTGCCTAAGTCACGTTTATCAGCGTAATGTAGGGTCAAACATCTTACTATACTATTCCAGTCTAGTGGCGTGTTATATGACTCTAATGCAATGTCAGCATTCCCTATTACCTTATTCCTAATTACGCTTAGGATTCCGTAGTATTTTGGAGTTCCTTTCATTGAATCATAGATTTGTAGTACCCTATCAACACTTTTTTTCCAGGAGTTAAATTCGGAGGGGTTTCCGGAAAATTCTCTCAAACTTCTTACAATGTCCGGTATTTTATCGAAGTCGTGTAAATTCTCCCTGTATCTTTCCTCTATGGTTTGGTCATTTCCGTAATTTATGTCCGCGTTGGGGTTTATGATAGACTGCACAATATTCCTACACTGTTGTTCGCAAATTAAAGATATCCTATTCTCTAATTCAGTATTCATTCGAGAATTGTGTGGCTCAACTGATGGGTTTGGGATTGGGTTGGGGTTAGGAGTGTTAAGGACAGGTGGTCTAATAAGGTTGTTAGGATTCGCCATGATAGTATTTAGAATTGGTTTAAAAAATATAAAAATTTTATTTGTATTTATTAAAAAAGATTTTTATTTTTACGTTCCTAGTTTTTACTAAAGTAAGAATCTTTTTGCTTAAAATATATTTTATTTAAAATTCAAACATAATCTTAACTTACAAAATTATTAGAACTGCCTTCATGTTTTAGCTGTTGCTTTACTGATGAAATTATTAATGTTGTGTTTTAAAGTAAAGGTGATTTTCAACGGGTTAGAGCTGATTAATCTTCTGAAGGATGGTTAGACTTCTATGTTGAGTTTTGTGTTGATTTTTATGTTGTTGAAGTTTATGTATTTTCCTTTAAAGTTTTTGTAAATTGTTAATTCGTTTATTATAAGTTTTTAAGTTGTTTTCTTAATTTTTCATTGTGGTAGTTCTTATTATTATTGTTTTTGTTTTGTAGCACTCTTTACCAGTTTAACTTAACTAAATCACTTAACAAGTTTTTATTAATTTTAAGTTTTTTTCTTAATTTTTCACTGTGATACTTTTTATTATTATTTTTTTTTAGTAGTGCTAAACTCAACTAAATCACTTAACAAGTTTTTATTAAGTTTTTTGTCTTAATTTTTCACTGTGGTAGTTTTTATTATTATTGTTTTTGTTTTGTAGTGCTTTTTATCACTTAACTAGAACCGTTCCGATTGCACGAATTTTTTCCGTTTTACTTTTCGTTACTAAGGATTCGATACAATTCTATAAACGAACGGGTGCCTGCGGACGGACACGTACAGGCTCAGGTTCCGTGGTATATCTTTTTATTATACCAGGCTGCTCGGGCGCCAATTATAAAAACACTTGTTTATTTTTTGTTTTTTTTCAAGAGAGGACTATGTCCTCTGGTTTTTTATTTAACTTAAATTATTTTTTTGTTTAACTTAAATTATTTTGTGCCGGAAGACTATGTCTTCTTGATCGGACTTTCTTATTAAAATTATTAATTATTACTAAGTACAACTTTTTACTTACTAACTACTTTTATTTATTGAGCAGCTAATCATCATATTCAATGCAGATATGTCGTCAGCATTTTAAATAAAAGAAAATAAAAACTATGAAATTTACTTTAAATATGTCAGCAATTGAATTGCGACAGAGGAGATTGAACTTTAATGAAATTTACTTTAAATGTGTCAGCAATTGAATTGCGACAGAGGAGATTGAACTTTAATGAAATTTACTTTAAATGTGTCAGCAAATTAATTGCGATATAGGAAATTTAACTTTAAAAGAAATTAGGTTTAAAAAGTGTGTCAGCAATTGCATTGCGACATGGGAAATTGAACTTTAATAAAAAAAATAAAAAAATAAATATGTTAGTTATTAACTTACATAAAACTGCCATTCAGATACAAGTAAATGATGTCGAGGTATTACAATATTTCGATTTCGTGGCGATTGAAAAAAACGTATTTTATCGAATATATATTTAGGTGTTTGAGTGTTGATTATTTTATGTAAAAAAGTAAGAGTGCGAATATTTAGCAGACTTTCAAAGGATACTCCATAAAGATTATTGGCAACAGAGGAAACATGATCAAACCGTCTTAATCCATATACATATCTTATTATGTTATTAAACAAGACATTCAATTTTCTCCTACTAACTGAGTCACAGCTTCCAAATAATTCACACCCATAGATCAAGCATGGAACCAAGTATGATTTAGCAAGTAAGGCTCTTATTCTTAAGGGTGTGAAATATTGTGTGGACCAGAGAGCTCGTAACTTTACATAAGTTTGACCAACCAGTAAATTAACATGATCATTTCAGGTCAAATTGGCATTGAAGGTTTACTTTGATTTTAAATTTTTTTCCCACACGTAGGGTAGTAGAAATGGTAGCTAAATAAAAGTTAGTAAATGTTAGTCACACACTTTATGTTGTAATTTTTAAGCTGAGTTAAATTACAAAATATTTTAAATGGTAAGTAAGTATTGAGGTATTCACTTTTATTTTATGAATTTTATATCTTCTCTTTAATTTACTTGTTAGTTTATTTTTTTTTTTATATTTTCTAAATTGATTTAAAGTTAATAAGAATTTACTTTTAGATTCATTTTCACTTTGCAACTTACAAGATCTTAAGACGTTTTCTACTCGGGTTTTATTCTGAGAGTGCGTTTTTAAAGGTTTTACAGCTGCAGTTTGACAAAGCAGTTTTTAGTGGGTTTGTTGATTACATCGCCAGAGTTGGAGGTTATATAATTTTGTTAACTGATGTAAACAATATGTGCTTAGGACTTATCACAAGATTAGGTTTTATGTAATATCTTGAAAATTTTAACTCTTAAATAAGAAAATAGTTTGTACGCAGACCGCTTCTGCCTGGTGTATTGATGTTTATTTCTCATTTTGTTTAATTCTCCTTTCTTGATTCAGGTAGTTTTTACAATCATTTTTTTTATTTATGTCCTTTCTCACAATTATTATAGTTCTTTAAATCTTTTCCTTTTTACTTTATCTCGGCACTTTAGTAATTTAAAATTTTTTAAAAATGTCTCTTTTTTCCTTTGTAAACTCGAATCACAAAAGTCGTCCAATTCAGAAAGACTACCTGACTTTACATTTTTTATACTACAAGTAAAACAGAACATACACTTGAATTTTCCAAAACAAAATTGATACCTACATAAATTAAATTGTTGATAACAAAAAAAATCATAAAAAATTAAGGCAACAAATTACAAAATAACCAAGCCTAACATTAATCCTTATCAATAAATTGGGTTTTAAGAAATAAAAATCTTGCAAGAATAAAATTATTTTCCAATTTTAAGAAAACATGCGCAGCAGGTGTCATTTAATTTATTCAATTGTGGTAGAATGAAAAAAAGACATTCTTCTATCGGCTTGGAAATCAACGAAAATAATATACCCACACAGAAAAAAGTAAAAACCGGGTTTAATCACCAAAATAATTGAAACAAGCAAAAAATTGTTTAATTTTGCACCTATCACCGAAATGATTATACCAATTACTCAAACTTGCAAAAATTGCAAAACAGTGATTTTTTTCCAATTAAAAAGTTTTTATATTTCAATTACAAAAATAATTGAAAAAATTATTAATATTAAACAATCTTTTAATTGAATGAATTAACAAAGTATTTAAAAAAATATCAATATATTAATTGAATGAATTACTGACGTAATTGATTACAACACAGGAATTTTTTTTTTATTTTTTTAATTCCCTAAGCTAATACCGCGAAGCTCTTCGCTTGTCTGCAGGAAAGAAACCAGAGTCTCTGGCGGGAATCGAACCAGCAACCCCGGCGTTGATAGTCTAGCTCACTACCAGCTAACCTACCGGCGCACTCAACTTATATGAAAATAAACGTAATATCTACGTTCTTATACTATGTTTGTGTTAGCATTATTTCAACAAAGTTTTCAATTCAAACAACAGAGTTGATTGATTCAATTAAACCTTTACTTAAAATTAAGCTTAAAATCAAGTAAAATTTTAATTGAAAAAAAAATTTTTTTTTTAATTCAATCAATTAAGAACGTTATTAGATTTATTTTAAAATTCAAAAATCACCATTAATTGAAAAGAAACTGCCAATATTTTTTTCTGTGCAGGAATAGGATTTTTAATACTATGATAAAGGGTACATACAATTCGTCACACCTGAATACAAATATCACTTTTAATTGTCCTATTGTGTGTTTGTCAATAAATTTCGTTACATGCTTGGTTGGTAGTTTGGTAACATAACACTGACCCCTAGCATCGTAATGTTACCAAATTTTTGTATAAAAACCTGGTAAGGTCCAGTTTTACATATTACTTTGCTTCAAGAGAGTGTGGAGAGTACATCACAAAACTACTCTTTCTAGAAATAGCGGCAGTTTCATAAAGTGAAATTGGTTTACGAAACATTATTATTGGTAGCTGAACTAAATTATCTATCTGTTTTAAAGCTAAAAATGCTTAAAAAATATTTTTTTCCAGGCTTGGATTGCTATTCCCAGGCTATTTTAAAAAAGTACTTCTGTCTTTCGGGTCCTGTAGTCTGGCAGATCAGCAGAACTTACATCGCTCAGAGGACCGAAGCAATTTCTAAAACAGCCTGAGAATTGCAACTTAAGCCTGGAAGAAGAAATTGTTTTAACCTTTAAAACTTTTAATTAATCCATAAATTTAGCCAGTGGCAATCAAATATATATATACCATATATTGTTAATAAGATTCATTTTATAAAATGCCGATATTTCTAGAAAGAGTAGTGTTGTGATACACTTTCCACAATCTCTTGAAGCAATAAAAGTATAGTCGGTCAAGCCCTAACATATGATACCCTACACATCAATATTATCGGACAAATTTCAAAAGTGTACTCTATTTGCAACCCACGGGCAATTGCTTACCCGCTATTACAAACAGAGTTCTTTGTGTCGAACATTTCCTTGATATCTACATCTAAATGCGTTTTTTTCCAAATTAGCATCAAATTTTGGCATGACAGCGAATTAGAAGCGATTATTAAAGTCGTCAAACGAGATATTTTACATACAAATGTTGAGATATTATTTGGTTATTGATTTTAGTAAAGGGCATATTTCCCTATGTTGAAAGAATGTAATATGTGCACATTTTCATTGAACTTAATTTTCCATTGTTTTAACCATGTTTTCAATTGAAAGACATGGTCCTGTAGGTATCGGGATGGTCATAAAGGGTTTCGTGGATGCTTAGAAAACTCTATGATATGCAAAAGTTGATGTTTAATTGTTGTTGGTGGAAAATAACTATAAAAATGTCCGCTTAAGTACCAAATTTTCTATCATTCATATGTACACAGAAAAAATTAAAAATTGTCTCTAATCACTAATTTTATTCCAAATTCATAGAATCAAGCAGTAAGAAGCGAGATATTCGCGAAAACCCAATTTTTATGACCTTTGACCTTGAAAGACGCGGATACGATAGCATTTGTGACTTTTGAGATAACATTTAGAACGACAAAACAAAGGTCTATACCAATTTACGACTTATTATCTTTCATTCCGAGGTTGGCCCCTTTTTTTAACTAAAATGACTGGGCTATTACTAAAAATTTTAAAAATTTTAAATTTTGAATATTTTTTTTCAATAAATTATATTGTTAATTTTAATTAAAAAAATTATAAAAAAATTTTGCCGTTTCAAACAATGTGTTGATTGATTTTGACAATTTCCAACAACAATTCCACAAATTTAAATTATTTTATTTTAAACGAAAAAATTTTTTGTTATTTAATAAATACTTTAATTCAAAATTTATTTAAAAACAACTAAAATGTTAATTAAATCTAAATTATATGTTTAATTTTCTTTTAACAAAAAAAAAGTAATTGATTCAATTATCACATTATTCAAATTTTAATAATTTTTTAAAAATTTTTTTAATTGATAAAAAAACTACTAATAATATTTTCTGTGTATAATATTTTTTTAATTATTTATTAAGCCTTCTGGTCTCCCTTTATCAAAAGCTTGGGAAACAGCTACAATAACTTAATTTTTGAAAGATTTTGTAATAACGTTGACTAATCTACATATCGAGCCTTTGGTGCAATACCGTAGTAATTCAAAAAATCGTGAACTGAGAAAAATGCATTTGAAGTTTTCAGCCATATTTTTGATAGCATTTTTGTTTACCAAAGTTATGTTTTTACAAGTTTTTAAATAAAGAGGAATGTTTTGTAATTAAAAAAAGGTGAACAATTATTAATAATATTAATTATTTTTTTTATATTAATATCAATATGGTTGGAAATAGCTAGAGGCAATAAAGACATTTTTAGCTGTAAAATCTGAACAGTTAGAGATGGAATCATAATCGTTTTTTCTTTAGATAGATATTTCCCCAAAGATCATTTCTGCATACCTAGCTCAAAAAATTCAAATTTTGAGTTACTACGATATTGCACCAAAGGCTCGATATGTATTTGCTCGATTGTCGTAAGTTTTCTTTCAAATCCAATTGGTGGCTTATAATACCTTCATTTTCAAGTTTCTTATCAAAGTAGTTTTTGTGAATACACAATTTTTAATTGAAAAGATTTAGTTTGTTCTTTAGTTCTTTATTCCCAATTTTTATTCTTGATAAAAACACTGAAATTTATTGTTGGGGATAAGCTATTATCTATGGGCATTTCATCGGTTGCCTAGGCCAGATCATCAAAAAATTTTTCATATACATTCACCTCTTATGTACTACTATACTTATAGAAAAATGCACAAGCATTTAATTATATCTAGGATAATTTCGTGATAAGTTTTCAACATTATGCGGGGTACAGACAGTGCAACCTACACGCAATCTGTTTCAATGCAACCTCAATATATCAAAGCGTATTAAAGTTGATGCAATCTGGAATGAATGAAAAATTAATGAAAACTAAATTAATTTGCTAGATTGCGTAAATGCATTCCATTGTATGTACCCAGCATTATCAACTCTACAACAAGTTTACAATCTTGTCGTCATACTTCTGTGGCGAAAATGTGCTTATGTCGACTTAAGTAAAATGAGTTTATGGTATCTTTATAATCTCTATGTTTTAAAGTACCCATCGACAACGCTTCAACTATTTTGTACGATTATTCAGAAGGTTATAGCAAAGGTACTTTTTGCTTATCCCCATAACATTAGAATTTAAAAACTTTAGCTTACTTTTGTTCTACACCCAAAGAAAAAACATGGTTGTGGTAAACAAATGCTAAGAGGTACATATTATGATTCGATTTATGATTGAAGTCACCATATTAAGATTATTATTGAATTATATTCATAATGGTTCATCATAATATTTTTTCCCTTAATCATATTATTTTTCTGTTAAAAATAATAAGTTAAAAAATAATCATATTACTATTCTGTTAATCATAAAAAGTAAAGAAGTAATCATATTATTGTCATGTTAATCATAGTAAGATAAGATGTAGTCATACTATTTAGTTTCATGTAATATGTTCATCGTAATATGTTAAGAAGTTATCATATTATGATACAGTGGAGCCGTCATAACAAAAAAAAATTAATTTTTTGCATCGAATTTTTACTTGTAACAATATCAAAGCTTAAACAAAAACAACAACAATAAACAGTGAGTTTATCTTTTCTTACATTCCCCACCACAATTGGTTAGGATTATTCCAACATTATTTGTAGTTGTAAGTAGGTTAAGAAAAAACAAAATAAATACAAAAAATAAAGAATGTTGCCAGTTTAGTTTTTTAGCAGTGTACTTGCAAGTTTATTATCAATGTTTTTCATTTCAAGTATACAAATTCATTTATTAATTCATGTGTGTTTCTCAAAATCTAAAGTACAATAAAAAGTGAATTATCGGAGTAAGCAGCTAAAACGAAAAATACGGATATAAACAGTTTAGATTGAAATATACATAAACAATATTGGGCATTGCTGCAAATACAGATCTTTTAAATATGCTCTTTTTAAGTTCAGACCCATTTATTTCTGAAGCCCGAAACTTACCAACAAAGAAAACAAACAAGTAGTTTAAGTCAACTAGTTTTAAATTTGCTTAATATTTGATATACACATTCACTCAAAATATTATGTAGTTAAATTCAAACGAAAATTCATTTTAAACAACTCAAAATTTATTTAAACAGCGGATCACTTACATTTCATTTCATTTGAGATTTTTACATTCATTTTTTATGTATTAAGCAGTATATTCCTTAAAATTTAATAGTTTTTACTGTTAAAAAATAAATTCTAACCGACAAAAATCAAACTACATAACAAAATAAATAGGAAAAAACATTATTTTTTGGTAGTTTGTTTTTTTGAATAACAAACATAAATGTTAAAAAATAAAATTATTCGTAAAAAAACTATATTTTTATTCAACTTTAATAGTACGGAGGAAAACGAATTTAATAGCCCACAATCACCTACTGTAATTATTTTACGAGTGTGTTCATATTTTATTTAACCTTATTTCCTTATTATATAGCATGATGCAACTTTGAATAACTTTGTAATTTAGTTTTATTTTCAGTGTATATTTCGAATGAATTAAAATGGAATTAATATGATGTTTACAACAATTGAATTTTCATATTGAAATGCTTTCTTTCAAAAATTCTTAAAAGAATTCTATAAGCCAATTAACCCTTCAAATATCCACTGATAACTGTGGCTTCAGTTCTTAATTTTTTTCCTTAAAATTTGCAAACTCTTCAAAGTGAAGAGATTAAATAATATATTTGACTAAGCTAAATATTCATAATATTCCGGTAAATCATTTGAAACCTTCTTGAGAATAAAACCGAAAAAAATTGAACAAGGTGTACTTAATAGAACTCTTTTCACATAAACATTAAGGGGGTAATTTTGTCGTTCACTTCACCTTGCGTTGAGAAAATTTTCATATAAAATTTTTTGAAAATTCAAAAATTCAAAAAATTTTATATGAAAATTTTCTCAACGCAATGTGAAGTGAACAACAAAATTACCCCCTAATTTATTTTGACCCTGTTTTTTACAAACTTAAAAAACTTTTCCATTCGAAACTTTAATTTTGAAATTTTTATATTCATTTTCTTAATAATAATAATAAAATTTTTATTGGAAGGAACACTTTATATTAAGTTTTATACTTCTTTCTTTTTGCTCACTTGGGAAATAATTGTTTTCTTTTGATATTAAAATTGGGGCACTAGCAATACAATTCAGCACAGAATGACCCCTTATTAATTCATACAAAATACCTTTGTGCTGAAATAATAAAAACACCAGGAATCTTAAAACAAACAAATAAAAAGTATAAACAAAGATATCCTTTAAAGCAGAAATAGTAGTTCAAGTAGAAGAATTCTGTTAACAACAATATACAATACACATGTATGCAGAATGGTAAATTGTATGTGTTTTATTAAAACAGTTAAAACAAAAAAAAAACACCAAATAAAGCATAAAAACAACAACAAAACATGTGATAAATTTATGATATCCAACACCATGAGCAAAGGAAAGCTTAAAGTAGTAAAGGAAATAGTAACCCAGTAAAAACTTCGCTTACTTTTTAAAAATGAATAGATTGCTTCACTCATTATTTAGTAGATTTCTTCAAAACCTACTTCATCAACAACTTCTATAACTACTTTTTTCTGGATGTGTGTAGGTAAAAAAATAATGACTTACTTTTAAATGCGTTCATTTTGGGACTTCCCTTGTAAAATTCATTGGTTCTTTCAGTAGAATTGTAAGTAGTGCTTTTATGTTTTTCTGATTACTCAACACATTATTTTGTAGGCGAAGTTTTTACTGGGAAGCTTTTAATATTTTTAGTAAAAAATGTTCGTAAAAAAAATACTCATGCAACATTTTGATATAGAAAAATGCTTTTGTACGATATACACATGCAACTCGGAATTAGCGCATATTGTATATCGTACTAAACGCATTTTTCTTGAGTGCTACTTAAAACACGTCAAAGATACTGATGGCTTTTTAAAGTTCCAAATGTTTTGCTTTTGAAAATGTCGAAGCCATTTGGCTCATTTGTAACTCCAAAGAATTTTGTATACAACTTTCACTTACTAACAAATTCAAAAATTAAATTAAAGTTATCATTAAGCGCGGTGATTTAAAATATATATATAAAACAAGAAAGAAAATATTGTCGATAAAGCCCGACCATTTGCGACTCAACACCACTATATACCCATGGTCAACAAAAAACCAAATGATGTTATGAGTTTTTTGTACCGAATATTATTTAAATATCAACATCTATATGTGAACTGTTCGTTATAAAGCGATTTTAAAGCGAGGGTTTTCAATGGAACCTATTGTCAATTTTGGACCGTCCAGTACCATGTAGTAAAGTGGCTTTCATAAAAATTATCGTCACCGAATTTTAAATCAATTCCAATATTTATAATAAAGTTATGGAATTTAAAGCTACTTTCGTCAATGGTATTTGTATGGAAACTATGTTTAAATATGGACCAATTTAAATACCTATACATTTTTAAAAGACGATTTATGTTGCATTAATATATTTTGGACCCAAATTGTATCCTTATAGCAACATACTAAGAAAGTTTATGGCCACAACTCATTTCAGGGTTTAAAATCGGGCCTTTTGCTTATCACCAGTAGTGCGATTCACTATGCTTTTTAAACCACAATTGTTTAGTTTAAAAATGTTAACCACAAAATTAACCATTTTGCTATTCACTAACACTTTTAACGAAAAAATTGTGGTTTATTAACACCAAAATTTTTGGTGTGGTTAAATCCGCTTAGAAAAGTGTTTATTTTTCTTTGTACCTGTATAGTCGATAAATGATATGGCTTTAAAATATTTAGCCTACATTTTATCCACTTCTTATCACACAGCAATTTTCCTAGAGCTTCTTATTTATTTATCCTATTTATTTATAATATTCTTATCAAATAAAATTAAAAAATTAATTTAATTAAAATTAAATAAATAAAATAATTAATATAATTAATAAAAGAACTTGTTTTTCTTTTGAGCTCGAGGTCCTGGTTTTATTGATAATAATTCTAATTT
This sequence comes from Pollenia labialis, assembly GCA_949318255.1. Taxonomy (NCBI): domain Eukaryota; kingdom Metazoa; phylum Arthropoda; class Insecta; order Diptera; family Polleniidae; genus Pollenia; species Pollenia labialis. Next base: position 53,023,550 of record OX439142.1, read on the forward strand.
ATTTTGCCAATATTTCGTTTTTCATTGAAAAACATCTTCTGGGCTTTAATCTTCCGTTCCGGAAGAAGTTCAGTGGGTGTTATCCCTGGGTAAAAAGCATGCCCTACCTGTTACCAAGCAGGATTTCCCAATGCTGAAATTTATAACCGACGGTGAGGATTTTATTCAGACAATACAAGACAGGGAAGAACAAGAGATGGCGAGAACGAAATTTACTTCGATTATTGACAACCACGTGAATAAGATACAGATAAACAACAGGGACAAGTATACATTGAATGCAGTGGAAAGATCCGAAAAGTTTTTACGGAAAAACAAGAGCATTTTAATTGTAAATGCTGATAAGGGCAATATTACGGTGGCAATGGAAAAAGAGGACTACGATGCAAAGATGAATAGTATAATAGGTGACATGATGACATATCAAAGATGTAATAAAGACCCCACTTCCGTTCTTCAAAGGAAGAACAACGAATTAGTTGAAGAACTTTTCAATAAAAAAGTGATTTCAGAAATTGAAAGAAGGAGACTAAAAACTGACGTGGCCGTAGCACCGAGAATATATGGACTTCCTAAAATCCATAAGGAAGATAATCCATTAAGACCGATATGCTCCAATGTTAATGCCCCATCGAGTGAACTTTGCAAGTATATTACAGCAATTTTAAAGAGTATTACGGAGAACTCTGTATACAATGTTAAAGATTCAGTGCAATTTAGAAATAAGATAAAAGACTTGACTATAAACGACGATGAAAGATTAATTTCGTTTGATGTAGTGTCTTTGTTTCCGAGCGTACCTGTTGATTTAGCATTAAGAATTATAGAGGATAGATGGGAAGACATTGCAATACACACCAACATGACAAAGGACTTATTTTTGAGAATATTAAGATTCTGCATTAAGGACAACCGCTATTTTAAATTCAGGGACAAAATATATACACAGAAAAGAGGACTTCCCATGGGTTCACCTACATCTCCAATCGTAGCGGATATTGTTATGGAAAAACTACTTGACACCTCTATTGGAAAATTAAAATCCAAGCCTAAGTTCCTGTCTAAATATGTAGATGATCTTTTTGGAATAGTGAGGGAGAGTGCAATAGAAGAAATTATGACAAGTTTGAACGATTTTCACCCTAGAATTAAGTTTACTATGGAGGAGGAGTGCAATAAAAAGTTACCATATCTGGACACTATTGTGATAAGGAGAAATGGTTTACTTAAAATTGACTGGTATCAAAAACCTACTGCCTCAAACCGAATTATTAATTTCTACTCCAAACACCCTAAAAGAATAATCATCAATACGGCTAACAATTTGATAAGGAGGGTGTTGACCATAAGTGACCCAGAGTTCCACAAAAACAACTATAATAAGATCAGAACAATACTTAACGACAACAATTTTCCGACGAATCTTATTAATAAATTACTGGTTGATTATAACAAATACAAAACAAAGAATCTGGATGGTGAACAACAACCAAAAATATACAAATCACTTATATTTATTCCAGTATTATCTGAGAGATTTGAAAAATCTAAATTATTTAATAATGAAATGTACGCAATGGCTCATAAATCGAGTAACACTTTGACAAAATTATACAGTAAAACCAAAGATAAAATAGATAAATTAGATAAATCAAACGTAATTTATAAAATACAATGCAATGGCAACGAATTTGGAATATGTGACAAGGTTTATATAGGTACCACTAAAAACAAACTAAAAACTAGAATGTCAGCACACAAATCAGATCTGAAACTACGAAATAAAATTCCAACACAAAAAACAGCACTGCTAACCCACTGTGCACAAACAAAGCACTCTCCTGATTTTGACAATGTACAAGTATTACAGAGTGAAAACAACTACAAAAGACATTTCACATTGGAAATGTTACATATAATCAAAACAACAACAAGGATGAATTTTAAACAGAGGTTTCCATTTCTTTGCACAATTGTGCAAACCACTACAAACACATATTTTTATGCTCTTCAATTCAGTCGTCGGTGTGACTTCGACAAGTGTACATGTTTAGCGGATGCTATATTATTTTGTTTCAGCTTACACTCAAAAATATTGTGCGGTCAAAAATGCTTTTGGTAACATCCAATGCCTTGCGTGCAATATTTAGAGTCTTAATTTTAAGACTTAAATGCAGAGTAATATAACATTTCTATTTAATTTTAACATAATTTAAATTGTTGAAAATATTTAACAGCAAAGCTAGCGTAAATTTTATTTAGTAACTTTTTTTAACAATAATATTTACTGCAACGTTTAAGCTAACGATATGTGTTTTGTGTGTGAAAAAAATTATTTGATACCTGTAAAAGGGTCCCTTTTGCTTTCTTTAAAAAGACGTATGTACCTAAATGCAGAAATTATTAAGAAAAAAAAATAGCCAAAAGAATTTGTTGGTATTTTGCTTGAAAAAATATTTTCGTTTCTGTACCAATTGCGTCGTTGGGTTTTTTCTTTCTTTGAAAACCCTTTTCTTAAGTAAGTAGAAATATTTAAAAAACAAGTAAAAAAGTCTTGTTTTGCTACAATTTATGTGTAAATAACCTCTACACATAAAAGCAAATGTGACAGTAGGTAAAATGTTTGGGTAAGAAGATGTGTTTTATTGATGTATTAATGAAACTTTATTGTTTCGCACTATTTTTATTGCTTACTTTTTTATGCTACAATTTTTTGACCGAGCCCAAAAAGTTAAGGCTCAGTAAGTCTTTACTTTCTGTTCTGTTACGAACCAGCTGATTTGTTTTTGTTATTAAAAAATCAAAAACTTGTAAAGTAATTGTAAGTTGCCGCAAAATAAATAATAAAAAATACGTTAGTTAAATTTTATTTCTTCAAATTTATGTGCATACAAGTTATTGAAATAAAACAACGGATGGCGCAAAACTAATAAATTTGTCATAAATGGCTAATAAGTTGCTACAGAAAACGTAACTTTTACAATTTTGAAACATAACGCCACGGAACCAAACAGAAACAGAAAGTAAAGACTAATTCTGCCGTTAACCTTACTAATTTATCGTAACTTTTTAACGTAACTTTGACCCGTTATAATAATTTTATACATTTTTGCATGCAAACTCATGTGTGCATTTGGTATTTTCTAAAAAGTTATGATATACCATTAGCTAGAATAAAAATGTATGCACAGATGTTTGAAGTATGAGCAACCCAACACCGTGAATACAATTTCTATATTACTTACCACTATGTATACCCTAACTGTTTACTAAAATAACACATTATAATTCTCATATTGAATTGAAAAAATGGTTATTAGAAGAGGAAATTAATGAACCAAAATCAGTTCCCAAACTGAAAATGGAGCTTTCAAGTTTAGTAATATTGGAAATTGTTAAGAAAGGAAGACCATTGTGTTGATGGTGTTTTTATCAAGCAATTGCTGAAGAAAATTTGTGTAGAATCTGCAATTAGGGAAAAAGTAGTTAATTGCGAATTTTTTTCAATTTGTTTAGACGAAAGCACTGACATAAATGACCTGTGTGAACTTGTAATTTGTATTCGATGCGTAGACAGCGAATACACCATTTTTGAGTCAATGTTTACTTTAGAATCATTTTATGGAAATGTAACTAGCACGTTGTTGTATGATGTTGTCAGAGAAAAGTTTCTTTCCATTGTAAACATAAACAAATTTGCTGGAGTCTGCAGATGGAGCCAATGAAATGTTGGGCAAATATAATGGAGTCATAGGCCAATTAAAAAAACACGAATTTGCAGTTCATAATTTTCACTGCATAACACGGGTCAACACAATATTTGTCTTTGACATTAAATCATAAAATTACGATATATTAGGTCTTAATTAGACGAAAGAAAAATATACGACATGAAAAAGTTTGCTTTTGTATTTAGGAGACCGATTTCAGGACTCAAAAAAAAATTTTCGTTCTTTGTCCTAAAGTTTATTTTGTGATTTTTCAGTTAATTATACACAAAAACGAAAAGAAAATACATTTTTTGTGTATAAAGTTTGCATAATTATGCGATATTTTTCAAAATATGTGTTTTTAATTTTTACTATAACTATCACAAAAGCAAACTTTATACACAAAAAATGTATTTTCTTTTTGTTTTTGTGTAGGTATAATTAACTGAAAAATCACAAAATAATCTTTAGGACAAAGAACTAAAATTGTTTTGTTGAGTCGTGTAATTCATTAGACCGCTCTTGCATCGAAATTCATAAATGATACCCCAGCTATGAAGACAGCAGAGGATATAATAAATAAAATTCGAGGCGGACATCAAGCGCTTACCCACCGTAAATTTGTAACCTTTTTAAAAAACAAAAATGCTGTGAATTGTGACCTGAAAATGTTTACAGAAGTTCGGTGGCTAAGTTGCGGTGATTGCCTGAATAGAATTGTTTATGATTTAAGAGAAGAAGTTCTTCAGTTTCTAGAAACTGAGAAAATAGAAAAAGTTTTAGTCCAGTGTTTAAAAGACAATAATTTTATTTTAGACTTAACTTTTTTGGCAGATACGACAAGTATGTTAAATGAACTTAATTTGTAATTACAAGGAAAGGAACGCAATATATGCGACTTGTCAAAAATCATTCACAATTTTAAAACAAAACTTTTTCTAATTTTTTCCCAAATTAAAAGTGGTGAACTTTCAAAAAACTTCACTTGTTTACAGAAATCTCGAAATCGACAAAAGATATGAATATGCCGAAATATTTGAAACACTTTTCAATAATTTTCAAGACAGGTTTCAAGATTTTGTAATTTTACAACCGCTATTAGATCTTTTCGAAAACCCTTTTCATTGCGATGTAAGCAACTACGAATTTGATATTCAACCAGAACTAATCATACTACGAAGCGAAGTAAATGCCCCAGTCGAAAATAATATTGTAGAGTTCTGGAAAGATTTGGATGGCGAGTTCTATCCTGAACTTAAAAAAATATATTGAGGTGCCTCTCTTTATTCGGCACTACTTACCTATGCGAACAAATTTTTTCGGATTTAAAATTTATTTGTTCCAAGCAACGTAATAAATTAAGTTCATCCCGATTTTATTTTATAACTTGTATAACACAAGGGAAAAAAATTTAAATTTTTTTTTGTTGCTAGAAAATTTGTAGCAGTTCTTTACCAATTCAATATCGCTGATTTTAAAACTGCACTTTTTTTCTATCAGCTGTGATTTGCGTGCAATATTTTTTTTTTTGAATTTTTAAAACATAAAAATATTTAATTTTTTACAATTGTTTAATAAGATATTTGAAACTGAATTAGAGTCAAAAAGCTTCCGAATAAAAAAAATTGTAGTTTTAAAATCAGCGACATTGAATTGGTAAAGAATTGCTACAAATTTTTTATCAACACAAAAAATTTTTAATTTTGTACCTTTGTGTTATACAACTTATAAAATATATTACTAACATTTTATTTTGGCTGTAAATAAATGCATTCTCTCAATTTGCTTACTCTCTGGTACTCACTAATACACAACCAAAAAAATTTTGGAAATCCCTGATTTTAAAGTTGATAAAAAATTTGTAGCAATTCTTTACCAATTCAATGCCGCTGATTTTAAAACTACACTTTTTTTATTCGGAAGCTTTTTGACTCTAAATCAGTTTCAAATATCTTATCAAACAAATGTAAAAAATTAAAGATTTTTATGTTTTAAAAATTCATAAAAAATAAATATTGCACGCAAATCACAGCTGATAGAAAAAAAGTGCAGTTTTAAAATCAGCGACATTGAATTGGTAAAGAACTGCTACAAATTTTTTGTTTGTAGTGGTTTGCACAATTGTGCAAAGAAATGGAAACCCCTGTTTTAAAGCCGATGTTGATGAGAATTCTGCGAGAGTATACAGCAGGGGTTTCCATTTCTTTGCACAATTGTGCAAACCACTACAAACACATATTTTTATGCTCTTCAATTCAGTCGTCGGTGTGACTTCGACAAGTGTACATGTTTAGCGAATGCTATATTATTTTGTTTCAGCTTACACTCAAAAATATTGTGCGGTCAAAAATGCTTTTGGTAACATCCAATGCCTTGCGTGCAATATTTAGAGTCTAAATTTAAAGACTTCAAAGCAGAGTAATATAACATTTTTATTTAATTTTAACATAATTTAAATTGTTGAAAATATTTAACAGCAAAGCTAGCGTAAATTTTATTTAGTAAATTTTTTAAACAATAACATTTACTGCAACGTTTAAGCTAACGATATGTGTTTTGTTTGTGAAAAAAAATTCTTTGCTACCTGTAAAAGGGTCCCTTTTGCTTTCTTTAAAAAGACGTACCTAAATGCAGAAATTATTAAGAAAAAAAATAGCCAAAAGAATTTGTTGGTATTTTGCTTGTAAAAATATTTTGGTTTCTGTACCAATTGCGTCGTTGGGTTTTTTCTTTCTTTGAAAACCCTTTTCTTAAGTAAGTAGAAATATTTAAAAAACAAGTAAAAAAGTCTTGTTTTGCTACAATTTATGTGTAAATAACCTGTACACATAAAAGCAAATGTGACAGTAGGTAAAATGTTTGGGTAAGAAGATGTGTTTTATTGATGTATTAATGAAACTTTATTGTTTCGCACTATTTTTATTGCTTACTTTTTTATGCTACAATTATTTGACCGAGCCCAAAGAGTTAAGGCTCAGTAAGTCTTTACTTTCTGGTCTGTTACGAACCAGCTGATTTGTTTTTGTTATTAAAAAACCTGTGAAATTGATTAGTTGTTCTGTTCTGTTGCGGTTCAGTTTGATAAAATCAAGAACTTGTAAAGTAATTGTAAGTTACCGCAAAATAAATAAAAAAAATTCGTTAATTAAATTTTATTTCTTCAAATTTATGTGCATAAAAGTTATTGAAATAAAACAATGGATGGTGCAAAACTAATAAATTTGTCATAAATGGCTACAGTTGCTACAGAAAAAGAAACTTTTACAACTTTGAAACAGAACGGCACGGAACAGAACAGAAACAGAAAGTAAAGACTAATTCTGCCTTTAACCTTACTAATTTATTGTAAAAAACGTAACTTTGACCTGTTATAATGACTTTATACATTTTTGCAGGCAAACTCATGTGCACATTTGGTATTTTCTAAAAAGTTATGATATACCATTAGCTAGAATAAAATGTATGCACAGATGTTTGAAGTATGAGCAACCCAACACCGTGAATACCATTTCTATCCTGAACTAAAAAAAAAATTCATTGACGTGCCTCTCTTTATTCGGCACTACTTACCTATGCGAACAAATTTTTTCGGATTTAAAATTTATTTGTTCCAAGCAACGTAATAAATTAAGTTCATCCCATTTGAAAAGCATTCTACTATTACAAAACTGCCATAAAAGTATAAATTTAGAAGATTTTATTTGATAACTTGTAGAACACAAGGGAAAAAAATTAAAAATTGTTTTGTGTTGCTAGAAAATTTGTAGCAGTTCTTTACCAATTCAATGTCGCTGATTTTAAAACTGCACTTTTTTACTATCAGCTGTGATTTGCGTGCAATATTTATTTTTTATGAATTTTTAAACCATAAAAATCTTTAATTTTTTACAATTGTTTGGTAAGATATTTGAAACTGATTTAGAGTCAAAAAGCTTCCGAATAAAAAAAATGTAGTTTTAAAATCAGCGGCATTGAATTGGTAAAGAATTGCTACAAATTTTTTATTAACACAAAAAATTTTTAATTTTGTACCTTTGTGTTATACAACTTATAAAATATATTACTAACATTTTATTTCGGCTGTAAATAAATGCATTCTCTCAATTTGCTTACTCTCTCCCTGCAAATAATAGGACCAGTCCAAACACGCGTGTAAAGAGTAGTCCACAAAGGACCAGGACTAATCCAAAAGTAACCCAAACGTATGGAAAAAACCTGGTCTATTTAACATTACGATGTCCTAGGAGAGGATCATATAACCCACCTTTGGACCACTAAGGAGTAGTTTTAAAACTACTTCATGGTATATAACCCACCTTTGGACCACTAAGGAGTAGTTTTAAAACTACTCCATGGTATACTCAAGAGGATTAGTTTTGAAGTCGTTTAAAAACGAAAGCACGTCGTTAAAAAACGAAGACATGTCGTCTCACTACAAACACTTTTTAACAATGACATGGTCCATGCTTGCATTACATCGGACCAGTCCATGGAGTAGTCCATTTTATCAAAATGGGTCAGGTGGTCCAATTTTATTTGCTGGGCTGGTACTCACTAACACACAACCAAAAAAATTTTGGAAATCCCTGGTATACAGACATTTAGTTAACAAACGAACATAGTGCAATACATAAAAATTTTCTTTTTAAGCTCAGTTCATAATTAGACGATGTTGACACAACATAATTAGACTTAATTTGTGAAAAAATTTTTGTATATTAATAATTTTTTTCTTTGTAAGAATTTTTTTTGTTTGTTTTTTGTATACATTCGTGTTTATAAGAAAAAAATGATTGTACTTATATATATTATTTGTTCTTTTTGTTACTTGTAATTTCTAGATTAAAGCCCAGAAGATGTTTTTCAATGAAAAACGAAATATTGGCAAAATAAATTAGAATTATTATCAATAAAACCAGGACCTCGAGCTCAAAAGAAAAACAAGTTCTTTTATTAATACATATTAAAGGTCGAATAAAACACAAAATAAGATTTATAATTAATATAATAATAAAAATTAGTAATTATTTACGCACTTTGCACAATATCATTTAAAATCTCAAAATTAAAAGGTTTTTCTTTGGTTTTTTTTATTCTTCTTTGTTATTTTATCCTATTTTGATGTTTCTATTGGCAGAGTTGCCACGATCAGGGGTGCCAGATGATTTTGGTAAGAAATCGGCATATTTTCCAAAAAAATCGGCATTATCGGCACTTTAATTTAAAAAAATAAATATATGCCCGTAATTTCTACGAAGAGATATCTAGCTGAGTATATTATCTATGGTGTAACGATATTTTCATAATTTTAACACGTAAATCTTACCTATGGGTTGAACTGTAGTGTATTTTACACTATCGATTTTTGACAGTTTATTCAAAAAACTAATAAAAATACAAATGTTGCCATATTTTTGAAGAAAACTTAAAGGAAGAAACACGTAGGCAAAGTAAACGTCGAAATTACTAAAATAGTTTTACCGGATAGGTACAGATAACTGTCAGGTACGAACACATCCAGATATCTGTTTGTAGATATTATTTTTTGTTACTTTATTATTTTTGTTAAAAAGTAACAACATAAAACAATTCGGCATAACATTATGTTAATAGCACGAAAAAAAACATACAATTCAATAAAAATAAAAGTTTTAAAATTAAATTTATTAAAAAAAATTTATTAAAAACAATAATGTATGTGTATATTCTGTATTGTAGCGTAAATTGTGCTTAAGTTTTGTACTTTTGGTTTTTATAAATACATATGAGCTTGACATTTTTATTAAATCCAAAATTTTAATATCAGCATCAAATAGTTTAATTTAAAAAAATCTTTAGAATGAAGAATTGCTTTCAAAGATTAATTTTGCAGGGTACATAAAAATTTTGTTTAATTATACACTGATAGAAAAAGCGTCATAACACTAATGTATTTTGACATCACTGTTATGACAAGTGTCATCGATTTTGACCCCATGACACTTAACATCAGTGTGATGTCAGCCTTAACATCACTTTACTAAATTGTCATCAGGTTCAAAAACTTAAATTATGTCGTCAATGGGATGACACATCTACATCACAGTAATGACGAATCGTAGTCAGTTTCATAAAAAATTGACATCAGTGCGATGACTAAGTAACATCGGAGAAAGGACTTATTGCAATCAATTTAATGACAAACTGTCATCAATGCAATGATACATTGGCTTTAATGATATGACTAATCGGCATCAATTTTATGAGAAAAAGTCAACATTCAATGTCGCACTAACATCAGGGGAATGATTAATTAACATCTGTTTATTGACAACCTGTCATCAATACAATGACAAAATAACATATGTTTAATTTCAAAATGTCATCAATGCAATAACCAATATTGATACCTAATGACATGTTGTCATCAATATGATAAACTTTTTTTTATCAATTTGATGACAAAATGTCATTAAATAAATAAAAACCTGTCATTTTTATTATGATAAAATAAAAACACGATTATATATATACAAATGTCTTTTTTTATAAAAAAGTTTTTTATTTACAAAAGAAATGTATAGAAAATAATATTAAGGAAACATAGATGATTTTGTACGGCTTTAAAAAGCTTAAAAAATATTGATGATTGTTATAAACTAGTCTATGGTAAAATATACTGCAAAAATAAATTTTTTGGATTTTTATGTTTTGATGTGATAATACCGCATTTGTTTCAACCAGGACTTCTTCGATGTTTGGAAATAAGTCTTCTTCCGACAGCATCATATTTAATTTATATGGAGTTTTAAGATCCCTCAAATACCGATTTATCTCGCCTGTAAAAAAAGAAATTTAAAAAAAACGTTTTTATCAAATTTTTTATATTTTTAATTATAGTTAACAGATTTTCACAATTTTTTCCGCATCAGACCTTGCAAAATTGCATTTAGCAAATAGCGCAGTTTCAAATATAAATATGTTTTTATGTATTTTTTTTAAAAGTTCTTCATCACTTCCACACACAAAATTTTCAATATTTCCTTCAACGTTTGCGTTGTCCTCCTTGTTTAAAAAACTTTTTTTTTTTATTTTTTCGTTACTTGTATTTTCAATTAATACTTGATCAATTATTTCCGGTCAACACTTAACGTGTTTGTTGCCGGGTGCTTCTTACGCACGTGTGCCTTAAATTTTGATGAGTTTTTGTAAACCGTATTACAACATTTATAATTGTCCAAAGTCTTAAGAAAATGATAAGATTTTAAATGTCCAAAATAAAACTCATTGTTTATAAAAAACTAATTACAAATAAAACACTTAATTTTCTTACTTTTTTCTTATTTTCACTGCTTATTTAAAAAAAAACAATTTCATACGTCCGTAAAATATATTCAGAACTATTCAAAGCGATTTCAAAAATAAACTGACCTATAAAAAAACAAAACACATTTCTTCTTTATGTATGTTAGGCTTTTTTTTATTTCTTTGTTGCCAGGAGTATTTTACTTTGTTTGTTGGTGTTTATTTTACTCTTAACTCTCTTCTCTCTCATTTATTTTGATGCTAAATCAGCATATGATGTCAAAGTGTCATCAATTATTAGACGTTTACAAGTATTTATGATTAAATGTCATCATATTGACGACATTAATTCATCACTTTTTTCTAACTGTAATGATGACATTAACGTACATCATGATGATTAAATTACATCATAATGATGACATTTAATCATCACTTTTTTTCTAACTGTAATGATGACATTAACGTACATCATGATGATTAAATTACATCATAATGATGACATTTAATCATCACATTTTTGTATGATGATTAAATTACATCAATATGATGACATTTAATCATCACATTTTTTTATGATGATTAAATTACATCAATGTGATGACATTTAATCATTACATTTTTATTTTGTAACTGTTAAATAAAAAACGAGTTTTTTCGTTTGCTTTATTTAGCAAACACTTCTGCTCTCATTCTTTTTTTTTGTTGATGTCAAATATAATGATTACATGTCATCAATATGAATGTTATATATTGTATAAAGTGCTTCTTGTTTTGACAACGAATGTACATCAATATGATGTAACTTATTTAAGTTTTAAAAATGCGTCTAAAAACAAAAAATAATGAATTAAACATTAAACTTTTTTAATAAAACACACTTTTTAAACATTTTAACATTATTTAGTTTTTAGTTTTATTCATAATTTACCTGTTAATAATGCACAAAATGTGGCATCGAATTGATGACACTGTAGTCATAGCATGGATGACGCGTAAAATATGACAAAATTATATGATAACGTTCGTCATTATATTGATGTCACTTTTTGCATCATTGATGCCATTTGTCATAACATTGATGTCACAATTCTGATGGTGGGGCATCATCAATATGAAGATGCATTTTTCTATCAGTGTATAGCTAAAATTTCTTTCCACATTGGCGGAAGAATGTGAAAGCACCATGATTTGTTAGAAATGCACCAGGGGAATTCCCACTTTTAAATCTTTAAATTATTTTGCCAAAATGCCTGTAAATTTACTTGACTTTCTTGCAAAAGATTGGTAATCTGATGTATGTACCTGCATCATCCTCAATTGAATAGTTTATTTCAGAAACCCGTCAACTTTCATTTAAAATAGGCATACTTGATACATTTTGTTTTTTAAAGTGAATATGAATTTAGTTTGCCACAACTTTTTTCTAAGTATTAATCTATTTCCAAATTCAAACATAAAGTACTTTATATTTTTAAATTTAACTTTTTTCTTCTTTACCTGTCAAAGAAATGTAAATTTTTTTTTGTTTTTATCAAGTCTTTTATTCTTTACAATTGAAACATTTTCAAATAAAATGTGAGTGTTGGCTTAGACATACATAACAAACCAATCTAACCTTTATTTTCTTAAGAAGAAGCGCTGAATTAATAACAGTTTACTCTTTTTCATGAAACAAGTATTTAATTTTCACCCAAAATCAACAAGTTGCTCTAAATTCAACAAAAAGTTACCGTGTTTTAAATGTTTATAAAAAAATCTGCATTTTTGGAGCAAAAATCGGCAAAACGGCACTTTAATAATTTAGAGGAAAAAAATCGGAAAAATGCCGATAAATCGGCAAATTTGGCAGGCCTGGCCACGATATATCAATTTGACTAGAGAGAAATATAAACCTGTTTACCGTGGTTATAAATAAGTTAGTGAATCACATAGTGGTTAGTGCAAACATCAAAATGTGTGGTTAAAGTTAACACTTTTTAAAGTGTTAAAAGTGAATTGCACTACCGGTTATTATAATTGAAAAATTAAAAAATTTGATACCCATACTGCCCATATTTACAAAAAGATAAAATATATCGCAACTTTCGCGTTTAATGTGAATAATTACAAAACAAAAAATAAATTAACATTATTTTTCTTGATATTCTTTTTTTACAACTTGGAATATTTATAAATTTTTTTTTTCTTTTTTGATAATTTTCCTTGGCTGAGCTAAGATTTGAAACCGGGTTGATTTTAATATGTTTCAAGAATCACCACATTAAACTAAAATCAAAATTGTTCTTAAAAATAGTTATGGCACAAGTTCTAATGTTTACTTTTGTACTTTAATTTGTACAAATAAAAAAAATGTCGACGAAAGTTGACAGGAAAAAACATAATAAAAGAATGTATTCAGGTTTTCAATACAAAGTCTTGACAGAAAAAATACGAAAAATCAGAGGAAAGGAGGCGACATCTAATTTGAAATTTAAAATGATAATAACAGCAAATTTCGAACCACCAATACTACTGGTTAAAAGATTAATGTTAGACTGTTGGCTGGCGGGCACCGCAGTAGTGCAGTGGTTAGAACTCAAAGATTTTCTGAAGATAGAATGTGGCGATTCTTGAAACATGTAAAAATCAACACGGGTTCAAATCTCAGCTCAGCCAAAGAAATTATCAAAAAAAAAATTTAATAACTATTCCAAGTGGTAAAAAATTCCTTCCTCAGTGAAAATTATTTAATGAAAATTAAATTTAATGAACTCAAGCGTAATTAAAGAATATCAAGAAATTAAAAATTAACAGTTCAACTAAAATCAAAATTGTTCTTAATTAACATTATTTTAAAACAGATTCAATTTGAAAAGCAGTACATTAATTTGTATGAAAAACCGAAAAAAAATATATATTTCTACAAATTTTCATATTATACGAATGTGTATTCTAAGTCAAATTACAATTCTCAAAAGCTTCCTGGAAAATATTGAAGGAATAAGACTATTAAAGTATAAAAGCTTTTGAGGATTGTAATTTGACTTAGAATACACATTCGAATAATATGAAAATTTTTTTAAATAAATGTTACTCAACATGAGAAATAAATTCCCAGATTCTATTTGTTAAAATATTTATGTTGTTAAATATCTCAATAAGTAGGTCGCAAGTGGTCAAGTTTTATATACCATTGGATGCTACTCTTTTCGATGATACCAAATTTAATTTATGTCGTCTTGGAGCAAAGTACAAAAAAAATTCGAAAAACAGAAAAAAAACCTTTTTTAAAAATGGCCCAGCTCATGGATGGTTAACGCTAGAACCAAAATATTTTGGGAATCATCATAAAACATATCAAGCTTTATTTTAAGAGGGGTCCAAAAACACGTTTTTTAGCTTCATACAAGGTGAGTCGGTCTAATGTACATACATCGTCATACAAATGTTAACTCTGTCGAAATCTGCTGAAATCTGGCCAAGACATAAAGACATAAAAGTTAACATTTATATTATTTTAGCTACGTTATTATGAAGCTCACAAATTTTTTTTGCATCACCCTAATATAGATATACTTATACTAAAGCCTATAGTACACGGAATGTAAAAAGTCGCATGCGCATGTGGCTCGGACTTAATTTTGTCGTCATCACACAACACGAACTTGCTATTGTGGCTTTGTAGTGACGTCAAAATCACGTCAGAACCACAAGCTCATGTGGCCTTTAAGATTCCGTGTACTGTAGGCTTAAGAATAATATAAAACACAATTTTTCAAAGAGTTTTACAGTTTAGCAACTTAACGCAAATCTTATTGTTCGCACAAAACAACTTATTTAGAAAGCCAAACATTTTTCCTTCTAGCATAACCATTTACTCATAAAAATACATACATACTTTCAAACCTGCACAAACGCTCTTTTGATATAAACTATTTGTTTATAGTTGCATCATGAGCAGTTAAAAGATAATCATACTAAATAATAATATTGCATACTTTTCAACTTCTTAAAATACAGCATGATTACAGAATTCAGTAAAGATAACTTAATAAGGGAAAAAGTGACAACAGCGGACATGCGATTTTTTTTTTAATCGACAAATATAAAAACTTTTTTTTAACATCCAGATAAAATATAAAACAAAGAGCATTCTCCTAGTTTAAATTTTTCTTAATAAACGTTTGCTAAATTTAATAACCGTCTATAAATACGGGGGATTTTTTTCCAAGCTTATTTTTTATTAAAAAATCAAGTAAGTCAGAACTAAAAATTTATTTGATCAACATCGCCAAAGAAGACCAACATTTTTTAAATCAAATAGACTACTCTCGTTGTAGGGCATATAATCAATTATGGACCTTTAAAAAACTATACATATAAGAGCAATTTTAAATAAGTTTGTTTTTCAACAAATTGCATACAAATCTAGAAACTGATTATAAAAATAAACGCATAATATCCATCCTCTTAGCGTTAGCACAAGGGTTGTTTGGATATGCTTAAGGATATTTCAACTTTTGGTGTTGCATTCTCTGGGGGAAAACAGATGCAACCTGATTTATGGAGGTTGTCTTAGCCGAAAATTCGGCTGTCTGCTTGACAGATGAACGTGGGGTTTGCGGTTAAATACCTAAAGTCGCGGAAAGGGATTCGCTCTGCCACAGACTGCAGGCGACACATATGTGGCTATGTATGGAACTTCTTTGTACCTTATGCTGGGTACAGACAGTGCAATCTACATGCAACCTGTTTCAATGCAACCTCAAAATTAAATTTAAGCGTTTTGGTGTTGATGCAATCTGGAATGAATGAAAAATGAATGAAAATTAATGAAAATTAATTTGCTAGATTGCGTAAATGAATTGCATTGTGTGTACCCAGCATTAGGATAGAATTTTGAAATTGCAAATAAATTTTATAAAAAAATGCAAAATGGAAATCCCTAACGATGCATTTAAAAATGGTTCGGAGATGGATAATAAAATAATATAAAATCTGGGAATTTTTTTTGCATGGTGAGTAACATTTATTGTATACTAGCTGACCCGACAAACGTTGCCCTGTCCAAATTAGAAAAAAATTTTTGCGTTCGATTTTCAAAATCCGTTTAAAAGAGGTAAACAAAGTATTTTTAAATTAAAATGTAGTTCATATACATATGATTGATTTACATATGATTTGAAAATACATATATGTATATGCTGTGAATCTTATAGTATTCTATTTACATTTTAGTTGATCAGAGAAATATTCAGGTAACCAGTAAAAAAGTAAAACCTTTTCGATTGCTTTGCTATTATATCATAATTTTGTTCATTGCAATGCTTTGTGATATACGAAATTTTTTTTTTTTTGTTGTCTGGCGCATAAACAAATAATGCTAATAAACTTCCGACGCGGGAACAGGCGACATAAAATTGACCTTGCGAGAAGAATGCATTTTAAGGTTAATGCTGCAAACTAAAGACCTGCACTACTAAAAATTGGATTTTCTTAGGATTTTTATATGAAAAACTTTAACTGCGATTTTCTAGCAAACTAGAAGAGCTAGAGCCAAAATAACGAAAATCTGTGATCACTACTAAAAATTGGATTTTCTTAGGATTTTTATATGAAAAACTTTAAATGCGATTTTCTAGCAAACTAGAAGAGCTAGAGCCAAAATAACAAAAATCTGTGATCACTACTAAAAATTGGATTTTCTTACGATTTTTATATGAAAAACTTTAACTGCGATTTTCTAGCAAACTAGAAGAGCTAGAGCCAAAATAACAAAAATCTGTGATCACTACTAAAAATTGGATTTTCTTAGGATTTTTATATGAAAAACTTTAAATGCGATTTTCTAGCAAACTAGAAAAGCTAGAGCCAAAATAACATAAATCTGTGATCACTACTAAAAATTGGATTTTCTTAGGATTTTTATATGAAAAACTTTAAATGCGATTTTCTAGCAAACTAGAAGAGCTAGAGCCAAAATAACAAAAATCAGTGATCACTACTAAAAATTGGATTTTCTTACGATTTTTATATGAAAAACTTTAACTGCGATTTTCTAGCAAACTAGAAGAGCTAGAGCCAAAATAACAAAAATCTGTGATCACTACTAAAAATTGGATTTTCTTACGATTTTTATATGAAAAACTTTAACTGCCATTTTCTAGCAAACTAGAAGAGCTAGAGCCAAAATAACAAAAATCTGTGATCACTACTAAAAATTGGATTTTCTTAGGATTTTTATATGAAAAACTTTAAATGCGATTTTCTAGCAAACTAGAAGAGCTAGAGCCAAAATAACGAAAATCTGTGATCACTACTAAAAATTGGATTTTCTTAGGATTTTTATATGAAAAACTTTAACTGCGATTTTCTAGCAAACTAGAAGAGCTGGAGCCAAAATAACGAAAATCTGTGATCACTACTAAAAATTGGATTTTCTTAGGATTTTTATATAAAAAACTTTAAATGCGATTTTCTAGCAAACTAGAAGAGCTGGAGCCAAAATAACGAAAATCTGTGATCACTACTAAAAATTGGATTTTCTTAGGATTTTTATATGAAAAACTTTAAATGCGATTTTCTAGCAAACTAGAAGAGCTAGAGCCAAAATAACAAAAATCTGTGATCACTACTAAAAATTGGATTTTCTTAGGATTTTTATATGAAAAACTTTAAATGCGATTTTCTAGCAAACTAGAAGAGCTAGAGCCAAAATAACAAAAATCTGTGATCACTACTAAAAATTGGATTTTCTTAGGATTTTTATATGAAAAACTTTAACTGCGATTTTCTAGCAAACTAGAAGAGCTAGAGCCAAAATAAGAAAAATCTGTGATCACTTCTAAAAATTGGATTTTCTTAGGATTTTTATATGAAAAACTTTAACTGCGATTTTCTAGCAAACTAGAAGAGCTAGAGCCAAAATAAGAAAAATCTGTGATCACTTCTAAAAATTGGATTTTCTTAGGATTTTTATATGAAAAACTTTAAATGCGATTTTCTAGCAAACTAGAAGAGCTAGAGCCAAAATAACAAAAATCTGTGATCACTACTAAAAATTGGATTTTCTTAGGATTTTTATATGAAAAACTTTAAATGCGATTTTCTAGCAAACTAGAAGAGCTAGAGCCAAAATAACGAAAATCTGTGATCACTACTAAAAATTGGATTTTCTTAGGATTTTTATATGAAAAACTTTAACTGCGATTTTCTAGCAAACTAGAAGAGCTAGAGCCAAAATAACAAAAATATGTGATCACTACTAAAAATTGGATTTTCTTACGATTTTTATATGAACAACTTTAAATGCGATTTTCTAGCAAACTAGAAGAGCTAGAGCCAAAATAACAAAAATCTGTGATCACTACTAAAAATTGGATTTTCTTAGGATTTTTATATGAACAACTTTAAATGCGATTTTCTAGCAAACTAGAAGAGCTAGAGCCAAAATAACGAAAATCTGTGATCACTACTAAAAATTGGATTTTTTTAGGATTTTTATATAAAAAACTTTAAATGCGATTTTCTAGCAAACTAGAAGAGCTAGAGCCAAAATAACGAAAATCGTTGATCACTACTAAAAATTGGATTTTCTTAGGATTTTTATATGAAAAACTTTAACTGCGATTTTCCAGCAAACCAGAAGAGCTAGAGCCAAAATAAGAAAAATCTGTGATCACTACTAAAAATTGGATTTTCTTAGGATTTTTATATGAAAAACTTTAACTGCGATTTTCCAGCAAACCAGAAGAGCTAGAGCCAAAATAAGAAAAATCTGTGATCACTACTAAAAATTGGATTTTCTTACGATTTTTATATTGAAAAACTTTAACTGCGATTTTCTGGCAAACTAGAAGAGCTAGAGCCAAAATAACAAAAATCAGTGATCACTACTAAAAATTGGATTTTCTTAGGATTTTTATATGAAAAACTTTAACTGCGATTTTCTGGCAAACTAGAAGAGCTAGAGCCAAAATAACAAAAATCAGTGATCACTACTAAAAATTGGATTTTCTTAGGATTTTTATATGAAAAACTTTAACTGCGATTTTCTAGCAAACTAGAAGAGCTAGAGCCAAAATAAGAAAAATCTGTGATCACTACTAAAAATTGGATTTTCTTAGGATTTTTATATGAACAACTTTAAATGCGATTTTCTAGCAAACTAGAAGAGCTAAAGCCAAAATAAGAAAAATCTGTGATCACTACTAAAAATTGGATTTTCTTACGATTTTTATATGAACAACTTTAAATGCGATTTTCTAGCAAACTAGAAGAGCTAAAGCCAAAATAACAAAAATCTGTGATCACTACTAAAAATTGGATTTTTTTAGGATTTTTATATGAAAAACTTTAAATGCGATTTTCTAGCAAACTAGAAGAGCTAGAGCCAAAATAACGAAAATCTGTGATCACTACTAAAAATT